>OX438611.1:3514331-4761866 GCA_949316135.1 Choreutis nemorana
CGAAAGTGTTTTGATTAAAAATGATTAAAAAATACTAATTTTATATCAATGGCTTAAATAATAGTTCTTCTTTAAATGACTAAAATTTCAAAGCACTAAAAGATGATTTAGATAAGAAATAATATAGCTTGGGCTCCCCTTAGCAGGGGGATTTTTGTATTTGCTCGAGCGCGTTAGATTAAAATGTGGGAAATACCTTAATGATAAGTACCTGCAGCCAATACTAGCTTTTATATTAGTGGATATGTTCAAGGAAACATAAAAAATAATAATCGATCATCAATAAACTACTCGAGTGTGTCAGGTTAAGATATGGGTAGTTTATTACTAGATAAGAAGTGTAAGTTTTGCTAATCTGACGATTTTAGTGTCACATTCAGTCGACGGGTCATTTTTCAACCCTCCTGCATGGAAAAACCCAATAGGTAAATCAGTAGATTTATTATACATTTGTTCTAAACATGCTGGAACGTGAAAAATAAATATCTGATACACTTGGGTTTTTCCATGTCATCGTTTTTTACACTCTTTGAAGTCTCTAGACACTTTTGTCACCGCTAAAATTGAAAACCTTATAGAAACATTTATTCAGGTCAGATAGGTTTCCGTGATGCCCGAGTAACTCCACATTCAGCAGCACCGGTAAAATTGATTGAACATTTAGTCATAAAAATAAGAAATATAAAGCATTTCTCAAAAAAGTAATTAGATAAGATTACTGTTAATTATAGAATAAATCGTATCGAAATAGATTTTTCGTTTTTGTCTTATTTCTACGTTCTAAGTGCCTGAATGAGACCTTCACTAAGTTGATCACAAACAGAGGTATATTGTGAGCCTTGGATTTTGAAAATATATGTATAAAGCTTCACAGTAAATTGAAAATTAGTAATATTTTCAGCTTATCCCGCTTTAAAAAATGAGATAAAATGTATTTATTTTATTGCTTCATTAAAACGTAAAAACTTTTTTTTCCCCTGAAAATTCTGCTAGAATATGGAATTTACTACGACCTCAATGGAAAATAAATATTAGAGCTATCATAATTTGTTTGCAATTTTTATCTTTGCTAACTCTTAAGCTGTATGGGCTTATGCTCATTGTTAATTCCAAAAAAAGAAAGGAATAATGCCTATGGCAAGACTCGACAAATGGATGAAATGTTGAAATTCGTGAAATGTTAATTTTTTCTGTCGCAAAAAGGTTTTTACAAGACTCAATTTGGTGTTTTAAAACATAAAACTATCAATTTAATAATGGGAAGTTTAGATAGAGGTGTTTTAACAGGTTTTATCTGTCGCTTATGTTCTGAAATGCACCGTGTTGTTCTTCATATATATGGTGAAGAAGGAATTCGTCTTTGTATTTCAGAGAAAATCAATAGGTATCTTTCAATAAATGTAAGTTGAAAATATATATGTTTCTTCTTGGCGTAAACATGTGTAGTCGTTTTATTAAATTAATTTTCTTTTTAGGTATCTCGATCAGATCCACTTCCTAAAACGATATGTAAAAATTGCTTAGAGAGACTTGAAAACCAGCACAGGATAGTAATGCGTATAGAACAAGCAACTAATATGATAAAAGGGCAAAGGAGAACAAGAGTGGGTCGTGGATGTTACATGGGGCTTTGTGAAAATCCTAGTGAATCTAATCGTAATGAACAAGAATAGCTTGTCTACATTTATCTCTGCATCCCCAATCTCAACCAACAATGAATATTTTAATAATTATTTGAAACAAACACTATGGTTTTCACATAGATTACTTATTTAAATTGAGACCATGTACCTTTTTTTATGTCTGTGATATATTTGTGCTGATTGCAAATTCAAAAGCAAAATACTAACAAAAATTTAACCTTCTATCTATTTATGCAATAACAAATGACTGATAAAGGATTTTATGTATAATTTTGTTTGAATTGAATTCCAATTCAACATTCAGATCTTTACAAAAAAAATCTTGACTACATATTGTATCTTAGTACCTTTATGCCAATGAGTTAAAATGTTTATTTAAAAAAAGTCTAGAAGCTATGATTTTGTCTTTCCTGGCCCCTTAGACAAATGCTATTATTATGCAAGTGTTAACACTAACAATATAAAATGAACTGAAATGACATTTCCTTGCACTCAAGTTATGTGCTTCTAATGTCACAATACATTTTATTTTCTGTTGGGATTAACACTTGCAAAAAAATGGCATTTGTCTAAGGGTACTGAGTAGGTCCCCAGATTGGTTATTCTGATGAGATATAAGAAATAAACACAGGAACTGTATTTTATGATTTTATTTTGCACTTGCACAAAACCTATTTCAAAAGAGTGCTCATACACCTGAACATGGTATTTAAATTATTTTAGTAGTTTTATAAGTCAAAAATAATTTAATTTTTAATTATAACTCAAAACCCGTAATTAATAGGTCTAGGATCACTGTATATACATATATTTTTTTTAAGTTTTGTTACAAGGCATCATTGAAAGCATCACTGTTTTTTTCTTTTGTTAGTAAACATTAATTTAAATGGTGGTGCTAATAGATGTTGACACATTAAAGTTTATTTCTAATGGACCCATTGTTAGGATTTAAGAATGGGACCAAGACAAAACATTCATTTATTGATCCTACTTTCAATTTGTGTTATGTAAATTTTATCTATGTCCTGTTGTATTAAATTTAGTTTCTTATTTGTCTAGTAAACAGTGACTTGAAATGTAGAGAATAACTGATAAGTCTTTGTTATAAGTGCTTTAGCATCACTGATACATTTATTTATAAGTTTTTGGGGGAATAGCAGAATCCTAAAATATTTCTTGCAACTTTAGCTAAGTGGTTGACCTGTTAATATCACATTAGGCATTTTTCGTATGTACATAGTTTGTGTTCACATGTTTAATTTTATGCCTTAAAAGGTCTTAAGGGCCATTAATTACGTAAGAACGATTTTGGCGATTTTTAGTCCCTCCCTACCCCCATATGATACTTGTACTCCCCCTCCCCCCTTTAACGTAAGATTCTATCTCGTTCTTCTAAATTATAAAATTGTAATAAGAAATGAAAAGTTTAAAAATGATTCAAATCAAATTGAATGATGAAATAAAGAAATCCATTCATCATTTGAAATGAAATTAGATTTGTAATGTAAAATTTCGACTTACAAAATATTTATTAGAATGGGTTTTACACCCTCCCCGTTAACTTAAGAACATGTAGAGATTTTTAATTCCCCTACCGCCCGTGACCCTTACGAATTTAATGAATGAAAAAAAAATTGTGCACTCAAAAACATTGTAACTTTTAAAACATATAATAAATTGATACATAAATACTTCTAAAAATATTGTATTATTGCACACTACCCATAGCTAATAGTTTTTCAATTCTTAAAGAATTCTTATTAATAATTATTCTAAGGTCATTTACTTTATCATGCTTATCTTTTATATCCAATCCCAGTTGTTTTAATTTGGTTTGAAGGGGAAACATGAAGTCTTCATTAGCCCTGAAACAATTGTTAGGTAGATCATTCTTCAAGCAATGTAGTGTAATAAAATTTAAACAGTTCTGTTTAGCTAAGGCTTAATGTGTGCAACTAACAATTTTTGTTTTATTAACTCCTTATTTGACTCATCATGTGAATTCTTCCATTGCTGTAGTTCCTGTCGCATTACCTCAACATCCTCTTGAATATGATCTAGTAATTTTCCTAGTGGATTAGCTACTCGTGATACTGCTTGTATATTGAATTTTAATTTTTCAATTTCTTGGTTCACTACTTCTCTTGCCTTTTGAGCACCAAATTCCCATTCCTTGAAATATATACATACATATGTTTGAATATGTTATTGTATTAAATACTAAAAATTAAAAACATAATCATAGCATGTTTACTATTTCAGTTTTTCCTGTTTTATTTGAGAGTTCCTTTTGAGATTTGAGTATTTGATGCACTAAAACGCCATGCTCTTTTATCAACATGTCTCCATGATTACTTTCTTGTCCATTTATTGAGCTTTCTTGGTGATCAACAAGTAAAATGCTAGAGTCATCATCCTGAAATAGTACATATGTGTATATTAAATGAATGTAAAATATTATCTTATACTTTATCTCAAATCAATAAATGGTAACTTGCCTCGTCAACTGTAGTATTTTCAACAATAATATTTACTTTACCTATAAGTAGGTTTTCAGGGTCAATTAAAGAGTCAAGTTTTTCTTTGAGTCTTGGGGCACCTGGCCTGGAAGATGAAGGCCTCATGCTTGATGGTCTTAATGTAACTTTAGGGTTTTTTTGATCTTCATTTGTTTCGTCTTGATTATTTGCTTTCATTTCTGTATTGATTTTAAGGTTTTTAATATTAAGTGTAGTTTCAATTCTATCTTCAATTAGAGATTTTCTATTGTTTATATCATTACTCATATCTTTTGATTCCGACACAGAAATTAAATTGTCTGTAGAAGTTACTTGTTCTGAGTGTTCAATTGTATCTTTTGAATCGCCATTTTGTTGTTGAGAATCAATTATATCTTTAAATTTTAATGACGAGTCCATATTATTTTCGTTAGAGCGTGAGATTTTTGAATAATCATTATTATCCAAGTCAAGTGCTTCATGACCAATATATTCCTCATTAGGTTGTTTATCTTCTTGTAAATTTTGATAATCACCAGAAGAATCTAAATTTACTCTGAATTTATCTTCTTTTTCTATATCTTTGGATTGATTCTTATCTTTTGATTTTTCTTTTGAGATTTTTTTTATCAATTCTTTATCATTAGATTTTTTCGGCGGATCTTTTTTTATTTTAATATTTTCTTTTTTTAAATTGAATTTAGATTTAGACCTTTCTTGGTTTTCTTTCTTCTGTACTGTAATTTTATCATTGATTGAAGAGTTTTTATTTTCTTTAATCTTTTTAGTATCAACTGTTTTCTTTTCTTTTTGATTCACCTTGTTTGTTACTTTTTGAACTGCTTCAAATGATGAGATATTTCTATCGAGTGCCTGAGCAAGCAATTGTAGTAACTCATTAGTCTTTTCTGGTTCCTGACCTGCTACAATCTTTGATGACTTTACTGTGAGGCTTTTGCCCATGGTTAATCCTTAAAAATCCAATATTTTTTGTTTTATCATTGTAGTATCAAATTTATGTCAAAAAAGAGAGAGTATAGAGAACATTGAAATATAATAAAATTTGGTACTATAATCACTAATCAACATATTATAATAGTACACACATTGACTCAGCCATGCATTAAGATTGAAAAACTGGAACCGCTAGCATAGCAGTCAGCTGTTCAACTACCAAACACAAGATGTCACTTAAATGATCAATATTGAATGCAAATTATACCTATGTATTTATAATTCAACAACCTCAGTGGTGCAGTGGAGTAATCAGCTAACTGCTCCTTCCTGGTTCCAGGTTTTAATCCCGGCGGGGTCAGAACATTGTTATTTGCTACACACATTTTATATATACCATATTGTTGCTTAGAACCTGTGACCAGGTGCTTTTTACCTTAGGGCCAAGGGGGCTATGGCCTAGGGCGGCAGGCTGAAAGGAGCCACATTTTGCAAGTTTTTATTTAAATGAAATACAATATTAGTCTGTATACGTCAATAAATGGGGCAGCAAACTTAAATGGCCCTGGATGCAAAATAAATACACCTCTGCCTTCGACACAAGATTCTCTAATCTGTCTCACTGTCAGGCTGAGTCAATATGTGAGTTGTGACGTGGGTATTATTATTATTATATTTACTACATACCAACAACTGATATTACTTTATTAAGAAATATTATTTTACTGTCTCTATCCTTCACATTTTCTGATATTAATTCAGTTTCATCAAATAAACCCTCAAAAAATCCTGTGGTTTTCATTACCTATATTTGGAAAAAAAAAGATTAAATGAGTAAAGGATAAAGCTTGAATAGTTTTCAACTACAGTTTAGCCTAACAAATTAAAAATGCAAATAATAAGACTTAAACATCATGACCAAGGAAAAACACCAATGCACATACTTACTGATGTACAGATATCATGTAAGAATCGGAAAGGAGGTTTCTTTAAAAGTTTTTCAGTCAAAGGTGGTTTCTTCACATGTTTTCCAAGTAAAGATTGCGTATTTTTTATGACATCTTCTATGTCCTTTTCCATTGCACATGCTATATTTTCAAAATTTTTTAAAAATTATGTAAAATTGAATAGAGTCAAAGGTCAATTTAGAAATATGAAAAAAGTTAGTAAAAATAAGAACTATATTCAGAGAATAATGAAAAAAAGAGAGTTAACTAAGTATGTTGGGTTATTTCATGTTTATAGTTATATTAATTGTACCATTTATGAATACATACCTATTCGAGCTGAGTACAGTTATAAAATCAATAGTTTTTATTTGTTGTGCTGTTCAGATCAAATAATTTGTTGTGGAGGGCCGTTGCCATGGAAACCACAACGTCAAACCATTTCAGCTGTCAAAATAAATGGCCATGGTTCAACACTATTATTTTTATTAATTGTATGATTTTTTTAATAATATTTGTGAAACTTTATTTCAATTCATCAACTTTTATAATTTTTTTCGATTCGTAGGTAGTCTTCATTTTATTTTACATGTATTACGGTAAAACCAACTTCAGTAGGTACTTAAAGTTGAAATACCTAAGAAATTCATTCGGCTGATTGATCAAAATGAATTTATCAAATATAACACAAAAACATGCCGTTAGTCAGTTACTTTTTAACCCCTATCGAAAAACTAAAGAATCGAATGATTTTTTCTCATGAATGGAGCTGTTTAAGCTTAGGGGTCTGAGAACGTTATATTTGATGTTATTGAAACAAAATGTTTATTCCAAAACATTTTAAATAATATCGTTATGTTTTTAAACGAAAGTCAAAAAACTTAAAAACAAAAAATACCAGCTTTTGAATAATTCCCATATAATAAAATAACTTAAAATACACACATTTTGAACCTTTAGTTTTTCAAATATTATGGATGTGGTCAGATGTATTTGTCATAAACGATCACAGGAAAATACAATTAAATAATAAAAATGTAAGTTTAAATTGTTCATAGTAAAAAGCAATAATTTTATCAATGCTGGAAAAAAAATGTTAATTTCAACTATGGGTCACCATATGTGAGGAAATTTCAGGGAAGTCAACACTGTAAACACGGCGGTAAAATTTGACCAATTTAAGACAAAATCACACTTCGTAACATTAATTTATTCTGTCACATTACAGAGTTATAAGCGCTTCCACGATAAAATATAATTTTTGCAGTTGTTTTTAGTCGTCGTTTAAAAAGAGTTTACTGGCTTTATATGCGTTGTCATTTAACATTAATATCTTTCTCCCTTTTCTTAATTTGAGCAACGGTTAAGAAAAATTTTGATTGTTGTGATAGATTGACATTGCCATGAAAAAAACTTGTCCCTCTTCTATTTTTGTACTAGCTTTTTTTTTCTGGTGGACCTTTTTAAACAAATGGGTATGAGGGAGACTACAATTAATATAGATTTTTAAAATTTATATTTTTGGGAAAAATGTAAAGATTTAATTTTTGACTATTTAAATGATGTGCGCGCCTGAGAATTGCGCCAGCGCAACACAAATCGCAGCCATTTTGCTTTAGTTAGTGAGGTGGCAATCTGTCGTTGTGCACTACAAAATTTTAAAGATATTGGAGCGCCTGAGTGAAAGTTAATATTGTGAAACAAATTATGTACATGAAAGTTAAAATCATTTACAGTCAAGGTGTTGTAGGTACTAACATTATTTACTGATTTCCTTCATAGGGTTTCAACAATGCCTCCGAAAGTAAAAAAACGCCTTGGTAGACCTCCAAAAAATTCCAAGCCTAAGAAAATATTAAGGAATTCTTTAAAATCTGTAGAATCAAATTACTTGATAGTTAAAGTAAGTATAAATTACAAATGTCATTTAGAATCCAGTTTAAAAATTATTGTACCTAACGAGAGTTTCTATAATTTCAGCCGCAATATAAATGTAATGAATGTCCCAAAGTGTTCAAGTTTGAGAAGAGTTTTATTGAGCATTTGACAAACAACCACTCCAAGTTACCAGGTAGTGTGACTTGTGATAATTGCAATGTGTCTTGTCCTAATTTGAAGATTCTTAAAGAGCATATTATAAAAGTCCATGGAAGAGAAACATTTGACTGCAGTGGCTGTGGTAAAAAGTTTGTGAGACAATCTCATGTAGATCGACATAAATCACAGTCTGGATGTGGGGGGAAAACAGTTTCTCTATACCCATGTGCAGTGAGTATACATTAAGTGAAATGAATTAAAGTATCTAAACATAAATTGTTCAATGAAACTATGACAAATGTTTTTAGATTTGTAATTCATCTTTCACAAGAAAAGATAATTTAATGGTTCATTTACGTCTTTCACATATAAGGAAAAAGCAGTATAAATGCAAACAGTGCAATTATTCTTCCCAAACTTTTAACAAAATCATTGTTCATACACAGAAAAGCCATTGGGGTAAGTTAATTTTACTATCTGAAAATTGTACCTACAGAAAATTTTAAAATTGTTTAAAGTTGATTTTCATTTGTTTTTATCTAACCACCCTTATAAGTGGTGTAGTACTATTTCTTTAATCAAACATTATTTCGAAACTCAACAAACTATAAACAATTATTTTTAATTAAAAAGTTTTTAAAAATTTATCAGTGTTTCTTAACCTGTGGTATGCAACCCCTGTGGTTCTGCGAGAATAAGTATTGGGGTCTGTAGTCTTTTCTCTAAATAATTTAACAATAATGAATAAAGGCCACAAAATTATCCTAACTGTTGCTCATGAGCAGATTACAAATGGAATTTTATTTGAGAATACAACTGAAAAGTAAAATCAATCCAAATATCACTTCATCAGTTTAAAAATTAATAACTATCTTGTAACAACATTCATATTGTGGTTTCCTTTTTAAAGGGGGTCCTTGAATGTTTAAGAAACACTGACAATAAAAAAGAAATTGTAATTTAAATCCATCATATACTTAAAATGTTTTTTAGGAGTGCAATATGTGTGTGATATTTGTGGAACCATAACAAAATCTCGTGCTGCAATTACTAAACATTTAGAAGCACATGGGGAAAAGAAATTTGGTTGTGAAGTGGTTAGTTGCTTTATCTTCCATATAGAAATAAATAACTTTTAGTTTTAAATGTAAACAGTATGTAAAATATAACTAAATGAGTTTCAAATAGTAAATTGTACACTTACCATCAATATTTTAAAAATGTAAATGGTGAGACATGAATTTTAAATAATTAGTGTTTTTGTTTTATGCTTCATGGCTTAATTGGTAAGTTGTTTAATTAAATAATGTTTTTTTTTTAACATGATACTGATAACTATAATTTGTGGTATATGGTATTTATTTATTTTTTTCAGTGTGGTTATAGTACCCATACAATAGAGGTTATTCGTCGACATGTTTTGACACATGTAGAAGAAAAGCCATACAAGTGTTCCAGTTGTGGAGCTTCCTTCATACAACGTAAACAACTTGTGAAACATCTACACAAACATGTTGACACTGCATGTAACATTTGCAACAAAGCATTTACTGATAAAGATAGGTAATTACTACATTATTACATTTATACATGAAGTGAATGGTTCCATCTGATTTCATACAACAATCTTTGTAGAAGTTTTAATGGTTTTCTTATCGTAATCAACAACCTTGTTTGTTAAATTTCTTTAAAAATTGGTACAGATATTCATTCACATGTCAAGAGCAATATCAATCCTTGTCTACACTGATAATAATATTATTATAAATAGGAAAGATTTTTAACAAATAAACTGAAAAACTACTGGACCAATTTCAAAATTTGTTTCACCATTAGAATGCTACTGTTATCCTTGAGTATCATAGGCTATATTTATTAATATAAATGTCCATTCGTGCGAAGGCGGGATGGGTTGTTATGCTATGTGAATTATGAGCGTATATAATAATATAATTTTTCTCTACCTTTTTTCCATTCTTTATTTAAATTCAACCCATTTCTATAAAGGTTTAAAGTAGTTTCAACTTTTGATTACATAAAACTATGGTTTTTAAGTAGTAAGGAAACTTGGTGAAACCTGGTTTCATTTGCACAATCCTTAATCTGATGACCTATTAAAGTTACTATTGAGAATAACAATTATGTTTATGTGAAGGGACACATAGTTACGATTTATTTTATTACAGTCTCATGAAACATATGGAATCTTATCACAAAGGAGATAAAAATCTTTCATGTACTCAGAAGAAATGTCCAATGTATCTGCAGCAATTTTCAAGTGCAAAAGAGTTGCAAAAACATCTACATTCACATTTGAAAAATGGCAAGGAGGAAGGTTAGTTGGTTTCTCTTTTTTGTGGTAGTATGAAAATATAAGAGAACTTTGAAATAAAATGATTAGGTATATCTATTGTCTTACAACGTAAAGAAAAACTTATTTAATATATTGGTAGTGTGGGCGTGCGAGGTTTGCGGGCGTCGGTACAAGTCTGAGAAGCTGATGCGCAAGCACGTGGTGACGCACACGCTGGAGCGGCCGCGGCGCTGCATGTACTGCGTGTCGCCGCGGGCGTACGTGCGAGGGCTGCATCTCGTGCGACACGTGCGCATCAAACATAGCAACATCTTCAAAATGCATCTGCACCATGTGCGACAAATCACGGTACGCGCCTATACTAAAAAAAACTGTTTACTAATAAGGATTTTGATCACTATATAATTCGATTTATTTACATGATGACATTACAAGCTTAGGTATGAATAATTCCTCTTAAAGACTATCTATTACTACTTAAATAAAATTGTTGTCCCTGATAGACTATCAACGAAGCTGAATAACCAAAACTATGTTTGTGTGTTATTCCGGGTTAGAATCCCGGCGGGGCAGAACTTTTTTATTTGCAAAACGCAATATTTCGCATACCGGTCTTGGATATTATATTCTTATACATATATGTGGATTATTCTATATTGTTGCTTAGTGCCTGCGATACAAGATTATATCTTTGTGGAGGCAAGTCAATGTGCGTGTTGTGATGTCGTTGTTATTATTGTGTATAATCTCAAGAAATGTGATATTTGGCAAACTGGGTTGAGTTATGAGTCAGTTTTTTACTTATCATTGTACCAAGAGAATTATATTTGTTGCAGAACAAACCTCCTGGTGTAGATCGCGTGAAGCAATCAGAACTTGATGCAATATTGAGTGTTTTGGATGCTGAGAGTGAAAGGATATTAGAGGGAACGGGTCCAGGTGTACTTTACGGAGGGATGCAAGAAGTCCCAGAGTCGGGGGAAGACCCATTTGCTCAAGTGAGGAATGTTAAGGTAATTCTGAAGGATGCATCTAAAACTACATTAGTATAACTGTATTAAGAACATTGTTAATTAAATTAAAAACTTATAGAGCGAAGAGGTTGAGAGCCCACTGATGTCAGAAGATGAGCTAGCATCGAGCCTTCAGCAGCTGTTGGCACAGCTCATTAATGCAGACATGTTGGAATGCTTTGGTTGGCCAGATGAAACTGTTGATGTCGTAAGTGAAGTTGATATGATTTATTTTATTTATTATGGTTGAAAATTGGTCACTACTTGTATTTCTAATCAAAAGGTGTAGAACCAGATCCGTGAACTCAACATTAAGTTTTCTTGTACCAATAAGTCAACTCATGATGGTTAATTTGTTTGATTAATAATCAGCTGGTCTATTCCCAGTCCAATAAAAGTTGAATTATGTTTTTACACTGCAAAATAAAATTGTCACAGCAAAATTCATCCAACCATCTGGCAATTATTGTTTGTCAAACATTAGACATAAAAAATAGATCTTTTGTTAAATCCTAGTGAACTCAATAATATAATTTATGATATTTAATTAATGTCTTAGGTCTTAGAAAAACTGATTGACCAATGTGGAGCAAACCCAGCAGATTCTTCAAAATGGAGCAGGGTACAGTGCTTAAGAGAGAATGCTAAGCAACTATTCCTTCATGTAGTAGAAGACAAAAACATCGCCAATATGCTTTATACACATACTATTGATCAAATCATAAAACACATACTTGAAAAAGTATCCGAGGATATGGAACCAGACACTCAATGATTCTTCCATTTCTGGTATGGCATTTCACTAATATATGGAAGCGGTATAATGATACATTAAGGTTATGTTAGTTAATTACTATATTTTATTTAAAATAAGACAGTTATAACTTAATTTTCGAAAACTTACAGTTGGGGTTGTATTTCTACACAAGCAGGGATCCATTCATTAATCAAATATTAATCTTAAATCAAGTAGGGACCCATTCATAACTTATTTTTAATCAAAGTTATTTTAATATTGTAATTAAATACAAATTAAATTGTTTTATAAAATTAAATTTGTTTCTAAGTTATCTATATAAATAATGTATGTAGAAAATATTTAAAAATTGTCATGCTTGACATTAGGAACATGCTTATATAACGTGCTTCTTTTGTAAAGATTAATGAAATATCAATAAGAAGTTAATTATTATTTGGTAGGTTTATTTTAAATCACCTAAATGTTTGATTGTTACTTTGAAGTTCATAATTACTTTATAAAGTGCCTTATCTGTATGCTGTTATCATTTTAAATTTTTCATTCTTTTTATAAAGGAGTTAGTAGAATCGAAAAAAATTTATTTAATTTTTAACACAATATTAAACACTGTTATTTGATATTGAAGTAGTTTATACAAAAAATTAAATTAATTATAATAAAAATAGTTTATTTCATATAAAATAGGTCATAATAGAAAGGATCAAAAGTAACGTGTTTCATATAAAAAAGAAAGTGGTTCTGGATAATGTAAAAATATTAGTTTATTTGAACTGAACATTAATCAAATGGGTTGATTTTGTGTGGATTTATTGCCTTTAGATATTTTTTCGTATCTACAAATGTTATGAGCATTCTTAAATAGTTTAGTATAGTGCCACAATAAAAATCCTAATTCAATCATAATAGTAACAGGTGGTTAAACTTAATATTGAGTGATCATTGCCACCATTTTTTTGTTATTGCAGTTCAATACAGAATATTCTTTATTGTATTTTAAGCTATGAAGTTATGAAATCCAGTTTCTTTATTGTTTAATAAAGCTTACAATTAAAACTATGTTGAAACAATTATATTATATAATATATTTTTTATTCAAATTCCTTTTTATATTATATGCTGTCCTCAAAATCTATTTTTAGTGTGCTTACTATAACCATTTATAGCTGGGCAAAAGTTGCAGGCAAATGTATTGCAAGAACTTTTCCTTTATTAGCTGGGCTCTCGGTCAGGCAGTCTTACGGTGACGTCACTATCATTCACTGAAGAATTTTTGTATAGCTTTGTCTGACTCTTCCATTCACCATGTCATGTAAGTTAGGCGTTTGTTGTTATTTTATAGTAAGCACTCAGGGTGCTTCATAAAACCTCATAAAAAATTAATTGCATGAACTTTTCGTACTATGAGCCTTTGATAGCTGGGCTTTCGGTCAGGCAGTTTTGTGATGACCTCAAAACCCAATTTACCCAATTACCGAATATTTTATTTTTGGTCTTACTCTTCCATTAACCATGTCATTAATGTTTTAGTTGATTGTACTATTTTTTAAATTATTCAAAAGCCATCTGACGTATGAACTGCCTAGGACTTAAATGGTTTTTAAAGGCACTGATTTAAAGCAGCAGTTTAATATAGTTGTTTTGTTACGTTCATAATGACGAAACACATATTTATTTACCAATTCGGTTCGGCAGTTATACTTAGTATATTATAGTAAAGTGTACAAAAATAATGTAACGGTCCGATTCAGATCATTGAATAAACAATAAGTAGTGAAATAACTGATTCAGCAGTTAACAAATCGGAATCAGTCTATAAGAAATTTCATTTAAATAGCCTTATTGAAGGTCACTGATTTCCACTGAAACCACTGAAATCGTCGCCATTAGCGGCGTAAGGGGAAGGGGTCAGAGGGGCGGTCCGCCCCGGTTACCAGGTATCAGGGGGGCGACAATGGATATCTGACTCGAGCAGACATAAGACCATTTTCAAATTAAAAACTAGCGGTTTGAACTGGTAACTTGCGACCTTTGGCTCGGAAATCTTTCGACTGATTTGATGTTATTTGATTGTATACCGATTTGTCGAAAGGGGGTAGTTGATAAAAATAAATCCTACCCAGGTCCTTTGCTACGTCGCCACTGATCGTCGCTCATCTAGCAGCTGGATATTGGTTACACGCTTAATAAGTTGTGAGAGCTCTACCTTCCTAAACTTATGGATATACTTATACAATAAAATGATAACTTATGTCAGGTTTTTGGATTTTCAAAACTTTAAAGTGAGAATAAGTCGATTTTATAAAAGGATCTTTAAAATTTGCATCCTACATACTATAAATAAATTGTGAAAATTCGTTTATCATCTTCAAGAATTAAGAAATTATAAAAACTGAAAAATTGGCAGTATGGTACTAAAACTAATGCCATTAAAGCTATTCTTTAGAAAAAAAAGTTAAACAAATACACTAATCGAACATTTTCAGACCAAGTTCCACTTTCCAATTGTGATTTGTGACTATTGTGAGATGGGAGGGGATTACGAGTTTCTATTAATTCTTGGAGGGACAATTGAAGGGGATTTATAGGTATGGAAAATGGGATTTGGGAGATGTCGGGGGTCATTTACATTGTTTACTCTTACGAATGATACACGCACACTAATTGTACACTATTATCTGTCCGGACACAGGGCAGTTTTCGATACAACTATGTATTTTCATAGGGTTATGTCGGTTGGAAAACATTGATATCGCGATATATAAGTAATGTAACTACATCTAGTGTTGAAAATATAAACTAAAAGATTTTTAATATGATTTGACATTAAATTGTCTTTACATTTACTTATAATAAATCTATGAAATATTTATAGAAAGTTTACTCAAATAGGTTACTTTAAACATAAATATTTGAAAATTTATCTGTGAATTATCATTTATAATTGATTTAATAGTGCTAAAAATCTAAAAAAGTATTTTATTACGTTGAAAATGAATTATGATTGATATGATTGACACTTATTTCATTAACAGTTTTTAATTATTTAATTTAAATATCAGCTTATGTGATTCTATTGTACTTCTACTAGTGTGTTATATATTATTTATATTTTTGTGTTTTTTAAAGTATTTGATATACTTACTAAATATGGGCTCACAACGGGCCTCCAACGAAGATATTTGTAGTTACGGGCATGAAAGGTAAAGGATCTATACTTCTTCATGGGTATCATTGGCTTATAAGATATCAAAAGTTTGTGCCAATAGACGGTGGTATTCACATTCCATCATGTAAAACATTAACTCGTTTGCCTATAACGTTGAATCCAAAAAAAAATGTGATTCCGGGGAAGATTTGGGGGAAAGCGAATCATCAATTTGGCAACACTGTTTCTATCTTGATGGAGTTGTAAATCAAACGGTACAAGAACTACAATAAAAATTCATTTTTGTTTTAGAAAGTAACTGCTTACAAGATTTTGAAAAATATGTCATCTACAGCCCCAGTTATTGTACGACTTCTGGCCTCATCAGTATCGGTTGCGAACAGAGCTGGTAAGATAGTTCGTGATGTAATGAGCAAGGGAGAACTTGGGATCGTTGAAAAGGTAGAACAAAACAACACTTATGCTACAATAAAATTTAGGAACTTTTTGTTTATCTATTAATTTTATAGGGAAAAGATGACTATCAAACTGAAGCAGATAGGTCTGCGCAAAGATGCATTATTGCTTCACTATCTTCTCAATTTCCTAAATTGAAAATTATCGGTGAAGAGGACAGCCAAGAGAATGAGGTAAGTTTTTCTTTGGTATTGTTTGTGAAGCACACTCAATTGAAACTGAAAGGATCAAGCAGATACTGCAGACACTTAAGTAACAATGATTTTAAAATCTGTTATCAATTAAACATTAAATTCTTCATTAAATATTGCTTTAATATCAAATTAATAATTATTAAAGCACGATTTGATG
Organism: Choreutis nemorana; assembly: GCA_949316135.1. Taxonomy (NCBI): domain Eukaryota; kingdom Metazoa; phylum Arthropoda; class Insecta; order Lepidoptera; family Choreutidae; genus Choreutis; species Choreutis nemorana. Next base: position 3,530,471 of record OX438611.1, read on the forward strand.
AATCATTTTAATATGGGCTTTACTTAGTCTACTAAAACTTGTGATGCTTGAGATGAACTTGAGATTTCAAGACGCAAATCAACAAATTTTTTTTCTAGCATGATAAAACAAATTAATATCTAGAAATTTTCCAAAATAAGAAGAGTATCATGAATTATTGTTTATATTTTCTTCAATTTTAGCCAGAGATACCAAATGATTATATTGTTCTGGATTCTGACCAATGTATTTTATCTCTTGAGTGTCCTTCATCTCTTCAAGGGATAAAAGAGGAAGATATAGTTGTATGGGTTGACCCTCTTGATGGAACTTCAGAATATACTCAAGGTACTTATTATTAACTAAATGTAGTATTCATATTAAAAATTAAGAAGTTTTAAGATAAGTATAATTTATTAATTTTGTGCCTAGCAAAGAAAAAGGTAACATCTTATCATATCTATACATCATGTCAATATTCTAGGTGCCCTAATGTTGAAGAAAGATCCTTGGGAAAGGTGGAAAATGTATTTGACACATCCCTTTATTAGTATGAAGTGGTATTTAAGTTTACTACAGTCAAGATATGGTAAATTGAAATTTAGAATGGGCTTTCTTAGTATGTAGGTATATTTTAATGGTACTAACTAATGTGTACATAATATTTTTAAATTTTAGTTTAAAGTAGAATATTACTCTATATAGCTATGGGTTTCTGAACTAACATTTAATTTGCTTGTGAGTAAAATGCATGATTATAAATATTGATTTATGTTGAACAGCATTTTCAATTTCATTTGCTTTAGGTATTACACTAAACCTTATCACTTGCATAACAACTCTTTGATAAGGCAGATCTGTTTCATTTGTGGATAATGATATCAATAAACTGCCGAAACACATTATTATTATTACAAATCATACTTAACCCTAGTTAAATAGTTTTGCAAACAATGTGAAGATGTTACCTGTCATACTCACAGCCATCAATAAAACTAATATGTATCACATTTTATCCCTCATATCTGTGATAAAAGAAATGGTCTTGTCTTTGCTCTTGTTTTCAGATTTTACCTGAGGCTATCTTATTAAGTATTTTAGCTCTGATTTTAGTTTTGATAAAAAGAACAATACATTTAATTATTTAATATTTGTTAAAGGTTTTCTTGAACATGTAACTGTCCTCATTGGGATATCAGTTGGTGAGAAGCCTGTGGCTGGTGTTATTCATCAGCCCTACTTTAAGACTGTATGTGGAGGAGAGAAGAAAATTGGAAGAACCATATGGGGTCTTCAAGGGCTAGGTGTGGGAGGATATACACCTGCTCCTCCACCAGACTCATTGGTCATCACCACTACTAGAAGTCACTCTAATCCTATAGTTGAAAAAGCATTAGAAGTTATGAATGCAGCACAAATTATGAGGGTTGGTGGAGCTGGATACAAGGTAGAAATAACAAATATGTATGTGTGAGTTATTGGTACCTTAAAAATGATTTATTTATTTTATTCAAATGAACTACTTATGTTGTAGGTTTTACAACTTTTGGAAGGGAAAGCTTCAATTTATGTTTTTGCTAGCAGTGGTTGTAAGAAATGGGACACATGTGCTCCAGAAGCAATCCTTTCGGCAGCTGGCGGAAAACTTACAGACATTCTTGGGAACTTTTACAAATATGGAAGTTCAGAGCCAAAGCCAAACAAAACTGGTGTTTTAGCTGCTGTTAATGATGAACTTCATAGTTTTGCACTTAACAGAATACCACAAGAGTTAAAGGATACATTATCTAAGAACAGCCTGTGATATACAAACTTTTTAATTTTTATTCATGTTGGTTAATTTTATCTTGTGGATTTTTAAGATGGGATACTTTTAATCAGAAAAAAATTGTAATTTTCAACAACTTTATATTAAATTATTATATAAATAATGAATGAGGAATAAATACTATCTTTTCTATATCCTCTGAATATGTTTGTAATTTTAATAACACACCAGTTTAGCAAATTCCATGATTCCTCCTACTGAGAAAAAGCATTAGTAATTTTTCTGGAATCTCTTTTTCTAGCCTTTTTATAAAATGAACATGGGATATTGGGATGATATGATACAAGATTTGCAATAAAGCTGGTGGGACGGCAAATATTCTGCAATTATTTTTAACTTTGAATACAATGAAATTCAAAATCTGAATCTAAGTAAAAATCTGAATTCAAACAAATAAATAATTAATCTTACATAAAATGTCCAATGAACACAACAGGGTAAAATTTCATTTAATTGTAATTGCCCGTATTAGAGCTTACTTTTAAGTTTTTCTTGCAGTAACTTTTTTAATTCTCTTCTCAGTATCTTTCCTGAAGCATTCTTGGGTATTTCTTTAATAAAGATTACTCCGCCTCTTAAACGTTTTGCAGGGGAAACCTGTAAAAGATAAATAAATATCTTAGCAAATAAATATATTTTGTTTGCTTGTTTCGCGAATAAATTGATAATTTAGTATTTTAAGAAACAGTAAATCTGCAAAATAACTATTTGATCATCAAGATTTTATGATAGGTCAGAAATATTTCATAATTGGTTAGCAAAAATATTACTTATTGAGGGTTGTAGAAGTGTCTAGATTTGGCTAGGTCAGGTTAGGTTAGATATTGTGTCCACAACAAGGCACGAGCTGAGCTAGCGTTGCAGCAGTAGTGGCCGACGATTGCCAGAACTGACAATTTTAAATAAATGTATATAAAATTCCAAAAATCGGATACCTTCTAAGTGCTTATAAAAATTTCGTCATTGCAGCTTATATAATTAATATGCTGTACTAAAAAACAGCCATCCAGAATAACAAAAATTGCCGATTGATTTAATAATGTTTGCTAGTTATGGTTTGCTGATTGATTACATTTATCTACTTACAAGAATATTAATATATTATGCAACCCTTTAAAAAACACCCATTAACTATTTGGTAAAGTAATATTGACAAACTTAATAGATAAAAGATCATTTTACCATCTTAAAGTCTCAATAATCAAGCAAGGATGTTTATTAATCATTATATATCTCATTTCTAACGATACCCAAAAAATAAAAAGGTTTATTTTAATTTAATGTCTGTGATATAGTTTACCTTAGAGGCAATGTAGTCGACAAGTTCTTTCTCTGTAAGTTTGGCATTGGGTTGCGGCACGATGAATGCAGTGGGCAGCTCGCCGGCGAGCTCGTCGGGCGCGCCCACCACGCCACACTCCGCCACGCCGCCGTGCTGCAGCAGCAACGCCTCTAGCTCCGCTGGCGCCACCTACACCAAAACAGCGCTTTATTTAACTAGATTTGTCTTCTACGTTATGCTAGAACTCGTATTTTCAATTTTCAGAGATTGTAACCTAACTCCACTCTGAAATACCATTATTTTTTTAAATTAAAACTGGGCAAGCATTTCTTCCCAATCTCGCCTGATTTTAAGTGGTGATGAAGCCTAAGATGGAACATGCTTACCCAGGAGAAGCCTTTTCACTTTTGCCATGAAGAGCCCCATAATATATTTATCAGGTAATACTTCAGTAGGCAAAGAAGGATATAGATGAAAGATTTTTTTTCGTAATTGGATGAATAGTTTAAAATTACCTTTACAACCTGTAAATAAATTTTACTTTCACTGCTATCAAACTAAACATATTTTTGGTATCTTTCAAATATTACTTTACCTGAAAACCTTTATATTTGATGAGTTCTTTGAGTCTGTCTACAATATAGAAAAACCCATCTTTATCATAGTATCCGATGTCTCCAGTTCGCACGAACCCCTCGTTATCAAACAACGCCGCGCCCGCCTCCGGATCGCCCATGTACCCCTTCATACGGAGTGGAGATTTTATCCACAACTCCCCTTTCTCTCCTGCACTTAGAATCTTTCCTGTATCAATGTCGAGTACCTGAATTATTAGGAATATTTCTGTGAATAATAATGCTCCCCATAGAAGTTACTCTATTGATGATACATATTTGTAAGTATTTTAGTAGTTTGTCATTTTTATTTACAAAACATTTACTATCAAGTAATACCTTAATTTTCATGCCAGGAGCCGGGGTCCCACAGGAGCCAGGCTTATCTCCCTGAGTTAAATCAACACAGCATGCCATTGTTACCTCTGTTAGTCCATACCCCTGTCTTATATTTTTTAATCCTATTCTGCAAGTATCATGTTAATATAAATTAGACAGGGAAAGATACTTTGAACCTTTCCTACTACTAAGCATGCAAATGACTATGATTAATTTATATCAAAATAAACTATAAACCCATATAAGTATTACATAATACAAGACCAAACAAGACTTAATAATACAGAAATAATTAGTCAAATAATAAAAATACCTTTTTTGTACAGCAGATTGTATCTCTCTAGAAAGAGGGGCAGCTCCACACCAAATATCAATTAGAGAGCTGAGATCATACTTGAGCACCAATGGATGCTTAGCAAGGAACACAGCCAGAGGTGGCACTATCATTGTCATGTTCACCTAAAACATTGTTCTATCAATAAAAGAAAAAAATGATTTATACTAAACCTACCTAAAATTTAAAATCAAGTTGGTCATGATATTTACCTGATAATTTTGTATAGTTTCCAAAAATTGTTTTTCTTCAAATCTGACTAGAAACACTATTTCAACATTAAAAGACATAACAGTTAATGTTGTTATAAACCCATAAGCATGGAACCATGGTATCAGGGACATAAACATTTTAATTTCCTCTTTTTTTTCAATAGATTGCTCCAAATAATAGCTGAAAGGGCAAACAATTTAATGGTTTGAAATGAAACAAAGAGAGGTTGCCACAGTAAACATATTGAAAAATCATGATGTTTAAATAAACTACTCACTTTAAATGCTGAGCTAAAGTAAGGAAGTTAACATGGGTTAACATTACACCTTTAGGCAGTCCAGTGGTGCCTGAGGAGCACATGATTCCCAGAGTATCCTCCAAACCATTCACATCCACCAGGTCAAATTTGTCAATGTCCACATCATTGTTTATCATGTCATTGTACATTAAGCCTGGGACCACATCAAACTCTCCAAAAACAATTATTTTCTCCACATATGGTAAGTCTTTGCTGGCTTCATATAAATTGTGAGCTGTTATTGGTGATGTAAATATCAGTTTTGGCTTAGTTATACTTAATATGTGGGCCACTTCACCTGAAAATACATATTTATTCAATGACATATGTTTTGATTGAATCTGCTGTTTACTTTTTAAGTTGGTATGGCTTTTTTGCCATTAAAAGCAAAAAATAGCATAAAATTAAAATTAATATATGTAGATCTAACACATTTTTTGGAAGGTTTTTATGTTAAGGTTTTAAATAAAGGGTACTAGAAGAAGTTATAAGGTAGTTAGTGTATTCCCAATGTAATTTTGTAGTTAATAAAAAAACACATTCATATTAAAATCATAATATTTTATGCAGTTTATTTTATCTTTAAAATAATCAAATCATCAGGATTCAAAATTATTGCTGTGTAAAGTTAGTGAATTTTTATTACATCCAACAAAAGGATGAAATGATAAAGAGAAAAAATGATAATTTCATTTAAAGTGACAAGTTTTATTTTGATAAGATTGACTCAATTATTAAATTCAATGTAATAAAATTTTAAATTATTTTATACTTGTACACAGGTGAAAAATGAAAATATGTTCACCAAAATAAGAGCTGGCCAAGCGAACAACTTTTACTCAGTTCCTTTGTGCAGTGTATATATTTCCCTGGTAAATGTCTATTGTGTCAAGAATCATAAAAAGTAAACAGTAAAGCTGCCTTACCAGGTGAGTATGTGATGTTGAGTGTTGAGAGTACTGCTCCTGTGTACATGACAGCCAGGGTGGCCACAAAGAACTCAAACCGGTTCTCACTGCTCAGCACTACCACATCACCCTTCTTAAGACCTAGTTGCTGTAACTTTACTGCCAAGTTAACACTTTTCTGGAGAATGTATCTGTATGTCACAGACTCTCCTGTGTCAGCACATATCTAAAATAATATTATATTTATTAAGGTCTTGTTAGAGGTAAATAGTTAAAAATAAGAAACAACTTACTAGTGCTGTTTGGTCACCACCTCGCTTGAGCCTATCAAACAAAAACTGACCATAGGATAAATGTGCCGGAATCATCGATTCCTCCGGCCCGCATACAACTTTATTCCGAATGCTCACCATTGTCTAAATTTTTTAAAATAAATTAATGAAACTATAACCTTAAAAAATATTTAACATTTAAAATGTACCTTTGAGAACGTTATGTGATCGTTTGAATTTTATTTAATTGATTTCGCTAATCATAGTGAAAGATAAGATTTTGGATTAGGACTTTGGTCGCTAGATAGCAGTCTTAGCTCTGCATCTCGCTAATTCTTCAAAATCTACTACTATCTTTCACATGACTGATGGCAACGACAGTTTGTATTTTTAAGTACCTAATAACATTGACAGTTGGCTGAAGTCCTGTCAATTGCTCTCAAATCAATCGGTTCTTATACCAATGTCGCTAAAGAAACATAAAATTAATCGCTTCCGGGAGTTACTTGGCAGAAACGGGAAAGTGTCAGTTAAATTTATTTTTTGGCTTTTCTTGTATATTAGCGTAATTAAATTGATAAATCGTTTTAACTACTAAATGTCCGCAGCAAACCAAAGTTCCAAGAACTATCATTATGTAGCAACAAAAATATTAAGCTCTATAAATATAAAAGTCCTTTGCTCACTCTGTGCACTTTTCAATGGTTCGAACCGGAGTTACTTGGCGGCAACGGGAAGTGTCAGAATTTTCTTATTTTATTGTCTTTTCTGATATGTAAGAAATATGTAAAATGCTAGTGTTTTAACCAGTAAATATCTGTAGTGCTGTACAAGTGTGGAGAAAGTGAAATACGACGATTTGGCTGCGCTTTTCGTCAACTCCCGAGTAACTCCTTAGAACCGACAGTAACTGTACTAGCATGTTTCTGTAGGCAGTTTCATCATTTTCACTGTTCATCTTATCATCTTTATTTCATTTATCATCTTCATCCCATTTACCATCTTCAAGAATGAAGAAATTATAATTACTGATGATTAGGCAGTATGGTACTAAAACCAATGCCATTAAAGAAATACATAAAAAATGGTTCGAACCAATATTAAAAGTTTCATTGATTAAATGTAGATAACTGCTTTTAAATAAATTTATCCAATGAAATATCCTGTGGAAACTGAATATTGCAATATCTAAAACTTCTGCAATATCTTAATACTATACATGGGCATAATTTTTTTGGACTTTAAGTGTACATGTCTTTGTTGAGAGTCCGAAACATTCTACAAAGATGCTATCATCCACTCAAAAAGTCAGTTCGCGATGTCGCCTCTATACATATATCTCATTGCTTAGGACCTTCAATTACCGTACTAGCATGATACTGTGGGTATTCAGATTGATCCCTCTCTCTAACATCATCTTATCATCATCATCTCATCAACCCTTTCGCCATCTCAATATAATTCGCCTAGAACAATCTAGCTGGACAAAAACTTTGATATTTGTAAAAACGTTAAATAATAAGGATAGGTAGGCTATTACTTATTAGTTACTTAGTACTTTAAAAATAGTTATAACATTGGCATATGTTATTTTAAACTTATTTCATGAGGTAATGATTCAAGACTATTAGGTGAAAATTATGATTTAGAAATTTTATTCTTAACGCAGAAACATAACTGTTACTTTCAATGTTTTGACAAATTTAAGTAATGGATTCTATTCTTCAGGAATCCTGATATTTTAACTCTCTCCCAGCGGTAAATGCAATAGCTCTGATTTCTTACGTTTTGCTAGTTGCGAGTGCGTTAGTTCGATCAGATCAAATCAGATTAAAAAAACTATATAAGAAATTAAAGAAGTTTCCGAGAAATATTAAAAGTTTCTTATCAGAAATAGCAAAGGACACAAAATCTACAACTCTCGCCTAAAATCAGAAACGGAAGAGAAGTGTGCTTAGTAGCCCTCAGAAAATGATATCCATTATTTAAATCCAGAAGAAGAAAGCCTATTTAGTAATGGATTAACACTATTGGATTAGTGAATGTAATTACCAGCACGAGTTGTTCAAATGACAACTTTTGAATTTTGTTTTTAAATAAGCCTTTCAAAATAGTTTGGTTCCAATAATATTTAAGAGATGCCGTTGCTTGTTGTCTACATCGCGATATTATTTACTGTCGCTAAAGTAAATAACAGTTTAATGCTTTAAATACAATATAGTAATCTTCTACCATAGTAACAGTGTTTTATTCACAAGTATCTTAAACACGAGTAATATAAATCTTTATTTCTACATGGGCAACGCATTAGTGGTGCTCTTGGCGTTGCAGACATCTAGAACATCGTCGTGTCATAAGTCGACACGACTAACGATTTTGAGAGTATTTATCATATGTTTTCATTATTTTTCTTTAATAATCACTCCTGATCTGATTATTGAAAGCCTCAGAAATATTTTACTCAACTCGAAAGTTTGAAATTCAATTGTTCACAAAAAGTATTTTAGGTATGTTTCATATGGTTTAACTAAGATCAGTTTGGTTAGTTAACATAAATACTTAAAAGAAATTGCCTTAAAACTAGCATTAACTTGGTTGTTTTAGACGCATCACTGTGCATCTTCAACAAAGAAGAAATTATAATTACAGAAAACTGTGCAGTGCCTTTGCTTTTGCCGACACAAGGGAAGAACAAAAATTAAAAAATCTAATGGTGCCTTGATATTTCCATGGCATGACATGGAAAAATGTTCAATCAAGATCGCGGAGTACTCGTCGAAGATGCGCGATGTTATCGCTGCAATTAGTGAATCGTGTTATTCTTGCGGGCTAACACTATTCGCATGGTTCACATACGTGCTTCGATCTTGCCTCCCACTCCGTGTGATCGCCGTAAAAAACGCAAGTGTGAAAGAGCCCTTAAGAAAGGAAGATTGGAATGGAACAGGGCTCAGATTATAGCGAAAATATATGAGGTAGGTACTAACAATTCTGCTAAATTATTAGTGTTAGAGTAGTTAGCTCTTCAGCTCAGGAAGTAAGCTAGAGTTCTACACTTGACTTTAACTATCAAATACACTACAAGATATCTGATACTCTAACTGAGTTAGGGCCCTAAGGTGCGTTCATGTGTTATCGCAGTCAGAGAGTAGGACCCCTAGTTAAGAGATCGACGAAGCCCGGCCGGGAGAAATCTTTACTATTTTTAGGATACGTGTAATCACAGTTAGTGAGTTAGGGTTTTTATTTATCTATAGTTTTTAGTTGGAAGGCGCAACAATCTTAAAAATTCAGCGGGTGTCCAATAACCCAACATATTTATTCCTGAATAAAACAAAAAAAGGTTAAATTTCACAAATCACCGAAGGATTTGACAATGTTTTTTAACTATTTTATTAAAATTTCATGCCTAAAATAAAAAATTTAAAGGGCAACCCTAGAATAGGGCTATTTGGCTTTATAACCCTAAAAAAGAACCCGTTATATAACTATAACTGTTTTTCCTCAATTTATTCCAAACTTAAATTCTATAATACCTTTTATTGAAATCGTAAAAATTACTATGTTGCATGTAATTAGTTACCAACTCTTTTCTTGAGTAAAAATGAAAAGAGATAAGATTTTTTGTTTATGACTGTATTTTCTACATTTCGGTGATAATGATAAGGTAGTTTACGTAAACCAATGAAGATATTTTAATCAGTATACTTACTAGCTGTTTGTCGACAACGTTTGTTGTTATACGGCATTCCATTCACTTTCTGTACCTACCTACTTACATACTTGTTTTCATTAGTGTTCATGTTGGTGTTGGTCAATGTGTTCCTAATTTTGTTTCATAACAAATTGTGATCAAAGAATAACAATTTTGTACCAAAATAACTAAAATGATAATAAATAATGTTGTCCATGGCCAACCTGCACTTAAAGTGCCAGGTCATCTCTCTTTTGGACAGTTTTTAATTGATAGATTACGAGAAAATTCTGCATCTAAGGATGGAGTTGCTTTAGTAAGTATAATTACCTAATAAGAACTATGTGAAATGTTTTTCATATATATGTATATATAATTGTCCCAATCACAATACCTCTAATTAATTTCATTTGAATTACCTTAACTATGGATTTATGGAATTTCTATGAATAGGTACGTGTATTGCTTGCGTGCAGATTTGTAGTTGTAGTCTGATTGAAAACTTTGATTATTAATAGATAGAGAGTTCGAACGTAAAACGTAAAAAATGTAATGTAAATGTCAATAATTCGTAAAAATAGCCCGGGTGACATCGGCTATTTATTTTATCAAAATATTATTTGACGGAAAGTAAACCCCAGATTCTAACCTCTAAAAAATTTAATAGAGATTATTACGTATTTGGTCTCAAAAGAAAGGTCTTGGCGAGCACATTACAAATTACCTTCTACGGTCATGTGCGTGCCAGGTTTAGACATAGTAGTTATGCAGTGGGTTCGACCACGGATCTACCTTGGCTATTTTTGTACCTATGCATTATTTTCTATATGAAATATTTTCTTGTTTCATCCCTTTTAGACCCCTTTTTGACGGAGTCGGGTTATAGTTTTAAACTTGATTTGTTTCGCATACATAACGGGAAATATTCAAAAGCTGGTATCACTCGGCATGCTTGTTAAACCTTTGTACGTCCCGCCAATAAAACCGACTTCAAAGATGCCGCCAAAACGCGCGTATTCTAATTAAAAACGTATTATCTTACCACCCACTGTAGCTATGACAAATATAAAATACGTATAGATAGCCAGATAAATGCAAAATCCATTAATGTCACAATAAAGTAATGAATATCTATCCAAGTTAACTTAAAAATAGTAAACCTGATGAGTAGGGAAAACATGTGCGAAAACGACAGGCATTTTGCATGTCCAATTTAATGAAATTTTTAGAATTAAACCTTTGTAATGGCATATATTCGCAAAATAGAGATTCTAAGTTTTTTTAGATGTATAAAACATATGGAAGGATAAAGTTAATAACTTATTTTAAAACAGCAACAATCGAAGTTAAGTGTGCGCACATTGGAAGTTGAAACACGTAATAATTTCTTCTTTTTTTCAATGTTATTTATATTTTATATTTGTTAAAGAAAACGGAAATTCCGCTCGAAAATTGCAATATTAATTAACACTACACTTTTTCATACCAAAAAGTATTTAAAAAATACTTTAGGTTGCTTGAGGGGCAACAGATGTTACCCTGACGTTACGCCATGCTTCTAGTGTGTAACTGTTGTCTAGTTTGCGATTGTTGCTTGACACTCTATCTAGACAAGTTAATATCAAAGATTGAAGCATAAATATTAATCAATCATTAGATTGGTCTCCATTGCGCTGAGTACCGCGATTACCATTAATTAATCTATGGATTGTAGTTTTAATTTCTATGTATTGCTCCATACCATAATACAATACATGTCTTAATGTATGCTTGTATGCGATGTCCTTTATGCCATGGCCGTTTCCATGTCTTTGCTTGAGATTACCTACTTTCTTTGTTACCTCACCTTATTAAATTTCAGCCTCAGTATTTTTAATAAATTTATAGAATGGTTCATAGGTATGTCTCAACATTTGATAAAATATCTTGATCAATTTGTTGTACTTAAGTACATATCACTTAGTTCACTGTTAATCATTAAAATGAAAAATATTTGCATTCGCCTGTTCCACTTTCGCAGTACATAGTTACATTTGTTTTGTCGTAAGTAACATTAATTCCACATAGAAGCATTGGTGGAATGTGCTGTGTGCTGGTGGAATCATAATCTAATTATGTATTAATAATAATAATAATAATAATAATATTGTACTTAAGTACCTAGTTCAATATTTCTAGTGGCATTTTAACTGTTATGAAAGTTTTTTTGAAAGATCTTTTTGTTTCCATGCCGTCTTACACAAGCCGTCTACATGTTTTACGTCTGTAGAACTTTTACTCGTCTATCTTAATGATCCGTTAAATACTTTGAGCTGAATTAAAAACGTGCTCACGACTGACAACCGTTTTTAATTTACGTCTATTTTAAATTAACTTACTAAAGTTTTACAACAAATTAATTTGTTCAAGATATAATTATTATTAATAATTTAACTGGAAATCCCTAAAACTTAATTATTACATACATAACAAAAACATAAAATTAAGTACAAATTTCAAATATAGATTAACTTTAATTACAAAGCACAATCAAAAATTCAAAAAGAGCATAGGTCTAACAAATAATTATAAAACAATATTTTCCTAATAACTAACAAAAGCAGGCATCAATAACTTCCATCCATCCGCAAACATGTCCAGTTCGGGTAGTTTCTACGAGAGCATTCAGTGCCTAGTACCTAATACATATATTATTATTATTATTAATAATTTAATATAATACTTCGGATATAAATCATCCATATATAAATAACAATCATTCTGCTTAATTTTAACTATAATTTTTAACATTCATTTTAGCCTAATCCAATTTTTTTACTTATAACAATAATTTACATTTACACTCTTAATACAATCTAATTGTGTTATCGTCCCGTTAACATTTCCATCCAATGTTGTTGCAATGGGCTGTCAAAACGGTTTGATTTGCTGTTACTACTGCCCCGCTCACGCTGGCGGAGGGAGATGACTTGTTTCCGTCTAATGTCTTCAAAGCCATCAGTACGGAGGCACGTAACATCCCCGATGCACTGCAGAAACGAGGCAGTCGCAACAGCATCCTGAATACATTATTGTATTGGACGCGCAGAGCGTCGACCGCTCGGCGGGTATAATTAAACCATAGGCTGCTCGAGTAAAACGACTTGCAGTAAGCTTTAAATAGTGTAATTTTCACTTCCTTTCAACCAGCAAACCTTCGAACAACCATATTTCCCCGAACCGCCAGCGCCCTGCGCTCCTTCTCAATGTCCTCGTCATCAGTTACACTTTCCGTTACAACATGTCCTAGGTACCTAAAACTTGACACCACTTTCAAAACTGCACCATCCAAAACAATAGGTGGAACACTTATTGGTTTTATCTTTCCACTCCTAAACACAAGAACTTCGCTCTTCTTAGAGTTATACCGAATTCCATGTTCTACCGCATATGACTCACAGATTTTGACAAGTCAGATCCAGGAAACATGCATATACCGGTGTCCTTCGGTCAGTGTAATATTTGACAGCTTGCTTAAGGCAGAGTATAGCGCTTTCCGTTGAGAGCCCCGCCCGAAAACCGAACTGAGCATCATGCAACTTGACGTGTTTCTGCAGAATGTTGTTAAGCAAGCTGTCAAGGACCTTTGCCATAACTGTAGCAAGTGAGATAGGGCGGTAGTTGGACTTATCCGATGCATCTTCAGTCTTACTCTTAGTAATTGGAATGACTATAGTTTTGGTTAATTCATCTGGAAAGTAACCGTGACCAATGCAGAGGTTATAAAACATGGAAAGCACTCTCGGCAAATGACTACCTGCGTACTTCAAATGTTCAATGCTTAGGCTGCCCTGTCCAGGAGATTTTCCCTTTTGCATATTTTGTATGACTGCTCTAACATCCTTTGCTTTAAAACACACAGTTCTCCCCTGCACAAAATCCCTAGTCTCAATTTGACTACGCTTAATTTGATGGATGAGAATTAACCTACACAGCTCGGCTCCACTCTAAAATAATCCCTAAAAAGATTAGCAATCATAGTGTGATCACTTACCTCATTCACACTAACAGGAAAGCCAGACCTTATTTGTGCCTTTCCGAAAATTCTTAAAGTCCTTGGCAGCATGTCGAGCAGCAAGGATATCCATTTTAATCTGCTCTTGACTATCTTGACACCATTTTAGTTGTCGTTTAAAAGATTTTCTGCTATCACCCATATCTACATAAAACCGACCACTGCGTGGTTTACCTGCTTCCACCGGAACACCGAAACATGTTTGTTCCACCCAGCGATAAAACCACTCCTCCCTTGCCATCGCCCTCGATTATATGAAGATGCCGCAGCTTCCCAAAGAATGTCAACAATATTTAGGTACATTATTTTTAATATAACCTTATGTTCTATGCTATTACAAATTCCATCACAACAATGTGTAAATTGCTTTGGAAAGTCAATTTATTTTAGCTTCAAGTTGAAAATTTCTTGGAAGTGTTCAATTTGACTTTTTGTTCGCTCTCCCCATACAATACTATCAGGTTTATGCGTTAACTGAACAGTTTCTTTCCAATTAATTTTATCGAAGTAACACTCTACGAATAATGGGAAATGGTCCGACCACTGAATATCACGCTTTAGCCATACACGATTTATAGACATTAGTGCTGAACCGGTTACTAGACAGTGGTCAAGCCATCTTGTACACCCATGCGCCTCACTGATAAACGTAAAAGTATCAATCTTGTTCTTTACAAAAATCCAAAAGTCATTGCAAAAAAGTTCATTTGGATGCGCATTGTAGTCCCCTAACATAAAAACAGCATCACTATCTCTATTTCCTCAATAATTTAACTAATATTCCCCAAACAACGTGCCAATTTTGGTAGATTATCATGACAGTCGGTAGGCATATATGCACTAAATATTAACACGGATTTACTATTACCACACATCTGTACTTTAATAGCAGCTAGCCGAACAACATCACATTCTATCACTTTAACAGACTCAAAGATACTTTTCCTTTATAATAGCGCGACTCCCACGTGTGGTCTTCCAATATATACATTACAACACAACAACATACAACCTTTAAACACATAGAAACACTGGGTCTCTGAATGGATGAACGGATGTGATACAAACTACCGTTAAACAAGAACGAAACAGTTCCTTATTATTTTTCTTTCTAAAAAATTGCAGGTCAATGGTGACACTGGACATGAAATGACCTACAAACAAATACTACAGAATGTTATAAATCTAGCTACTGGATTGAGGAACTTTGGCATAAAAAGAGGAGATGTTGTTGCATTGTGCAGTGAAAACAGAGACGAATATTTATTTACAGTAATCGCATCTATTTGCTGCGGCGCTACCGTCACGTATGCAAATCCAACATATACCAAAGGTAAGTGACATTTTCTGATAGGCTAAATTGATACATTACGAGCGAGTGAAATTTCTAATTTAATATATTAAATTAAATAATTTTATAATTGACTCTAGCTGTTAGTTACTTTTATCGGATATCTGAAATAAATCCAAAATGCAAAATGACTTAGTTTTGGTTTCCTGGATCTTTTCTTCCTACATTGTATAGAGGTCGATATGGATGTCTGGTATCTATTTTTGGCGCCTAGCGTGTGATCTTAAATCCTTTTTTATAATAATTATATACCTAATTTAAAAATAATGACTACTTACTCGTTTAACAACATTTTCAGATGAAATGACTCACATTCTTAAAATTTCTCATCCATCAATTGTATTTGCGTCAGAGACAGCTCTTAAAAATAACATGACGGTATGGAAGTCACTTCCCTTCATTAAGAAAATAATTCAACTGAATGGAGTTCCAATGGAAAGTTTTTGTGTGCCTTACAACAGCATTTTAGTTCCAAATGTTAACATTGATGAGTTTGAAGTAACGGAAGTCGAGGGATGGAAAGACGTAGTTTACATTCTTTATTCCTCTGGCACTACCGGCTTGCCTAAAGGAGTAATGCTTACGCATATTAATGTACTCTATTCTGTGTCAAGTGCCGAAGAAAGGTTTGTTATATTCAAATTGTTGTAAAAATAATGCAGCCTACAATCCATTATACCTGTATTGTATTTAATTAATAAAATGTTTACTTTTATTTCAGTACTAAATTAGTGGATGAACCGCTGAGATTTTTAACAATAGCTCCATGGTTTCACGCCCTGGGCATCATGTCAACTTTGAACTATATTTGCCTTGGCCAGTTTGTAACTTACTTGGCAGGATTCAATCCTCAGAAGTATTTGGCAGCCATCAAACAATACAAAGCAAGTTTAGATAAATAATATTAATTATTTTACCCTCACTGACGTAACTATAACTACCGTTTCAGTACAGTTTCAGTCCCGTGGCAAATTAATCGGATAGGGCCCTTTTCTAAAAAGCTGGCCATGTAATTTGTTAAGCTCTTCATTTCATATGAAAGTCGCCAGTAGCCACGAAGAAAAGTTTTCAATGCAGTTTTGGGAAACTGGTGACCTTTATTTAGATCGTGGTCAGACTTTTGGGCTCTCTTCCGGAGCATTTAGCCGCCATTCCACCTTAAAGTTATGAGGAATAAATGTAAAGCACCTTAATATAAATCGAGAACTTGACAGTTATTTGAATACATTGCAGCTTAACACTCTTATAACAGTGCCGCCGATAGTGGTGTTTCTTGCAAAACATCCCTTAGTAGATAAATATGATTTATCTTCCATTTCATACATTATGTGCGGTGCAGCGCCTCTCAGTGAAGACACCATTGCAGCTACATTGAAACGGTAAATAGTGTAATTTAGTAATGAAATATGGGAGTCTGTAGTCAACGGAGGCCGCAGTGTATATAGCAGGTACCTTGGTAACACTGAAAATGTTAAGAAAATGAAAAACGGCTTAATGCAGAAAGTTGCCAATACTTTTATTGTTTTTCGAAGTAATCTCCGTTCCTCTCTACACATCGTCGCATTCGATGGAACCACTGAGAAAAGCAGTAGGCCCATTCTTCCTTAGGGGTCCCTTCTATGGCATTTTCGCACGCTTTCACCGCATCTTCAGGGCTCGTAAAGCGAATGCCTCGAATTTAATCTTTAGTTCTTGGGAATAAATAAAAGTCGCAGGGCGCCAGGTCAGGACTGTATGGCGGATGACTCTTTATTATTTCGACACCTGCCATAGTCAAATATTCAACAGTCCGTTTTGCGGAGTGCGCTGAAGCATTGTCGTGGTGAAGGAGGATCCTGCTTCGAGGGCGCTGCGGTCGATTTTTTTCCAAGACAACAGGCAAACAGCGACTGACTTACCAGTCTGCAGTAACTGCCCTTCAATCTTCTAGCACAACTGTCGCGAAATGTCCTTTCCGACCAAAGAATGAAGCAATCATCTTTTTTCCTTGACTTCTTCCTTTCTTTACCTTAGTTGGCCGATCCTCGAAAGGAAACAAACACCCACTTAGCTGATTGTCTTTTGGTTTCGGGTTCGTAGCAATATATCCAGCTTTCATCACCTGTGACGATGTCAAATACAGCATTTGAGTCACCGCCATTGAACTTATCTAACATTTGGCGACACCAGTCCATGCGAAGGTGTTTCTGGTCGTCAGTTAAAGTATGGAGAATCCATCTGGTACAAAGCTTCCTGACGCCTAAATATTCGTGTAGTGTTTTTTGAACTTGACTCATAGCCTAGGCCTAGGCTTGCCCATATCTGCTGATAGGTCACTCTCTTAACTTCCTCTATCATGCGTTGCACAGCACTGATGTTATCTTCAGTAGTCGCTGTTAAAGGACGTCCTTCACGCGGATCATCCACGCTAAAATTCGTTAAACTAATTGTAAATAGTGGCACGAGATGGGGCTTCATTAGGAAATACTAATCGCAGCCTATCATAGCTTTGTTTTTGAGTAAGCCCACAACGAAAGTCATAATAAATAATTACCGAAAATTTTCTCGCGTTCATTTTCACGTGTAACAAGAGTTTTAGATTTTGTACCAATTCACAAAAATGAATGCAATATACTGCATTAGATTACCAAAGAGTTCTAAAATTGAAATTCAAAAAAAGTTTTTATTAGCAATGTTTCTAACTGGCCAGTTCTTGACATTTTCAGTGTAATCCACGTACACATGGTTAACTACGTATCACCTTACACTGTTTGGTCTTTGTATAGTTCTAAGTTTTATAAAATAATGATTTATATTGCTCTAGTAATGATGATGAGATACCTACTTACTATACCTTTACTTGTGGCTAAATAAATTGGTGCCTATACCTTCTTGTAGATTGCCAAGCTGTAAAAAAGTTGTACAGGGTTATGGCATGACGGAGACATCAATGACAGCTATGAAGGAACCACTAAATAAATTTGTGCAATCAAAGCCCGGGAGCGGAGGGTGTCCGCTGCCAGGCACCAGAGCTGTGGTATGTAGTAAATAGTTGTACATCCCTATTTGTCTGAATAGCTATTATGAAGACTACACTAGATAGCCGTTCTGTTATACCGAGTTTGATGTCCACTGACTAAATAATGTTCTACATAATTATGTCCATGTGTATAGTCCATTGTTAAAACACGTTGAAGGTTGTTGACATTGAAACTGGTAAACTTCTGGGACCGCACCAACGAGGCGAGATTAGAATAAAAGGAGTTAACCTGATGAAGGGATATGCAGGGGACCCGGCAGCCACGCTCGCTGCCATGGACGAACGAGGATACATCAAAACCGGAGATATCGGATACTACGACGAAGATGGCTATTTCTACATCGTAGATAGACTCAAAGAACTTATCAAATATAAAGGTTTTCAGGTTGGTGAGATAAAAATGAATTAGCAACTGATGATAAATATTTTAGTTTATGAGGCGTAGATAAATAAAAATTATCTTTACATTACGTAACTTGTTGAATGAAACTGCAAAATATTTCACATAAGTACCTACATTTTGGATACCTAAAGACTAACTTAACAAAGAAGGCTACAAATATCTTCTAAAATAGGTATTTAAAATAAAATGACATGCCCCGGCTTCGCACGTATGCAATGTTTGTATTATATACATATAAACCTTCTTCTTGAACCACTACTATTTGTCTTAAGTTATTCTGAGCGATTTTAAATAGTGAAAGTTATCTGTGCAGGTCCCGCCGGCGGAGGTGGAGAGCGTGCTGTTGCAGCACGGTGGCGTGGCGGACTGCGGCGTGGCGGGCGCGCCGGACGAAGCGGCCGGGGAGCTGCCCACCGCCTTCGTCGTCACCAGGCCCGGCTCCAACCTCACTGAGGCGGAGCTCGTCAAGTTCGCCGCGGGAAAAGTCAGTCGCATTTTACTTGACACCCCGACAAAAAGTTATCAAATCAAATATTTTTATTTAAGAACATAAATATTTGCATGCAGATTTAGGTAATCTATATGCTCAGCCAGTCACTAGGCATACAAATATTATTTATGGTGTTCGAAAAATATATGAATAGTCTTATGCACTAATCAACAATAATAGCAGAACTCACTAACAAATTTAGCGTAGGTATTTGGATCATCTTCTGCTGTAGCAGTGGTAAACAGCCGGTAATCAAGTTTTATAAAACATAACAATGAACTTCACCGACGATATACTAAAGGAACTGAGAAGTAAAATTATCATTTTTATTAGTCTTACTTTACTTATACATTTATGGAAGTACTTACATACCTCAATAGGTTTGAGTCAGCGCTGAACATTTTTGAGTTTTGGCGCTAACTTGTGAATTATTTTTTACTTTTTTTTGTCGCCAATATTTACTGACTTATTTTTGTTTACCTTCTATTAATACTCTTACTTACCTATCTTGCTTTAATTATTTACATACAATAAACTCACGCCGCAACTCACGGGGTTGGCAGGGGTGTTAAACACCGCATTTCGCATATTTATGTTGAGTCCCAGTGTGACATGTTGCGAAACTGTCCGGGCACAATTAATTAACGACCTATTATTGTAACATTATATTATAAGGAGTATCTTAAACTAATAGTTTACTTTATTTTGGCAAATCTGTGCATACCTATACATGTTCTTTACATGTTTGTATTTCATCATAATAAAAATCATATCACGAAACACACACAGACACAGTAAGAATATGTAGGATCATTTGTCCCATGTGCTTCAAAATGATATAGTATAAACTACTCAGATAAGAATACTAAATTTAACAGTAAAGGAAACAAAGCGTCTTGCAAATAACACAAAGATCCGCAGCCGCCGGGATTCGAACCCGGAACCTCTTGCGTGGCAGTTAACTGTTACACTGCTGCGCCACATAGGTCATCGTGGATGATTAGATATTATAGATTAGTAACACAATTTTCAGTGACACAGTAAAGGCCATACTAATTACTTTATGTTTAAAATAATTAGTTGGATGAATGAACTTTTGTTACATGATTTCAATAATTATAATGTGTTTTTTAGCTGTCACACCCCAAACAGTTACACGGAGGAGTTATCTTCGTTAAAGAAATACCAAAGAACCCTTCCGGCAAGATACTTCGTCGTGTTCTCAAGGAGATGCTGACACAGAATCCGAAAAGTAAACTTTAACTTTAAGTTTTGCTGTTTTATAACTGTTTTTTAATCTGATTTCATTACTTATTTATTGATATAAATTTTGCTACCTACATCTCATACCTACCTACATACCAAATATTTATTGCAAGTTATGTAATGTAATCCACAATTTTTATTACCTACATAATATAATGTATTTTCGCTAAATTATATACCTAATGTATGATCATTCCATTTCACTAAGATGGCTTGACTAAGATTGAGTTAGTTTTGTCAGGCGTGTACATACCTACATGCACATTGTTTCAGTGTGCGTAAGTCAAGTTTGCTTGAAGAGGTTTCGCACACTAAAACGATCTGCATGTACTACACGTCAAATAAAAATCATAGCTGAAAGTTTTTAAATTTTAACTGGTTTCTGTATAATTATGTATAAAGTTACTTTAAAAATATATATATAAATATGTTCTCTATAATGTTATTAATCCTCCCTCCCTCTACTAATACAATTACCTAATTCTGCATAGTGAAAAGTATTCGACATTTGACAATACAACATGAATTTTACAATTTATATCAGTAGGTGTAACTTGAAAAAACATGGATTTGTCATAAAACGTTAGTAAGTTAACTAAAAATAGACTTGTTTTAAGTCATCCATAATAATTAACATTCTATTTTTAATATTTTACATGTTTACTTATTATTTCATTATTTTTGCCACGAAGTGTGCGCATTTTGTAAGTTCTGCCTCAATAACTCCTGAACTAATAAAGTTATCTAAGCCGTTATAGTTTCCCTTCAAAGTTCATTACGTCCATCATGATTTTTTTCAGATTTTTCGAGCCAGCTTTCAGAGGGGGGAGGGAGGGCGCGCTATTAAAAAAAATGCGCTTTGCTTAATTGGTTGAATAACTCGCAAACGGATACCCAAAAAAAAAATCTGATATTCGTCTTATTAACCTCTCAATGTTTTAAAAGACCGATCAAATGATACCCCACACTATAGGGCAAATGCGAAAAAAAATCACCCCCACTTTAAGTGTAGGGTAGGTGCCCCAATTTTTTTTTCGTTATTTTATTTTAGCACTTTGACGACGTCGTAAATACACATATCCATGCAAAGTTTCATCTTTCAAAGTAAGTCGAGGACGGATGGACGGTCAGACGGACAGACATGCCACCACTATTCAACGTTCTGGACGTCATCACAGTTAATTGTGAGTCAGGCTTGCAAATAAAGGGTTAAATCCATACAATCGTACAAGCTGTAAAAACATGTACTTTTTAGTACTTTCTTGTATGGGAGCAATTTCTACATTTTATTTTTCTTCTCTATCATTTTTGGTCAAGACAAAAAATAGTTGTTAATGAATGAATGAAAAAATGAATGGTATGAACCTTGACAGATACACAGCGAAATAATAATCATACATGTAAAGGCACCTTTTTTAGGGTTCCGTACCCAAAGGGTAAAAAACGGGACCCTATTACTAAGCCTCCGCTGTCCGTCTATCTATACGGGTTGTATCTCATAAACCATAATAGCTATTTACTCTTAAAATTTTCAGAAAATGTCTATGTC
This sequence comes from Choreutis nemorana, assembly GCA_949316135.1. Lineage (NCBI taxonomy): Eukaryota > Metazoa > Arthropoda > Insecta > Lepidoptera > Choreutidae > Choreutis > Choreutis nemorana. Next base: position 3,552,364 of record OX438611.1, read on the forward strand.
TTTTGCCGCTATAACAACAAATATTAAAAACATTAAAACACAACAAACAAAAAAGTAATTGTGTAGATTTTCATATTTTACGAAACAATCGAAAAAGTATACAGTATTTAATTTTTAAGACAGCACGGAGCCCATCATGTGCGTGTCAGAAGTCTCAAAATGGAACCTATAGAAGTTTTTTGTCTGTTAAACCTATCTAACAAATGTAGAAGGGCAAATTTTCATTTGGAGTGTCTACTTTCAGATTTATGAATTTAATATTAATGAAAATACGAGACGAGTTCCTAGGACAGTAAGTAGTTTTCAACTTTCACTTTACTTCCCAATTCACTTTCTTTAAGGTTTAACAATTATTGCATTAAATCTCAGGATGAAGCTTTTATTTATATCACTTCGTGATACATTTTTGTTCGAGTTCCAAGCGAAAAGTTTTCCTTAAACGATCTCTCGGAGTAAGAAAAGTATGTAACGTCCATTAAGGGCGAAAATTAAGTTTTCGTGTTTCCGTATTGGTACTTACAAATGACAAAACTTAAACAAATTATGTCTACAATCCAGTACAGACCAACTTATATAACACTATAAAGTATTCTACGTCTCCAGACGAAGATAAATAAATACTTATTATTTTTATAAATTTAAACAGATCTCGTTCCTAACACGCGATTGCAAATATGTCTACAGGGGACTATCATTTATACGAAGATTGATTGTCTAGCTAGAGACATATTTTATAATATTACTTATGGATTCATAAACAATCCAATTACATAGATATTGCTTGTACTTACTTATGTATACATCTATATTTTACATTGCGAAACCTATTCAATTATCCCTAATGGATGAGCTCCAACGTCCCTAGAGCGGCCCAGTAGGCGGCACATATGATACGGGCTACAACTTTATAAAATTATCAAGAACTAAGCGGTTGTGTGTTGTTTTACTACCCCAACAGAATATCAAAAAAGCAGCTCCACATTAACGAACATCAATTAATACAGACCGATTAATATTAGCTTCAAAATTTATAACTTCAAATTCGATAATTTAGCTTCCTATTTATAAATCAGCTTTATACTTTAGAGATTCAACATCTGTCTATTGAAAAAAACAAATTTTAATAGTTAGGTTTCTGAAGTAGTTAGTATAAGCCTACATAAATAAATATATCTACTACATTTTATATGGACATTAGCACGAGATTTGTTGTAGAAATAAGAAGAAATATGCTTTCTTCATGAGAGAGTTCGAGCGGTAATGTTTTGCAGCTATTATCAGAACCTCGTATTCATGTATGATGGAAGGTGGTCCAGATAACCAAGCAAACGAGCCCATACTCGACTAGAGCACCGAATCATTTCATAAATTATAATAATTTTATGAGATATAACATATAATTATAATTAAATAATTATAATTAGTATTTAATAGATGCTTAAAGTTTGATATTGATGCTAACCTATTAATTCAGAAGCCTATTTATAATGTTTGAAGATGAAATTGACTATTAAAAATTCTGATTTATATATTTATTTTGATTAACAAATATTCACGTTCTCTTCTCGACAAAAAACTTGATCTTCAGTGAACACCGAAATAATTACATAAATAAGATACCTATGTACTTAAATATCTTGAATTTAAGATTAAATAAAATATTTCTTGTAAAAAGAAGGTTAAGTGCTTCAATGTAAACTTAGCGAAAAACTGGAGTTCAAGTGAATTTATTATATTGCTGACAGATTCTATTTTCGTGTTTCCGCTATATGAATGACTTGCGAATAGCTGCGCAGAGTATCTTCGGGAAGGTATAAAATTTAATACAGTGGCGAGCTACGTAGCCGGTAGGTGGCATCCATAAATCCGCGTACTGATCGGTTTACCGCGAAACTGCCGGCGGCACTGGACGTCGGGAACTGTGGCTACTCGCTCGCTTCATCCACTCGATACGTTGAAAACTTTTCAATTCACTAAGATACTTTTTCCAAGACAGTTTAATCATGTAGTACCTACTTGTCAACAATTCTAAAGAATTAAAAATGTCGGTTTGTGGTCCGGCTGAAGAAGAGAGTGCGTCCGAGGAACCCAGCAGCGCTCCGATTCGGGAGAGTTACGAGCAGAAGTCTGTGAGCAAAGTGGTGCGAGTGCTGACCGTGCTGGCCTACCTGCTGTCCGTGTCGCTGGCTGCGATCCTATTGTCAGTGTATTACATATGCGTATGGAAGTCCCCTGACCTGCCTCCGCTCAATGAAACCGAGGGCGAGCTGAGCGCACGCACCGGAGACCACAATGACTACAGCACCCACGACACAGCACATATTCCTGTGCTTAACGAAATTAGTAAGTTTTATTTAACATTTAAGCAATTATGTACTCACTTGTTGTATACGTGTGCAAAATAAACATACCTACCTGGTGGTTCGCGACCACCAGATAGGAAGAAAGAAAGCATTGACAACCTTACTCACTGTTTAATGACTATGGTTATGTTTAGGATGGAGCAAATGTAAGGGTTTATAATATATATAATACGATTCCAATCGAGCCGTTAAGTTTTAAGCCAAAATCTTTTGATTACTCATAAATATTACCTATACTTTTCAGACTTATTTCGGATATTCTAGACTATAACAAATATCTTTGTTGTTTTAGATTTGTATTCGCCTGAACATTTATTGAAATTGTAGCGTTCTCAATTATTATAAGAATATACAGTTAAGCTGAGTTAAGCGCTTCACTAAACTAACTTATCTCTTAGCAAGCTGCTTACGAATAATCATATTAAATATGTATAGGTACTTTCCTACACTTATATTTCGCATCCATTTCACTTCAGTTTATTAGTTATTATTTGTCTATTAACAATTTGAAAAGGTATACATTCCAGCAAAAAAATAATAATTATAATCTGTAATTTTAAAAATAATTAACTAAAAACAACTGCGGACGATCAAGGAAGGAGTATGACGTATGCGCGTAATTAGGTAGGAACGCATTATTGAAAACAACAAAAATCTTGGATTTCTTTTGTTTAGAAGGAGCACAAAATTTGGTTACCTACCACCTAAATACCTATCTTAAAGTATGTGAAAATTTTACATTTACAGTAAAAACAGAATTAGAATTATACGATAAACCAGGGAGATTTAACGATTAAGAGTAAATATATCTATCTCGATCATCAGAACAACATTTGATATAGAAGTTATATTGGTGCCCGTGTACTTAAACCATTATGTTGTACTTAAACATTGGATCTCTCTGTCAAACCTACAACTTTGAAGCTTAATAACTAAGTTTTAATAAGTCAGAGATTGGAGAAAATCAGACATATTTGTGTATGTATGTGGTATCGAAAATCAATTAAAATAAAACATGCATACTCCCTATTGGTTCGGAGATCGGGTATATTGCGAAATTGTGATCCAAAATGACAATGTGATACATAAGCAACACTATCTATAATCAAAGTATTTTTTTCAAATAAACAAAAGTATTTTCTTTTTTTATTATTTCACAATGTTAGCCTTTCTTGAAAATATTAGAAATAGGTAGGTATACCGGTATTCAAAAATTTTGGTCGATTGGTCAAGTATTTATGAATAAATACATAAAGTTCAAAGCAGAAGTATATTATACGTTTTTTAAATAACGTATTTTATTATGTGTGTGAGTTGGTGGAAGATGTATGCACTTACGCCAGATTATATGAGATGAATGATCTATTAATTTCTTACTACGCTCGTTCATGTAAAATTCTAATGTGAAAATCCAATTAAACGATAAAAATTGTGTCCTTCCCTCTCAATAAAGTGGACACACGTTTTTCTTCCATTTATTTTGGTAAATCAGCCGTCAGGTATTTATTATTTGTACTTATAGTAACATAATATTCTCCTCTGGTACTTAACATTTGGCTAAACAGGTGATTTAGGATGATTAATCCAAATGAAATCTGTTCTTAGGAACCATGGCGTCGTTTTTAGATTTAATAAATGGGATTAAGTTTTTTTAACTCTCTCGGATAACCGGATATCAAACCAGAATAAAATCTTTGTAAACGTTGTTATAAATTCTGCATGTTTAGTCGTTTTATTGTTGATCATGTGAATCAAACAAGAAACACATTTTTATGGACTCTTATGTTAATAATTGAAAGAAAAACTTAAAAATTAAGAGGGAAATATAGGGGAAGAAAGTTTGTATAGAGTTTGCTAAAAATGAAGCTGGTAAAAGTATCGAATGCATAGTGTACTCAATTTAGAAATTCTTGAACGAAACCTTGAATCAGTCTTCTCTTACCTTATCATATTAAGCCAACCGTGCAAAAACTAATAGCGAATACACACCTACTACCTGCCGACTTTGTGGATAAAAAGAACTAAGTGGCTGGCTTATCTCATTAATTGAAGTGGATGTTCGTAAAATATTCGAGCATATCATTTACCTACCATACAGATTCGTTAGGTATAACCATTTCATAATATCTACCCACTCAGGACTTAAGACTGGAAAAAGGTATGGTTTTCAAAACTGCCCTCTCTAACAATTGTTGCATATCAATAATAACAAATACCTACTTATTCCCATTTTCTATTTGAGTTTTAGTCAAATAAGGTTGAGTAAGGGAATATACTCATACTACGTGACTCAATTTTACATTTTTACTAATGTAGCTCGAAAAAGCGCTTCATTTTCCTAGAGCATATTGACTACGTGACGACACGTCATAATGGTCAATTAAAATTAAAAATATGTCAATAATGCTTTGCATTAAAAATTAGTAACATTAAATGATACTCGTGGAAATTCATCAGGTCCTGTAAAATAAATTATTTTCGAAATAAAGAATATGATTTATTTTTTTAACTTCTGTAGCTATATTTGTTTGAGGAACTGGAATAACTAAAATGTACCTATAATAATGACATCGAACTTTAAATTACTACTTGCATTTAATAAATAAAGCAGGTCTATAAATAAAAATAAATATAGCGTTTAGATGTTCATAGCATGATAAATTGTAGCTCCACAAAAATATCAGATTCTGGAATACTCATGTTACACCATTAGCTATTAGAGTAGGAACCTACAGAACGGAGACGTGTTTGCCAAATTACTGGCCTAATGGGCTAGCTCATACAACTGGCTATGGAGAGGACTATTTCCGGAGTTTCTTTACGCGATCATATCAGAAATGAGGCGATCCGTAGAAGAAGTAAGGTACCCGACATACAGGATAGGCAAGTTGAAGTGACAATAAATGTGGGTACTTACCTTTTTTTCATCTACCATACCTACCTATGAAACATAACCTATCTATTAAAAGTCAGGGCGGGTTACTCGTAGGTGTAAATATCATAGTCGAAGTAGTTAAATCGAAGTAAATAGTTTCTGCTAGCGAGAAGTTCAAGCAGCGTAAAATTTGAAAAAATGTCGAGGGACTCTTTCTGTTTAATATTTCATCCGTTTAAAAATCGGTAAATAACTTTATACGACATTTTTTTTCATTTGTCTCTGTTAAATTGTGAGCATCTCCAGCTAGACCTAAATTACAAACTAGTATACTTACTGCTTTAACGCCTTTTTGCTCATTGCATGATTAGGTTAGGGTTGCTAAACGGCAGCGAGGTGTTTAAATACCCTAGAGTTATGGCAAACTGGGGGGCTCAAGGCCCAGGCGCACTGCTCCTGGTTCTGAATCAACCAAAGCTCTTTCCTTCTTCACTATGAGGACGAGAAAAGAGCACCGTGGGGCTTTAGGTGCTAGGAGTGGCATCTCCATAAGTTCAACATACTCCTTACTTCTAGCAAAAACTAGTCGTATAAAACCCTGGAACGTTTTGTAGAAAACTGTTTTTGATTCTATCAAACCACTAAAGACGAAATCATTTCTTCGAAAGGGGCAGAATTATCTCTTTTCTGTAACATATAGTTGTGTTAAGGACATGCTAGCTCAGTTTGTTACGTGCCAAGGCTAATCGACTGACCAGACCCGACAGATCGAGGGTTCGAGTCTCAGGTTGCAGTACATACATTGTAGCTACCATCCTCCTCATTGTGTCCGGATAGTGGCAACAGATTCGCACCATTACACACAGGGACTAAATATAAACATGCGAAATACGGTATTTAACACCTCTGCCTTCCCCTCTCGAGGGATTAATTATAGCGTGAGTCTATGATGATGAGTATAGTTGTGTTGCACATGACAAATCGTCCTATACATACATACATGCTATGTATATTGTACAGTGATTCGGATTCTAAAATAGTCAAGTACTGCCCCCATAAATAAATACCATTTTCGACAAACGTTTACACTAACAGAAAATAAAAATGAATGGAAATGACATTTCCTCGCGCTCAAGTTACATAATTGTAATATAATTTCCTTACACTTTTATTTTCTGTTTTAACGTAAACGCTTGTCGAAAATGGTATTTGTGTAAGGGGGCTGGTCACTAAAGATCTTTTATTTTTAGCACTGTTTCATAGCTTCTGCGAGTTGGTGTTTCTTTTATCTGACATTACCATTTATTCTATTATATTTTTTATTTTGATGGCAATAACGTAGGGTGTTTTGCAAGTGTCAAGAAATATTTATTCTCGAGTTTTGAGATGAAGAATGAAATTATGAATTATGAAAGGATGAAAATTGTAGATGGAATGATGTATCTGTCCACAAAAATATGCTAGTACTATTACTGGCTAGGCTAGGCTTTCTTCAGTCAATTGGCATATGACGAAAAGAGCAACCAAATCGTCGTATTTCACGTTTTCCTTACTTGTACAGCACTACAGATTTTCACTGGTAAAAATAGGAACATTTTACACATTAAATTCTGTTGATACATAAGAAAAGTCAATAAATAACCACATTTTTATTGACAGTTCTCGTTCCCGCCAATGGAAATAAAATTGTGTACCCACTAATACAAAAGCAGCAATTGGAGGTTTCAAAATTTTTGTTTTTATTATAATATTCGTTGAAAGCGTGAAATGACGTGCTACTTCTTACTGATAAGCTATGGACAGGTTTACAATATATTTTACGTGCGCCTCTTGAATTATCACCAAACAAATTGACCAAAATATGTTTCAATTTAGGAAACCTCGTCATTAGAACCATAAAGTACCTAGTTATGACAAGTTTTCACTTTCAGTATGGCCACTCAGATTTAAATTGGGGTTCCATATGTCATGGATTTTTTCATGTTTGAGACCGGTAAATCTTTTAATGTTTTTTTTAATGAATGCAAGGCCTATTTACTCTTAACGCAAAGTTGGTAAGTCTAATTAAAGTAGTATAAAGTACATTATGGTAGATTGTAGGAATAACTGGAACTGGAACTTCAAAACCTAAACATTAAAAATTATTATTGTAAATATTATAGTTGACTGTTAATTGTTGGTTTTTCAGCATAACGATACCTTACATTGAAATCCTCGTAAATGCAAAATAATTTCGGTCAACACCTGTAGTAGGTTTATCAATATAAAACTTTGTGACACGGGTCTATGCTCAAAAGAAATTTGCAATTCAGACCTCAATAGACACACGATTAATAAAAACAATTAATCATTTCATTAGTCTAATAAATAAAGATATATGAGTTAATTTTTTGCTTATTCGGTAAAATTTTATTGAACGCTCATACGTAGTTTTCGCAGTAGGGCATCGATAATGGTCGTCGATTATGGACATCGACGAATTCGAATCTTTTGAATTCGAGAACTACGAAATTCTAGATGGTTTGATGCAGCGGAATCATCTACACGTTCTAGTCAATTTTAATTTGTTTTTGGAATACTCTGATAAAAAGATGTATAGTTGTGATACTAAAAAGTCAGATTATAAGAACTTAATTTGTTTGTTTTGTTTGTTGTATTTTGACTAAAAGTGTTTGTGTGATATGCTTCACAGAAAACCTACATATAATTGGCATATAAAACCAATATTATAGGACAGTTACATTACATAGTAATGACCTGAACTAGGCTACATCACAAAATAACTCTATAGGTACCCTAGGCTACTTTAGCAATTTTTGAGTAGATCTATAATAAATTGTTTTTATTCGATTACAGTACAGCCTCGATTCTCCAAACTAATTACGGAACTGATAATCGAACTGAAGTAATTTGCATATATCCCCTGCAAGTCGAGTTAAGTACATAGCAACTTTGTATAGGTTAAGCCATAGGTTCTCAACCTTATTTTGCTCACAGACCACTTTATTTTTTAGCTCCCAAGATTTTATGATAAGGTAATGTCACGTATACATATTACGTACATATCGTAGAATACCAGAGGAAACTGAGTTATGATGAAACTGAAAAGCTTCTAAACATACCGCAGCAGCTACTCATCCTCCTATACATACATACATACATAAATACATTTTCACTTCACACTCTGGGAGGTTTGGACATATAACTGTTATATACTTTTCTAAATATATATATATATTTTTTAATTATTTTACATTATTTTTCTTTATATTACAGGATTTTAATCAATTGCAATTAATTATAAATTTTTCATCAATAATTTAATTTTAATTTAAAAAACAACAATAATCATTGAATTACATAGCTTTGTAAGTAATGAATGTAACAGGGATGAGCGCTGATGTCTGAAATACAGATTATATCATCTAGTTCAGGCACAGATGTCTAGTATGGGTATTAGTAATTTTGAAAAATTGTTTGATTCTTTATTATGTAATTGATTCCTTATGATTCAATAAAAAATATTATTATAAATTTCGGGTTAGGTTAGGATAGTTTATATTATACTAGCGACCCGCCCGGCTTCGCACGGATATTATGCATGTATTATATACATTTAAACCTTCTTCTTGAATCACTCTATTTATTTTAAAAAACAGAATCAAAATCCGTTGCGTAGTTTTAAAGATCTAAGCATACATAGGGACCGACTGCAGGAGGCGACTTTGTTTTATACTATGTAGTGATTAGGGATGGTATAGCACCTTTCTAAAGCGGTTGAATAAAATTGCGTAGTACCTTTTTTTTGCATGGGTCATTTTTCTTCTTTAAGCTAATAGTGCAAAAGTGTGTTGTCGAACACTTATTTACAATATGCTTTCTCCGCTAAAACCTTAATAAAGGCTATTTAACTTAGTTGTTACGTATGCTTTTAATTTGAGGCATGTAAGCGGTAAGTAGATATACATAGGTAAAAAGTTTTTATTAGATAAATTAAGGTAGCATTGTAAACATTGTGTAAAATACTTTTCAGTAAAATGAAATACGTAAGTAGATACAATCCCATTGAAACAAGTCCTTGAATTAGGATTTGTCAAGTTCTATTAAACTCAACACAAAATCAGACAATATACCTACCTAGTAACTCCCTAAAACCTTAACTTGATAAACACCTCCATCCTACGTGCCCATGTGCAAACACTGCTTTGCAGGGCTGTTCATCCAATATTGTTCAATTAAGTTGGACAATGTTCGACACGAGCGAGGGGTTTCTATAATCCAATTACTTATACAAGTTTAACCCAATTGTTCCGGAAACCAAATTTGGCGATTTCCTTTACGGAAATTTAAAGTTACTATTTACATTTAAGTATGTCTTAATTTTTCCAAACTCACAATGCCAATCGTCTAGTGGCGAAAAAATACGATAACAGCGAAACGATATTTACCTGTATTCTGCTATGATCTAAACCTATTTATATTTAATATCCATATACTGTCCAAGACTATAGATAATGCTGTTGAGGCTGCAGGGCAGAGGTTTAACCACCTTGGCAAGCATTCTAACTACCTAGTAATCCACGTATCATATGCCAACTGTGGGTGATTTCTTTTGTCCCAAAAAATAAGGCATCCTTCAACCTTGACATCCTTAATCAAACACATTTACCACATATTAGTAACACTTAGTTCAGTTATGCATTCAAGATACATTATGTAACGCATTTCTTAAACTAAGTGAAAAACTTTTTTCCTTATCTACTACACTATGCATTACATAAATTCATAGGTCCCTAGTACATAGATAGAAGAACCAATAGGCTTGTGTGTACCTTTACCAGATAGAATAAAATAAATAAGTAGATTTAGGTACTATGTACGTACGTAGGAAGTACATTCTTGTCCATGATGGACATCCATCACACAAATCATACCAGTTGCCGCCGGGTTTTATCCAGCTAGTTAGTTTACTGACTTTTGATATTAATATCTACAAACCTATGACTTACAAACAGTGAAAGAATTTCTGAAAATAAGTCAGCAGTACCCTACTTTTGTGAATTAGTTACTAAGTGGATAATACAAGATACCATTTTAGTGGAAACCAACTTAAATTAAGCAAAATCTGACATTGTTAAATAATTCATCAAATGGATAGCGGTAATGAAAAACATTGCAGCTTTATTTATTTTTTCGAAACCAAAAATGCTATTGATTTTGAGGCAGGCGGGCGGGTGCCGGCGTCGGCGCGCGCTGCTGCTGACAGCTGCCTTGCGCCTCCGCCCACCGCCGCGCCGGCCGCGTGTCGCCGCTGCCGCTATCCGCCGACTCGACAACCTGTCACTGGTCTCAATTAACTTTGTTTGCCTATTGTTATACTTCAACAACACTAGACACAAATAAAACGCGCTACCGCAGGGCGTCAACAACCAAACTCGGCCTCTTGAAACAACCGCACTCTTGTGTTTATTAATACTGACGTGTGTCTCGTTACTGTGCAATACTTCTGACGTAGTTCCTGATGTTTGGAAGATTATGATTACGAATGCTATCACGATGTAAAGCCTTTGATGTTGTACTTTGTGTATAATGAGGCCATTAACCGAAACAATGTGAATTCACGGGCGGATTCATGACAGACGATTCGCGATCGTATCACTACGTCAGAGAAACTGGAATAGATTTTAATACAGCGAACGAGAAATTAAAGGATAAACAAATGAAGGCTGAAGGGGCCGCGGGAATATCAAAGAAACAGTCCACACGAAGACGTGTAAAGAGTAAGACACGGACGGCGGCGTGACCCAGCAGCGGCGCAACCCGCGCGCGGCGCATTCCAAAAACTGGGCCATATCGATAAAGAGTGGCCCAGTTACCTGGATCAGAGGGAGGTCGATCGCGGCGCAGCAAGCGAGTGGTGCATTGTAGCAGCGAGCCATGTCGGGCAAGTCGTGCGCGTCGGGGAGCGTGCGATCGGGCGGCGGGTCTGTGAGGCTGGGCGCGCTGGGGGCGCCCTCGCACGACTTCGTGCTCGACGCGCTCTACGAGAGAAAGAGAAACAACAAGAGCGTGAGGGTCCTCACAGTGATAGTCTACGTGTTCTGCGTGTCTCTCGCGGCTATCATGCTATCACTGTACTACGTGTTCTTCTGGGAACCCAAGGACGCGCAATATGCGCAGCGAAAGGTGTCTCACACTGTAGACCTGCAAACCAGCACTACACCAATGCCCACATGCTTTATGCCCCACACCGGTAGGTCACACCACCGATGCTTCCCAATGCTTTCCCGATCTCCTACAACTGTAACAATGACTCTACAGTACCTAAAAATAAGTAGATAGTACCTGTGTACTTGCTTCACATATTAGAAAGTAACCAAATATGTCTATATTTTGTGTTTATCTAATAAGAAACACCAAAAGCACTCTTTAATGTTTAGTAAAGAACAACGTTTTGTTGTCTGTAGTGAGTGTACAATGATTGATTTATTTTTGTCATATATACTATACTATAGGTAATACCTTACACAATAGGTACATAAATTAAGAAGATTAATAAACGTACCACTACCTGCTGGTACCAAGGTACTTATACCTATAACAAAATTTATGTATTATTGCATATAAAGAAGAACTAAGCAAAACAGAAATAAAATATAGTTTTCAAGGAAGATGCATAAAGGATAGGGATGTGAAGGCAGTGGTGGATCCAGGATTGAAGATTGAGGGCTGCTAGACAGCTCATCCTCTTAAAAAACTGACGACCATTTTTAGAAACGCTTTTGGCGGGGATCGACCTCGCTAACTTGGTTGATTTTTGCGGGAGCTTCAGCCCCTTAGGCCCCCCTGGATCCGCCAGTGAAGGCCCTGGGATTTTCATATTTTTTAATCGGGACTTATACAAATGTATGGCTGCATACATGACAACGTTATTTACGTTTTGTTCATATAATCAATAAATAAATAATGTTATTAGTAGCATTTAATCGACAAAAAATTGTAAAATCTTGATATCCTCATAAAAATTTATACCAATATGACCACATGTCGCACCAAAATAATTTCGCAGCCTTCATTCAGAGCTTTAAAGAGGAGAGATCAGTATAAAAATAAAGGAATAAAGAACACATTTCAATTACTTATTGACTTTATACAATTATCGAGGCAAAATCAAATAAATCTGTATTTTTCTAGTTATGTAGATAGGACACATAATAAATAACTAAACATCACTTCCTAGGTGCAAACTACAATCTATTTGAATGATATTTACTAATGTAATGAGGGAGGAAGTAGGTACACGCCTCTTTGGGAATAAGTGCCGTTGTTGATAATATCTATCTACTAACGTGACTGTTAACATGTTAAATTTACCTAATATAATACCTAATTAACTGTACTGTTTTAGTGTTTTTCGTCATTAATTTATACACAAATCTCGCGTTTTATAGCAACCATACGTCAATTTTATCGCGTTTTAATAACATTTTAACAGCATGTGACTTAAAACTCTAAAAGAATATAAACCTATTAATATTCCATTATGCATAGAACAAACGCAAAATTTTATAGATCCATACATACCTACATGCTATTACTTTTATAATCAACTTTAAATTTTGTACAAGTAGGTAACCGTTGTTGATATCGTTGGTATGTTTTATTTTAAGACCAAGTATGAATCGTTTGTGAAAAGTAGTAGGTATGCAGGCGCCTTGCAGCAATAAAGAACTAAAATTAGCTGACCGAGTACGTACAATTACCAACTGGCTATTCACTGTCGATTATGTTTATAACATATAAATCAACCCGATCTCGGATTGACCAGAATAACTTCACGCCATTATGGATTTGTATGTTTGCATCATATCTCTCCGTTCTATACATAACAATATCTAGGTATTGGTAGTTACCTACTTTTTTCCTTAGAGATACCTCTGTACTACAATTTAAACACATGTCTACATAATCTACATTAAAAAAAATTACCTATCACTGTCACCCTGTTCTGGAGCCTCTGGGGGGAAAAGGAGGAAAAAAGGGTGACTTTGTAAACCACTAGGTAGATTTTGTTTTGGTTCTGATCACGAACACAATTAGCAATATTGTAGATAACAGTAATACCTTAACTTAGATACCCCGACTTACGCGGTTTTGGACTAGTGGTTTTCAAATTTGGTAGAATCGTGTATTTTTGACGCCGAATCATTATTTTTTCACCAAGTCTCATTCTAAAATTTGATTTTGTTTAATTTAAATTAAATTTGAATGTATTTATACCCCGAACTACGCTGTTAGGTCTCGGTCCCACGTATTACTTAAGTTCGGGTATTACAGTACTTTTTTTTGGTAACCACACAAAATTATGAAGGAAGAAAGGAAATATGTAATTGGCATTCAATACATGGACCAACCTACAATAATCTTACTTTTCTTTATTTAATTTGTGTGCCCAAAAGAAACATTTTGCAGCCTAGGTTTTGACTTCATTAAGATGCACTAAATAAGTTTCAAAAATAGAATCGAAATCTATTAATATCATATGTTAATGTTTTAATATGATGAACTGTTTTTATGTAACACGGTAACAAACCGTCTGACAACTTCCGCAAGTAGGTACCATATTGCCAATTAAGAAGTTAAAATACATACCAAAACCATTGAACTAAATAAAAAAATGGTATTAATCTTGGAAAAGGACTAAAACCCTCCTCCCTGTTCTTGCACTTTAAAAACTCGAAAAACAACATGCCCAAGAGAGCTGGTTAAACTAACAGTAGACTTAATTCTCAGGACGAAGCAATTTCACAATGAACATAACAACGGAGCAGCCAGCAGGGAGCGACAACGAGACGGACACGTGGAGCGAACCCACGCCGCAGTCCCCGCCTGACTCCACACTATACGACCAAGTCTACAACGGCACAGCTGACGACATCTCCCCTACCAACACCACCGACGACTACACATGACCCCCACCACGCTAGTCGTGAACACAACTCATTACGTCCCTATATAGTGGTAGATTTTTGCCAATACTCAATATAGATTTACTAAGCCAATCGCGGGTATTCCATATTTGTTCACGTGTAACCCCAGTAGGTCTAAAATAAAACACCAAGTTGTATTTATATACTGAAACATTTTATTCACGTACTTACTCTTAAATTATGTAACTTATTATATTATAAAAATGATTTATTAGAATATAACAAATATTGGCGTAGGTAGGAAATATAAATTTATACATTTATATATATTTATATTTTTACCATCAATGTTATTCATGAGTTTCATGACCCATTAAGTAAGTTATTGTAGTAGTAAATTTATTCATCATCACATGTACAATTGTTTATTCATCGTGATCTCATTTATTCATTTACTAAAGTAAATTAATGTAAGTTATAATCGTTTTTTTTTAATTTACTCATGGATAAATATTAGATATATTTACTAAAACACTATTTATTTAAATACATTTCTAGCCACTGGTTACAACAGAGTTGTTTAAACATCCTTGCGTCCTGGTTAATTGCGTTTAGTAATAGCTCTTATATTGATAAATGTATTGAGTACAACATGTTTTATGTATAGAGTAGAAACTGTATGAACCGGCCTAAATAAAAAGAAAAAAAACTGCCTAATTATTATTTTTCAATCACGAGGTCTTTGCCTTTCTTCTCAATATGCTATGCAAAACAAACCACGAAGTTTAAGAAATGATAGGCGATTCAATCGAATGAGTCAGTTCCAATCGAATCGAATTGTTCGAGTGAATCCTTCATTTTTATTACATTTTCAAGCAGTTTAACTGAAATTGCATTAGTCACTTTACTTTAATCCAATATGGTGTCGACTTTTTATACATTCAGTGTGGGAGTGAAAGAAGCCGAATTAATAATATCCAATCTTGTTAGATCGGTCATTTTTTAAACATTTAACGTCATGAACAAACAAGCAAATTAATGAATCATTTCGATTAGCAGAATCTCAGCGTGGACATGACATGATACATAAATTTACAAACGATACTTTTTTTAAATTAAGAGATTCTTCTTACTTCAAAAAACTGGTCGTTGCAAGTGTGCGGCGATAATGCAACGTCCACCCTGTAAGCTTCCAGAAATCTCTAGTGTAAACAACCCATTAATTGTGCCTACATCTATCTACATTAAAAGTGGTACCTAGTTAATTTTAGTCTCCAGTAATATAGAGAAGATGCGTGGTGGTGTCGGCGGCCAGCATGGCGGCGAGGCGCGCTGCTCCGACGGCACCCGCCAGCCGCGCCGAGTCCCACGAGCAGTACAGCGTCGACACTGTCATGTTACACTCACTGCCGCCGTACTTGTTCTGGTTACACTCCTGTATTGCATTACGTATACATTATATTTAAACATACTATTGTCTTTTAATCAAAGCAAATGGCTAAGTAAATTAAGCTGTCTAGGTTTGTGTGTTATTAGGTATTATGGTTACTGATTTTAATATCATGATTGAAATCAAAATCAAATAATTTTTTATTCAAATGGACTTAAAATAAGTACTTTTAAATCGTCAAAATTCTTTTTAAACTACCACTGCCATTGAAGACCACGACATCGCCTTATATATTGTTGTATTAAGTTATATTTTATTTGCATCATACATAAGAAGAATCGATGCTTGTGTACCAAAGTAAACAAAAAATTTACCAGTTTAGGAACTGTCAATAATGAAATGTATTTAATAAAATAGTCTTAAATTGGCGTATGTAAATGACACACTGACAAATAAATAATCAAACTGATATTAAAAACCAAGGAATTGATTTATCCGAATTGTATGTGTTTTTAAAAAGTATGTATGTAGGCAAATGTAACCATTTTTTTCTAATTTAAGTATAATGAATGTAGTTACCTGCATAAGATTACACAGCTCAGAGTAAAAGTGTGGATAGGTAGGAGGCTGATAAAATATTATATGACGAATGCCCTTTATTCTCAACCGTCTGAAGAAATGAACTCTTTCTGAGTACAGCATGAAGTGGCCTTCAGTGTGAAAAAACATGTCCCTTGCCCTTGCAATTTTACCATCCTTGAAAACAATACAGTTAGACACAAATTACAAAACACATTCATCAACTAAAAAATCTGTATTGCTAGATAATATTTTACCTTGGAATATTCACAGATTTGAACAAAACTTATGTCTTCTTTTTTGAAGTAGTTCCTTAGTTGTACATAGTCAAAGTAACTCGGAACATATATCAGTGTGTGACTCATAAGCATATCTCTTTGTTTTGGTAATATTTCTTTAATGAAGTATTCAAATCTGGCCTCTACTGCTGCTAGTGGGTTTGTAGCAGTAAATCTAAAATACAAAATGTAATTTTGCTATTTTACAAGCTTACTAACTTCAGTAAGCTATAAACTATCTTACATATACAGGGTGTTTGGTAGGTAGATGCAAAGCTTGAAGGTGAATCTCATTTAGATTATTTAGAAATGTTTGAGCGTAATGTCATCGACTAAGCCTGCAAAAAAATTTATAACAGATTTTTTTCGAAAAACCCAAAATTCAACCATTAATTGCAATTAATGATCAGTTCGACAGCTTTTCTTTGTTTTATTACGTTAATATGTAAGCAATGTAACAACACATTTTTTAGGTCTCTGCCTTCAAAAAATTTCTTTGCAGTGGTTTTAAGTTGATGAAAAAAACTTTTTGAAAAATGAAATTTGAAATTTAAAAAATTAAGAGAGATTGTTGAAACCTCTTTTAAAACATGCCCGGTTATTGTTCTACCTTTTGAGACATCATTCACATGGATATCTTATCAATTACCAAAATTATGAGGTGACAAAGAAATTGAAGGAGAAAATTTTGAAAATTTGGTGGGCACATAAATCAACATGTCAAGGTGAAATCATCTATTTCTTCATGTAAAAAAACTGCCATGATTTCTAATACAAGACCGAAAACGTTGTCTTACTTGATTTTATATATATTTTTATCCTGTTGTCATTGTTCCAAATGATAAATTTATACTCATTATAAATATTTTCTATGTATTTAAATGACAACCATTGATCAAACAACTCTATACAATCTATAATAGCTTCACCTTCAAGCTCAGCATCTACCTACCAAACACCTTGTATTTCGATACAGGTCAGAAAATATAGAATGAAAATACCTGTGAAATATTTGTGGAACTTGCACAATTACTTGCTGTATACTGCCGGTCGGCTTAAAATTTTCAACAACTATTTTCCCAGAATAATTAAGGCATTTTTTGTTCAAGACAGCTTTTATCTCTGGCAGCAAGACAGATGAAAATATAAGTGTTTGTCTGAAAATTAAAACATCTCTGTTAATATGATAGAAAGAATATGTAAGATTACATAATTTTACATATACCTAACGATTTAAAATTATATTATTACTAATTTAATTACCTGTAGTATTTTGACCATCCATTAACAGCCCAGGATCTGACCCTAGAGAAGTCAGTTCCATGTGTCTTCTTTGGTTGCAGGTGAAAATGATCTAAGACATGCAAAAGATGATCCCAGTTCTGCATGAGGAACACATCAGCTTGATCCAGGATTAGAACTTCAATAGACGCCAGAAAATCGAAGTCCCTATCTTCTTCACCCTCTGCGCCAACTATCATACGAAGGCCTAGAGGAGATGCCACAATTATGTCTGATGAATAGAAGTCTGTGTACAGCTGTGAAACAAAAACAAAAAGTCAAATTTAATCATTTACACCCACATTTCTTAATCACAAATTCTTAATGAAACGAAGATAAGTATTTCCTACAATATATTGCTATTTACCTTGAGTGTTTTCTTTGTTACAGTCATGCCTATTCTGAATGTGTCATCAGTATTGCCAGTAAACAATAATTCATAGTCTTCAGGTTTGGGGTTCTGCCTGGGCATGACTAGTTCTCCACCTGTGAAGTCATCTTCAAACCTCTTTTTGTTCACAACCTGTCCAGCCTCCTTTGGCACAAGTATCTCCATAATAGTTTTGACAACTCTATAAGCCGCATCTTTGAAGGGAACAACTATTAACACCTGTAAAATTTTACAATAAAATTTAAAAAATAATGTAATTAAATTTAAACAGAGATTGTTTAATACCTGAAAACTGTGTATCAGCAGTAAAGTAATTCATTATATTTTTAATATCAGCATTAGCATCAGCAACAATCCATGCTGATTTTTAATTTAGACATTCAAGTCATAACCTTTTCGCTTCGAACGTGCAAATCATGCGAGTTTTAACTAATGATATCAATAGCTTTCACAATTTCAAGCGTGTGAATAGTTTGTTTGCCTTGGCTTGGGCAAGGTTGCCACTGCTGATCACATTGAGTGTTAGGTTTTTGTGCACAAGCCATCTATATATTTTTGGATGTAAAATGACACATAATAAGTGGCTTGGCAAGCATATGGCTGGATGTAGTAAGACATTTTTACAAAATGCTGTCACTTGCTCCTTAATTTGTTTGCTTTGCCAAAATAAATTGGTTGTACTTTGATTTACTGTGTGACTTGTGTTTAATTGAAAATAATACCTAGTCAGGTCATAAATTCTGTCACATGTTTAATATAAAATAATTGAAACAAGTTTATTCATTATGTAACCATTTATATACCAAAATGAACTTAACAAAACATAGATTCTTATGACACTAAAGTTTATTCAAAATGACCTCCGTGATTTTGAATACAGGCCTTCAATCTGCGCGGCCAGTTGTTCAACGAGGTCCATGTCAATCTCGGCGGCTGCCTTAATCAAGGATGTCTTGAGTGACTCCAAATTGGGATGAGGCTTTGAGCACGCCTTTTCCTCCAAGTGTTGCCATATCTTGTAACCTAGCGGATTCAAATCTGGACTGGAGGAGGGCCGGTCTTCGTGCCGGATGAAGTCGATTTCAAGCGCCGTCGGCCAGTCTTGTGTGCTCTTTGCTCTATGAGCTAGCGCCGAATCTTTTTGGAATACCCAGTGCCTGTTATTGAACATGGTATGAGAAACAGGTTCCACAAGGTTCGTCAGGACTGTATTTTGATACACGTGCATTCGTTTTTACACCTTTCTCACAAAAATGTACCTCTGATAAGCCCGAATAAGAAACTCCCAACCATACCATGAGCGAGGATGGAACTTGACCTCGTTGGACACGCGGAATACGGTTGCTCGCTTCTTCACTACTGTGTGCGTACACCTTATCATTTTGTTTGTTGTAGCTCTCTTCTACGGTAAAAAAATATTCATCCGAAAAAAGAATTTCCCGATATTTTTTTAATGCGTACCGCTTCAACAAAGCGCGGCATCTCTTCAGTCTCAGGTCCATTAGACGAGCATTCCAACGATGTCCTGTTTTTCTTCGATATGCTCGAAGCCCTAAGTCTTCATTTAACACCCTTTTCACTGTGGTTCTGCTTAACCCCATCTGAAGGGCCAACAGTTTCTGCTTACGTTTGGGATTTCTTTGAATTCGCGCCTTCTCAGCTTTTATCACTGCTGGAGTCCTAACAGACCGAGGGCGACCACTTCTTGACCTGTCATCTACACTAGACTCTTCATTGTATCATTTGATGGTAGAATAAACAAACTTTTGGTTAAATTTTTCAGTACGTCAAAAATTTAAATTGGCGCGTTACCGCAACGATGCAACGCAATAACTGCAACACGGTCTTCTTTAAGCTTCCACTCCATATTTAAAAATGAGTAAAATTCTAAAAAGTATACATTTTTATTTTCATGAACAACTCGAAATTCGAATTCAATAAACTTTTTTGTGGCCAGCATTCTAAAAGAAAAGTTTTTACTGTGTGACAATACTTTTGACCTGACTGGGTATATCACATCTCATATCTATAATTTATAATAGAATATGTTTAACTAAAATCATTTATTAATATCAGCATCCACTGATATTAATCTCAAAAAATCAGCACCTGCTGATACAGTAAAAATCAACAACAACCCTGGTTAAAATACACAATCCATAAAATGCACAGTACAATGCAAGCCCTTAGCCCAATCTCCTCTGATGGTTTTTGTGACAATGTAGGAATAGGTGGACCATGCACATCTAGTATATGTCTATTTACTATTGACATGCAAAGGTTCAAGTTATCATAGCTTAAAAACTAAATACATACATACTAATTAAATAAAATGTTTTTGAGCAATCTGTTTTAATTTTATTTTTAGCAACCTTTAGTATTTATTTTATTTGATTACATAATAATAGTTAAATATATTTTACCTTTGGTCTGACCAATCCTTGGTCTCTGAATTCATCAGTGACATCTGTTTTTTTTGCCAGCTTTGCATTGTGGTGAACAATTTTAGTTCTAGTTTTCAACATATGATTAACAATATGTAAACAATAAATGTATCTAATTTCTTCAGCATTGGTAAAAGTTCTTTCAGGATAATAAAGATCTTGGTAACTATTGAATATTGAAAACAATTCTTTTTGTAACGGAGTAAATATATTTGAAATATCTAAATCTCTCTTGATGAGATTTTTTTTGTTAGCTGACACAATATTGCCATGAATTTGTGACTTGATGTGCAAATGTGTGTACTGTATCTTGTTTATTAACCTTGGTACATTTCCTGTTTCTGCATAAGCTGTTTCTTCTAATATAGATATTTTTGTATTACTTTTCTTAGTTGATATTTTGACTGGTTTGGGTATAGTAATGATCAAGTTTCCCAACACAGGCCAAGAGATGGTAGAATTCTGCACATTAGGAGGGGAGTTAGTGAGAGACACAACCAGCTCATCTGCAAGGTCATATTGAAGATGCTTTGAAAATGGATCATCCTCTTCATCCTCTTGATCAACAATTCCATTTTCATCCTGTAAAATACACAAAAATAAACACTTCAGAAATATTAAAAATATTTGTATTACTGCTTACAGTACTTAGAAATACAATAACTATTTTAAAGACCTCTCATGTGTATGTAAGATGCTGGCTGTGATAATACAACACAATCTGTACTTGAAGATGTTTCTATTACATGTTATTTATAATTTTATGCATATCATGTCTTTATGGTCACTACAGAATAAAGCTATGTAAAAATATTGACTATAATACAGTCACTTGAGTTCATCCACTTGGGATAAACTCAACCTTGAGAACACTAAAAGCAAACCTCAGAGGTTCTTTTACAAAGCCCGCCAAGTGTACATAATGATGTCATTTTAATTATTTGATGTAGGTCATTTAATTAGATAATGCTTCACGATTGCATGGTTAAGACTGTAATGATAGACATAACTTGAGATGAATAAATAAAATAAGGTGAAAAAATCAAATAAATTTCCAGCAAGGCCAGAAATGCTTTATTGTTACCTGTATTGATAGTTCATCATCATCTTCATCGATACTATTTTCTGTTTCATCTGCATCATCGCCACTTGACGTAGGTGGCTGCTGTGGCAGGTCCTCACCTTCATCACTCAGGTCACTTTCATCACTATCTGCTACGCGTTTAATTTTGTTTGTGATGTTGAAACATGAAACAAGCTGGCCGTATGCGTCTTCTTCTTCTTCTTCACTCTCAGAATTTACTATTTGCTTTTGTCGTAACTTACTTTCAAACAACTTCTTCTTAGCTATTTCTTCCTCTACCTTTTGTTTGTTTTTATACCTATTGAATAACGCTTTCTTGTTCACAGTTTCTTGTTCCTTAGCTTGCTTTCTTTTCTTTTTAGTTGTGGGTCTTAACGTCCTTTTATTATTTTTGTTATTAAATTTTCTTTTACTTTTCCCCATCGTCTAAATTATGTCACCTTTTATATTAGTTTAAGTTTTGCTTTAATGGATAGCCTCTACAAATTTTTGATTTAGTTTCGAACTAGTTTAACTAGATTTTTGTACCAAAACCAGCCAAAACATTACAAATACACGTGTTTTTGACTTCTTACTTTACAATTACAGCAGGGCTATCGCGTATCGTATGTTCAGAATCTGAACTTCAGATTCATCAAGTTTCGAACTAAAAGATCACTGTCAACTAAAACTTTGACAAAAGAGGACGACATTGACGTTACACAGAATTGCGGCTATATTCAAGGGTATTTTATCGATGTTTTGTGTGTGTTATTTTCTGTAGTAATTCTGTTTACTGGTGTTTCTTTCATGATAATATTTAAGAAAATAAGTGAAACAAATGCTATTAATAATAAAATGATTTTAGACATCATGCCAGTTTTAACTTCAGAGCACCCTTGGAAATAATTTTTCTGAGTTAATCTGACTCACATATGAGATCTAAAAGCAAAAATATGAATAATCACTTTACGGCTACTAAACTATCATCCACTGATCAAATGAATGGTGAAGTCAGTACGAGGGATCATGGCCGTGATAATTCCGATGAATTGGTTGACCTGAAAGGTAAAGTGGAATCTAGATTGTTATCAATATGGAATAATGTTAAATTTGGGTGGACTGTAAAACTTAAAACTACCTTTTCAAAAGAGTCACCAGTGTGGTTACTGGGTCGTTGCTACCATCGCAAATTGAGTCCTACTGGCTCCTTAGAATCTTCAACGGAAATAGGCACAGAGGCTACAGCATTGCAGCCCATTGAGCAAATCTATGGAGAAGGAATTGAAGGGTTCAAGTCGGATTTTATAAGTAGGATCTGGATGACATACAGAAGAGAATTTCCAATAATGTCAGGATCTACATTTACTACAGACTGTGGTTGGGGATGTATGCTTAGAAGTGGTCAAATGCTGCTTGCTCAAGCACTTGTTTGTCATTTTCTTGGACGATCCTGGAGATGGTCCCCAGAAAAACCAATTCAAAATGCAAGGGAATATCATGAAGATTGCCTTCATAGAATTATTGTTAAATGGTTTGGTGACAAATCATCAGCCAACAGCCCTCTTTCCATACATCAGATGGTAATATTGGGTGAGAGTTTAGGGAAGAAACCTGGAGACTGGTATGGACCGGCATCAGTAGCTCATTGTTTGAAAGCAGTTATTGCAGCTGCTTCCAAAGAAAATTATGAATTTGACAGTTTATGTGTTTATGTTGCTCAGGACTCTACTGTTTACACTCAAGATGTTTATTCTCTATGTAGAACATCTAATGGACAGTGGAAATCTTTAATACTTTTAGTTCCAGTAAAGCTTGGCACTGACAAAATTAATCTTATTTATGGTCCTTGCCTCACTTCACTTTTAACACTGGATTTCTGTTTAGGGATAATTGGAGGAAGACCTAAACATTCTTTATATTTTGTTGGTTATCAGGATGATAGACTGATTCATTTAGACCCACATTACTGCCAAGAAATGGTTGATGTGTGGCAACCTAATTTTCCTTTGCAATCTTTTCACTGCCATTCACCAAGGAAAATGCCCATAAGTAAAATGGACCCTTCATGTTGCATTGGATTCTATCTTGCAACTGAAAATGACTTTGAAACATTAAAGAATGATATAAACCCATTTCTAACACCCCAAGGGGCATCATCTAACAATGATTACCCTATATTCACAATTCATAGTGGATCTAGTAGCTCTGTTCTAGATACAACTAAATTCAGACATTCGATATATGAAACTGAACATAACTGGGTCACTCCCAATATACAAGATAGTGATACAGATATAGAATCCGAAGAATTTGTTCTTGTTTGATTTGCCTCAGATATTTAAAGGATCCTTATTTTGTAACTTGTTAACACTAAAGGTATCTCAAAAACCTTTTTATGTAAGGCATATTAGAAAAGAAGAATGTATGTGAAAACATTTTGGCTTGATAATTTATTTCTGTTAATTTATTTTATAGATTTAATAAAGTGTAATGCAATGCATTGTATTTTTTTGTGATAGAAATACTTTATATAAATATTTCTTTTATGTCTCCTAAGGTCTCATTTAATATTTAATAAAATAAAATGTATATTAGGGAAACTATAATGATTGTAATGTACAATGCAGGTTTTATAAAAGTTGTCACAAATCTTGCATTAAACAAAAAGTAACTACTATAATTGGAAGGTGCAATTTTCTATGTTTTTGTTAAAACCAATATGTATATAACATTAAATTTTATAGTTCAATGCAAAAATTAATTTTTATCTTTCACTGGTGGTGGATGTCTAACAAAATAATGTACTGCATTGTAAACTAGATGTGGTGCAAGATTGTGCAAGGGATGCACTCGGTTCAGCTCATTGTTTGGTGTTCCAACTATGTATGGATCAGTTGCTCCTGTCCCATGTTGAGCAACAGACAGTCCACTCAGAGTATAACATGTGTGGTAAATATCTCTGGGTCTGAAATAAAATATAGTTATTTTTAATATTAAATCAATTTTAGTTAAAAAGTAAATAACTGTTCTTCACAACTTAACTCACTTTCCTGGCTTATCAATAAGGCCACCATCTGGAGCCTGACAACAAACAATAATGTATTCTTGCAAAGCTCCTTGATTAAACAAACATGTCTCTATTAACTCTTTATTTTCTGAAAACAAAAAACTTGAAATTATTATTATTAATAGTACATTTATTTATACCCATGTTTATTTTTATCAATGACAAATATTTTAACTTGACCTACCCTGAGATAAAATAGCACTAATTATTGGAAATGTTGCTCCCTGCCAGAATGAGTAACAACCATCAACTAGTTTATTTGTTCTGCCCTGAAATCCACCTTCCAAACGCATCTGGCGATTAACACACCACCTCAAAAGAGCATCAATGTCACAAAGCTGAGTTTTATTTAGAAGGGCTAAGGCAGCTATTCCACAGAATGCATACCCACCATGGGCTTCCATGCCTGGGCAGCCTGCAAACCCACCCTCATAGGTTTGACAGCTTATGATCCACTCCGATGTCTTGTCAAATAGGAGCTCTGTATAAGTATTAGTTATTTTAGCCACACTTACTGCACAATATGCACCTCTAATATCATGCTCTCCTCCAACATGAAGGGCAAAAGATCCATCTACATCTCTTACTGTCCATAAGAACTTCTGAAGGGAACTTCTATCTATGGAATCATAAGCTTCATCAGTTCCTATTATACTGAGAGCATTCACAGCTGCATAGGTGGTGCCAAGATGTGGTAGCTGTCCAGGACCACCTCCATAGCCACCATTCTCATGTTGACAGTGGGACAAAAACTGAACTATATCTGACAACATTTCAGAATCAGGCATATCATTTAATATCCACAGAGCATGTAATATCCAATAAACAAGCCAAGGTCTGCTGGCATCTAAACATTCATAGCTAGCAGGTAAACCTTTCAACCAACTTTTTAATATTTTACTGTGCGCTTTTTTATTTAAAATTGGTAGGTCAGGATCTGTAGCTGCATCTTTTTCAAATTTTTTATAAATTTTTAATATCATTGTTTCAACATCGAGCTGAAAAATTAAATTAATAATATAATTATCATAAGTACTAAGTCATATCATTTTTAATCGAACAAACAATGTTTTTTTTTACTTATTTACCTGGTCTGATATAGTATGTGTAACGTTTTTTTCAAAATTCATAATTTCACTAGCTATGTCACTGTAACATCTTATGTTGTTCTCCATTTTTATCGACTAGGTTAGTACTGTAAACTGTACTGTTTTGAATTTTGGTATATCTTTGAGTTTTCGAGTCTCTATCAATTAGCTATGTTTATAATTATCTTTAACCTTTACCTATCGAGTATTTTAAGAATGAAAACTAGAGTGTAGAAAGAATCAATTTAAATTATTTTTTTAAGATTTTAAAAAGGCTTTAACTTATTGTCTTTAAATGTATGATTAAATTAACAAATAACTTTGATTTTAATACAAAACAAATAATCGAATCTCAAAGTAAGATCAGTCAGCAAGCAGGAGAACAAACCAAATTACAGTGTTGCCAAATTAATCACTTACATCACCTTAGTTCCCGGCCATAGCCAAAAGATTGTGAAAGTTTTAAACATACAAATAGTAAATAAACCTTTTATTTACTGAAAATAACAGACATTTCATTTAATAATAATTGGATTCGGCTAAATCTGATGTTTATCCAATAAAACGATAAGATAAATACATCCTTAAAAGAGCGAAAAGGGCAACTCCTAACCAGTAAAATTGCAATTTGACCTTGGAAATTGACAGTGACAAGAACTTTTTTGTTACATTTTTTTTAAGATTTTTACTGGCTTGGATGCGATGTCTTTTAAGCCATAACCGTAATTAATTTAATGTCTTTGCTTGAGATTTCTTTCTTTGTCACATCACTTTATTAAATTTTAGTCACAGTATTTTTAATAAACTTATATAATGGTTTAAATGTTTTAACATTTGATAAAAGTTCTTGCAAGCGGCGGGAGGGATCACTTTGTTTTAAGTCACTAAGCCACTCACTAATATTAGTCTTTGAATTGAAAAATATTTGCAGTCATATATGAAATGATTTATTTCGCCTGTTCCACTATCACAGTAGTTACATTTGCTGTTGTAAATAACATTAATTTTGCATAGATGCATTGGTGTAGTGTGGTGGTTGAATCTTAATCTAATTATTGTAGTTATAAAATCTCTAGTTGCATTATAACTATAGTACCAAGGTTTTGTTGGAAGGTCTCTTTGGATTTCTCCGTACCATTTTCCTTTTGTTTTTAAATCTTCACTCCAGAATTTCTTCCACAGTTGTTTTATGTTCATATTTATGTAGGCTTGAAGATCCGTAAAAGGTATCTTATAAATATTGCTTACATCTAATGCATGAATCCCTTTACTTGCAGCCATATCAGCAATTTCATTACCTGTGAGAGGGAACCCACAAAAAGGTAAGAAATTTGTTCGTATTTTGAATATTATAAATCATTTCTCTTATCATATAAATTATAAAATTGTTCTTAAAATTAATTACTACATTCTGTAGAGATTCCACGACACTTAAAGAATCAGGGACAATTTTTTTTTTTTACAATTATTTACAGTTTTTACTACTTTAAGTACTTCATACACAGCCAAAGATTCAGCTGTAAAAATACTATATACTAAATTTAATTTAAAAGTTTGAATAAATTTCATCTGTGGGTCATAAAAGCAGCTCTACAATAATTATTAGTTTTACTTCCGTCTGTGTAAAATTTGTAATAATGTGGAATCTGAGAACCAAGTGCTAAATATTCACTATTGTTATTTACAATTGTGGTTAATCTTGAAATATTTACAATTTTACTTTTATAAATTCCACTATAACAGGGCCAAAAAGATTTTGTATAAACTGTTTTAAATTTATCTTTAGTTTAATTTAATATACATGGCAACTGTGGAATTTTACCTCTTAAAAGACCAAGAGGCGATTCTATTTGATCAAGATCACAACTGTTAGATTTAGCTCCAATAGAATTTATAACTTCAACATTATTAGAAGTCAACATTTTAAGAATAAACCTTTGTGCTAAAAAAAATTTCCTCAAACTTAAGGGCATTATTTTTCCAAAGATTCCAAAAAACATTGTGTGTTCAATAAGGCAAAGCGATACTTCACAGCGGGACAAAAGACATCTGCTGTAAAAAGCACAAGTCCGACCCTACATGGAATACCTACTGCTGCCACCTATGGGCAGGAGCACCTACCTGAATACCAGCTCAAGCCTTTTGACTCGGTTTAGAAATGGGCTGTAAGGATTATCGATGATGCCGAGCTCTCCAGCGGTATCTCAAGTCGGAGAAGAGATTTCGCTTCACTTAGCATGTTCTACTGCTCGTATAATGGTGTGTGTTCTGAAGCATTGTTTAAAAAGATGCCCACGGCCGCTTATTACCATCACACCTCTCGCCATAGTCAGGGAAATCAAACCTAAAGCCGAATTGGTTGCAAACCGTTCGCTTTCAAAGCTTCTCATTTGGAATACTGTTCTTTAGTGTGGTGTCCATTATTTGAGATCCACAAAAGTATAGTTGAAAGAATACAAAAAAGGTTTCTATGTTTTCTTTCATATATACACAGAGAATTTTGTAATTGTAGAATGATATTAGTCTCTATGTTGTTTTACATGCATGTGGATTATTCATTGGTAATCCAAATAAATAAATAAAATGATTTTCTTCAAAAAGGGTGTTAAAAAGTTATTGCAGAGTCAGCAACACTTGGCATGCGTGCGTGATAGCCCTGGTGTTGCAAACGTCCATAGGCCACGGTGACTGCTTACCATCAGGAGTGATAGAACATTTTAGTAAAATAAATAAGAGAACTCACACATATTTTGAGAAAAAATAGGTAAAGGCTTGCTATACACAACAATCCTTACATAAATATTTTGCTTATTCCACATCCATCCATTTCACAATTGACAGATATGGGTAGATATGAAGAAATGCTTATACACAACCCATGTTCCTTAAACAAACTCTCAATGCTCCAATGATAAATCTGTAATCTTAGCATCATATTCCTATAATTTTTGGTTTTCTTCTTGGAGGGGGCTCAAAAATCCACCCCAGCTGCCAATGTATCCTAGGCAGCTCACTGCTCATGCTCACCAGTTCCAGTGCATATTTGCCTCATGGGTCTCAATGTCATGTCAATGATGACTTGAAAGGTATTGTTGTTTTAAGTAATGGTTAATATTTGCCGACTGCTTGTTTGCTCATGAAGTTGGCTTTATGAAGAATATTATAATCTGGATGTGGACTGGACTTATAAAATAAAACAAAAATTAAATATCTACTTTATATTGAATGATATTCTTTTTAGATGGAAAAGTTGTTCGTAAAATAAACATACTATTGACTTCAGGAGTTTTTTCTAATGTTTCTAAATAACCAAACCAATAAATCACTAAACCAGGACCAAACCTGTTCCAATAACACATTAACTGCTCTTTCAGGTACCCAGAGTGATTTTCTTCATCACCAAATAGGGCTTTACTTTCAACCCAATTTATTATAAATCCATCAACTGCTATTGGCACATCTAATTTAAAATCTGGTGTTTTATCATATCCTCTCAAACGTAAAACAGATTCTGACAAATAAGTAATGTTCATTAGTTTTAATTCTCTTTCCAATCTTAGTTCATATTCGAATCCAATGGATCTAAAAAGTAAAACAGGATATTTTTTAATGAAAAAAACATTAAGACAATTTTTGAAGATATGGGTAAAATAACAGAATTATTAAAAGTCGTCATCAAAAACTTTTGAAGAACTCTAAAAGCTTTTAACAAAGACTTTTTACCTACTTACTGTTTTATAATGTCAGCATAGGGTCCATATTGATTGTCATTCATGGTAGCCTAAAAAATATATTTTTAAAATTTCAAGTAATTGTCATCATGGTAATTACAGTAATTTTACTTATGAGGAAAAATAAATTAACACTTGTTGGAACACTTATCTTTTAAAATAAGTTTCTACTGCTGCTTAATGCTTAGTAGTTAAAAATATATTATAAAATATTTTAATTAATATAAATTAAACAGACTCACAGTGAAAACCTGATAAGCCAAATTCTTATCTTCAATCAGGCTTGTATCCTTCAATACCTTTTTGACCATTGCCGAATCTGAGTATACATTCTGCAGTAGTGACCTGGCAAACAATGATGAACTCAACCCTTGGCGGTCTGCCAACCTAAAAATATTACAAAAATAAGAAAGAAAAAAAAACACCATTTACTATATACTCTCAGGTCAGCCTTACTGTAAAATGACATTTTTTTTAGTTTTGTACTGCATCAAATCCTCATACAAGTCATAATATTTGCTTGATATTGAAGGAGATTTCCTATAATTTTGCTTCATGGACCTCTGAACCAGCAAAGAAATAATGCTTCCTATGGTATAGCTTGGAACTCTGCAATGAAATAATGTTAAATTTCAAATTAGTAATTTTATTAAATTCCAGTATGTTTATGCAAGACAAACAAAGCAAAGAATATTTACCAGTCAATTTCAAGGGAAGAGAAATATATGTCCAAATTGAATTACCATACATATACTATGAGAGTGGATTTTACATTAATTCATTTTTAATCAAATCTTTATGTACTGATTGTTGATAGGTACTTACTGTTTATATTTATTTTTCAGCTCATTCTCGGCAGTTCTACTAAATGATGTTAATTTATTAAAATCTTCAACTATAGCATTGTATAACTCTAATTTCATTGGTTTCATTTCTAAGTTTTACTAACCCAAAAGTTTACTGAGGTACATATGGTAGAATCTGATATACTGCTTGTAAGGCTTTCAGTAGTTTTGGTCAATTTCCTGAGTTTGCCAGTCACCCACAAGATATCGTTGCCGGTACCTACTAAAGTCTAAATCAAATTTATTTGTTTACCAAAACGGTTAATTCAGTATTATGAAAAACTTAACATATTGTCGAATGAATTTACAATTTGACGTTGATCTTACAGTTTCTGATTAGTTCATAATCTGAAATTTGAAAAATGTGAACAAACTTTGGTATTTCGCGGCACACTGTTAACTGTCAAAAGTCAGATACCAGCTAATGTTTTGTTGTGTCGATAGAAAATTTAATTGTCACGCACGGGGTAGTAAATGGTCGAAATAAATAAAATAAAATTGTGTCAGTTAGCTTATGTTTTAAAGTAATACAAGACTTAAGTCATGGAAGATGAAAGCAAAAATATCTCGGCTAAAACTTGGGCTCGTTCTGTGATGCCGATTACTAAGGTACTTTATTCAAATCAGTTGAATAAATAAACAAGATTTCATATTAAAACAATTGCTTTAATATTTTAGGAAGGTTTCAAAGAGGGTGCTGCTAGTGGTCAAGCGGCTGTGTTTCAACAGAGTTTTGATATTGGTTACAACCAAGGCTTTGAATTTGGATTTCATTTCGGATATCGAAGTATTCGGTAAATTTATCTTTAAAACGTTCAGGTGAAAAACCTCGACTTACTTTACTTTGACTTACGCGGTTTTCAAAAGTCGATTTGTCTCTTTTTGAACCATAATAAAAAATTAACAAAAAAGAATGCCAAATATTCTGCAAAAAGAAGTAGTCAAGGCAATGCAATGGTGCGTAAATCAGTCTGGATAAAGCAACCGGATGACTCTTGGTGTTCGAGTTCCTGAGGCAATTTGGAAACTTTCTTGTAATGGAGCTCATAACCTCAAAGTGGAGTGGTTCCGAGAAAAAAGGCGTGGGTGATGAAGACAAAAATTTAAGCATTCATGTTTACACACTTAATAATAGTTACAAAAATTGTCATCCGAAAGGTACGGACGGATTTTTTTAAGATCGTAAAAAAATCGTGTAGCACGGTACGGCACGGTAGCGCTTTTAATTACAATTATTGTTTGTTGGTGGAGATAACATATAAAATAGTCATTCGTTTTTGCTGGACGGTTTTTCGCTTTTTTCAAACATCTTAAAAAAAATTAAATTAAAAACGGATGACGTTAATTATACATGTTCTCAGAGGGTCCAACTGTGACATGTATCGATGTCATCCGTTTCAATAACATTTAACCCTAACATCTTTTATTAATCAAATATTAAAATAATCGCGTTTAATCTAGCCCTAATGCCTAGCGCAGGCCGCTCACACACTAACAGGTCCTTTCGTTCTTTGCTGTGCATACGTCTGCGCCGTAATACCTACTTACCGATTGGCCGGACGGAGGCAACTCGCTCGCCACTTGAAAACTCTTATGCTTGTTTTATGTTAATGCTTAGTTGCTTAATTTGTGTCACTTATAATAAAATCTTCTATCTATCGCTTTAACTGTATTCTACTGTGTGTGACTTTCTTCAATGCACTAATTGCTCATAATATGTGGGAGTGTAGTCTAACATGACGAACGGTCAATCATGTTAATTTTGATTGAAGTGTCCGCGCCTAGTCCTATTATTACCTAGATCTTGTGAAAATTCAAGAGAAACTTCCGTGCCTTAATTTTTTTGCCATCAATATTACTGGTGTAAGATGTAGATTATTGCTTAGTTTATCCCCTGTTAGTGGTATGCCATGGTGTTTTGACGATCTGGCGTCACCTGATCGTAGATCCCTTTAGCTTTTGCCTCTGGGCCGTTTCCATTCCTGTCTCCGCTTTGATGAGTGGGAAGTCTGAAATTGCTTTCTTACTACCTACTATTTCTTCTGATTAATTTAGTTGCGGGTCTCAAGACAGCCGGGCACAGCCTGTGCATCATTGCACAACTGCATTATTCGTAGGTCTCGGTCCCACCTATCGCTTAAGTTCGTGATATTACTTTACTCCAAAGTTATTTTTAGTGGAGCCTTAATCAACTACATTTTCAAGATATTTTTATGAAACAAGATCGAGGTAGCTCAGTTTGTTACGTGCCTTGGTAAACCGATCGACTGTTGGTCGAGGTTTTAGTCTCGGGTTGCCGTAAACTGTCGCTGCCATGCTCTTCATGGTGCCAGGATAATGGCGAATTATTCGCAACTTGTTACACTGGAACTCGACATAAACGTTTGAAATATGGTGTTTAACACCTCTGCTAACCCCTCTCAAGGGATTACGGCGTGAGTTTATGTTATGTAATTTAAAAGACAATTGAGAACTTTACTGATGTTGAAAATACTATATTAAACATTGTCTCAATAGTATATAGACCAAAACAATACTCTATAAGTTTGCATCAAAAATAAAACAAAACGCCCAAATTTTACCTCCCCTAAATAGTATTTTGGAGACTATTGGTGTTTTACGAGTATATGTATAAGACTACTACGGTGGCGCAGTGGTATTAAAAGCCGATTGCTACGCTAGAGGTTCCGGGTTCAAATCCCGGCGGGGGCGGATCTTTGTGTTATTTGCAAGACGCTTTTTTTCGCTTACCGGTCTTGGATGTAGTATTCTTATCTTTGTAGTTTTTACCATACCATTGCTTAGTGCCTGAGACACAAGTTCTTACGATACTTACTGCAGCGCTGAGTCAATGTGTGTGTCGTAATGTGATTTGTTATTATAATTATATGTATGGGATGAACGAATATTTTGCTCAACTTTAGTTTGTTTTATGAATGTTGAAAATTAGGTCCTTAAAAGTCAATCCTATTGTAAATAAATTTGAAATAATGGATTTTTATATCAATAACCACATCACGACATAAATAATAGCTCAGACCTACAATATGAAGAAAAGAACACTACATTTAAGAATGGTAAAAGAAATTATGGGCTTTGCTTTGCAAATAACACAAAGTTCCGCCGCCGCCGATCCTTGAAGCTGCACACTACACCGCTGTGCAAATCAAAATTTGTGCATAAAAATTGGTGAAAATGTGGGGCAATTTTTGTGCAAAATTCATAAGAGTACTAAGTTCTAAATGATCGTGTATTGAAAAAAATAAGAAATGTTTTTTACATTAAAATTGTAAATCGCCTGAGTCGTCTGACTCATACACAACTTTTTTCTTTGAGAATCAAAGTGATATTGTTTGTATATATAAAATATATTGAAGTACATAAATGGATAATGAAAACACTATGTCACTGCTTTTTGAATTAATTTATTTTAAAAATTTGTTTCAGCAAAGTTGGAAAAGAAAATTTTGGAATGCTCTTATCTGAGAATGAAAAGGATAATTGTCAGCTTTGCTTAAATAATGTTTCTTTATCAGAATCTGTTTGTAATATCAGTAAAAAACAAATGGACATGAAAATTCTGTAATTTATTTTTTTGCAAACTGAGGTGATACTTGTTGTAAAAGCTGAATATATTGATAAAATTAATTGTTAAATCTTACAATAAATGAATACAACTACATTATTCTTGATTTCTTTTCTGGAGGAGGTTTCATATTTTCTTGTTTAATTTCAGTTTTGATTTCAACATTTCCTGGAATACCTCCATTAGTTAGTTCTGAGTTAGTTTCGCTGGATTCCTGGCTAGTTGTAGCTGTACCATTGCCAACTTCCGATTTGGTATCTATCTTGTCATTTGAATTTTCTGTCTTAACTGTAACACCATTTGCCTAAAAAAACAAAATAAATAAATATAATTTATATCACATTATTTTTTATTTTACCTTAAATAAAAAATACCTGTGTAGGTGTAGTCTGTGTAATAGGGAGAGGGAACTGCCTGACAAGTTCAGCTAGCAACATATCTACCCTCTG
Organism: Choreutis nemorana; assembly: GCA_949316135.1. Taxonomy (NCBI): domain Eukaryota; kingdom Metazoa; phylum Arthropoda; class Insecta; order Lepidoptera; family Choreutidae; genus Choreutis; species Choreutis nemorana. Next base: position 3,586,727 of record OX438611.1, read on the forward strand.
CCGTTGGAATAGAGTTGATGGTTCTTCTTTTGGAGTACTGGCTATTTCTTTAGGTGCACTGTTTTGCGCAGGGGCAAAAGGGCTAAACCCTAAAAGTAATTTAAATATTTATAAAGCTTGTTTGCAATCGGTAGAATCAATTCTGAGTTATTGGTTAATACTATGTCATTACTTACCAGGCTTATTCGCTTTGAAATCCCACCAATATCCTTTACTTGGATGATATCTTGAAAATGACATTGTTTCTTCAAAAGAACATTGTAAATGATGGACTGTAGATAGCTGAATAACAAATATCATTCTACCTTATAAAATAAACTGACAATATTCAAGTTATTGCAAATTATATTAACAATCAATGTTTTACCAAATAAAAAATGCAAAATGGTAAAGTTTGGGTGTATGGTCAGTCATCATCAATTCTTATTTTATCTATAACACATTTTTTTTCTGTTTCAGTCCTCACACACACACACACATTCACACCTTCATCCCAAAGGGGTAGGCAGAGACAATGTTTAACCATATGTAATGATCCTTACAAACATCTCTCACTTCCTCCACATCTATGCATCTCCTCATACACATGATGGTTAAGGGTACTTCTGACCTGGCCTTTTCCCAGAACATCACCAATCTGGTCAAGGTACGTCCACCTAGGTCTACCCCTACCTGCCCTCCTATACACATTACCACAATACACAGCTTTCAAACATCTTGACTCATCCATTCTCTCAAACTCAGTCCTCAGTTTTATAAATGTACCATTATACAATGCATATGGATAAAAGAGGGATAAGTTAAATTACCAGTCTAGAATTGAGGACACTAGCTAAATCTGGTGCCTGATAGACAATGCCTGCAATAATGTAGTAGTCTGCCAATGGTATAACATGATTTGGACTGTGTCTGTGCTGTTTTCGTATAACATAAAGAATTGGATCCTGAACATGTAACAGAATATACTCTAGCCCAGCCATATTTCTGTAATTGAGAAAAATTAATTTATTTATATCGTTTTGCAGTTCAAATTAATTAAAAAGTCAAATTAATTCAATAAGTTTTAAATAAGAGGTGAACTTACTGTAATTGATCCATGCTCAAACGTTGCATCCTAACAACTTCATTATTACAAGTACGGTCAAAAAAAGGATTTGAACGCTCTGAAAAGTAATCCATTACATTGGAAGGATTTAGTGAAGGGATCCAGGCTGAATCGTGCCAAGACAATCCCAAGGGATTTTCAGACGCAATGGGCAAGTTTCCAACCCTGCCAGGCATCATCTTTATTATTTAAACCTTTTTTTGTCACAAATGTATAGGAATAGATTTTGTATTTGATGTTTGGTAAATGCTAAAATGTAAATAAACGTCAACGAACGATCGCAACGAGCAGCGAGTGAAACTGTCACTGTCAGTGTTACAGTTTTAAGTCAGGGTAAGCAAAGAACAATCAATCACATTAATCCCATGTATGCGTCCATAAATATTTAGCCACAAGCGTTTTGCCTACAGTTACCAAATTACTGGTTTCCCCGCAAGATTAGGGGACTACTATTACTACTACACTACTACTATTATTGTTTTTACCAGGGATAGTGCCTTTTAAGTAAAAGTTTGCTGCCACAGACCCGTTAGCTTTAACGTTTCGGGCTGGTTATAAGTATAAGCGAAAATCTCCAAAAAGTCGCCCCTTTCATGCCCCGGGTCATAGCCTCCTTGCCTAGGGTATCTGTAGTACTGTGTTGAGAAAATGAAAAACGACGACTTGGCTGCTCTTTTCGTCATCTCCCAAGAACCAACAGTAATCGTACTAGCATGTTACTCTAGGCAAATTCATGATTTTCATTGTTGATCTGTATCTTATCATCTTGGCAGTATGGTATTGAAACCAGTGCCGTTAAATAAATACCATAAAAAATCAAGCCCTCGCGTGGGAATCGTGTGATAATACTTGTAAATATAATTAACAATTTATACAGATCGTATCTCATAATAAGGGGAGCAACAACGGGCTCCCAGGGTGTCCAGACACCCTCTAAAAATTTTGAATGCCCTCTTACAGGGTGTCTTTAATTATTTATTTTAGTCAAATAAAAAAGTTAAAAACATTGTAAAACGTTAATAATTTAAATGTAATTAGTGTTTAATTTCAATTTAATTTATGTGTGTGTTGTAAATTTGGTGGATTATTACACTCCTTCTGACTTTTTCAGGTTGTGGCGCCCCTGCTCATAATAAGAAATTGCATCAATGAGTGTGGTGCATAGAGTGAACTTTAAACTCGTCGTTATCACTTAAGCTCGGTATGTGTCGTCCGGATTATTTGTAGTTCATCAACTAAGCTTTTAATATACAAGTTTTTAGGGCAATTAATCTAATTTGCCAAGTTCCACATTAATGAGACATAAATTTGGGTAAAATGAGTAAAATTGAAGATACAGTAAAAGATAAAATAATTAATCTTGCTAAACAAAATCCCAAAGGAATTTGTGATAAAGATATAACTGCTGCAATACCAGAACTTTCTGCAGCTGAACTTGTGTCAGCCATCAACAAACTTTTACAACAAGGATTATTTGATATATTTAATCAAGGTGGTTCTTTAATATACAGGTTCGTAAATTCAAATTATTTTATAATTTACTCTTAAACCAAATTTTTATACCTTTTTTTTTTTGAAGGCTTAAATCTCAATCTAATAAACAAGCTGTCAAAGGGGCTGATAATGAAGAAAAAGTTGTATTCAATTTAATAGAAGAAGCTGGAAATAAAGGAATTTGGATAAGAGATATTAGAATACGCTCAAATCTTGCAAATACCCAGCTTACAAAAGTATTGAAAAGTTTAGAGAGTAAAAAATTAATAAAAGCTGTGAAATGTGTGAATGTAAGTCTTTTCATTATTTATGTTGTGTTAATTTTTACAAATATCATAATCCAGTCATCCTTGATGTAATTAAAAAATTTTAGGCTTCAAAGAAAAAAGTATACATGTTATACAATTTAGAACCGGACAGGTCTATATCAGGTGGAGCTTGGTATCAGGACCAGGACTTTGAATCTGAGTTTGTGGACATCTTGAACAGACAGTGTCTCAGGTTCCTTCAGCAGAGAGCAGACAAAATTAAAAACAATCCAAGAGGACCCATTGTTGGAAGAACACAATCCTATGCAACAGCCAATGAAGTCCATAAGTATATCACTGATTTAGGAATAAGTAATGTTAGTATTTGTTTGCCCTTTTTAGGTTATTCACCATTGCATACTATTTACAAGATTCCATATAATATTCTGTATTACAGGTAAAACTAGATGTGGAAGATGTGATAACTATTCTGAACACTTTAGTTTATGATGGTAAAGCAGAGAGTAGTTTATATCCAGATGGCAGCAAAGTGTTCAGGGCTATAGAATCTTTGATTCCTCCCCCAGGACTAGTTCAGGTTCCTTGTGGGGTTTGCCCTCTCATCCATAAGTGTGGCCCTAAGGGACTTATTACTCCACAAGATTGTGTGTATCTTAATGAATGGCTTGAATAAAGAAATTTGGGAAATAAAGCTACCATTATTGTTAATATTTTATTAACACTAATATACACATATAATAATGTGCACAACAACACACATTTTTAAATAGTTTATACAATTAGACCTGCAGCAAAGACTTTAAATGCTCAAGTATTTTTTAGTGACTTTTTACAACTTATAAAATCAAGTAACCATAATAAAATATGGTAATATTTTTTGATCTAGTGAGCTAAAAATAATTTATTTGATTCATTTACATCTTTGATAACACACTATTTGCCTTAACATATCAATCAAGGAAATATCAGAAATGGATGTAACAAAAAACAAATCTAAAAAATAAATGCTAAAACATTCTAAAATGTAAGTCCTTCCTTTTTTACTAAACTACATAATTAAAACTATCAATCACTTATTAGCATAAAACCTATTTAAAATAGACTTCTGAAATTATTTTCAATGTTATATAGGGCTTCTGTTACTACAGCTTGTTCTCTTTTAGTTTTTACAACTTTATCTTCAACATGTTTGTGATTTTGGTGTTGACTAGAACTAGAGAATAAATTACTAAACACATCCATTTGAATGTAATTGAGAGATTGAAGAATGACACCTTTGTTGGGGAAAGGTGTGGGTGTGCTAGACATCTCATGTTTGTAACTTATTTTTTCAGGAGTTGGATGAGTTTTAGAAGTGTCAGCTGGTGTCTTTGGAGGTCCTGTATTTCCTGATGGTGGTGCTGATGGTATTTTGCCATCTAAAATAAAATAAAGAATAATCTGACAGCCTAAGCAAATTTTGAACTACATGGAAGAATTTGCAACATAGAACAATATGTTACCTTGCAATGTATGAATAACCCTTTCCATTTCCCTCAGTTGAGTTTGTTGTTTTTGAACAGTAAAATATAGATTTGTTATTGTCTCTGAAATGTGCTGGAATTCTTCAGCTCGTTTTAGCTCTTTTGCAGTTTCCTTTTTTGATTGTCTGAAAGGTACAAAACATTACTACTTTAAATCATCCTTGAAATTATAGATTTTGCTATAGATTTTTGGTAGTAAACTTTATTTTTAACCTGCTATATTCAACAATGAGTAATGTAGCACCAATAACAAAGATGACTGATTCACCAAGCAAGTTGGCACCAAGTTCTATAGCCATTTCCTGACTAAGAACTGGAATATTAACAGGCTTCCCCAAATTTAAGATCCACATTTTGGCCTTTACTTCACACCAGTTGTAAACTGAAAATCAAGGTTAAATTACGCCATCGATCTTCGTGCTGAACAAACTTACAGCTTATTTTAATAATATACTTACACTGAGCTGGGGGCATACAAACATACGTCCTAAAAAATGGATTATTTTTGGCTCTTTCCTTACAGACATTTGCAATAGGTTTACTTATTTGTTTTATCAATAAAACCGATAATTTTGCAATTGGAAAAGCACCCACAACCATATTGGATTCTTTTCTGTGCAATTATATAGAAAGTCAGTTAAGACTAGTGTGCTGAATATACCAAATTAAAACGTTTAGCAAAACCCATTCAAATTATCACCCAATCAAATAAAACCACTAAAACTCAATTTCGTAATTTCGTTTCACTTTCATCCGATTTTCTTAGCTGTCATCTGTCTAAATCAGTGTTGCCTTTTTTAGTTTTAGAGGATCGTACCATTAATTATTTCATATTTTGCTCCAAAATATTTTTAAAGTGTTATTACACTTACCCACCTTTCCTGATACCTCGAGTATTGCAACATCTGAACACTGCATTAGGGATATACCTGATTGTAGGCTCACGTTGATTGAAGTTCTTTTGGAGACCCCATCTAAAGAACCGAGCTCAGGGTCCCCCATTCTCAATTCGAAACCTGTACCAAGTTCTAATAGATGCAACGACAGGGCAGCCTCCTGGGCAGGAACTTATAAAGTGGCATGGCAAAAGTGGTGTGCCTGGGCTCAGAAAAATTCAATTAACGTATCCAAACCACAAGGGGCAGATTTAGCTCAATTTTTATTAGACCTTCATTTAACATATGGCTTAGCGTATAGTACAATTTTAGTTCATAAATCGGCTGTTTCCACATTAAGTGACCCAGACGTAAATATGGTTAAGGTATTATCTAAAAAAGCTCCAATTTGGGATACTGATGTTTTGGTTAATTGGTTAAGAGGAAATGTTCCTAATAAAGGCAATTTGTTTGAGTGTTCAGCCTGTGCTGCAATGTTACTTTTATTGTGCTCTGGTCGGCGGGTACACCACCTCACTTTATTAGCAATTGGTGATGAAAATATTATATTATCAGAAATTTTGTAGTCTTTTGGCCAAAATATGGATCGAAAACCGATTCAGTTGTAAATCTACAATCTGGTTGGCGTATTTTTGAAAATAAGGACTCTCAAGCCCTGGATCCATTTTTAGATTAAAGGAGTGATTGCTGTTTCCCAGCCCAGACGTGCTTCTTGTGGAGTAGACAACTTATTTATCACTGCATGTGGAAGACCTAAGGCAGCATCCTGTACTAATATAGCTAGCTGGGTGAAAAAAGTGCTATGTCAGGCTGGCATTACTGCCAGTGCTGGCAGTATCCGACCAGCAGTAGCTTCTAAAAATTGGATTCAAAACGTCCCGCTGGATGAAATATTATCTCGAGGAAATATTCGTGCTGCAAATACTTTTTTAAAATATTACTGTCGAGAGGTTGCCACACCTGCAGATGATTCACAATCAATTTCAAAATCAAAATCAAAATATCTTTATTTCGTGAACATGATTTAGAATACAAATATGCAGTTGTTACATGTTCTACCAAGTTTATTTATTGGCATACGAAATTACAATGTTTTATAACTAGGTTTACTTAGAAATACAAAGTCAATACCTTCTGCTTTATGAAATGAGGTTTTCAGCTATCGGTGACTTTGAGGTTGCATTATGCACGCAAACATTTCTTTTGTGCTATAAAGACCGCTTCCCTGTCCGTTGCGTTACCCCAGAATATAATCCCATAACGAAGTGTGGAGGACACATACCCATGGTAAGCAATAAGCCAAATTTCAAATGTGTTTGCTCCGGTGTATGATTAAACACTTTACTGATTCCTAATGCAATAAATACTTATCATGATTATGCCTATGATTTAAATTGATTTATCTCTTATTTGTAAATTTGTAAACAGAAATAAGTTAACATACAATTCGATTAATAAGTTTTCTGGCAACAATGACTATATATTGATTATTTTCTTAGAATGATTGATCAGAATAATTATTTCCTTGTTTTACGTTGTAGAATGATTAATATTATTAATTATATTTAGAAGGAGTCCAATTTTAAATAATTATGATGATCATATTATTCTATCATAAATTATTTAAATTTAAAATGGTAACTTGACATTTTGCTTCTGCCATATTCCTTATTCATAGAGTAAACATGATATTAAAGTAAAGCTCTTACTATACTTTTTACATGTCTTTTATTTCGTTTATCACATTGGCGTCGTCGTCCACCAGGCGATAACAAACAGGTCTCAAATATTTATTTATTTAGGCTTCAAATAACGGTAAAAGCATAATATCTGCGTTTTACCTAACTATAAAACGCTTATTAAGCGATTTCCTATTTGAATCCTAAAATTTTAATTCTGCCTGGTTCTTATTTAGGAACATTTGAGATCCAATGATGAAGGCGGAGGCTCGGCGCTTCCGTGCTACCTCGCACCCCCTACCTGGCGGGCGACGCGTGACGTCACCGCACCGCACTTAGTATTAAACCGTTTCGCTACCAGAAGTCAAGTTCGCTATTCTCAAATATTTATTTATTCAGGCTTCAAATAAGGTAATCGCTTAATCAGCGTTATATTGTTAGGTAAAACGCAGATATTATGTTTGATAAACATATAAATTAAACCATTAGGTACACAAATACAGCAACGAAGGTACCGCAAACACCCAGACTCAATAAAATATCTAAACCCGCAACCCTTGCATCTCAACCGGCGCTCTATCACTGCGCTAATCGGGTCGTTGGGTAATGAAGAAACGCCCATCTCTAAAAGGCGATTACTGATCTGTTAATTCTCAGGACCGCTCGGCACCCACTGTTTATTTATCATGGGTGCTCGAGTCCCGGGAAACCAACGGAGTCGGCATCCCTGGTTACGTTAATGTATATTCATTTAAGTACAATTATAAGTGGAACAACTAAGCTTTAACTTGGTCATAAGTCGGCGTCGAAAGCACTAATTCGGGGCTGTCTTCAAGGTTTAGTGCTAGGGGCGTATCTCTGAAACATCGGATTTGATGACTTTTTGTCTACACACCGATTGTTACCGGCTTACTGTTGGCTGACGGGTTATGTGGACGATGGTATCCTGCTTATCTCATTTAAGAAGGAGTAAAGTTGTTAGCTGAGTCCTAGTAGGGTTATCGCATTTTAAATTTAAATCAAAAACAGTTAAAAAGAAAGAGTAGGTGTTATCTCAGTTTGATACTAGAAAATAAATTTTATTTTATTGAGCACAGTAAGCAAGATAATCGAAAAATCTAAACAAAATTTTGTGCGTTAAATAAAATATCAACCTCGACCTGGGGTTTGTCATTTAATTAATTAAAAATAAGTTATGTTGCCACTTTCTCGGATTAAATTAGATACGGAGCCTACGTGTGCGCAGCATAGAACCACGATTGGAGCATTGCGACGTAAACTGCTTGAGAGTCCGACATTAGCTATAATTTTTCTTTTCATAGAATACAGAACCATCAGCACTGAGGCCCTGCTATTCTTGCGAGAGTTTTACCGGTAGATTTAGAAATACAACGTCGTGCGGCAATGCATTACTTGCGGAATGGTATGAGTTCAAATTTTCAGATGGACAGTGCCCATCGGTTTAAGAAAATCTATAAAATCAGTTCATTATTTAATAGTAACGAAAACGTTAAGAAAAACTAATCGAAGAATGGTAAACAAGATGGGAAACTTTGACTAAGGGAAGGCATTTATTTAATTTTTTCTCCATAGTGCGTGTACAGTTAAAAAATAATTAATAAATTTAAAAAATCTTAAAAGTCACGTTTTTAAATGTCCTAAAAATAAGAAAATAACCCTACGGGGCTGAAAGCGGGGCCACTCTAAAGTGGGGGCGTATCTTTGCAAATGTTCAACTTTGGATCAAGAATTAATACTAAACTGCCAATCATTTCATGTGAGAGTGTAGTCATGCCAGAGCATGATGAACGTTCAATCATGTTAAATTCGATTCAAGTCTCTGCGTGTAGTCCTATTTATTACCTAGATCTTGTGAAAACGAAGGGAATCTTCCGTGCTTTTGAAAGTTAGTAGTTAATTTACCCTTATTAATTATTGGCAAACCGTGATGTATTGACGGTCAGCCGTCTCCTGACTGAAGTTCCCCTTTTTTTAGCCTCTGGACAAGAGCAAGTGTGGAGAACGTGAAAATGTATATTACTATAAATAGGACTTGACATGAGTATGTTACTGTAGGCTGATTCATCATTTTCATTCTTCTTCTTGTCATCTTCATCTCATTTATCTTCTTATCATCTTCGGGAATGAATTAAAACGATAAGGCTCAAAAAGACTTGTACCCAGAGCCATAAAACATTTACAAAAAAAAATGCATTTGACTTTCGAGTCTGCAACAATTATTTAATCTTGAATAAAGTGAAGCTAATTGAAATAAAATTAATAAACAAATAACAACTTAGCGTAATACATTTCACATGTAAAACGATGAAGATGAGGAGGATTCCTCTTTGCAAATTAGTTTTAGTTATTATGCTAAGTTTAACTAGTTTTATTGTTTATTTTATGGTATTTCATCTAAACAATCTTAATCAATTTGTAAATAATTCTGAAAATGTCATGTTTAATAAGTACGTCGCTTGTATGCAGATTTGATTAATTACTATGTAAAATATTTTAAATTTAATGTTTGTTCTCTTGCAGGATTCCAAGAAGTGAAACCGAAAAAAAGACTGTAGAGAAATTAGTGGTATCGTTTGTTTGTTGTGACTCTCGATTCAATGAATCGTTAAATGTGGTAAAATCAGTACTGTTGTTTACAAGAAGACCAGTACTATTCATTATTTTTGCTGATGATGATTTGAGACCAAAGTTTAAAGATACACTGGAAATTTGGAGATCATTTACTAAAAATCAATTTAACTTTGAATTACATAAAATAAGCTTTCCAAAGGAACATGAAGACGAATGGTTACATTTATTTAGTAAATGTGCTGCTCAACGTCTCTTTATTCCAGTAAGGCAATAAACTTTACTAAGCTTTTGTAACCAAGTACATATATTTAGTCCATACTTTATACAATACTTCTCATGGGCGCTGGGAGGGGGTTGCAAGGGATTGCATTTTCACCCTCCTTTCAGAGAAGAAGGTATACAGATTTTTTCTTCCTGACCACACCAGCTAGAGGGTTGGTAATGTGTAGATGCAAATGCACCTCCCTGAATACAATATTGAAGTTGCTCAGGATATTGCTTTATATATCAATAAAAAGTGGGACATTAAGTGATGTAGCATGATTTTCTATCAAATAATAGTGAACCTTTTGATCTTTGACATACATATATGTGTTTTTATACCTTTAATCTTTGACATGCATATTGTTTTGTATCATATAGAAATTGTTGCCACATATAGACTCCATGATCTATGTTGACACTGATACATTGTTCCTGGGTCCGGTAGAGGAGTTGTGGGCACATTTCGACATGTTCAACACATCACAGATCTCTGCTATGGCACTTGAAGATGACAACCCCAGTGTCTCATGGTATCCAAGATTTGCAAAACATCCATTTTATGGAAATTTTGGTAAGAATTACATAAACTCTTAAATTTATTAATATAAAATATTTGTTTACTTGCTTTGTAATTACATTATTTTTATATTATATATTACATTATTTGAGTATGCCTTTATTAGGTCTAGAGTAAAATAACAAAAGATTTTAAAGAATCAGCAAGTTGGCATTGTTTTATTGCACTTAATATTTTGATTTTTATAAAATCTTAAAGGTTCTTCTTGTATTCAAAGCACTTTTAATATACTGATCTAAACCCAGTCAGCTTCTAGTTATACTTCAAGTTTTGTATTTTCTTTAATAAAGATAAAAAAAATATTGTTTTAAGGTCTTAATTCTGGTGTGATGTTAATGAATTTAACTAGGATGCGGCAGTTTGGCTGGGTTGAATATGTCACTCCTTTGATGCTTAAATGGAAGCTTTATATTCCATGGGGAGATCAGGTATTTAAAATTAAATTATAATAATAAAATATTCAATATTTTGTTCAGATGAGCAAATGCACTAAATATCTTTTTTTAGATGAAATCAGTAACATCTCTTGAAAATAGTTTTTTTCGTTATTTTCCAGGATATCATTAATATTATTTTCCACTACCATGAGGAGGCAGTTTACGTACTAGAGTGCAGATTCAACTTCCGCACAGAGCAGTGTATGTATGGTGATGCGTGCGCTGCTGCTGGAGTTCGTGGAGTCTTCCTGCTGCATGCCAGCCGGAAGGCTTTTCACAATAACAAGCAGCCTACATTCCAGGTATTGTAACAAAGTCTTTAAATACAATTTAACAAGCATTCAGTATTCCTGAATTAAAACATTTAATTCAGCTTACTATGGACACTGCATACATATATATAGACTAACCTATACTGTTGTGTATAGGGTTTTTGTTGTCACTTAAAGGTTTTCCTTCAAGGAGTTTATTTTACCCTACATACATTACCATTGTCTAGCTTCTGTACTTTCAAAATACCTTAAACTTTTGCTTGTTTGTGATTCCTAGCTTGCTTGATTTACTTATTGTGATATTTCAAATCTGTTTCTTTGTTTTAGGCGATATATCGAGCTATGGACGAATATAAAATCGGTGTCGATCAGCCCCCAGCATTTCTTTCATCAATGCATAAATACTTAAATGATGCACCATCATCTAACTGTGGTAACCTCAAACACTATTTTTTAAGAATACCAAAAAGAGTTCTTGGTGAATCTCAAAATGATTTTGTGGGAATTAGGTAGCAGAATATCTGTTCATTTGTTGTTTGTGAAAATGCAATTCTAGCAAACAAGGTTTTGTTATAACTTATTTTAAAGTCCAGTTTATTGAAAATACTCCTTTGGTTGAACAAGAAACCCTCAGGTTCCATGGAACCTTGAGATTTGTTTGATCTCAAACCTTCACTATAACCCTAGTTACAACATTATTTACTTCAACTCACACTCACATAAACTCTTGGAACACACACAATACACAATAAAATATCACATCACAAAAAAAGAATTTGAAATAGATATTAATATAGGATTAAAACATTGTTCTTTCTTTATAGTTAGACAATGAGTTTTAAAAATGACCTACAGTGTAGCCGTAAGCAACTATTAAATATTGCACCATAAACAAACGATAACGCGTGTTATCCAACAATCTGCCTCATTTTGTATTTTAGTTTTAGGATATTTTGTAAAAGTATTATTATTTTATAACTGAAAGTAAATATTATTTTCAAAACATATCTTTTGTTGTCAATTTCTTACAAATCTCACTGACTATAATCGAACTACGTGTTCCGGAGGTACGAGTACGAGGTACTTTAAGAGTTTCTGGAAAGAAGTATCAGTAAATCAACTGAGGGGCTACCACGTTAGCAATTTTAATAGCAAATTATTAATTTTTCGCCTTTAACTTGTTATTGAATATTTTTATTGATGACTTCAACACGATTGCTGCCAATAAACAAAAAATGGAATTAATGACGTATTAATTAACCATTTATCAAGAGCCAACCCATACTTAAAACAATTTTCTCTATGGGAAAAACATCCGAAAATCCCTTATTATCCATTTATTTATTCTCTAGAAAACGAACGAATCATTTAAACACAAATTAAGTTTAATAGAAGGGCAATAAGCCATTTAAATCATTATCAAGTCAATTTTTTTCTAAAACATTTTATTTAGGAAATAATTTTCCGTTTTTCGCTTACGTCTCTTCATTTATCACTATTGTAGTCTCTTTCTCAACGCAGCGTGGCGGGAATGGGAGATTTTCCACACGGTGAGGTTGATGCCTTTGAGTAAATGAAGCGCAATGCACTATTTATAAAAAATGGAAAAAGAAAACAATATTGTTTATTCGAAAGCATTTTTTTTTTGACAGCCCATGCAGAATTTTACAAGGAATATTTAAAATTTAATAAAAATCGTTTGACAGACAAAATAAACAAATTATGAAAGGAACAGTATTAAAACTACAAAAGTTAAGAATGTAAAATATTTTATTACTTACAAATAACTAAATAAATGTTTTACTGAAGAAACTAACTAAAATGAGAACATAAAGTACTTAAAGTAACTAAACTGAAAAATTAAATCAATTATGGGCTATTTATAAATTACATCACACGTCAAAGTGAGGGAGGGGGACAAAGAAATGTGACATTGTGTGACAAAGGGCAAGGAGTCTAAAGCTTTGTGACGTCACATGCAAAAAATAAGTTTAAAAACTAAAAGTCGACTACTCAAAACTGCGCTCTAAAATGTATGAAACAAGAAAATGTTCTCATCTGAAATTGGGAAGCCGTGGCCACATGTTTAATATGTAATGTACCTAACACCTGCTTTATAGGTTTTGGCAAATAAACGTTATAATATTTTATTAAAAACAAAAAACTTGATTTATGTTTACAAACTTTGAATAGCTCGACGTTGTCGGCGAGTGCTCACATTCTGTTCTTAATTTAAAAATTGTTTAACGTAATTTATGGATGGCCTTTTACGGTGGAAAGAAAATCTTGTTCTGTTTTTTTTAATTGTAATCTTGCGTTCAGCCCTGTTGGCTATGAGCACATGTGATGGTTTTTAAGTTGGGTGCTACCGGGGTACAACCATTTTATTTGTGTAGTCAGTCTATGTGCTGACTATCCTCGTCAAAGATTTCTCGCCTTTTTTAAGCCGACGAATAATTTTTGGGATTGTTAATTGCCTCGGAAGTTGGTTTGGATTCTTTTGTAGTCTTGCTTTGTATTTTTCACCATAAAAATTAATTTTTTTGTTGAAATGTTGTTATATCGAGTATTTAGCGCTCTGTTGTGGTGGAAATAAAATCTAATCTCTAAAAATATTTTCCGCTTGCGTCCGGGTGACTATAGAATTTGCTCCAGAAAGAAATAAAACATTATGCAGCATTGTCTGTAGTTTCTGCATGCTGAAATTTGTTTTTTGAAAATCCTCCAATCTGTGGTGCCACACTAGCGAATCTAAGGGGGGAGGTCCAATAGGCTCATGTCCATCACACGAAATTTCTTCAGAAATGTAGCCCTTTGTTTATAACTATCGTTAGTGAGGTCAAGCCCCCCCTAAAGCGTTTCTAAAAAATATTGTCAGTTTTGAGGGCGTGAGACCCTCGCAAATGACAATACTATATCCGCCACTGGTGTGCTAAATGCTATGTAAATCCGTAACAAAATATATACTTAAGTAGGGATTGCTTCGGGGTGGGTAACATCATACAAATTTTGGTAAAACTTGCGTAAAGTCAATTTTATAATGAATGATCTATTGTGCTTTAATCTCGCTAAAGCTCGAAGTCTTTTATAAGTTTGCTATAAGAAATGGAGTAAAAATGGTTTAAAAATAAATAAAATAGGAAAACCCGAGAAAATTGGTAACGTGGTTCGCGGTAAGAAGTTTGCTTCATCATCTACATATTTAAATATAAAATGAGCTGCATGTATCTATGTTGTATTACATAGTACCTACTACAAAAACCCTGACTTTAATGAGTTCAATAGAAGTACGTCAGACCATCTATTGTATTAATTTACTTTACTTCTATCATTATACAATTACGAGCCGTTCAATTAAACTCAACCTTACGAGGTAAAATCATGGAACAGGTTTTCGAGAACCTTGTTCTACTTCAGACTTCAATCTAAGCCTTATTATGTAGTGAATGTATTACCTACGTATGCAAAAAAAAACAATTCCCGTCGTGTCGTCGAGATTTCGAGTTTTAAACAAACAATTATTTTTAAGGTCTTTTAGGTCTGGTGCTTCGCTTGCTGGTCACCCTTTTTTTCTTTAGATCTGCATTAAAAAAAATAAAAGTCATCACTGCTAGGACTTCACGACGAACCCTTTGGAAACTGGTGACCTATTATTGCGCCGATTTTGGTGGCCCTTATGGTAAAGACGGCACTGTTATTACTTGTATCAATACATGTCTTAAAAATTTAACAAACAAAAGTTGAAATAATAGGTTTTCAATGTTAAGTTATAGGAAGACTATCTACTTAACAAGATTATCCATACATAAATATTATCATCTCCGTATCTAGTGGGATAACTGGGGGTACTTGCCTCGAGAGCCAGGTTAGGGTTGGGGGTCGTGGGCAAATATTCCAAATGAAGGTCGTAAAAAATTAAATAACTATTTGCTTACATATCATGTTAAGCTAAAAATAGTTTAAACACTACAAAAACACGCTTGGAATGCCAGCGTCTATCCGGCTTCATCATCAGACCTTGAAACCTAACATCGTGGTCAAAGTTCAAGACTTTTCTAAGAAATCTAAAACAGCTACGATACGATTTTCCATAATGAAATTCCAGTTCATATCATCCGGCTCCATCATTAGATTAGTTCGACAGTACCATATTATTGGATTGTCATCAGAACTACATACAGCTGCCAATTTTCATTGCACTATTTTGTGTTAGTGTCAAAAATATTGTGCTGTTTAAAAAAGGTTTAAATAAAACGCTTGTTAGAATTTTTTCGTCGGTTCTGTCTATGATTTAGCTGTCAGCCGTATCAAGCTACTTTGGACGAAGTGTAGACATCACATACTTACTAGTGCGTTTAAACAACAAAATACACTACCTACCTCAAACTACTAATTACAACAAAATAAAACTTCTCTTTTATACTTAAAATTTTAATATCAGTAAGTACCTAAATTCAAAACACATTTATTTTAATTGTTTAAAAAGTTAAAACAAGTTTTATAAATAATGAGATAATTTTGAATGATGTAGGTATGTCTAAAACTACAACCCAACTACGCCAATTCTCACAGGACTCTCACTCTTTAATAGGAATAAACAAGCATAAATAAGTAAATAATCTCTTTCGTAAAGCCGTAGTTGGATAAAAATGGAGATGGTTCATATTACCCACGTTGGTACTTAAAAAGTAGGAAACTATGTCTTTTTACTTAAAGTAATACTTATTAATTATACAATGATAATTTAACACCATTAATTAATTGGGAACTTTCAGGGTCTCGAAAGTCAAAATGTAAAATCGGTATTTTGGACAAATTTGGTCTAAAAAATCGGTAGGACAGAAAAAAAAACTAACAAAAGTTGGCGTTTTTTTAAGTCATCGTAACAAAATGTAAAATGCCGAAAACCCCTTTTTTTAATGATCAATTAACGATCTTTTAAAGTGTTTTCTGCTATAAATGGCGACTTAAAACCGGAAAAAAAACGGTAGGATTGCGTCCATTCCGTTATGAGAGGCGCCAAATCGGGAGAAAAATCGATAGGTTCAAGACTAATCAAGTCACTTTTTAAAGTTTTTAAGTAGGTGTATAAATAAAATACCAAAAACAAATGACAATAAAGGTTTTGTAAGTAATCCCAGAAATATATAACAACTAAAATTAGCTTTTATACTTTAAAGTTACGTTGGCAAAGCCGGATGTGGCTGGAGTTGGAAAATCACAGTTTCCGCAAGTTACCCGACTATTTTTGCCGGTATTTCAAAGCACTTAACATCTTTATCTCCCTTAGTCTGCAACGCCCAGTGTACTTTGACTTCAATATTGGGGTAGAATGCTAAAATTGGGAATGAGTCCTTGTAGATATACGTGCTACCAGCTTTGAGTGGACAGGACGCTTTTTCTCCAGCTTCAGTCTCAATCTTATCACAAACTGAGTTTCCATCGACTCCGACGAATGGTAGGTCTACTCCAAACACGTTAGCTGTCACATGATTTTTTAGTTCTTCTAAATCTTCGTCTGCAATAGGATTTTTAAATTATTGTCTTATCAATGATATGGTAGGTAGGTAAGTAAGTAATTATTATTTGCCCAAATTATGCGTCAAGTACATTTATTAGGTAACTACTAACCTACCACATGTTAAGTGATAATTATAATAACCACATCACGACACACACATTAACTCAGCCCTGCACTAAGATATAATCTTGTACCGCAGGCACTAAGCAACGAAATGGTATATACTACATAGATAAAAATACAACATCCAAGACCGGTAAGCGAAACAATGCGTCTTACAAATAACACAAAGTTCCGCCCCCGCTAGGATTAGAACCTGGAACCTCTAGCGTAGCAGTCGGCGGTTTACACCGCTGCGGCACCGAGGTTCTCAAACAATAGTTAAGTGATAAGTACTATATGTTTATCCTACCACTGATCTATATAGGACAGCCAAGGTCCTCACCGTACAGCATCTTTTTATTCTGAAAACGTCTCTTTCATAATTCAGTTGAATCTTTTTGAGATTAGAAGTGCTTAGAAACTTTACATAAAACCGCCAAATGACGTTAAAAAGGTATTATGTACCTACTATTGTATACTGTACGTTACATTTCAACTCTGAGTAAAATTAAGTATATTTAGTCATAATTCTGTTGAATTATTGCTTTGTGGTCCTACCTGGAACAAATTTAATGTTAATGTGGGTGCTTGTACCCTTCTTGAGTTTGCACGGGAGCTTCTTGCATGGCGTTAGTTGAACATCATTGGCTAATCCATCAGGTGACTGGCCTGTTAACCAATAATTTATTATTGTAAATAAATCTTGTATAACAAATAAACATCACAAAATTTTAAACTAGACATGACTAAATAATAACGAGGTAATAATTTTTGGAAAGATAATTTATTTCAACTACTCCATAGGAATGCAAATATAGGTAATAGATGTAGCTAATATCGCTTATACTAAGTCCAATAAAAAAGATTCATAACAGATAACTGAACGAGCGAGTGAATCAAGAGAAGTTCTCAGAGTCTACTGGACCAATCCTGCGTCTCTATGAGCCCAATCGATCAAGGGATTCCCGAGATGTAGGGGGTCATAATTCGGATCGAGTCACTAGTTTTAAATGCGATCACGTTCTGCGTCTAGATTATAATAGTGGCTCGGTCTGTACCTGTATCTCAGGAACCCTATTGGGCTCGTATTCGAACTAAAAAATCTTTTTTTGTCATTAATCCCCGCCTACCAACTTTTATGACGATCCGATCAACTTACTCAATTTACCGTCGGACAAACATTTATTGTAAATACAAACGCCGCATTGTTCCAGTAGACTCTAATAACTTCACTCGCTTCGCGTGCTGGTTTAAAAATGCATTGCATGGTGTATTTTATGAGCTCGTCTAATCTATCTATCGTCTATCTTTTCTTAAGGTAATAAAACACACAGATTTTTAAAATAGGTAACACGTTTTCACATTCTATTGTATGCGGTTTGCAGTTTTAATTATATAGGAACTTTTATTATAAGGGTTCGTTTAACTTTGATATTAATTCAAAAATGTCAAATTATCCAGTTGATGACATGATATAATAGCTTAGTTGGTTGATAGGCCAGGTGTCCTGGGTTTAAATCCCGGCTCTGGAGGAAATATCTGTGATAAAAGTGCATTATATAAGGGAGTCCCGTGTTGTCGTCGTGTCGCTTCCGAGACACCCCTTAGAGTTACGGTCCCCGTGTCTACACCTCAGTGTACAGGCAGAGAACACTAAGTTTGTGAAATGCTTAAGGTAACTAACGTATTTAATTTGATAAAGATTAATACTGTATCCGTCTAAATAGGTACGACATTAGGTATAAGTCATGTAACAATTAGAATGGTTATAGGAAGGTATCCATAAATAGACATAATGCCATCGCGGACTTTCTTGTAGATCTATAAAAGAGAAAAAATCCCACCTTGTTTTGTTATATCTCAAACGGAGTAGGCAGTGTTTTCCATTAGATTTCGGCTTGATTTTTTCGACATCTTCAACAATCATCGTCATATTTACCAATTTACACAAAACATTAAATCTTTTACTAACTATGACCAGATAAAAAAATAGCAATAACATGTTCGATTCTAATTATTGTATGTACCTATTATTTAGCTACCCATAAGTATATACTTATGTACCTATATAATACTTCATTATGTACATATAATTCAACCATCATCGATGCGCAGTAGAAATCTAGTAATGACGATTACGGATGATCATACCGTCTTTCATTGTTTGTTATAAAGCTTTTTGCGATCTCACTCAACTTGAAACTCATCTCTTAAGGTCATCTCATCTACCACCTACAAGGATTTCTTTAAAAACAGGTTCCTTTTTTGTTTGATTACAAATATTTTTTCTTTGTAGTACTTAGTCAAAGGAAAAAATACCCGGATTTATACAAATGTTTAGTTTATATCTAGATATGTATATCTATTTAGATAATTAAACGCATAGGTCTTAGCTCTGTAGCTGGACATGGTTGGTTCGGTAAGTAGATTCCTATTAGGCAGACACTAGGCACCAACGAGTTATCTACTTATATAATCCATTTTACTAAACAAACAAACATTCAAAATGTTAAATTCATGTTGTCTGCCCCTCTACCTTGACCTTTTTCGATTGGAGCACTTTTAGCTTTATCTTTTGACAATGGGATAAAATTGCATCCCGAGAAATAACATAGGTAGGTAGGTGACATTTTGTCTTTACCAAAATACGTGTTCTATGCGATTAAAGTCGCGGAAAATAGTAATCATAGTCTAAGTAACTGTTTTCATGTCGAATCCGCTCATGAAATTTTGATGAATTTAATTAGGTAAATATAGACAGACGGGATCGGGATTTTATGTCGCAAAAACCAAGTTTAAAGGGGATGACAGTTAAAATTTTGGATTTGTGTATTATTTTCCATTCAAGCAGATCCTTTGACGGGCACCAGCTAGCAAGTTAGAAATGCTTTTGTATGATGAAATGAGTTTTCGTTTGTTATACAATAGTGAATGTAATCAAAGCCTGTTAAAAAGTTACCTATCTATGTAAATTTTCTATCAGTTGGTATTTTTATTCTTGTGGAATGCATTTAAAATTCCGCCTAGTTATCATTTGCATTGCAGTGCACGTGACTATAGACCAGTGTACATATCTACCTATCAAATATATGTGATTTATTGTCTTGTCTCTATTAGGTATCTACTTAAAACTATCGTAGGAAAAAATTGACTCCACTCACACACACAACCTTTATCGACAAAGTTTTATCACTATCTAACTTTTTCAGTAACGCTGACGTAGTTTTTTTGTCCCTACCGGGACACAAAGATAAAGAGTAACTATTTTGCGGATCTGAAACACTTTTTAATTAACCTCGCCCGGTAGTCGTAAGTTATTCACTATTTGATCAAAGGACTACTTTTACTATCTAGGTCGAGAACTTAAAAATGTGCTTGTGTATAAATAATGAAATTACAAATTGACTCGTTCTAATCTAAGATAATTACTTAAGAAATTTTTGTCTAAGAATACCTGAAGGATGTTTACCTTCTATGTATATATAGATTCTTAAAAATCATCTTGATTTAAATTATAAAGATCAACCTTTACCGCCGGTTTCGATCGGTCAGAAAGAGATAAAAAGTTTAGGTCCTCTCTGGAAGGGAACCTATACTATACCGATCTCTCAATTGATGCAGATTTGTAATTATTAACTCATTCGCATTTTAATACCTATTAAAATTAAGAAATTTTTCCGTGAAAAAATTAAAGTTCTTTAGCCTGATTCATTATTTTGCACAAATATTGAAAACTATTTCCTCCACCTCTTTAGCAACTGGTTACAAATTAACGACTGATATCTAACACAGTTACACAATACAATGCTACCTACTTTTACGTTCGTAAATAACCGTTATAATTTGAGGTTATTATTAATACAAACAAAACTACTACAAACTTACCTTTGCAAGGCTCCACGTTAGTTGCTGTTGCAAACGCAACTAAAACAAAGACGAGGGCTCCGGATAGAAACATTCTGTTACTAGTCAGTTACGATGGCGGAGCTATGAAACGTCTCACTCACCTCACTGACACTATACCACTACACTACTTAATTTACCTACCACCAAGTCAGTGTCAGTCAATGAATTGTCTCGCACACCCGCCAGCCCGACACACACAACTCAATCCATCCCATCTACTGTCTGTATTCACACACACATCAATGCACCGCACCACCACGACCAATCAAACCACTTTGCAAACAAAGCCAGTCAAACCACGAACAATGTACTTGTTTTTTGTCATTCCAAAAGATTAATTGGTACCTAAAGTTACCTCTATAAATATTTTAAATTACTTCGAAAACGAAGAATAGATATTTATTTTGATCTGACATCGATTATCGCAGAACGAATACCCGAAGAAGATAAAAAGTAATGTGTTGTTGTGTAGATGGTGTTTGTTTACCTTAATCTAGTCCTATGTCTTGAAACTTAAGGGCTACGAGACCTGTTTAAACTTAAGCTTGCCTAGACCACGTGCTTAGACCACGGTAATGCGCACATTGTTTGTCCGCCACCGGCACAGAATAGCCAGCACAGGACCGGGATTGCAATCTAGCTAACTAAGTCAAATTTATCTTTCAAAAAGTCAAACTTGAAGACAACAACTCAGCAAATATTTAAGTGTCTATTACGATTCATGAGATAGAGCCCGGTTAGTAAAAGGAGGAGGGGACGGACATTGGGCTCTGTAATGGGGTCCCGTTGTTTATCTGGTAAATAGTCATCTGAAAGATATTTTAAGACTTGAAGGTTTTTGTATGATTTACTAAACTACTCTTTTTAGGAATCTACTACATTTATAAATTTTTAATTACTCAATATTTATATTAGTATATATTCACATATTTTAGCGAAAACACATAGAAACAAAAACTGAAATTTGTCGCAGCTGCCGCAAAATATTTTTATGCAAAGTGTTAAAAGCATTTAAATGACCTTGATGGTGAGACCTCCACACTCTTGGCGTACTTAGAAAAATAATGAAAAACAAGATTTTCGTCCATGAATAATTTTCTTCACATTTTTTCCGATTAAAACGAATGCATATGAATCTGTTAAACTACATTTATTATTCGACTGCAGTAGGACTATCTAATAGTATTTTTAAAACAACTATCTCAAATGTTCAAAATCAGGACCAGTGTGTGCTAGAGATGTATGTATGTATGGATCGTTGCCATGGGTGTACCGGCTGGGTGAGGGCAGCTGCCCCCCTGGAACTATAAAAGCACTAGGCTCTTCGCGTTTTGTATTGTAAATATAAATACATATTAACCAAAATAGTAAAAAGATAAAATAGAAAAAAGAATATATAATATAGAAAAAAGAATACCCATAATTCAGTAAAACATCTCGGATACTCTGGCTTAAAATTTAAAATAATATAATAATTATATTGTACCCATAGAATTCCAGCAAGATAGTTATCGCAAGAGCAAAGTTCGAGCAGCCTACTGGTCACTCGCCGAAGCTGCTGAAAGTAACTTTTGTCTATCCGGCCTACCAAGTCTACCTGAGTTACCAAAGTACCTGTAGTTACTGTCTTTTAGTGGTTTAAACCAGTATGGTCCAGTTGTGCCCTGTTCTGACGTGTATTTTTGCATTTTCTTGTGCGACTAGGCATGTCCCGTCTTGCTGAAAGACTATCCACGTGCACTCTGTGCATAAAATGGCCGATAGATCGGACTCATCGAATTATAGATCAATCGTAATACATCAATGACCGCCAAAACGGCTTTCACCACAGTCGCTCTGGTGGTCTGGTGACTAGTCAAAATAGGTACGCACATGATCGTTGCGTATGGCGAGCTATTGTCTCTGCCTGCGACGAAGGTATGTGTAATTTTTAATTTTACGACTAGCAATTTGTAATAAAGCTTACTGCTTATACATACAATACCCTTTATTGTTGTTTTAAATTTATATAAATAAATTGGTACAAAAGAAAAAAAAACGAATAGGTAAATGCTGTAAAAACTCGTAATAATACAAGGGATAGGAGAAGTAGGTACGGTTTACAACAAGATATAACATCTTTTTTCGTTTAATTTGAGGTTTTCAATTATACTGATTAGGTATGTTCACTTCCATTATTAGGAAGAAGCCAAGCTTTCCGTAATATTTTCTGCAGAGTGTTCTGTGTCTGCACCAGAACCGAATAACAAAGGACTTGCCTTCCGTTCTCGTTGTGCACACGCCATCTCAAATATCCTCGTTGGTTCTGAAAAATACAAACTACTTAATCATCATTAATTACCTTTAAACCATCTTCCTGTTTCCTCTATTTTGTCCGCTTTTTGGAAAAGCCAGTGTGGATATACCTACTTAATCGGGGTTTAATTTGTAGAAGGCATCGATTTACGTGTGTATCAATCCATTGTAATTTCGATAGCAATTTAACCTTAACTCTTTCGAATGTTGGAAATATAAAAATAAGCAACAAGTTCAAATTCGATCTGTCCAAACTACCTACCAACTTGGCAAATAGGAAACTGGTAACACAAAGGCTTGTATTTTCCTGTTTAATGTAATGATTTGTCTACTTAACAATGACGTATTAAAAGTTAACAGCTATTGTTATTTCGCTGTCGAATTAATGCCGTGCAGCAAATAGGTATCAGCATTATGATTATGATCAACTGTTCTTTGTTAGAGACAATTCGACATAGTTTGCTGATGACAAACAGGTGTCGACTAAATGAATAAATAAAGAAGCAATTTTATTGCACGGTGCGCAATATCTCGAATGTCAGAAAATAGATACGTGTTTAACATGTGACGCATTCTGCATCCGATACCTACTACTACTTATATTTTTATTGCGGACCTACGGATAAGGTAATCTGCGGACTATAAGAATTACCACGACATTACAATAGTTATGCCTTTTGCCAATTACTTGGTTACGGAAACCTAATTGGCAAATCAGTTTTGCTTATTAGCAATGGACTGGTTTTTTCATAAAACCTGTAATTATTTCGCGTTAACTATAGGTAAAGAGTGAGGTGAAAATAGCATATCCCCTCAATAACTCATTATGTATTATTATATTACCCAATTTAAAATAAGTATATATATATTGTTACCACAGCAATGACGCTTGGTACGGACATGACGCTGGTGAATGATGTGATGGCATTAGTTCTCACCGGGCAATCTACTATCGCGCATGGTTCTGTAACAAATACACAACGTACGAGTTAAATAACTTCTTGTTAACAAGCTAAATGACAAACTTACAGATAAACACAAACAACTACGCTTTTACAATAAATATTAAATATAATATTGTGGTACTGGTATCATATGTATGTATGGTGCGAAAAAAACCGGGGCCCTATCCAAACCGTTAAAGTTCGTATCAAATGTATGCTTTTAAGTGATATGTTTGCTTTTTTATACCTTCTAACGAATAATGAAGTAAAAAAATAAAAACTTTTGTAAACTGTTAATCGAAACTTGGTTCTAAAGCTGCTTTAACGCGGCCGTTAAAGACGTATTTTGGCAAGATATATTGTGTCCCTGCACCACTTTGAAAATATGCTTGGGTTTAATAAACTTCATAGAATTGTGAGAACTTGAATCTAATTTTGTAAAAGAATGTTTGGTCATCAGCCCTCACATAGAGGATTTGGGGCCCATCTGTAATGGATAGACTTTAAAATTTACGGCATAAGGGTTAACGTCACAATGTAAGTAAATCCTAAACAAATTTTGTGAAGGCACACACAGAACAGCTCTTCTTTTATTTTCGGTGATACGAAATTAATTTGTAAAACATCAGCTTTGCTTTTACTCCTCATAGTATTAAGTTTTAAGCTTTTTAAAATTGAGGTCCTCAATTCTCCAGACCTTTTTTTTTCGTGTGTAATGTGCAATAAAGTTTAAAAAGTAAATCTAAGTTAAGAGTTCTGGTATTGAGAATAAAAATATTTAAATCAAGACTTATTTATTACACCAAATTATTACATATAAAATTGATTTGAATTTATCTGTTTAAAATTAAAAATATGGTGACTACAGTTTTCTTAGAAAGTAGCGAAGATCTACAAATTTCTTGGGATTTTAGGTTTTTTTTTAACGTGATTTGACAACAAAATTGTATGTATCAGCAAAACAATAAGCAGAAAAAACTAAATTGTTTGTCCCGTTTGTCCCGAGATCATAGAAACTTTTTAATCAGCTTTGTACTGATCTTAAATTTTGTAGCTCAGCACAAAGTAAGTTTAAGCGTGATGTCAGTGTCCTCATTATAGATTTTATTTAATGTTTTTTGTTATTGTGGATTTCGAATTCTTATTTTAATTTATTTCCTTTTGAAAACTTTTAACTGTTTTAATTTCAATTTTATATATTTTTTATTAATGAATTTTCATAGTAACTTGTATGTCTATTGAATTTGTATGATGTTTTATAATTATTCTAAATTTATTTTTTGTGCTATGTACTGTTTTGTTTATTTTATGTGTGGAAACTTTATTGGTTTATGATTTATTTAAATGATTATTTTTTAATTGATATTGTTTTATACTGTTTGTTTCCCAAATATTAGTAAAAATAAAATGAAATAATATATCATTCAGAAAATCGAAATATTATTTTATAACATACATATACAGGTGACAGAAAATTTCCTAAACCCAATTGAACTTTAGGTGGACTTTTTGTATGGTACATGACAAGCAACGTTTGCTTGTTTTTTATAAAATGTATTCATATATTTTTTTGCACCGTTATATAGGAAGAAGTTGCTTTAACGTGTGTTTATTTCTAATAAAACTATCTGCCTGTGTCCTACACTGATGAACTGTTCTGTTCTCTTTGTATAGCGTGAAAAGTGGAGGATTGAGGGCCCACATTTTAATAAGATTATAATTTATAACTATGAGTGTTGCTTCATTGCACAGATATATTGTTGATCCTGGTGAACAGGAGTTGCAGTGGTGATAGTGGCGGACGGGTTGTGTTTGAGTCAAGTTATTACGTTAACTTTGTAGGCCCTTTTTGAACTGTGATTTTACAAAGTAGGAAAGCTTTTTGCGGAAGTTTGTTGATTTACTTTTTATTATTTATTGTGACGTAACCCCTGTAACAGTACATTGAATATTTATTTTACCTACATTATAGCTGCATAGAAAAGACTGCTTTATTTTTTATATTTGCAGTCGGAAAGTGAGAGAATTTTACTTCGATTTTCAATACGGTCGGGATTACGACCTTAGTGCCTGAGCTTGGGGGCCCCGGTGCACTGCACCGTCTAGCCCTCTCATAGCTACGCCCAACGCTATGGTAGGTATGGATCAGACGTTGGTATGCAAAAAGGATAAGGTTAGAATAAAGGATACACATAGGTAGATAGTTTCATAATAATTGCTTATTTTATTTACCATATACTAAAGTGTATGTGTCTATTTAATAATATTTTATTTGTAGTAGATATCATTTAAGTTAAATTTGAAGTAGGTACCTATTGTTGAATCCTTAAGAATACCTACTAAGGATGCATTGCTTACCTGGTGTAACATTTGTCCGTAAATTAATGAAATTAATGTTTATAACAACATTTTGGTCCAACTTAAGAGAGGCGAAGTCTGTAAATAATAAAAAAATATTAGGTACCATTTTGTTGTACTTGTGGCGCAGTTTTAAAAGACAGGTTTCAGTGTGCCTAGTTTTACCGTCGATTGAAACTTGCGACTGCAGTTGCAAATTTGTACGAATCTTTGTAAAGCGTCTTAACGGATTGATTAGGAATTAAGATTACTCATACAAAATCACTGTAGTAATCTATGATATCATAACGTGTAGGAAATAATAATTTTGTACTGGTTTTATGCAAGGTGAACTTATTATTTTAATCTAATACGGATGGGGGAGCTTGTTTAGTGGTGTCAAAAACACGACCGCAGTGTTTTGTTTTATTTTAAACGGTTTTATTTAGTTTGACCTGTTTGTTTGGGTAAATTTAGTGATTAAAATTTTACTCCCTTCCTGTTGACAGATCGGCCTGACTACACACTTTTAGTTCTGATGACAATACAATATAATGTATTCAATATCATTGTATGTCCAAGATGGCCGCCGCTACAACGATAAAAGTTGAAAAACATTAAATTTAACGTAATTTTTAGTATTTTTTTCTGTTTCTAAGTTTCTTTTGATCTATATTATAAATATAGTTTTGCACAAATATTGATGAGCAACAGGATGACTTACCAAAATGATGGAACATCATGAAAGTACTATCAGTATTTGGTTCTCATTTGATACGTTTATTTTAATATTTGGTTACGTTTCAATAACGGAGAAATTAAGTTTAATAAGTGGTCAGTCATTCTGACGACAGGATGGCTGACCACTTCATAGTTTCCATATCTATATGCAGATATATATGCATCGTATTTTTCCACTATTATTCAATTAACTTTTTCTTTCAACACATTATTTGCCTAAAATTCTGAGACTTAATTCAACAACTTAAGATCACCAACAAATATATTTTGAGTTGTCAGAAATAAGAAATATCAGAGAAAACTGTGGTTAAATAAAAAAAATTGGTACAAAACAAAAAAAAACTTTTTTTAGTTTGCTATCACTGGACTTGTATCTGTGGCAGTTTTAGGGTTCTATTTAATTATTGAGCCATGTTTCTCCTTATTCTTTTTCTGCAAAGTAAAATGAGAGATATGGGGCATAAAATAAGTTAAATAATTCATTTAGTGAAAATTTTATTTTGACTATAACTTTTAAATTTTGGTCTTAGAAACTTACGAAACTAATATATATATAGGAATAAAAAAACAGCTAAATAATAGTGGATAAACACGATTCAAATATAACTGCATATATGGAAACTATGATGTGGTCACTTATTAAATTTCTCCGTGATTGAAACTGAACCAAATAATTAACTAAAGGTATCAAATGGGAGTCAAATACTTATAGCACTTTCATGCTGATCCATCATTTTAGTCTGTCATCCTGATTCGACCAATTTTTTTATCAAATAAACTATCTTTGCGTTCAGCTATCAAACAAGACCTTTTTTGCCTTGGTATGACCAGTAATTAGACCAGATATACCAAAATTACCATGTGAGCAAGTGCTTATGGTAAATTATTTTAATTTACCTATTCACTTTTCTATTTTTATAACCATTAACAGACTAATTTTGGTTCATTTGCTAATTATTAAATATTTATATTCCTATTTCTTCATTTATAATTAATCTTTCCAAACTTTTCTAAAAAACTACTTTGCGTAATTCATAACAAATAGGGTATTTTTTGGACTTACAAGTGAAGAAATATAGACCAGGAGATCTTAGCGGACATCGCCACAAAACGTCTGTCAATTGATTACTTATAATAATTTCATTAAGTGAATGTAGATAGATATTTAATGACCCTAATTAGTGATTTATTTAATACATTTAAAAACCTAATAAAAATCATGTCTACAATGGAGTGTACCCGTAGTATTGGCTGCATTTCTACGCTGTATAACGATACTCAACCTTTGAGCAAAATGCAGACCAGCGTTACGGTTACGATAATTAGTAATTTTGATGATTACGAACCAGCATAAAATTCTACCCTCACGGGTATATCTTCCCCTAGAGTAATATAACATGGTAGTCTCTGTCCACAACCCTCGATGTTCACAGTTTCTAGCTCGTATGCCGAACCTGAAACCATGTTTTTTATCAAACGATTACAAATTTCAAGGAAATGCCTCGTTGAAGTTGTCTGTGAGTCGGGGCGATCCGGGATTGATTCACAGCTGGAGCAGATATTTACGAACACTAGTATTATATATTATAGTAACAATTTTATATGGTATATATTATAAAGTTCCCATATTACAAGCATGTGGCATAGTTTCAGACTAAGGCAATTTGTGTGAATTATCTAAGCGAACAATAATTAAGCTGAATTCGGTCCTAAGATTAATTTTTAAAACAGTAAACATAATGATTTCTTCTTTTCTTTTTAAATGAGTGTGTCACAGTAACAGGGCGTAGATTATTACAAATAGGTCTGTATGTATGCTGTTCCTAACATTTTCGAACTATGTTGGTATCTACTGATTAACTGATTAAATTATTGTACTCAGTCTAAGGTTGAATGAACAAGAGATTTATCATGTAAATATCTAAGTATAGTGCGATATGATCCATTATAACTTGCTAGTCTAATGATAGCTTCTCACTTTACAATAAAAATACATAAAGTCAGTAGTCGGTGAATAACGATACCTGTAACTTAAGACTATTCAATAAACAAGTTCAATTGTAGTTAAGATACCTAACTACTGTTAAAAAAAAACCTAGTCATGGTTACTGTATGTTGTAATTATTGTGATGTATCTATGTAAAACTGTTGTGCACATACAATTCTAAACATAGGAAACTTGTTAGTTATCTACTTACCACAGTCCTCAAATGTGACCGAGGCGTGGACGTACACGGAAACCAGCACAATAAAAAAATACTTCAAAGACATGAATGCAATGGATCAATCCGCTAATCCGTTATATGCTTTAATAAAAAATACATTTTATGCAAGTGTTAAGAATAGCTATGAACGAATCGTTAATTGAAACGTAGGTAATTAATGATCAACGATTATCAATTAAGATAACGTCACATCAACTTAAAATCTGCAGAATTGTTTATAAGGTTGATTATTTTGAAGATATTTTTGGTATTTATCGACCAAAAAACATTTATATAATATGGACTTTCAAACACTGTACGAAATGTACCGATGTACAGATTAGCACATCCAAGGAATTAATGAGGGACCTCTTACAAATCTAACAACCTTTTTAGAAACGCTTTTGGTGTGGGGGGGCTTACGTGCCCACTGGCCTTCTAGATCAGCCAGTCCTATACTTACTATAGGGACTGAGCTACATACTCTATTACGTCTTTGCCATAGAGGCACACGGGGCAAGGGCCCAGGTTCGCCACTAGTAAATGCGATCTCGGGTTTTGACCGCTCGAGATCAGAAATAACAATCTCGCGAGATCTCGGTGTTTTCAGGAGCTCGGCTTGTTTCCAAAAAATAATTTTGGAAATAGTCTTGAAGCATGTTGCAATTGTAAGGGATTTAGGAGTAATTTAAATAGTTTTTCTGTGTATTTTGTTTCATTTAGTATTTTAGTATTGTGATTTCTTATTAATCAAAAGGTTGTGTCCACAAACGGATAACACGGACTAAACGATAGCTTCTTCAAAATGCGTACTGCAATGGTGTGGAATTCTTTGCCTGCCGATGTGTTCCCTGACCAATATAACTTGGGCCTCTTTAAGGCAAGAGTGAATGGGTTTCTCCTAGGCAGGCATGATCCACCTTAGACCTCATCAGGCGGGTTTGGGGTCAAATATCAGGCAGGTTTGGGGTCAAATGCCTGCCTGGTCTTGAATAAAAATAAAAAACAGTCTAACTGAATTTTATGTTGCATATAAATTAATGAATAAATAAAGATCGAAATGCGATTTTGCCTTTCGAATTTCCTACCTGTCAAAACCTTTTATGTAAGTAAATAAGATCTTCATTCATAAAAATAAATCATCATCATACAAAAAGTATTAATGGAAAAAATGTGTTAACTAAAGATATTGAATGATTACATCATTGATTAATGATTGGCAGTCGCAGATGGCAAAGTAAGTATAGGAACGCGTAGTTTTATCAAGTTTAATTTAATTTTAAGAAGGAACTTACAAATGTGTACAATCCCTTGGGTTGAGAAAAAAAAACAAAGTTTTGATTCAATGCAATCAAAGGATGCTGCACATTTATTCATTCGCGAGTTAATCAAAACCAATAATGTTCTCGACCAAGAGTTATGTATGGCGAGAAGCAATAACTTTAATAATGCTTTCATTAGATAAATCCGGTAAGCGTAAATGTGTAGTTACAAACCTACATTACAAATACCAAATGTGTGCCTACAATACAAACCAAAAAATCACTTTAATTCAATTCCGGGTAAAATATTCGACTTCGAACGATGTATATTTGAATTAATATGTGTTTTAGGGTTCCTTTCCTCTAAAGGAAAAAAATCAATCTTATAAAATCACTTCGTTGTGAGTCAGTCTGACTCTCCGTCAAGACCTTTTTCTCAGGAACGCGCAGAAGTACAGAAATTTAAATTGATACCAATACTGAAGTCGGCGGTTCCTTTGTCCTTAAAAATATCAACCCTCTAAGTCTAAAGATATGGCCGTTTTTGTCGCATTTCTCATTCATTCGCAAAAGGAATCGAAAACTATATAGGGTACTTCCCGTTGACCTAGAATAATGAAATTTCACAAGAAGCAATATCTTATAGCACAAGTATATATGACCAATTCCGAAAACCTTAAATTTGTTGTTATGTCAGTGTCTCTTTGTCTATCTACCTATTTGTCTGTTAAAATTCTTTTTCCCGAGACAAAGACGAAGGGATTTTCCTATTCTTTTTTTCTGTCTCCGACTTTCCGGGGTTTCATAGACAGCTTCTTGGCATGGAAATAGCATCCAAAATGAACTTCGGCTCCGACATAGAGTCTATAGTCAAAATGGCAGCTAAAAAGCTTCTGCAGTATACTTTCCAGACTTAGACGATAATTCACACCCAAGCAACTGCTTGTACTTTATAAAGCTCAAATTCGGAGGGTTGTTGTCACCTCTGGAATAGTCCAGCCAAGTGTCAGCCAGCAGCTTTAAATTCTGTTCAAAGGCGAGCTTGTAGACTCGTCTAACTTTCAAGACCTCAATCATCTCCCCAAAGATGCAAGTTTAATGGTACTTTGTAAGATTCAATTCGGAGAGTTTGCGTCGGAGTTGCACGATTTAATTCCACCGGTCCCATTTCATCATCGGGACACAAGACGAAGGTTCAAAAACTCTTTTATAATCCTTACTGCAATGGAGTGGAATTC
Source organism: Choreutis nemorana (assembly GCA_949316135.1). NCBI lineage: Eukaryota > Metazoa > Arthropoda > Insecta > Lepidoptera > Choreutidae > Choreutis > Choreutis nemorana. The sequence continues at coordinate 3,618,385 of OX438611.1, forward strand.
TTTGCCATTTGAAGTATTACCTGAACATTTTTATCTGGAGCTCTTAAATATATAATGTTTGACAAGGAAATGAAAATTTTGGACATTATTGGACGCCAAAAATTAGTTAAGACTAAAGTTCTTACAGAACAAAAAAGAGGAAGATAAATGGATACGACAGAGAGAGACAGATATAGAAAAATGCCCAAAAGCAAAAAAGAAAACAGCTGAAGCTGAGCACATCGAATAAGGTGGGGCTTTCTCGCGATTACTTCAACGAACTTCTTAATCCGCTGGAAACATCCATCGATCTTATATTATAACGCCGGGGATGGGAAGGACCGCTCTGGGTACCAGACATCAGGAAGGTGACAACGGCAAAGGACACGAGACTCACGGAGTCATTAATACTAGCAGTTTCAACTAGTAACTCGCAACCCCACATCTTTGACCAATTTGATTTTTGATTCTATTCGGAGGGGGGGGGGGGGGGGTTAATGAAAAAGAAAACCAAGCCGGGTGGTAAACCAAGGTACGTCGCCACTGACCAACCTGTTCTGGAAGCTGTCATCTGTAGGCTGAACATTAGCAGGGTAATCGACTACAGCACGCCCCAGATTGCGCTGTATGCAAACGACATAGTAATCACCAGTAGATTCAAATGGCAGCCCACTAGTTGAACGTTGTGGTAAAAGCGAAAACTTATGGGCTTCAAATGTAATTACCTCCAAACTAAATATCTCGCGAGAGGGCGCCAGCCAAATACTCTGTTACAATATATGTTCACAGTGATACTACAGAACCAGTGGAACAAAACATCTAGGAATTAAAAGCCAGGTTTTTTAGAAAGCAGAAAACTCCTTAGCTGCAAAAGCATTGCTTTGAAGTTAACCATCTACCGTAACATCATCATTCCAGTTGTGGATTCCAATCCTGGGGTATGACTCAAAAAGAAAAAGTAAAATTTGCAAATTTTGAGTAATAAGTACCCACTAAGGTAGATCTTTGGACCCTTGAGAGTGGCTAATATTATAAATCTATGTATTGCATCCGAATGAACCACGAGTTACAAATACATACTCAAATCTATTGTGGGGTTATGTAAGTCTCAGCGCCTTAAATGGGCGGATCAGTTTGATGTTTTTTTCCTAAACGACGAATTCTGTTTAACCATGACTTTAATTTATCGTGGATGTCGTGCCCTATACAATCGATCAACCTGTATCGTCTTTATAAAGACAACAAAACATAACGGAAAGTAGAGACACGGCCACCATGCCTGTCCGCCTCCCCATCGAACCTGACCAGACCTGGTCGGGAGAAGGACTATCGAGGGACATTTGGGGTTTCCAAGCCGAAGGCGTTCCAACCCTTATGAAAGCAAGGAGAGACAAAAACTATAAGTTACCCAAGGGTGCATCTACCAGCTCGATCTCGGCTTGTGCGACTTAGGGGAAAGAGGAATCTAACATCAAAGAGTTACCGAATAAGAACTGGACTTGGAGGTCCACAACAGAACTAAACTATTCTTGGAAGCGCAACTTTAAACTCCCAAAACTTTTTCAGGCGTTTCAGCTAACACTCTTTGCTGTTCACGACAAAGGTAAACATAAAAAAGTTAATTTTGACATTTCAGATTTTTGAGGTTAATTTGTGTTTGTTTTCTTTTTTATGAGTTCATTCAATAAATTATTTCCATTTTTGGTTTCGTTGTTTAACAAAAATAACTAAATTAATTATTTTGCATGCAAAGAATTTAAGAAATGACATTAAAACTATTTTTTAGAATAAGAGGTATTCCAAATGTATGTTATCATAAGAAATCTGTTAGATTTAGTCACAAAACAAATAGAAAAGGTTATGAAAAGGAACCTAAAGTTGCGAAAGATGTGCTTAGTTATATTGAAAGTACGAGTGAATACAAAGACATTAAGGAGGATATACCAAACTCTTTACTTAGAAAGTACACATCAACTGAAAATATGTATTTAGTAAATATTAAAACAGCTAAAAGTATAGCCAACACATTACAAAGTCACTTGGATGCGAGTTCACCTGTTATTGAGGTCAATCCAGGATTTGGATTCTTGAGCAAAGAACTCTTACAGAGTCATAGAAACAAACACTATTTGTATGAATCTTCCAATCATTTCACCAAATTTCTTGAGGTAACTATGTTCTTAATGAATTGAAGATAAATTTAATAACATAACATAAAATAGCATTTTAAACATTTGGAATATGAATACAGGGATTAAAGAGTGAATATCCTGACAGAGTAAGTTGCAAAGTGGCAGACTTCTTTGGCATGTGGAAATTAGCTTTTCAAGATAAAATGGATAATGGAGATAGAATACAACAACTTTTAGGAAATCTCATCACAACTGACAGTGGTATAAGCATTTTTTAATTGATTAAATTTTTCAACTTCTAACAATATGATTACAAGTTGCTTGTGATTTTTCAGAAAGGATAGTGAAGGTAGTAGGAGCAATGCCTAGTTTGTCATTTGTTAAGCACCTGATTAATAATATAGTATTCCACAACACAAGCAATCAACTTGGAAGGCCTGATCTTTTCATCACTATGCCTGGTTATCATTATGAGGTAACTTCTTCCTTTAATAATTTTAATATATCTTTCAGGTTAGCTTTATTTAGTTAGACTTTAGATTTATCTGATTACAGTTTCTAACGGATAGTGAAATTCAACTAAGTAGGCACAGATCAACACCAGCATTGTTCCAGCTATTCTTTGACTATAAGATCCTAGACAAAGTACCCACAGTGCATTTTTTGCCTTGGATAAATCCACCAATGAGTAAAAGAGTAACAATGGTAAGTAACAATCACATTTATTATTAGATTTAAGCATCTTATTAGATTTCAGATACAAAAGTTTGTTGTATTAAAGGATATTTGTAGAATTTAGAGTTTAATATTGATAGTATAAACATTTTACCTAAACCTACAACAAATACTAAACTACTTTTACCTCACTGTGGTAAACAAGACTCAAACAAAATGAACATTTGTTTACCAGGTATTCAACATAAGGAACATTGAACAAACATTCATTTCAAGACCTATGACATTATTTATTGGAAAATGAATTCCAATTTTCCCTATTTCAGATGGACCAGTGTAGTTTATATTTAGTAAATATAACTCAGAAGGAGAAGTTGCCATGTCCTGCAGAATACCTTCCTCTTTTGTGGTATTTCTTTAAACCATTGATGTTTGCAAAAACTACAAGGATAATTCCTATGTTAGAGTAAGTATTTGTTTTTGCATTAAATTGATTCAGTATGGTCCTCTCATGATTTGTGTACATATGCTATTAAAAAGTTTAGATTTTCTCACTAGTTTTTCTGCTAAATTCCTTGGAATTATGGAATAATATTTAGTATCAAGACTCAGAGCAGTGGCAGATCTAGGAATGAAGTTTACCAAGTCTACCGCGAAGGGAGGGGCTAGACAGTTCACCCTCATACAAAACTGGCCTTGGCCGCTGCACCCCCTCGCCACCACCCCCGAAACAATAAAATATATTAGGTGTTGCCCCTGGCTCTTCATGTTTTGTATTGTAACTATTATACAAACAAAATAGCAAAAAAGATAAACCAATAACTCTGGGTTAAAATCTAAAAATACTGGTACTCTTATATGGTATTTGACAATTTATTTTAGTAGGATGCAAATTTTGAAGACCCATCAATAAAACCTAAAATATGTTATCATTATATTTTACCCATCGAATTCCAATATGAGAGACATTGTTTGAACAAAGTTTGACTATATTGGCAGATTTTGTTAACGGCTTGCAGTCTATCTCTCTGGAAGCGGCGCCTTCTGGTCACTCACCAAAGCTGCTGAAATATTTTTTTCTCTATCGTGTTTACCAAGTCTACCGCGTTACTGCGTTACCTAAATACCTGTGGTTGCTGTCTCTTGATATTCATAATTTGTGTGGGCCAGATAGAATACCAGCATTGGTTTTAAACCAGAGGGTCCCTGTTCTGAGGCGCCTTTTTACACTTTCCTATACCAGCCTACAGGCATGTTCCGTCTAGCTGGGAGACTACCCACATGCACCCTGTGCCTAAAATTGACGACAGATCGGACCCATCGCATTATAGACAAATCACTATTCCTCCCGAAACTTATGAAATTCTCGAAACTTGTTAAGCCTGTAATAATTGTTTAGCTGCTCGGATATCTAGATGAGCGACGATTTGATCAGCGACCGCCAATACTGCTTTCATCACAGTCGTTCGATTGGTATCGTCCGGTATATCTCACACCGGTAGGTTCTAGCATCAAGAGTCAAGGTGAGGCTTTGACTGTCAGCTTAGATATTACGAAAGCAAGAGAGGTCGAACTTGTGAGGACGTGGTAACTCAGTTTGTAACGTGTGTAACGTAACGTAGATACAATATTCCTCGTTGTGCCCGGATAGTGGCGACAGATTCGCAACTTGTCATACTGGGACTCAACAACCCCTCTAGAGGGATTACTTTGCGAGTTTACGTATGTAATCGTTGTATCCAGTGATATTCAGTCCGTACTCACTTTATCACTCGGAAGACAAGGCTACACTGGCTTCCAAAAAGCATGGTGTGCAAAGCGGCACTTCACGGAGGAGCTCAGGCTCCTGCTGTACAAATTACAAGTGTGGCCTCACAACCACATGGATTATTGCTATCACCTTTGGGTAGGACCTGAAAACCAGATCGAGCATTTTGATTCGATTCTGAAACGGACGGTGAGGATTATGAGCCTACAAGCAGTAGCTACCGCTTGTATAATGGGAAGGTCCGGAGGAATTGTCCTCTCTTGTCCTTGTTTGACCTTTTGTCATCATCAGGGAAATGGCACTCACCTCTTAGTGCCGAATCGGTCGGGGACTGCTTCGCTTCAAAGAAGTTTTCTCCGACGAACGCTAAGGATGTAGAATAAACTGTCTTACATGGTTTTCCCAAGTGACTACAGAATGAGGTTCTGCAAAAAGTGTTTTAAAAGGTTCTCGCAGGGTCGTCAACGCGTGCGTTATATCCATGGTATTGCATAGACTAAGGTGACTGCTTACCATCAGGCCGGCAGGCTTATTTGCCACCTTAGTGATATAACATTCACTTTTCATATTTCTTATCTCAGTCAGAAGCTGGGTACGCCTGTGTATTTATAGTAAAAATATCTAACTAAAATATTTTGACTATTTAATCATTTCCAGGCAATGGATACCAGGATGTGGAGTCTGGTTAATAACAGGGCAAGATCCTCCAGAAACCAATAAATCACTTTCTCCCAATCATGAAGATGCATCTCTTCCCCACATGACAATATTTACAGAGTTTGGAGATTTGACCCTAGGGCAGAAAGTAACTATTTTTAAAAGGTAAGCTCAAAATTTTTTGAAAAGTATTTTATGCGAGTTTTTACTTTTTGAGACTTAATTGTACAATTGGTTAAATGCAATAGTTTTTTATGTAATTACGTTTCCATTTTAAGCTAACAGTCAAAATTGCAAATTGTTAACATTAATACGTAGTTTTGAATATACAGAACTATAAACAAATTCAAATAATCGTGGATAATTAAAATGATTTATAATATACATTAAACAATGAGCACGTCGTAATATTAGGAAAATGTCTGCAAGCAAAGCACAAAACATGTTACGACTACATGAAAGTTTAAAAGTTTGACTAGTGTTTAAGGTGTCTGACAGTTTCGGTTCCCAGTTTAAGATAGTAAAACGAAGTTAGTTATTTTTTTGGAATGAACACATTTAATTGAGATTTGTTTTTTGGATAAGAAAAGTTTAGAGTGCCAATAAATAGGCTGCCAGCAATAGGTTGTTACCCTATAACCTTTTTTTCCTATTTTAAGGTTCATCTCCTGGCCAGGTTTTGAGCAAAGCCCTTTCAGATTGTCAATGGAGAGTAATCTTCCAAAGTTTGTCTCAAACATGGAGGATGACAAAGATACCATGGTTACACATATAGATGACATAGAACATTCAGATGCAGAAACTGATACATTGCAATGAAAATGAATATGTTCAGAATAAAACAAATATTCTAAATATTATGTGTTTTAATGTTCTTAAATATATTTTACAAATTATTATCAACATGTTTAAAATCTTAAGAATTGCATTTGATAAAAAAAAAATTTGGTAAGTAATATATTAATGAAATAATGTTACAATCTCTTTTTAAATACAATTAACAAAATGTTCAAATTAATAGTTCAATCTTTATGTGATGCAGTTATTAATTATTTATAAAAACACATGTTAAAAAGGTATTTTGTTTAAAATCTATAAAATAAAATGTATAAATGACATTTTAATGTGTGTTTGAAGTACAGCATCTGCTATGGACGGAAGTTTAAAAACAATTTTAGTAAAGAAGTGATCCTGATCTAATAGAACTAGATAGAATTCAAATTTAATAAAAATAACATTAATTTTTATCTGTTATTTCCTAAGCGACACCTGCGAAGCGTTGCACTGTTTTGTTCCTATTGTACACTCAGGTATATGGAATGGGAAGGTGCACCATGGGTCATACCCGATTATCACCACCACCATTATTTACAAGACAATAAATACATTTTTCTATACTATTTAAGTACATCATATTCACACTAATTACAAATAATGTTTATTAATTACATTTTATGAGTTGTTATAAGTTTTGAAAATGCCTGTCATTAAGTGTTCTATGATTACTTGATTTGGGTGTGATATAATTGAGGGCTGGAATGTCCAATGGCGTTTGACGTTCAGTAGGAAATTTGTTTTGACTTGAACTCTTTTGCATGTTTAAATTGGTGTGTACATTAAGGCTTATCGTACTTAAACCATTTTGAGGTTTCACAGTAGGACTTGAAACAAAATCCGTCCATTCATCGTCGTCAACAAATACTGTGGACTTTTTTGGAATAATTTGTGGAGTTTTTGGCTTACTTGACACAAATTCACCCCATACATCATCTTCTGGTTGACTTCCTGGACCAGTTTTCTGTGTGTTAACTGGTGACGCTGTTTTACTGTTACTGCTGGAGTTAAGGTCACTCTTTAGGGATTGTAAGGTTTCCACTGGATTGAATCGTGATAAATCTTGCAAATCAATTCCTGGATTGGGCCAGTTAATTTGGGAGTAGCTTTCAAGAGACAAAGGTTGTAATATTTGGCTACTTTTTTTTTGGTTTTGCAATGACAAGGGTGCTGAAGTAGATTGAAGTATATTTGGAAACAAACTTTGATTCATTATGTTCTGTTTTTTAGATGATTCCTTAGTATTATCAAAACTCTCTAGTTTTGAAGGCAGTGGCCCAGTGTCTGTTTTTTGTAAAAAACTTTTACTTAAATCCAAATCAACATTATTTGTCCTGTCAGATGATAATTGTGGAAAGTTAATGCTTTCAACTTTCAGTTCAGAGGTAAAGTTATCATTACATTTTACATTATCGGGCATAGCAGATTGGAATGTGTCAAATTCATCATCTAACTTAGATGTGTCTTTTCCAAAAGAAGACAAACTGAAAGTTCCGCCTATTGATTTATCTGGTATGTTGCCTTCTTCTGATGGAGCTTTAAGTTCTGTTGATTGAGTGACATGGTTAATTGTTGTGCTTGATAGAAAATCTGCAAAATCGTCAAATGTTTCCTTAACTTCACCAGGATCTGGCCAATTTAGAGTTGGAAGTATAGGCTCTAACTTGATTGGTTGTAACATTTGCACCTTTTGTACTACACTTGATGCATTGTCATTAATTGTGTTTTCTTTTCTTTTTTGTGATTGCTCTGGAATGCTACATGAAGTATTTGTGGTGCAAGAGCTACTTGTAAAATCTTGAAAGTCAGAGTAGTCATTGTCTTTTTCAGTTGTATTTAGTGGAGTTTTTAATGTTTCTGATTCTTTTGAGTTTTTTCTTATTTCCTGTGGTACTAATACAGGTTGGTTGGAATTGTAGTGAATTGTTTTAGATCTAGGTGTTTCAGAATCTGATGGTGTGAATATGTGTGTATCTGGTAAATTTATCTGACGAATTGGTTGTACACCTAGTGTTGAGGAATATATTTTGTCTGCTTTGGAAGTATTGGTTGCTTCAAACACATTCAGATTACTCAATGTGCTTTCACTCTCCATGTTGCAAGCTGTAATTATGAAAAATGTTTTAATTTTAATTAATAAATTGTTCATCTAGCCTACCATTCATCATATCGTTTAAATTAAAATGGTAAAAAATTAATACTTTTACAAAACAAAACAAAAGTTTTTTAAGAGTATAATTTACAAAATTAAAGAGTTTTAGAAGATAATTCATTCATTTACTGGTCTTAATAAATATTTAAGAGTAAAATTAAGATTCTACTTTTGTTATTTGTTAACACTATGAAATATCTCAAATTAAATTAATATAAAATGACCTTACCTTGTGTGAGTAAGTCAGAAATTTTAAGGGTAGAGTGGTTATGGGTCATTTGGTCTAAGGTAGCCATAAGGTGTTCTAAATCTAGGAGTAGGGCTTCAGCATAGGTGACTAATGGATTGAGGAAAAGCAGTAATGTTCAAGTGGATAGGTGGGTTATTTTATTCCATGTGCAAGACATGCAAAAAAAATATCACAGTGATACCATGTTAAGCTTGTATTTGTAGCATTGCAATATTTAGAATAAATTCTTTGCTGTTAGCATTTTTACATGTTAAAAGTAGATTGATTTGCTAAACTCAGACACTTTTATGACTTGCAATATCACACAGTGCAAATTGATTTATTTTCACTTAAATTTATAAACTTCAAATTAAACTTACATTCTTGACCATCAGATTTAAATGGATCTATCCATGAAGTCTTTGGCTTGACTGCAGATTTATCTGTATTTGTTGATTCTGATGAGGCAATAATTGTGTTGGGAACTTGCTTTTGAGGTTGCAGTGGTGCAGTACTCAAGTTGGCTGCAAACTTGGGCATATTGTAACTCCACTTTGGTCCAAAAAGCTGTGACACAAAAATCAGTATTAAATTGCAAATATACTAAAGTAAAATGTAATACATAGCAAAACAACTTACTATATTTCGAGAATCAATACACAATGCTTTAAGAAGAGTTTTCTGTCCTAAGCAATTATTCCATGGAACTATGTAGGGTTGCCTTTCATCAACATCAACCAAGTGACCCCATGTTTCACACAATAATGATTCTAGATTCCCATCAAGACCGCTTTCTGGCTCAGATAATTCTTCATCATACATCATATTAATAACTTTCATAATGTTGTCCATTATTTGACTTTCACTATCAGGCAAAGATATGCAATCTTGTGAAAATTCTTGCACCTCATTCAATGGTTTGGTTGCATCAACAGGTGAAGATTTAAAATCATCAAAGTCTCCAAAATCATCATTTTCTCTGTTTTTGTCTCTTTCCAGTTGAAGTTGAATGTCTTCATTATGGACTAGATTAGGTTGATCATCAAAGTTAGCTGTAAAGTCACCGAAACTTGAATCCACAGGTTCATTTTGTTCCCAAGGGTTACTACAATCATCAATAACATTTTTCAATGATTCATTACTGGAAACACATTGGAAATCTTCAAAATCACCAAAATCATCTTCTTCATTTTTTAGATCTATTACATTTTCAGCTTTGCTTGATATAATTTCAGTGTTTGTTATGTTTAAGGAGTTTATATTATCTGTTATTTCATTCACTTTTTTGATATCTATAGCCTGTGTGTTATTCTCATTTTGATTATCTATTGAGTTTTCTGGTTCTTCAAAAGAATTTAGTGATTCAAAAGTTGCTTGTTCTATTGGCATTACACTTTCTGTTCTCTCTGACGTCTCTAGTGTATTAGTGTGTATTTGTATTGTACTTTTGTCTTCACTAATTGAGTTAAGTTCCTCTGTTGTTTTATCTATAGGTTTATTATTTTCTATACCATCATCAACATCACCAAATTTTATATTATTTGGATTAATACTGTTTTCTTTAATATCATATAATATATTATCCTGAACTTCACCATCAAATGGTTTTGGCCTATCTGGTGTTTTATTAGGATCATTATATGTATCAGAGGTCATTGCAAAGGTTTTTATAGACTGCAACTGGAATATGCTATAGCTTGAGAAATCTTCATAGCCATAATCATTATTTTCATCTTCTTGTGATACTAAAACAAAGAATTGGTTTAATGATTAAATTAACAACTTATAGTTCTAAACAAAATCCACATATTAGTAACAAGGCAGTTATGCCCTACCCTTTTTTGTCTCGACGTAGGAAGGAAATAAAATGTAGAACAAAACTATATGAACTTACAATTATATTGCAAATCGAAATCACTTGGAACGTCTTCATCATCACACTGATCAGGTGGAGGTGGCGTACTACAAACGAGAGGAGGAATGGACATTCTTTCTTGTGAAACAAACAAGTGCAATCTTTGTTAAATTTTCAGGTAATCTATGGCTGCCATTAATATAATTGTACACATCAACCACCATTGACTAGACACATAGAGTGTTTTCTTAACAAATATAATAATTAAATTATCAACAGCTGTTGAATAAAAATTGACAAAACCTGACTACGGGGACAAAACAGCTGTCAATAAAAATGCCAAACGCCATTTTGTTTTTTTTTTTTCACCCCATGGATTAGATTTTAAGCCAAGAGCTACTCGATTCTTATTTTCCGTTCTAAAAAGAAGCATTATAAGTTTTTCCTTTAATTACAGATGTACATACATAAATATAATATAACCTTTTAAAAATCATCCCATTCCCAGGAAAAATTAAAACTGGAAGCAAAATGGATTCAAGTTGAACATTATTTTATTTATTTACAGGTTTAAAGTTTAAGAAAGTTAGAACATTTATTTACAGGTTTAAAGTTTAAACCAATGACAAAAATGAAAATCCGAAGCCGATAAAGAGTTTTATCTTAAAGTGAGACTTTCCAAAAAAAATAAAATACAAACATTTATTCATCTACAAATCCTAACCCAGTTAATTCTAAAGTTAAAAGTTCAAATTTTGTCTATTCAAAACATTTTCGGTGCGTAAATTTTAAAAAATCGAGTTCTATTTATGATTTTATGTTTAAACCAGGTTGTTTTCATACATAAAAGTGTAAAGAAGTCATGAGGTGTATGTATTTTGTATTGTTTTAAAATTTTAGTACTGTTAAAAGGTTTAATTAAAACGCTGGTTAGAATTTGTATCGTTGGTCGGTGTTTTAGCTGCCATCCGTATCAAGCCATTTTGGACAAAGTAATTTTAAATTAAAATGGTAAATTGTTTTTTTTTAAAGCAATCGCGGTGTTTCTTGCCGTATTTTTTCGTGTATAGTCTGTGAAGAATATTCCGAACACATAGTTGTTTTAAAAAACGATGATTTGAAAGTACTTACTAGTTCTAAATACTATTTCATTTTAAGATATTTTAGGTCTGTCTAGGATCCCATATTTGTGCTTTTACACATTTGGATTTAGCCAAAGCCACAGATTTTAAATCTTACTATACAAAATAAACTACTAAACCACTTAACTTTTTACCTAGGTGAGGTTTACAGATAGTTGACACAGCTGTAGTTGAACAGTGGATGCAGCTAGATTTCTTTTTTTAAAGATGTAAATGAGTAAGAAACCTGGCTAAATTACTTGAATCGGGTCTGACTACCTGAACCTCATTGTCATTGCACCAGCTTACCCATCTATTCTACGCTGGGCGGTAAGAAGACATGGTTGACTTGCGCCAGCTATTCAATAAGACTGATGCTTCATCTGAAGACTCCCTTTCAGTAGGGAATCCTACCTCCAATCAACCAAACTTCCAAGACTAGGATGTCTATCTTGGAAGTGATTGGCCAGTTGTAGCGTTCACCAATACACGATTGAGATTCTTTAAACGAATCGGCCTGCTGAGGGCTCTGTTCTCGAGATCTACTGTCCAGAATGACATCAGCCCACGGGGTGCTTTTACTATATATTGATCTGGGGCATTGTTCAGTGTCTGAGAATCCGAGGCAACAGTGAAGTTGGGGGAAATATCCACGCCAGCTGGAAGCTCCACGGCCGGCTGAAGGCATTGTGAAACACCGTACTCCTGCATCTCTGATCTAGCGTCACATAATGCTGAACTACGTGGGCCTGACTCGATGCAAACAGATCGATCTTCGGAATGCCGAAGATCTTGAAAATCTCCGCTGTTATTTCGGGAAGAAGATGCCACTCCGGTGTTCGATTTCCCCGAGACAGACAATCGGCCACACAATTGAACTTGCCTGGTAGGTGCTGATAGCTCACTACCTTCCCTAGACTTTGAACCAGATGTAGAAAACGAAGTGATAGCTTCATTTATCTCTTTGATTTGGCCCCCGCCTCGTTTTTCACATACGCTAGTCCCGTCGTATTGTAAGACTCTATTATTAAAACTTACCTCGCGAAGATGGTCCTTGCTCAGCGCTTTGGCCCTCCCTATGGCAAATAACTACTTCACATTGCCGTCTTTTGGTGATCTGCCTAAACGGGCCAGATCGGAGCAGATAGAGCACCCCAGACGTAATCTGATGCATCAGTTTTTAAGAAGTATGTCGGTAGAGGCCGATTTAGCACTGATGCATTTGACACATTTCGAAGCCACCAAGTCAAATCTGCAATGACTTCCAGAGGCAATGGGTGACTTTCTCTTGGAGGAGACCTGCACAAAACTCGGATAAATGTCTGAATCGCCGGCAATGTAACCGGCCTAGGGGGGTTAGAAAATTAGCAAAATTTAATCGACCTAATATCGATCGAGCTTCCTTTATTGTACATGCTTTCCTTAAGACAAGACACTGATCTCTTTTTGAAAATTTACAACGATTTTCCTCGGTATCCCATAAAATACCCAGAAATTCTGTCCTTTGTGTGGGCCTTAGAACCGATTTTTCGAAATTGAAGATCCAGCCCATATTTTCTAGAAACTCTATTGTTGTCAAAGTTTGCTGCTGTCGTAACATTTTGTTTTTGTTTACCAATCAAAAATCATCCAAATAAACTATGGACCTCATAACTTTCTGACGTAGTCTTTGAGCGAAGAAATTCGTTATTATTGCACAACATCTTGACGACCTCAGTGGCGCAGTGGTGTAAACAGCCGACTGCTATGCTAGAGGTTCCGGGTTCGAATCCCGGCGGGGGCGGGACTTGGTGTTATTTGCAAGATGCATTGTTTCGCTTACCGGTCTTGGATGTTGTATTCTAATTTATTTAGTATATACCATATCGTTGCTTAGCACCTGCGAGACAAGTTCTTACGATACTTAGTGCAGGGCTGAGTCAATGTGTGTGTCGTGATGTGGTTATTTATTTATTTATTTTATCTGGGGGCGCATGGAAGACCAAAAGGTAGGCATGTCATTTGGTATAAAACCCCGTTGAAAATCAATCTAAGGAAACAACGGTGTGATAGCGCTGTTACCACGTGAAAGTAAGCCTGTGACAGGAGTTACTTGGCGGGAACGGGAAGTGTCAGTTAAAATTTTCTTATTTTATTGTTTTTTCTTATATATCAGCAGAATTTAATGTGTAAAATGCTAGTGTTTTAACCAGTAAATATCTGTAGTGCTGTACAAGTGTGGAGAAAGTGAAATAAGACGATTTGGCTGCGCTTTTCGTCATATCCCAAGTAACTCCTTAGAGCCTACAGTAACCATACTAGCATGTTTATATAAGTTGTGTATATAAGGTTGATCTTGCTTTTGAATTAAGAACATTGGGGACACAAAGCGTTACGGGAGCCATATCTAAAGCCTGAGCCTTTATTAACTTTTGAACCTCTAACTCTATTAGGCTTGAGTATGGAGTTTGACATGTCTTGAAATTCGGCATTACTAAAGGTGGTTTATGAAAAAAGGATATAAATGATAGAGTTGGTATATCCTTCCATTGGTTTAGGTAAAATTTTAACCGTCCCGTCAGAAATACCCAATTCGAGACAATAGTATCGCCGACGCTTAGTTGCGAAACAGTTGGTCTCGAGGCCTGTCCAGTCTGTCCACGAAATGGTTGTACAAATTGTTGCTTTAATTTATTAGCTGGTACTTGAAATTTTAGATTGAGTTTTGTCGATTTTTTTTTTCTGCCAAGCTTTTAGAAAAACTTTTGATGGCGCACCTTTTTCCAGAAGCTTTGAGAATTGGTGTGGCTCGAACAGACACTCTGATATCGGAGGGATTTTTTTCCAGTTCTAGCTCTGGCTCCAATTTTGAGTTAGTGAGTTAGTTGGTCATTTGAATTTTGAACAAAAAAATTATTCATAAAATAAGTTAAAATTTGCGCTTGATTAGACAGAACATCAATTTTAGAATTCTTTGAGGGCTTACCGCGTTTCCGTTTCCAGAAGACGAGGAACTTCTTTGTCTTTTCCTTTTCCTAGAATGATCTTCCTTAGAGCTGCCGGGCTGTGGTTCCATAACTTCGAAAAAATTTATAAGCAAAAGAGGAACCACTGAGACGTGTTATCACCGCGAAGTTCAACAACACAATGACTTATAGAAGTGCACAGACCTATAACCTGGACAATCTAGCTCGCCACCTGGTGGGTAAAGTCGAACAAATTAACGGAACGGAAGTCAAGTTGCAACCGAAAATGGGTACAAGAGGCTTGTTTACCAAAAAGTCCGCTGACGCTCTCTCACCAACTCAGGACAAGGTGAGGGAGGCACAATATATATGATAAGATTTTACTCGCAACTTTGCTGACATGCGACCGATAATTTGATGATTATTTCTAAAATCACGCCTTTTATGTAAATTAAACGTATATTCTGTCGAACCCTAACCAAAACACATTAACAACAAAAACTTTTTTTATTACAGATCACTCCAGAATATTAAAAATAAATAAGTTTATAAATTAAACCCGACTACTGAAAACCACGCTCTAGAAAAGATAAAACAATTATGATAGCACTAAATTTTTAAGTTTTTTTTTAAGTTTTATAAACAAAATTAAAATAACAATCTTGTAGTAAGATTTCCGATCGAAAGTAATAAGAAATAGAATACATGACATGTATAGCTTTGTATGTGTAGGTCTTTCTTGTTGCATTGTTGTAGTATGCTTTTAAAACCATTCAAAAGCTGGCTGACTTAAGAACTGCCAGGGAATAGAATGGGTTTTATAAGTTTATAGTAATCGTACTTTTGTTCCTTCGTCATTTCATCATTTAATTTTATCCTATCATCTTCAAGAAGACCTACGTTCTGCTGTATAGGCTTATGTTCTTTGCGTTTGCCGACTTGTGGGAAGAATAAAATTATAAAAATATAGTCGGTGTTTAACTACTCTCTTTCTGAAAAATACAAATGTACTATATATTAAAGAAATAGTTGAATCGGAAAAACTGTTGCAGCGGTATATATATTTTAAAGGTACATTAAAATTATGATAGTGATAGCTGGTGTTATAAAATTTGACGTTAAACCCTCAGTTATTTCCTTTTGTGAACATAAGTTTTAGCAAAATAAGATCTCATGTGTAAACATAGTATTTGTCCACGGTTTCTGAATTAAATTTTAATTTAATTCAAAATTATAACAAATAGGTAAAATACGATAGGTAGTTAGGTTTGAGTATCTGCGAAAGCCTGTCCTGTCATTAACCCTTGACATGTGTCATTGCTTACGTGTCGCCTTGTACCTTCATTTTGTGAAATCGTTTGTAGTTCACAAATCCTTTGTATCTTCATAAATACTGAAGTATTGTCGCCGCATTTTATTTCAAAATAAACTATAAATAAAATATAATCGTCTAGTGGTATGTATTTTTTACATATAAATCTAAGAATTAACAATACTTAAAGTGTTCCACTGCTGCTTCGCTTTTTGTAGAAATCATGTTTTATCCCATTAACTTCTACATCTACATCATTTTTCGAGTATGTGGTATGATAGATTGATAAACTTGGCATACATAAAGTATCTAAGCATATAATATTGTGTAGAGAGGGCAGGTGCATGCAGCAGTTCGGATGGAGCTGCAGGCATTGCTGGTATTGTGTGGAGTGGGAGTAGCGGGAGTTGCCGTCGTACTATTGATGGGCTTATTCTCCACTTCCGGGACAAGCTATGAGGAAGCCATTGCTCAGCAACGCCGAGCCACTACAGAACTCCTGGCTCTAGCTGAAAACAAGAACAAATCTAAGAAAAGTAACAAGAAAGCTATCAAAAAGGTTAGTGAACTCATATATAAATTAAAAACAATTTATTTTGACAAACAAAATACAAAAAATATCACAAAAAAATATATTGATGTTGCAACAATATATTCATTTGCAGCAGGCTAAAAAGGAAAGCAAAAACAAGGACAGTGTTACTTTGGCATCCGGTAGTGAAGTAGAAAGTGAGGCTCCGGCAGACAGTGGTGTTGATGAGGCTCCTCCTGTCAAACCACATGTTGAATTTAGCCCACCTGTTGTTGTTGATGTCCTTAGAGATGTTCCTCCTAATGTCAAGGTATGGACACTCTTGTGAGATTACTTTTTAGAGTAAAAATTGTTTTTTTTGCTTATAATATGCATTTAATGTGTTTATTACAAAATATTTATTCATATTTATAATTTTTGACTTGAAATATATCTCATACTATTATATGAACCTACAGTTTTATATTTAAATAACATTATAAATTGAATTAAAGATGAATGATATATATTTAAATATTTGATCAAGTGATAACTTCGTAATACAATGGAGCATTTAAATGTACACATTGTAAGTGTAGACAATAGTGTAGATGTAGCAACATTTGTACAGATCCGCAAACGTGGCAAGGATTCTAAAGTAAAGCCGATTCTGATTAACAAAGATGATCCAAGCATTGTAACTGATCCAAGTACACCACCTTCGCCTACGGGCAGCATTGTCTCCAACCATTTTGAGAAAATACACCCAAAGGATGAATTTGAACTATTGCATTCCTCTATTACCATGGAAAAAGTGAGTCCTAAGAACCCAATCCCTCCTGTAGAAAACCCTTCATCCTATATGCTTGTTAACATTTTTAACTAAAAGTTATAGTATAAAAATTAAAACAATTATAATTCTTATGTTTATTTCTACAAATATACTATACATATAAATACAAATAATTCTAAATAGCTTTTTTATTATAAATGTAGCATCAACTGTTTAGTGTTTGTTCACTGGTGATTCACTTTTGTTTTAACATTCATATTATTTGTTGTCCATATTGCAGTTTAACTACTATTTTTCAAGATAAATATTAGATACCAATGTTACTTTTATTTTATTATATTCAGCTATTTTCAATATCCTATCATTGATATGAAGCTATCTTTGTTTTTTGGTAAGTTAGTCCAGAGTTCTTTTTCTAAGTAAAAAATAGGTTTGCTTAAATTAATTACTCAACATTTGGATAGCTAATTGAAAATAGCAGTTATTGTGTAATGTCCAACCTCCTTATTTCATCTTAGATTTTGTAGCTGTTGGTTCTTATATTAATCTAAAGTATCATTTTGTGGTCAGCATTAGTCTGATATTATGTCATATCTGATATGTTTTTCTTAGAGTGTTGAAAAAGAAGATGTGGCAGAAAAGAAGGAGGTTAAGCCATTGAAGGCTTCCAAAGCAGGGAAAACTGTGAAGCAGTCACCAGTGCAGGAATCAGCAAAAGAGGATGTAGTCAAAGAAACACGTAATAACAATGAAGCACCTAAGGATCAACGTAACAAAGGTATTAATGTTTTAAATATATTACAATACAGTGTTTTACATAACATTCAATAATATGTTACATAATGTAAATATCGGTCATGATTTACTTTGAAACTATCAAATCTGACCCTTGATTATATCTTTGTATGACTGTATTTGTACTTTCCTTTATCTTTAAGTATTAAAGCTCTTCTTAAATTATTATTTGTTACCATCGAACTGTCTAGTTTATATATTTTTTTACTTGAAAAGATTAGGACTTTAATAATAAAAACACTCCTTTGTCGCACCACTAAGGTTACTTGTTTATATTAAATGGTTAGGTAAGAAGCTAGAGAAGAGGAATGTGGACAACGTGGTGGAGTCGGTTCGTGAGGAGGTGGTGCCGCCACTAAACGTGCCGCAGCCGCAAGAGCTGACAACCGAGAAGCTTCTCCGTCAGGCTCCGATGCCGCCCGCTCCTTTGGCTCCCGCGTCTACAGCCAACAAGCACAAGAAAAAGAAACACGAGCCAGCTGACGTACTCGCACTTATGGGTTCGTCAATCATTCACTACTGGAATATTAATTTTATTATTCACACCATAATCTTTACAACAATTATTATCAGTGCGAGTTTACTTGCAGTGAAAGTTAAGGAAGTAGTACCTAATTTTGACTACTGGTCAAACAGAATAAACAAAAATTTAATCCTCATAGCTGGCGACGGAGGCGGCATCAATGTAAACGAGCTGGTAGAAGTGGTAAAATCCGCGACACTGTCCCGCACTGAGATACAGATTCTCACTGACGCTCTCCTCAACAAGCACCATGACCCTCTGCCAGCACATTCTGAATGGACTGAGGTACATACATTAGAAAATATTAATATGTTTTTAATAGATATTATAATTTAAAGGAAAAAGTTTATGACTGCTACTAGAGAAGAAAGATCTTGCCTAAGAAAAACATTTACATCTTTAATTTTGGTACTTGATAAATAATCAAACTCAATTGATGTAGTGCCTAATCAAACAAAATAAACTGGATTGTTATAGAAATTTAAGAAAGTATTTTATTTATTTACTTACAATATCAGATGTTTAGTAAAGTGGGGATGCCAAGTCAAGCAGGCCAGAACTAAGTAATCAGTGCCTGTCTTTTTAAAGTTGTGTAGAAAACTAATTATTATTTTAGGGTCCTAATGATCCCGTGCAGAAACTAAAGAAGCAACTGGCGGACAAAGAAAAAGCTCTTGTTGCTGAGGTTGAGGCTTCTCAGGCTCTGCAAGCGAGATTCAAGGAGTTACGGTATGTTTAAAAAATTGTTATAAAAATAGAATTCAAACGAGCAATAGTCGTCTTCAGTTTTTTGGTTGAAGGACGTCATCATCAGACGAGTCTGAACTTTTTCATAATGTTTGAAAGTTTTAGGTGATATCATGAGTTATAATTTGTGTATTATTACGAAAGTAAAAAAATATGAACTATTTCTTTATTACAGATTTTATAAAAAATTTGTTTTTATCGAGTTATGTACTGTATCTACATGTAAATTAAAATGTGGGGAATAAACTAATTGGATCTCAATTTGAAAACTTAGGTTAACTTGATTCTTCTTGTGTTTTATTTGAAAGCTTTATACAATGTGTACGTTTTATTAAAATAGTCCGTAAATTCTGCAAGGAGCATTAAAGTGTAATTGACAAAATGTCCGAGCATCCGTGTGTCCCGTGCAGCGCGTCGCTGGCGGCGGAGCGCACGCGCGCGGCGGCGGCGGCGCGCGCGGCGGACACGGCGGCGGCGGCGGCGGACGCGGCGGCGGCGGCGGCGGACGCGGCGGCGGCGGACGCGGCGGCGGCGGCGGCGGACGCGGCGGCCGGGCGCGCTCGCGAGCAGCGCCTGCTGGACGACCATCTCGCACTGGCGCAGGACAACAAGATGGTACACACTATTATTATACTGACTATCTCCAACAAAGGCATCGTCATTTAAAAAAATACTCATGAAATAATTAAATGTAGATTTCTTAAATTACAAGACTGCATGAACATTTATAAGCTAGGTGTCAATTAAATAAAACATTTTGGGACAGACAACAAAAATATTTTTACCACACACATTTCACGCATTGAACACTTTCGATCATGGAATCATCATATCCAAACCTAATGTTAAACATGACTAGTACATATCACTAAAGTTTTATTTGTCTTTAAATAATACTCATCCTTATCCCCTTTCTTTTGCAGCTTCAATCGAAGCTAAGCAACGAGGCTGAAGTTCAAGCCCAAAGAGTACAAATGGAAATGCATATTCAAAGATTGTCAGAGGTAGAGATTTAAGTTAAACATATTTTATTGAATTCATAGAATTTATAATTTTTTGCCAAATCCAAATTAAAAACATATATTTTTTCTGTATAACTAAATAAATAACTGTCTGAATCTAATTGGGCTGTGGATTTGATATGAAAATGGTATTGTAATGTAAACTTTTGAAATGACAACGAAATATATTGAATAACATTTTGAATTTAGTCGGAAGCGGCACTGGCTGCACAGCTCGGGGCGTTGCAAGCGGAGTTGCAGGCGCGTGCGCTGGAGCTGGGCGCGGCGCGCTGCGAGGCGCGGGACTCGGCGCTCGCAGCTCAGCACGCCGCCGACCTCGCGCAGCAACTGCAGGTAACTAACGCTTTATAAACAACTAAACACTCAGCAAGCGGCACTGGCTGCACAGCTCGGGGCGTTGCAAGCGGAGTTGCAGGCGCGTGCGCTGGAGCTGGGCGCGGCGCGCTGCGAGGCGCGGGACTCGGCGCTCGCAGCTCAGCACGCCGCCGACCTCGCGCAGCAACTGCAGGTAACTAACGCTTTATAAACAACTAAACACTCAGCAAGCGGCACTGGCTGCACAGCTCGGGGCGTTGCAAGCGGAGTTGCAGGCGCGTGCGCTGGAGCTGGGCGCGGCGCGCTGCGAGGCGCGGGACTCGGCGCTCGCAGCTCAGCACGCCGCCGACCTCGCGCAGCAACTGCAGGTAACTAACGCTTTATAAACAACTAAACACTCAGCAAGCGGCACTGGCTGCACAGCTCGGGGCGTTGCAAGCGGAGTTGCAGGCGCGTGCGCTGGAGCTGGGCGCGGCGCGCTGCGAGGCGCGGGACTCGGCGCTCGCAGCTCAGCACGCCGCCGACCTCGCGCAGCAACTGCAGGTAACTAACGCTTTATAAACAACTAAACACTCAGCAAGCGGCACTGGCTGCACAGCTCGGGGCGTTGCAAGCGGAGTTGCAGGCGCGTGCGCTGGAGCTGGGCGCGGCGCGCTGCGAGGCGCGGGACTCGGCGCTCGCAGCTCAGCACGCCGCCGACCTCGCGCAGCAACTGCAGGTAACTAACGCTTTATAAACAACTAAACACTCAGCAAGCGGCACTGGCTGCACAGCTCGGGGCGTTGCAAGCGGAGTTGCAGGCGCGTGCGCTGGAGCTGGGCGCGGCGCGCTGCGAGGCGCGGGACTCGGCGCTCGCAGCTCAGCACGCCGCCGACCTCGCGCAGCAACTGCAGGTAACTAACGCTTTATAAACAACTAAACACTCAGCAAGCGGCACTGGCTGCACAGCTCGGGGCGTTGCAAGCGGAGTTGCAGGCGCGTGCGCTGGAGCTGGGCGCGGCGCGCTGCGAGGCGCGGGACTCGGCGCTCGCAGCTCAGCACGCCGCCGACCTCGCGCAGCAACTGCAGGTAACTAACGCTTTATAAACAACTAAACACTCAGCAAGCGGCACTGGCTGCACAGCTCGGGGCGTTGCAAGCGGAGTTGCAGGCGCGTGCGCTGGAGCTGGGCGCGGCGCGCTGCGAGGCGCGGGACTCGGCGCTCGCAGCTCAGCACGCCGCCGACCTCGCGCAGCAACTGCAGGTAACTAACGCTTTATAAACAACTAAACACTCAGCAAGCGGCACTGGCTGCACAGCTCGGGGCGTTGCAAGCGGAGTTGCAGGCGCGTGCGCTGGAGCTGGGCGCGGTGCGCTGCAAGACGCAGGACCCCCTCATTGGTGGTTTGATGATCGAGGGAACAGGGGTAGGTCGGCAACAGATGGTCACCTCCCTAGCTATGATTTTACGGCAGTAATGGGACTTCGGAAGGAGGCGCACTCCTCGGCTTAGGTGATTGGGAATGTTGCGCGTACTGGTGATAAACGACCGCGAAAGCGTATGTAATGTTGATACGCGGCTCTGAGCCGCGGGGGCCGTCCTCGTTTCCGCCGCTGGAGACGGTGTCAATGTGGTGTGTTGGTGTTATCGGAACCTATCTTTGCGTCGAGTGCTTCCTATATCTTATCTAACCTGACAATAACTAAGTTCTTGGGATGTTTAACCTACATCTATATTTATGAGTTGAATAATAATCGCAGGCCTTGACTACTAATGGATTTGACTGGATTTTATATTAATCAAAATAGCCGCCGGAAGCTTCATTCAAAATGCGAGCCAACGATGGGATTTCGAGACGGGACGATGCGTTGGTATCTACGGATAACTAACGCATTATAAACAAATAGACACTCAGCAAAAACTTTTCCTTGTATTGGATTTATGTTAGGGCATCTATCAATAGTTCAGTAAAAATTATAAAGTAAATTTAATTGTGAGTTTAATGTGAGTTTAATTGGTAATTGAATGTAACAGTCATTTCATATCACGAAGAAGGTTAGGCGATATTTGTGGTGTGACGTATACATGAACATCGTACTAGTGTGCGTTTGCTTTTTTTACTGAGCAAATTCAAGGTTATGTACACTGAAACAATGTGCATATACCCGCCTAACAAAACTAACAACTTTAGTCGAATACTGTCGAAATTTGTCAGGTTTCGGTAAAAGTACATGGTCTTACAGATAAACAATTCATTCCTTAAAGACCTGCCAATGCTGGCGTCCAATTTTATTGAAATTATTCCATTGCAGTTAAAATAGTTATTTTTGTGATTTGATATTATTTGAAAATGAAATAATAAGTAAAAGTAGTTGTTATTGCTGACATGCATGTTGCATTGCGTAGGAGTCGGGCCGCGTGTGCGCTGAGCTGGAGCAGCAACGGCAGCTAGCGGCGCGCAATGAACAGCGCCTCACGCAGGAACTATGCCAGGCACAGGAGCGCCTGCACGGTTAGTATCATACCACGTACATGTGGTTTTATTCGGTATAATATACATTTAAACTTAAAACATGAATTAGATTAATTTTACGGTGAAACGAAAACTAAACCAAAGCATTTTAATATTTAAAATATCCTTATAAAATATCGATTCAATTGTTAGTGGACTGGAGTTTTATTAGTTTTGTACCTATTCAGGTCTGAAAACAGTACTAGCGTAGGTAAAAAAAAGGTTTTATTTATTGATTGTTGGAGGTCAGAACAAATGATTTTTGATTAATTATTGTTTTTCTTAGCTATGTCGGAGCTGCAGAATGAAGTACAAAAACTAACAGCACGGGCTCAGTCGGCTGAGAGCACTGTAGAGAAATCAAAGGAGGAGTCTGAAAAACAAAAGCAACAAGTAAGTAACTTTAAAATTAATTAAGTTTAATAGCAATATGAACAAGACCACCAGTCAGAAACATGAATACAAAACTAATATGACAGTTCTAGATGGCAGGGTACAAGGATATGGTATTGAAATGTGATGTTTTTTGTTATTTAAGATAACTAAGGAGTTGGCATCGCTAAAGGAGGTACTAGCGGCGAAAGAGGCTGAGTTAGCGGAAATTAAACAAATGAAAGTCCCCGCACAAAACGGACTTCCCAGCACTAATGATACACACAAGGTTAAGATTTTGACATACCTATAATATATCCTTACTAATAAATACGCGAAAGTTTGTAAGGATGTATGGATGAATGGATGTTTCGTACTGTTTCACGCTTAAACTACTCACTGGATTTTAATGAAACTTTACAATATCATAGCTTATACATCAGAATAACACATAGGCTATAATGTATAAAGATGTCGTGTGAATTGGCCAAAATATAACGATAAATGTCAAGTAAGTACGAAAAAATTCTGCCATCTGCGTGCTATTCTGATCTTCACTGTAAAAATCGTTAGTTACATATTATCTTAAATAGTCCTACAAAAAAAGCCCGTGCATAAACATTCTTTAACAGAATTGATGGAAGACGTGCTTCGTTATTTTATTGAAATTCATCCCCTAACAGGGTTAAAACGGGGTAGAAAATAATTTTGGGGTGGTTTGCTTCGAAGTTGATATCAATGCAAAGATCAATGAGTCAAACAAATAAAATAACATATAAAAAATTTAATATAAAATTGTCAAATGTTCTAAACACATGACATAAAGTCAAAAATTAAAATAAACTAGGAAAATTAAAATAATTTGTCTAAAATAAGGTTGCCATTTCAAAATCTGGAACCCAAGATAGAGGCGTTAAATCCCCGGACATTAGAGCTCAGTATATATCAGGCAAAAAAACTGTTTAAGTGCGTGTTAGACTCGCGCACTGAGGGTTTCGTTCATCACTGGATTCGGGACTCGGAAGATTTTCCATTTTTTTGTGATGTAACTTTGTGGTTTTATTTTTTTCCTTTCCTTGGGGTTTTAGTATGATTTTGTTTCTTGGCATTTTCATGATTCTCATTGAAAAACTAGAGTATCTACTAGTTTTTTATTCCCTTGAGAGTGTCTTTTGATTGTGTTAACTTTGAAGTTTGATGTTTTCACAGCTCCAAGATTGTTAATAGATTAGCACTTCCCTATCCCGCCTTTTTAGTGAATAAATGGATAATGGTATATGTGCGTGTGGTTAGATGGAGGGCGCGCTGTCGGCGCTGAGCGCGCAGCTGGCGGCGGCGCAGCGCACCAGCGCGCAGCAGCACGAGCAGCTGGCGGCGCTCACCCGCGAGCTGCAGCGCCACCAGGACAAAAACAACGTACGTATGCACTGACCCTACACTAGCGAACACGCTACTAATCTAACGACTTATTTCATTTTTTGCTTCTCAATGAACATTGGCTTATGTAGAGACCTTACATTATTTTCTGGTTGACTCGTAGGAATTGCGAACTAAAAACTGGAAAGTAATGGAAGCCTTACAATCTGCTGAAAAGGCTCTACAGGCGAAATCGAGTGCGATGCCCCCGGCACAAAACTCGATACGAGTAAGTGCCTCTAATATTTTTCTTTCAATCCCTACTTTTTATGCGACCGTTGAAGGAAGGTGGCTTTATATCCACGAATGCATATATGTAATCACATTATCGCCTTCACTTTGTAAATAACGCAATATTCCACCTCATATATTATAAATGAGTTTTAAGCTTCGCCTTATGTTTAATTAACGAGGTACTTACTGTTATCTACATATTTTCTTCAGTTCTTAACTTCTTTTTAAGTTATAATATTTTTTGACGTTCACGGTAAGAAGCTGTGAGAATATTAAATAGTAATATGAACGAATGCCTCAACATCTATCTGATTTTATGAAGTGTATTGTAAATGAAGTCTTAAGAATATCATTCATAAACAATTTCCATAAGCCTGGTTTTTGCTGTAAATATTATCTGAAAATTAATCATGGTGTGATTTTATTTATTACAGTCTAAATAATTTAATTATTGAGAAAAAAGTTTTAACACATTCCTTTGTTAATAGGAATCATTAGAGAAGGCGCAGGCATTGCAATATAAGGAGATTGCAAGCATCCTAAGTTCGGCTCGCCCTGACTTGTCCCCTAAGGGAGATGAAGGCCGTGACTGGGTGCAGCGTTTCGCTAGCAACCTGTCGCGGGATTCACGGGACATCACTGCAGCCCCCACACATGACCTCGTCGAACAGAACCGACATCTACAGGGGCTCGTCGATAAATACAAGACGGTTATTCACGATACTGTGAGTTATGTTTATTATATTTTTTCATTTAAAAATGCCTTGAAATTAAGGTTTTTTAATCGCAAGGCAGCGCATGATAAATCAAACATATTCAATATTTACTGGAAAAATTAATGTATTCTCGTATATAACGAAAAATTTGTATGTTAAACTGTCTCAAACAATTTGGTTTACAGATTCGTGTTTTCTGTTAATGTTGAACTAAAACATTGTGTATGTGTAGGAGGCAGTGCTAAGTCGGCTGCAACAGAACGTGACCGTGGAGGAGCAGCGCTGGCGGCAGCAGCTCGCGGACAAACAGCGGGAACTCGACGAACTCAACAACAAAACTATATTACAGGTATAATGTTATTTAAACTGACTAATTCAAAGCTAATACCTTCCGCTACTAAAGGATCATAAGGACCTGGATAAGAGTTGCAATAGAAATGAACTAAGTTTAGAACTCCAGTTCACGTGAGAAGGAGTGTTTATGTTTATAAATATAACTAAAATCTATTAGATCTTTTTATTGTTTGTTGCAAAAAAAAAAATCAATCGATAGATGTAACGGAAGATCGATACTAAATAATTGTAAAATTATTATGATTTGATATGAAACTATTTTAGATTATTGCCATCACATTCACATCCACAACAAATTAAATTAATTCCTGTTCTTTATGTAGGAACCATTGGCGTTTGCATATTCCTGTATTGAGAAATCATTACCCAACATCATGGCAGAGGTAGAAATAAAACAATCAAATACTGTGCCAGTTGTGACTGTGTGTGTGCCTACTCACTTTGATTTTCACACTGTTTGTAAATCTTTTGTTTTTACACATAGTATTTCCCCTCTTGGTGTTTTATGTTATATGCTTATATAACAAACTTTTTTCTCTCTTTTGTCTACGAGATTTGTATCCAAAGGTCGGTGAAGGTTATGTAATAGTGCATTTAATAATAAATAGTTACACTAAAATGTTTGTTGATAGATGCAGAAAAAAATTGACAGCTTACAAGCAGAGCTACATCAAGCATCGAAACATAGTAACAATTTTACTGATGCTGAGCGTCTCAAAGAGGTGAGGATAATAAGAATAATCATATAAAAATAATTGATTCAGAGATAATATTTCCTGAGATGTAGACTATGCCACTTTATGGAAGCGTCTGGACGAAGGGCCATAGTTATTGAATTATAAGTTTTAATTCACGCTTGTGAAATTGTAAGTCGTTTTAACTAATTTCCTTGTAAGTAGTATTAAAATAAATTAGGCGTCTATCCAGATGCACATATAGTCATTAGGTTAGGTATTGTTGACATGACCCTTTAAAATGTGTTTTGCAATTAAGACAATTTTCCGTATTTTCCAATCTGACGATGTTCATAGTCTGACAGTGAAATATATTCCGTAATTAATATGTTATTAAAATTAATAGTTTCTCAGAAAGCTTCAATGGATTGATTGAAATGAATAATATCATGCAATATTCTGTTCTTAGTACAATACTGTAGTTGTAGTACAATATGTCCAAATAAATGACTTTTCTATACAGTTGCTTGATGTTACATTTTAGTAGCGATAGTGGTAAGGATTTATGTAAAAAGTAAGCAAAATTTAAAAAAAAGTAGAAGATAAGTAACTGAAACTTTATTATTATTAAAGGAAACGCTAATGGGCAGTTTATCAGAAAAGTACAAAGTGGATGTGTGCAATGGACCTTTACAGGTAAAGTTTGAAACTAACCAATGGATTTAAGTTCAATCTTTTCAATTATTTGATGGAAATCTATACTTTATATTCTTTTATTGACAGGTTGGATTGACTGAAAAATAACAATTAAATAAGCCGGTAACTAGTGATGTAAGGATTGAAGCATCCGATAGATAGCGCTCGCTCTGGTCCGAGCTGCCAAGCAACTGCCAACTTACGTTCAACCAGTGATACTATGACAACTACTAAGCTACAATAAAACATTACACACAGAATTTGAAAATAATACTACCGTAAATTACCTGACAACTTAAGGCATTGTACTTATTTAAGACCCGCCATATACGGACCACTCGAAGCTGTCGCCGCACGCCGGCTTAATTTTAAGTAAAGATACTCGATAGCTTCAAGTGTCCCAGCCTCATTACTTTGTAAAAGATGCACATATGTATGCCACTACAAAGTAACTATAATAATAGTGTCGTGCTGCCCCGTTGTCTAGGTGGGCACATAACTTCTAGCTGTATAAGCTGTATTGATGTCGCCACAGAACAATTTGTTGAATTTGTAATTTTTGTTATTTGGTGTTCACTTGTTTAAGATCAGCAGCCACAATTTTCAATCTTTCGTTAATTGTATTACTAATAGTTGATATTAGTGATATAAATGTTATTGACTGTGTTAATGGTGTATGAATTAAATTTAAGTGAATAAAATAAATGATAGGTAGGTCGAATGTTGCTTAGGAATTGTATCGATTTTTACTCAAATACAATTTATTTAATTGAGATGCTATTTTATATTCGGCAAATCTGTTTTATTTAACACTACTTTTTATAGAAACCGTAAAGTTTTTGAATGTAAATTAGATTTACTTCAAGATCAGTGCATTTTTTTATTGTATTATTGATGCCAATTCACATTCGTTAAAGTTTTTAAATAAAATATTCAATGGTAGCATAAAAAATCGAATGCGTGTTGTATTTAAAACTGAAGTAATTTTTATACTATTGATTTAAGAAATATTTTTCTATTTTATTTGTAACTATATTATTCACCAGATAGTAACAAAACTCATATTATATTGAAATTAAATTGTGCGCAATTTTCGTTAATTTATTGTAGACAGCGCTGAGAACTCATCTACATATTAGAACTATAAATCTTGTCAAAAGTCCAAGTATATACACACAATGTTATATTAATAAGTTACTGTATAATACAATTATGATAAAGATAATGTAAAATTAGATAAAGACATAATATAAAATATTTCATAATCATTGCTGTTTTACTGGATACCACTATTAATTATCTTATGATTAGGTAATCAAGGATAGTAGAGACAACATATAACTATTACATAAAAGCCAGGATCTGTGTTTGACTCAGCCTTAGAGTGAGCTAATAATGCGTGCTTTGACTTCCATAATAAATTAGCTAGTAACTTAGGTTTCTTCTATAATCTGAGGCTAGTAAAATAATCTTATAATTAAGAACTTTTAATTTAAATCAGTGCTATATGATAGTGCCTTAAACGCGAAAGTTATTAATGATGATTAATCTTAGCAAAGTCTTATAACAGAATTAGGTTATATGTTTTTAGGTCTCAGTTTTTACCACTGAGAAATCTATAATTGGTGCTTGGACAGACAGAATTTTACCAAAACTAGATAGTTATAACATAGATACTCTTGAAAAAACAATTTTAGTGTTAGTAAAAAGAGATAAAGTACTTATTTCCTTCAGCATATGTTTTGAATTCCGAACCTATTTATTTAGAGAGTTAGATGGTAATGGAGTTACTTGGCGGGAACGAGAAGTGGTGCTTAAAATTTTCTTAATTTATTGTCTCTTCTTGTGTATCAGCAGAGTTTTATGTGTAAAATGCTAGTGTTTAAATAAGTGAACATTTGTAGCACTATACAAGTGTGGAGAAAGTGAAATACGACGATTTGGCTGCTCTTTTCGTCATCTCCCAAGTCTCCGTAAAGCCTACAGTAACATTACTAGTATGTTACCATAAAAACAATTAAGAAAGAAGAAAATATAACACTGAAGACTTGTGCTGTATGGACTAAACCCTTTTGCCTTTTCCGACAAAAGGGAAGAATTTAACCAGGAAGAAGTAATTTGTCAATGTCATTTAGTTTTGAACGAAAAAAAAACAATATTTCGATGGAACTGTATTGAAGCAGCTTCGATAAATTTGAGTTATGGCTGAAGTTTTAACCAAAAATGTTGACAACGCTTGTGAAGTAGCGGAAGAGTTTACTAGATTATATTATAAACAGGTTGACAACAGTCGCCACTTAACTTCGAAACTTTATTTGGATACTGGATTATTAATATGGAATGGAAATGGAATTAATGGATGTGACAAAATACAAAAGTTTATAATGGATTTACCATCCAGTAATCATAATTTAAAGTCACTGGATGCTCAACCAATCGCCGAAAACATCGTAGATAACAAACTTACATATCTGATTCAAGCTTGTGGAGATGTAATATATCAAAATGATGACTCAAAGAAACCCTTCCAACAAACTTTTCTCATCGTTGCTGTGGATGGGAAATGGAAGATTGCTTCAGATTGTTTTAGGTTACAAGTCCCGCACAGTACAGTATAGAATGTAATTTTTAAAATAAAGGTATTCAATTTATTTCTCTTTTTTATTAAGTGTACTACAATGTAATAAACCACAAATGTAAATATATAGTTATGAGTAACTTGCTATGAGATTTTTACAATTTGGACAGTAATGTAAAGTATTTTTAAATACATTTGTAATGTATGGTATTGCTGCTAAACAACAGAACATACACCATCTGAAAAAAAAAACAGACTTTTCACAGGACACAAGTACTAGATTAATTTAAATGACAAGAAAATAAGCTCAACTTACATAGTGAAACCAAAAATAAACCCCGCTGCTAAATGAGTCTTCCTTGTACTCAAATGCTCAACCCTTGTGATAACATTTTGATGACATGCAGGGCAGAATGAGTAGCCGGGTGAATGTTGAAGTTGCTGGACAATAATGGCTTGGTTACCGACAGGCTGGTTGGATATGACAGTCAGGGTGTAGGGTGGTGGTGGAGACTGCACTGTGTGGGCAGGTGCTTCATTCATTAGATTCATCTCTATCACAGAACTCTTTGGATGGTTTTCACTGTTTGAATGCATTTTTATTGTTTAATAAGTCAATAACAAAATATTGATTAGGTACATATGAGAACTGAAATGTAATCAGAGTGCTATATTATCTTATCATGTTGATAACATTCAGATACTAGATATAAAAATACAGAGTAATGTGTTCAAAATTTTATTTATCATTATTTTATTTACATTTATGGAATAAACACTTAATTATCATGCTGGGATTATAGGTTCAATCCCTGCTGGCCAAAACCTCAGTATACAAAATTTTCATAGTTGTTTGACTCCTTTGAAAAGAAGTTAAATTGTGGTTGCAAGATCTGATTCTCATCCATCAGATAAAACTGTATGTAACAAACAGTTAGCTACAACTTGGCTCAGAGGGAGGTCTAATGCCTGTTTTTCTGTGATAAATATTAATTATAAGTAGTCAAGTAAAGCTAAAGGATTTCAAACACAATATAGAAATGGCATAAGACAAGAAGATTTATTATAATCTAGGAAACCATTAAAATTTCAATCATTATATTTTCATCTAAATTGTAACATGAAAGTAAAATGATAGTTGCAGATGAATAGGGATAGTTACATTTTGTAAGAATGTAATACTTTTTACTTGCTGCTCAGTTTTCAAATCAACAAAAATTAACTCTTACATTAATTAAAAAATTAAGTGGCAACTTCTTACTTTTTCAGTCTACAGTATCAGTCAAAATGTAATTTGGGATATTACTAAATTTCATCAGCTAAACATATAAAGCATTTGTAAAGGCACTTTCTTGGCCCATTTTTATTAATTTACAGAAAATAAATTAGATTAAATTAAATTTAGATAATTTTTTCTTAAATAAAGTATATTTTAAAATGTATATTAAATTATATATAGCATCTGAACAAAGAAGGAAGGTTAACATGGAATGATCTCATACAGTAGAATGCCAAATCATAATGTTAATCGTCCAAACAACAGCTTAACTGACGGCAACAATTTGTCCAAATAGTGTGTGACCAAGCCAGTTGTTGATGCAAATTTCAGCTTTTTTTTGCATTCATATATCTAGTCTCAGTACCTAGTACTTGTTTATTATATTATAATAAATACAGTCACCTCTAAATTAACTTTAGAATAAAAAAGAAAGAGGTAAAAACCTTAAATGATAAAAACCATCAGAATATTGATGATTTGGCTATGTTTTTAGCTACACTATATAGAACCAGAGTTTGTGAAGTGGTTCTGATCAAGTAATTATCATATTCCATCATTCACAAACAGAACCAAAGTAGAGATTGACTAAATTCCTTATTTCACAGCAAAACTATGGGATGGATGGTTTTTTCCACAAAAAATTCAAAGTAAGAAATTACCATTTTTTACTTTTTAGAAACTACATTTAAAATCGATATTTTAGAATACCAGTAGATTTCAATGTGAACAACTTCCTGGTGTCAAAATTAAAAGGTATTTAAAAACTGTCAAATGTTCAAAAATATACAGATTTATATCCAAATTACTTTTAATATATTTTAATCGTTTTTATGAATGAGGTCCAGCAATTCCATACAAGTAAATTAAAAGTCTTGTATGGAACCAGTAAGCAAACTCTGGTAATATATAGATGTCTAAAGCCATTTGACTATTAAAAAGGGGTTTTGGATAATCTACTATCTAGTGTAATTTAAAACTTTCATTATGTGATATAATTTCTTAGTGCTTGCTGCAGTTCATAGCTCTGCTTTATGGATAACAAAAGTTACAATGAACTGGCTAGTGAAATATTTATACATTATGTAACTTTTATCACAAAAACTTAATTTAATCATTGCACAACCAAAAAGTTAGGCAAAAACTGTCAATTAGGGATATATTTGTCTTAGAAACAATATGACAAACATTTAGAAAATTTAAATATTAATAAAATCTTACACCAGATATTGTTGATCTATTTTTAAGCATAGACACGAAATTAGCACTTGTTGTTTTTGCCTATAAATGTGTTGCAGTTAGGACAGTAATGCTCTGCATCTTTAAATGTATCAAAACAGTATGGCACTAAACCCAAGCAGCAAAGAGAACATACCCTGAAACAAACAAATTATCATAGTTAAATTATGAAAGAGTACAAAAATGCACACTCCACACACTATACAAATTAATATTCCTGGGTGTACTAGTAGATTTCTAGTAATTAATAGGTATAGTTTAAACACTTAATATTATTAAGACTTACATGGTTATAAGACACACTGCTCCAGCAACAACATGAGTGTGCCATGCTGTGGTGTATATGACTCTTGTTGTTACTACTTTGCTACAGTTGAAGCAAGTAATTGTAGTGGGTTCACTTCCAACAGCTTGCGGCACAACCACGCCGACAGGTATACCAGGTGGCGGCGGTGGCACTGAAGCTCCTTGAGATTGGGCTGTGACTTGAGGTGGGTGTGGGTATACTCCGGGAGCTGTATATGCTTTCGCTTGAACAAAAGCTGCACCTTGGATATTAAATTGATCTCCACCAGGATTTATAAACCCGTAAGAAGGATTGCCAACGACGGCTGAATACGGAGGCGGCAAATCATCTGGGGCGGATGGTGGAGCAATGTTTGCATTTTGATTGCTGGCCATATTTTTAATTGAGCGCAAAAAACAATAAAACGTAGAGGAGATTGAAATTATGATTCACTCACGTCATGTACAAATAACTCCTCGTCACACTATTTTCATTAGACAATTATAAGTTAATAGACAATTTTCACACAATAATTTTTATTGATAACAAGGTCTCGTCAGTGCATAAAACATTGGCAAAGGTATTATGACGACGGATTTGTAATAGACATACAAAATGTATAAATTATATAAGTAGGTACCATAGATCAAAACAGCTGAGTTGCTAGTGTTATAGGCTCTGTATGTCCAATTGACAACATTGCAACCACTGACAGTTGACACTCATCCTTATCCGCCATTTTGTTTGTACCAACAGCGGAGTATAGTTTTTTTCCCTAAACGACGATTGCTGCGGCTAGGGTTGCCTAGTCCAAAACAAAATGCTTGTTTCGCAACTTAATTTGGCCGGATATTTACCTAAAAAGCCGGACATCCCTTTTGATTAGCTAATCTTAGATTTTAAAGCCGGTCATCTGTTCTGAAAGAAGGACCAACATAAAAATCGATCGAGTGCGAGTAGACTTGCGAACCGAGGGTTCCGTATACACTTTTGTGTTGTAAATTCCTCCCATTTTTGTGATATTAATACAAATTATTTAGTGCATGCCCATGCCCAAGCCCTGCATTAGTGCATTACCTACAACTTGGAAAATGGCTTTGGGCCAAATTTCGCCAAATGTTGGGAAATGGTTTTCTCGTCTTGTCGTCTAAACAAAGGTCCTTAAAGGCACGAATCTTGCCAACGTGCTGTGTTATTCGTTGTCCAGAAATCCCAAAAATCCAGATTTTCACTAATTTGAAACGTTTTTAGCCAATTTCAGTAGCCATTATTCAAAATGAATCCGTGAATTTTGGGTAACTTACTCTGTTTCTTTTGCTGAAACAGTTTTTTTTCTGGCACTATTTCGTATGTAGACTTTGCTACTTTTTATTTGCCAAAAACCAGTGAAAGTTAGGTGCTTTGACATGGAATATCCTAAAAACCACAGTTTGGTGAGATTCGGAACCATTTGTTCGGAATGATGGGAAGAACTTTTCCCAAAGTTTCGCGGCATTTGTCCGAAATTCATTTTCCATATACACTTAGCTGGTATTTTCGGATTTTTTCCTTTACTTGTGGTCTATTCATGATTCTAAGTACCCACATATGCATAATAAAAGGCGTTTTCATTGCCTTGACTTAAAATTTGCTTTTTTTTTGCTTCTATAAGGGATTGCAGACCTGAAAATAAAGACTGACAGATGGACGGATGGACAACAAAGTTATCCTGTATGAATGTAGGATGTACGGAACCCTAAAACGATTACTTATTGTTTTTATCTTGTGTCTTTTACGTGTTCTCCTTCTTATATCTATGCTTACAAGCTTATCAGCTTTCGATACTTTCTACCCACCTCTTAGCGAATAGCGCTCGTGGTCGTCAAGTTTTTTCTTGCGCTTTACTATAGACTCGCGTGGCAACCAGACAAAAAGCCTAACAAAACCCGGACAGGCTGGAGAAGAAAATATGTAGTTAGACATGCCCATAAAAAGCCAAACCTGTCCGGCTGAAACCCAACACCTGGCAACCCTAGCTGTGGCCCAGAGGTCTCAGTAGGTTTACCATACTTTACTTTACCGCGGCTATCGTTCCCTATACAATCGATCAGGCAGTATCGTATATAAAAAGACAGCAAAACGAGATTAAAAGCATAGGCACCCATTATGTTTGGTTATCGACTGGTAATAAACTATTGGTGTTTTATTATCTTGGGAACAGGGGTGGGTCGGCAATAAACTGTCACCTCCCTAGTAATTGTTTTTTGGAGATCCTTAGCTCACCTAAAGGCGCGTCGCGCGTGCGGGTGTGTAATGCTGATACGCGGCTGAGAGCCGCGGGGGGCGTAACGAAGAACGTACGAGAAATATCGTTAGTGTACAAGAGGAACAAGAGAGGGGAGAGCACGGAGCCTTGCGAGACCCTGGCTTTGAGAGGACGGGGAAACGAGAGCATCCCCTCAAGACGATAGCAAAGGAGCGATCCTTTAGGAGTTCTAGTTAGATAAATCCGAGTCGATCTGACACTTTAAGTTCAAATAACTTGAAAATTTGATCGTTGTGCTATACTTTCGAACGCTTTCGATACGTCAAAGAAGATTGCATCAGTATTTCTATCCCTACCATGCCTAGCTAAATGAGTCGCAATGTGCTCCGTTATTGCACCTGTTGCGTATAAGAGTAAGTTCTGAAACCAAATTGCTCGTCTATAAGGATGTTATTACCATCCACGTAACCACGAAAGTTTTTAGGCTTGTCTGTAGAACAGGTTCGTAAATGTTAGCCAACACCTTGAGCAGGTCTATTGGTCTATAACTAGCTGGCAGGTTAGCCGGTTTACCAGATTTGTGAATCTCGATAACAACAGCTACTTTCCAAGCGGACTGAAATATGCAGTTCGGGATAGCCGCTAAAAGATTAAGAAACGCTACAAATTTTAGCGAAAACAGTTTAACAACCTTACGCGTTTTTTGTGACTTGATATTCACTACTAACTCGTCTATTGTTACAGTGTATCTTTAAGTTGTACTTTAGGCTAAAAAGAGCGAGAAGGTCGCTTCTTAGAGGGTATGTAACATGACACGTTATCGACCGACAAGTTGCCAGTCATAGCCAGCAGACATATCGAAGCTTCAATGTCTATTAACGAATCGGGGGGCGCGAGAGGGATGCAATGGAGTTTCCTTTAATAACGAATTAGTGCATAACAGCAATATTTAGATTTTTAATCCGTGGTTTTAACCAGGTCTCTTTAATTCAAAGGACATTGACTTGTTGCTCGCGGAGGAGTTCCGCGACTTCATCGCGTTGGTTGCGTAGTCTATTGGCATTAAAGAAGCCAATGGTGATTTATCGCAGTTTATTTCTACAACTGTCGCTTATAATGTCTAACTTCTTTCGCGACGCGCAGCTTTATGGCTAAGAGTTGGACCTCGTCGGGGTCTTTTCCGGGACGACGGGATCAAAGCCGCGTGGGTTATTACGCGGTCGTGAACGCGACGATTCTAGAATCACGAACTTCGCGACGGCGGCTACTTGAATTTGCGGCCCGGTGACTATTTGCGTTGGTCCTTGTATTAAATATGGTTGGGTCTTAGACCAGGCTTACACCCC
Organism: Choreutis nemorana; assembly: GCA_949316135.1. Lineage (NCBI taxonomy): Eukaryota > Metazoa > Arthropoda > Insecta > Lepidoptera > Choreutidae > Choreutis > Choreutis nemorana. Next base: position 3,654,674 of record OX438611.1, read on the forward strand.
AGGCTGAGACGCATCTACTGGCGCGGAAGCCTTTGCAGCAGAAGGCTGCGCAGGTCGAGCTGTAGTGTGGCGGCGGATGCTCCTTTTCCTTTACAAGAGCGACGGACTGCACAGCCCCTACGTTGCGCCTGCAGCAACACAGCCGAATGTGACCAATCACCTACACAATCAACCTCAAATACGCACAATCACCCTCATCCACAGCCCACAACCAATAGCCAGCCCAAGACAAGCCAAAACCGAAAACAATATTGCCAGGCACAGTAAATGGGTTTTGATTTGTAGAACTCCCTAAGTAATATTGCCCGTAGAGCCGGACTACGGCTATATTTTGTTAAGTTTAAAAACGTTTTAGTATCGCGTAATTCCAGTGGACTTCAATGGTCTTTATCATCAGTTCAATAGTTGTCATTTAAACTTGACTTAAATAAATAATCACCGCAACCAGAACACAACACAATAGGTATGCTTTCTAATAAATTGAGAATCTATTCATGCGTAATTTCTGATAAATTATAAAATCCAATTACTTATTTTCTGTAGACATTGTAGAAAGAGGTGGCAAAAAGTTTGTAACTTAATCTGATTGTAATAGCTCTTAAACAAACTTATTTTCTAGTATACTTGACATTAAATTGGTCCTAGTCGGTGGTAGTATCAGTAGTAGAGAGGAATGTTTTGCTTATTTAGCGGTGGTGGGTGATATTGAGTAACCACTGCGGTCGTCGAGTACTGCCTGCGTTCGCCGCGCTAGTAAAAAGTCGGACACAGGCGCGCGCGGCAACCGCACTCTTGAAATAATATAGCTTATATCGCGGAATGAAAAGCTTTCCAATTTTATAATTACATACAAAATTTATAGACATTTTGTGAGGTAAAGTATTTAATAATTAAGCCCTAAAATCGCGCGAGTGAACCATTTATAATGGATGTTTATAATTTGGGAAATATGAACAAATAAATTATGTAATTCAGTTTCTACTTACTTACTTAAGACACAAGTTTGTAGAGTTCGTGAAATTATTAAAGCTATTTTATTTATGTGTCGCATACCATAATATGCTGTACTGTGTAGGTCGGTAGTAGTTTGTAAGTAGTTGTGTTCATTTATCCCAATGAAGACCGGTACTAAGATGTAAATACAAAAATATTGTAAAAGTGTCTGACTTAAACCTACTATTTTATATTATACTTACGAAGTCAATTTAATAAGATATACTTTTAATATATATTATTAAGGATTGTTTGTAGACATGGGCACTTGGGCTGGGATAGTATCCACTTAATTTCATCGATCCTCATAAATATATTTCGTTTATTGTTGTAACTCTAATTTACAAATTTTGTATCACAATCGATCTTATGCATGTAGGTTTTTGTATTTCGTTTAATCAAAAATGCTTAAAAGAGACTGCTTTAATGTTTATGTAATATTAATAACGACATGAGATAAATTGTTGAGTACAATCTTATAGCTGCAGTAGATTCTAATTTTATTGATAACTACAGCAGTCAGCGCTATTGCTTTTAGACACTTCAAGCTGAGTATTATTTTACCGTAACAATTATGAATATTCAAGCAAAAATAGATATTGTATTGTGTATGTTATTGTTGTAACAATAACATATTATAGAAAATTAAATGTTACGCTCATCTCAAAGACCGAAAACGATCATTGGTGAAAAAACGCGTTGTGGTCACTGTAAAAGTCCACGAAATTTGTGTTTTGGCTCTTATGAAAACGGCCACGATGCGATGTACGAGTATTATTGTAGAAATACTGGATGGACCCAAGCTCGTTCAATGAACGTTTTCGATCTTTGAGCGTCACACATTACGGAGACCGGCGCGGAAGTGGCTCGGTACAGGTGCAGGCGGAATTCTAGCCCGGTAGACGGTAGTGCCTCTCACTCTCTATACCTGTATAGATAGTGATACATATTAGGTACCAACTCAGGGATGGTGTTTTCTTTTTACGCAACACCATTTCACCTTACGTAACAACTCCGTATCATTAAAACTTTATCGGGAACTATGTTCTAAAGTTACATCAGTGGACAACACTGAGTTATTTTATAACCTTTCAATTTATAAGGGAAAGTAACGATTTAATATCCTGATTTAATTGATTTCAATATAATTGAAATTTTTGATACAAAAGACATCAACGGCTCTTTCAAGTTTCGATATAAGTCATCTTATTTATCTAGCATCTGATTTATTTAAGTATGTGTAAGTAAACACACTACAATACAAAGATAAAACAATGCGATACAAAAATAGTAAAGGTAACGTTGTATTACATAAAAAGTTTTAACTGGGACGTCCGTAAAGACTTTGGTTATGCCACCAAATTTAATATTAGTTATTATACCTTCTCTTCTAATAGCATTACATAGTCACTACAATTAGATGAGTTTCGTTTGTTTGTGAAAATTGACACATTTTGTAGATGAAACTTGATTTCGATGTAGCTAGGTGGGTCGCGTGAAAGTGTGCGTTGAATAATATCGAGCACGTTCAACACGGCCTATTGCTCACTGCACAAAAAATATTTTGTAAACTCACTACAGTTTTTGTTATTTACAAAACACATCATTTTCTTATTTCGCAAAACCTTTGATAAAGTTTTGTTTCACTAGATCTTATTTATTTAAGAAGTTATGTGTAATGTCTAGGGATACAGGTCCATTTTAGTTACAACTTTAAATCATCAAAAACTTAACGTTAAATCTTTTTACAGAGGTTGAAACTACTTGATAAACTGTCTTAATGTGAAAACCAGTACTACTACAGTTTTGTCAAAAATTTTGCGTGCTTCTGTGCAACATAGTGTTCTGATCTGACTGTGTGTGTGTGCGGTGCTGAAGGAACACTAAGTATAGTGTGCAGTGAGGATGCGCGGTGTGTGGTGCGCGGTTCTGGTGTGCGCATGCGCGCTGTCTGGAGTGCAGCGGCTGCAGGTGGCTGCATTGCCGCCCGCTACGCTCGGGGAGGTCGTTGCCAACGCAGCCACCAGTCTCAACAGCATGAAGGTAAATACTTACTATTATTACTTAATAACTACATAGACATAGATAAGTCTTTAATACCTCAACTAGTGACCCACCCCGACTTCGCACAGATATTATGCATAAACCTTCGTTTTTACCCGACTACGGCGAAGTGAAAAGGAGGGTTATGGTTTTGACAGGATTGTATGTATGTATATACGTATCTATGAATATTCATCTGTTCCCACATAACTTCTAAACTACTTATCATAAATTGATAATTGAGGTATCGATAGATGTGAAATGACCGTCCGCTGGTTATAGGCTATATGACGTCACATTAAATTGAGTAGGGCGCCATTTTTTAAAATGTAATGTGATCGTGTTTGGTATCAAATTAAAGGGCTTAATAATCAAATGTCAAATATATACACATTGTTAGCTTTTATTCGCGAAATAATTGACCACGGCTAAATTGAATACTTAACTTCACAAATTCAGATGAGAACATTTTCTTGTTTCATACATTTTAGAGCGCGGTTTCCAGTAGTCGGGTTTTACTTTTGAAACTTATTTTTATGAATCACTATATGTTTTTAAAATAACCGCATCAAAATCCGTTACGTAGTTTTAAAATTTTAAGCATACATAAGTGTCCCTAGTCACAGAGGGAAGCGACTTTGTTTTATACTATGTAGTGATGTATTAAAAGACACGGATTATATATATAAATATATATAAAATCTGTGAAATATCATTCTAAAGATTTATTATATCCATTACCTATAAATATGAAATTGAAACACCACACACTGATCAGCGATTAATCACGAAACCTCAAAAATGATTGTCTTTTGATGCTGTAATCAGTAGGTAGAGTAGTTGAAAATAAAACTACCTACGTATTTAAAAAGTATACATTTCTTGATTAAATAAACAGACATGTAGGTTATAGGCAGTGGTGTAAATAGGGGGTGGCATGGAGGTAAAATGCCACGGGCCCCGAGAATAAAGGGCCCCCGACGAGAGCGGTATTAGCGCGCTCGAAGAGCTACTTAAATGTGTATTAAATTCGTGGGCCTCGTACGGTAGGCAGGCGTTTTTAACTTAAGATACCTAAAGAAACAATTGTTTTATGAACTTTCGTCTTGACGATAGTTTAAAAATTTTATCAAGGTAATTTTGTACGTTGGGATGAAGTCTCGCAACCCAAAACATCAAACAATTAAATTAGGAATACCCTACGGAAAGGTTATATTTTTTCATTGTGAAGTTATCTTTTTGACATGTTTGTATGTATACCTAACAATATTGAACCTACTACTTAAACAAAATTAAACTGATTATTTAATATAAAAGATTTATTGTGGGGCTTAGAAAAAAAAACATAAATGCAAGGAACAATAAAAAATAAAAACGCTAAATAATACTTTTTTGTAATCATGACAACCTACAGACATGTCAACAAAAGTGTTTTAACGCTCTTTAAAATTCCGGTTCATGTTTCAAAAAAATATTGCTACGTATAATATGCAATATTCGTTCTGATGTAACAAGTAGACCGGCTCATTACGTTTTATTTACATTTGGCGTCAGGTTTTTAGTGCATGAGTAAATATGTTGATAACGATTAGCGTGCGTTACGGTGTGAGTTACAACGATGTTTCATGATTGCCTGAAGAATGGGTACGGTTCATCTGCCTTTATGTCTAGTCGAATCTTAAATTATAAGAAACTAGGTTTTAGTTTTTTCAATAAACGCAAATTAACGCAAAGATTTTAAATATAACTTTTAAGGCTCTGCTTTGTTTACGTTTCCAATTGTAGTAGTTAGGGAAATAAAATTTGAGAGGGGGGGGGGCTTGACAGGTCATCCTTTTCTTAGAAACACGGGGGGGGGGGTGATGCTTGAACTCAGATGCTTTTCTAGTGGTTAGTACATTAGTATAGTTGAGACTTTTGATTCCTAAATCCTCATTTCGTCGAAGGCGTGACTCGTTGACCTATGAACACTAGAATTGGTGAATCAGTTCTCACTTAGTTAAAAGGTACAAAGAAATTAAGTAGGTATTAAAATACCGTTATTTTGTCCAATTCTCCTCCAACTCATGTTTTCGGAGTTTTCCCACTTTAGAATATACTAAATAATGAGAGTTATTTACTTATAGATCATAGACCAAGTATAGGGTGTCTTAATAAAAGTGCAATATTTAAATTTGTGACATTTTATATCAGGCTAGAGCTAATTCTTATAATATACATTAGTCACATATGAAAATAAATGTAGAGCGTTACAAACCAATTATAATTTATAATTAATATTTGTGAGTGGTCGTAAACTTTACGGAATTTTCGGTCAAGAGTTAAAACTCAAATCCTTGGTCAAAAAATACACTCTGAAACCGTTTTGCAAACGATGACGAATGGTTATTTTTCGGATTATCAGCAACACTACAGCAGCTATGTTTTCGTTTTCAAAATTATCAGCTAATGAAAATTGCCGAATTGGCCCATTGCTTGAAAAAATAAATTATACCAAATCTAAAAAGTGCAGTCTTATTATGGTACAGTTCTCTATTTCTGAAATCATGACAATGAGAAAATATTATCAATTGTTATAATTAGATAATTGATTAGGTACAAATGTTGACATAATGATGGTTTTATAAGCAATAAATTCCATATCTTGTTTAGTATTCAAGGCAGTTATGGAATACCTACCTATTAAACAACTTATAGTTTTAATTAATACCATTTAATTAGTCATATACCTTTGACACTATCCTACGCAGGGGAAATATTTGAAGAAACTGTTATTTTTGTCTCTTTTCAAGTAGTTCTCCGCTCCACAGGAAAATCTTTATTTAAGAAGAGAGTACGTGTTTGAGAAAACGTCTAGATTAACTGTTACTTTGTCAACCAAACTTTAAAACAAAAAAACAGTACAGTTAAAGTTACAATTTGAGTTAGGTACATTATACGTTATGTAACGTTACCTATTCGCCTCACCTACAAACTTTCTTTGTAGGCAACCTACAGGATGAAATACAATTTACTTAGCTCGACAAGTATGTACCTACCTACTCGATTAGGTACCTACTCGACGAGTGAGCTTCACTCAACTCAAAGTCTTATAATGAGGTCTCAAAATCAAATGGAAAATTGGACATATTTTATAAAAACCACATTTAAGTCTGAAATTAAAAATGACAACTTAAAAATAAAATAATAACATACGCGTTTTACATTAACAACCACGCAGGTGTTGCATCAGTAACTTAAATTATGTAGTGTATACATGTTATTGGAATACAATTTAGTCATAAGTAATGTTTGTACTTAATCCTATTGATAAATTGTTTTGTATTCTGTTTGTATACCAAATAAATAAAATAAGATAGCAGGGCTTTCCTGTGAATGTAGTTAATTAAGGTGTGTGTCCGTGAATATAATCGCATGTTTCCAGACCAGAACACCAGCTGATCAGACCGATCAAAACTCTTGAGTAAATGACGACGGCGCACAGTGGGGCCAAATTTAATCTTAGTGGACACAGAAGCCGATGTCGGTGTATCGACCTGATTTTTTTTTCAAGGCTGATGATGATCCCCCTAACACCTTTTATAGTTCTAGAGATCTGTCTAACGCCTAATTTTTAAGAAAAAAAATTATTGTTTTTTTTTGTATGGAGAAAATTCTTTTTTTTTTTTCTCAAGATGTTTTGATTTGCTGGGTCTGGAAAGGCCCGATAATAAAGTACCCATAAAAAATAAATTTGCCAAATCCACTTGCGGCAGCTTGCGGTAATGAAAATATAGTTTTAAAAAATGTGGCCTGTTTACTTTCGTTGCTTTCGTTTTGTTGATCAAGTTGCTGCTTATTTGTGTTCCTAAATACATTTAATAAAACATTAGAAATATCACAGCGCACTAATAATCGTAGATTTTTTTTTACTAGTGGATAAATATGGCTTATACACTCCAGTAACATCATGACCGGTAAAAATGACAGTTATACACCGTACCTGAGTAAACAATGTAACCCTTATCTATAAATGCAATTAGATAATGAGCAATCAGAGCCGAGTTGCTGACTTGATCAACAGAACGAAAGCAACGAAAGTAAACAGGCCACATTTTTTAAAACTATAATTTCATTACCGCATGCTGCCGCAAGTGAATTTGGCAAATTTATTTTTTTATGGGTACTTTATCATCGGGCCTTTCGCATATCGTAGTTCCAGACACCGCAAATCAAAACATCTTGAGAAAAATATATTATAGAATTTTCTCCATACAAAAAAATACAAACATTTTTTTCTTAAAAATTAGGCGTTAGACAGATCTCTAGAACTATAAAAGGTGTTAGGGGGATCATCATCCGCCTTGAAAAAAAAATCAGCTCGATACACCGACATCGGCTTCTGTGTCCACTAAGATTAAATTTGGCCCCACTGTGCGGCGGCATCGGCAGTGGAGGCGGATGAGTTACGTGGTTGTGACATTTTTTGTAACAAAATGTAATCACCTATAAGGCTTAGCTGAGACAGAGGGCCGAACATAAAATTATATAGTTATGCCTAATATATTATAGGTATAGATGTAGTTTTATTAGGACCCTATGGTGCAACTTCTGTTGGCTGTAAACTACAAAATATCTTGACTAACCAACTATCACTTCCAATTTTTAACGGAAACCCTTACCTAGATCATTACCAAGTGTAGTCAATTATCTAGGTGGGCGAGTAAGACAACATTCATTAAATTACGACAGACTCGCACCAACTTGGTTTAACTTGACTGAACATTGATCTTCCTAAATAAAGTTTTGTTACTGTTTTGTTTTAGTACTGCTGTCGCCCGACTGCATGCATTCTATCGTGTTTTATAATAAAAATATAAATATTTAACTCAGTAACATAAAACTAAATGAAGCCTGACAGCTAAGGCTTCATTTAGTGGAAGCGCAGTCAAATCTGTACAGCCGTTTCAAATTAATGAGAACAAAGAGACAGAAAAAATGTTAAAATAATTTTGTCTTGTTATTACTTAATTCCGTACCGAACATACCTCCTTACTTTCACATCCATTTAGTAAAAAAGCTAAACCATTTCAAACATACCCCTTTTTTCTATTTGAATTTGAACATAATACGAAAATCAGGAAACAAAATATACACCCTTGAATAGTTTCTAGTTCTTAGTTTGAACTCACTTACTTATTACTTTTAATCATAATGACGAACATCTTGTGTAACGTTTTTTTTGCGTCTCAGTGACTAGAAGGTCATTTCAGTTAAATTAAAGAAATCGGCGTATTAAATTGTATACTATTACTTAGTACGTAAAAATATCTAAATTTTAAAGCTCCAGCAGAGCTTGTCATAAGATTACAAACATTTTATCATAAAATATTGACTAATATCTTCACACCATTCTGAATACGGGAAAGGTTCCGTTTAATTCAATTCAAGTTCATATTGCTGACTACGAATAAGCTTTCCCTTTTAGTTATACTTATAGATTTGTACTAGTGATGAAATGGGTAGTCTTCTGGCCGGATACCGGATATTCGGCGACCTCTGAGGCCGGATGGCTGTATATTCGGCTGCCAGATAGATACCCGTAAGGGTTCTAGGAGGGGCAGAACGGGGGTTAAAATTATCTCTGCATGCCCTTATATCAGAGGAGAGGAGGGGTAAAACCCATTCTTGCGTAATATTTTGTTAGTTCAAAGAATGCAATAAATGCCTCAGTTCCAGCGAGCGAGCGAGTTATCTCAGATTTATTTATTTATAATATGTGTTAAAAATATATACGTCAGATATCTGTCAGTAGTGGCTAAGTTGAAAAACGGTATCTCATCCGTACTCCTTATGTTTAGCCAGTTACACCGAAAGATACGGAAGTTTTCTTGTTAGATTAAAAATATGAAAAACATTCTAATATAAAACTAGCGATCCACCAGTGCAAATTACATTTAAAAATATATACATTTATAGCCAGTATACGAACCTACTAACGACTTATGGATGGGGAAAAAGCTAGTCTAAAATATTATAAAGAGTGATAACAGTATAAGAAGTGATCAAAAATGTTTTTTCTTATATACCTTTCACCTGATGGAAAATGATACCCCACCTATTAACATGACGATGCCATGATCTCCGATGCGTTGCCCATGTTGAGATATTACAGCTCTCGTATTGGTAATTATACTGGCTCTCCTATCCTTCAAACCAAAACACAGCAGCTTCACGACAAAAAAGATAGGAGGTTGAGGAGGAAGGGGTTTGTCTAGCCGGATAGTAATTATAGGCCAGATAACCCGGATACTGGATAGATGCTGGATATCTGTTCGTCTCTTGTATGTATCTATCTGAAGTAGATGTTTGGTATATTTTTTTTTTCTAATTTATCACAAACTAATTAAATATTCGGTTGAAATAAATTAAAATAATGGAGAAGTTTACTGATGTTGAAAATACTATATTAAACATAATTACATTAAAATCTAGAACAAAACTAATAAATTTGTGAAAGAATATTTGAAATCCATCAACAAATGACTGAGTAATATTATTGGAGTTGACGTATTTTAACTCGAAACGTCTTTAGCCTCTTAGTTCTAAATGGCCTTGAAGGTCAGACTTCAATACTTTTAACGTATTTTGAATAAAGTAAAAACCAAATATTTTGTCGATACAATTTGTAAGTCATAGAAGTCGTATGACGTCACACGCTGGGACCGCATGTTTCGAAATCATCTTTGAAAGCATAACTTTTAAGATATTTTAATTATTCTTCGACGGTTTTATTTTATTTCTCAATTGGTCGAAAAAAAGGAAACTTCTACATTGAGTTACCTACTTGGCAGGAAAGGGATGTGGCGGCTAAACTGATCGTATTTGACTGTCTTTTATTGTTAAATGTTTCAACCAGTGAATATCTGTAGTACCGTACAAGTGTAGAGAACGCGGAATACGATGATTGGCTTCTGTTTTCATCATCTAAGTAATTCAATAAAGGCTACAGTAACAGTACTAGTATGTTACTGTAGGCAGATTCATCATTCTATCTACCAAACAACGATATCGGTGAAGCGGTGGTGTAAACTTTAGAGGTTCCGAGTCCGAATAGCGGTGGTGGTGGAACTTTGTGTAATTTGCAAGACGCATTGTTCTCTTACCGGTCTTGGATGAAGTATATTTATCTATGTAGTTTATATCATATCGTTGCTTAGTGCCTGCGACACAAGATTATATCTTAGTGCAAGGCTTAAAGTGTGAGTCGTGATGTGGATTTTTAATATAATATTATTATGTATGTTGCTTTTTAAGAACGATAAAAGTTTTCTAACTACGGGTTTTCTGGAAAAGAGCAATTTCATCATATTTGTAGGTACCTACTATGCAAATGTACGTAACTCCAACTCCAAAATCGGCTAATACTTATAGATTTACAAAGTTACACTTAAATGCATTCACTGTAATTATCGAATTAACATTTTTAAAGACATTTTGTGCGAGATCGAGGTAATAAGTGTTATTTAGTTTCATGTGAGACACTTTTATGCTAACCACAGTATTTATCGACACGCATGTCACCGCTACACTTCATGGCTTATTATGGGGTGAGACCGCCTCAGTAGTTTTATTGTAGTTTCATTAATTTATTTATTTTTGGAATTTGTTTTTAATTTTATGTTTTTGTCATGTTTGAAATAATTAATTTATTGGGGTAACCCACTTAATTATTCATACTAAATAATAATAATATAGTAGGTACACTGGCTTTTGCCCACGACTTCACGCGCAATTCGATTTTTAAACTACATTAGCGAACTTTCTAAAAATATGTATTATTATATTTCTTTATCAGTAGGTAATATGTACACAGTCAGGTCATAAGTATTGTCATACAGTAAAAACTTTTCTTTTAGAATGCTGGCCACAAAAAAGTTTATTGAATCCGAATTTCGAGTTGTTCATGAAAATAAAAAGTATACATTGTTATTGCGTTGCATCGTTGCGGTTACGCGCCAATTCAAATTTTTGACATACTGAAAAATTTGAATATTACCAAAAGATTCGTTTATCGTACCATCAAACGATACAATGAAGACTCTAGTGTAGATGACAGGTCAAGAAGTGGTCGCTCTCGATCTGTTAGGACTCTAGTGATAAAAGCTGTGAAGGCGCGAATTCAAAGAAATCCCAAATGTAAGCAGAAACTGTTGGCCCTTCAAATGGGGTTAAGCAGAACCACGGTGAAAAGGGTGTTAAGACTTAGGGCTTCGGGCATATCGAAGAAAAACAGGACATCGTTTGAATGATCGTCTAATGGACCTGAGACTGAAGAGATGTCGCGCTTCGTTGAAGCGGTACGCGGGAAAAAAATATCATAATTATTTATTATAATTAAATAGAAACATTGTTCTGGAGGCAATAGCTTGATGCTCCCTAGGTATACATAAGACCCTACCTAGTCCATGACAACCAATTAAAGGAAAACTAATCGTATTTTGAGATAACAATGGATTTCGATATAAAATATTTGATTTGGTCTGTTTTCATGTTCAAAAAATCAATGATTTGTTAGATAACTGGAGCATGGCGCAGGCTGTCGAGTACAGTGAGCGAGTCGGTCGGGTTGAAGCACGCGCTGCGGCGGCTGCAGGCGGTACCGGCACGTGCAGCTCGCCTGGTGCACGCGCTCGTGGACCGCATGCGCGTCGGCGGCGGCCCGCTCGTCGTCACGCAGCTCGGCGCGCTTAGGGGACGGAGACTCGTCACCAGAACGACCGCGCAAACACCCTACTACAGTTTTAAGGGTATAAGGTATGTATAGCATTCCCAGTATAAGAATTATACGATCAAACGCATAACGAAAAAGCTTATATTAACGTCAGCTTAAAGGCCACGTTGGATTAACAGAAGATTCAAGATGTTGATTTCACAATAGTTTCGGATTAATTTAGTAAAGTTTCTCATCAAGGTATGCCCAACCTCCCCGAGGGTCACTGCGGTTCAGGCCCCCGGCACCGCTCGAGCCATGGTCCGGAGTAAGGGACGCTCTGGAGGAAGGCGCTGTCTGTCCTCATAGGTTTATGCTCTTCGACACGTATAAAGGAGACGAAGATTGCCTATTCCTCAACGTCTATTCTCCGACACTTCCAGATAAAATTACAGAGTAAGATTTTAATATAAAACTGTAGCCCGTTATCAATTTATACGTAGCGGTATCCCACAGGAGTCTTAATATACTTAATCTAAACATTTTATTTTCCCCTGTTTTTCTATTCATAACATAAACTTCAATAAAAACACCTAAATGATTCCTTACTTCCATAGTATAAAATTAATACAATTTTCTTTTTTTAGATCTTTCAATGAAGGAAAACGCTCGTGCCTAATCTATTTCACTAATAGTAAGGTTTTTATGTGAAGGTTTAACCCTCGATTGGCAGTGATGGTTTGGATCCACGGGGGTGCATTCACAGTGGGGTCGGGGAACTCGTTCCTATACGGGCCAGACCACTTGGTGAGCGCCGGTGTAGTGCTGGTCACTCTCAACTATAGGCTTGGAGCTCTAGGGTTCCTCAGTCTCGAAAACGATGAAGTATCAGGGAATATGGGGCTTAAAGTAAGTTTGCTATTCTAGGCCTTTATTTATGACTAGCTTTTGGTATGAAAACTGTTAGTGTAGTACACTCGTAGTATTAGTATATAGTCGATCTAGCTAGACAAATACAAAATACGTATGAAACCGTATACGTATACGTAGTTACGTATCTACCTACTTAATCATTTACTTTTATGGTATCGATATTTCTTCTCATCATTGTAATCCACTTCTTAAAACACAGACTTACGAAACATTAATTTCGCAATCAATGAGGCATTCTGCAATGGTCGATATACAATAATCGCGTAACATTAATAAAGGTTAGTCCCGCTTATAAGGCTGAAGTTATAACATAAGACGCAAATGTACCGTTGCTTAACTTTGACCTCCATCCTAACTCTAACAGAGAATCCATTTGAAGCCAACAATGAATCATAATTTAAAACTTAAAACATTCAGTTTGTCCGACGACCTTCTTGATTTAAATGCCATTTTTATTATCTTTGTAAATTACTTAAAATTTAGCTGAAGGTACTCCGAGACGAAAGTTTCGAAATATCCGCGCTAACATTCAGTTGAGGCCTTTTGTAGTTCCGCTTATAGACTCAAACTGTACTTAGATTCATTATAATGACCAATGGCATTAAAGTTTCGACATCGATTAATGACAGGACCAAGTGATGGCATTAAAGTGGGTTCGTGACAATATCGAGTTTTTCGGTGGAAACCCGGAGCGCGTCACTATCTTCGGAGAGTCTGCTGGAGCGGCGTCCGTTCATCTGCATATGCTGTCACAAGAATCGAAGGTTTCTTCGATTGTTTTTAATAGTTAATTACAAAAAATACTACCTACACTTGCACACAATGACCAAGCCCTGTCTAAGATTAAATCTGATATCGCAGATAGATATATGTATATCTATGAAGCAACGACATGGTAAACAAAACATATCCAAGACCAAAAAAAATATGCATCTTGCAAATAAACACAAATACAGCAATATGTTCTGACCCAGCTGGAATTCGAACTCGAAACGGTGGCCTGCTGTTACAACGCTGCGCCACAGAGGCTGTCAAAAGTAGATTAAGAATTTAGTAATTTTTGTGTAACAAATCGCCCCGTGCCAATGCCATCAGAGGACGAGGAGGATTTCATCATAATTACAGTAAATGTACACCTATTTTGTCTTTTCATCTGACATAATTTTAATAAATGCTGATTATAATCAAACCATAAATATTGGATGTCCCACAACTCGTACATTAAAGGCAACAATGCCTGAATTTATTATTAACGTTAAATATGAATGGTAATGTGTAGGGTCTATTCCAAGGCGCTATTGCACAAAGTGGACTGGCACTATCTCCATGGGCTATCGCACAAGACCCTCGCGAGAAAGCGTTCGAACTCGGCCGGGAACTTGGCATCGATACTAACAACACCGCTGAACTGTTGGGTAACTACTACATTTAGATATTTGTTTTGTATTTTTATTTATTTGATAGTTACAATTTCATTTATAACAGAAATATAAAATGTTCAATTTCAATGTGTTTCAACGTAAAAGAATTAATTTTTCTTGAGAGGTACGGAACCCTAAAAATAGCTTATGCGAGGCACTACCCCAGTAAATTTCTGGTAATACTCCCCGGCTTTGGTTAACTATAAATTAATGAAATAGGATATCTACGTGCAACTCCAAGCGAGCTGCTAGTGAAGGCGGGTGCTCGGCTAGCGGGTGCGCCAGGCAAGGGTGCAGACCTCCGCAGCACGGTGGCGCTGCCGTTCCTCCCCGCCATCGAGCCCGAGCTGCCCGGCGCCTTCCTCACGCAGCCACCGGCGCACGCACTGCCCGGTGCCGACGTGCCTATGCTCACCGGGTACAACGCGCAGGAAGGAATCATCATGTTTAGACGTAAGTGTACAAAGTTAATTGTTAAATCCAGCAAATTTCTGATGTGCATTTTAATTATGTATCATATTTTGTGTCATATGTACTAACCTTTATGGGAAGGTATGTATTTTACTGACATGCGTTAACAAATCGGTCGCCCTTTAGTTTAGGAAGACGTTTGAGATGAACCTTTTTAAATACCCATTATACCTACATTTTATTTTAAATTCCAAGCGGGCTGATGGCGGGCTGGTGGAATTAGTTAGTATGATGCTTTTTTACTAAACGACGAGTACTGCGGCCTGGAGGCCTAAGCAGCCTCACCGTGGTAAATATAATAGTAATAATCTTTGTGGTATTAAGTCCATGACATTCAAATTAGTTAGATAGAACAAAAACAACCTTCGTAGGTATTCGATTTATGATCTACTCTATCTACTTGACTCTACTGCTCATTTCAGTTTTGGGGCTGAAGTATTTAGGTAGTATTAAAAGTACCTTGTTGAGTCGCTCCAACTTATATATCCCTAAGCCCTAGTACATAAATCTATGAATACACGTCGGGGGAAGGATTCCGTAGTTTCGAGTTTAGTTTCGAGTTTGGTTGGAGAAAGAATATCGTTAGATAACGCAACTGGTGTGCGACAAACTGTAAATAGTCGTGTAAAGTTGGAAACATAATATTCTGTACACTTACTTATTATTAACAATTGTAGTAATTATACTCGTAACTACTTATACTTTAAATATACTTAAATACAAATGCACTGGCAATAAAGGAAGAGCAAAGCGTGAACGCAATAGATCTCAGCCTCGGAGACTCAAATTGCACTTATTACGTAATTTACACAATATGTTATTGGTCATGGCTCTTGCATAAAACGTGTGACCCAAACGAATGGTGAACTTTAAAGCCAATAGAGTTGATTTGTTGTTGACTGACATCGCATCGGCATTTACAAAATTATAGTCACGCACACATGACACGTTGCAGGATATTTATGTACTTACTTATTTTGCATCTATAGTAGTAAGAACAATTTTAAAGAAAATTCCTCATTTTGTCTTATTATATTTTCAACAAATACCTCTTATCTACACACCTAATAAAATAGGTTTATGGTACCTACTTACATGGGTTGTGTTTTGTATCCGTAGAATAGATGGATAATTCGCTCTCACAGCAAGTCAAACAAACGACTCACGAACTGTCGTTACTCGATTTACATAATCAAAATATAAAACACATGCCTTAGCGTAACTACTAAACATTATTTGTTCTAGTTTTTTTTACAACTAACTTTATACTTTTCTTCGTCGTCGTTAAACGACTTTTGAGTGGGTCCAATGTCCAATTCATTGACAAAGATTAATTATATAATTCTTGAAGAATTACAAATAGTTAGTTTTGTAACTTTTTTTCCAAAAGAGCTGCAGCTGCAGCTCGGAGTCCTTAGCAGTTTTACTTTGGCTTTACTTAAGGCTCTCGTTTTCTATACAATCGATCAGGCTGCGTCATCATTATAAGGCAACCCAATAATAACAACAAGAGAGGTGGTAATCTAAGAGCGAGGTCGTCTTGGTTGGTACAACCTTCCTTTCTACTTCTGCCGTGAAGCAGTTCGCTGTGTTAAGTTACTAAGGATTGGAGAGCCAGTGTAATTACCGGCATTAGTGGTACAACATCTTAACCTCTACATGTGCAACGCACTAACGGTCTCTTTCCATTCGAAGACATCAAGGGCATCTTCGTGTCAATCAATAAGCGGCGGT
This sequence comes from Choreutis nemorana, assembly GCA_949316135.1. Lineage (NCBI taxonomy): Eukaryota > Metazoa > Arthropoda > Insecta > Lepidoptera > Choreutidae > Choreutis > Choreutis nemorana. The sequence goes on from OX438611.1 coordinate 3,670,961, forward strand.
ATGAGTTTTCATCAGGTTAGCTTATTTGCCCATGACGTATAAAAATTATGGGTTCCATACCATGTTTTATCATTATAAAAATTATAAGATACGGAGTAGTACTTTTAAGATAATTTTATAAAAGAAACAAAAAGTAAGTAAGTAAGTAATGTTGATAAGTTTGCATCAAAATTTAAACAAAATGTCGAAACTTTCACCACCACCAAATACCATATGGGAGACGGATCATATGAAACGGATCTTTTGCTCTATTTTTGGTGGGTTTATGGTTTGTATGTATATTAAAATACTACTTATACGTATTTTATATAAGTAGGTATGTTGAAATTGAGGGTCATACAAAATAAAAGCTATTCCTACCTTTAAATTAAAACGGTACATAAAAATATATATTAATATTTTAATGTCACCGATTTAAAAAGGCGCCGCAGCTCCTTAGTTGTAAATAGTAATTTTAATAAGTTGACAATGACAAAATGCACATGACAAAATACTACCTAGTTCGGCATTTAAAACTTAGCTGTAAAGTAAACAATTTATACATATAATCAAGTTTAACGAAATCGCAATGCAATATGTTTCAGGTCTGCAACGCTATCCGAAGCTGTTGAGCGAACTAGACAAAGAGTTCCAGCGCGTAGTGCCGCCGGAGCTCCTTAGCGAAAACCAGGCCCATGTAGACAACGTCACCAGGGAAATTAGGAATTATTACTTCAAGGATAGGCCCGTGGACTTAAGGAACATTGACAGTCTTATTGATGTAAGTACTAGTAGAGTACTCGTATTACAAAACAACTTGCATAGTGCATTAATTCACAAAATTGTTTAACTCATGCAAGCCAACAGTTTCGTCGGTACAAACGATTGCTTCGCCATCGTCTTGATTGGTCTCACACTCAGTTTTATTAAAATATTAATTAAACACTACAGGTTTTCCCAAAACTATTTCAAAAGTTATTGTTCTTATTTTCAGTTGTTTACAGACGTAATGTTTCTTCGGCCACTTGTTGAGACGTTACGTCTTCAGGCAGCCACCAATCGAACAAGTCCCACTTACATGTACCGATTTGCCTTCGACGGTGCTCTCGGGCTGTTCAAGCGAATGCTTGGCATCAGTCACCCTGGCGCATGCCACGGAGATGAGATGGGGTACCTCTTCTATTTTTCCAGATTAAACTACAGACTCGATGAAGATTCAACGGAATTAGCTGTGTCAAGACGCATGATTCAAATGTGGACAGATTTTGCTAAAACTGGGTAATTTTAGATTTATCATTTTAATTTGTAGTATAGCCAAAAAATAGGTAGGTATCTATCGAAAACCTTTTATCAAATTCATAGCTATAGCTAGAAATGGATGGGTCGGAAGCTTTCCAGGAATCTTGCATGGAAACTTCCCATTTTGGGAATATTCCCTAAAATTCCAATCATTCCCAATGAATGCTCCCTCCTATTCAACCGGAATAATTCCTATATCTAGCTGTAGCCAAATCTTGCCCAATAATAAGGCACTTGCAAAACGAGATGCAATCTGGGGTTTTACATTTAGTTGTGTTGTGAGTTTAAAATTAGTTTCATCCAAGTGATTGAGTTGATTAAACAAAAACCCATAGAATTTAATTTAATTTTTTTCAGAATTATAAATAAACTTTTCAGACTCTTAGGTATTTGGACTGTTTTGAACATGAAAAATATTGACGAAATCGGTCCAACCGTTTTTACTTAACAATGAACCAAATATGTTTTATATATATATACCTAGGTATTACATTAGTTACTTAGCTGCATTCCATTTATGTTGTCTTATAGAGATCCGACGCCAGCCAACGAGCAAAAATCAAGCGGCGAGGAGCTGCAGTGGTCGTCTGTGAATGACACGCGCCACATCACGTACCTCGACATCACGGGGAACTTTACCCTCAGGACCGACCCCGAGGGACACAGACTCAGCTTCTGGGACGAGCTCTACGAAAAATACAACGTCACGTCCTGAATAACGTGACATTAACTCGATACTTACATTGAAGAGGCAATGAAGCATTGATGCATTGAATGGAAAAAAAAAACATTTATTTGTGTTATCGGTAAATCTCAGTGAAGTGAACATTATTGGTGATCGATTAGATAAAGCGATTGAGACTATTGTTGATCTCGGTGGTTAGATGGAATGTGAAATAAAAACTGAAGTACTTACTTACCTACCTAGTGGCTAGTTTTAGTTATATTTAGACATACCTTCTTACCTGCGTTACGTTCTCTATTTGTTACGTACATAAAAGACAACTGCGACAGACACAAAACTTTAGTAACATTGCCTATTAAAGTATTCGTTTTTACTGCCATGACAATATCATTAATAACTTAGTTCTATAGAGATTAACTCGTATCTACTAGGTAACAAAGAATACCTCCTAAGTCAATACCAACAAATTCGTGTCGGTTTCTAATAACTGTGTACATAACTACCATAATTTCTCTTAAGAAGTGACTTATTTAAGTGAATTAAGAAAAATCTAAATTGGTTTTGTATTCATTACTCAGATTGTTATTTTATTTTATTTTCAGTTCTGATCGTTGTACGAGTTACATACAGTGCCTATTGAGTAATTTGGTCTTTATTAAGGTCATCATAATTCTATCTGACTGAAGTTTGTGTACCTACCTACTGTGCAGTGCATTGATAGTGTGCTCTTTTGCAAAATAATAAATATAGTGAATTTAATATATGTATTCAATTATTCAAAGGGTTGGTACTTACTTTAAATTAGGTACCTACTAACCTAAGTTACCTACAAACTCCGAAAGAGTTAGAAACAATTTTTTTGCTATTTGTAGTTAATATTAAGAAATATGTTGTTTCCATTTTTCAATTATTTTTTAACTAAGTATCTACCTACTACTGACTATCTCATAATAATCACTGACCGGGATCTATGTGTCTACCATGAGTTCGGATAAATTGTCTATATATCAAATACTTACAATAGTTATATTCCTACAGTAATATAAATTAGAGACCTTAATTTATAATCTATCTATTAGAGGCGCTTTCAAAAGATTCATACAAATAACTGCAATGGAGAGCGGCCATAGAAGGTATGGTATAGTATAGGTATAGGTATGTATAAACTCTTGGTACCTACGGGTTTGCTACGTACTTAAGTATATCGTAGTTTGTGCCGCAAAAGTATAATAATAATAATATTGTATTCAGGAAAATGCGTGGTCTCACAAAAAATAACTTAATAAAAAACACAACTTAAATCAATTGATAAGACATTAATAAATATAATAATAAATCAAGGACCTGACAGTTGTAATTTAACAACAAAAGTCAAACATATGAGACAATAAATGTGCTTGACCTAGGCAATTCATGTGTTTCAAAATTTGTAAGATTAGTCTTTGACTTATCACTACATAACCTGACCGTTAAAAGTATTTTTAAATTATTGAAAATATGTTAAAATCAGAGTATGGTAAAAAATTACTTTCGATATGTTCGTAGGACATTAACATACAGACATTTTTTTTTCAGTCTGCTTAGTGATGTTATAACTTGCTTAGTGATTTATTACCGTTTGATAAAATATTTTGAACGCGCCAAGCGTGACTGACGCGCTCGGTTAATATTGTTCATTACGAGCAGCGTGTAGCCAATGTGTAGAGTGAACATTTTAAACATATTATTGTTTTGTAAAGAATAGCTACCTATATATGTGTATCAAAAGTAGGTGCTTAGAGAGCTCAATGATGGTATGCTCCAATATAAACAGTCTTAAGAAGACGTGTGTATCTACCTAATAACAGGTCCCTTACAGAATACCATTGCAGAATTGATAGACAATTAAAAGATACACAGAGTTAAAAAAAGATATTAGTAAGTATTGTGCGTGTTCCTGCGAATGAGAAAGCTCATATACATATGTTACTTGGTGTATATAGAGCGGGTTCGGTTGGCCGCTCAACTTCAGAATGTTCGGATGCCCAAGCCTGTTGGGTTAACATTTTGAAATTCTGGATTTGACACTTTATTTAAGTACTAAACGTAAAACTCAACATTCCAGAGTTAATAGATTACACATACAATTATGCTCGCTGACTATAGATTTCACCGTTTTGATCAACCCACGCCTCGGACAAAAGGCTCAAATATGGCCAAACTGGTAATTCTTCAAAAGAAAAGATCAAGTAAAAAGTAACTTAACCAATTAAATCACAAAAATTATGTATGTATCTACCTACCGAGTGGAATTTTCTAGGCTTTCTTGGTTAATACCTCATTGTGTAGTGTAGCAACAAAACCTATTTGTTAACCTAGGTAATTAGAATGACTTTTATTAGTTTGTAAGATGTTTTTGATTTCAGTTAAAATATAGTATTGAACGTGACAACATCTTTAATTTGATCCATCGTTACATTCCGATCCTGCCAGAAGAACGATTTTTTTGCAAGTGATTAAAAGTTTTGTGTATTAACTTACTTAAATTACTGACTCCTTAAGTATTTAACAATTATATAAAATGGGAAAAAATCAATCAAAGGAAGAACTCATCATTGCGCTGAATGCAGCAAGAGGTGAGAATGCTTCCACAGTCGAATACTTGAGGTCGACATCAAGAATGACTCAATTTAAAATCATTCAAATAGGTACTTTGATATTGTGTTAAAGTTGACAATCTGATTGCGAAAGCTAAAGATTTCTGCAAACAAAAGTTTAAACTAACGGTTGTCTACGTTGGAATTGTAAAATAAATGAGATAGCGGAATTGCTTGCCAGAATTAAAAATAGAGTGTGTTGTTATGTTGTCAACCTGGATAAATGTCACATTTATATAAGTCAGTGCCAATATATTGCTGTTAGTTTCATTCAGTGCTAGCAAGTGAACTACTCGTGTGTGTGGTAAATCCTCTCTTTATGGTAATTTAATATTCGTTTATTGAAATGTAGATGTTGACAAATTAAACAACGGAAAATATTATATCCGAACTAAACTTATTTGTTTTTCATATGTTATGTTTAATGTAATGTTTATTTCTTAGTTTTTAAATTATTTCAAAAAACTATTTGTATTTTCGAGATAGTAATATAAGTATTTTAAAAGAAAATATTTTTCATAAATTCTTAACTTGTTTTTTGTTTATTTTTTTAATTTAGCGACAATGTCGATCAACCCAGGAAAACAGAATGGGTCAGCAGGTGCTCCTGATTTTTTTAACCTCAAAGACATGCATCATATCGTCAGAGCGTTGTAAGTTGTTTTGATCTATTCAAAATAAAATAAAAATGTTTTCTTAAACTTTTTTAATATTGTTGAACTGTGAAAATATACTGTAATTGCCCTTATTATATATTTTATCTATTTGTCTTTACAGAGATAGAAACCAAAAAATTAATATTGATATCCTGCATGTGATTGGGAACACACCATTGGTGAAATTAAATAGAATACCACAACAAGAGGGCATTCTATGTGACATGTGTAAGTTTGAACTTAAAGAAACATACCATTTTTTCTTTATTTAAAATCAATAGTATGAGGCAAAACAAATAAGAGATAAAAATTAAAATACATTATTTTTATTATTTTACTGGACCTACAATATAATACTTTAAAAGGATTCTTAATTATGGCTTGTACTTAAAATTTTATACTAAACAGATGTGAAATGTGAGTTCTTGAATCCGGGTGGTTCTGTGAAGGATCGTATTGGGTACCGCATGGTGTGTGATGCTGAAGACAAAGGAGTACTCATACCTGGCAGATCTGTGCTTATAGAGCCAACCTCGGGTAACACGGGCATTGGCATAGCCCTGGCTGCTGCTGTTAAAGGTGCAATTCTTACTCAATGTTATTATACCAAGTGCATTGCATGCATGAAATATTTGCAGAATTTATTCTTTAGGCCCTTGTAGATGTTTATTCTTTAAATGGGAAAATTTTATCCAATTATTTATAACACAAATTTCAAAACACTACATTCTCATTTAGTTTGTTGAAAACATCCAAAATGTTTATAAACATCTCTAGATACTATTTTTCACTACAGGATACAGGTGTATCATAGTTTTACCAGAGAAGATGTCAGATGAGAAGGTCAATACTCTTCTAGCACTAGGAGCTGAGATCATAAGAACGCCATCAGATGTACACTCAGATTCACCAGAGAGCAACATTGGTGTTGCAAAAAGACTCAAAGTTGAAATACCACATGCGGTTGTCTTAGATCAGGTAAATATGAGATATCTAACAAGTATTTTAGTATATAAGGTATAGTTTGTATTGGAGGTGTTGTTGGAAGCTGCAATTGATAAATAATATTTGGATGGTGACAATATCTCAGGCAAAAGCTAGTATAAATAACAAGAAAATTAAACATGCAGATGGTTTTATACATTGATATAATAGATAGATGTATATTTTAGTGTATTGTTTTTTCAGTACAATAATCCATGCAATCCTGTTGCACATTATGATGGTACAGCTGAGGAGATCTTGTGGTCTCTTGATGATGACTTGGATATGATTGTGATTGGAGCAGGTACAGGTGGGACAATATCTGGAGTGAGTCACAAAATTAAAGAAAGGTGTCCAAAGTGTGTTGTTGTCGGCGTCGACCCTTATGGCTCCATTCTTGCAGAACCAGAAGACATTAACAAAACTGATGTATCTTTTTATGAGGTATGTATGAAATATATTAATTTTTAAGCAAATTTCAAAAACTAGTATTATATTGCCAACCACATATAAATAACAATAACTTCAACAAAAACCTTAAATCAACCAGGACTATTGCCTGTAACCAACCATATTTTTCCGAAAACCTTAGAATAAAAAAATGCAGTTTTCGCAATCAACGCGACACATATTAAAAATAAGTACACAAAATAAGTATGGGTAGAGTGTACATATGTATTTGTACGCCTTAATAATAATAATGGCAGATATTTTATGAATCACAATGTAAACTTGTCATTTGTGAAACCAAAAACCCATCAAATAAATAATAATTATTTTCAAGTCTCTAATAAGAGAGGTTAAAGTTCCGATGATGGATGAATACCTGGAATACCTATGTAAGCCTACCAATACCGTCTTATCTATTTCGTAATAATCCATTGATATAGTTTTAAACAATCACATCAGTATTTCTAAGGCAACAAAAGTCAAACGTCACAGGCCTGACCTGATAAACCCATGTAAACAGCTGATAACTGGTTCGTAATGTTATTGTAATTAAAATATTATTACGTAAATATCTTACACACATGACCTAACTACGCCACTAAATCTGAGATCTTGTTTGGAATTTTTAGACACGTGCTGGCTAGTCTCAAAATACCTATTATTACATACTCCACAACTGAATCACAATATACAGCCACATAACTACAATTTGAAATCTCGAGAAGATATCCATTTTACTTTTTAGTCCCTAACCTAAATAATCAGATTTTTTATTGTAGGTTAGTGAATCTATTTTACTGCAACAATATTTAATAGATAGGTAGGTACATAGTATTTCCATATTCACATAACAAGGGAAACCTTAACCATGCCATGTTTAAACTAATCAAAAAAGTATTATTTAAGTAAAAGTAATAATAAGAATTCTCAATTTTGGTTACAGGTAGAAGGCATTGGGTATGACTTTTTCCCCCGAACATTGGACCGAAAAATAGTTGATCGATGGATTAAATCTGACGATATAACATCTTTCGAGATGGCAAGGAGGCTTATTAAAGAGGAAGGATTGCTTTGTGGTTTGTAATTTAAACATAAAATGTGGCAGGTTCAACTGTTCAGGCAAATTTGGTATCATATTATAATTTATTGTTAATCTCGGAAAATGTTGTTCAGGTGGAAGTAGTGGGTCAGCTATGACGGCAGCTATTCAAGTTGCGAGAACTCTAAAACAAGGACAAAAATGTGTAGTCCTTTTACCAGACAGCATACGAAACTATATGACTAAGTTCATTTCAAGACAGTGGTTAGAAGCTAAAAACTTGACACCAGTGATTAACAATCAGTCTTTGTGGTAAGGAATAATTTTTGAAGTAGGATGATATTTTATTATTTTTTGTTTATCAGGACTAATAAAGAAAATGCGTAACGGAATAGATTCGGGATTCGATTCCCGGCAATACTTAACTGTTATTTGCAATATTCATTTTTTCGGTCTATGGTAGCTTTGATATTCTAATATTGTTTTCTAATTATTCGAATATCCTTATGTAAATGATACTAATCATGCAATGATGTTACATATTGTTGGTACAAGATTCTATGTAATTTTGGTAAATCTTTTTCCTTCCTAAAAATAATGTTTTTTTCATGTAATTGTTTAGTAGGCTATTATAGCCAAATAATCTATGTGAGAACATTCACAAAAAATGTTGTGTTTAGATTTAAGCCATTTTTTTGTTTGTTTTTGGTTAAATATATTGTTTTATAACATTTAAGGTGGTGGAATCAGGTGCTAGACAACACCTCTGCCTCTGTGCAACCTGTTCAAAGTATAACCCTAAAGACCACAGTAGAAGAGGCACTTCACAAACTCAAAGAGAGCAACAAAGCACTTCTCGCTGTTACTAAAGATGATGGGTATGTTAAACTTTTTCTTCTTTAGACTACAGATTAAATTCTTAAAATTTTTGTCACATTGAGTCTGACATAATATGACTAATCAGTTGATGACAGATCATAAGTTTTGAATAAAAAAATGGAAACAAATATAATTTTATTTAACACCTGATATTGTGGAAATACACTAATGTTTTTTCTGTTGTTTCTCATATTTCTATTTATTTTTCTCTGTGTTCTGATTTTAACACTGAACAACTCTTCAGGAAATAGGAATTAAACAATCAAAAGTAAAAAATGTACATGATAATTTATAGTTATTAATGATCCAAACAACTTAAAGATCTAGAGGAGATTTTCCAGTTTGTCAAATACTAAGTTAATTATCTTTTTTTTTCATCTTTCAGACATATAATAGGTATTTTCACAGCAGATTCTGCACGAAGAAGAATTGCAAGTACAGGTGGATCAATTAATGATGAAATTGAAAAGTTTATAATGAAAAAATTTTACAAAGTAGACTTAGCACAGGCCCCTACACTTGGACTCGTATCACGAATGCTGGATATTGCACCTTATATTGTTGTTGTGAACAAAGGTAAAATTTATAGATATTAATTTTGTAAAAATTAAAATTAATTACTAATTAAAATTATTCTTTGCCTGCTGATGTGTTCCCTGACCAATATAACTTGGGCCTCTTTAAGGCAAGAGTGAATATAGGTTTCTCCTAGGCAGGCATGATCCACCTTAGACCTTAACTTAACATCAGGCGGGTTTGGGGTCAAATGCCTGCCTGGTCTTGAAAAAAAAAAAATAATAATTGAAGATTCGTTAATATATACCAAATACGACGTATATAACGAAATACTAAATATGTATGATAAACCGTAAAACATAGAAATGTTATTTGCTTATGATCAATCTTACTTTTATTTGATATCAAACACGACATCATGACATGGAACTTTTTATCATAACTTTAGTCAATTCCAAACTTGATTTAATGTGACATCACAATATGCATAGCTTCTAGTCAACGATCTTAACACTTCAAATGATAACTCTATTTGTCAATTTATGATAAGTAGTTTAGAAGTGAGGGAAGAGATGAACATTCATATAGATACGTTTTTGCTTCATATTTGGATGAAAACTAATTTATTGTTTATCTTTGCTCATTTTAAAAATTATATTTTGTCAAACTTAATTCTTAAAATTATCAACTGTATTGAACATCTATTTCTGAAAAAATAATCATTCTTATATTAAAATTCCGAATTGTTTTTCAATTATGCCAGCAAGACGTAATATATTTTCATTTAAAAAACAATGTGATAATCAATTATTTTATTTCAGAAAAATCAACAAATCTTGAAATGCCAATTGGATTGATATCCTCTGAAGACCTAATGGGCCATATTTTTAAAGGTACTAAAGAACAAAATGGTAGCTAAAATGTGAATTTGTGTTTACTGAAACAATACACTACACACATGAAATAATAATGAACATGGCTCTTCCACAATGATTTATGTACTATTGAAATTTGGGGTTTACATTTAACAATTTAACATAAGCATTTATGACACATTCTACAATTTACATTATAATTATAAATGACAATAAACTGTATATATAGATAGAATAGCTGTTATATTTATTTACATTTTTGTAATCAAATGTCACAATGCTGTTTTGTCACAAATTTTGATAAGTTATTAATAAAAATGTATGAACTGCATAATGCAATTTTATTTCTGAAGATTTGTATCAATCCAAACCCAAAACTACAAGTCTAAGATTCGCCTGAGAAAAATAGGGAGATAGCTCAATCTTAGGTAGGTAGTCTTATTATTTATAAATCAAGGAGAAGGAGGAGGGGATGACTTTTTTGAGTTGGCTGCAAGAATAGCTCCCGGAGCAGGATATGGTCTCATCTGGTACAGTGGTCCAGTAGCTGTAGTATCTACTCCTGTTTTAGCATGTGCTTCTAAGCCTGCAGACCAGTTTCCTCTAGGGATCTCTGAATATGAGGCTGGATCCATTGGGTCTAAATCATTATCTTTGACTCGTTTCTTTTTGTTTCTATGGTGTATCATTTCCCTTTCTTTTTCTTTGCGATCTCTTCGCTTTGTCTTAATTGGCTGCTGCGGCACTTCTTGATCTGATGCTTCACTTGAATCATCACTCTCATCACCTTCCTTTAAAAGCCTTTCTTCTCTTAAATGTGCAGCACTCTCACTTGGCAGTGCTTTGGGATGTGTTGGAGGCAACCATGACACAAGATTATTTTGAATGTTCCAGAAATAGTGTTGTCCAAATCCTTCATCATAAACTTCTTCCCAACCTGGTGGTAAAGGCCAAAGCTCCAAAACTTTTCTTTTGCTTTCTAAATAAACTCCATCAGGTATTACCTTGCCTTGTTTCCAAGTCTTGACACAAAAAGTTGAACATTCATGGTAAATGTTGCTTTTATTTGGACAGCCCTTGTGCCCCATAATAGGATCAACATTGACACCTTCTATGCCCTCCCAATAATTTTCTTTGTTAGTGGGTTCTTCAACTTTATTATCGTAATCCTCTGCGATTATTTCTTCGTTAGCCTGAGCTATAGGTTGTTCAGAACGATTTTCTAAATTATGTTTTATAATACCTCTTTTTGCAAGACGCGCAGCTAGTGCTGGTGGTAAGGGCATGTTTTATAATTTCAACACAAAAAAATTAAAAAGCCAGAAGTTACTTTGTATTAATGAATTATTTTATTATAAACAATTTATTGATTTCAGACTAATTTTCTTTGCGTGGAAAGATAACAAGCCTGTAGCCAACGTGATTGACTTTTTTCTTTTTTTTTTCACGAGTAAAGCTTCAGCCCACACAGTTTGTCTTTGATTTCCTTAGATGGGTCGCATCTATGTCTCAAAAGATGATATAAAAAAATTGATGTATCAAAATTTATGGTACAGCCTGTCGTGTGCATTCATGACATCAGGCAGTGGATGGTAACACCGGTCGTTATGGCGGGTGTTAGATGTATATACGTATTGCTGAGCCAAATTATAATTTTACTATAATAGATCAATATAACTATCGTACAGTGCTAAATGTGGTTGCAAAAGAGATAATAATATTAATAATAATAATAAAAATCTTTATTTAAAAACCAAAAATTAACAAAAAGAACTAACATAATGGCTGCAGTAGTTAAAACTGTGTCGCAGCCATCATCACCCACTTTTACTAACGTAAAGTAATTTACACATTGTAACTTGATTATAAATAGTACATGGTATTATTATTAGTATTATTAAATAGTAGTTTAGTGAGTTTTTCTTTTTTTGGGTATATATATTCATAAATAAATTTACATAGATATTTATATACTTTAGTAAATTCACATTTATTTTATAGATGTTATTCAATGTTTATGTAGTAAATTCAAATGATGGACTGTTTTGTTCTCTGGCATGTACAATAGAGAAGTTAAGTGTAATTTTTTTTCGATACCTTATCAAAATGAATTAATTAAATTAAATGAATTAAAAAACTGAAAGAATTGTCAAAATCTCTAAAAATTGGTTCAATACACGCGGCGCTCGAGGAAATAACGTCATTAGACTGAGAACGACTTACAATTGGTATAGATAAAATATTAGTTTTTTACTCTCTTCGAGTTACGTTTAAATTATTGAGGAACCTTTAAGGTCATTCACAACTAAGTCGTTGTGTAAAGTTTGCATCAAAATCTAACTCAACACTCAAATTGCGTATTTTTACGTTTCTCGAAAAAAGTAAAAAATCCAGACGTATAACGTCACACGCGAGTCCAGAGGCCACAGACGTTCCGAGTTAAAATCTGTAAACTTCAAACATCTATTACTGTATCCATTACTCTATCACATATTGAATAAAGGACATCGCATCCAAGCCAGTAAAAATCTTAAAAACTATCATATATTGATGGATTTCAAACATTATTTCACTGGTTTATTAGTTTTGGTCTATATTTTATAATGTGTTGATAATTTGTATGTTCCGATATACACTGCGACCACTGTAAGTTATGACGTCGATTCCTTTGTTGCCAGTATACTTCTTTAACGTTGCCATAGTTATTTTCACAGCTACAAACTTTTATTTATTTATGAATAAATCAGTGGTTCAAACTATTCTTCCAGTCAAAACTATTATTTGCACTGATCACGTGATCAAAGCACAGCAAGCATCTTACCTTTAAAACGGCAATGCTCGCAGTGGAAATATGGCGGCGATTCATGACGTCATTATTTCCCTAGGGCATTGCGGCAGGGCACTGTCGCATGTGATGGTTACTTTACAAAATCATATGGTACACCCGCCATCTTGATGTCAATAAGAGTGAGTGTATCTTAATTTCGAAATAATATTGTTCTGAAGAAGGTACAATCGAACCAACTGAATCAAGACCCACTTGCCTGATAATTCGTTTGAAACTTTCAAACTTGTAAGATCTATCGCGTTTAATGCACTTACGACGTTTTAGGTACTAATAAAATTTCGTCAATGCAGGTCGCAGACCTATGCAATTTTAACCTTTGCATTTTTATAAAACCACATTTCACACAAATACAGACATCGTTTGAATCTTGAGCTAGTTCTCACTTATTTAACCTTAACTTTTTGATGATGGAAAAAATATATTAAAAAATGGGGTGTTCTGTGTGTCATATTATGTCAAGTTGTTAGTCAATGTGAAAAAATAGAAACTAAATAGTAAAATGCTTAATAATTTTTAATAATGGCTAATTTAGAAGAACAAAGAGCTCGGATTGTAGTCTTAAGTGAGGAAGGCTATGGCATACGGGAAATATCACGAGAATTGAATATTTCTCGGAATACAGTGAGGACCTGGATCAGACGGCACGCCGGAGAGGGCATCCTCGAGGTCAGACGACGTCATAACCACGGCGTTCGCCGACTCACGAACGCACAAAGAGTGGACATGCAACACCATTACGAAGAACATCCTTTTACTCCCACCCGATATTTTGCGGCACAACATGACGTCTGTCTACAAACTATTAGAAATTATTTTCACGGTACTGGACTGCATTACAGACATTATGCTGAGAAAGTAGCCTTAACGGATGATCATAAAAAAGCGAGAACGGATTTTGCAAACGCTTATTTAGACTACGACTGGACTAACACTATATTTACAGACGAAAAAACATTTCGATCTTCTCAACACGGTCGCTTAACTTTGTGGCGTTACGATAACACGCGGTACACAGAAGATCACGTCGTGGCTAATCAGTTATCTGATTGAATTTCAGCGAATATGTGGGCCTGGATGGGTATCGGAAGAGAAGGTGAACTTGTCCATATTTCTTCTCGACAAAACGCAATGAAGTAAATCGATCTATTAGAGGAATCTTTGTTACCGACAGTGCGAACAGTTTACCCGCGTGAAGATGTGCCAGTATTTTCCTACGTTCATGACAATTGTCGACTGTCGAAGAGTTTATTGTAGAAATGCACCTAGAAATTCATAATACCTCTGATTCACCACCTACTTACAGCAGCCCTATGGGCAAATCTTCTATTGACGTCACACTTTCAAGGGCGTACGTAAAAATCTCTAATTGGCGTGTCCTTCCTGATGCGTCGTATAGTGATCACCGTTTGATCGTGTACGAGTACAACCCTAAGCTGACACAAGATATCGCGCCCCGTACACAAAGCTTTCGTTATAAAACCAGACGTGCAGACTGGTGCTTTTTAGTTCATTTTTTTGCGTCACATGCTGGAGACTTCACCCACCCGCGTCTATCGGCAACAGAAAGCGCTGAAATTATGACGGATACTTTCAATTACTGTGCTGATGTAACACTGGGACGAACATCTATATCCAGTGTGAAAAGATGTGACTGGTGGAATGATTCTATGATAGGAATTCGTAAGAAATTTAGAAGCGCGCGTCGTAAATTAAATGAAGCTAAAAAATCCCTAGGGCAAGATAGTTCGTTAGATAGGTATGATAGCGCTTTAATTGCTTAAGAGTTGCTAGGTCTCACTACCGTGCTGAAGTTTAAAAATCAAAAACTAGTTTACTTCGAAAAGTAGTTGATAGGTTAGACAAAGAGGGGCCATGGTCACCCATATATCATGAGTTCAAAGCTAACAGAGCAACTGATCAAGCATTTATTTCGAACATCAAAATAAATGATGCTCACACTCATTCCGGACGACACTACTGAAAATGATACCGACTATTATCGTGAAGTAAGGCTCATGGCTGCAGTTCCACCACACATCTCCTTCGTCCGATCTTCCAACTTTAGATGAATTTGTCAAAATTTTTAGGGTGCTACCGGTTAATAAGGCCTCTGGAGAAGACAAAATATCGAATAAGATGATCCAGGAAGCCGTAAAGTCCGCTGGGAATTCTATTTTAATTGTTTATAACCGTTGCATAGCTGAAGGGGTTTTGTCCTCAAATTTGGCGCCGCGGGCTAATTAAAATCATACCTAAAAGCGGTGATAAGCCACCTGATGATCTGAAATCGTATAGACCCATTTCCATTCTACCATCCCTGGGTAAACTTCTAGAGCGTCTTATCGTACCTCGGCTTCTTCCGGGCGGTCCAACTTTTCACGAACGTCAATTCGGTTTTACTATCGGCAAATCAACAATCGACGCGGCTATCTCGGTGAGAAAATCGGTAGAATCGTCGGAGTTTAAATACGTCATAGGTGTATTCCTAGATATCTCTGGTGCTTTTGATAATGCATGGTGGCCAATCTTATTGCTCAAACTTAAAAACAGAGGTTGTTACAGCAATGTATAGTCCTTAATATATAAATACTTTATAAATGGAACAACTAAGCTTCAACTTGGTCATCATGCGGTTTTGAAGGCATTGACTCGGGGCTGCCCACAGGGTTCAATGCTAGGGCCGTATCTCTGGAATATCGGATTTGATGACTTCTTGTCTATACCGTTACCGGCTAACTGTTCGCTGACGGGTCTGCCTACGTCTGGTGGCCGACTGGGGGAAGAGAAATCATCTTGAGTTCGCAGCCCATAAAACACAGTATTTAATGTTAAAGGGAAACTTAGTAGGGCTACCGCGCTTCAAATTTAATTCAGTTACAGTTAAAAAGAAAGACTCAGTTTGTTATCTCGGTTTGCTACTTGAAAAGAAATTTCATTTTATTGAGCACATTAAGCAAGTTAGCGAAAAATCAAAACGAAATTTTATGCGTTAAATAGAATATCAACTTCGACCTGGGGTTTGTCGTTTAAGTCATTAAAAATAATTTATACTTCTACTTTCTTGGGTTGCATTTGTTACGGAGCCCCCGTGTGGGCGGTTAGAGCCACAAGTGGCGCCGCGCGACGTAAATTGCTTCAGAGTCAGAGATTAGCGTTAATTTTTCTTTGTAAAGCGTATAGAACCGTCAGCACTGAGGCTCTGCCGATTCTTGCGGGCGTTTTACCGGTAGATTTGGAAATACAACGGCGTGCGGCAATGTATTACAACTCGCGGAATGGTATGAGTTCAGATTTTCTAAAACCGAAGGATAGGGCTAAAATCAGTGGATTATTTGATAGTAACGACAACGTTCATAAAAACTAATCGAAGAATGGCAAACTAGATGGGATACTTCGACTAAGGGGCGGCATTTATTTAAATTTTTCCCTATAGTGCGCGAACGGTTAAATAAAACGTGGCTTGATATCGATCATTGCGTAGCCCAATTTCTAACTGGGCATGGTAACTTTAAGGGCAAACTTTATTCATTTAACTTGGTGCCGTCACCTTTTTGTGCAAACTGCCCATCATATCTTGTAGGAGTGTAGTCTCTGGCATGACGAACGGTTAATCATGTTGAATTCGATTAAAGTATCTGCGTGTAGTCCTATTTACTACCTAGATCTTGTGAAAACAAAGGGAAATTTCCGTGCCTTTAAAAAGTTTTGTCACCAATATTACTGGTGTAAGATTAAGGTTAGTATCTAATTTATTCCCTGTTAGTTAGTGGCAAACCGTGGTGTTTTGACGGTCAGGCGTCTCCTGACTGTCTCCCCTTTAGATTTTTGGGCCTCTGGGCCATTTTAATTGCTGTCTCCACTTTGCTGGGAGGGAAGTCTGAAACCGCTTTCTTAATATCTCCTATTTCTTCTGCTTAAGTTTGTTGCGGGTCCCAAGACAGCCGGTAGGGTGTCCGGGCACAGCCTTTGCATCATTGCATAGCTGCATTATTCGTTGATTATTCGATCAAAGGACGCTACTGTTGATCCTGATAAACAGGAGTTGCAGTGGTGGGACAGAGTGGAGGGTGTGCCCCGAACTGTCTATTGCATACTGCCAGGGTAGTCTCAAATTGGTTTGATCTGCATAATGATGAAGTTACTTTGATTCCATGGCCGAGTAGATCCCCAGACCTCAACCCAATAGAAAATTTGTGGGGTTTGATGGTCCAAATGTCCAGAAACGAGAGAACAAAGGAAGCAATTGAGCAACATTGTAACGAAATTTGGGATTACTTGAGAGACAGCGACATTTGCAGCCGTCTTATAGGGTCAATGCGTGACCGATTACAAGCCGTTATCGATAACGATGCACACACTAGGTTTTAGATACTGAATCTTATAATTTAAATTAGTTCTGTTAAAGATTAAATAAAGTTTTTTTTCATTTCACAAATTTTATTACTCTTTTTACTTATATAGCTTGAAAGACCAACAATGGCATGTTTCTGGCCTTAAAATACTTATAGAAATGACGTGATTGAAACCTGTTAATGAAGTAATAAGTTAAGTTTATTCTGGCACTTCACTTTACCGTATTTGCCCAAACATGACTGCATTATTTTTGATTTTATATTCTAGAGAAATAAATTCGACTAATAGTTGAGCAAATTTAATACGGCCAAGTGAAGTGGCACCATTAGGTTCGTAGAAAACTTCCTATACTTACCTACGTAATACAGATAAAGACAGTGACATCATCTCTTCTTTTTCATATACGAGCTTAGTCGATACTGTCCGATTTATTTAACAGTGCACTCAGTAAATGTCAGTGTCTAATCAAATGATAACAAGTTCGTTACCAAGGAAATAAATCCTTAAGCGAATTTCGACCTACTTGCATTTAAGGGGTTTAGCAAAATGAGCTTATGGTGGGTCATGATTCAGTTGGTTCGATTGTACAAGTATTTAAAGTAATAGGTACAAATTAAGTCACAATGGTACACCCGCCACTTTTACTCGCATTTTAAATAAATCACCGGAAATATAATTTTTTGACGTCATTTACTGTATTGTCGAAACCCCCGCCCCCTAGCAAATGCTTCAAATTAGCTTTAGAGATGGTTTGGCAGCCGTGTCCTAGGCATAACTAATATATGTAATAAGTGTTTACAATAATTTATAGAATTACATATATCTACAACTAATGTTATTCCAATCTGACACAAAAGCGTTCTTGAAGACAATTTAGATTCCATTTTACAAAAGCGCGCGAGTAACTTTCTTAGGGAGTTTTTATGGTAAACTGCTGCCGCACGGGCAATACCACACAACCGATGACGTCACGCAAAGAGCGCGCGGAAATTCTAAAAAATCATAATTCTTACAGTAAAACTTCGGTAATACTGTATGTATTTACGTGAAAGCTAATAAAACGACCTTTTCGTTTTTTTTTAGTAATTCGGCCTTGTTTGGAATATTGCTGTCACCTTTGGGATGGTTCAGCCAAGTATCAGCTAGCAGCTTTAGACTCTGTTGAAAAGCGAGCCCGAAGAAGCATCGGGATTGAAGATGATATTGCTAACTTTCATGACCTCAGCCACCGCCGTGAAGTTGCGTGTATATCGGTATTTTATAGGATATATTTCGGAGTGTGCGCAGGAATTGCACAATTTAATTCCACCGGCCCCCTTTTATAATCGGAATACTAGACGTAGGCTGAAGTTGCATCCTTTTGTGGTAGATATTCCGATCATCCGGACTAAGCGCTTCGATAGCTCCTTCATAATGCGTACTGCAAGGGTGTCCTTTTTATTCTATCAGGCACTACAGGTAATAAATTGGCATGTTAATTGGGGGTTGGTCCGCAGTTCTGGCACTAAAAAAGCCGCCCTGCCCTTCCGATCTGTTGAGAGCAAGTGACCGTAAATATAAAATTAACGATCGCACCTTTAATTTTCACAGAGCATGAATAAAAGTCTTAGCATTTTTCTAAGCATTAAGAATTTATTACAATTAATACTGTTTTAAAATGTTATGTATAATGTTCTGTAAAATATTTATTCACTATAATGTTAACTATTGAACATTAAAATCAAGCATTCCATCTTAAAAAGAATACCAGGACATTCTTGAACTCTGAAAACAATAAAAGAAACTAATTAAATAAAACGCGGTCTCTTTGAATAAACTACAGCAATATTCCAAAAATATTACAAGTTTATTTATATTTTGTTAGTAATAAAATATGTGCAATAATTGATAAATATATATATATAAAAACCAACATAAAACGTAAAATAATTATTTATTGAAAGGTAAATGAAAATAAGTTAGAATAATAATTTTAAGTAAGTTAAATAAAACTATTTTACTTTTTACCGCATCTATCTACAGCTAAAAGCACAGATTAGGTTATATATTATCTAACTTATACCTTTACTTGTAGGTAAAAACCTAAGCAATACCTTTTACAGACTATTCAACCTAATTCTACCTGCGCAGCTCATGCCATGGCCTTGATAGAACGAAAATTATTATCACCTGATTAATAGATGTCTTCACTCACCACTCACGACTGCCTTGTCAGGACGGGATACTTTTGTTGGGAGAACCATATCATGACACTCTCCAGAGTGTAATAGTGTAGAACATTTTAAATTATCGGAATGGTTATCATGTTCATTTTCAAATGGTGTAATGACGTCCATCTCGTCAGAGTTCATTTTGGATAACATTTCTTTATTTAATTTGTTTGATTCTAAATCATGTTCAACAGTAGAAATGGATTCTCCATCACTTTTTTCAAGTTCTATTACTGTTGTATAATTGCTAATTGAGCTCATCGTTGTTTCACTATGAATGTCGTCATTTACGTTAATTTGAGTAACCAATTCATCTGTTATTTCTTCAGGACGTGTTTCGACATCTCCAATCATCAATTCCTTAACAGATTCAACGTCTTCGCTTAATTTACCGCTATTGTTACTTGGCGGTGAAATGGATTGTATTGCATCTTCTCTCTTCAACTGTTTTCTTCTTTCTGTTCTGTCGTAACCAAGAGGATGCAAATTACTCGAAGAAGGCGGACTACCATCGAGTGATAAGTCAACGGATGTAAGCATACTCTCTTCTCTACTCATAAAGTGGCCGCCTTCGGGAACAATATGGATATTAAGAATTGTTTTGTTATTTTGTTGTTCTCCTTCTATTTCCAAAGATGTATTGGAAAAGCCATCAGAGTTGACGACAGAATTGTTTGAATGCGTTTTATTAGAATTTAATCTGTTTCTTACTAAAAACCCCCTTACATGAGCTTGTATAGTAGTAGCTGCACTAGATAAAGTTGATGAGTCGTCAGTTGATAGAGACAATGATTTCTCTTCATTTACTGTTTGAAGAACAGTTACTGTATCCATTCTACACATACCTAGAGTTCGTCTATCTTTATTTAAATTTGAGACCGTTGAATACTCGATCTCATTCTGAAAATTAAGATGATTTTGTCAATGACGCCTTAAGTTTTTTTTATAGTCTGTATTATATTAAAAATCAATTTTCATAAAAAAATTTAATTTTATCCCATTTTATGGAGATTCAAAGATAATCATAATTTGCAACAAGTAACAAATATCTCTTTTAGCAGTTTTTTTGAAGGGACATGCAACGGGGAATGGGTTTTGGGAGCAATTGCAATTATCTTTCAAGAACAACGTTGTAATAAAAAAGTTGCGATCCTTTTTTTCAATTTTACATTAGAATACTTGAATTTATTTACCTCCTTTTCATTTTCTTCTTCCAAAATGTCATTCTCCTCATTGGTCGGATCATCAAAAGTAGAAGCTCTACTTTTAAATAGAAAAGACCTGAATACTTTTTGAATAGTAATAGCTGCAGCCTCTAAGTTAACATCATCTGCGCTATTTGTAACAGATAAATCTTTGTCGAATTGATCGGAATCAATTTCAATAATACTTTCTTCGTTTGCAGTATCACCCAGACTATTTGACCCCGAGATAGACATTATTTTGTTAATCGGCAAATCTATGCTCACTACTTCACTCTTTTCCATCGAACTGAATCTCTTTAAACTTTTATATTCCGAATCTGACTCTGTAGTAACATCAATACGTTCGCTGTCCTCAAATGTTTCGTTTTCCTTTTCAATGCTTTTATTTAAATTTTCATGTTCCTTTTTAGTAATACTGTTATTGAATAAATCGTTACCATCTTGATCTAGTATAGTCTTTTTTTCTTGAGATCCTATTTTGTTGTCATCGTCTTCTTTCACAGCAGTTTCTCTTATAGCGTCATCACCGCTATCGACTTTAGAATCATTTAGTAACGAGACTTCAGGGTCAGAATGCAAATCCTCTTTTTTATCAACGTGACACTGCACATTTTCCAAATCATTAAAATATGTGCTTAATGGTTCATCTAAATCCGTGCTTGATTTATGATTAGCTGTGTTTGTGATCTCAACATTATTTTGATGAAAATCTGGTAATGCATCATCATTGACGACATTACAGGTAGCTTCATTAGTTTCGTTGTCATTGGTAAAAGAAGGCAATCCGTGGTCGGAACCTTCCAGTTTTGCTTCTTCCACAATTTCGTTATTAGTTGTTAGGGTTTCTATATTTACGTGAGAATTGAACGTGGAACTTATGGCATCCTTAGTAAATCCATTGTTTTTGTTAATTTCGTCTTCTGTTTGAACTAAATCGTTATTCTTATAATCTGTAGTGTCATTTGCAACTTCCAAGAGAATTTCTTTTGATTCTGTCAACTCGTTTACTTCATCCCTATCAATTTTGGGGTCAGAAGGTTTATTTAACGATTTTTGAATACTTTTTTTGTTATCTTCGTTTAGTTCTGGATTTCCAATTTCTTCGTTATTAATACATTCCTTCGTTAATTCTTCTTCGTTAACGATGGCATTAGCTTCGATTATTTTATCTGTTTCTTTTTCTTGAATAGTTAATGATTCAATATCTCTCCCACGTTTTTTTTCGTTAATGATTTCATCTTGTTTTTGATGTGATATTTCCAATTCAATAGTATTAGCCAAATCTTGAACTGGAGTTTTTTCATTTTTTACCAATGGTAATGCAACCAAAATATTGTCATTAGACTTACTTTCCATCTCGATAGTTTGCTTGTCGAACATTTGTCGACGTAATTTTGCCCTTTGATTTATTTTCTCTTGAGCGTTTTTTATTTTCTTTTCGAGACTAATTTGCTTCTTAGTACCTTATAAATATTATATCTAATAAATAAATTAAATATGATAGGTATGATTACAGCATTGATTTATCGTATTGCCAATGGCATCAATACAAAACTACTAGTCGGAATAGCCAGAAACTATTGGGTATTGTTTATGGTTTATGGGCTATACACCCGAAAGTTCCATTTTAAAGATTTTGAATACAATTATGTTAATTACAACATAGGGTTTTCGGAAAATTCCTTTGATCAATGATAACTGCTTGTTCACTATCAGGCACCTACGTATAATATACACAAAATTCTAGCTCATCTGAAATAGCACGCACGGGACCGCGTGATGAAGAATAATCATGATGTAATGTTTTTCCTGAAGAAAGTTAATTGAATATATACTTACTTGGTCCTTCTCTGATTTGTAACAACTTCTCCATGTGGCCAGCACAAAATTCAATTACGTCCGTTGGATTATTCTTAAGTACTTCTTTCGAAAGGCCTTCCATAAGCTCTACTAGACCTGGAGGCATCCTCGGAACTGGAGGTCTTGAATAAGCTCGAGAACTTGTTATCCTCATGGTGACCAGAATATATCTCTTATTAGGAATAGTGTTATTAACTTTTTAAAAAGTTTTATTTAATAGTATTTAGGAAGAAAATACTAGGTATAAATAGGTGAAAGAGCACTAACAACTTTTTCGATATGAGTCGGTAACAGCAATGCGGCGAAGGTGTGGTATGTTTGTATCCAGTCTCCATGACGATGCGCTAACTTGAACTTGGTTTGTTTCCATCAATCGATCACTCTAAAGGTTCATTACACCAACTTGCTTGCTCTTGTCCAATTCCTCAACTAATAAGATCGAGTTTGTGGTGACAAAACGTTCTTCACCCTCAGGTTGGTCTAGGTTAATATATTTATTTTAATATACATTAAGAAAATGGTTTACAATTTAGTTTGATGGTGACATGCAGCATGGGCTACTGATAGGATATAAATGTAATAAACCCCGATTAAAAAGATCATTAATTAATATATTTTCATAAAACTTATAAAAACCATAAATTATAAATAAGAAAAAGTTAAAATAAGTAAATACTTTGATTAAATAATTGGTATGTGGCACCGACAACACAAATGATTTATTACTAGTTAACTCTATAAAATAATGGCAACCAAATTACCACATCACTTCTTTAAAGATCTAATATACGCCACAAATGTAAGTAAATCTGGGTGTTTAGCAAAAGCATAAAGTACAGTAGTAAACAATATTATATTTTATTGAAACTTACAAAACATGTAATAAGAGTCACATAACATTTGGACAGATGCCTAGTCCACCTAGAATAGCTTTCTGATACCTTTTTTCTCATTTAAGCGAAATGTATACATTATACAACTTACAGGGAATTATTAAAAACAAATGATAATATGAATGTTAAATGAAAAGCCAAGATAATGTGAAAATTTGTTGTGTATTTCGGCAGCAGATGTCGCAACTGAGTGTAGCTAAAGGACGAGACTTGCTGGGCCTACGCTTACACATACTTAATGAACGTCAACGACCATATACATGTGAATCAACTTTTTTTATTTTCATACTGTGTTCTATAATAGTAATTTATATATAAGTATAATAATATATAATTTTTGCAATGTTAATACATTTTACATAACAAACATGTTCATAGTGTACATACATACATACGTAAGACGTATCGGTATATACAGAGGCGCAGGCCGAGGCCGGCCGCGGCTCTACGAGTGATGATAGAAAAAAATATTAAGGCTACATTAATATCATACAAATTAATGACTATTCCCTTACAAATTATTATATCTACTTTTAGCATTGTTCTACTCCAATATGATCAAATTAACTTTTAGTTTAGTTTTACCGAGCCGTACGCGCGATTTACGAAGTCTCCGGTTCGCTTCGACCAATTTCGCCCAATAGTGTTCCATTCCTGCGGCTACGTATAAAATCACACCGCTACAAATTTATAATAAATAAATGCCTATTTACACTATTCAACTATACAAAACGATAGTACGACGAAATTACACATTCGAATCGAGCGTCTAGGTTCAAAAGAATATTTCATATGACGTTCTACGACGGGCCGCGACTGCCCGACTCTAAAAGGGAAAACTTCGAATTTCTCCTACGACTTTTGTACAATCATACCGCGATCAAATCGGTCGCGGTGAAATAACGTCGCGGTAGAATAACATCGCGATCGGCCCCAGCCGGCGCCCATCGGCGCATACGACCTCGACTCGCTTAAACAATTTAACGATATCAAAAAATCCTAAAGTAAACTAGAGTCCTAGAGCGTATATAAAATACTAGAGCGACTCCGGCGGGGATCACTTGCCCGCGCGTAGCTCCAGCTCGCCCAACCGCTTCCACAGCTCGTCGCGTTCCTTCTCGCGCTTCTTCTCTCTGAAACAACACAAACACACATTTACTATATTACTTCATTCTACATTCTAATCAAGTTCTACAAGTTTGCAGGCAAGCGCTGGTCGTTTATAGTTCAAAAGCATCAGTTTAGTTCAGTATCATTGAAAGACCGAAAATTGTTTAAGTATATATCCAATCGTATAATTAATATTTGTATTCATAAAAAAATTAATCATTGCATCAATAATGTAAATAATAAATGTTCACGAGTTTAAATGAAAATGCTATTTTTATTATATTTTAAGGTTACAATCTGACAATGGAGAACACAAAATTGTTAAAATGTTATTCTCAAATTTACTGCACATGAAAGTGTAGGCGTTTTAGACGTACGTTTTACTACTTTTATTTCACGTAAAAACATGCAATATTATTGATGCAGTCATTTGCCATATAAAAGTCTCAAAGAAAGTTACTCCCCCGCGCTTTTTATAAAATGTAAACTAAATTGTCTTCAACAAACAGTTGTTGAATTAATTCTATGAATACCTGTAACACTTTACTGTATTACTTACATTAGTCATACCGGTCATACGCCATGAAAGAAGGCTTTCGGAAAAGATAGTCGGACAAACTGCCAGGTGGCTCAATATTTTATAAAAAAATATTATTTTATGGCTTCCGAAATTCGTGTGATAAAAATGAAAAGATATGTCATATGAACATTAAGTTATACAATTTGTTGGTTAAATATGTTTCTAAATACATACATAATAATTATTTCGAACTTTAAACTGAATGTGGTATTTAAGTAATGAACTGGACAAAAATATAAGAAGCATACTAAAGAACTTTTATAAAATTTTACTTTAGTCATAACAACTGAAAATAAATTTTATTTTTAGTCAAGGGTTACCAACATTTATCAACACCTAGTTACTTAAATGGTAATAATATTTCATTGTCACCTTTTGACCGTTTTGTGATCTCCTTTATAATAAAAACGGAAAATTATTAATACAAAAAAGTTTTAAATTATACTAATTTAAAAAGGACAAAACCAAAAAATAGTTTAGATGGAAATCCACAAATGCGTAGGTACAAAAACGGTCAAGGTAGACCCGTTGTCGCACCTGCTACAAACCCCTTACAAAGGGCAATAGCAACAGGTTTGACGCTTTCATACCGTGTATTCCCATTGTCCCAGTTGTCTATCCCCGTTATTATAGTTTTGAACCAAAACAAAAATTATTACTGCTGTCCCCAGTATCATATTTAAACTAAAATTTAAAGATTTGACGAGATCTAATCTTTATGTGCGATGAGACACGTTTATGTGATTCTTTTTTTGCAAAGGAATAGTGATTAACAAAGATAACTCTATTTGATTTTTAGTGTCCAACTCGAACGGAAAACATTCAAAATCAATTGAAAAATTTTGTTGAAAGGGAGTTTACAGATAAACAAATACAATTTTAGTTTTTGTTGAATTAAAATAGATCACGTTATGTAGATTAAATACGCGTTTAAAATATTATTCACCTGGAGTCTGTTGCACGGAGTCCAGCCCCCTTAGACAAACACCATTTTCCGCAAGCAATAACGTAAACAGAAAATAAGAATGGATTGAAATGACATTTCCTTGCGCTCGAGTTATCTAATTGTAATGTCATTTCAATACATTTTTATTTTCTGTTGACGTTAACCCTTGCGGAAAAGGGTATTGCGTCTAAGGGGTAAAATGGTATCTGGCCAGCAATGCACTGCACGTTTGACATCATTCGCTTATATTCCATACCAACTTTTTTTTATCTCAAAGATATGTCAGATCAATTTCTTTTATAATATTGCAAGGTGAGTTAAGGGAGGCTGTGGTAACACAGTTTGTTACGTGCCTTAGATAACCGAACGACCCAACCCGACAGGTCGAGGGTTCATGTCTCGGGTTACCGTAAGTTGTAGATATATTTCGCAACCTGTCACACTGGGACTCAACTTAAACATGCAAAAAGCGGTGTGTAACAAGCACCTCTGCCAACCCCTCTCGAGGGACTACGCCGTGTTTATAAGTGAGCGAATAAACAAAAAAACATTTGTACCGTCGTGTTCTATGTCTAAATATATGTTTGTATGTATGTTTATTTTCAGTAAATTTATTTTCTGGTTTTGTTTAATTTCAAGTATTATGAAATAAATCATTTTTCTTTTAAATTTCTTTCCACATACTTAAAACTTAAAATGTAACAAAGTTTTAAGGGAGAGACAGCGGGAAGTGAAATTTTAACTTCCCACTGTCCTCTTTAGATATCTGTTGTCCCCTTTACGTTTATTTTCAGATAAACGTAAAGGGGACAACAGGAATTATTTTTAATTCATTTCATAAAGTGCCGATATCCCCGTTAACAGGGATATGGCAAACGAGGACAACGGGAATACACTTTTCATAATCATGAGATTGAATTAAAGAACATTAATTAATGTTACTCACTTCTGCCGCTCAGCTTTGTAGCTAGCGGTGAGTTCGTCAAACAGTTTAGAGTTCATCTCCATAAATGTCTTGAGCACGTTGTAGACGAGCGTGACGATGGTTTGGTTCCAGTGCTCTTTGCTGATGCGGTACAGCGACGGAAACATTATCGGCATTATCACGTGGTTGTTCTCCTCCATCAGGGACATTATGTATTCGTTGTTCCAAAAGTACAGCGCTCTCTCTGCCACCTAAAATGTATATTATAAGCACATAATTTAAAAACACAGGTAGTTAACTTTTTTGATAAATGTAAATGAAAACGACTTGTAAATATATTTAATTGGAACTTTTTCTTTCTACTGTCATTAACAAAGATTCATCACATTTTGATAACTTATTTTAGCAGAATCATTCTCCTACTAAAAGTTGTTCTAAATGTTGCATAGAAAAGTAACAAGTCATAAATGCCATTCATAGTTAAAAGCCTTATAATATTATATGTTTAAGCTTGTTTCTACTGTTATATAAAATACTGAAATCCTACCTGGAAGTGTGGACTGGATACACATTTAGCTATTTGCCTAAACAATGGTTCTTGTATTTCTACAAAGTGAGCTGGCTCAATAACATCCAATATTTCTTCAATTTCTCCCAAGAACATGACCTATAAATTAAACATTAATTTATTTTTACAACATACCTTATATACACACAAACACATTAGTACAAAATAAGTCAAACTCTGTAATGAAAATTGTAGCTATGAAAAAATATCAAAATGCTATTCAGAACAGAAAATTGGTTTTATACCTCTTTCTGGGAGCATGTCTTGGGCCAAAACTTAAGCAGTCCGCGCACGACGGGCTCGGTGAGCATCGCGTCTTTCTCCAGGAACTGCACCACGCAGTAGGCAAGCTGCGCGTGGTATAGCGACAGGCACTTCACCTTGTGCAGCGGCAGCAGCACCTTTACCAGGAACTGCTTGTGCTCGCTCTTCAGCGGCAACGCGAACCCGTTTATTATACTGAAACATTAATACCGTATATCAAACAACTACAACACACATTAAGCCCTGCACTAAGAATTTTGTGAAGCATGAACGGCACGAACGAAACGGCGCAGTAAAAAAATACATCTAAGACCATTTTATAAAGTTCGTAACGGGATTCGAACCTGTAACCTATTGCGTAGTAGCTCGGTGTCATATCTTTACTTTATCACTTGACCATAATCTCTATGTACATAATCAGCTTTTGAGTAAGAAATGATGAAAATAAAATTATTACCCATAGGCTAACACCAAGAACAATAAATGTGTCAAAGTACAAGAAAAAAATATAGATTTTTGTACAAACCTTCCCAGGATTTCTAATAGTTCACCCACTCCATTAAAATGCTCAGTTTCGTATACAAATCGCAGAAATATATTGTTGATTTGTTTCCGTATGAAAGCGCGCAGTCCCAAGAACTTGCCGTAGATGCGGTGCAGCACAGTCTTGAGGAAGTCGCGCTCGCGTGGGTCTTCCGAGTCAAACAAATCTAAAAGCTTTTCAAACAATTTTAAAGTTAGTCAATACGTCAAACATGTCGCAATATGGCAGCGACGCCAACACAATAATTAACACTACTATGTTACAGCTGACTATACTTATCACATAGATTTAAAATCATTTATTTAAAATACTGCTGTCACATAAAAGTAAGTATTTCTTGATCAGCCCAAATTCAATCAACTAACATATTATTAATTATAATTTTATTTGTAATATTTTATATTAATTTTGTGGAATAATTGAAATCACATACATTGTTAAAGTTATGTTATATGAACATCTTGAATTACTACTACATCTATCAGATTCTAAAAATATTATCTTATTTACCTGCAACACAAATTTTTGATCAATGACTTTCTTGCCAATGGTCGGTTGGAAGTCGGTAGACTCGAGAAAACGTAGGAAGAACTCGTAGACTAGTTGGAGGTGCGGCCAGGAAGCCTCCAAGGTTGGGTCGTCCTCCTCGGGATCGAAATCAGGATTCTCGCTTGGTGGTAGAGTGCGAAACAGGTTGGCCGAAATCTGTCAATAGATTAAAATGGTAAAAAATCAATCGCTTACTGGAAATAAAATTGGACTACTTAATAGAAAATATCACATGAACACATTATAGATGATAATTATATTATTACATATTATGTAAGTAATCTTTAAAAAAATATTATAACTTAGTACTTTTAGTACTGTGATTTCTTGTAAATTAAAATGTGTCCAAATACAAGGATTAATTTTCTTTAAAATGATTGTAATCTGTTTTTGGGCCTATAAATAAATAAATTAAATAAGTTTCTAGTTAGTTACTTTCTAGTCATTTTTTTTAGATTTTCACCCCTGTTATTTCAACTAATACACTTAATATGTTACTGTTAAATTTGCTAGAAACAATTACTTTTTCACAAATCCTTTGATGTATAATAGTTCATTATTGGAAATTTCAATCTTTTGATATATTTTTTTCTACATATAGTTGAAAACACACAAAAAAATCGGTACTATGCGAGTCAGACTCGCGCAACGAGGGTTCTGTACAAACTTGTAGAGGTATAAATCAAGAAATCCGGCTTTCGTTTTTAGGTGGTGTTTTTTCACGAGGTTCCTTTAATTGTGATTGATGACGTTGCTTCTTGCCAAATTTCATGATTCAAAATCAAGGGGAAGTACCCTACAGGTTTTAATTGTCTTGAGAATATCAAAATAAAAAACGAATAACTTAACAGTTTTTTAACTCACAAGAACTTATGATACAACTTGCATTTTAATTTACACTTATACAATGTCACTTGCAACACAACTGATTGGGTAATAAAGTATGTGTTGATTGTGAAAATAACATAGCAAATTACTAAAATTGATTGTTCTTAAAACAAGTAACTTCATATGTATTATGTTATTTTGTTTAATTTCAAGTGCTACTTTATTCATCATAGTTTTGATTTATCTATATTGTATATAAATGTTTGTTTATGGTAACAAATGAAGTGTATTTAACTTATCACAGATAAAATTGTTCTACCCTATCTATAGTAAGTACTTCATAATTATTTAATGTTGGTCATGTTACATTTTACAAAGCATGAGTTTGTAAGCATGAGTTTTTTTTCAATATTCTCATACCCTGAGACCCCTGAACTGAGTATATAGAAGAAACTTAAAAGCTCTGATAATAAGGTAATTGGAATTTGTTAATGTTGACACATAAACAACTATACATTACACAATGTGTGCATGTAAATTAGGCCTAATAGAACTTATTTTTAAATCTGGACAATTTTTTGCAGTAAAATTCAACATTTTAATTTTAATTTACATACATATAGTTTAAGATGAAGTTTGTAGAAACAATAAGATTGTATAATGGGTTCACTAACCATAAATACTTGTACACATGGAAACATTGTTTTTAGGAGTATGACTAAGTTTTTACCCAACTGACCCAAAAGCAGAATATTGTCTTTAGCTATTTACTGGCTGCGGTATGTATGCTGCTATTTATGTGGGTATGTATGTAGATGTTTAATGGCTGAACTGATTTTAAAAATTGTATCAAAACCATATTAACAATAAAATTAATTATTACTGTACCATTTTAATTATCTCTGGATAGACAGGCTCAGTGAGCACTCCACGGCCCACAGTAATGTACTCAACAAGCTCATTGAGAGTGGCTCGTTTGATCTCTTTGCCCTTTAGGTCAGCAACTGGGTCCATAAAATCAAATGCAACACAGCACTGCCGCAACTTGCGGATAAACAGCTCCTCCTGTTCACTGCTTGGAACATCTGTAACATATATATTTCAGAACATAAATCTAGATAATAACCCTCCTTAGTTGGCTTGGCAGAAGTCAGGTAAAAAGGTAAAGGAAATTAACATATATTTCTTCAAGAGATTCTCTCAAATACATTTATTTGAGAAAACCTCTCAAACTGTCATCCAACTAAAGGATGAATGATTTAAAATTGCTTTTCTAATTTTAACTTTAATTTCTTTCTTATAAAATAGAATGGATAGTAATGAAGAAAATATAATAATGTTTATATGAGTTATTATAATTTTAAAACCTGGTTTAATCCTAATAATTTCATTTGTTTTATGAAAGACAGAATGTAATTTAAATTCATTTAACTGTATCTAAGAAAAAAACTAACATACCTATTTCATAGACTATTAAAATTCTCTTATCCTGTGGAATATTAGTATCAAAGTAAAACATACAGATAATATCAAATAAGTTATCAATCTAAAATAGTAGTATTTTACCTATAAGAATTTGATAGGTTAAAACATTTCTAAAGAAAAATCCTTTTGCGACTTAAAATAACACATACTTAAATTAAGTGAAAAATGTTGGATCCATTTTGTTGACTATCATGAAAAATTTAGTAATAAATTATCATAAACAGAATGACCACTAAGGCAGGGGATATGTTCTTAAAAGATAATTCTAATGCTTGATCAAATATTAAGGTCCAATAATGAAATTTATGCAATTAGATATGTACATACGATAAAATAATAAAAACCTTTAAACCTAGTTCAAAACAGTGTTAAAAATATAATAAGAAAGTAAATCATTAGTAAAATGTAAACAAACTAATAAGAACCTTGGAGGAGGTTATAAAATAGGCGCTATAGCACGTCATGTCATCGAATGTCTCACCTTTGAGCATTGGTAGTGCTTGGAGCTCCACATCTTGAGTGTTACGGTATCTGGAGGATCCTTGAGACTTCTTTGTCTTCTTCTTCAAAGACCGCTTCGCGAAAGGATCAATCCTATCCACAAACGTTCCCGAAGACATTTTGGTAATATAAGTGTCTTTTATGACAATTTGTCGATAGCAATCAATGCAATAGTTGTTTGGTTCCAGTAAGAGGCATGATCCAGTCCAGCATATGAAAAATACGCGCACTGCTCGTATAATCGAAGCACAAAATTAAGCCTAAACAAACATTCCTTCGTCACACATGACGGTAATGGAGTGGTCACACTCAGGCCATTCTTTTATTAAACACTTCAAGATTCCACAACAGTTACGTAATTTTATAAAGTTATTAACATTAAAATGACACAATAACAATATCGAAAAATTCGATTCACAAATCTATCTTTATTTTCAGAGGCGTGTCACGAATAGCAGAAGGCAGAAGTCACATATACATACAAGCCTCGTGTAATATCAGCCGGTCACTCAATGACAATATTCTCAACAATAATCGTCCAAGTTTACTTCGAGATTTAATTGAAATAGCACAAAAAACCGTAAAACAAAATGATATAAGCCCTCCTCCTTCGCAAGGAGTCAGTGATGACACGGAGCAAAATTTAACACCAAAAATCTATCACCGTATTCTCGCCATCGCTCACTATCGGTTTCGAATGTAAAACTGGGCGCATTTTGATGTTAAGCATAAGTTTACTTCTTTTCGTTTCACTTTCGCGACACGAAATAAATGATTCCGCAACTTTTTCCGATTCGCAAAACGATTAATTTACAAAAGATAATTTTACTAAAAGATTAACATCACTGATTTTTATGCTGCGAAAACGCTACACTCTTAGAAAAGTACCTATTTCTGAAAATAGATGGAGATAGAAATTATTCGGTTGTAGTCAACAGACAGACTTTTAATTTTATTTTTTTCAAATGAGGTAAATCAAAGTTTTTTAAATAGAATTATTTAACAAATAAATAAAACTTGTTGTGAAAAACATTTAAAAACAAAAAATAATAATTTTCAGATAAAATAGACGTTAACGGAGATAGAGACTTGTTCACAAACTGCGTTCCTTCTGCGTTCAGTATACAAGTTACTTTTTTGTGAATTTGTGACCGACATGTAAGATGTCTTTGTTTATTTAAATATACTTGTAGTAATAAATAAATATTTATCTTGCTTTTTCAGTTTTACTTATTTATTAAAATACCTATTCAATAAAAATTTGTTACGTAAATAGTCATAGACGAAATAGTTTTATAAATGTTACCAACACAGGATTTTTTAGATTTGGTAATGGAATAATCAAATTATAGCCGAAAGTAAATTCTCAGTTTTGACTGCATAAAATTAAAATTCCATAAAAAGTGAACTTTAGGGAAAACTAGCCTGACATAAGCCCCTTCGTATGGTTATGCGCTCGAACTTTGTCACATTAACGTATTAATGACATCATTAGATACTCAAAAGTACAAATATTGAATAGTAAAACGAGTTCAATATTGTGAAGTGACGTTAATTTGACATCATCAAAATGGCCGCCCCAGGCAAATTTCTATTTGACGTAAATAAGTTATTTTACGATTTTTAACATTTCTTAGGAGAATTAATTAGAATGCCCTACTAAAAATTTGTTGTGTCTTATATTATAATTTAGTAATAATATGTATTTCATTTCTTGGGCCAAAAACCAAAAAAGCACTCAAGCGTATCAACATTTTAAATTTGGATTTGGCAACACTGCCATAAACTATACTCAGTCTATGGATTTAGCTTTGTGGGCATTGGATAATGAAAGTAGCTTTCTAAATATAAATTAGTCTTTTTGTTTGGTATAATAACTTGGCGAAGCTTTTAAGTACAATTTTCGTAAAGAAAATATTAAAAAGTGTAAAGTGCAATAATTACAATTGAAATAAATACAAACTGAAGAACTGCAGCGAAAACTAATCAGTTAGAAAGCAACATGGAAGCACTGACAGTTCCGCCATGAATGCAAAATAAATAGAAATTGTAAAGGTATTAATGCTCTATGTATACACTTGCCTTATTGGTCAATTTATTGGTGTACATGTGATCAAATTCATTTCTTTAAAATCAATTCATACAAGTATTTGGTTTGAGAAATGAATGTTGATATCCTACCAAAAAAGACAATTTAGATTCGATTTAAGTACTTACCTCCAGATATATTTTTCTTAATGGCATATTTTGATTAGCTAAAAAGTTCCAAAGTACTAAAGAAAAGTTTTAATTTCTATTATTTAAAAATAATTTTTTCTTGCCCCACACTAAGAATCCTATTTTAAACTAATGAATATTAGTGATAGTGTCATTATTTACTAGTAATTTCAATTAATTACATGAAATATCAAAGATACCAATACTCCACTTAGTTTATTTTATACTTATTGATTAGGTATTGTTTCAGAAGCTGAAAGTAACCTCAAGAAAGAATTTCACAATGTTGAGAGGTGGACGTGGTAACCGTCACAGTCCAGAGCTGTACCCACACACACTTAAGTGCTCCAACGCAAGTGACACCAGCTCAGCATACAGTGGCAGCGATACCATGACATCAGTTCACAGTTCCCTTGACATGGACATGGAGGTAGACCTCTCAGGTCTCCTTGAGTCAATTGTTGACTCAGATGAAGAAGAAGATTTGGAAGAGAGTATGGACAGCCTCACTGTACGTGATGCTGTCCGTGAATGTTTAGAGAAAGATCCAAGTGAGAGAACAGATGAAGATATAGAAATACTGCTTGAATTTACACAACATTTAAAAGCATTCACTAACATGACTCTAACAGTCAGACGTGCATTATGTGCTGTCATGGTGTTTGCAGTTGTAGAAAAAGCTGGCACAGTGGTCATGAATGATGGAGAAGAACATGACTCATGGTCAGTCCTGATAAATGGAAGAGTGGGGATTGAACATCAAAATGGTGAAATTGAAAATCTTGAAATTGGTGATAGTTTTGGAATGGCAGAAGCAACACTGGAAAAGCTTTATCATAGAGGTGTCATGACAACCCGTTGTGATGATTGTCAATTTGTATGTATAACTCAAACTGATTATTATCGTATATTACACCAAGGTGAGGAAAATATAAGGAGACATGAAAATGAAAATGGAGTTATTGTGTTAGTAACAGAATACAGAGGTACTATAGGTGAGTCTGGGCAACAACAAGGACATGTTGTAATAAGAGGAACTCCAGAGCATCTTATGTTACAATTAATTGAAGATAACTCAAGGGACTCTACTTATGTGGAGGATTTTCTTTTGACACATAGAACATTTATTGAAAGCCCCCTTGTTGTTGCCAAACAATTGTTGGCTTGGTTTTCGGAGCCTACAGTTCGTGACAAAGTTACCAGAGTTGTATTGCTATGGGTCAATAATCACTTTACAGATTTTGAGACAGATCCAAGTATGATGGAATTTTTAGAAAGTTTTGAATCATTTTTGGAACGTGAAAAAATGGAGAGTCTTCTGAGATTATTAAACATAGCTTGTTCTGCAAAAGCTAGGACCAGAAGTGTTACATTGTCAAGGCCATCAAGAGATGAACCTCTTAATTTTACTATACTTGGAGGTTATGAAAGGGGATACGAAATTTTTATTCTCAAAGTTGAAAGACATTCTAAAGCAGAAGAAGTTGGTTTAAAAAGAGGTGATCAAATTATAGAAGTGAATGGGCAGTCTTTTAGACATGTCAGCCATGCAAAAGCTATGGAAATCATCACAGGATCTACACACTTAAGTATAACTGTAAAAAGTAATTTATTGGCATTCAAGCAAATGCTTTTAAAGCCTGAGAATTCTCCACGTCAAAGAGGATGCACTAACATTCGTTGGCAGACTGATCCCAGAGCAAGGTTGTCAACTGCTGAGTTGTTAAGTGATGATCCTATAACCTTAACACCTGTTTTTCAGTCACCAACTAAAAAAACTCAACCACCTAGCTCTAAAAAAGAACCTCAAAAAGGATTTATGACTTTAGGTCCAAAAAGAAGATTGCAAAAAGCACTAATGAAAATGAATATTTTAGCAAAAAACACTATTACTGATGGATTGCACACCGATGACAGTGTTTTATCAAATTCTGATTCTTTGAACAAAGGAAATTCAAGCAATTTTTACAATTCTCACAGCAACCCTGATCTCATTTCTATTTGTTATGATGAATACCAATCATCAGACTACCCAGAACATGTGCTTAAAGTGTATAGAGCAGACCAAACATGCAAATATTTATTAGTACATAAAGAGACAACTGCCAGAGAGGTAGTCATGCTTACACTTCAGGAATTTGGTATCACTGATCCAAGTTCAAATTTTTCTTTATGTGAAGTATCAGTAGCTCATGGTGGAATCATAAAACAGCATCGTCTACCAGATCAATTACAAAATCTAGCAGAAAGAATTGGACTTAGTTCACGATATTATCTCAAAACAAATGGAGTTAGTGAAACTTTGGTACCTGACGAAATGGCTTCTGAACTATTGAAAGAAAGTGTTGTTCATTTTCTTCAGTTAAACGCGGTTGAAGTCGCAGTACAATTAACTTTACAAGATTTTTGTATTTTCCGACAAATTGAAAGTACTGAGTATGTGGATGATCTTTTTGGACTTAAAAGCAGATATGGTACACCTATGTTAGCGCAATTTGCCGAACTGGTTAACAAGGAGATGTTTTGGGTAGTAACTGAAGTTGTAAGCGAACAAAATTTGCCGCGCCGTTCTAAAATAATTAAACAATTTATTAAAGTTGCGCGACATTGTAAAGAATGCAAAAACTTTAACTCTATGTTTGCAATCATATCAGGTTTAGGACATGGTCCTGTATCAAGACTTCGAATGACGTGGGAAAAACTACCAACCAAGTATTTGAAACTATTTTCGGATTTACAGACGTTAATGGATCCTTCGCGAAATATGTCAAAATATAGACAGTTAATAACATCAGAACAAGGAAGATCACCTGTTATACCATTTTACCCTGTTGTTAAAAAAGATTTAACATTTATAAACCTTGGAAATGACACTAAAGTAGAAGGCATGGTAAACTTTGAAAAGCTTAGAATGATTGCTAAAGAGGTTCGCACATTGACCAATATGTGTAGCTCACCATATGACCTTCTTACTTTACTAGAACTTGGTAAGCAACCTCCTTCAAATGCAATGGTTGCTTTAAATCAATTGACTACTGGTGGTGTACAACAAGGTCAAGTTACAGTGAAAAGGAGAAAGAAATCTTCAAATGTTCCAAATCCAAAAAAAATGTTTGAAGAAGCACAGATGGTTCGACGTGTTAAAGCATATCTTAATCGTATGCACGTAGAGACAGATGAGGAACGCTTACATGCATTGTCGATGGAGTGTGAAGGAGCAGGGCCGGCCCCTGTTTTACCACGTCGTAGACATCCCTCGCCCTCTCTTTCTACAACAAGCAGTGCATCTTCAGCTAGTGAAAGTAAGAAAAGCTTTGCAGGAAATAAGTTTGGAGCTGCTTCCCCACAAGCAGTAAGAAAATTATTGGCATTATCTGAACCTGCAAAAACTAGACCACATCAACCCCGACCCCCACCTTCGGGCCCATCGCCTTGTTCTCATCGTCGAGATGGACATGTTCCTGGTGCTTGTTGCCCTCGAACTGCCCACGAAAGATCACACTCTGATACACCCACTCCTTTGCCAGTCGATTTGTCTGCTGAAAGCAGTAGTGTAACTTCTTTAGGAAACTTGCCACTAAGAAAAACTGGATCAGCCACATCAAGTGATAGTGGACATGGGTCATGCACAGCAGCGGGATGTGTGCGACCTGTACCACCTCCGCGTATGCCGCAAGCACCCTATACGCTGGCGGCTCAAATGGCTCGTCTCGAAAGGCTTAGTCGAGCTCATTCCCACGAGGGAGTTACACGCCCGTATGATTATTATCATGATACGCCCGACGATGATGATGATGATCAGCAAGTGTCAGCTGTTTGAAATTTTGAATATATACTCCAAATTATTGTCTATTTATATAGTTCACTAATTTGTAATCTCACTTGACGAATAGAAAGCACAAGTTAAAATTATCTCTATTTAAATTATAATATTAAAATTATATCATATTATATTATGTACCCTTGACAACTAAGTCTGAAGACTGTATAATTAAATTAAGTATTAGTGTTATGTAAAATTCCATAAAATGTAAGTTATGCCTCTTAACTGTAATTATTATAATAAATAATGTGCCCACCATTTTCCAGTTTTATCTAGCAATTTTTGATGTATCTATACCAGTAAAGGTGATGTAGTTAATGTTCGCCAATGGTATTTCTACATTCCGTTATTTGTATATTTAAAATATTTTCTTTATTTATACTTGTGAAACTTAGACCAAATAATAATTAATGTACCTTTTTAACAAATTTATTTCAAATGATTAAAAATATTTCGTTGTAAGTTGTGGTAGCTTTGTGGACCAACATTGTGTTTGAATATTGTTATTACTTATAGTAGCAACTCGAATTCTGTTAATATCATGGTTTTTAATTATTATGATTGTAAATAATAAAACATATTAATTACCTACATCATCTTGTTTTTAATTTAAAATATGCAGATAACATAAGAAAAATAATATAATATATATATTTATATTATAAAGATGTAGTTCCAGCTTAAAATGGCACCACGCAAAGCCTACCGCGTTAGGCGTGGCTAAAAGTCAACTGCCCCGCGTTGTCAGTCGATTGTAGCATTCAAATAAATCGGGAGAAGTTTTGACGGGAGTTTTCGGTTGTACAAAAACGATGTCGCAGTATGTTGTTAAATTGTATAGAAACAATACAGATATAAATAATTCTTGATATTTTTTACATAGAGAAAAATATTTTCCTATAAACCTATACCTATCTCAGCTTAATAAAAAATATTCAAAATTTTATGCTGAGGTTCAGTATAATAAGTAATTAATCCGAGATCACATTTAATATTTTGTATCTTATGATTATTAAAAGTTCTATTTCTAATTTGTTCTGGAAATAGTAAGCTACTAATATCCATAATTTAAAGGTTACCTAGAGTAGTTAATTAGCATCACATAAAATTTCACTATTTTTACCTGGTTTGAATACTACCTACCTAATAATTTTTCAATTATCGTTCATGGCGTTGTTTACGTAAGCATATGATAAATATTTCTTACAGTGCTATTAAAAATTTCATATCCAATATAAAACAAAACTGCTGACAAACATTTTATTTAAAACATTGCATTTGATTTAGAAAAATAATTTGAAATTTTATTCCTACCATAGGTAACTGTAAAACCAAAAACTAAACTAAAGAAGTCTGGTTCACTGTTACATAATACCATCCACAAATTTTGAATGTTTCATGTCATTTCTGAATGTTTATATAATTACCTTGACAACAGATTAGGCAACCAATCACAAGTAACCAATATAAGCTTCTAAGTTTCAGGCTGGTTTTTGGGGACTTTTTATAGCAGTATTTGTATGACGTATGTATTATTATTATTCATAGCATTTAACACTGTGTTATCTAAATTGCGTTATGTAATCATTTTCAAGTGGATGTAAATTTGGTGCAGGAATGATAAGACTATGGAGAGGTTGACCAAGATCAAAGTCTTTCATTTCTTCTAATGTCATAACAGCAATTTTCTGATCTGGAGCACCCACTCTTGAAACTCCAATTGACAAAGAACTTTTTGTTATCCCTGAAAACAATAATAGGCCTTAGGTATTATCTTTATATAGCATTAAACATGCATTTATGAGATCTGGAACTAAATCGTTTCTTATGTTTTTTAATAAAATTAGAATTTAATCAAAAGTATGGCAGCTTGACAATAACAATTAAATTTGAAAATTATTATCAAAATAAAAAACACTTTGGCTTCCATAGCCAAAGGCTGAAAATCGGGCCCTATTACTAAGTCTCCTCTGTCAGTCCGTCCGTTTGTCAGCAAGCTGTACTTAATGAACCATAATATGAAATTTTCAGAGAAAGTCTATTTCTATTGCTCCTATAAACAAAAATACAAAAACATAAATAACTTAAAACAGAAGCTTCAATTTTTGCGAAATTTTTGTTTTACAAAATTATCTACAAAGTACATATTTGATATTGCATGATTGTACGGGATCCATCATGTTTGAGTCAAATTTAAACATCCAAGCCACATGCAAGTTTTATAAAAACAGGATAAATAATTAATAAAAAAAAGAATGAGCGAGTTAAGTTTTCATGAATTAAATAATGGCAAGACTAGTGTCATATACAACACAGGAGAAATATAAAAACAGAACAGTTATGACAATCCACAATAGGTTGTCAATGAAAATTTAGTAAAGGTCTCTTAGTAAACAACACAACACAAAAGAAAATTGTAACTGACTAAATGTGTGTGAGTGACAAACCTTCATTGAGCCTATTTTCTAGAATCTCAATTATCTGTGTAGCTGCTTCTTTGACACTCATAAACTTTGGATCCATGTATTGGCGCACTTTCCTGGTAAGAGACTCTTCTGTTGGTTCCTTTACTTTTATATCTGAAAAAAGATTTATGTCATTTAATTATCAACCATAGAATTTAGATGTTTTTTGTATGAGTCATAGGTTGATTGCAAAAACTGCATCATTCCAAAAATTCTAATGATTTAAAAATGTATGGTTGAAAAGAAAAACAAAATATTCCAATCCCATTATAGATTAAGAAACTTAACTTGTTATTATTTAAGTTATAATGATAATAACGATAAGTTATTTTCTTCGTTTTATGTGCTGAACATGTTTATACTGTGGATTTAACAAATAGTATAATAAGTAAAAAAATTGTGGTTTGGCACCTAAGTTGTAAAATAAAACATGAAAATGAAATTCCAATTAGATACTGTAGATATTTAAGAAAAATAAACATGAATTCTTAATGATCAAATGTAAAATAATACCTAAAAGGCAAAGTGTATGCAAGTTTCTTGAGTAATTCCCAACAATTTTTTCAAAGAAGCTATCTGGTTTCCATGTGTCTGTCCAATAGGGAATTGATACTGTTTCACCAAAATTATACAATTGAAGTCCACAACAACCTACAGCATTCATAATAGATGCATTATGAACAACCTGAAAAAAGAGATTATATAGAGTTTACAGGCATAATCTGGTGTTTAATGTATTAATATTTGTTTGACCATAACTTGAATTTCTTTGGTTAGATCATTGTAGAATGTAGTAAGTGGATTATTATTATATATTTTTTCAAATTTGAACCAAAGCCAGTGTACATCAAGGGTCCCAAGTTCACAGTTTGGAGAGAACTAGTAGTTTATAATGTATCATTTGCCAATATCTTCATCTGTGCAAGTCAAATAATTATAGATAAAAGGGCAGTTAAAATCAGACAAGTGGTTTCAAACATTGTCTCCTACCTACATACTTCAGCTTTAATATTATGAGCATAGATAAATACAGATTTTTTATGACAAAAATTACTATTACGTTTGCTTTAACACCAAAGTCTTTGCATCGAAGAAGCATATCAGTATGTGTTGTGGCGCCAAGAGGATCTCCAACTACAAGGAGGGCTATTTCATTTTCCTTTGCTTCTTTCAGTATTTCATCAATAAAATTTTCACACATTTCCCGGTCAGCAACTATGAGTGGTCTTCCATAAAACTCTTCCTAAAATAAAATTTAATTGAATTATATTTTTTTGTTCTTATGTGGAAACAAGAATGGTGCCTGCCACCTTATTGTTAGTCATTATCGTAGGAAGTAATCGATTCTAATATTACGGTTAATTAAAAATTAAAAGAGTTGCAAATTTGATAAACCCAAACCCCAAAAGGATATTATTCGCTCCCAAAAATCTCATATTTAGTTGCGGGTACCGGTACCCTTAACTTTTATTAACTTTCTAAATACCCATCATAAGTTCTTACCAACGCTTCTAAACCAACGGTTAAAATTGAAGTATAACCTTCCAAAAATACTTTATCACATTTTTTCACGATTTCAAGTCCTTTCACGGTTATGTCCTTAGCATCCCCTAGACCTAAACCAATTAAATAAAACATAATTTTTCACAAAAACAGTGAGACAAACACGTGCATGTCAGTAAAGGCAGACGATATTTCGACGACAGATTAACTATCATATCCACTTTCATTCATTAGCATAGACAAAAACAGCTGAGTAGCTTTTTTAATGGCAACAATCGTGTTAGATGACTACTATGCCAATGTCACGTGTTGAAAACAAACGAGAGTTACTTGGCGGGAACGGGAAGTGTCAGTTAGAATTTTCTAATTTTATTGTCTTTTCTTATATATATCAGCAGAATTTAATGTGTAAAATGCTAGTGTTTTAACCAGTAAATATCTGTAGTGCTGTACAAGTGTGGAGAAAGTGAAATACAACGGTTTGGCTGCGCTTTTCGTCATCTCCCAAGTAACTCCTTAGAGCCTACAGTAACCGTACTAGCATGTTACTGTAGGCAGTTTCATCCTTTTTATTGTTCATCTTATCATCCTTATCTCATTTATCATCTTCATCTTATTTATCGTCTTCAAGAATGAA
This sequence comes from Choreutis nemorana, assembly GCA_949316135.1. Lineage (NCBI taxonomy): Eukaryota > Metazoa > Arthropoda > Insecta > Lepidoptera > Choreutidae > Choreutis > Choreutis nemorana. Next base: position 3,713,273 of record OX438611.1, read on the forward strand.
GAAATTAAATATAATGATGATTAGGCAGTGTGGTACTAAAACCAATGCCGTTACAGAAATACAAAAAAAAATTGAAAACAAACAGTGTTGTAGTTTAAAATGACCGGTGGGTTTTCAAAAAATGATCAGTTGTCGGATGTGACATACAACACATATTCATAATTTATAGACAACACAAAAAGAAAATAAAACATCACAATTAATAGCATTGGATTTTATAAATTTAATAAGGAATTTGACTAATTTGGTGTGACATAGGGATAACAAATAGGTTGAAGGGGCGAGGAATATGTTGGGGAAGACAGTCATATAATAGAGAAACTCTCAACTTTGAACATTGAAAATAAATGTTCCAGGTTACCTTCTTTTAGCCTACATTCGCAGAGGGAGTGATCCCCCACCCTAATCTTGGCAAGAAAAACAGGGGAGCACACATGCCCTAATCTCAAGCGGATCAATGTTGATGTAGATACCTTATCTCCGGCATTGAACTTAAAAAACCATGGTTTAGAGGGTATTAAAGGTTGCAAGCTACCATAGTGGTGCGTGGCAGAGGCCACAAAGAATTCCAAGACCTAACTTTGGTTTGGCAAGGGAACGTAAATCCCTGGCTACATATTTAAAATGAGAGTCTGTGCCTAAGTGAACAGTTTGTTTGGCAAAAATGTCAGGCATCTCATTTCTTGCAATACCACTATGACCTGGTATCCAAGTCAAAACAGTTTCAACGACAAGGGAATAGCATCTGTGTAATAGCTCTCTAATTTTTAAAGTTATAAAAAACTATCGCGGGATCTAAATGGGAATTTTAGTAAGTCTTGCAAACAACTTCTGGATTCCGAAAAAATAATAGCTTTATTAATTTTATGAGACGCGACAAACATAACTGCTTCCAGAAGTGCTATGGTTTCGCCAGTGAATGCAGATGAAAAAGGGGGACTCTTACAATTTAAAAATAATTTTAATTTTTGGAAGCCATATCGCCGAACCCACATTACTCTCTTCTGAAATTTTAGACGCGTCTGTAAAAATGAGTAGCCATCCATCCCATTCTCTTTCAAAAATATCATTGAAACAGGCATTAGCCTCAGCCTAATCCTTACAAATACCAAAATTAAGTACTACCCTTGGGCAGAAAATTAAGGATTCGAAATTTACTTCGAAGATGGGATTCTTGGAAAACTTGTAAGGATCATGCTGAAGCCCCCTAAATTCATTGAAATTTTTGACTAAGCAAGGGAGATCTTTATGAGACCAGTAGTCAGAGGTTGGTTGGAGCTGAGAAATACGTTTAAGAATGTTGAGAATTTTGTGATTTTGAAATTGAGCAATTTTGTAAAAAAGCGGTCAGCCAAATATTGTCTCCGCAATGGATAGCGGGGGGTATACACATTCCTGAAGCGCATTAACAGGAGATGACTTCATAGCACCAGTGATGATACGAAGACATCTCGACTGTATACGATCCAATTTGTATAATGCCGTCTGTTGCAGGGTTCTAATAAAAAAGAACCATAATCAAAATGGCATTATAGAGCAGTTTCTGACTATAGGGATGTGATCCCCACCACACACCTGAGAGAGATCACAAACTATTTATATTCTTCCCACATTTTCCCACAATATAATTTAAATGTTCAACACCTGACAATTTTGAATCTAAAATTAAACCTAAAAAACACTATTTTTGACGCCAATAAATTCACCTTCAATAGAAAGATTGATCGGGGCGATCGACCTTCTCCTTGTAAAAGTCACTATACTACTTTTGGCACTCGACAAGGAAATTCCATGGTCATGCAACCAAACATAAATATAGTGAAGTGTATTATTTAGACGGTCCGTAGCTTCGTCAAGAGATTTTGAAGGGTGATAAAGAACAATGTCGTCAGCATATTGGAGGATATTACAGAAGGAGTCAATAGATTTATCCAAATCTGAGGTGTAGAGACTAAAGGATTGGACTTAGGACAGAACCCTGGGGTAATCCCTTCCAGACGAATCTGGGCGGGAAAAGGGAACCACGAACTGAAATTGACCTTCCAAACAAAAGGGTACATATGACATTTACAATTCTAACAGGAATATTCAACCTTAACATCTTCTCCTTGAAAATATGTAGAATTACATTGTCATATGCAGAAGAAATATCGAGGAAGACACCAGTGACATTATGGTTTTGGGATAGGGCTAATCGGATTTCGGAGGTAAATATGCTGAGTCTATCAATTATGCCTATTCCTTTTCTAAATCCAAATTGTGTTTTGTATAGGATTTCTTTACTTTCGAAAATCCACTCTAGCCGAGCTATAGGGCGATACGAGGAGGCAAGGTTAGGGGGTTTGCCAGGTTTTAATATGGGGACAACAATCTGATGTTTCCAGAATTCCGGTACGTTACTTGAGAAAAACACGTTATTACAAATTTCAAGAAGGTACTTTTTGGACTAGAGTGAGAGGAGAGGAGAGGAGAGGAGTAGAGGATGACTTTACTATAAAAGAATAAGGTACTCCATCTGCGCCAGGAGAAGAATCTCCCAAATTCTCAAGTACACCTGTTAATTCCGAAAGGGTGAATTTAATATCATGACTGATGCAATGTGGCTTTGACCAAATGACTGTTAGTGGATTTGAAAAATCGCGGTTTTACTTCAGAACATATAAGGCATGATACAATCACCCATCTTATTTCATCCATAGAGTAGGTTCGGTTTTTGGCTCTAATCCAATGAAACATTCTAGTCTCTCCAGGATGACGAAGATTTTCATGTTATGAAGTAAGTTTTAAGATGGATTCGGATGAAGCACACACGCGAGAAAGAGCGTCAGCTGGATGATTTTTACTAGCGGGTAGGTATATAAATTTTATCGTATTTTACGTTTAATGTCTTAATAATATGTTTGGTATTAAACATGTAAGAGACATCTTTGATCAGATGAGCTATTGTAATGTTTTCTAATAAGATAATGACGCCATTTTTTAAGGATTCTACTAAGGCATATGTTCGCTCAATAGCATAAATGTTCTGATAAAATGCTACTGATCGAGATGCTTGTGTAAGTACTGTCGCAATCGTAAACTGTCGGCCATTATCAGCCGTGATACTAACTGGCGCTCCTAAACGTGAAAATTTCTTTTAATGTGTTTATAGTATATGTAGAATCTATAGTTTTAGTTATTTTTATTTCTTTATATCGACTGTAATAGTCTACAATTACAAGCAGATAATGGCCACTTGGTAATGGTCCAAGGAAATCAATAGCTACGTCAATCCAGGGTTAACTTGGTAGTTGTCGTCTACGCATAGGGTTCGGAGGATTTGGTGCAGAGACCAGAGTGCAACCTTTACAAGCTCTTACATAACGTTCCGCATCTGAATAAATTTACGTCCACCACACCTTAGTTCGAAGTCGTACTATCACGAGCGCGCACGCACTACCACCTTAAGGTCGAGTTATGCTTGCAGGTTTTGCGGCTGGGGGCTCTCATACTATGTTTGTGAATGGATGCGATTATCATACTTTTAATGAATGGATGAGATTATCATACTTTAAACCGAATGAAAAACTTTTATGTCCAATAGATGATCGACATTGTTTCTCACTTGTACATATAGTGCTTCGTATTGTGTCATCTCCTTTATTTTTTGTGTTCTATCAATATGCTATCTATCTCACCTATCTTTTCTCTGTCTACGTTTTTGGTATTTTTTTGTTTATGCAAGAAAATTGCTTCTATTTTAATCCTTACTATTTTTTTTGCGGTTGCAATCAATCTAGTGTATGTGTTCCTTTGAAGACTTTACGTTACTTAAAAATAAAAGGAAAGGAATTTAAATTTGGAATTTTGCAGTATTATTTATTACATAGTTTTTTTTACATAATGTGCTTTTATATTTAGACATAGAAATCTAACTTTTTAAGTTATTTTCTTCAGACTTATAAATAAATAACAGTTTCACTAGTTCCTATTTTAAACAGCTATCAAATCTAACAATGTTTAATATTATTAAATAAGATTTAAATTATAACAGAAAGTGGAATAACTATGTAAGAAACCCTGTAATTAATTGACTTATAAAATTTAATTTTTTTTCTTATAAAACCATTTTTTTAAATTTCTTTTTAATCAGAAAAGTTTGATTTTCGGAGAAATTTCGTTTAAATTTCAAAGTTTTCTAACTATGAAGACATGTATGGATAACTATAACTATGAGTTGTAGGAGGACAAATTACCGAGTTTTAAAAACTCGAAAAGTCTAGCGCGTGAGACAAAAGATCGTTCATACAGTAAGGAGCAAATAGCTTATTTCCGAGCGCCACCGCATGGGTTGACCGAGCATCACCGAACGTTCCCGAAGATGTTGCATCGCACGCAGTACCAAGTATTTTGAATTAATTAATCAGAAGTTAATTTTTTTTCGATTTTCAAACTCAAATGGCACTAATTTAAAGCGGCAGTTGCATATAGAAGTTTTGGTAAAATTTCAAAATGCATATTGATGCCTATAATATTGAGTACAGCAGTTAACTTTAAAAAATTGAGGACAGCCTTCGTAGATAGATTTGATAAAATTTCTATTGTAGACATATGATTTGTATAATCTTTACTCAGTTATGAATGTCACAGTAATAAATATAAATCTCAATAACTGTAATTTTGCATATGGTATCAAACGAAAGGGTTTTAAAAGATTTTAAAAATGTATATCTTATTCGAGAAAAAAAATCTTAAATTTTTCTGACCAACAATTTTTTTTGTTCGGATTTTATTGGTCGTTATGTCAAATTGAAGGGCTTCAATCAATATTATCAATTATCAATTAATACTGACTGACAAAAAAAGTTAAAAACTAAACCCCCGACTACTTAAAAAGTTTATGATAAAACTTAATTGTAATTAAGTGCCTTACATTAAACACATTTAGTGCCTCGTTAAAACTAATTGAATTTTCTTAATTCTTAAAAGAGCGGATTGCCATTAGTTGCAGCTTACGATAACTTAAAGAGTTTCATTAAAAAGGCTTCAATTTGCACAAACTTAACTGTTTTGACTGAAAATAAAATACAACGTTGCCACATTTATCTTCTCATTATTAGTTTTAGCAAGCTACTTTTTCAAAAAACTAAGCGGCAACGTCGCAAATTGCTTAATTTTATTTATCGTTGTTGCTCAAACAAAATTAAATCCTATTTAACGCACACAAGATTCAATTTCGAATAGAAATAACTTGTAAGTTCGAATCACACATTCACATGTTTGTATATATTCAATAGACAGTCGTAAAATATTGCTACTCGTGTCTATCTCATTATTAGTTCAATCTGTCTCATTCGTTTTTAAGCAAAAGCATAAATATGATCAGCAGCGAAACTACCCACATTGGCTCAGTTTTGAGGCCTCCTAGCCTTAAGGCTTGTAGACCCAACGTAATGCCCGGCTTTGAGGGCATCAACGCAAGGAGGCGACGCGCAGCTACGCTGCGCCTCGCTCCCTTGCGGGGAAGCACTCGCCGCGCGGTTAGTCCGGTTACGCTGCGAAGGTCAATAGGGCCGCAGTTAGGGTCCAAAAAAAAAAAAAAAAAACCCACAATCCTTTAAGTGGCAGAGTCACACCTATCTACCCTTTTAATATTAGTTTTTTGTTGCAGTATAAGATGAAACCTAGAAACCGAAACTAACTAAAAGCTATTGAGTAGGTATTCTGTGCTAAAAGTAGAAACATGCATTCTACCTTGAGCATGAACTATCTTTTGTCTCACGCGCAAGACGTATTTTATAGAAGATACAGTAGAGCGTCTATAATCCTAATTAATTGGGTGAAATAGGTGTCCGGGAAACCGATTTTTTCAGATAATCGAACAGTATTGATTCTCTAAGCAACACTGCCAGCACGTCAAGCTAAGAACATAGTCGTTATATTAATTTTGTGATGGTTTCTATGATTTTATCTACTTTTGACTGTTATCTTATTGTAAAAGAACTAAGGACATTTATGTATTTTTAAATATTACGTTTTCGTTTTTCTCCCATTTTTGAGGATATCTTTACATAAGTCTTGTGTGTGTCTGAGTGATCGTTCGCATGATCAACGTTTACACAATCGGCGCTCTACTGTTTTATTTTACAACGAGCGCTTACCTAGCGCACGAGGTATTGTCTATGAAACAATATTAAGTCTTAAAACTTTGGGACAGAGCTTAAATTGTTTTGTCGAAAATTCTATAATTAAAATTTGATTGTTTTAAAAATTACAAAGTTTATGTAAACATTTATGTTGCCTTCTCAACATATTTTACACGCTAAAGAAAGCCGCCCCTGAGTAGAACCAACAAACAAAAGATCGTCATAATATTATGAGTATTAATGATATTATTTATATAATTAATCGAAAAATGTTAAAATGTCTCGTGATATTTGGCTGATATTAAGCCCCTCCCCATATAAAGCCACTATCCTAATCCTTTTTTCGTGCGAGATGTTTCTCGAAGAAGACAGCCACAGGTCACAATTTAACAAGCAACTCAGTCCGTATAGAGTAGCAGGAGTCAACATATATAGAATAAGAAACAGTCGAAAAACAGCGCGTAAGGTCAAGTAGCTGTAAGGGTTGAGTAGAGCGTCAGGCGTCAGCAGTTGGCGAAATGCAAAAAGTGACTAATTTTGTAAACAACACAAAAAAATAAAACAATATTATGATTTCAATGAATGATTTGCTTCCTTTAACGTCATTGGTAATAGAGATTTACTACGGTCAATTAGGATGGCGCTTGCGATCCAACCCCTAAAATGTAGTATATCGCGTACAGACGAATTTGGATGGCAAATGATACACCGTGGCAGCTCTCGACTGTACCTACAATACCAGGGTGACCTTCATGAGCAGCTGCTAGTACTTTTGACCTGAAACAAGACGGAATGACTATTTTATTACCCTTAAAAGTAATTATCTTGAAAAAATTGCTCGTGTTCAAAGATCTTATAGTTGTTAACACTCTGATCCCAGATATTTTGGTAAACCCCATTCCTAACTAGCTTTAATTCCTGGTCCTTTTCACAAGCTTCCTTTAACTCGACTATGGGAATCGCAACAAGGCGAGACTGATCAATCACTAAGTTAATGTGATTTTCGTCATCAAACGGCTGTGGTGGTCGAATATTAGAACTCAATCGTGATAGTGAATCAGCGATATTTTGTTTACCCGGACTGTATACGATTTTAAAATTATATGACTGTAAGCGTAAAACCCAGCGTTCTATTCGGGCCCGCGGTTTTGACTTTGGTCCAAATATAACTTCTAGAGGTTTATGGTCACTAACTAACTCGAAACTATCCTTGCCAAACAAATATGAGTTAAAATTTTCTACTGCCCAGACTAACGCGAGAGCCTCTTTTTTCCCTATCTGTCAGACTCTTATTGCCAAATGCGATTATTCGTCGTCCAGTTGCTCCATGCTGAACAAGCACTGCTCCTAATCAGACTGGACTGGCGTCAGCAAAAACTTGAGTCCTATCATGTGGATCATAATAACCTAGTGATCTTATTTGAGTTATCGCTCGTTTCAAGCAATTGAACGCTTCTTTTTGGTTGACTCCCCAGTATGATGTAATGTCAGCCCCTTTAGATAGTTTTAATTTTAACAATTCACGCAAGGGTCCAGTTAATGTTGCTAGGTTAGGAATCCATTTGCCTACATAATTAACTAGCCCCAAAAAGCTTTGAACTTCTTCGTTAACGAATAACGTTGGGTTCTCGAAATTACTCAATTGTTTTTACATATTTATCAAGAGGTTTGACCTCCTCAGATGACAATTGGTGTCCAAGAAAGTCTATCCGATTTACCCTAAAACAGCATTTAGAATCATGAAGTAAGACATTATTGTCCTTTAAAACTTGCAGGAGTTTTTAAGTCTCAAATCATGTTCCGTCTCATCACTGCCAAATACGATTATATCATCAATAAAGTTTACTACACCCTCACAGGGTAAAACATCCTTTCTAAATTTAAAAAAAACCCTCGGGTGCGCAAGAGATGCCAAACTTGTATCTGAATAGACCCTGACTTCAAATTTTACAAAAGTTGTAATATGTCTACTATCCTCGCTTAATTTTAGCTGATGAAATGAATTTTTTAATCTAATTTTGAAAATATTTTCGCGTTTCGAAACTTAGGTATTAACTGTTCCATAGTAGGTAAAGGGTGTTTTTCCCTTACAATAGCTTGGTTTACTTGCCTCCCATCTACACAAATCCGAATATCTCCATCCCCCTTCAGCACCGGTACTAAAGGAGAGATCCAATCTGATGGGCCATTCACAGCTTTTATAATATCAGTATCAATAAGTTCTTGGATTATTTTATTAATTTTAGACTCTAATGGGACAGGAACCCTACGACAAGGCTGAGAGACTGGTTTGACGGATTGATCTATAGGAATATGAATTTGTACATTTTTTATTTTGGAAAACGTACCTTCAACTGCATTTATTCCTAAACCCACTCTTAAGACGTCAAGTTTAATCGCAGTGTCTTTTCCAAGAAGATTTTTTGTGCCACTTTATACCACATAAAAAGTTGCTTTATCTAACCCAGACCCATTCTAAACTTTATTTTATTTATTATTTTATTTTATTTATTTAGGGACGTCTACAGCAAGTACATTACACAAACATATAAGAATCACATATTATAAACAGAAACTGATGTACATGCCTATAACAGACGAACACAACACAACACAACAAAGGTTACACACATATACTAAAATAAAACAGGTCACAAAGAAAAATAACATTGGTTTAGATTAATCCACTTTTATGGTATTATCAAAAGAACCTAGGACTGATAGCGGAATTTGGCTACCGAAAGCTATGAATTTCTTTTCCGGATTCTTAACTTGATTTTCAACATGAACCCCTTTAGCCTTAAGAGCTTCCCAAGTAGCGTGTGTGAGTGATTTACCTCATTATTTATTATGACTTACATGTGATTTTCTCACTAATGCATACCTTGATTTGTTTTAGTCACTGGCAGGGTCGCCACTTGTAATTTCCAGGTTTATTTGCAGTAAAACAATATTTAACATAAACTACACTTATACTCCCGAGCAGCGTGTACCGACAGCAAGTACCCGGTGGGATCGCTCCCCCCGCTTACCCTCTACCGCACGCGCCGCTAGTATAAGCACTAACCTTTATTGTAGATTTAAGTATATTCTACAGGCACTAAATAAATTGTTTGTAGCTATTTTTGATTACTAAAACTTCAATGTTAACATCATCAAGTTTTGTGTAACGGTTGATTATTTGGGAATAGACTAACTTAGCTTTTACTGTAAATGTAACATTTAGTACTAAGAAGTTTTGCCTTCCAGGACGATTTGCTTTCTTCGAAAAAACCCTCAGCTAAAAATGAATAATTTTCTGCTTTGATAATCTTCTCGTTATCTGAGCTTTATTTTCATGACTTTGAGCGTTAGATAGTCAAACTGTGGTACAGCTGTAACGAAAACAGCAGCTACATAACATACATGCAGAGGCTATTTAGCTCTACAAATGAAAATTCTAGGCTAAAATGCTCTCCGAGGACATCGGACCCTATTAAGGACTTCATATATAAGGACTGCACGTATGTTCTCAACAATGGGAAAACTCACGTTATTATAATGATGTTTTGAAAAGTCTGACCAGAAACTGTTGTGATACATCAATCCCACTGAATTGCTCATATCGAGAAGTTCTACGGCTCTGACTCCTCGAATATAAGCAAGCACAGTAGCATTCTGTAAAGATATTGGCGCAACATTGTGTTGTTTCTTTGGTATTTACTTCAGTTCTTACCTGTTTATTATATGCTGCATCTACAGAGAAAAAGCCCATAGCCTTGCGAATTTAATTGAGCTGTTTCCGATGACAAGATTTGGTTATATGCTTATTTATACTAGACCGAGAGTCAAGTTTTCTAAAACTCTGTGTTTAACATTATTGGATACTATTCCCGAATATTGTCATTTTAATTTCAACTTCAGCAATAATAATCTTTTGTTAGAGATTTATGGGCTGGAAGATAGCTGTCAATATTATCGTTTTCATGTTTTTTCTTGAAACAAGAATATGGCGAGCAAATATGTTATTCTTAAGCTTGACATACAATTTGTGCAGTAACAATATTGCTTCCTTGAATGATTTTGCGTCATTTATATTAGAAAGTGTATACGTTAGATGAAATATGATTTATTAGTAGTTGCAATTTCATACGTTCCCAATCTTCGGTTTCAATCACGGATTCTGGTTGAGCTACAAAGAAACTTGCAAACTTTCTTAGCCAGTGCTCCCAGACACGAGTAGCTGTGCTGTCGATCGGTGTAACGTCGTAACATTCTGGGCGTAAATATTTTTCCATATTCCACTTTTTATTTGCTTAATAAAATGAAGAAACCATCTGAGAATACTGGTTTTAAAAAGCAAAAATATGACGGTATGAAATATGTTAACATGACAAATCACAAAGAAAAATAATATAAAAGAGGTTTATATGACTTTATGTGATTTATTTTAACATTTTATCAAACATTTTATAATCTCATCGGAATAAGTTGTGGAATTTGAGTGGATTTGTGTATTACCTACAGGTTAGTTTTGGCTGGTTGGAATTTGATGGAATTACAGTAAGATATTAAACTGAACTGAATGTTCGTATTATTTTGGTTACTAAAAGTATGCGTTCGATAGTTTGGTAACTGTCCTCCTTAACAATTTTACATTAATGCATGTCTCAGAGATGCTTTATGAAAAAGAAGTAAGTAAAACCGAAATATAATTTTTTCAACCACAAAAAGCAGCATTTAAATCATTAGGTTAGAAAACAATTATTTTATTTGCAATAAAACATTCAGCAAACCTTTGTTTCGCAAAAATATTGATAATGTTAAGCAGTGAATTTATATATACTACTCAAAACAAAATAAGGGCCACGAGGTATTTTTTCATTTTGTTGTAAATTATTAAACATTTACATATTGAAAGTAGTAAAATATTGAGTATACAAACTCTTTGATAACTAAACTTTTTAATATTGTAGTATTCATCTAATGCTGGCAACAATTTTAAATAAAATTTGATTTAAAATTATTTTTGAAAATTTTGATTCCATTTTCTTTGTCGTTTTGCTTTCCTTAGCTTCTTGGTTTATTAGAAATTATCAGAGTTCATTGATATCTCGAATCAGAAACATCTTTTGCAATATGCCACAAGCACGTAGGCGTCATATGGACTCGCTGACAGCAACCAGAGCCGTTACAATGATTGAAGAAGGTCATTCGCAGTGATCTGTGGGATTGCAATTGAAGGGCCCAGATGCAGAAGTCCCTTAGTCCACTTAGGGACTTTTAGACCTGATATTACCAGCGTGTAGAGAAGGTTGAAATTGTCTATGCCCAGTGTTTAGTTTTTTTGAAAACGTCCCTAAATCTGAATAAAAATATCGAAATTTTACTTTATTACTTGATTTTGTGACAAAGAAATCCCTTATAAATTTAAAAGTCCCTAAGACAAACGTTTTGGGAGTAAAAAGTACCTTTATCCTAACTAAAATGCATTAAAAGTCCCTTAGTCCTAAAAATTGTGTTTAAAAAAAGTGGCAACACTAAAAAAACGACCGTTTTTTTCCAAAGCTATTTGAATTTGTGTCGTAAAGTAAACGTTATGTGGAACGAAAAATGCAGAGACATACTCGTAGTAATGATAAGTTATCAAGGTATGTATTCTTTACTTATTTTTTTCCGTATTCCGTTCTGGTCCTGTCGAACAAAAATTTTCCTTGTTGATTTTGGTACAAGCCATTTTATGTTTGTTATTTCGGTTGGTGAGTAAGGTTGATTTCACAACAATAAAGTTTTATACATAAAGTATGGAACAAAGTTAATACAAGGAACAAATTTTCGAGTTTATCGAATGCATTGCATTGTAACTTGAACTATACCTACATAGTCAATGGATGGAAGATAGTCAAGTAGGGTTTAGAGTAGGCAGTCTTTCTTTTTCATAGTCAGTACCTACATCATAACATGACATTACGTCAGGTTCAAATATGAGCTCACAAAGGTTTTTGTTGAACAGGTTGATGGCAGAAGCTGGCTTATTTGATAGTGACCCTGAAGGAAATTCATCTGGATCTGAATGGAGTTATACTGAAAGAAGTCGAAACGAAAAGAGCATATATGAAGCATCTCTCCAAAACAGAACTGAGCTAAATTTGGGGTCCAAAAAGCAAGAATCTGAAGCAAGCACGTTTTACGAACCTGATACACATGAGCTGTTAGAAACTACAGCCCGAGTTCACGTCGCTCCATCAACAGATGTACTTGTGGGGCACCCATCTACAGAAGTAGAGCCCAATGATAATGTCGCTCTATTACCAGATCTAGAAACAAAAAATCCCGTTGTTTCCTTGTCTGAACCAGAACAAAACAATAATGTCGTTGCCAGATCGTGTCACAAACACGTATTGATCAATCCCGAAACTGGAGATTTAGAAATTGTTTCGGAAACAGAACCTAATTCACGTCCAAAAAAGCTGAAATTGCTAAATCCTGAGACTGGACTTTTTGACGAAGTAACTGATGACGAAAACTCTGAAGATACAAAAGTTGGTAAAAAAAGAGAAAGACACCAAGCACCTGAAATAAAGCTAAAAAAGAACGAGTTGAAACTCATGTCAGAAGGAAAATACCACAATGTAAATGTGCTGATAAAATTGAACTTATTGAACAAAAAAGAGTGTTTGAGAAATTCATTAATTTGGAAACACACACACAGCAAAACATTTACTTACAAGGATGTATTGAAGAAGGTCTGCCCACAAGATATCGCCCACGAACACGCAATAATGCAAGGTTGAGACGAAAATTCAAATATACACTTCAGCTGACATCTAACGCAGTCTCGGTTTGTGCTGAAGCATTTCTCGCAATCCATGGCATAACACGAGATAGATTGAGAAAGAAGGTTCTTCAAAAGCACCTCGATATTGCTGATGGTAGAGGAAGACATGGTAATCACCCACGCTCGGTTCCTAAAGATGCAATTGACAGAGTTCATACCTTCATTTCCAATATACCCACTCAAGAATCTCATTACAGCAGGTCAGATAATAAACAAAGGAAATACATTTCAGCCGATTTAAGCATTGCCGAACTACACAGACAGTTTCTTATTGCAAATCCGGATTTGGACCCATTGGTGAAATATGAAAAATTCAGAGATATCTTCAACCATGACTTTAATATTTCATTTGGGCATCCAAGAAAAGATATTTGCAACGTCTGCGAAAAATTTTAAGTAGATATAAGATCAGCTGATTTGGCAAAGGATGATACTAAAATGAAGGAGCTACGGACGCAGAGAGAGCTGCATTTAAGAAAAGCAGAGATATTCTTTGATAAACTCAGAAAGACCGAAAGTATTGATAGCAACGAACTTGCTATTTGCATGGACTATCAAAAAAATTTACCTTTGCCCGTGACAAACATCCAAGACGAGTACTATCGGAGGCAGTTGTGGCTGCATAACTTTGGAATCCATAATATAAAGGATGGTACAGCAACAATGTATCTCTACACCGAAAATAATGCTCTGAAAGGACCCAATGAAGTGATAACAGCTTTAAATGACTACATCGAAAATGATAAAATTATTTTTTTATATGCAAGAGAATGTTTAATTTTGTTAGATTTTGTTTCAAAATAAAGTTGATTTATTTTATTTCACAACAGTATTTCATTTTCCTTGATACGGCTTATAGAATTGTTTTAAATTAAATTTTTCGTCTTTAATGTCATCTGGTGTAAAGTTGAGTTATGGGACTAAGGGACTTCTGCATCTGGGCCCTTCAATTGGGATTTTCTCGAAGAGCTGTTCAAAATCTATGGAATAGTTTCCAAGAGACCGGCAGTGTTAGAAGAAGACCTGGTTCGGGCAGAGTTCGCATTACAACAGCTCAAGAGGATCGTTACATTCGATTGAGTGCGCGCCGAGCTGCAAAATCGTTTACGGCTCACAACGGGTACTCGTGTCAGTGACCAAACTATTCGTAATCGATTGCATGAAGACCAGCAGGCATCAAGAAGGCGAGTTGTCCGTGTTCCATTAACCAGAAATCATCGTGCAAATCGTTTAAGATTTACCCGTCAACATTTGGACTGGGACATAAACCAATGGGGCATGGTGCTCTTCACAGACGAATGCAAAGTTAAATTTTTAACGACGATCGGCGTATTAGAGTATGGAGAAGACGCGGCGAGAGATTTTCAGAAGCCTGCATCCATGAAGTCGATCGTTTTGGTGGTCCAAATGTAATGATTTGGGGCGGGATAAGCTTACACGGCAAAACTGAGCTCGCTATTTTAAATGAGGGTACTGTTACTGCTCAGCGGTATATTGAGGAAGTTGTCAGACCACATGTGATCCCATTTGCCCAACGAGCGGGTCCTGGATTCATCTTGATGCAAGACAATGCTCGTGCACACACGGCTCAAGCGACTCGGTTTGTACTTGAAGCGTCTCAAATTCAAGTCTTGCCGTGGCCGGCGAACAGTCCGAACTTAAATCCAATAGAGCACATGTGGGATCAGTTGAAACGAAGAGTTAGAGACGGTGATCAGGAAATCCGCAACCAACAGCAACTCATCGACGCTGTTAAAAGGGCCTGGGAAGAGATTCCAATGGAAAATGTCAGGCAATTGATTGAGAGCATGCACTCCAGGCTTCAGGAGTGCGTAGCGAAACGAGGAGGGCATACTCGTTACTAAAAGATGAGCATAGAGTATTTTCTTTTGTTTTCAGTAACTTTACATTGTTTTTATTTTCAACCTTAAATGTGATTTTTTCTTTCAAAAGCAAATAAACTTTTTAATCATTATTATTGGAATAAGTTTATTGGTCTACACGGTAAAAACAACATTAGTTTTCGTTATGGAGACAAAAAATATATTGGTTTTATTATTTTCATGGTACAGACAAAATACCTCGTGGCCCTTATTTTGTTTTGAGTAGTATATATTACGACGGCGCAGGGACCAATTTATCGAAGGTCTCTATATCCGAAATAATAAAAAGTCATGTTCATATTTACTATTCATTTATTTGATTATGTCATACACAATTACGCCCGTTTATTAGCGGGTGTAAATTTTTTTAATAGTGAACTGTTTAACTTCATAATTCCTTCTACATCTTAAATAATTTGGCCTTCACCAAATTAACAGTACTTTTTGAGCCTTGTTATAGCACATAATGCATCTCTAGTTGTTGGAATATTATTTACATTGCAATCTTCTTCCTCTTCTTCATCCCCCTTTTCTTGTGTTTGAAACACAGACTCAATAATTTATTTATCATTCAAGTTATGAGTAGTGTTTATTTATGTTTCCCAATCCGTATCAGTTGCTTCCGCTGATGATAACCGCGCCAATGGCAAATATTGACTCAGCATATGACAAACATTTTTTGATTGTATCTGGAGTAACTCGTGCCCATGCTGTTGTTATCACTTCAATCGCATCCAGAAAATTGACAGTAAATGGAGTAGTACTTTTTTCAATGTCGTTTACCATTTATCCCACTAAAAGCTTTCGATAATTCGAGGCTGAATAACTGATGCGGTGTTTGGTGGTAAAAATGCCTGTTTGAAAAAAACTTTGAATTTGGGGGTGAACTGGACAGTATTCAATAAATAAAATGATTTTCTTTTTGTTTCCTCTTAGCTGAGAGGTCCACTTTCCTTAAAAAATCCGATGTCATTCACGCTTTTTTGTTGGCTTCGTAATCAACTGGAAAAGTTTTTTCATTCTTGAAATACCTTGGTGTTTTCGCCTTGCCTATAACCAGACATATTCGTATTTCGACTGCCATCTTGAAGCAACAAGCACGGTATCTTTTGATAGTTTGCCGCCAGTACACTTTTCTCCTTTTAATTTTTGTGTCCTATCTGTAGTCAATTTAAAAATAATCTCGTCTTATCAGCGTTCCGTATTTGACTGTCGGTATACCCTTCAGTTAATTTTGGTAAAACTGTTTTCAACCGGTACCTCGGTCTCCACAAGTCCGTATCGAAGTGCAAGTTGCTGGTGAATGATCCTAGCTACTGAGTTATGTCTGTGTAAGTACTCACCGCTGGCCAGATGAGAACAACCGAAAATAATATGCCTGAGTGACTCTCCAGGACGGCGGCATGCCCGACAAATGTCGATCGTACCATCCCTCAGGATATACCTATAATTGTTCGTCATCATGACCTCGTCAGCAATTGCACAGACAAAACCCTCGGTTTCTCCAAAGAGGTCCCCAAAGCGTAGACAGTTCACCGATGCAAGCAGATCAACATCAGGCCCTGTTAGGACCCGGTAGAACCGCCCATGTAACTCCTTGCTCTTCCATACGTCCTTGCGGTTCTCAGTGCTAAGGACCTTTGGCATTTGCCAGTTCTCTTTTGCCAAGGATAGCGGGGTAAAGGCCTTGTCAACTGCCACAACATCGCGCTGCACCGCACACTCATTTCCAAGGAAATATTCCCTAAAACTACACACCTCGCGGTTGTGGAGGTTCTTGGCATTTAAAAAGCCGCGTCCTCCACATTTTCGCGGTATGTACAGTCTCATTACGCTTGAGCGCGGGTGCAACATGCGATGCGCAGTGAGCTGAAAACGGACCTTTCTGTCCAGGGCATCTAGCTCAGTCTGAGTCCACCTTAGTATACCAAAGGAGTAAGTGAGCATTGAAGGCGCGCACCTTGTTGCCACCTGACAAAAGACTTTTCAGTTCTTTTGTCAGACGACAGAAGAAGCGCTCTTTGATCGCGTGTATAATGTCTCTGTCCACAATATCCAAAGACTGTGACATACCAAGGTACTTATAGGTGTCTGCTTCGGATAGAAATTTGAAAGATATTGACTCAGAAAGTTGTAAATTTGTAGAATTTAATCCCCCGTTGTACATGCATAATCGCACACTTATCTACACCAAACTCAATTTTGATAGAATTACAAAAGATTTCTGTGGTTTTTAGTAACACCATCAAATCAGGAAGATTTGGTGCAAACAGTTTGATATCATCCATGTACAGCAGATGAGAAATTAACTCACCCTCTCTCGGAAGCCGACAGCCTAATTCTGAATCCTTCAGCAAAGTACTGAGAGGATTCAGAGCCAGGCAGAATCATAATGGGCTTAGACTATCACCCTGGAAAATACCTCGCTAAATCCTTATAGTCTTGCAGATCGGAGGAGCCATCCTTACTACCTGGATGACGAAGGACTGTGGTCCACTACTCCATGCACGAGCTTAAGAAGGATCTTAGAGTGATATCAACTTTATACAATTCCAACACCCTTCTCAGCCATGAAGGAGGGACTGAATCATAGGCCTTCTTATAGTCGATCCAGGCAGCTGAGATGGCCCCCCTACTCCGCCTAACTTTTTGGCAAATGGTCATGTCTATGAGGAGAAGCTCTTTAGTACCACGGGACCCAACCCTACATCCATTTTGAGATAAGGCCAAAATATTGTTCGCTACGATGTGCGAATTTATTTTTGATCTCAAAATAGATGTAAAGCTTGTAAAGCGTAGGCAGGCACGTGATGGGTCGATATCTGAGCTCCAGAGCTTGTTGGAATTGTGTTGCCAATCGTTCATGTGAACTTCGAAACCATTTTAACCAGAAGTTGTGCAATCTATCTGGCCCAGGACTTCTCCAGTTCTGGGATGTACCAATAGTTTCGATAGTTTCACATTCACGATTGATTACATCCATCCACTCATCCTCGGTGTGTCCAACTGGCACTGACCAGATACCACACCAAAATTCAGTAATAGCGATGGCATCTGGCATGCACCCTTCAGACACAGATTGATCGACTTCCTCCCACTTTCGATATACCTTCCTTTGATCGCTTTGGAAGAGGCGATTCTGCTGAAATCGATCCACACGCTGTCGATAGCGACGAATACGGCTCGCCCACGCACAGACTTTCTGCTTCAAAAAGTCTATGCGCTATGTCACGGACATAGGCCATATACTCGTGGGAACTAATTTCAGTCCCCGCGAAGGCCCGATTCACAAAACGCATGACCCGGGGACCCGGTAGTGGCGGCGGTGGCGGCGGCCCGTGCTCGACACTGCTCGACTCGCTTTTGTCAGGTGCGGTGGCGAACTCATCGCCCGACGTTGATGGCGAGGAGCTGGACAAAGCGGGCTTGGATGGAGAGCGTGCGTTTTTGAATCCCGCTTTAGCTTTAGATCTAGTTATCGTGTTTTTTGTTGAACACTACATATTTTGTTTCTTTGACATTTGAATGTTGTTTTGATAATTTCTGAAATTGACATTTTTAAAAAGAAAAGAAAAATATTTATAAAAATGTGAAAAAAAATTCAGTCATTAGTTATGTATTGGCGGTAAGAAAATAGGTTTTTAAAAACTATTTAAAATCTTTAATGTTATTAATTTTAATGATACAATGGTTTCGGTTTGGATGGTGGGAACAGACTAACAATATTAATTAGTAAGTAAGTTGAAACAATTGAATCAAATTCCAGTAAATGCCATTTCAGTTGAAATGGCCGCATGTTTGATTCCGGTGAATTCGCCAGGTCAGCAGGTTTGGGCCCTGGTAACTCCTCCCTCCTTAAGAAGGAAGCGCATCTTGCGACTTCCTCCAGCGTCCTCTTTGGGTTGTTCCTCTTTGACTATGATGTCCTGGGACCTTTTGCTTGTCAGCCATCTGTACAGCTTCGAGATTGCAATTGTTATTCCTGTGAGGTACAATAGGATTGTAGTCCAGCTCGGGAGTGCCATCTGTATTGACCAATGTTCTTTTGAGTTTTCTTCATGAAAGTCGTTAGCTTTGTTAATAAGTTCGTGGATGCTGTCCAGTGAGATGTCTTCTAGTTGTAAGGAGTAAGCGATTGTCTCTCTGACGTATACTGTTCTCGTGGAAGGGTTATAACTTCGTTATTAATAATAGTGTTTATGTGGGTCGTGATGGTCCTGTTCATTAGATGAATTTCACAATCATCTGTCAGTGATATGATGTTTATTCCAGAGAGTGTATGATACTCAGTTTTGATGCCACATTTAGATCTGATGGTTTCTTCGTATTTGAATACCAGCAGCCAGCTGTTATCTTTGATCTTCTGTATGATGTTTTTCTTAAGCTTCAGCTTCGCATGCGTGCAGTTTGTTTTCCTGTGTTGAATTAGGGACAAGATACAGTCATCGGATGTCTTGATGTCGCTGGTTTCCATCAGCTTACAAAGATGAATTTCGTCTGTGATTCTCTAAGTGCAAGGTATTTGGACTTTGGAATTATGGTAAGGTTGTTTTTATCAGGGATGGAATATAGGTGAATTAAATGATATATAATCGGGTCAACTGGGATTTCTAATATAAAGGTAAGTGAATGTTCGGTACTATAAGCTTTAATGTCTATAGACTTTTCTATTCTAAGTATGTTCCCTACACTTATCTCTGCTACCGGATTAAAATTGAAACGTTTTTTGATGTTTATGAGTTTGTTTACTAAATTCTGTGGACTTAAGATACTAGGATGGAACACCAATCTGAGAGAATGTCATAGCATCTTCTAATAACATTAGCTTATCTAATAATATCTGTAAACTAAAATCTATCTGAACGTAAAAATCTAAAAAGTGCAGGTGGTTTATGACTGCATTTGAACTTGCAGTTGTGTTTTGTAGAATATCAATTAGTTTCCTTTGGTTATTATTAATCTTACTTAATTGATTATTGATCTCATTTGTTATGCTTTGAGCTAACATCAGTGACTTTTTCTGAGTATTTTCTGTAAAATTAATATTTGATTTTAAATTTACTAAACTATTCTCAAAATTTATTGCATCATTATGATCTAAATTGCCTGTAATGGCTTTAACTACTGATCCTAATCCATCTATTAAACCACGCTTAAGTCTACTACTAGGTGCAATAAATGTTATTTTCTTATCTATTATATTTAACTTATTCTCTATCTGGTCCTTATATGATTTATGCAATTCTGCATTTGCAGTTTTCGCCTCTGCATGTCTAGTGCTAGAGTATAACGCTAATAATTTTATCGACGTTAATCGTAGATAGGTGACGTTATAAATACATGCTAAACTAAATCAATCTATTTGTC
Source organism: Choreutis nemorana (assembly GCA_949316135.1). Taxonomy (NCBI): domain Eukaryota; kingdom Metazoa; phylum Arthropoda; class Insecta; order Lepidoptera; family Choreutidae; genus Choreutis; species Choreutis nemorana. The sequence goes on from OX438611.1 coordinate 3,733,465, forward strand.
TAAGAATTTGTCCTTGTTTTATAAGAAGGATTCCATTATGATTGTCTACGGGATCGAGGGTTATGTTGGCTCTTGCGTAGATGTGGTCTTCGTAGAAGTGAAATATACCCTGATCGACTTAGGATGATTAATTAGGATAATTAGGATGATTACCTACTATTTCTATAACATTGTTAGGGTGCAGATGTATAATTTTGTAGGGTCCTTTAAAAACAGGCTTCGTCTTATCGTTCCTAGCTGTCTTAGCAACCTGATTGTAAACTGTTTCACTTACCTTGAGCACTATCTCTTCTGCTTCCTGGTTTCGCCTAGCTATTACCTGTTCCTTATTTTTAGATATGTTAGCTGCTACACACTCCTGAACTGCTTCAGCATTTATTCTATGTTTTATGACGTAATCCTGATAGAACTTCTTCGGGTAGTGAAGCTCCAGAGGATTCCTTGATGCTGTATGACCAAATAGTAGTTCTCTAGGGGTATAGTCAGTAGCTGAATGTATCGAGTTATTGTATGCAATTATTGAGTATTTCATTAATGTGTGTATTGTATCTTCTTTGTTTGTAAGTCTTTGTAGTCTAATTATTTCGGCTATAGTTGAATGAAATCGTTCAATAGGTGAGTTAGAATTTGGATTGTAAGGTGTCGTAAAATGAATATGAATATCGTGCATAGCACATATTTCTTTTATGACTTCATTGTCGAATTTAGTGTCAGAGTCCGTGGTTATTTTGAGTGGTAGGCCTAACACTGCGAATACTTCTAAAAATACTTTAACAATATGAATACTGCTGGTTGCTTCTAAGGGGATGGCCTGTGAGAACTTAGAAAAGTTATCAATTACTGTCAGAAAAGTAGCACCTCCTGTGGAATAGAGATCCATAAAAAGATGTTCCATTGGTTTAGTCGGTGTGTCTGTCAGAGCTAACGGTGGTCTTAAGGGATTACGTTCATATTTAGCTTGCAAACATCTGTTACATTGATTTATGTAACTTTGAATAGTTAACATCATGTTAGGCCAATGGTAATTACGGTGAAGCTGTTTATATGTTTGTTAAATACCACGATGGACGTTTTTACCTTCGTGATATTTTTTATTAATTCTTCCTGCTCTGATTTATTATCTACAAGAGTAACTTTAGAAGTGCATTTAAATAATTTTGGCCCTCTGTCATTGAAAATAGTTGTATAAACTCTAGAAAATGCATAGTATAGTGACTCATCGTAAAAGTAGCAATGGAAAATTCTATCGGGGATTGTATGTTCTTTAAGAAAATTAATTATCTCCTTTTCGGTATTATTAAATGGTATGAAAACATCCTTTATTACTGTTCTAGAATTAGTAGATCTGTTATCTACTCTGTAAGTTGAGCCAGGTGTGGATCTTATATGGAACTGTTTCAACTGTCTATCTATCGCATCTGAAATTATAGGGATACCTCTATTTTCATTGTCTGGTATGGTTAGTTGAAACTAGTTTGTCGGGATCTACGGAAACTACACTCATACTATCTGATTCAGCGTCTATGTTAATTGAAGGGGGTCGTAAGTAATTGTCATTTGCAATGCTGCTTTCAGAAACAGGGTCGTCCGTATTGTCAGGTTGGATGCGTGCGTTTTCGAAAATTCTGTCTATTATTGCGTCATCTTTGTTGTCGTCAAAATTTACTACCAAAGATTCTATGGAAAATTTTAGCTCGAGATAAAGCGTCCGCATTTAAGTTTTGTGTTCCTTTTTCATAGATTACTTTGTAGTCGTATTCTGCAAGTTTCAGTCTCCAGCGAGTCAATTTTGAATTGGGGTCCTTAAGGGACATTAACCAAGTTAAAGGTCTGTAGTCAGTGTAAATTGTAAATTTTCTACCGTAAAGATAGGGTCTGAAATACTTGGAAAAATCGTGAAGCGTTCCACATTTTTTGGTCTTTTGAGGTTAGGTTAGGTTAGGTTGACTACCTTTTTTGGACATTTTTTGGCCTTTTGGAGGTTTCTTTTGGATGTTTTCGGTGATATTTCTTTTGACTTTGCTTTGTTTCTCGGATTTTGGATTTCTCGCTATATACTAGCACCTGGCTTTGCTTTACGGATTTGATATTTTTGCTCGTGGATTGGTAGTGTTGTTTCGCCGGTGAAGATTATTTCACCGACGATTTCTGAGTTGGGGAGGGCGTTGGAGTGGGAGATGGAGTCGGGGACGTCCCCTGATCCTGAACCCAGGGGGGGGAAGCCCAAAAATGGGGGAAGGGAACTGGTTGTCCGCCTTACAAGGGCAGCGGAAGTCGAGGCTTTGGTTCGGTCGGGGGTGGCGTTAAACGCCATCTCCGACCGTAATCGCGCGGATTCCGCGTTCGGGGGGGGGGAGGAGTCGGGGACCGATGGGTCCCGGGTAATGGGAATGAAGCGGGGGTGCAAGCGGTCGGGCCGCATTTGGAGCAAGAGTTCGGAGGATGAGGGTGCGGGGCGGAGTCCGGAGGTTGTGCCGGCTCCAAAAGTCCCGCGATCGAGGAAAGGGAGGGGAGGCTACAGCCACTCGGTTGGAGTCTCCCAGGCTCGGAGGGAGTTGGAGGCGGGTCCTGACGACTCCGACATGGAGTCCGTGGAGTTTGAGTCGGAGCCAACCCTCACGGAGGATGATGGGGCCGATGTTGTGTTGGCGCAGTCGGCGGGTATGGGGTTCCCTATCGCGGATATGACCACCGCTCGGCTCCAGCATGCATTCGATGCTGGAGTCGGGAAAATCGACCAGGTTCTTCGAAAGTCGAAGAACCTGAAGGGGACCAGTATTAGGGAGGTCCGGGACGCCATGAGAGACATGGCCGAAGTTGTGCAGACCATGGCGTCCCGTAAGGAGACTGAGGAGGTTTGCCGTCTCCAGGCGGACAACAAAAGGCTGAAGAGCCAGTTGTCTGCCCTTGGGGCCCAGGTGGCGGCTCTTCGAAGGGCTTTCTCCGAAAGAGAGGCGGCTCCCCGTAAGTCCGGGGCCCACAAAGTCAGGGCCCTGGACTCTAAAGTCTCCAGGGAGGAGGCAGCAGGGGAGGAGCCGTTCGACATGGAGGACGTCGGCAGGGCCTCCCTAACAGTTGCGGACTTTGGGCGGGCGATGGCCCAACTCCAGAGGGACCTGATGGCCCACATTGGGGGGATTATAAACGCCCGCCTGGAAGGGTTGGAGGTGGATGGCCGTCTCCTCCCTGCAAGGTCCCGCAGGCCGCCACTGGCGGCGGACAGGTCCTATGCGGCCGTGGCCTGTCCACCAGCCAGGGAGAAGCAGAGGGCGGCTCCTCGCCCCGCCAGCGCCATAGTGGGCCGCCGTAGTTTGGGGGCCCCAACCACGCTGGCACCCGCGGCCAATTTGCCCAAGAAGGCAAGGCCTGTGGCGCCGGGGAGGTCGGGGGCCACCAAGACCCAAGAAAGGGCCACCGAACAGTTTGCGGGCTCTTCCAGGGATGAGCCACCAGTCGTCCTAAATGAGTGGACGACGGTGGTCAAGAAGGCCCGCAAAGCCCCGGCAAAGGCCCCGGCTACGGTGGCACCGGAGCGGCCGAAAATTCCGAGGCCTCCCAAGTCTCTCGCGGTGGTGGTGTCGCTGAAGCCGGAGGCGCTGGCTGAGGGCGCCACTTACAAGGACGCTCTGGCCACCGCGAAGGCGAAGGTGTCCCTTCGGGAACTCGGCATCGCTGCGGGCAAGTTCCGGCGCACAATGACCGGGGCTTGCCTCATGGAGCTACCGAAGGAGACCACCGCCAGCCAGGCGGACACCTTGGCCCAGAAAATCGGTGAAGCCTTGGGGGAGTCCGCGCGAGTCACCCGACCCTCCAAAATGGCCGACTTTAGGGTCGGGGGGTTGGATGACTCCATCAGCGCGGAGGAGTTGCGTGAGGCGCTGGCGGGGAGGGCCGGATGTCCACCCGAGAAGATTCGGGTGGGCACCATTATCGTTGGTAGCAGGGGCATGGGGTCGGTGGTGGCCTCGTGCCCGGTGGAGGCCCTCGCCAAGGTGTTGGACGGGGGGCGGCTGGACGTGGGGTGGAGTTCGGTGGCCATCCAGGCGCTTGAGCAGCGGGCAATGCGCTGCCACAGGTGCCTGGATAAGGGGCACACCGCTCTGCTCTGCCCGTCCGGCAAAGACAGGAGCCGCCTCTGCTACCTGTGCGGCCAGGAGGGGCACATGGCGGCAACCTGCAGGGAGGCCTTTAAGTGCGCCCTCTGCACAGACAAGGGCCTGCCAGCAGGGCACAGGATGGGGGGGCCGCAGTGCAATCCCCCCCCAGTAAGGGGCCGCAACCCTGTGGCCGCGCGAGCGTCCGCCGCCAAGGCCACCCCGGGAGTTTCGCCAATGGACACCAACAATGCCCATTAGGTCCATTGGCGAAATCATCCAGGCGAACCTAAACCACTCCGCCGGGTCGCAAGACCTAATGATCTAGGCAATGGCGGAGTGGGGGGTGGACCTGGCTCTGGTGTCGGAGCCGTACTGCATCCCGTCGTCCCCTAGGTGGTTTGGGGACGCGGACGGGATTGCAGCGGTGGTGGGCGTGGGCACGAGTGCCGCTCCCCCCCTCTCTCTGAGGGAGAGAGGGCCGGGGTATGTGGCCGTGCAGTGGGGCCGAATGGTGGTGGTGGCCGCCTATTTCTCGCCCAGCCGCGGCAGAGCCGAGTTCGAGAGGTTCTTGGCCGCGGTTGAGGGGGTGGTTCGACGGGCGGCCCCACTCCCGGTGTTGGTGGGGGGGGACCTCAATGCCAAGCACACGGCTTGGGGGTCCCCTCACAACAACGTGAAGGGTGAGGATCTGGTGGACTGGGTCTACTCCTTGGATCTCCAGATCCTCAACCGGGGTTCGGTCCCCACGTGTGTGAGGTGGCAGGGTGAGTCGGTTGTGGACGTCTCCTTTGCCACCTCGTCACTCGCCGCCCGGGTCCGGGACTGGCGGGTGATGCAGGGTACGGAGACCTTATCGGACCATCGGTATATCCGATACGCGGTCTCCGTGGCGGGTCCTGGGGCCCCGGTTCACCTGGGCCCCGAAGCGAGTGCTCCCTCATCGTTTCCGAGGTGGGCACTCGCAAGGCTCCGACGGGAGGTGGCCGAGGAGGCGGCCATCTTCCGCTCCTGGTCGGAGCCACCGGCGGAGCTGGAGGGAGACGCCGAGGGCATGGCGGCATTCTTCGCGGACGACCTGGAGGTCGTCTGCAACGCCGCCATGCCTCGTTCTCGGGGCCGTCCAAGTCGGCGAGAAGTTTATTGGTGGACGCAGGAAATATCTGCCCTGCGGGCCACCACTCTCGCCGCCCGGCGTGCCTACTTGCGTTGTAGACGTAGGCGCGCCCAGAGGGGCCCCGACGAGGAGGCCGAGCTTCGCCGGGCCTTCAGGGAGGCCCAGAAGCTCCTGCGGTGTGCCATCAGCAGGAGCAAGGGGGAGGCGGAGGAGAGGTTCCTAGCTCTCCTCGACGCCGACCCCTGGGGGAGGCCGTTCAGGGTCGTGCGGGGCAAGTTTCTTGAGGCTGCCCCGCCGACGTCCTGCATGGAGCCGGGCCTCCTGCGAGGTGTCCTGGTGTCTCTCTTTCCCGACCCAGGACACTTCGTTCCTCCCAGATCGGCCCTTCCCAGGGTGGCCACCCCGGAGGTGTGGACTGAGGGGCCTCCGGTCACGGATGCGGAGTTCGATCGAGGAAGAGATCGGCTCCGCTCCAAAAGGAAGGCCCCGGGACCGGACGGGGTCCCCTCAAAGGTGGCTGCCCTGGCGTTGGGGCCATTGGAGGAGCGGTTCCGCGCGGTGCTTAACACCTGCATCGCGACGGGCCGCTTCCCCAAGAGATGGAGAGTCGGGAGGCTTTGCCTCCTCCGCAAAAGCGGTCGCTCTCCCGACTCCCCATCGGGGTATCGACCGGTGGTGCTGCTGGATGAGGCCGGGAAGTTCTTTGAGAAGATCATAGCTTCCCGAATCCTGCAGCACCTCGAAAGCCAGGGGCCGGACCTGGCCGAGGTCCAATTGGGCTTTCGGACCGGTCGGTCCACGGTGGACGCGGTGGCTGGCCTCAAGAGGTGGACTGAGGCGGCCACAGCACGAGGGGAGGCTGTTATCGCGGTGTCGCTCGACATCGCGAACGCTTTTAACAGCCTTCCCCATGAGTGCATAGAGGCGGCACTCAAATTTCACGGAGTGCCCCTCTACCTCCGAGCCTTAGTGGAGGGCTACCTTCGCGAGAGGGTGGTCCTTTACGAGGATGGACGGGGGCGCGTCCAGTCGTGGTCGATGGCGGCAGGTGTACCCCAGGGGTCCGTGTTGGGACCCCTACTATGGAACTTGGGGTACAACTGGGTTCTGCGGGGCGAGCTCTTGCCGCGGACGGAGGTCGTCTGTTTCGCGGACGACACTCTGGTCGCTGCAAGGGCTCGCGACTGGAGGGATGCGGTCCACCTTGCGTCGGTCGGCACTTCGCTGGTCGTCCGGCGCATCCGCATGCTGGGGCTGGAGGTGGCTCTCGCTAAAACGAGAGCCATGGCGTTCCATGGCCCCAGACGCAGAACCCCTCCGGGGCTCCGGGTCCGAGTGGAGGGGGTCCGTGTTCCGGTCGAGGTGTGTATGAAATACCTCGGCTTGATCTTGGATCCCCGGTGGAGTTTCGAGGAGCATTTCAAGCTCCTGGCTCCCCGGCTCTGCGCAGCCGCCGCCGCCCTCGGACGGGTCCTCCCAAACGTGGGGGGGCCCAATGCATCGTGCCGTCGGCTGTACCAGAATACGGTACGGTCGATGGCGCTGTACGGAGCCCCGGTATGGGCCGAGTGCCTCACCCCCCGCACAAGGGCCCTCTTGCGCCAACCGCAGAGGGTCATCGCGACCCGGACCGTGCGAGCGTATCGCACGGTCGGACACGAGGCGTCCTGCGTCCTTGCAGGTACGCCTCCGTGGGAGCTCGAGGCCCTGGTTCTGTCCAGGGTCCATCGGGCTAGAGTCGCCGCACGACTGCGGGGGGAGCGCCCCGTTCTCGAGGAGGTGAGACGGGTGCGCACCCGGGCGAAACGGGAGGCCGTTAGCCAGTGGGGAGAGGCACTCATGGCCCCGCGTGCCGGCCACCGGACGGTAGAGGCAATCCGTCCGGTGTTGGAGGAGTGGGTTGGGCGCCGGCACGGCAGCCTTACCTATCGCCTTGTGCAGGTTCTGACCGGACACGGATGTTTCGGTCACTACCTGCACAGGATCGCCCGGCGGGAGGAGTCACCGCGGTGTCATCATTGTGACGCCAATGATGACACAGCCGAGCATACGCTCTGCGTGTGCCCGGCCTGGCGATCTGAGCGCCGAATTCTTCGTACGGCGCTCGGCGGAAGTTTCCTTTCGCTCCCAGCCATGGTCAGAGCTATGGTTGGGAGCCAAGGGATCTGGGAGGCTGCGGTCTCCTTCTGCGAGAGCGTAATCTCGGCAGCGGAGAGGGAGCGGGAGGGGGATGCTCTAGCCGCTCCTCTTCGGCGTAGGCGGACGGGCCATCGTAGGCGTGCACATGTTCGCCCGCCTTAGGTCCGGTAAGAGCGGCCTGCACACGGGGGTTAGCCTCCCCGTGTGCATTGCACAGGCCGCCCCGTCTGGGGGGATGTCTCGTGTCCGGGCATCTCCTCCACTGGCGTGAACCCCGGCATAAGGCCGGGAGGCCCTGGGGTGGGTTTGGAGAATTGCTCTGCGGATCCCAAACTCTCCCCCGACTCAAAAGGGCTGGATGGACACCGGAGAGGTTTAGTGGGTATTCCCGGCTTGCCGGGTGAGCCCCACACACGCCTGTCGCTTGGCTAGCGGCAGGCATGGTGCGTAAATGCATTCCTCTTCGACAAAAAAAAAAAAAAAAAATACTTAATTGACCAAATTATAGCTAATAGTTCCTTTTCTATGGTCGAGTATCTCGATTCGGTTTCAGAGAGGGTTCTAGATGCAAACGCAACAGGTTTATCAGAACCAACGGTACCTTGTGATAACACTGCTCCGAGGGCTATATCTGAAGCGTAAGTTGTCAGAATAAAGGGTTTATCAAAATCGGGGTATTGTAGTATTGGTGCATTAGTCAAAATTTCTTTGTATGTATTAAATGATTCTACAAATTGGGGGGGTATGAACTACTTTGCTGTTATTTTTCAGGCAAACTGTCATGGGTTAAGTGAGTTTAGCAAAGTCCTTTATAAATTTTCTATAGTATCCAGCAAGTCCCAGAAATGATTTTATTTCTTTCTGAGTCTTGGGTAAGGGGAAGTTTAAGACTGCTTTAATTTTGTCTTTATTAGGCTTAAGGCCTTGGCCAGCCAGTTCATGTCCTTAAAAGTTTACTTGGGTTTGAAGGAACTCGGATTTATCAAGTTGAATTTTTAGATTATGCACTTTAAAACGGTTAAAAACTTGTCTGAGTTTAACTATGTGCTCCTGGAGTTATGTAGATTATGGAGCTATTATTACGTCATCTAAGTACGTATATACGTTGTCTAGCCCTCTAAGTATGTGATCCATCAGTCTTTGAAAGGTACTCGGTGCATTTTTGAGACCAAACGGCATTCTAAGAAATTCATAGTGGCCTCTTTCTATGGTGAATGCGGTCTTCTCTATTTCATTGGGGTGCATTTCGACTTGATGGTAGCCACTAGCTAAATCTAGGGTTGTGAAGTATTGTGCTCTTCCTAATCTGTCCAGTATGTCGTGAATGTTTGGGAGGGGATATTTGTCTTCCACGATTCTGTCATTAATTCATCTGTAGTCAATCACTAATCTCCATTTTACTTTCCCGGAAATATCTGGTTTCTTTGGAACAATGTGAACGGGGCAAAACCAGGGTGAAATGCTTTCCCTAATAATACCTTGTTTCAATAATTTATCTATTTGATCTTTGATTTCTTTACGCTGCTGCGGGGCTTGACGATAATTTCTTATAAAGATAGGACTATCATCTATATTCATCTTAATTCATGTTTAACTGCATGAGTGAATGTTAAAGGAATATTTTCAGAATAAAAAATATCTCTATATTGATAGCAAAGTTTACTTATTTCACGTTTTTCCTCTTCATTTAAATGATCCATATTAATTTTTCTAAATTTTTACAAAGTTCGGCATCTATTTCAGGAGTAATTTTAATTGATAAAATGTAACTTATATTTATTACTACTTATATTTTCTGTAAAAGGTTTAAGCTCCAGCTTGACTCTATTAGATACTTTTATTTTAGGATTGCTATAATTTATCATTGTTGTTTTAAAATATCCATTCTCAACGCTTACTATAGCGGCTGGTGATATTAACTCTTTATCCCAGTAATAATCGTCATGAAGGTAATGTCCGTTAATATAGTTAGCTTTTACAATAATTATCTTTTCACATCTAGGGTCTATATAAATCTGTTTCGAAGGGTAATCGAAATATATAGGTATGTCTGTAGTTGAGGTATGTAGAATTTCGTTTTGAATGTCGATTTTACTTTCTATTTTTTAATAAGTCTATCAATTCTCTATATTTTGCATCAAAATTAAATAAAAGAAATTTATGTACTATGTTACTGTTAAACACCGGGGGCAATGGCACGTATGCTACGAATTCATGTTTGGAAGTAGCGTGAGCGGTTTTAACTTCGACTGGTTCTTTTTGCACGCAATTTTTAAGGCAAGTTCTTTTAACAACGTCGGGTGATATCATTGAACAAGACGCTCCTGTGTCTATGAGGAATTTGAGGAAGTTAACTGCATCGATGTCCGGAGCATCGTGCCCTAAAGGGGTATAGAACGGTTCCTGAAACTGCGGGTTTTCAGGTTTACTTACCGATCTCATCGTAACGTCCGACACCTTCTGATGTTGTGGACTGGCTTGCGGCTGCGGAACGTTTGGTTGACTTCTAAAGTTTCTAAACGTTCCTGAATTCCTGAAATTACCGGTGTTGTTTGAACCGGGTGCTGTGTAATTGGCTGCGAGTTTGGTGTCCACTGCTGCTTTTGGTCGGTAAATTTATAAAATGGGGTATTTACCTTATTTGGTTTTGATTGAGGTGTTAACGGAGAGTTGAAACTAGGGGCGTTGTGGTTATACGCAGCCCTAGACTCCTCTTGCTTTGCAGACACCATAGCAATTTCTAGTGTCTCTGCTTTGCATATCCTAACACTTATAGATACGTGAAAATCTAACTGGTTTACGAACTGATCGATAGCCATGTTTTCATAGTAAGACTTATCGCTATGCGTTCCTATTGAATACAATATATTTAACACCTCTCTAATCCTACTACCGAATGAATCTCCGATTTGAGGCGATGCATCCTAGTTAGCTCTTGCATAACTTGGGATTCATTCCGAGATTCTCCTAAGCGACGTATTAACGCACCCCTAATATCGGTCCACGAATCTAGCGCGTCCTCAAAGGCTAGTGCATTAATGGCTGCACCGCTTAGGCTACTTTTAATCAAACACGCCACAAGTGGGTGTGAGGGTTCCTGTAGCAGAAAGACAAGTTTGTCTACTTCTTTTATGTAAAAATTCAAAAGTTTGGGATTGCCATCGTAGCGCGGCATTAAATCCGAGATGGTTTTGTAAGTCATATCGCAATCAAACAGAGCCATTTTAACTGAGTCGGATTAAGATAAAAAGTCTAATGCAATTTTAGCCTCTAGACCCCACAAAACACTTACAAAATATATACTAAATTAAGGCAGGAAATAGAGCAAGGACACTTGAAAGATCAAAGCACTTACCAAAGCAACCAGTGCATCTCCAGCCTGAGTCTGCTACACCAAGGGTTACCGCCAACGTAGATTCGTGACAATTCAGATCGCGACACAACGATTAACACCGTTAACTTTGTCGAGAGCTCATCCACAAAAGTTTCGCGATCCTACCGACTGCGCCAGTTATGTATTGGCGGTAAGAAAATAGGTTTTTAAAAACTATTTAAAACCTTTAATGTTATTAATTTAAATTATACAATGGTTTCGGTTTAGATGGTGGGAACAGACTAACAATATTAATTAGTAAGAAAGTTGAAACAATTGAATCAAATTCCAGTAAATGCCATTTCAGTTGAATTGGCCGCATGTTTGATTCCGGTGAATTCGCCAGGTCAGCAGGTTTGGGCCCTGGTAACTCATTGCAGCGGTTTTTTATTTATTTTTAATAATTATTATTATTAAATCCTACTGATATACAAGAAAAAAAAGAACATTTTAACCACCACTTCCCGTTCCCGCCGAGTAATTGACAGATAGAGAACGGCGAGAACGATATGTGTCAGTTTTTTTGTAAATCAGCAGAAATTAATGTGTTAAATGCTAGTGTTTTGATCGGTGAATGTCTGTAGTATAATTCAAGTGTGGGGAAGGTGAAATACAACGATTTCGACTTTTCGACATCTCTCAAGTAACTCGTACTAACCTACAGTAACCGTACGTAACTGTAGACAGATTCATCCCTCTATCTGTCATCATTTTTTCATTATATCATCTTTATGAAAGAAAAAATAGAATAGGAACTTCCGTTTTAAGAGCTTATGCTCTTTGCCTTTCCCCAAAAGGGACGATTGAAACAAGAAAAAAACTTGACTGATACTTCTGTGTTTACTTGTTGAGTGTCACATTAGTCTGTGCTTGTTTGAGTCCATTAATTTTATGATTATTTTCGATATTTTCAAAAATGATTTCAAGAAAAGGCCAAAAAGCAGTTAATGAAGGAGTTGTTGGAAAATATATAAAAAAGGACACACCACCAGACTTGCCAAGTAAGAATAAGAAATAAAACTTTTAAATTCTTGACATTTGTTACTGTAACTAAATTTACAAAATTACAATTATTATTACAGTAATCAACGTGTGGACCACAGGTCAGAACAGGAGACCTCGAAGTCAGCCATTTGGTGCCTCGGATGCTGTTTCTCAAAACCATGAAAACAAGTTTGGCAAATCCCAAACCATGAGTGGTCATGCTGGAAAATATACACCTAGTGAATCTGTTCCTAATTTAGCCCACAGGTATAAAAAATTACTTTTCAGATTATAATATCTTGTGACAATTCATAACAATAATTTTGTCTCAAACGAACACTCGTGGGCTTCTTGTGGGTTGCAACCACTGGGGAGTCCAAGATGTCTGGAACTCTCAAAAAACATTTGACACCAGAGTCCAATCAAAAATATGGAAAATTTGAATAAAAGTAGTTAAAAAACATTCTAAGACTTAAAGCCTAAAATAAGTCCTGCAGTGATTTGTGAGGGTTAAATTACCATGGTATATGATGGATAATTGGAAACCCCTTGTCTTTTTGAGGTTGTTTCACCCCTGATGGGTATTGATACTAAACAATGACAATGATATTTCAAGGATATATTTAATATTTATTAATTATATTATTTTGCAGATTTGCCAACCTATCCACCAATAGTGATGCAGCTAGTACTTCGAGCAATTATAATTCACAGTTTTGTTTGGATTCTAATATGGTAAATCTATTACTTGAGCAAAAATGAAAATGTTCATTTAGAGAAATAATTAATTGTAAAATTTCTATTCTCAGGCTTCTCATTCTACTTTAAATGAAATTGATGATTCATTTAGTAGACAAACAAGTCAAAAGTTTTATAGGCAACAAACTGAAGATCCTATTTATCAAAATCAACAACAGGTTTGTTTGTTTAGTTAAAGCTTTTCTATTTCATACTTTCATAAAAAATACATGAATTTAGTCATGAAACTAATAAATATTGGATTTTTATTGTCAAAAGATGAATTTCATTTGTCTCTTTTATTCTCTATATGTTTTACTCTAATGTTCTTACATTTCATTATGTTATCTTTTAGATAAGTGAATAGATGTTGAAATAAAATGTTTATATAAATTTTAAGGTACAGCAACAAAAGCAGCAGCAATATGGGTCGAGGGAGTTTAGCATTCCAAGGCTTTCCTCTAACTTGAGTCTCACTCCCAGGCATCACCCTCCATCACCACACTCTATACGGCTTCATACTTGCAGTGAATGTAAGGTTCAAATTTTTTGAAAAGCAAGACACATTGAAAGAATAGCCTAAACTAAATATTATGTTTTTTAACTGCACACATATTGAATTCTTAAATTAAACTTCCTTTTGTTTCTACTACAGCATACACCACTGGTAGCCAATCTTCTCCAATATACTCCAATTATGTTAATACTTCTGCTCTTCCATACAATAAAAGCCATGGGAATACAGTTATTTCATCCAATCAAGGTAATATATTTTTAATTAAGGTATTTGTTTGCTAGCCAGGTGACATTTAAATTATAATGTGAACTTTTTGTTAAATGGAAGTGTGCTCCATAGGTTCAGATGAATGTGAACTTCCACTGCCTCCGGGCTGGTCAGCAGACCGCACTTTGCGCGGGCGCCGCTACTACATGGATCACAACACGCAGACGACGCATTGGACACACCCCCTCGAGAGTGTGCCTCAGCCCTGGCAGAGAGTCTCTACACCACATCATGGTGTTTATTATTTCAAGTGAGTAAAATTTTATTTCCATCAAAAAAAGAAAAATATTTTGGTTTTCCCTTGAATTAAACATTGATTTATATAGAAAAAAGCAATAACAGAGGTTTTAGCAATGTAGTCACCAGTAGTAGTTTAAAAAACATGACCATTTAAAATTCCTTATTCAAGCCTGATGACCTCTTTGGCGCAGTGGTATAAACAGCCGACTGCTGCGCAAGAGGTTCTGGTTTCGAATTTTTTGTGTTATTTGCAAGACGCATTGTTTCGCCTACCGGTCTTGGATGCAGTATTATTATCTACGTAGTTTATACTATATCGTTGCTTAGCACCTGCGACACAAGTTCTTACGATACTTCCTGGAGGGCCGAGTCATTGTGTGTGTCGTGATGTGGCTTATGATTATTATTATAAAAAGGCTATTTAAATAAAAACATTTTACTTTTGACCTAACACAGCATTTACAAAAATTGCTCCCCAATAGGTGAAAGCGTATTTAACCCCAGAGATAGATTATAAATTTGTTAACATTTTTCTTAATTGCAGTGAGATAACTCATCAGACTACTTATGCTCATCCTTGTCTAGTTGGTGGCTGCTATCTTGTGAGTCCTTTTGTTCCGACTCTTGTACCACCTTACCTTTTGGAAGAAATACCTCACTGGCTTATTGTATATTTTAAAGGTAATATTGACATCATAATCTATGTACATAAAAATCTCTAGCTATTTATTGTATTTACTAAAAATAAAATGGCTATTACTATTGTGTTATGGCACTACTGTTTCTTCATATGGATTTTTGTTTAGTCACCTCAAATTAACTTTACTGATGTTTAAAATACTATATTTTTTGTTTTGTCTTCGATATCTAGAATGCATATTGAGTCAAGCCTTGTTTTCCTGCATTCTAAATGTCGCCATCTAGCTCCCTTCTGGCGGAAGTGCGTGTTCTCTAGTGTCTATGGTTGTAGGGTTAAGGTAACGGAAGCGACTTCGGCGGCGCATGCGATTTCTTTTATCATCATTCCGTCGTTTTTCGTTGCGTTCGCATCTAACAGTCGCCATTAAAATACACCACGTAAGACTGCCTTTCTTTGCTACCCTATCGAAAAGCAAACAGTTAACTGAGAAGCCCTTTCGTAACTACCATCCAAAAATGCCGAAAAACGCCATAACATCCCCTAGTTACGCCACTGTCACAAAGCTTATATTTTAGTACAACCGCACGGTAGTAGCCTCAACAAAGAAGGAGTAACCAAGTCGAAGAAGCTGTTGAATCTAACGAGGAGCTTGCTCTCTCTGTTAGACGAACTAGACGCAGGCCTTACAGCTTAGTGCTTTCCAGGCTGATTGTTTCTAGTTAACACATTATAGCGTCATCCGTTCCGTACCAGGAAATGACAAACACATCACTTAATCTGGATTCCGAATATCGAAGACGAAACAAAAATTTTAGACAGTTTTAACTAACATTAAAACTTACCTATTATTTTTCTTTGATATCCGGAACCCAGGTAATTCCTATCTCGTACATTGAGTTTTTAATGACAAAAGAAATCACTTGCGCCCTCGATGTCACTTCCGGTACCTTAAGAAAAGGAGATAGATGGCGCCATTTAGAACGCAGGAAAACAAGACTTGATTCAATTATGGATTCCGGATATCTCAGAAAAAATAAACTATATTAAATATTATCACATTACAATATAGATCAAAATATAACTTGGAAAGAGATGGTTATAGTTTACGTATTTTAACACGGAACGTCTGTGGTCTCTTGACCCGCTTGTGACGTCATACGGGTCCGACTTCAATATATTTGTTTTTTATAGATACGTAAAACTGGTTGATTTCCAATCTGTTAGGTCATTTACATAAGTACTCTTAATAATTTTCAACCAAAATTTTGGCAAAACACAAATTTTGGTTGCCTTTAAATAGTACGAGACGACGAGTGTATAGATGAGAGATGTTTTACCATATATGCATGGATCGTAGGAAGGTTTGAACTTGCGACCATTTTTGACGAGCTCTGTGTAAACCGGTGGCTGCTACGCAAGAGGTTCCGGGATCAAGGTTCGGAGACGGATCTTTGTCGTTTTTGCAATGCGCATTGTTCCCGTTTATCGGTCTTGAATCTAGTGTTCTTTTCTTACTTCAGGTCTGAGTCAATATGTGTGTCGTGATGTGATATTATTTATTTCCTTTTACTCATATTAAAATTCGATTATCGATTGATTCGATGAATCATTAAAATAAGCCTATGTGTATTTTTATTAATGAAGTTAAATTTATAGAGATAAATTTATTTAGTATGTACCGGATTTTTAACAGGCTCATATATATTTATGGAGCCTTTTAATATGCACACTTCAAAACCAACCAAAATTGAGCAAAAGATTCCTTCGTCCTATGCGTACATATCAGTAAAACATACTCGTCTGCGATATACTATTTAGAGGCCGTCAAAGTTTGGGCGTTTTTGTTTAGATTTTAATGCAAACTTATAAAGAGTATTTAGTTTTTGACCTTGAAGTAGTTAGATCTCAATGTATCTCGGAAAAAGTAAAAAATTGTAATTCGTATGAGTTTGTTTGACGTCACTCACTCGATCGCTGCATGTATCAAAACTATTCTCGGAGGCGCAACTTTAAATTTTATTATTATAATTAATCGAAAAAATATGATGTATGAATAATAAAATATGTAGTTAACATTTCTATTGTTGAGTAAGGTATGGAGTTTATCTTTAAATTTTATTGTTTTTTTAGCTGATCGTGAGCTTGACCACAAGCTGCGCTGGAACATGTTCAGATTGAGTGAGCTTGACTGTTATTCGGACATGCTGACGAGACTCTACAAACAAGAACTTGAACTTATCGTAATTAAATATGAACAATATCGGTAATATACCTTCATACTTTAAACAAAGATTTACTGTGCTTAAAAATGATATTACAGAGTACATAATTTTCTATGATGAAAGAGTTTTTTCATCAATCAAATGGTTTTTAAGTTTTTGTAGTAATGTCATGTGGCTACAAACTAATAATGCTAAAAATATTTGCTTCAACTTAATTTTGTTGCATAAGCCCTCTCACTAAAGAGTAATTTAACAAACGCTTTGAAGAAACTTGGGGACTGCAAAATTTTAGTGAAATTATATTAAATATTTGTTTCAGGTCAAAACTGCTTCAAGAGATAGAAAGAAGGCGACATGCTATTGCATGCCACAACCATATAAAATAATAAAATAAAACATTCTGCCTTATCAACTGTGATCTTAATGATAAGTTTTATAGTAAATAGTAGGTATTTATAAGTTTTAAAATGTAGTAACTTCACAATTATTGTGCCTTACATAAAAAGTTAATAAAATATATATTTATAGAAATTTAATTTTCTTTTAAATTTACTTTTTGAGATTCTAAACTCTTTTGGTTTCTAGGAAATATAATTATTTTAGAATAAACTTAATATTAAGAATCTAGTCAGAGAATAAAAAATATATCCAATAATTAAAATCTCTGTATTCCCCTAATATTAAATAATAACTTAAATTATTAGTTCTTCTGGATCAACATTTTCTTCTTTTTTGTCTTTTCTCACTTCCTGTCCATCAACAATGTCATATTCATCAACTTTTTGAAATCCAGATATTCTATAAACCTTGGCATTAGGTATTCCAAGTGTACTAGCCCAGGCTCTTGCTAAAATAAGATGTTTAAATTAAGTTCTCACATGGTTAGAAATACTATGATCAATGAAGTAAATGTGTAAGTTAAAAACATAAATTAATTGTCGTTATATATAACCAACTCAAATACCTGGAGGTATGGCTTTTTCTTCGTCTGTTTTTAATCCATAATAATGAGCCCAATCAGCTTTTCCTTGAAAAACATTGTACAAAACCAAACCAAATGCATTCCAAGCAATAAAACCATAAGCAATACTCAGTCTTCGCTTCCATAAAATAGCAACATCTTCAGGAATTGGTCTAGTCCTTTTTCTTATAAATTTATGCCACCATTTATGAACTGCCATTCCACTGTTTATGGAATATAAATGAAGTATGAACTCTAATTCAAAATTTCAGTGTTAAGGTTTTGGTTACATAACCTAAAATTATATATTTAAAACAGGATAGCTCAGTAGTTAAATCCTGCCTGCTAAGTAATACCTGTCTAAATATGAAATTTAAATAAAAACATTGTATTTATTATTATGTAATTAACAATTTCAAAAAATCGGATTTCTTACGATATATTTTTGGTTTTGTTTGAAATGTCAACTTGACAATCAATATTTTTGTATGGCAAGTAATGCCTCTTCTTAATACAATGCCAAATTAAAGGTTTGTTTCTTAACTATGGTAGATGATAGAAGTTAAAAATCCAGACGGAGTCTAGCTGGGAAATAGCTGATGGACGTCAAAGTGGGCAATATTTATGCATGAGTGTGAATTGGATTGCCAGGTGGAAGAAAAGTTCCATCTCTCTTAAATATAGAAGTAATAAACCTCCAGACGCCGCCGTCTCCTAAACTAATAAATGAGGTATCCCTAAGTAAGTCAGTTTTCTACACGGATGCACACATTTACTCCATATAAAGTCTACCGCCCGCCATTACACACTGAAACTCTACCGAGTTAAAAATAAACAAATAATGCCGTCATACTTGGTGAAAACTCTCAAAAACCAAGGGATCACTTTGCATAAGTTATGCAAGTAATTTTACTGATTAACTGATTGTTTTCACTTATAGTTTGTCCAATTTAAAAGGCCATTTCATAGAAAATCAAACACAGTAACTTTGCAACGTCGGCAACGAAATATGAATATATTAATTTTTTCAATATAAGAACAGTACAGTAACATAATTTTTAAAAGTTTTTAAATTTATATTACGAGTCATAAACGATTACAAGACTATTTGAAATGTTATTTCAGAAAATAATTAATTTAACATATAATTCTAAATAAACCGAACTTTTTCACAATGTTCCATCTACGTTTCCGTTTTCTTTTAAAACATAAGGATGCTACTCGTACCATGAATTTCGAACGATTGTTCAATAATTTTGAATGCAGTAGCGGCGGAGGGGGGGGGGGGGGGGGGCGGAGGGGTAGTCCGCCCCTGGTGGAACTGGTAACCCGCGACCCCATAAACACTTAATCTTTGTTAAATAAAATGCGATTGTCTATAAAAATGTAATATGGATTTTGTAGGAAAAATTAAAATGAGAACATTCTAGAATCAAAAGCTTTTCTGAAGATTCATTTTTTTTTCTTTAAATTTTAAATTGATATTCAGATGATCGAACTTCCATCTGCCAAAAGGGACCTATAATGCCGGCTCCTAGAAACGCCTACGGCGGCGTCCGGAGTTTTATTTCGTCTATGCGGTAGATATTCGGGGCACACCCGCCACTCTGTCTCAACACTGCAACTCCTGCTTATCAAGGTCAACAGTGGCATACTTCGATCGAATAATCAACGAATAACGCAGTTATGCAATGACGCACAGCCTGTGCCCGGACACCCTACTGGCTATCGTGGATAACATCGTATAACGTATTACTTCTCTTTATTTTTTTTCTTATCTTGGTCGGCCATTGTGATTACTTGTTATCTGTTTAATTTCGATTATGTACATGTCTGTAAAAAAATACCGTTTAAAATATGTTTGCTGACCAAGAAATAATTGTACAAAACATTAACCGAACCAAAATCTATTCAATGCTAATTCAACACCACATAAAATCGAAAACTCGTTCATAATTATAGGAATCCTAGATATTGAATCTCCTTCATCAAAAATCATAGATAAGAATGTATATAGGTAAAAATAACAGAACGACTCATTTTTAAGTCAATAGAGATCGATCTAAACATATTTAGGGCTGTTTTTAAACCCTTTCACAAACATGAAAAAGCCATGTTTCTATCTTGCCAAGGTACCTATACTAGAACAATCAAAATATCATATGTAAGATTTCATACATCTACCTATTTTCACTAAAACATTTATATTATATAGGATAATATATACTACTCAAAACAAAATAAGGGCCACGGGGTATTTTGTCTGTACCATGAAAATAATAAAACCAATATATTTTTTTGTCTCCATAACGAAAACTAATGTTGTTTTCACCGTGTAGACCAATAAACTTATTCCAATAATATAATGATTAAAAAGTTTATTTGCTTTTGAAAGAAAAAAATCACATTTAAGGTTAAAAATAAAACAATGTAAAGTTACTGAAAACAAAAGAAAATATTCCATGCTCATCTTTTAGTAACGAGTATGCCCTCCTCGTTTCGCTACGCACTCCTGAAGCCTGGAGTGTATGCTCTCAATCAAATGCCTGACATTTTCCATTGGAATTTCTTCCCAGGCCCTTTTAACAGCGTTGATGAGTTGATGTTGGTTGTAGATTTCCTGATCACCGTCTCTAACTCTTCGTTTCAACTGATCCCACATGTGCTCTATTGGATTTAAGTCCGGACTGTTCGCCGGCCACGGCAAGACTTGAATTTGAGACGCTTCCAGTACAAACCGGGTCGCTTGAGCCGTGTGTGCACGAGCATTGTCTTGCATCAAGATGAATCCAGGACCCGCTCGTTGGGCAAATGGGATCACATGTGGTCTGACAACTTCCTCAATATACCGCTGAGCAGTAACAGTACCCTCATTTAAAATAGCGAGCTCAGTTTTGCCGTGTAAGCTTATCCCGCCCCAAATCATTACATTTGGACCACCAAAACGATCGACTTCATGGATGCAGGCTTCTGAAAATCTCTCGCCGCGTCTTCTCCATACTCTAATACGCCGATCGTCGTTAAAAATTTAACTTTGCATTCGTCTGTGAAGAGCACCATGCCCCATTGGTTTATGTCCCAGTCCAAATGTTGACGGGTAAATCTTAAACGATTTGCACGATGATTTCTGGTTAATGGAACACGGACAACTCGCCTTCTTGATGCCTGCTGGTCTTCATGCAATCGATTACGAATAGTTTGGTCACTGACACGAGTACCCGATGTGAGCCGTAAACGATTTTGCAGCTCGGCGCGCACTTAATCGAATGTAACGATCCTCTTGAGCTGTTGTAATGCGAACTCTGTCCGAACCAGGTCTTCTTCTAACACTGCCGGTCTCTTGGAAACGATTCCATAGATTTTGAATAGCTCTTCGAGAAAATCCCAATTGCAAACCCACAGATCGCTGCGAATGACCTTCTTCAATCATTGTAACGGCTCTGGTTGCTGTCAGCGAGTCCATATGACGCCTGCGTGCTTGTGGCATATTGCAAAAATGTTTCTGACTCGAAATATCAATGAACTCTGATAATTTCTAATAAACCAAGAAGCTAAGGAAAGCAAAACGACAAAGAAAATGGAATCAAAATTTTCAAAAATAATTTTAAATCAAATTTTATTTAAAATTGTTGCCAGCATTAGATGAGTACTACAATACTAAAAAGTTTAGGCATCAAAGAGTTTGTATACTCAATATTTTACTACTTTCAATATGTAAATGTTTAATCATTTACACCAAAATGAAAAAATACCTCGTGGCCCTTATTTTGTTTTGAGTAGTATATATTATAGGATTAATAGATAGGTAATAAGGTTACCACCAAGGCTATTAGGATGAGCCTAGCAGGTAGATAGGTATGTAGGTGTCTTAGGTACTAAGCTAAGTCTTTGATAACAAAGAAACAAAACGTTGAGTATTAAGTCTTGCCCCTAACACATATACAATTTCCGCAAGCGTTTACGTTAACAGAAAGTAAAATAAAAATCTTGAGTTTAATTTACACGCATTTGGTAACGCATTATATTGAAAAGTTAAAACTTTTTAATATGTATGTGTAAGAGGGGTGTACTAAGCCTTTTAGAATAGGAGTTATGAGTTTGAAGTTTTGGCTGCCACGGAAATTAGAAAATGCCGAAGGAAGTTATAAAAGACACTCCAAGGAAATTGTAAGTATATCATGGAAATTAGAATAAAGGAAGTTGATAATGATAATTAATCAAGCTGCGATGTAAAAAGTGGTTGTAGGTGTTTTCTAAAACTATTAATCGGAACATTTCCCATTATACAAGCAGACCTGAGGAAACCAAAGACTCTTCTCCGACAATGGGCACAATACCGCTTATGAGGTCGGGAACATCGACGATCCTGACAGCACATTTCTGAAATGAGTAAAAAGCAACTTCAAAAACTTCAGGTGCTCCTACCCAAAGGTGTCAGCCGTGCTAGCGGTTTAAAGAGTAGTCAAGACAAAAGCCTTTACCCCGCCTTGAAGTTCCATTTTGCCTTTTTAGTATACCGAGCTTTTTGGAAGCAAGCTTAGCGAGTCTTCTGAGGACCTTGAAACTAAACATCACTGGTTAACTCGACTCAAAGAATATTGATTCCCGATATTCTTAAAATATCGAGGGGAAAAATCTGAAACCGACGTGCCACAGCATATGGGGTTTTCTTAGCGGTGAACGCAAAAACTTGTGTCTTGGTGGGGTTGAATTGGACTATGTTTAGTCATGACCCAATCAGTGATTCTGGAAAGAGTGCAAATCCAGACACAAGTCGCACGCAGTTTTTCTATTACGAAACGAGAGATGTTTGCTCAGCCCAGTTAAAGGGGGCCCCCGGTAGGACTGTCATCCGCATAACATTGAATTTCGCCATGTAATTAATGTACAGTAGCAGTAGATCGAGGATTTTACGGAACCTTGTGTGAAACCTAATAACCATGTTATCAGAGCAACTGCCGGCTTACATGTTGTTAAAAAATCTAGCAATCCATATAGACAAAATTTCAGCAAGTCTGTATAAAAGAAGAATGGCACTTGGTGTAAGTTGGCAGTCTCTAATTCTCAAAAAAAGAAGCTTTATTTCTGGATCTTAAGGAAGCATTCAGTTCATGCTTCACATCAGAGACATTATGGTTACTAGCTGAGGTCCAAATCTCAACGTAGACTGCGTAGTCTCTAATTTTTTTTGTCTCCAAATTCAGTTAAACCACGGTAGTTTTTTTACTAACGCACCAGGCGCTACTGGGTAAATAAACCATTCTATACCCGTTAATATCATGCTGAACATGGCATTTGCGCTAGTGTCAATACCATCTGATATAAACAACAGCTGCCCATACTTGTCTGCTGATCTAAAGGAATGATAATAATTATTTTAGATTTAGATTCTAATTAGGGGTTCACCCCTACAGACTCTACTTTTGTAAAAATCCAACATAACGGTTTCCAGCTTCAAAAAACCAACCAAGGAAATTGATTTTTCCATAGACAAAAATCCAAAGAGAGGCATAATAAATACGATTGTTACCAAACAGAGTAACGACGCAGCTTCGATGGTCTTTCGCGGCGAAATGGCTGAGTGAACTGGTGCAATTTGTTGTGTTTAAATTTATGCGTTTCGTTTCCACGAAGGTATAAATGGTGACCCAAGGTATTGGACATTTTACGCGGACAGTACTTAAACTGAGTTTTATTTATTTAAACTGTAACGTTTTAAAACATTTAAATCAAAATCAAAGTAATGGGCATACCAAGGAAATTGGAAAATCAAGTTTCACTTAAGTTTTTGAAAGGTATTTGTTTTAGTTTTTTTCATGTTAATAACAAAAAAAATCAAATAACAGATTTAAGAAAAATAAGTTTTCATTCATAAATATCCAAAAAAATTAATGCTCATTACCCATGGAAATGACATTGATGATAATTATGTAACTTGAGCGCGAGGAAACGTAATTTCTACACTCGGCGTCAAAAATATCGCCCCTCGCTGAAATTCAGCATCAAGCTCATCTAACTTTTATGATAAGAACTCTGACTAATAGATCATGGTGTCAAATTAAAGCTTGTTTAATATCCCTTCAATTAACATGGTTTTTTTTTAAATTAAACGTCATAATTTCCATGTCGAAGAAGTTGTAAGAAAATGTACCAAAACACTCGTTTCAAGGGTCGCGACTTGAGCTCAGTTCCAGAGCTATAAAATGCCTGGACAGGGTAAAATGTCAGTCATTCGCTATCCAGACTTTGAAGACTACACACCTCAGGAGCTCAAGCAAGAAATCAACCCTCAAACATGGAGACCACCGCGGCTGAATCTGCTCAAGTTGTTGCTTTACTGCAAGCAGGAGTTCGACAGTGAGATGTCGCTCGACAATTGAATTTGATCCGCCATGCTGTCCGACGAGTGTTCCAGCGGTTCCAGGAGACTGGAGCCTTCGTTAGAAGACGTGGAGCTGGTCGGGGACGCTGCACATCTGAGCGGGATGACCGCTTCATTGTGACGTCGTCCCTGCGCAGTCGCTTCTCTAGCGCTGTCGAGGTGCAACAACGTCTTCGAGAAGCTCGCAGGACTTCAGTTAGCGTCTCTACGATTAGAAGGAGACTGCGGGAGGAAGAAATTAGGGCTCACAGGGCTGCTACTGGCCCTAAGTTGACTGCAGCACATCGTAGAGACCGCTTACAATTTTCCCGAGATCACGTCGATTGGACGTTTGAGCAATGGAGGCAGGTTCTCTTCACCGACGAGACAAGAGTCTGCCTTTATTGCAACGACAGGCGTGCAAGGGTGTATAGGAGGTCGGGCGAACGATTCGCTCAGGCCCGCATTGAAGAAACAGTGGGTTACGGAGGTGGCTCGTGCATGTTCTGGGGAGGCATCTCTATAGATGGCAAGACTGACCTTGTCTGCGTTTCATCGACCAGAGGGACTTGCGGCCAGGGGTCTCTGACTGCTGGTCGCTACATTAATGAAATACTGGAGCAGCATGTGGTCCCATATGTGGGTTTTGTCGGCTCTGGCTTCAAATTAATGCATGACAACGCGCGATCCCACACAGCTTTAATTGTGCGAGAATATCTGGAGGAGGTTGGGATCCCTATTTTGTCGTGTCCAGCCAGAAGTCCTGACTTAAACCCCATAAAGCATCTTTGGGACGAGGTAAAAAGACAAGTTCGGTCACGAGATGTCGCCCCTACCACCCTGCAGGAACTTGAAGATGCCGTCATCGAGGAATGGGACAGAATTCCGCAGGAATCGGTTGTAAAGTTGGTGCGATCGATGAAAGACCGTTTAGAGGCGGTAATAAGGGCAAGGGGAGGGAACACTAGGTTTTAAATTAGTTTTGTTTTATTTTGTATTTTTTTTTGTTATTGTTTTGTATGATGAAATAAATGTTTTTTTTACTGTTTACAATGTCTTTTCAATATTTTTTGACAAATGAGGAAATCTTTATTTTTTTCTTTATAACCATAAAAACCATTAAATTACCTTTCAAATGATACCTTTAAGTCAATACTTGACCCAAGATTAAAGTGAAATAAAGTTGGTTGAAAACATTTTTTGCAAAGGGGCGATATTTTTGACGCCGAGTGTATATATTTTATGTCTACTGTTATCGTAAACGCTTTCGGAAAATGGTATTCGTCTTAGAGGGCTGAACTGACTAACGCAAAGCCAGGACTTACTTTTCGTTTGGAATTTTCATGATTATAGTTTTAATTCTTAAGTAATCCATAAAATATACCTACTTACCTACACGAATCTGTTTTCATGTTGTAAATTAAGATACTTTAAAAGTATAGGATAGGTATATACTGATTTTTTGACAATAGGTAGATCTCAGATCAACTTAAATAGGCAGGTAACCCTTTTTTAATTCGGTTAAAAAACACACTGCCATTTTTATTTGATTTGTTAGTGTTAGCCTAACATGTACCTACGTAATAGGATGTCAAAGTTAAGAACTTAAAAACTGCATATAAGTTCGTGACTTACCAACGTTAAAAGGTCGAAGGTCATGCAGAAGGCAAAATCTGGCGTTTTCATGGGGAGGTCGAAAGTAAAGGTACCACTTGAAGCCTGGTACCAATATTTATAACACACAGTTAACAGAACAGTATCCTCAAATAAATTCAAACGTATGATACAAATAGGACTGAGACGGTGCGTTTAAATCTTGTTCGAAAAAAAATAGATTTAATTTTAGTTCAGATCGCTAGGTACACATTATATCGGTCTAGTAGTCAACTTTGACTAGGTAATTATTATTGCCATGTAGGAAAATCTGTTACGTAATCCAAGTCCTGAATTGAAATAGTTTAAATAGTTCAACAATTTTAATCAATGATGTCCTTCAGAACCTTTCGTTAAACTAGTAGTGACTAGGTATAGTGGAATCTTGTAAATTTCATGAATATATACCACTAATTTTGTACCTAATCTAAAATCTCACTAAATTTTGTAGGTAATCACTTAATATATAAGTAATAAATGACATTACCATGATTATCCTAAGTAAAAAGCATAGGTGAACTTTTCGTATCAATTTTATCTTCAACTTAATTGAATTAATATTCATAATTTATCAATCACTATATAATATATATATTTTAAATCAAATGCAAGAATTTTAAAGCAACTTTACTGTTCAGTCTCTGTGCTGCAAGTTTATTCTTCGAATAACAAACCTTCCCGAAGGTCGAGGTGCCATTTCTTTGTTTACATCAGTAGCACGCTGAATGTTTTGATCTGTTGGTAAATGTGTTGGCCTATTTCTAAATTATACTGAGGGACTTTATGGGGAAGTCTGAAAAGAGGTAGGTTGCTCATCTTTAAATTAAAACTTGCTTCCTTTTGAATTTTCCGAATGCACGTATATATTTTTTATACAGGGTGTTTGGTAGGTAGGTGAAAAGCTTTAAGGTGAAGGTCATAAATTAATGATAGGTCTCCTCTGCGCTCCGACTTGATGGAACCCTTCATATTACCAATAGCTCATACGGCAACTTATTTTTGACATTTAATTCAAGCGTGCATTGACCGTTAGCATAGATGCTTGTGTGAGTAAAGGGTAATGCAGACAACTTTTAGAGTTTTACCCGATTAATGGGAAAATTATTTTATTTCAGTCCAATACCTGAGTAGCTGTTTTCAATGTAGCTTAAAAAGTAAAAGTATGTACGTATAATATAAGTAGATTCGAATTTTTGGTATACTTTCAACAATATATTGCCCGGTAATGTATCTCCTTACAAAAAGTAGTATATTTTTAAGGAATAATGAAGGGTATTTAAAAAATAAAATTAAGGGCTTAGTAATATATTCGACTGTTATTATTGTGGTAAATGCATGGTATTAACGATTAATCTAAATTACGTGTTTTTTTGTTGTTGAAATTCGGTTTATACACAACAGGCCCTCATTTAAATTGTACTATTCTTAGTATTGTTTTATATTTTGTGGTTTAAATTAAATTCTATAATTCTATAATTGGTTTCAACCGATCATTAATTGCATTTTTTTTTTGGATTTTTCTATTAATATTTAAAAAATGGCAGACTTCTTCTATGACAACCATTACTAAATCAAATCTATTCTATAATAGGTTCACCTTGAAGCTTCCACCTACCTACCAAACACCCTGTATACGAGAGTTATTACGCAATTGTTTTAAGCAGGTACGTAAATTAAGGTAACGCTGATGTTTTTATTTTCAGAGTAAAGCCAGAGCGAATCAACGCACTTAAGAAGCGATATGATGCTCTACTGGAAGAAGATAAAAAGCGAAAGCAACGCAATGAATACATCATTGGGAGTCTTGACAAAATACGTTCTTGTTCTAGTCTAGTACCAATACGACGTAGGGTAAGAAACATAAATATGTATGGTACCCGCATACTTTCGCACTGAAGTATTTTTATACGTACATATAATACGGCTTCCAATCCCGCAGCCTATCTTCAATTCATCTGTGGGTATTTGATCCCGCATGAAAACTAATACAATTCATAAGATATCAATGATTCAATGTGTGTTTCGTGATGTGGTTTATTATGATTATTATTAAAAAAGAAATATATATAACAAATGTGAGTTCACCTGAATTAAGGCTTTACTACTAGAGTTTCACAGATCAGTCAAATTTCACATTTATTGAGATTTCTATTCAGAAAGACACAATTCAATTAGATCAAAAATTCATTTTGAACTGGATTTTGACAAAACAAAACTCAAGTTTTCGTGTCAGTATTTATTTGAAAGAATACACGTCTAAAGAGTTGTCTTCCACACTACTGCGTTTTTTGCAGATAATAAATCTGGCGGCAGAAAAATCCTTTCGGCTTCCAGACTAGTCGGCGGCATTAATTTCGAGGTTTTATTATCTTTATGTTAGATACTTATATAATGAACATTCATAGGCTTTTTTCGTTTTTGTGGTAAACTCAGATGTGTTAGCTTAAAATGGGTCCTGAAAAATTACATTGCATGCTGAAAATTTTGCAGCCCCGCCAATCCCGCAACATCGGGATTGGAAGCCCTTAATTAAATAACGTAACCTATTGACAAAATTCTTGCCATGAATACTGAGCGATTCCTTAATTTTTTTGGTCATTGACATGCATTTTTAATGTTAATAAATATTTTTACAGCACGTGGATATGGCTAGCTTTGCTCCTTTAAATAACCTGAAACTGACATCCGAGAAGGACTCTAGTATATATGAGGTTCAAATACCGCGATCTTACCCTTCTCCTGTTCCAATATCTACTAAATATACAGATGAATCATTGCTTATTAGTCAATTGAGCAAAAAATTCATTCTCATTCCTAAGTTGAATTCTTCTATAACACTGGTCAACAATATTCAATCTATTAATGATAATGTGTTTGACACTAATGATTGGAGAAATAAATACAAAATTTTGGAAAAACTGAAGCAAGACGAAAAGGAACAGTTCCAAAGTCCTGAAAAACAACAGATTCATAATGAAAGAGATATGATTCTTAATTCAAATCAACCAAGTAAGATGAATGTATTACAGGAGTATGATTTACCTGTAAGAGAAAATACATACAAGGCCAATTCATTTAGTCAAGAAGATTTTAAAACAAGTTTGGAATTTAATAATGATAAAAAAGAAAAATTGACTACTACTACACCAGAGAGTTTTACTTCACTAAATACTAACAGACTTGGGCTCAAGGGGCAGGATTACATACCAACCTCTCCTCACACGTTTGAGTATGAATACAAAGTTGATGATGACAAAGAAAAATCAAATCAACCGGAAGACAATTATCGGTATGGACCACATGGTCCACAAACTGAACCGTTTACTTATGAATATCCATACAAAGATCACAAAGATATAAAGGAAGATATTATTCCAACTAATGAAACAATTGAACAAATATATCAAAACCCTTCCTCAGATGTAAAAAATCTGTCAGAAAAAGATTTATCCAAATCATTTAAGGTAATTGAAAATAGTGTTGAAGGTTTTAATGACATTAGCGATAAAGTAAAACCTGAATTGTTTCCAAAAAATACAGATATAGAAAGCACATTTCAATCTGACAACATATCAAACCAAAGTAAACGAGACGTTGAGATGAAAAAACTTGCGGAAGTATCTGAAACTAACCCACTAAATGTACATACAAGACAATTCGAAGAGACAGAAATAAACTATCAGAGTGTCAATCCATCGGTTGTCGAATCTGATATAGTTTACGTTAACTCAGACATAAACTCTCTAAACAAGCCAATGTATCCTGAAAGTGTGCAAATTAGCCCTGTCCAAAATAAAAAAAATATTTCTCAAGAAGGGAAAATTAAACAGAACAATAATTCTGCTATCAACCCACCAGAAACAACTTATGAAGACGAAGTCGTATATAATCCTACAGAACCAGATTACAACTTTGATGATTCGAACTATCCTCAAGATATAAATCCACATCCTTTAACTACACAAGATCCTGAAAATGACACTAAACATTATGATTCCAATGAAATAGAATTAGACTATCCTAAACAACAGCAATACGATGAAAACCAGCTACATGGTCCACAAGCTGAAAGGGAAGAGCAATATAATATAGTTCAACAAGAGTTAGAACAAATAAACCATGATGATAATCTTACTAATCAGGAATATGAACTTGATGATCAAACCCAAAATGAATACAATCCTAATCAAGTTAATTATGATCCTGACCAACAGGAGTATGAAGCAACCCAAAAATATGATGTTGATCAAGTAGGTTTCGAAACAGAGGCTACAAGTAGTGTCCCTAATCAAAAAGAATATGCACTGGCCGATCATCCACATGATCTTGAAACTTTTAACACGAATCCATTGGGTTCTGACAATGATCAACTTCAGAATGCAATAGATGATCAACAAAAATATGCTGCAGGAGACCAACAACAATATACAATTGGTAAGCAACAACAGAAAGCAATAGGTGATCAGCTACAGTATAAAATGGCTGATCAACAACAATATACAATTGGTGATCAAGAATATGTAACAGGTGACCATCAACAATATGCAGTAGATGATCATGAACAATTTACAGTAACTGATCAAAAACTATATGTAGTTGGTGATGAACAACAATATGTAGTTGGTGATCATCAAGAATATGCAGTAGGTGATCAACAAGAATATGCAGTAGGTGATCAACAATATGCAGTAGGTGATCAACAAGAATATGCAGTAGGTGATCAACAAGAATATGCAGTAGGTGATCAACAATATGCAGTAGGTGATCAACAAGAATATGCAGTAGGTGATCAACAAGAATATGCAGTAGGTGATCAACAAGAATATGCAGTAGGTGATCAACAATATGCAGAAGGTGATCAACAACAATATTTAGTAGATGATCAACAATATGCAATAGGTGATCAACAATATGATGAATCAGTGCACCAAGACTATGTGCAACAACAATATGAATATGAAATGCAACAAAACAATCAAGATTATGATACAAATGTTATGACACAAGAGCATTCAACAAATCAGGAATATAAATTAAATGATCCTAGTTTACCAGTGGCTCAAAAAGAACCACAGATACAAGTGCAGCACAATAACATCAAAATATCAGACCAAAAAGTTTTAAAAGCAGACAATAAAATTGTAGGGACAAAAAAAAACAAAGATAAAAATAAAGAGCAATCAGTTGAACAAACAAAAGTAGCACGAAAACTCAGAGCTTGAATATGTATTACTAGTTTGTTGCAATGTAATTTAATTAAATTTTTAGTTAAATTTTAGATAACTAAATCTGG
Source organism: Choreutis nemorana (assembly GCA_949316135.1). Taxonomy (NCBI): domain Eukaryota; kingdom Metazoa; phylum Arthropoda; class Insecta; order Lepidoptera; family Choreutidae; genus Choreutis; species Choreutis nemorana. Next base: position 3,764,064 of record OX438611.1, read on the forward strand.
TTTTCTCGTAAAGAAATGTTTGTTTTCAATTAATTAGTCAAATAAACATGTTAAAATTTCATTCAGTATATAATTTGACCCCCTTTTGTAAATAAAAAAACCAAGGCACTGAGAAGGGAGTAAGAATAATATAATAATACCATTTACAATCTGAACTAATCTGAAGGTAGTTTAGACAGTAATAAAGTACTCCTAGAAGCACTAACAGAATGAATAAATTATTCTTACAACGCCACAACAAAAACATTTAATTAAAATTAATTCAATCATACATACCATTTTATTTAAAAGTATGTAACACTATTTCAAAAACAATCTGCAAATAATTTATGGAGGAAGGGGTATTTTCTCCAATACTTCTGCTTGCTCTGGTATCAGGGCTTCACAAGGTTTTTTCCAATGTGTCTCCTCCCAAGGCAGTCTGTCGAGACCAGTGGCCCAGTGGTGTATCCTGCACCTCACATTTACTGTTTCAGTATTGTTTACCTGTAAACATTTTTTTTATTAGCGATTTAAAAGTATGATACTATACTTGAGTGTTATGGTTTATGTCTACTAACTTTAACAGTTACATAGAATTCTTTGGTTTGCAGTGATAGATCAGGTCCTTTTATTTGTATAGGTGGCATTGTAATTGCATTTTCCGGTACTACAAAACCAGCTTTCCTGAATGATGTCCTTACATGCCAAGGCTCTAAAGTCCATGGCTCTAACTTGTTCATTGTGATTTGAAGTACTAAGCGAGAGAGACAATCCAGAGTCTAAAAAAATAAATGATATCAGTATAAGCCAATTATTCAAATAAATATTTTTTGTACTGTACAGTTGTGTGTGTACTGTACAGTTTTGTAAATTTTGATATAAAAGAATGGATTAAATCCAATCTATGTCCATAAATATTTAAATAAAGAACCATGTGGTTGGTCACCAACATGAAATTAATTTCTTCTCAAAGACACAGTCTTTTTATAGATATCTAGTATATCACTGTTGTTTTACTTTTTTTTCTTAATATATATTTCCACACTTTCATTTGGATGTGATTGATCATATAGAAAATAATTAATAGCAGCCAAAAACTATATTACCCTCTGTACAAAAGGGGAACTAAAAACTTGTTTGGTTTTAGGTTTATTTTCATCCACTTGGAGTTTGCTCAATTTTTCAGGGCTGGCATACACTGCCAGACCAGGCAATAGAAACTCATTATATGCTTTATTTGGACGCATCTCAATTATGTCTCCTGCATCCCCAATACCTAGAATAATAATAATACAGTGAAAACTCTATATAGCGACACTGAAGGGCCTGTGCATTTTATGGCGAGTATTTATAGAGAGTTGTCGTTAAATGGAGAGAAGAAACATCAGAATTAGAAAAGGAAAAAGTTTATTTCTGACTATTGTTAGTAGTTATGTGCATAAAAAGAATGTTATTTGAACGCTATTGCGTATAGTCTGTTATTTTTGTCTGACGTCTTTTGCTGCACTAGTAATTTTGTTGAATTTTTTTACTTATTTTATTCATATCTAGCAATATTGAGGCATCTTGGTTATAAAGGAAGTATTTTTCCAATAATTTAGCTGCTTCCAAAGCTTCTTTAATGCTCGGCGGAGGCTCAGGCTCATCCGTCTCATCTTCTTCATCGCCTTGTTCTTGATCCTCAGTTTTTCTCACTGAATCCAAAATTTCTTTGTCTGTGAGTGAAGCCGTTGTAAGCAGGCGGTCGTCTACTTCGATGTAGGTTTGAAGATTTACCGTATTTCCTGCCATGTTGAACTGTTGAATCCACTCAGTTAATGGAAGTTCGTCGTCGTTTTCAAACTCAGGTTCTGTTTCCACCTCATCACTCGTAGTTGGTACAAAGTCCAGCATGTCGAAAAGAGTGCTGTATAGTTGTGGGTGTCACTTCTTCCCAGGCTTTAGATAAAAAATTTACTGCATGCAGCATATTAACAGAAGTTTTACCCTCAGATTCGACTAGCTCCATCAATAATTTCCTTCTGTAGTGACCCTTGAGGCTTTTAATCACACTCTGGTCCATTGGCTGTAAGACACTAGTCGTATTTGGAGGAAGAAATGCCAACTCTATGTTTTTAAGGTTTGATATAAACGGGTGGGCAGGGCAGTTGTCAACAAGAAGTAAAATTTTTCGTCCCTTTAATTCTGCATCCCACTTCCGCACTTCTTCTTCAAAAAGTTGACTGGTCATCCAAGCTGATTTATTAGCTTTATACGTCACTGGCAATTTTTTAATGTTCTTAAAACAGCGCGGATTATCATTAGCTTTTTTTTTCTGTGCCATCCATATTAGCAGCCACAAGCACCGTAATACGTTCCTTGGAAAGCTTTCCTCCCACACACTTTTCCCCTTTAAATTTCAGAGTTTTATCTGGAGTCAACTTATAGAAAATTCCTGCTTCATCAGCATTGAAAATGTCACTTGTCACTTCACATCAAATGTCAATCCAATCATGAGTCACATTTGTATCAACACTTTGTGCTTCCCCACTTATTTTACCATAGTTGATGTGATGACGCTGCTTGAATTTTCCGAGCCATCCTTCTGATGCTTTGAAAGAAGTTAAACCAAGTTCTTCAGCAAAATTCTCCGGGCTTTCACGAGCGGCCCCGAGATAGGCATATTATTCTGGCGGTGTCGGTGAAACCATGATAGTACAGCTTGATCCAAATCTTCGTATATAGGTTTCTTTAATTTTTTGGAAGATTTTCCCTCGCCCTGGAGCGTGGAGGATTTTTTCTTTGTTTTTCCATATTGTGGACACGGTAGAGCGACTAAATCCAAAGCGTTTGCCAACATCACTTATCTTCTCTCCCGTTTCTATTGCGCGAATCAGTAAAAGTTTTTCGTCAATACACAGTGATTTTCTTTTATTAGCCATGTTTACAGTTTCAAAGTTTGTGAGCAACTAAGAATATGATAACGTATAGATAATCCATGACTCCTACTTATGAGTCATGGTCAACAACAGTCTACACGTACAAGCAATCCCAATTTGTAAACAACAGAACAAATTTCTTAGAAAGTTCGGTATGCATGATGCCGACAGTCGGTGCAGTTTATTGCGGGCTAGAATAATAAAGCGACAATATATCGTACACAGATGCGCAGTTTTTACTAATTTTAACAACTTAAAAGGTACTTTTTATTACTCAATTGTTGTCGTTGAGTGTGGGTGTAATGCTATGTAGAGTGAAACATTGTATGAAAGAGAAGCTAAACCAACCAAAGCCAAATGATTTCGACGCATAAGGGAGTTTGTCGTTAAATAGAGTGACGTTAGATGGAGTTTACACTGTATATACAATAATTTGAATTAAAACTTATTCATTATAAGTTGATGATGCATACATAGAAGTACTTCTGTTTGAGATACTTGTGAATAAAACACTGTTACTATGGTAGATCACTATATTGTATTTAAAGTATTAAACTGTTATTTACTTTAGCGACAGTAAATAATATTGCGATGTAGACAACAAGCAACGGCATCTCTTAAATATTATTGGAACCAAACTATTTTGAAAGGCTTATTTAAAAACAGAATTCAAAAGTTGTCATTTTGAACATACCGCCCACCAAGGGACTAATTGTCCTTTTAAAATAATAATTACAAACTCAAAAATACTTCTGTACTAAAAAGACAGCCGCCCACCATGGCAACTCACATTCACATATTACTTAACTATATATAAAAATAACAAACTTAAATTAGATACCTATGTGAAAACAACTACAAACAAGCAATTACAACAAAAAAATCAAATTGCATTTTAAATGTACATAAAAAACACAAAATATAACAATAGTTAGTTAATCAGTTTTAGGTATATAGCATAACTTGTTACATGGACGTTTACATAACCCTTGTTTTGTTTTTACAGTTACCACTCTAGTAACTGAATCTTTACCCGGATGTTTTGTAACAACTTTTCCCAGACACCATTTGGTAGGTGGTAAATTGTCATCTTTCAAAATCACAACGTCATCAATTTCAGGTTCAAACGTCTGGGAATTCCATTTGTATCTTTTATTTAAAGTCAGTAGGTACTCCTTTGACCACCTACGCCAAAAATCGTTTACTATTTTCTTAGTCACTTTCCATCTGTTGGTCGGAGATATTCTATTTCCGTCTTCATATTCATCTGGAATGACTGTCAGAGGTTCTCCAATTAAGAAATGACCTGGAGTTAATGGTAGAGGGTCATCTGGATTATCGCTAATATAGGACAACGGTCGGGAGTTCAAGCAAGCTTCTATTTGTGTTAGAACTGTTGTTAATTCCTCAAAGGTAAGAATAGATTCTCCAATTACTCTTTTTAAGTGTGATTTAGTAGAGCGTACTCCAGCTTCCCATAATCCACCAAAGTTTGGTGCGTGTGGAGGTATAAACTTCCACGTGGTTCCTTCATTCGCTAGCAAGTGACTTATTTCATCTGGAAGTTTAGAAACTGCGCGATTAAACATTTCCTTCAATTCTCGTTTAGCACCACCGAAATTTGTGCCATTGTCACTGAACATGATACTGCAATGGCCTCTTCTTGACACAAATCTCCTGTATACTGCGATGAATCCTTGTGAGGTCAAATCTGATACCGCTTCTAAGTGAATCGCCTTTGTAGCTAGACAAATAAAAAGACAGATATAACTTTTGAAAGATTTGGAACCTCGACCTGGAGAAAATCGCACGTTAATAAATCCAGTAAAATCAACACCTGATATTTTGAAAGGTCTCGTTGGAGTGATTCTGTCTTTTGGAAGTTGACCCATGAGTTGAGTATTTTTTCTTTGTGAGTAACGCAGACATTTTCTACAATTTCGATAGCATTTCTTTACTAAGTCCCTTGCCCGAATTATCCAGAACTTGGTTCTTAGAAAATTTAACATTATCTGTGGGCCACCGTGAAGGGTTCTTAAATGGGCATCCTGAACTAATAACTTTGTTAGATGACACTCACTTGGCAAAATTATCGGATGCTTTGTATTAAATTCTACTTGTGCTTCACGAATTCTACCTTCAACTCTAAGAATTCCCTTCTCGTCAAGAATAGGGCAAGCACTGTGAATCTTACTCCTTTTGTGTACCTGTCCATGAGATTTTAACTGTCTGATCTCCTCATGTGTTATTTGCAAGACGCATTGTTTCGCTTACCGGTCTTGGATGTATTATTCTTATCTATATAGTTTATACCATATCGTTGCTTAGCACCTGCGACACAAGTTTTTACGATACTTACTGCAGGGCTGAGTTAATGTGTGTGTCGTGATGTGGTTTGTGGTGGTTTTTTATAATAAACTCTATCTACAGCGAAAAAAAAGTAACAAATAAAAATTTTAACTTAGAGAGCTTTTAACAGTACCAAAAGTGATGTCAAACTAGACCGTCTTGGGCCCTTGGCAAATAAATAGGAAGGGGCCCTTCGTAAAAAAATTGGCCACTTTTTAGGTCTCAATTTCAAGTAAAGTCGCCGACGACTTGAGGATCCCCCTAATGTTTTACAAAACTGTCTGAGGCCCAAGCCCATGGCATATTAATGGATGGGGCTCTTCGTTACAAAATTGTTTTCTTTAGGTGTCCATTCCAATTATAGTTACTGTCCAAAATCCAAAATGTTTTGTGACGCCATGGTGACCATGACATTGCTTAATATTTCTCGCGACCCTGGTGTCTCTGGCTGGGTGCCCATAGTATTTTGCCATCATGCCACCCTGTAGTTACCCAAAGCAGTAAATTTAACAAACTACAAATAGGTAGGATTTATTTCGTTCTTATACCAACAACCAAGTAGGTACCTATTTGGCGGCGACATAATAAAGAAAGGAAAACAACGAGATCCCATACATTACTGGGCCCAGAATGTACAACATTGAGAAATTAACTATTTAAGAAAGAATTTACAATTTATTATAATATTCCGTAAAATTTCCAATAACTTTAAAATCCATATTTCAGAGAAATGAATTATTGAAGAAATAATTATAATCTCAAAATGACTGAAAAACCCACAATAATAATACAATTTTCCATGAAAGACTTGTAAAAATAGTACTTCCTTCACGTTTCTGCTTCTTATATATCGCTAATTCTATCCATGCTTGGAAAAACTAAATATAATTCTGTGAAAAATTTCTCTGCAGGCCCTCCAGGATGCTTATTCCCGGACAGAAATGGAAATGCATTTCTTTTTCGTACTATAAGCTTTATCTCACTCTTCTAATCACCACGCTATTTGTCTTTAAACGCTCGTTTACTATTAAACCATTCATAAGCTGGCTGACTTAAGAATGTCCTGGCCAGGATGGTTTTAAAATTAAGCCCCCAGTAGATAATGACAATTAGTGTTTGTATTCCTAAAAAATTTAAATTAAATTAAATTTACTAAATAATAAAAACGTGTAAACTCTAGTTTGACTTCACAGTAACTTTAAAACTTTTAATATCTGTTAATTTGTTGCAGGACATTCCGAGAACTTTCACGACCTCTTTTGACTTGAATGAAATGGATTGACTTAAACTTTGATTCTTTTCCTCTACATGTTTTAAGAATTCTTCACTATTGCTACACCATTTTTGTATTTAAAAACCTCCAGCTCTCATTAGTTGATTCATCTGTTCGTAAAGTTCAATAGCAGTTTTTACACTCTCACACCAGTTAATAGATCATCCATATAAAAATCTGTCAATGTTACCTTCGAAGCCTCAGGATATTTTGACTTTTCATCCCTCGCTAACTGTTGCAAGGTTTTAACAGCTAGATACGGAGCACAAGCAGTACCAAAGGTATATCTCAGTATTCTATATTCTTGAATTGATTCAGACGTAGATTGTCTCCAGAGAATTCTTTGAAAGTCAGTATCTGTGGTCGCTACGAGGATCTACCTGTACATTTTGACTAGGTCAGCTACGATGCATATTGAATGACACCTCCATCGTATAAGAATATGACGTAAGTCCTGTTGCAACTTAGGACCTACCAGTAAGTTATCATTTAATGATACATTATTTACACCTTTACAGGAAGCATCAAATACTGCCCTTACTTTCGTTGTTTCTCTATCGTCTCTACATACGGCGTGGTGAGGTAAGTATACAACATAGGGATTATTTAAATCTTTCTCGTTCGTAATTTTCTCCATGTGATTTTGATCTAGATAATCTTGAATTATCTTTTGATAGTCTTCATATAGTTTTGGATCTCTAAGAAGCTTTTTCTCTAAAAAATGATATCTTCGTAATGCTATCTGTTTTGATTGACTGTAGAGACATTCGGGGTTTGTATCCTTGAATGGTAACCTCACAATATAACGCCCGTCGCTGTGTCTCGTAGTCGTCTCTTTATAAATTTCTTCACATCTTTTCTTCTTGATTATATTATCTGGCTCTCTCTCTATTTCCCAAAATTGTTTGAGTAAGTGATCTTCTTTTATTTGCGCATGCAAACTGGTAACTCTGGTGTTAAAAGATGAATCATTTACTTTGCCTGAAAGAATCCATCCAAGGTGAGTATTTTGCGCGACTGGACCATTGCCTGAAGATAGTTTGAGAAGGCCTGATGTAATTATTTCACAGTAAATTTCAGCACCGACTATGACGTCAATCTGACCCGGCGTTGCAAAACCAGGATCAGCTAAAGCCAAATTTTTCAACTCATTCCAATTTGGGATTGATATTTTGCTCGAAGGTATAGACGTTGTTACTCTCTTCAAAACAAATGCATTTACCGGAACAGAAAACAAAGGGTTATGTAAAGACTCTAAGCTGAAAGAAACTACATTGTTAGTTTTTGTATAACCATTACCTATTCCGAATACTATACCATTAACTGATGATTGTTGTAGGTTAAGAGACTTTGCAGTTGCCTCAGATATAAATGAAGCCTCTGAACCTTGATCAAGAAGTGCTTGTATTACTTGTGACTGGCCATTTATTGATTTAATTTTCACCAAGGCCGTAGCAAGCAGTACCTGACCTTGATGACTCTGTTGTGCAAAATGAGCCACCACTTTTGTCTCATTTTCTAATTGACTGGGTTTTTGCAATAATACATCTTGTTTCTCTCTATTGGGGGATTCCATTCGCGTAGAATCTTGATTAAAATTTCTCTCCAGATGTAACAATGAATGATGTCTTCTACCACATAGACGACAACACGTTGACTGACGACAGTACTTTACAGAGTGCGTAGCCGATAAACAATTGAAACATAAGCCTTTTGATTGTATAATATCAACTCTCTCTTTAGGACACTTCGATCCAAATAGTTTGCAGTGATATATAGCATGTTGTCCCGTACACATTTCACAAATACTTTTTTTTTTTGTCTTCATTACTAGTTGAGTGATGTGACTTAGTCCTTACAGTTCGTTTTGACATATTGAATGATTTTGATATCGACTTTCCTTCATCGAGCATTTCTAATGTTCTGAATCTCGTTTCCAAAAATGACTTGAGTTGATCCCAGGATGGTAATAAATTTGGCTCTAATTGACTCACTTGGATTTCCCACATTTTTCTTGACTCTTGATCGAACTTTGATAGCACCAAGTGATTGATAATAACATCCCAAGATTTTGTTTCTATTTTCAAATTTTGTAATGAACTCAGACATGCTGACATTGTATCCAAAAGTTGTCTGATAGGATTCGCCGATTCAATGTAAACATTTTTCTGACCAAATAGCCTCTTTAGTATCTCGTTGGCAGTGTATCTTTTGTTTGTATAGCGTCTCAGTAGTAGATTCCATGCTTCAGTGTAGTTAAGTCGTAGCTACATTTTTCAAAAGAAGTTTAGCATCTCCATGCAGACTCGATTTCAAATAGTGTAGCTTCTGTACTGATGTCAAACTTTCATTTTTATTAATTAACGACTCGAACATATCATGGAAAGTCTGCCACTCTTCGTAACTGCCTGAAAACTTTGGTAACTGAATTTGTGGAAGGCGTACTTCGCAGGCTGACGATGACGATGTTGGGTTATCTATTTTGTTAGTCATTGATGGCTTGCTATTACTAAATACAATTGGCTAAATCCTGTTTAAGTTTTATTTTAAAATCTAAGTATAAATCTTTAAATTCTGCATACAAATCCTTGGTGAAATAAGTTAGCTTCTCCTTTTGAGCTTTATCAATGTGCGCAATAATTTCACCATGTTCAATTTGAAAATTGTCCCATAACTTCTCAGAAGCTACAAGCTCCAATCTTGATTCTATATATAATTCGGTAATTCTTTCTTTTGGTGATTTTTTGTAATTTTTATAAGCCTTTTCAACACATTCCATAAGGTCTTCTTGTTTTGCAAGAAGTTCTGATAGCAAAGCCGTCATCTTGAAATTTTTCAAAGTCCGTAAGTTAAAATATTTTGAATCAGTAGTCTAGTATAACATGTGTAGGTACTATGAACACATCACACGAATTTTTAAAGTTTGAAGAAAAAGTTTCACATTCACTACTTCCCGGGTTTCGGCACCATTTTATGTTTGAGATACTTGTGAATAAAACACTGTTACTATGGTAGAAGATCACTATATTGTATTTAAAGTATTAAACTGTTATTTACTTTAGCGACAGTAAATAATATCGCGATGTAGACAACAAGCAACGGCATCTCTTAAATATTATTGGAACCAAACTATTTTGAAAGGCTTATTTAAAAACAGAATTCAAAAGTTGTCATTTGAACAACTCGTGCTGGTAAAATTATTCTAAAACACACACATTACTTAAATAAGTTCAACAAAATGTAGTCATTTATTTGTCTAGGATAGTGAAATGATAGACATCTGAGTTATTTTGTTACAAATTTTAAAATGATCTTGATAATTATCATTCTAATTAAAAAAAAATATGAAGCAATACACTGCCTTTTAATCTGAAGTGATGTTCGTTCTGAGTTAGCAAAAACAGTCAATCTTGGATCTGCCACTGATAGGTGCCATAAGAAGAACATCAAAAAAATACTTCTATATTACTATTGCTAGGTTCTCCAACAACTAGTCACGTTATAAAATTGAAATTATAAAACACTTACCGCTGACAAATTGATTCAAAATAACTTTAACATCAGGCTTTTTAATAATGTTTGTGTCTTCTACCAAGTCATAAACAAAATGTTTGGATTTGTACTTTTGAGGTCTCCCATGTTTTTTATGCAGTGGTGGTGGCCATCTCCGTCTTAGTATAAACGTATTCTAAGAAAATAAACTTTAATGTCGAACTAATGTTATGAACCGCCAAAGGTATTGTTAATTTGATTAAAAATAAAACTTACTCTCGTTGGTTGGAATAGCAAATTTACTCCAGAATTTAATTTTTTTGCAAAAAACGAACGAATTCCCAGCATTCTCCAATTTTCTTTCCCAAAATTGAAAATAAAGTAAACACTGCAAAATTAAAATTTGAGGTTAGTTTTTTTTTTCGAACACAGCACGCTCAGCTATGTAAAGAATATTGGCCCATGGGGTTTTAAGAAGATACATAAAACATAAAGCCAGTGAAAGTTTTACGCTATTTTTCTAGGTCGACCGAACTACCAACCAACCAATAGAGTATTTTTTATATATATATTTTTTTAAATATATTTAATAACATTAAAATTTAATAAAAATAATAATAAAATCCTGTGACCAATATTTCCTTAAACGCTTAATAGCGATGCTTTACCTTTGATTGAAATATAGACCAGCGTTGCAGTCATGACTTTTTTTTGAAATTATCACTTTGAATAAACTTTTGAAATTCGCACCCCAAGAACCCATAGTGTCAAAACCAAACGACTTTTGGTTTTTTCGGCAAAAGAAGTAGCTGAACCAGCTTGAAGACATGTTCTAGGTAGATGGGGATGAGCCAGTGATTCAAAACAAGTGACGTCTGACACAAGACTAACCCATTGGTCATGATCATTTCGTCTGATCTCTTGCCATTGTCTCCACTAAGACCAACATGTTCCAAGACCGACGGAATTGTCATAGTGCCAAGGCTTGACGAACAATGTCGTTCAAGCTGGAATGTCAAAAAAATCTACGAGCGCTTCTGCTGCACAAAAGGCCATGATTTGCAAGTGAATCAACCATGTCACCACACTTACAGTGGCTCAATGACACATGGAACTTCTAATTGAAGACAGACGGCTGTACGAAAACTGGTGTCCACGATTAGGGTACCTAGTCTTGGTGACGGTAGGATATGGAGCCATACGCCAGATTCCCCCTCACCGGCTGCCAGTAGACAAGCACGATCTGCAGAATAAGAGCTAAATGAAAGTAGGTGCTCCAAATTCAACCGGTACGCTCCCAGTTGAATAATGAATGTTGTAATAAGCTTTTTGAAAAAAACAAGATGAGGTTGGAACTACTGTGAACTGATAAAAGATGAGCCGGAAGGGATACTTGCAAGCTTGTTAAAAATTATCAGCAGAAACCGACATGTATGTCTAGTAATCTATGAAGCGGTGATAACCCTTTTACCTTTCATTTATTTATTTATGGTATTTATTTAATAAATCAACAAATATCTTGTTAATAGAGTGCCTGATAGCCTAATCACAATCTAAAAGTTACTGAAAAAAGTTAAAGATTAGGTAGGTACTTTAGCGATTTTGTATGAGAAATCTTAATTCCTCTATTTGTTAGGGGCGCTTTACAAAGATTCATATATATGTATAATTGCAGTCGCAAGCGACAATCGAAGGTAAAGCTCATGGTAGGCTCACTGTCTTCTGTTTCACAAGTATCTGAGGCTAACTACTAAATAAAGTCCCTGATTTACTGTCAGTCAAATCAAGTAACTGATAGTTTTGAATTTGGGCTGAAAACATTTTTTTAATTTTCCGCGATTTTGTAAAGTTTATTGTAATCTTTCGTCTGAGTATCGAGTGATTTGAGTATATATCTTTTAGAAGACGATTTTGTAACAATTATGTTGAATATGATGAGGAAGAATTTAGGAGTAGGTTTCGATTTTCGAAGTCAGTAGTTAATTATATCCTATCTTTAATAGAAGAAGACATAAAAACATCAACCAAATTGTTAGCACCACCTTGGTTTTGTGTACCTACATTTGAAACTCACTACATACATATAAAACAGTTGACTATTACGCAAGAGGTTCCGAGATTGAATCCAGGCAACGGCGAAACATTGTGTTAAACAAGTAACAGAAATAATACATTTAAAAATGTAATAATTTAACATTTTTAAATGTAACAATTTAACATTTTTAAATGTAACAATTTAACATTTTTAAATGTATTATTTCTGTTACTTGTCTCCGATGTAATCTTTTCGACTATTGCTTAGTACTTACGATACCTTTCCTACTGCTGCTGAGTCAATGTTCTGTACCTAATGTGAATTACAAAATTAAAGTAATTATTTGATTTTTAAAAACTGTACTAAACCAAAACATGTTAAATGGCTTGGCGTCTCACTACACGTACACGTACTGTTTTATGTGTACACCATTCCTAGCGAAATATTTAAATAAGAATAATATAATTTGCTGTATATTGAAATATACAGTAGATCTACGTGCGAGATCGTCTGGGTTGGCACCACCCTCCTTTTTTATGCAGTGAAGCAGTTCGCTGTGTTTCCGATTGTAGGATTGGAGAGCCACTGTTAATACCGGTACGAGAGGTATGACATCTTTACCTCTACATAGGTAAAGCTTAGGGGGTGCTCTTGGTGTTCCACGATATCAGGGGCATCGTCAATAGGAGGCGGTATCACTTTCCATCAGGTGAACCGTTTACATGTTTGCCCATGACATTGTATGAAAATTGAATTAAAATTAAATGTAGACAGATTGTTTATAACGATTTCATTTTATTTAACTAAATAAAGCAATGAAAGCATTGAAACGAAACGCATGAAAGTAAATGCGACGTTGCCGTTCCATTCCTCTGGATAGCTGACTCGCATTAATTTATATCAGAGTTGAGTGGTGAAACAAAAAAAAACTGGCATATTAATCTAGCTAATATTTTATCTAGTAGTCACCAATCAGGGTTTTTTATCAGCCAGAGGTAAAACCAGCCTTTAGTATTATAACACAATGGCAGTTTAAGTTTTCTGCTAGTGTTCCACATATTTGGGGAAAACAAACAAGCCTGACGAAAATAGCTTGTTCGTTCTGGCAACACTATCGCTTCCTTCGTTCGTTTCACAAAATGGTGATATTTGTTGTCGATTTTATTTTCTTTTAATGTGTTTAGTATTTGGTTGATAAGGGATTCAAATATACGAGATTTTCGGCATCTTGGAGAAATGGACGATGAAATTAGTTCAGACTTGCAGGTATTCATCAAAAATTAAAGGTGGAGTTGAGGTTATGATTGCTTTTGAGGGCTTTCAAATGTAGTCGGACGGATCTAATTGTTTATATTTCTGTTTTTAGAAGTGCCTAACGGAAGGGGTAATGGATACTGATGAGGGACCTTTAATCAATGAAAATTCTAATGGTCTTTCGCACTTACTAACGGAAGGTGAATTTAATAGCGTAGATGCCGTTGGCATGTACTCGGCTGTAGGTGTCGACGAGTCTTCTGCCTCCAACCAGGGGTTCCTTAATTCTACTGAACTTTCCGGGAGCGTCGGCGACTACTTGGAGAACAATACTGACGGCTTTAACGCGGCTTTTGACGTTGGTGATAACGCGGTAAACTTTCCCAGCGACACTCTCAATAGCGTCCTATCAGATGGTGACTCGCGCCTGAGCGACGCCGCTTATAAAAACACAGCTTCAGACACCGATGGTGATTGTACACTTAAAAATAACATGGATTCCAATCATGAGAATGACAATGATGTTAGTGAGGTGTCAAACAATGCAGCTGAATTCACCAGCATGGAGCAAGATATCAGTGAGCTATCAAATGATGTAAATCCAGTAGGTACTGAGGAAGCTGAATTATCCAATGACAATAATGAAAAGACCACACTAGCTCGAGTAGACCAACGCATGAGTAAAAGATTTAATGCTGAAAAAAAGTTGACACCAGTTGAAACAAGCAATGACTGTACTAAAATATGTGAAAAGGACCATGATATGGTAAGAGCTTTTATATTTATTTACTCCTTACAGAATTAAATCTTATTTAAAATTATAAGGTGATTCCATTCTAAAGCAACTACGGAGGTTTCTTGCCGGATTCTTCCCCGTAGAACCGGTGGTTGTAAAAAAAAATGACGATTTGAAAGTGCTTATTTTAAGTCTATTCAAATAAAAAACATTTTGACTTTGATTTTGATTCTTGTGGGTGCAATATTTAGACATATTTAAATATCCTTATCAATAAAAAAACATTTTAATGATATTATCTTTTAAAGTTACATTTTAACATGTTTACTATGAATACACTGACAAGTATATTGATTTGATTTTTTCTTGGTCTTGAGGGAGGTTCAGATTGGCTCTACCTTTTTGGATCAAAAGACAAAAACACAAATTTGATAATTGTTAACATTTATTATGGTATGCCTTGTTATTTCATAAGGGGTTTAACTAATCAATTTATTTATCAACAATAAGAGTAAACACTACCCTTATGTGTTACTCTTATTCATTGTTTCTAATATGTTAATTTCCACTGAAAAATCTATGAACAATTGAATATATTATTTCCATCTGTCTTTTTCTGTGGTACTTTGTACATGGCTAAAATGTCTTTAAATTGCATGGCCTTAATAATGTAATTCATAATGACATTACATTTGGGAAAACAATTGATTTAAGTTCTCTTTCAATAACTTCTTAGTTTTACAACATTTTAATGTAAACACTTAATTTCTGTTAAAAACAAACTTTTTTTATTATTTTTGCAACTGCAACAAGGTAATAGTATTTTAATGCAGTCAACATTGTATAAAAAGTAAAAACAAATACTAAATACTAATTTGGAAATAGGATTCAATAAATATTGTCACTTCATATATAACTTTACTAGTAAATATAACTAGTAAAATATAACTTTAAACTGTCGGAAACTGCTGATTTGCTAGGTTTGATTTTACATTGTAAACCAATTCTTTGACAGAGGAAGATAAGTCAAAGGACATAAAAAATGCATATAAAAAAAAACATACTGAGTTTAAACTTTCAGAACAGAATCGCCCTATACCCAGCAGTATTGGTTGAATGAACTTTTAAGTGTGTCATTTAAAAATCAGAAATATATTTTAAATCAAAATTTATATAATATACATGAAGAAAGGATACATTTTTATAAAATAATTTGTTAATCCAGGAATCAAACTTATTAGTTTTAATAAACAGAATAAAATGTAATTTACTATTGCAGGTGGAGTTGCCTGAGGTCAATGAAAATATTTGTAAAAATAATTCATCGGATGTAAGTTTTATTTCTATTCATTTTTATAATAAAAAAATCAAATACCATTAAGCAGCTGTCTACTTCAAATTTAAAATGTGATTACACTTTAAAACAAGAATTTTTGATGTCTGTGCATGATTGAAGCCATATTTTATTTTGTGCATAAAGGTTAGAACACAAACTAAGCACCTAAGTAAAATCTAAGTAAATCTGACTTCTTGTTGCAACATAAATTTATATATTTTAGACTACATTTCATAATAAAGTTTTTCAAGTGTAGTAATTAGACTGACAAAGCAGTTAGATATAGCAGCTTGATAAAATAGTAATATTTTTTCAATAATTAGGTTGGTGGTGCTGAAGAAACAGAAGTAGTATCTGAAGATGAGCTCCCTGAAGTACAGAAGCCAAGTGTTAAAGATGCTGAGAATGTTTCAGATGATGAGCTGCCAGGACCCAAACCAGCCGACTTGCCTGCTGACACTGAGGTGAGTTTATATTGTTTGTTTATTATAAATCTATGTATCCAATAATAATTCCAATCCTCTTCTTCTATGTGCACATTGTTTATCAAATAACTTTATATTAACTCATTAAATAATTTTTAACTGCAGCTCTCTAATTGACTTGCTGCCTTCAATAAACTATAGCTTTTGTACAAATAAAAAATATATTGTTGTTAGTGTTGCCCAAATACAAGACCAAGGCGAGACTTAAGCCAGTATAGCCAGGTTTTGCACACTCAGTCTTAGTCTTGGTGTTGGTCTTGCTTGCAAGTACATATTGCAATAACCTAGCCTATAGCTATTAATTATTTCAAATATGTACTCTAATAGCACAATGGAAAATGAAAATGCATATTCAAATATTGGTCTCCTGAATCCTCAAGAATCACTTGTGTGTTTAATAATAATAACAATACACATTAAATCTGCCCTGCACTTAGATATAATCTTGTACCGCAGGTACTAAGCAACTATATGGTACATATATAAAATACCTCATATAAGAACAGAAAGCAAAGTAATGCGTCTTAATGTTATGTGTTGCAAATAACAGAAAGTACAAGAACCGCCGGGATTGAATCCGGAATCTGTTGCGTAACAGCTAGTGGTTACACCGCTGCGCCGCAGAGACCGTTTATTTTAAGTTTCTCAGTCGCGAATTTATGATCAATCTCCACAATGATAGTAACTACTAGTCTCCACTCTTTCTGTTTCCGAAATGAAATATGTGTATTTAATAATAAATAATAAATATGTGTGTTAATCTGTGCCTCATCTATGTCTATACCAAATATCACTGCAAGACCATGACTGATTTTGGGCTACTAATTTTAATGATTCCCTGGAACCTTGAACTGGAGCCTTGATGTCTGATGCCTGATACTAACTTTATGTGTTATCACTGGAAAGCAGTACCATTGCACCAGTATGTTCTTTGTATATAAACATGTAACTTAAAATGCTTTATTAGGTTGTGTCAGAAGATGAATTGCCATCATCTAAGAAAGATGTGAAAGAGTCTCGCAAACGCAAACCTGATGAAGATAAGGATGGTTACGATCCTGGCTCACCAACTTCTGAGCAAGAATCTTCTAACAAAAAGCAGGCAATTGTCAAGGTTGGTTTTCAAAATAAAATATTATTCAATGTAGATTTTGAATTATTTAGTTACGACATAGCTTATGATTTCATATAATTTCTAGTTTGGGGTGAAATTTCTAGAAATCTTTTTTGAAGTAAACCTAAGTTCTCCTTTGGTCATTTGATAAATACTACACATAAACTGTTTAGCTAATCAGTTATTTGATAGAAAAGTATTTGAAGTAGAAAACCATTTGAGTATTCCTGTACTCAAATAACAACATCTTTGTTGTTATTATCACAATATTTAAAAACATATATTTAGAATGGCGAAAGCAAGCCGGTACCTGCCGAAAAAAGGCTATCTGTAGATGAGAAACCAAAGAAGAAAGCTCTCCCTGAACTGGACAAGTACTGGAAAGTAGTAAATGATGATCCAACAGACTTCACTGGATGGACTTATTTACTGCAATATGTGGATCAAGAGGTATACCATTAACTTGTTTATTACACTAAAACAAATATTTCTACGAAACTAAGAATTACAATAATAGTATAAAATAAAGGTAATTTAAATAATAAAGAAAATCACCTAGAATCAAACCTACTTTTAATGATTGAAAATAGCAACATGATTTTTTCATGATGAAAACAAACGCTAATCTTATTGTTTTATGAAGCGATAAGAGCTGAATTCAATGTTGAATTGCAAGGGCCAACTGAAACTATTACAAAGAATAAACATGCCGCGGGCATGTTGCATCATACAGATTTTACATAGAATCGTACGTTTCAGAGTGATGTAGAAGCGGCACGAGAAGCTTACGATGCTTTCTTATCGCACTATCCGTACTGTTACGGTTATTGGCGCAAATACGCTGATTACGAAAAACGTAAAGGAAGTAAAAAGAAGTGCCTCGAGGTGAGTCTCACCCTATCACATGCGTTATTTTTACGTTAATACTTAAGTAAAGAGGTAAGGTTTGTGAATGATGAGTTAAATTTGACTTACATTATAATGTACACATGGATTTTATAATTGCTTAGTCTTAACTGGTATTTTGCAATTATTTTTTTTCCCAACAGTGCGTCCACCGCTACGATGTTCGTAAGGCAAAGTCGTCAGTACCCATCGGAGAGATCTATTACCATCACATAGATTTCGTTCTAGTGATTCATTGTTTGTGGTGTATATTTTATTATTTTGTGCATATATTTACGATGATTTGTACACGCTTGGATTGTAAAAACGTTTTATGTATATTATTTAAGTACAATAATGATGATTGGTTGATATAGTTAAGTGTGTAATGAATGATATTGATCCATGTAAGCATGGAGCTGCAAGTGTTGTCATAGAGTTGCGGGACCCCGGGCAGGAGGCGGCGCAGGCGACCATGAACAGGTGTAATATCCCGACAAACATTTTATATTATAGACAAGGGAGGCGCCGCCTTGTGTCCGCTTTGTGCGACAACAATGCGGTGTCTCACTTTCAATCGAATACATGACACATGAACTTGATGCTATTGAATAATCCCTTGCTTCATAGTGTTGTCGCGTTGCCGGCAATGCATGCGAGGCACGTGAGCATGTTTGATGTTGATCCGCTGTTCCAGGTATTGGAAAGGGGGCTTAAAGCTATCCCATTGTCTGTCGACCTCTGGATTCACTACCTCAATCACATAAAGACCACTCGCGGTGATGACCATACATATATTAGGGCACAATACGAAAGAGCTATAGGTGAGCTTTCCTTTTAAATTATTAAAAAAATCTGGGCAGTAGTTTTCTTTCTGAAAAAAATCTGTTGCTATTTACTGCTTTGTAAATTGTTCCGGCGAAACGTAAAATGAAATTTACTATTTAGTTGCATATTGTTAAATAATGTAATGGAATTAAATTTGTAATTATAACGGTCATTCTACAGAGGCGTGTGGTCTGGAGTTCCGTTCGGACCGTTTGTGGGAATCATACATAAAGTGGGAGTCTGAGAACGGGTCAGCGCTGAACGTCACCAACATATACGACCGACTGCTCGCCACGCCCACGCTCGGATATACATCACACTTCGACAAGTAACTCGCTTTTAAAAATTATTTGTAAAGGTTTCTACATAGCAAAAATCAAAGATTAATGAACCATGAAAACTAAATGTTGGAAGAAAAGTGTAAAAATTACCAATAACATTATACAATATTTAATACTCAGCAGGATACAATACACAATGTATTATATGTATAAGTAATCTAAATTATACATCTGTTTTTAAATAACATCGAACATTGTGTACTGTGGTACAACTGTCCATACAAATATTAAGGTTACAGACTTGAGATGTTTTAATTATTTCCCCTTGGTGGGTATCGAGTAATGAATGCAGTACGTGGTGGGTGTAGCTTCCAGGAGCACGTGATGTCGGAGCCGGTGACGGGCGTGGTGAGCGGCGAGGAGCTGCTGCGGCAGCGCGGCGCAGTACGCGACGCCGCGCCGCCCGCCGCGCCGCGCGACCTGCTCGACCTGCCGCCGGGCGAGGACGAGCCCAACGACCATCTCGTATGTATCCACTTGTGTTGCATCACCTCCGTGATTCTTCTAAGGTCTTGAAAGTTTTCTTTACATTTAAGAATTTTATTTCTATATTTGTATTAATATTGTTGATTAGTAGCCATGACAGAATGTGTGAATTGTCCAAAATTTTACAACTAAAATCCTGTTATCACAACTTTTATGTTGCAAATAGTGAATTGAAGTTTGTTTACAGATTTTCTCTTGTTAATATTTCCATCTTTATGATAGGCATCAGAAGAAGAAGGTCAAGCCATTAAAGAGAGAGTTATTGCTGCTCGCAGAAAGATACATAAGACAACAGGGGAGCAAGTCGCAGCAAGGTGGACATTTGAAGAAAGGGTATGGATTTCTTAACTTTCAATTCAAAATTGAATAATATGGACCGTTTATTTTGAAAGTGGTTTTTTGAGAAAAATTTGCTATCACGTAATTCATGCTTAATTTAATGTAATTTTTTATATAAAATTAGTCCGTGTTTAATTTCTCAAAAAAAAACCCATGTTTTATTTAACTTAAAATTGGTCGGTAAATGAAAAAATTATGCATAATCATCGATTATGAAAGTGGTGTAAGTATAGTGGACAGTTGTGCAGTGTTTTGTTATTTTTTATTTAGTTTATACTAGATGTGTCCCGCGGTTTCACCCGCGGACGATTTGCATTGTTTCCCCTCCGTGTTTCCACTACTCGTAAGATAAAAGTTAGATATGAAAAAAAAATTGAAATGTACAGCGCATAACCTGTGAGAAGAAAATAAATACGACAAGGCTGTATGACTCCGTATCTTTGCCTGTACTCAGGTAGTGATATAGTTAAGAACAAATGGTAAACCACTGTTATCTTAAACAACTGAAAATATTTACTATATTTAATAATAAATAAATTCACACATACATTTATGGGCTTTAGCCCATGAATATAAACAGAAGAATAATCTTAGATTCAGAGGATGAAAATAATTCCGCTAGGAACAACAAATTAACGAATCGAACAAAGAGAAGGAGAATTATAGAGGTAGAATCTTCATCAGATGAAGATACTGTTATTGAGAACATAGATTCTGCAGCACAAAATAAAGAAAGATATTTGCAACAAATAAACAAAATTAAGCGAAATAATGGACAAAAGTACTATACAGAAAGAGGAAAATTAATTCCTACAAAACAATTTCAATCCAAAAATTGTAATTGTTCGAAGAAATGAAACGTAGAACGTATAACGTATATAGAACGTATTAATGAAGCACAACGTATAGAAATTTTTGATAAGTTCTGGAATATAGGTGATTTTAATAAGCAAAATGTATTTTTATATGGTAGTGTTCAACGAAAATTTGTCAATAGAAGACGGCCTAGAAATAATTAGGGCACTAAAAGAGTATATGCTTATAAATTTTACTTGGTCACTTCTGGTGGAAATATTTTAGTATGTAAGAAGTTTTTTATTAATACTTTCAAAATATCTACTGGACGAATTGATCGTATCCTAAAATCGCATGAGAACATTCCGAATGACATGCGTGGAAAAATGGATGGCTCTTGCAGAAGAACTAGTGGGATACTGACGAATACAGTGATTACATAAGAGATTTTAAGTTACGCTTCCATTTGCCACGTAAAGATACCTGTGCGAAACGCGATATCCTAAACATGAAAATTAAGACTACAACTGATGACGACGAAAAAATGATTCTTGTAGAAAGATATGACGTTCACTTGCAAAATGCTGAATTATCAAGAAAAGCATTACAAGAGGATAAAATTCTAGCATCAGAAAATCCAGATAAATACTTTGCTTTCACTTTTGATTTACAAAAAGCCTTACCACACCTGAAATTGTCTGTCTCAATCGCATATTACAAACGGAATATGTACGTCTTAAACGAGGGTTTTCACAATTTACATAATAATAAAGTTAATATGTACGTGTGGGACGAAACCATTGCTTCTAGGGGATCGCAAGAGGTGGCTTCATGCTGTTTGAAGCACTTAGAAAATGTAACGACCCAAAGCCATGTGATTGCCTACAGTGATATGTGAACTGGGTAAAATCGAAATTCACAAATGGCATTGATGTGGTTGAAGGTTGTCCAGTCGGAAAACAGCATTAAGATAATTGACCAAATTTTTACTCTCGGTGCATTCATACCTTCCGAACGATGCAGATTTTGGCATCATAGAAATGGCATTGAGAAAAATGAATTTTGTGTACACACCACAAGATTACTATAATGTAATAGCGCAATGTAGAAAACAAGATAAATTCATTTTATATGAAATGAAACGGGAGAATTTAATTTCAACAAAAAATCTCCAAAATGCAATTAAAAAACAGATAAAAAAATACTAATGGGCAACAGGTCAATTGGTTGCAAATATGTTGGTTGAATTCCTCAAAATTGCACCATATACCATTTTTTATAAAACAACGATGACGGACGCAGAATGTAAAATTATCAATTTACTACCTCTACGTCCTGGAAGACCGTTCAAATTTGAAAAAATCGCTCTGGATACCTCCGGTGCATCATGCATATTTTGAAACACTACCACATGCAGAGAATAAGTACATTCTTGTAATCAGTATCTTGTAATGACAATGTAATTGCCGTCTATAATAAAATTTTATGTGTTGTTATGCGTATTTGTTAACAAAATTATATTAAAATGAAGTATATTTTAAGCGATATTAGATTTTTCAAAATTGAAATTAAACGATTTTTACAATTGTCTAATTTTGAAAGTGGTGTAAGGTGTAAGTGTAAATTTATTGCACATAAATATGTGTTATTGTCTAATTAGCCAAAAACAAATTTATATAAACAATTTAAATGTTGATAAAACAATAGAAACAATGCCAGACCTCATATGATTTGCCTGTATTTTTAAATCAACAAATATAGTAAGTAACCTTTAATTTCCTCGAAACAAAAGAAAATGGACTTACACCACTTTCAAAATAAACGGTCCATATAGTAATATGTCTGACGAACTTCCCAAGATGAAACTCTTTATTGCAATAACTATCTCGCTAATGCAGATAAAACGTCCGTATTTCCACGTGAAACCGTTGGAGCGCTGTCAGCTGAAGAATTGGAAATCTTATTTGGAATGGGAGAAACACAACGGCACCCTGAAGCGGACGCTCGTGTTGTACGAGCGCTGTCTCATCGCGTGTGCACTTTATGAAGAGTTTTGGTTGAGGGTGAGATTTTAAACATGTCTTTTCTATAACGAATTTTATATATACGAAATAAACTTTACTTACAATGACTTTTAGCCTTTTGACCTCTATGAGCTGTAAAAGTGAATCTAAGATACCACATACAATTTATTGATAACTTTCTCAGAATAAATTTTCAAAAAAATGCAAACCAAGTATAAAATCGTGTTGTATGTTTTCAGTTAGTCCGATTCCTGGAAGAGCGCAGTGAGACGAACCCTGAGTTGATACCAGTGCAACGAGAAGTACTAGAGCGAGCGTGCACCGTCCATCACCTCGACAAGCCGGAGCTACATCTACACTGGGCACAGTTCGAAGAGGTGCAGGGAAACACTGCAAAAGCAGCGGAAATACTCGACCGCATCGAGAAAACCTGCCCTAACCTGCTACAAATACAGTACAGGTTAGTGTAGCAAATTTGCTAGCAATTAATAATATATTAGTATTATAATACTCAAAAAACTACAAACATCAAATGTGGTTGTGTCTTAATATGTATATAATCAACATGAGTAAGTATCTATTTTATATGCGAACTGTAATGAAAAATCCGGCCTTTTATCTCGCCGAATATTTGGTTTCCGGTATCTGGCCAAAACGTTATATAACGAGGTTTTCTGTATAAAACTAATTTGTTGCACTTCTTACAGACGTGTTAATTTGGAGCGACGCCGTGGTGACTACGACAAGTGTTGCCAACTTTACGAAACATACATTGCAGCCGCAAAAAACAAGGCGATTGCGTCAGCGCTAGCAGTGAAATACGCACGGTTTCTGTTCCACGTGAAAATAGACCACGCTGGGGCCAGGAAGGTCCTGGATGAAGCCATCACTAAAGATCCGCTCAACCAGAGGCTGTACCTACAGAGAGTTGACTTGGCGCTAAATACCGCCGGCACAAAATACGAAGAGTTAGAAGGTATATCTAGATCAATTTTAACTAAATTTTGAGATAAATGTGTTGCAGTGCTGTTAGGTAATGTAGGGGAAGTACGTCCAAAATGACATAGCGTTTTATTAATTATCAATAACTTTTTTATTATTCGTATTAGGAACATAATTTTTTCTTACAACTTTGCTTATATTAATTGGTTACTCACATCTTAAAGGTTTTCTATGAAAAATCAACCCTTACAAAAATATTTAGCATTAAATGAAGATCAAGATAAATCCGTTTTGTCCATACCGTATGGACATAACGACACGAACCTTATGGACTAAATGACATACACAGCCATCAACATGTATAAAATAGATAATGACAAGAATTAATTGCACAATTCGCAAACAAATAATTTGGTACGCTTTGGCAAATCAGCACAGGCCGCGTGAACCCAACGACTGCACCGCATGCACCTCAACCACCCCTCACCAGATTTTGAACGTGAGTAAAGATCGTTGCAGTATATACAGGCACAATCGTCTTCTTCTTCTTCTTGATCAAGGCCATCTTCATCCGAGTCATCATTCGTATAAAGCGAACTAGTAACTGCCTGTCGTCTTTTACGAGTTGGTTTTTTAGCTTCAGTCTCTCGTTTGAGTTTTAACTCTGCCATATTTGGTGATGACGTCAGTAGGAATGTTGTCGTTCGTTTCTTGGGTTTCGTTTACCCTGTCCACTTACGAATTTACCACTGGGAACTGGAGAAATGACACTAACTGGAACTGCCAATAAATTTGTCGCTGGAAAGAAACTTGTAGATGGTTGAGAAATGTCAGAGTGGACAGTCAGTGTGTTATGAATATCTTTAGTTACTGCTATTGCGACTGAAGAATCCGATGAATTAGATGGTTTACTGGAACTAGTGGATGGTTGTAATAAAGATTCAGGGGCCTCATTCTGTTTCTGTGTCTCGTCAGCCGCCGGGTCAATTGGTAACGATAGAATATGGTTCTGATCCTGGATTGAGTCTGGGTCATCTGCGGAAGCTATTGGCATATTTGTTGTTTCAGCTGCTTCAAAAAAGTGATCTGGAAATATGTTTGGATTAACTGGCCATAGTCCAGTGCTTTTGAAACCACTGGATGCATTTTGAACAGAAGCAGTTTTTCCATAAGCTTGATTGAATAAACATCCGATCTGAAGAGCTGTCACCACTCTTCCTGGATGATTTCTTAGCCAGACAGAAATCTCTTGGTTGAAATAAGTCTTGAGCGGTCCATAAAAGCACACGTCGAGTGCGTCGTCGTCGATGTGGGGTCTTTCGCAAAATTCAAAGCTTCGAATGATTTATGGTTGGCATGGCCATCGACAATAAGCAGGACTTTATCATCATCACTAGCTTTTACATAGCTTTGAAAATGCTTGAGCCACTTAACGAATATTTCAGTAGACATTCACCCGTTTTCTTGAGCAACTCCTACCGTGCCAATTGGTGCTTCATCCACGAGCTCGTTTTTCATATTCTTCCTCGGGAAAATCATGAAAGGAGGTACGTACGACCCAGCTGCGTTCAAGCAGCACACTACTGTTACATTGGATCCTCGCTCTGCGCTTGTAATGGCACCTACTTGCTTTCTGCCAGCAGTAGCCAAGATTTTTTGAGGTCTTTGGACAGTAGACAACCCCGATTCGTCAACATTGTAGATCCGGTTTGCGTTGAATTTTTATTTGTCAATATATTCTTGACAATTATCAAAAAACTTTTTTACCTGGGGCCGATTAAAAGCTTGGGCTCTGGCTGCGGAAGTAGGCTCGGGTTTATGTAAAGATATGTCTTTATGGCGCCTTAAAAATCCATCTAGCCACTCCTGGCCAGCTTTGCCCTTATCTTTATTAAAACTGTGTGCAAAGCCATTCTTTTCATCCAATTCGAAAGCGAGTTCTTGGACCATTGTACGCGTTAATCCAAACATGCGAGTTTCAAGTAGCTTGATATTCTCAACCAATTGTTTCTCGATTTCAAGAGGAAATGTTAGCTGAAATCGGCCCAAACCTTTTGCTGCAGGTGAAATTATTTTATTTTGTTCCAAAGCATGACGCCTTAGTGTAGCTTGTGGCACTTTGAAGGTCTTAGAAGCCAGAAACCAACCCATTTTTTTCTCCCTTACAGCTTCAATAGCTTTTTTCATCGCTTGTGGACTCCATGATTGCCTATTACTTGTCCTCTTATAATTCCGCGGCATATTCTCATCCTGTACATTAAATATATTTATGTAGATTTAGATATTTTTATTATTCACTATCTCTATGGACAAAACGACACACTATGTTGTTTTGTCCATAGTGGTTGTATGTCATTTTGTACATAGCCTCAAAAATCTTTTCGATTCGATGAATAATCTTGTTACAGTGACAATAATATAGTAAATTTTACACTTGCACCTCAAACACAAAATGCTTGAAATAAGAAAACTATAAAACCGTAAAATAACAAAAGAAAACTTACCGAAAAACAAAAAACTAACGACCACTAACAAATTTCTTTCTGAACTCGAAACGCAAATGTCAACATGGCGTCCGTTGTGTATTTCAAGCGTCTCTCAGAAATCCAATGGTATATTACCGTTGTAGGCGCTTTCTAATTGGCTTATTTTTGACGGTCTAAACCGCGCCATTTTTTAAATATGTCCAATGTGTCGTTTTGTCCATACATGTAATTTTGGACGTACTTCCCCTATAAATCGGAGAAAAATGTAATGTTTGTTCTGAACTTTAATTGAACATACAAATAACACACACATGCAAAATTGGAAAACATCGAATTTTCCACTAAGTTATATAAAGCTAAAAATATGTTGGTGTTTTATTTTCTATAAGTGTTCGGTTTTACTACAAAAACGCGTCAGAATTAAGCTAATGTCGAATAAGATTTAAGTAGCAAAATAAAAATAAAAACCATATCACGACACACACATTGACTAAACTTAACTACATATATAACATTATTACTTACAAGACTGCTAAGCGAAACAAAAAGTTCCGAGAACCTCTAGCGTAGCAGCCGGTTGTGCACATCACTGCGCCACAGGCGCTACATGAGTTGTATTGTTACGACAGAGCTGCTGCTGTGCTACGACCGCGCTGAGGGAGCGGAGCTGGAGGCGCGCGCACAGCTGGCCACGCGCGCCCGCGAGCTGTGCGAGCAGCTGGGGCCCGCCGCCCGCGCCAACGTGCTGGCAGCGCGCGCGCACGCCCTGCACAAGCAGCTGCGGAAACGCGCGCGCAAGGACAAGCACGAGCCCGCGCCCGCCGCCTCCACGTACGTATACACACACACTACTGTCGACCATAGCCCATAGCTGGGGCCCGCCGCCCGCGCCAACGTGCTGGCAGCGCGCGCGCACGCCCTGCACAAGCAGCTGCGGAAACGCGCGCGCAAGGACAAGCACGAGCCCGCGCCCGCCGCCTCCACGTACGTATACACACACACTACTGTCGACCATAGCCCATAGCTGGGGCCCGCCGCCCGCGCCAACGTGCTGGCAGCGCGCGCGCACGCCCTGCACAAGCAGCTGCGGAAACGCGCGCGCAAGGACAAGCACGAGCCCGCGCCCGCCGCCTCCACGTACGTATACACACACACTACTGTCGACCATAGCCCATAGCTGGGGCCCGCCGCCCGCGCCAACGTGCTGGCAGCGCGCGCGCACGCCCTGCACAAGCAGCTGCGGAAACGCGCGCGCAAGGACAAGCACGAGCCCGCGCCCGCCGCCTCCACGTACGTATACACACACACTACTGTCGACCATAGCCCATAGCTGGGGCCCGCCGCCCGCGCCAACGTGCTGGCAGCGCGCGCGCACGCCCTGCACAAGCAGCTGCGGAAACGCGCGCGCAAGGACAAGCACGAGCCCGCGCCCGCCGCCTCCACGTACGTATACACACACACTACTGTCGACCATAGCCCATAGCTGGGGCCCGCCGCCCGCGCCAACGTGCTGGCAGCGCGCGCGCACGCCCTGCACAAGCAGCTGCGGAAACGCGCGCGCAAGGACAAGCACGAGCCCGCGCCCGCCGCCTCCACGTACGTATACACACACACTACTGTCGACCATAGCCCATAGCTGGGGCCCGCCGCCCGCGCCAACGTGCTGGCAGCGCGCGCGCACGCCCTGCACAAGCAGCTGCGGAAACGCGCGCGCAAGGACAAGCACGAGCCCGCGCCCGCCGCCTCCACGTACGTATACACACACACTACTGTCGACCATAGCCCATAGCTGGGGCCCGCCGCCCGCGCCAACGTGCTGGCAGCGCGCGCGCACGCCCTGCACAAGCAGCTGCGGAAACGCGCGCGCAAGGACAAGCACGAGCCCGCGCCCGCCGCCTCCACGTACGTATACATATTCGGTTCGATGTACCATTCAGACATATTTGCACATTTTTTTTTAGTTCTAGCTCTGGCAATTCCACTTTTGAAAGCTTGCAAGGGATGTAATCTTTGATCCACTCAAGTCCCTTCCACCATAGAGAGTCCAACCGTAAATTTTGACGTCAGTTAACTTCTGAGCTTTCAATATTTTACCCATTAATTTGGATAATAGAGTTTGCGAGGTGCTAGTTTTGTTTTCGCAGAGATCAATTTGAATAGTGGTCTGTCCTACGTCATTCTTCTATTTTAAGTAAACGACTCCAGCATAAGCTCGCTGAGATTCATCACAAAATCCATGTATTTCTATACATGTGTGTACATGGCCGGTCGACCGTGGCACATAAATTTTATTAATATTTTTAATTTCCTTTCTCTCTAGTTTACTCCATTCGAGTTGAATCTCTGGAGGTACTTCGTCATCCCATTCCATAGATATTAACCAAAGTTTTTGGAATAATAACTTGGCTCTTAGAGAAAGTGGCGATAGCCGGGATGGCTATCGCCACTTCGGTGGCGGGTGGATCGATTATCTTGGAGATTTAGATAGTGGGCTTCGTTTGTCATGTCATGTCACATGTCAATGAGTAATTTTGTTCGTCAAATTGATGAAATGTAAAAGTGTTAGTGGCGGGATTCCATTGTAAGCCGATTGCTCAATTAAGCGAGTCAATTGTCGATGGATTAATCTGGTCTATGGATAGTTAAGTAAGTAGTTGCGGACAATTACTCGACCATTTTCTTAGATTTATCTTCGCTCCTTGAAGCATATCGATGAGTAGTTTTTGCACTTCTTGTGTCAGATGTGGTTTGAATGATACACCGAAACACGATACGGCGGAGCGTCTTTATTGTATATTGAATTATTCTTGAGTTACGTGCAATTATATGTTGGCTGTGACTTATGACGTCAGATACCTAAGTAATTACGCGAGCTTGCGTACATTACAAAACCCATTACTTAAAATTTTTACTTCTTTTTAACTTATATAACAATACGTGTGAACAAGCCATAGAGGTAGTTTGTTGAAATAGAGATATGTATAACAGGACGGGTGCGCCAGGCGACGGGAAGAAGAAGGAGCCGTGCAGCGGCAGCGGTGGGAGTGCTGGCGGCGCCAGTGGCGGTGGCGGCGCTGCACCGGGGTCTTACTACGCGGCGGGCGCTGGCTACGACCAGTACGCGCCCTACCAGCCGCCCTGGGGCTACCAGCAGCCGCAGTACCATCCGCCCTGGCCGCAGTACCCCAACTACTACTAAGCTACCTTTGTCCGCTTCTCTATACTTTTACAAAACAGAGGGCCTTTTGCGTCTTGTGTCACATCCAATGCTCTTCTTTACTGCATTTGTAGTCACAAAACAAGACATTTAATTCGACTTGCCCTAATATGTAGTGAATTTATTTTACTTGAAAAGCAGGAAAATAATCTTAGAAATAAATGTAGAGAAAGATTGTATCACACGCCGTTATTTAGGTATTGTATTCAGTAACATTTGATCATTGGGATTTTATCAATAAGTCACCACCAATAAGATTTTATTATTTAATAATATAACGGTTTTAAATCATAATGACTCGCCAAAAAATACAATATTTTCATCAATCATTAGCTTTAGACAATACACGTAGGGTAATTACACTTCTATTTATATATGTAATCTAAATTGAGCTAATTTTTACATATTTGTCCTAAAACTTAAATTAACTGATTCGTTGCGTATTGGTTTAGTTTACAATCTTTATAAATTGCATTAATTTTTAATCTATCTTAGCTCCTACCACTAATCAAAATAGGTACCTATAATTTTGCTCAATTCATGATTTTTAGCAATTGTCAATATTATCAGATAGGCGAAAGAACGCGCCCTACGACGCGTTATTTACGTATCATCTTCAAGATTAAAACATTTGAATTAAAAAATCACATAAACTCCAGATAACAAGTAATGTGGCCACGGCTTGTGGCACAGTTCTGGCCGTTGATGATGAATGATGTTTGACATGCGTAACATGTAAAATCGGTAAAAAGTTTTTAACACTGCCTGGAAGGCACGCCAGCTATGTCACCAACTTGTATGGCACTTAGTGTGACAAATTAAATATCTGTTGATAGCCAGAGTCGTTTGCGAAATAAGGTTTCGCAACGAATCCGTTAAAATTAGTTCTACATTTTTTTAATTTAGAGATCTAAGAATCCAAGAAATTACAAGAATAGAAATCTGTTTCGTACAGAAGTTTGTCATTTATTATTGGTACGATATTTTTGCTGACCCCCAAATTTCTGCTAGAATCGAAGAACTCTTATATCCTATGAAGTTTTATCCAGTAAAGAATGAGATAATTATTTCCTGTTTGACATTAAAAGTTAAATAAATGAATTGTTTAAAGTACCAGCTAATTAGTTTTCTGTAGTACAGAAATTATTGACATTTAACTGTTAAAATATAATGCAATATTTATAGTGTTTCTTGTACTAATAAAGATATTTTTAAAGAATTTAGGTTTTTATTTCGTATACATAAAGGTATTCAGGTTTTTTAGTATGAAATAAATGTTGACACCAGAAATGATTTATATTTTAATTTATTACATTATATTAACATATTTTAAAACTGTCTTACTTTAGCTGCTGAACAATTTTTTTTTTTGAAAAGATTAGCCCCATCAGAAAATTATGTACCACTAGTAAAGTTATTACAATTCCACACTGATACTATATAAAGTGCATTAAATACATTTTTGTTTGAGGTTCAGATACTTACAAAAAATATTTTAACAGATAAACATCTTATAGTTTATATACAAATACATACATAAATAAAAAAAGGTTTATCCATATCTAATATTCGGATGTATACAAAAGGCATTTAAAAAAAATATAATTCGGTCTAGCCGAAACAAGTTTCGACATGAATTTATTTATGTCCAATGAATGATTCTTGTAATAAGTATGTATATAATGTACTACATGTGTAAAGAAAAGACAAACCTCTTTTGAAAATTGGCTTTGACTTTTAGTAAAAGTTTTAGTTATTGTTTTAGTAATAAAATCTAATTTTCGCATTCAATTGTCCCAAACGTTGTTTATTCTAAAACGAATAAACTTACGACGTTCGTTTTAATAACTTTCATCATGAACAAGCTGCTTTAGCCGCCTTCACAGCTGCAACAAAATAAAATCAAGTTAAGACAACAATACTTCAAAATATAAGTGTCAAAGTTTTTACTCAAAGGTGGGATGAATTATTGAAGAATGTAGAATTTTAAAAGGTTTTTGTAAATTCGCTTTTTGAACAGAAAGGGAAATTTCTTTTTTCCTTTTTTGCAATTTTCTCCACGTCGAATTTTATATCGACTTCGAAATTCATTTGTTCAGTGGTTAGGCGCAAACAACCAAAACAAACAAGGAGTTCCCTTAGCTTTTATGTTGACCTATAAAGGTTGGTTTAGATTCTAATAAAAGCAAAAGATTAGAGAGATTCTACATACCCTCCCTCTCTTTGCGCCTTAGTTTTTTCCTCCGCCGGTCGATAGCTGCGAGTTCCGCCTTCACAGAGTGGTAAGCCTTACGCAGCTCCGCCAGCCTAGTCGTCAACACATTTATGCGAGTCGGGGAATCCCACGCCGGATCTGTTTGGTTTGGTAACATAATATGTATATGTAACATAATTGACAGATTAACATAGTCTTTGTCAAGTTTAATTTATTATCATACGAAAAGTAACGAAAAAATGTTTTTTAAAGACATAATAGGATTATTTGTATGTATGTATTTATATGTATGTAGTATGACAATTAAAAATGAGGAGTTTAATGAATACTCCAATTTGTCATATGATTATTTACAAACTTGATATATAATTTAAATATAAAGTTTTGTATGTAGAGATCCAGTGCTTACCTAGTTCTACGTAGAAGTTGTAGACGAGGTCAGCATGTCGATGCGAGCGTTCGTCCGTGTCGCGGCGGCGTCGCGGACGGCCGCGGCCCGCACACAGCGAGCTCTCCGACGCCTTGCGGGACCGCGCTGCAACACATACATATACTTACGTACTTCCTCTTATTAAATTAATTGCGGGTTGCACGTATCCTGTGCCTAATGAAGCTAGGACTACTTATGGTTACTAGGAGTTGCAGTGGTAGGATAGAAAGCTAATATGTGAGACACTACAATTCTGAGTTGGAGATCTAGTAGGATCTTTCTTTCATACGTTTCATTGACTTCAAAAAAAGGACAAGAAAATAAAACAACTATAATTTGTATATGTTGCAGATATGAATTTCATGATTCGCGCTTATTTATTTTCTGATTTCATTTCTTTACTTAAAATACTTACGTCAGATTTTAGACAGAGTTAGAAAAGTAACACATTTCAATAAGAAGAAGCCAACGCAAGCTACCGTCAAATTGGATAAAAGCCAAGTTAAAGTCGGCCATGCCTACGATTCATTATTATTTGTGGATTAAAAAGATGTAAAGTAAACTGATTGAGAGAGGTGAGTAAAGTAGCTGACCTAGGGGTTTGTCGATTTCCATTGCGGAAGGGTCGTTAGCTCTGCCATCATCCTCGTCGTCTTTACGATCCGAAGGACTGTCACGTTCCGATTCACGCCTTTCCCTGACAACATATAGTTCAAATTTTTATGCCGTGTCTTAATGACATGTCATCATGTATTGAGTAATATAGGTTTTTTTTGTTGACTTTAAAGTTTATCGTACAGTCGACACAACACAATAGTCAAGCTACAAAGTTTGAGCTTTAAACGGATCTTAGTTTGTAAGGCTTTATTTTGCAGTTCAGTATAAAGTATAGCTTAGTTCTAGTAGGTTAATTGCCTAGTAGGGCTATTACCTGTGCGGCGACATGTCGAGGCTAGTGTCAGGCGTGGTGGGCGGCGTGTTGTCTAACAAGGCGCTGCGTTCGTCTCGCTCCCTCTCGCGGGCTCTGTCCCGCTCGCGCTCCCCAGGCCCAGCCTCGCGGGATCCCTCCCCACGGCGGTCCTCTGATAGTTAAAACTCTGTTAGTTTTTCAAACTCAAGGAACCCAAGTTATTCCTTGGCTTGTTCGGGTACCAGACAACCCTGCTGAACTATTTTGTGTTCGGTCGGGCTAAAAAACTGGTCTATATGTCCTCATAAATAAATACGAAGGAAAAATTTATAGGAGAGAAAATTTGGCGTTGGAATCACGAATCAGAAAATAATGTTTAAAATAACTACAGCTAAAGTAAGATAACGTTTTCTGTTTTGTATTAGAAATCATGGCGATCATTTTGAACATGAATAAATAAAAAATTCACCTGACTTTTTTTATGTGCCCAGATTATTTTTTTAAATTTTGCTAATCAACTTCTTTGTCATTTCATAATTTTAGTATTTTATAAGATATTCATTTAAATGATATCTCAAAAGAAATAACAATTAAAGAAAGAAAGAGCAACGAGGTATAAATACATGCCTCGTTGCTCTTTGTAAGAGGTTTTCACAAGTCTACTCTCTTCAAAAAAAAAAAATCTTTTAGATTTTTTAATTTTAAACCACAATTTTTATAAAATGTATTGTTAAATTGCTTACACATTCTTTTATTCTAATAAATTAAAATAATTTGTTGCAAACTGGTAATTAATTGCAATAAAAGGAAAAAAATGGGTTATTCGATGAAATCCTTAAAAATTTATGTAACATTAGGCAGACTTCGTTAATGACAACCAATACTCAAACAACTCTAAATAGTCGATGTCAGCTTAACTCCACTCTATAACTCCAAATTAAAAAAAGTTTTAAAAGTTGTGGTGAAATGTGTTATATCCGTTGCTGTTTTATACGTACTGGAGTTGGAATGGTGGTGCGGGGCGGAGGCGAAGGGCATGTGTATGGGCGCGGGCTGCGGCGCGTCCGCGTCCGGCGCCGGCGAGCCCGGGATGGTCTCCGAGCACAGCAGCAGCGAGATGTCCTCCTCGCGGCCCGAGCCCGCCACCACCACGCTCGCACCTACAAACACAGACATAATACTGTACAGCCTGCCAAAAAAGTCAAAGGAATAAATTTGGGCATTCTAACTGACTTTCTAACAATATTGAGCAATGAAATGAATTTGAAAGATGTGGCTACACCAGGAAAGAAATAGGAGGTACCGCCCTTCGCTACCATCTTAATTTTTTAATCCAACTACAATACATGCTACTTTTGACTATTCATAAAGGAGATCAATTGAATAAAAACTGAAGACTATTAGGGTATTTTCCAGACATCTTCATAAACACGAACAGGAAGGTAAAGATTCATTTGAATATTTAAAAAGGTATCTTAATCTCTATACTTTAATAAAGCTTACTATGTTTCCTTTCGTTCTTGCAAGCGTCTTCAAGCATGAGAAGTGTTTCTCCAGCACTCCACTCGCCCGGCGACTTGCCAGCGTGTCTACTGGCGCCAGCTAGGACACTCGCGCCAGTAATGATACTACGGGACTGTTCAGTGCTGCCGTTACTGCCCCATTCCTCCATCGATATCTTATCTATTATTAACCTAGAAGACAGTCTGAATTTTCAATAATGATGGTCTTCAAAAACGTTTGATAGAATTAAGGACTAATAATTACTACTAAATTCACAAGGAACATTTATAAACTGTAACTATAACATTTTTTTTACTTTAACTTATTTTTTTTTCTTTTTGATTAAATCAGAATGGCATTATAGTGTTTACATAAAATAATAATACCTTCTATCAGAATCGTCTGAATCGCTGGAGTCGCTTTTGTCTTCGGGCGGGAACGTTGGCATCGGGATATTGGCTGCGGATTGATTAATTTGACTTGACAACTTTTGTATCGTGTCACTAAGGACCTTGTTATTCTTCCCAGCTATTAAAGGAACGTCTACCAAGCTTTTGCGACGTTCCAGAATATTCAAAGGACTCTGCAACCGTGGAGGAGTCATTTCCTTGGGTTTTACGCGTTTGACGTCAGTCACTTTAGCATCACTTATCTTTGAAGGCTCGCCAAAAATAGATTCCTTGTTAGATATATCGAATGGGCTAGTCTTTTTGATGGGCTCAAATTTTGATAAAGGTTTCATTGTGTCTGTTTTGAATTTTGAATCTAATGGTGATTTAGTTAAAGTTTTATTTTCAATTGTAAGTGGTGAGGACTTGCCTTCTGTTCTCGTTATTTTAAGGTTATCTTTCTTTGGCGTGTTAGGTCTGTCTTCAAGGGGTGGTGGAGACATAGACAATCTTTTAGCACTGTTTATGGCTTTAAGAAGATTTTCTGCTATTTTGGGGCCCTTGGATTGTAGCAAGAAACCTGGAGGAGGTTCAGGAATAACATCAAGACGAGCGGGACTATCAGGTTCAGATTTCTCTTCTTCTGTGTCTATTAAAGGACTTGAAGGTGGTTCAATAACTTTACTTACGATGGGTTCTAAACTTGTATCACCTTCATGATTTTTAGTTTCAATTTTGGTGACAACAGAGGTTGGGATACTTAAACTGGGATGTGATGATATAATAAGCTTTGGTAGCTCTTCTTTTATCTTTTGTTCTTCAATCTTAGGTTCTTCCAATATTTCCGTTTGAGGTAGCTGGTGATCTATGGTTGGTGTAACTGCTTTAACAATAACTGGTACCTCTTTTTCTTTTTTATCAATATGTCGTATTTGTATTGGAGGAGGTGTTTTTGGAAGCTCTTTTATTACTTCTACTATCTTTTCTTTTTCTGCTTCTTTCGGCAAAACTATTGCTTCTTTTGTTTCCACTACAGGTGGCTCTTTTGGACAGACTACTTCTTTCGGAAGAATTTCTTTTATTACGTCGTTTTTCACTACCGCCGGTGGCTCGGGTGTTTTCGGAGATTGTTTAGGAATCATAACTGGGATAGAATCTCTTACCTCCTTCATTTTAATTTCTTCTGGCTCATCATCTGATGACTGTTCGTCGTCAGCCGGACTGTCCGGTGAATCATCAACTAACTCCCTTAGTTTAATAACTTTACTTTTCTTAGAATAAGTTTCTTGATTCTTAGCCGGAGTAAAGCCTTCGAAAATAGGGCCTGAGCTTCCTTCACCAGGGAAAGAATCATCGTCTAACGAGAAAAGTCCATCTTTAGAATCGTCATCGGGACTTCTTTCAGGGGCATCTCGCGTTGCGCCAAAATCTCGGAACGGTGATAGCGATGGGGACCTCAATGATGAAGTCCTAGGTCTTAACGGGTCCTCAGTTATTTCCTCGCTTAACAACTTGGACAAAGTCGATGTATATTTACTAGGAGATATATCATCGAATATCCTGTGTGTTCGCTTTTTCTTCTCGTCATGGAGTTCGAGTTCGAATGGCTCTGGTTCTTTGAACTCGTAGACGTCCTCAGGTTGTTTATCTACCTGCGGGGGTTCAGGGGGGTTTTGTGTTTGACTCGGCGGCGTCTTTGTTTCTTTGTCAGCGACTTCTAGCTTAACCTCTTCATGTTCTTGTTTGACAGTGTGAAGTCCTTTTAGCTCAGATCTTATTTCATTCAGGTCATAATCTCGGCCCTGATGGCTCGGGATGTTGGGACGTAGTTTTTTAGGCGGAGACACATTAGGAGTAGATATAATCCTTGAGGGACGCTTCCTCGGTTTGCTAGAACTGCTGCTATCGCTTGATTTAGCGTCTTTTGAACTTGAAGGGGCTGTAATATACAATAGGTTTTTAATGAGTTAAATGTATGTAAAACAGTGCATGTTTTATTTCATGATTGACTTACTTTTACTGCCTGATTTTTCATCTGACTTTTTGGAAGGTCGTTTGACGTCTTCATCGCTGTCAGAACTGTCAGAATCTGAACGAGCCGAGGATTCTAAAAACATTTTGATGATTAACATCTTTGGTTTTATTAACAAGATACACAAAGACAAGAGAGCAGAAAAAAAACTGTCATTTATTACCTTCAGTCCTTTTTGCTCTGACACGCCTACTGCCGCTAGTCCCCTGCCATCAGTAAACAAAGTTATAATGTTTTAAGAGAATAAAGTGTCGTACTTATAATAAAAATGCATAAGTATTTAGTTAACCAATGGAAGGATGTTTCCATTATAAAATAATGAGAATTATAGTTAAGGAGAGAAGGAAGGTGGATAAATCTTATTTTCGGCATTTGAACTTTCTAATCTGTAGATCGCGGCGGTTAAAACGAATAGCGATTGGATTCGTTGTCACAAGATTTAAAAAAATAACTGTAAAAGCAAATTAGATCTGAAAACTAAGGATTATTACCTTCTTATTGTTCTGGTCATGTTGTGTGACGTTCAGTGCTATCCGCTGCGGTTTGATCCACTCGTCGTATCTCGTGTTCCAGCCAGTGTAGTGGACACGAAGAGTGCCTTCGCTTGATATCTCTATCACTTTCGCTTCGTACGTCACCTACACAAGTAGGCAATCATGTTAATAGTGTCGGTATTTTATACAAATAAGGTGGCACAAGAATGTAAGTTACGTCTGATAGTTAGCAAATTTAGAGATATTCCGTGAAAGTTACCACTTAAGCTCTGGGATCATAATCGGAGGTACATAAATTAATTAATTTAGGTGTTTTAACTTCCCCAGTTTCTCTGGTTTCTGAAGCATTGTATAGTATTGGAACTGAATTTCTACATTCAAGTAATCATTAGGGAGGCTAGAAGCGGATGGTATATTTTTCCCTAAGTGCATCACAGCTGTGGAGGATTGATAAGATGATATCCACATACCAATCCATCAGTAGATAGAGAAGTGTTGTTCGTGCCGGTACTGCAGCACAGCTCGTAATGCGCGTGACTATCAGCTGATAGATTAATTGAAGGTCTCATAATTATAAGCTATGAAAGGGAATCAATTTACGGAGTTTTTGAGAGCCAGTCGTTTCAGTATCTATCACCACTGTGCTACCGTGGCGTCCCCTCTGGGGGTAACCCCGGCGTATATCATGCCGGCGGTCCACCCCCAGACATCATCGTTTAGGGAAGTTATATAATCCGTTAAAACTGGTTTTTAATAGTAATCATTGCCACCTTATTGGGCTTAGTATCCCAAACGAATTAGCTTCATGATTTAATTGAAAGAGAGATAATTTGATCTTAGCTTCATTGCATAGCCCTCAAACCGAGTATAACGATTTTTCTATTAGTGGAAATGCTTGACCACTTCCACATATCTGGCACACTTGACACTCGGTAGAGTTTTCTAAGTAAATAAATCAATACTAAAATACTAAAGTAACATTTCTATCTGCTTTCATTTGAGGTATAAAGTACTAAATAGATTTTCATAATTTGGTAAGCTATACACACTAATTGCATATTGAGTAATATTTTAAATAAAAAAACGAGTTCCTTTTGTTGTTTTTCATAGAACTGATATTTCGTAAGCACACTTTTACTCGAAAATTGAAAGGTTTTTTCCTAGAGTTATTTGCCATAATACTTAAGGATTTTAAATTGTGTTTTTCATAAGAACTTAGAAGGTACTTAAATTAGTATAATAAAAACACCAGTACATTAAATACCTTTGACTCTGACTGCGTCGGGCCGTAGTACACTTTGAGTTTGTCACCGACTTGAGCTTTCACGTTAGAAATTCTCGGGGGATCGTTCGATGGCCTTGAAAAGGAGAAAGTAAATTGTTAAAATGGTATAAAACAAAACAATCTCGAAAAGTAAAT
Source organism: Choreutis nemorana (assembly GCA_949316135.1). Lineage (NCBI taxonomy): Eukaryota > Metazoa > Arthropoda > Insecta > Lepidoptera > Choreutidae > Choreutis > Choreutis nemorana. The sequence continues at coordinate 3,802,774 of OX438611.1, forward strand.
TTTAAATATTATTTTGCGAGCGATGAGGATTAAGATAAGGTTAAGGAGCTTTAATTGTATGAGTTTCCCTCTCATCGGCGACCGTGCTAAAATAATATTACAATTTTATTTACAAAAACAAATGTTTTGGCGTAACTTTAGATGCATTTAAATAGTTAAGTTAAAATTATTGCTCACTCTGTAGTTTTTCTCTTGCGTGGTTTTTTACTGCTGTTGGATGCGATGGTGTTTCCGCTACTCGCTGAGTTTGCGCTCTGACTGCGGCGGCTTTGCATTTTCTTTGTCGGGCCGCATCTATTCAAAAAAATAAGGAAATTAAATAAAACTCAGAAAAGCAATACATAAATGAATACACAATAAATTGTTTATAAAATTCAATGCTCAAATTCATACAATTTCCTGGATGTCACGCGTTCTTCTGTAGTCTGTTGCTGAATCGAGTTAGTCAACAAGAAAGGTTATTTGTACCCATTACTTGCTCGATAAATAGAAGTAGAAACAACGCATATACTAACGTTTCTAAAATGGATGACGCCCTCTTGACTATGTGACGAAATATTTTGACTTGTTTTTAGAACGCAATCATGTGATAGAAAAAGTGCTGTCCTATTTCTCTTACTATCTCTGCAGACAGACTAAAGCAGTGAGGGAAGGAAGTGAGAGAATTGATATATATTTGCATAAAACCTACAAACAAGTAGAAATTAAAAGATAGATGGCAGCTATTTAGTAGTGTAAAAGATTCAGTGAATAGTAACCTAGAGGCTCGGCCAGAGCTGTCGCTGTCAGTAGACACATGCGGCCGGCGCGACGCACGCGGCGTGTTGCTGCTCAGGCTCTCGCCTGCAACATCATTATGAAAACATATCATTTCATGTCAATGTAGTTAAGTTGTATTCATTGAAACAGCCATCCTAAACAAGCTAAATTAAAACATCTGAATTTTCAAATGTAACAAAATGTTGGGTTAGCATGTTCTATGTTTGATAATATTGTTACTACAATTTGATGTTATTAAGAAATCTGTCAAGCATTAGACCAAATAAGTCATTTTCAAACTTACTTTTGGATGATAGTGTCCTTCGTTTCAGTGTACGTTTTTCATGTTCAGTTTTAATAGGTAGGATTCTATTTTTGGACGGTTTTATGACGATCTTTTCGTCGCTTGTGGAAGATGTTGAACTTTTATCCTTTTCTTTCTCCTTTTCCTTTTCTTTCTCTTTTTCCTTTTCTTTCTCTTTTTCCTTTTCTTTCTCTTTTTCCTTTTCCTTTTCTTTTTCCTTTTCCTTTTCCTTTTCTTTTTCCTTTTCTTTCTCTTTTTCCTTATCTTCTTTTTCAATTCTTGTGTAAACAGAAAATTATTTTTTAATAACCAACTTAGAAGACGTATAGTGTAGTGTAGTGTATTTCATGTTATTTTAATTAGTAGATACTTAAATATTGAAAGTTTAAAATGATTGCTGTATCTTTTTAAAAACACATTTAACATTGGAAATTAATTTACAAATGTAAACCAAATTCAGTGATAACCAGATATACTATAATATACAAGCAATATAGCCAATTGCATAAACTTACTTAGGTGTAGTGACAGCTAATGGTTGATTGTCAGCGCTGTCTTCACCGTCACTGGCGCGTGACTTTTCTTTCGGCTTTTCTACTTTAATTTTCTCTTCCTTATCATCTTTCTCGGACTTTTCACTCTTTTCTGTCTCACTCTTATCTGAGTCTTTATCTTTGCTTCGCTGAAAATGTAAAGATAATGTTTAAATCTATAACACATAGAAGAGTTTGAGTGACTAATTGATTTATATAAGGCGGCGCGAGGGTGCATCAGGGCCTGCTTGCGGCAGTATGTATGTATGTAGTTACCGGCGTGTTGGCGGCGGGCAGCTTGTCCCGGTCGCGTATGAGGCTGCGTCCGGCGGGCGGAGTGCGGGCGCCACGTGGATGTGCTACCAGCGTCACGCCCAGCTTGCGGTAGAAGTCCTCGAAGCTGTGCAGGAACCTACACACATACAACACACACTAAGCATTGTGGATGTTAATCAAATATAAATATAAGGGAAGATCTCTAAAATGGGTGAATGAACTGGCAACTGAATTTAATTTAGAATTTTTTGGTGTTGAATTAGTAATTAATATGTACATACACTACATAATAATAATCTTTATTGAATTTTGTTAGGTCTAAATATACAATATATGTTTTAAATAATTTACAAAAGAAAGGTATAATAATTAAGTTGTATTTCTAATGACTCAGAACATTAACAACACTTTAAATAAAGAGATTATAAATAAAATTATGCCCGAACTAGGAAAACCTGTAACACATGTAATAATAATAAAAAATGTGCTGGGTAAATCTGTACAGTTTTTTACATACTACTGAACAAAAAAAAGTGAAAACTTTAATTTAATTGAAAAAAAAATTAAAATTCGAAGGAACTAGAAAATATTACACAAAGTTTTCACTTTAAATTACATATCAAAAGTCCAACTGGGGGTTTGGCCTGTATATACCATATTTCTAGGTACTGCTTGATTCTGGTACAAGAAGCTAAAATTTCGTTTGGCTACTTGGAACCAGTACAAAATAATAGCTATAATTTCAAAAATATTAACAGATAATAAAGATTAAAATCAGAGTAATTTGGGTTTAGGCATAATAGCTCAACTACTCTGGCATGTTTTCATCTTGTCAAAGTAGTAACATTGGCAATAAAAAATAAGGAACACGTAACTGCAGTCTTTCTACTAGACTAAAGCATTCGATTTTGTGGATCAAGACAATTTATTAGATTAATTAGACCATTTTGGTTTTGCTGTAAGATGAATGATTGGATCATATTTAATAATAGGGTACAAAAACAACCATAACAAAAAATTGCGAACAGAAGGTGAATATTACGTAATATTCTTCTGATTCAGCAAACAAAGTAGTGGTGCCTCAGGGAAGCGTTGACAAAAAATAATTTATTCCTTTCGCAAACGACACGACCATTCTATTAAAATAAAAAAATAAAACACATTGAAGACGAATTAAATAAAACATTAGACAAAATCACTGAATGGCTTAAACATTTACGTTGGATCTACAGATAAATTTAAATAAAACAAAGTTGACAGTATTTAAGACATACCAATCTTTATCATTAAAACATTTCATAATAATCAAATTAGTATGTTTCTTTAGTACTAGTTTATGGGCTAATATTATGGGGAAATTCTGTTGACATGGTCAGAGAGGTCAAAATTCAATGCCACAGACATACTCGTACATATATGCTTATTCACATATGTTATAGTTTTTACATTGAATATTTAAAAAAAAAAATCAACCAAACAAAACTGTACTACGACTGAAATGTATGGCTCATTTTATAAATTTCATAGCATTCAATGTTTTATTACCGTTTAGTCTCGTTACCATAATTTTCATGTCGGAAATTGTAAATAATAAGATATTAGGAATGACTCAATTTGATTAAATTAAAAAAACTTACTTTTTGTAAGCTTGTTTACAAAGGTTTGTAATGCTTGTGGTAACTGGATGGAAGCCCATTTTATCAGCGATAGTCTTCCACTGGTTCTGGTTCGTCACGCGATTGTATCCACCTAGCTTCTGGACAACCTGTGTAAGAAATGTAGGTTTAATAAATATATCCTTTCACAGAAGATATTCAATGATGGGAATTCTCTCCCAGCAATGTGTTTTACTAGAACACTGTTCAGTTCTTACAACTTTTTCGAGACTAACGTAAATAGATTTTCTCTAAGAAAGCATGCTAGACGTTCTCCGACTTTGTTGCCCACTATAAAGTAAAGGCTAAAATAACGATAAATAAAGCAGACTTACATAGAACCGGCCCGATGGTAGAGCATCTAGTCGATTCTAAGCAACTTATAATGAGAGCACCTATCTCTCTTAAAAGTTGATGCATTTTTCGTAAAGCTTAAAGAAGTCACCAGTCAGCGAAGGGCGCCATAAAACATGATCTCGCTTTAACTAGGTGATCTAGGGCCGGCGCTGATTAAATTCAACCAATACCTCACAACTCTTTGTAATTTGAACTTACTCTAAACAGTCTATAGAGGTCAATATCTCTGTTGGCAATGGTGGGGTTTCTGTTGAGCGGCGTGCCTCTGTCGTCCATGAACTTGTACAGCTGTGCAACGAAATGATCCTTCTCTTCACGGGGCTCGTCATCTGAACTCTGGTCACAGAAATCGATTTTGGGTACTATATAGGTTTCTAAAATTATTGGCATTTTAATGGTAAGCATGTAATTTTTAAGGGCCATTTTCTCATTTGCCACAGAGATTGTGATCATAGGTCAGCCTATTCACGGAAAAATACTTAATTTTTAAAGTTTTTTTATTTTGATTAAATATCAAACTTATTATTAAGTATAGAACAGTCTACTTTAGATTATTATCGTCACTATGTTAGCCACAATCTCTCAATTGTCGCACGGGAAATAAATGTAATTTTGTATGATGTGATATTGTGAGTACATTTGAGTACGTACATCATCGGAGGTGTGCCTGGGTTCGTTGAAGAGCGCCTCCTTGTCCCAGTGCGGCGGCAGCACGTTGTTGTTGAGGTACTGCAGCGCCGCCTCCACGCCCGCCCACTCCAGCGGAGCGCTGCCCTTGCGGAACTCACGCGCCTCCTTCTTTGGCACCGTGTAGCTAAACACATGCATCGATCATGGTTAGATCATGTTGTGGATAGAAAGGAATGACGATTATTTATTGTTGTATAAAAGTATACTTGTCCATTTTATATTTTTTTAACCTCTTGAACTTTTATTTGATGAAAATAATCTTAGTAAACCCATAAAAAAAATATATATAGGGGATGAGTCACATTCACAGTCTCAATTTAAGCCAACAAGGCTTTTGCTATTAATCATTAATGTATACACAAATACAATACTGACTATCTGCCATCTTTGAAGGATCGCACTAAGTAGTCCTCCTTGACTTTGATCTGTGCGGTTGGTACTACAACGAGCGCTGGGAATGCTGGCTGGTGGGGGCGGCGGCGCTCGGCCCCGGCCGCCGCCTCTACCAACACTACTCGCCCCACGTGCGGCTCGCTGGCCCGCTGCAGCGTGCGAGTCGCCGCTGCTCCCGACTCGCCTTCACTCTCGTCTGACCTGAAAATGGATGTACATCACTAACTAGCACTTGCTCTTTCATGTACTTTGCTATACTGTTAAACAGTAGTTGACAAATAATTCGTTTTTAGCAGACTTCAAAAGGAGGAGGTTCTTAAATCAGAAGGCATTATTTGTTTGTGTGTGGACATATTGAAAAGACTCCTTTTTTTGTTTTGAAGAGGACTCTCATAGTTCTATTTTCTAAATCTTAATCACCAAAGAGCAAAATTCTAACAATCATATTTAATTCTGTACATTACTTCTAAAGAAGATCTATGTAATGTTAATAAGAACTTACTGTGCTCTTCCCCTCCTTCCTCTTCTACCAGCTATCACTGGAGTAGAGAAATGTTCTGGATGTGTCAGAGGGAGTTGATCTAATGTCTCACTCTCATTAAAATGCCTTCCACTTTTCAAACATAATGCTGAACGCCTCAGAGTAGTTATGTCTCCATCATCAAACACTGAAATACAAATCCATCAAGTAATTCTTTTAATCTAAGAAACAAATTGAATTTTCAATATTATTTCGTTTATTTATAACAACAATACATCACAACAAAAGAGAAACTCTGCCTGTAATGACAACCACTTTCGCAATGCACAATTTTTTATGTTTTTTGGTATAGTTCAATGGGACCTTGGAAAAGGACATGGGATACTTTTAGATGAAAAATATAAGATTAAAGGGATTAAGAAGGGAGTAAAATGTGGATCATTTATTTCTTTAAAATCAGTCATTTTCATCATTTGCAAATGGACGACATGAAAACATCTTAGTTATTTAACACGTACCAACAGTATATTGACTGCAGTCTTGTATTTTACTGATGACTGCCTCCATAGCATCCTTCTTTGGATCCTGTTTGACTTCCACTGCGCTGCCAACCCTCAGGGTACCCTTGATGACATCATCATTCACTGTGATGCTGCCTCCACCTGCTTTTAGGGTCACCTAAAACATAAGTGAGAAACATTTCATTTGAAAGTTTTGAATATGCAGTAAAAAATATTTTAGTAATTGAATTACCTTGCACTTGATGTTTCTAACAACCTTCTTAATTTTAGCTTCGCAGAATGCACCCTTGTACTTGGCACTCACATCTGTGCCTACTGGCAGGAAAGGGGGATCATCTCCCTGCTGATTAGATTAAAAAATATTATAATTAATGAATACAATTTATTTTATTGTTCAGATATTGAATAATATTGAAAGTGGCTCAGGTTTCAACATTGTTAATCACATACAAAGTATCTACATTATTGTGTTGATAATGTAATGTTTTACCATGAGATATAAGATTGTTCAGTTTCTATGACTTGTAATATATAAGGTATGTTATGCTACTATAATAAATTTGGTACTTACCATGGCTCCAAGTAAAATAACCTCTTTAAGCAATATCTGAATGCTGAAACAAAAAGTTTTTTCTGTTATTAATCATAGAAACTAAAAAATTGGGTTGAAGTAAACTATGCGATGCTATTTTGTTGCGTACTTGTCATAAGACACAGTACTCACAGCATATTTATTTATTCAGTAATTTTAGGGTGTTTTTAACTAAAATTAGATGTTTACGCTACACACAAGTTTTATTTAGCTAACAAGCTTCTTAATTTTGAGAATGCCACTTTGCTAGAAAGTAAATTGCGCGGCAAAAAATTACATAATGTATTACCTTACCTTAATGTAATATAATATACAAGTAGTCTTTATACAACTAATCTAGATTTCGAATCTTCACTGGAAATAAGTTCATTCATTTTATCAGAAAACCTAAATACAATCAATGAAAGCAAACGAACTCCATTTTCCTTTCATTTACGTCGATTTGACATGACAGAGAGACAGCGGCATAATGTTGTCAGAGTAAAGTATATCACTATTTTACTCTGACAAATCGCGAGATCGTAAAAAGAGGTTGATGTTCTTTTTATTTGTACAACAATTGTAAAAATATAATTCCTAACAATATTATAGTAAGTTGTATTTAGGTTTACCTTTTTTTTCACGGCCATGAAACGACACAACACGAATAATATTCGTATAAAAGATATTATCTTTTATTGTTGCTTTTAACTTTTTATTTATAGTTGCTATGCAGTTTAGACTGGGGCTGAACAAGAGACAATGCAAGAGTTTTACCACTGAGATTAATAAATTCGTCTTCAATTCACTGAAAAATCAGTTGTTAAGGTAACAGTTTTGTGGAACAGGCTTCATATTCAACTAGTTCGTTGTCTTTGATTTGTCTTCGTTTGAATATCATAAACCTCTATCAATAATCAATCAGAAGTTTTAATTTTTCAACACATTTATAAAATACGCGTATTCCAATTCTCAAAATGTTTATTTTCATAATTTTATCAAAATTAATAAAAAAATATATAAACAAACAATTAGTTTTTTTTTCATCAATAAGAGGAAACCATTTCTGTTTGTTTGTGAAAACGTCCGAAAATCTGCCAGAAAATGTCACAAATGAACATTGAACACGTCAAAATTAGTTTTTTGCTTCAGTGATTAGTGCAAAAGGATGTTTTGAAAATGTATTTATTATTAATTTTGCGATTTTGGAGTGCCTAGAAATTCTAAGTGAAATAAGAAGTGTAAAGTTACTGTGGGTACCTACTTGAGGTCAAGATGAAGGCTCTACTAGCAACTGTTATAAGTGTTGCGCTCACTACCGTGGTAATCGGCAATGCCTATTACCAGAAGAAACAGTTTTACCCTTCGATAGTTTACCTAACTAATTCCAATCCCAGTATGGCTGTGAGTATTTTAAATTTCCATATTCACAGTAATGTGAAAAATCTGCAGATCTAAATAGAACTTGTCTTACAAACATTATTGTACATGTCTAGTTATTGAATAAATATTTCAACTACATATTCTGTGATTGTTCTGTAGGTATGTTTCTTCTTAATTTCAGGTTCTATATCTGCAAGCTTTCATATTGGTTTTACTAGTAGGTAAACTAATGAGAAAAATATTCTTTGGGCAGTTACGGCCAGCTGAGTTTGAGGTAAGCCTGGTTTCACTTTATTTTCAATCAAGGAACACGTCAAATTGCGTCATTAGTTTTTTACTGAAACTTTATAGTTTTTATTGTTAATTTTAAGTAAAGCTAAGACTGAGTCATATTTAACAATTTGTTTGTGATTGGTTATATCCCTAATTGAGTGTAATAAAAATAGCTCTTACATTTCATTTAATTTATTCCTACAATGATGGTTAATTAACAGGTATTATTGGCAAAAACAGTTGTTTAAACACTGTATTTATTGTATAAAAATAAATGCATATAAAAAATTATTTGGTTGCACTGTTTTTACATATTTCTAATAATAATGTATGTTTTGTTATTCAAGGTTAAATTGAATTGGTTAAAGTGTGTTCAATCATAAGAAACTCAGCATGACTTGGTTCATTACTTTAATTATTTAGAATCTTGGGTATCAATAGCAAACCAACAACAATCTACAATTCTAGTCATCTGTTATTTTGGTAATGGAAAACACTTATTGAGCCTGAACTTATAGGAGTTTTTGAGTATGGCAATAGGGATCATGGATGAAATTTAATTTGATTGTTAATGAATCAATTTGTCATAAACTATGTGGAAATAGTATATTTACAGTGAAAACAGAACTAGAACTGTACAATAAACCAGGGAGATAAACCATTAAAAGTAAATATATCAATCTCTCATCAGAACAATCTTTTTATGGATGTTGCATGGCGCCCATGTACTTTAACCAACCAACCTTGAAGCTTTATAACTTAGTTAATAAGTCAGATATTTGTGAAAATCTAACGGATTTTTATATATACTACTCAAAACAAAATAAGGGCCACAAGGTATTTTTTCATTTTGGTGTAAATGATTAAACATTTACATATTGAAAGTAGTAAAATATTGAGTATACAAACTCTTTGATACCTAAACTTTTTAATATTGTAGTATTCATCTAATGCTGGCAACAATTTTAAATAAAATTTGATTTAAAATTATTTTTGAAAATTTTGATTCCATTTTCTTTGTCGTTTTGTTTTCCTTAGCTTCTTGGTTTATTGTCAGAGTTCATTGATATCTCGAGTCAGAAACATCTTTTGCAATATGCCACAAGCACGCAGGCGTCATATGGACTCGCTGACAGCAACCAGAGCCATTACAATGATTGAAGAAGGTCATTTGCAGCGATCTGTGGGTTTGTAATTGGGATTTTCTCGAAGAGCTATTCAAAATCTATGGAATAGTTTGCAAGAGACTGGCAGTGGAAGAAGACCTGGTTCGGGCAGAGTTCGCATTACAACAGCTAAAGAGGATCGTTACATTCGATTAAGTGCGCGCCGAGATCGCACAACGATGGCCCGCAAGCTGCAAAATCGTTTATGGCTCACAACGGCTACTCGTGTCAGTGACCAAACTATTCGTAATCGATTGCATGAAGACCAGCAGGCATCAAGAAGGCGAGTTGTCCGTGTTCCATTAACCAGAAATAATCGTGCAAATCATTTAAGATTTGGTGCTCTTCACAGACGAATGCAAAGTTAAATTTTTAACGACGATCGGCGTATTAGAGTATGGAGAAGACGCGGCGAGAGATTTTCAGAAGCCTGCATCCATGAAGTCGATCGTTTTGGTGGTCCAAATGTAATGATTTGGGGCGGGATAAGCTTACACGGCAAAACTGAGCTCGCTATTTTAAATGAGGGTACTGTTACTGCTCAGCGGTATATTGAGGAAGTTGTCAGACCACATGTGATCCCATTTGCCCAACGAGCGGGTCCTGGATTCATCTTGATGCAAGACAATGCTCGTGCACACACGGCTCAAGCGACCCGGTTTGTACTGGAAGCGTCTCAAATTCAAGTCTTGCCGTGGCCGGCGAACAGTCCGGACTTAAATCCAATAGAGCACATGTGGGATCAGTTGAAACGAAGAGTTAGAGACGGTGATCAGGAAATCTACAACCAACATCAACTCATCAACGCTGTTAAAAGGGCCTGGGAAGAAATTCCAATGGAAAATGTCAGGCATTTGATTGAGAGCATACACTCCAGGCTTCAGGAGTGCGTAGCGAAACGAGGAGGGCATACTCGTTACTAAAAGATGAGCATGGAGTATTTTCTTTTGTTTTCAGTAACTTTACATTGTTTTTATTTTCAACCTTAAATGTGATTTTTTCTTTCAAAAGCAAATAAACTTTTTAATCATTATTATTGGAATAAGTTTATTGGTCTACACGGTAAAAACAACATTAGTTTTCGTTATGGAGACAAAAAAAATATATTGGTTTTATTATTTTCATGGTACAGACAAAATACCTTGTGGCCCTTATTTTGTTTTGAGTAGTATATATATATATATATATATATATATGTGGTATTGAATTATAATAAATAAAAAAAGTCATGCATATTCCCTATGGTGTTTATGTAAAAAGTAACTACAAATGAGTTTTAAATTTCAGCATTTAATAGAAAGATCCTGGTATGCTATTACGGAGACATGCCTGGCATTCACAGTGTTTAGAGATGACTTCAATCCTAAATTCATTGCACTCTTCACACTACTGTTGTTCCTTAAAGCATTTCATTGGCTTGCAGAAGACAGAGTTGACTATGTAAGTTTTTCAATATTGGACTTTTAGAACAGTATCAGTGGCATAACTACCAGGTCATATGGTAGCAAAATGCGCACCACTCAGACCCTTTCCTGGAAGGAGACTGTGACATGATGGGTTGCAAGCAATATGGAGTAATTTGTGTTAGCCATAATGTCATTAGGGGCACTCCAAGAGTGACTTTCATTGGAATAAAGATCTAAAAAAGGTTGTTTGTAGGAAGGGCTCAATCTAATTAATTTTCCACAGGAAGAAGGCCCAGTTATACCACTGTACATAAATATTTTACTATAAAACAAGTTTTAAGTTGACAAAGAGATTAAAGGAAAAGATCAATTTGTGCAGTATCTTATAATAATACATATTTAAATACTTAAATAATAAAAGTGTGTAAAAATCCATTCAAAATAAAATAACTGAAATGGATTTTTGTTATCTATGTTGCAAGTTTTCACATTCTGTGATTACTTATTACAATCAGATGTCCTTTATTTGCTTATTATGACATGACATTGGATAATTTGGATACCTTCTTGATATTTCTACCTTTTAGCAGTCTAGTAATTTTGAACAACGGTTTTGTTTATTATCTGACAATGGGAATTTAATAAGAGGTTTATGTTGTTTACCTATGGTTTAGATGGAGAGGAGTCCAGTGATAGGCTGGTGGTTCCATGTGAGGATCCTAACTCTGCTGATGTTGCTGGCGCAGTGTGACCTCTACTTCATACATCATGCTTACCAGTTCACAGCATCCAAGGGACCTTCAGTGCAACTCGTGTTTGGCTTTGAATACAGTATACTTATCATAATGATTGCAAATATTATGATTAAGGTAAGAAAATTCCCTTAAGTTTTATTTTTTTTTTAATTTTAGTTTTGTAATGACTAACCCTTATTTATTATTTACATAAATCTTTAATTGATTCTGAATTGAGAAGCGAGTTTTCAGGTTTTATAATTAAAATGTTTTATGAATTAAGTTTGAGGTTTTATTTTAATTGTTTTTAGCATTACTTATTCTTTTGACAGTATATCCTCCATGCTATTGACTCGAGGTGGGAGGCACCTTGGGAAAGCAAGGCGGTAGTACTTCTCTACTCTGAACTATGTGTCAACTTCCTGAAGGTTCTGCTCTACATTGGCTTTGTGGCAGTCATGGTCAGGATATACACATTGCCACTGTTTGCATTCCGACCCATGTATGAGACTATGAGGTAAGCCATACCATCAAAATTTGAATAATTTTCTTCAATGTACATTATTGATATAAATAAATATTTTTAAATGAAAAAAATAACTTTTCGTATGTACGGACATATGTATATTTTATAACTTTAACTAAAACAAATAAAACACAAAAACAAAACACATTTTCTTGGATCAATAATTAATAAGCAACATGATAATTTATGCAGTTAAAAAGATTTTCTATAGTAAATAGATGTAATTGTGTAAAATTAAGTAGATGTTTTTTTTTTTTTAACTTAAAGGAGTTTCAAGAAAGCGTACAACGACGTGGTTTTGTCGCGGCGTGCGATCCGTAACATGAACACTTTGTACCCAGACGCCACTCAGGCAGAGCTTGCAGCCGCCGACAACGAATGCATCATATGCAGGGAAGAAATGCACTCAGGTAAAAACAATATGCATTATACCTATAAACTGAGTTTTTTCTGTTGTTAATTCAAATGATCATGGGAGGAGTCAAATTATTTTTCCTTTAGTCCAAATCTAAGCAGTACATTTAATAGTAAACGGACAGTATTTTTTTGTATTTGTAGCATTAAGCTAAGGCTGGCACATTTTTTCACTAAAGCAAAAAAAAAATGAAAATGTGTTTTGTTTTTGTGTTTTAGATTTTTCAAAATAAAAAACTTAAAAAAAGTACTTTGAATCCTCAAAAGATTTTTATGACTCAGATAATTTCTTCAGAAAATTGAAGTTGTGGAAGTAAGCTAATACTCATTTGACTAACAATAAACATATTTGTGTTTAATGATCTTTAACTAGCCTCATATGATTGACAAGGCCTTAGAAATCAACAGTATGTGCATTGTGCGTAGTGAGAAGGATCATTGTTTCAACATGTAGGTCTAATTGGAAATTAAACGTTTACATTCTTAAATTTTAATCTTCTGTGTTATTCATTTACAAGTTTTTTTGAGTTTGAGTAGTTAGTAGAAAGTAAAACGACACGACGAACACACGACACGTATTTATTGAAGATGATTAATATGTTGTTAAAAACGTTGTTAGGTGCTAAGAAGTTGCCGTGCAACCACATATTCCACGCGGCCTGCCTGCGGCTGTGGTTCCAGCGCCAGCAGACGTGCCCGACGTGCCGCCTCAACGTGCTGCGCGCGGCCGAGCCGCCGCCCGCGCCCGCCGCCGCGCCGCCGCCCGCCGCGCCGCCCGCGCCGCCCGAGCCCTTCCCGCTCGTTCCTCCGCCGCGTGAGTACTCGTCCACCACATATTCAACAAATCTTTTAATATATGACAAATCTTTTTTTTTTGTCAAGCCACACAGGGCTCCCATTTGATTTATATCAATTTTAATTCTCATTTTGTGCTAAAAATCGTGATCTATTTCCCTCGGGTTTATCATTGCTGAATGATTGTCACTTTATCATGTTATAGTAAGTTGTAAATATAAATGTAAGGTGGTGGTTGATCTGTTATTGAACAAATGAATTTAACATAAAAAATAAAAATGGGGATAAAGTTGGCGATGTTGACATTTTATGGAGTTCAAAAAAAAAATTTAGTTTTTATTATTTTTGCTTTGAAGTTTTCTTTTTAGTTATTTTAATTTCAGTTAGTATCAGCAATTTCGAAAGGAAAGTAGGTTTTACTTTTACGTAGTAAATATATCTACATACCATAAAACAAAGTCGCTTCCCGCTGTCTGTCCCTATGTAAGCTTTGATTTTTAAAACTACGAAACGGATTTGTGATTCAAGAGGAAGGTAAATGTGTATAAAATATGCATAATATCGCTAGCAATTAAAAGAATGTACTTTTATCCGGCTTGGTTCAAATCGTTGGACATGGGCGAGGACAGAACTTATATGCACATGCGTCTTAATACAGACATAAAATGGTAAAGGGAATTGCGATGACTATGATATTGCATTATTGTGTAATGTCAACCATCATCAATTTTGTAAGCATATTTTGAGTTTTCGTTCAGTTGATGTAATATAGTACATGTTGTCGGTGTAATTGATGTCGATAAAACATGTACACACAGTTTTACTCAAAAACCTATACCAATATAACCAATAATAACCTATAGCAAAAGGAATGATATGTCTCTTGTATTGATTAACTTGATGAGTGTCCGTGAGTACGTCTCGTGTTTTTGATGGAATAATATATTATTATCATGTACTGTACGTAGCGATGATGGCGTGGGGTATTCCTCCGCCGCCGCCGCCTCGCCCGGCTTCACTTGGCAACCTGACCATGGCCGAGCTGCAGCGGATGGAGGGAAACGAAAGGAGGAACATTGAGGCTCGGTTACAGGTACATACCTACACTCGTTCATAATTAATCAAGTATTTTAAGGTTTCTGTAATATTTTCCAAACATTGTGTAATATATGTATCTAGTGTAATGTGTCCGTTTATTGGCAGTCCATTACGAAACGAGTTTATTATCAGTAGAGCACGAAAACGTGCAAGCATTGTTTATCTGAACATAATCATGATTATTTTTGAAACTCATTGTATTTTTGTAATACAATAATACATTTATTATTTCAAGTTTGCTCCTGGCTACTTTGAAACATTCAATATGTTCGAGGTACAATGTCATGCGAGTGTTAAGTAAAACCATTGTTGTTTCAGCTTCTCCGTGAAATCCAAGCGATGCTGGACGCGTCGGTGTTACTGATGCAGCAATATTCAACTGTTGTCGCCAACTTACCACAAAACGGCACTCACGTTTCAACACAAACCGAAGCGTCGTCGTAAGTAAATAATGTCTTTTCTATAGAACCAAGTATTTAACTCTCACATTAAGTTTGTTGATAATTAGTAATAGTATCTTACATAAGACTGCAGCTAATACTATACAAGCGGAATGCTATGATGGTAGTTTTGACGTTTATCCGCTCATGAAGTGTCGTAAAAACTATATCACTATGTTTGAAGGATCAAATTGCTGTTTTTTTGGAAACAGTGATAAGTAGTACAATTTATCGAATGTCTACGAGTAGTTAGTTATAAGACACAAAATAAATGTATTACGTTGATTTCTTAACAATATATGGTATAGTTTTTACTAACGGAAACAGCAACATTTGACAGATTGCTTAGTTAAATAAGTGAATTACATAAATTAATTATGTTATATGTGAATATTATATTATAATTATTAAATATACATACTTCTGTTCTATAAAACTCGGCAGTTTGTTTTTAAAATAATTATAGAACACTTAGAAAGTAGTTTATTCGATAGTAAATTAACGACACTATAACTTTGATTTTACGACACTATTTTAATGTGTCAAAACTACCTTCATAAGATGCGTATTCCGTTCTTTTAAGTAAATCAGGTTTTAAGAGGTTCTTTGCACCCTGTATGTTATTTCTGGCGTTATTAGCTTCCATAAACTACAGTAAATGCTTCTCACACTGGTTTGTTACCTACTTTTGCTAGAAAAAATAATTTATCATCATATTGCATAATGATTTCAGTCAAGCTGATTCCGATCCATCTCCAGCCGAGGTGAAGACAGAACCCGATGTGGTCCCCACAGCATCTAACCGCAAGCTATCTCCGACGCCTTCCACCAGCAAAATAGAAGTCAAAACAGACATGACTGACAGCCCACTGTCAGATACTACCGCCGCTTTAGACACTAATAGGTAAAGTATTTACTAAAAAATAGCAATTAGATTTCCACCCAAAAAGTAGTAACAATATAAATAGCAATTAGATTTCCACCCGTAGTAACAATAGTAACAATATAAATAGTGATAATGATACTTTCGACATGACTATCGGTTTACTTGCCGCCATCCTACTTGCCGCCATCCACCATAAAATTATATAAATAAATAGCGCTTAGCTTATTGTAGGTTTATATAGGATCTGTTGTGTATTCAGTTTTTTGAAGAAGTGAAATATATTATTTTACCAGCAGAAGTTTTACCTAGCCTTGATTTCTTTTTCTTTTTAAAACAAATCTTTTGACGGATTCAGTAAATAATCATTGATATTATTATAAACTTTTGTTAAGGTTTTTAGTAATGTTTGTTTTCAGAGAGAATACTGACTCTGATGCAGAGGAACTAAGAAGACGCCGACTTCAGAAATTCACAATTGATAAATGAGCTTGTTTCATAATGTTTCGTTCACTTCTTAACTTACTTATCTTTAATGTACAAAGTGTTTTGGTATTCGTAAGCATTGTGTATTCTAATAAAATGTATTTATGTTCTTGTAAATATAAAGAGATATACACATAAATACAATTAGTTATTTTAGTTAATATGTGTTGAATAAAATTGTAATTGATGACCTATAAGTTATTATTAAGCTAAACTACAGATAATACAATTTTAACAATTATAAAATGCATTGATGTATCCATACACCTTGGGATTATAGTTCTCGAGTACTGGCATACCACTGAAGTATTTACTTGAGTCATATAGTTTCATGTTGTTTTTGCTATACCATACATTTTTTGTTCCTTTGCTGCCATCAACATTAAGAGTATTCAACTTAAATATCCCAAAATGATAGTTTTGTCCATCTGTTTGTATGCAATTCACAAAGATTGGTTCTGGAAGATCTTGGACATCTTCCTGTAAAGCAAAAGGAACATTATTTTCCAACTTTATACAATAAACAAAGTCTAATAAAACACAGTTATCTCAAGATAAACCAGCAATTTGTGCAAATTATAAAAGCTAGTACTACACATATTTGCTGATTCATGTTTGTGTTTTATTATATCAGATCTTATCATTAAACTTATTAATAAAGTAAAAAATACCCCATGTAACTGCTTGGCATATGATGAGGCCACAGTGAATGCATGAGTGAGTGATCTCCCCAAGATTTGGTTTTGTGTGACCGGCTCTTCATAGAGGTTGAGCACTTCTGTTTTGTTGTAATGCAGCCATGTTGTGTGTGGGTGTCTTATGGTCACAGTTGGACTAATTGCTAGACAAACATAAAAAATTATATTATCATACTACTTTAAAAACCATATGAAATAGATTTCTTTTAGGTAAGATTTAATTAAGAAATACTGAATAAATTAAACTAGTAATAGATTGTAATATTTTATACTTACGATATTTGCTAAGTTTGTTGTAGAAGTGTTCAGATGTCAGTGCAATAGTTGGCTTTACAGGATACAGGTCTGGTATGTCAATAAATTTGACATCTCTCTCCAGAGCATCATGTTTGACAGGTTTGTTGCTGGTCAACAGGATGTTTGAGAGGTCTTGGAACTGGATCAGCTCATCCTCTTTGTTGAATACTACATTACTCTGAACATTGTTCATGACAAACTTGCTGAGTGATATTTCAGTGTCACTGCTCCTTTCAACAAGCTGAACAAGTTTGTTTGTGATGACTTCACTGAAATATTTAACATAAATTATGTTTATTATTACTGGATAGAAAATTCCATAAATCATGATTTCAATTTGCTATTTGGCAAGAAAGAAGTTGATTCTACTGTATCATTTAAACTTAGAATTTCATAATGAAACATACTTGCGTCTTCTGTCAGTGATACCATAAGGTCTGGCAAAGCCATGAGCTGGTCTGGCTGGATCCTTTATCTTAGGGAGTTTCTTTTGTTCACAGTCAAAAACATTAGCAGACAGAATCGCTTTTTTGACTCCTTCGTGTACAGCCTTAGGAGCAGGAATTTCAGCCAGTTCTTCAATTTTCGAGGGCAAAGTCTCATCAGCAATAACAGTTTTTGTAAGTGCTTGTGCCTGTGATAGCCCTTCTAGTAAAACTGTTGTATGTTTCAGTGTGTAACAAGGCTGTTCCTTGTAATTTGGATGGCTTTTGTTCAAAGGCGGTGGTACTTTATATGGCCCTACAATTTCAACACTGAAAAAATAATACACAAATAAGTTTGTACACATTAAAAACGAAACAATTTGATGGCAATGTAATGAAACGAAACAATTTAATGGCAAATACTTACTGCTCTTCTACAGGTTTTTCTTTAACAAATTCTAAGGCATCTTCAACTGGTATACCTTTTGATTTCAAGTAATCTTCAACACCGGTGTCTATTGGTACACGTGTTCCCTGAACAAACCAATGTTTCTTAAACATAAATCCCAAATGCTGAGCGTTTAAGACCTTACTTAAGCGCATTTTTTAAATTTCTTATTTCTTGGCTTATCGAAAATATAATTATAACCTCAAAAAATTATCAACTGACACAACGAAAATCTTTTTTAAATATATTTCTTTAATGGCATTGGTTTTAGTTCCATACAGCCAAATCTTCAATATTTTTTTTATCTTCATTCTTCAAGATGATGAGATGATAAATGAAATGATGATGATAGGTTTAACAATGAATCTGTCTACAGAAACATGCTAGTATGGTTACTGTTAGCATAAAAGGGTTACCTGGCAGATGGTAAAAAGAGCCCCCAAATCGTTGTTTATTTTCTCCACACATGTGCTACAGACATTCACAGGGTAAACCATAAAGCATTTTCTACATTAAATTCAGCTGATAAACAAGAAAAGACAGTGAAATAAGAATATTTAAGCTGACACTTCCCGTACCCGCTACTAACCTTATACAAATAATTTTAACCTTCGCAACGTCAGTTCTCATATAATAAGAGTCAAGTTGAAAATTATTTGTTTAGAACATGCTATGCAACGCTAAGACGGTGGTGACGGCCATGCATAAGTTATCATAACGTATAGCAGGAAGCATAATATAAGAATTAAAATGGTACGCATGTTTTATTGGCAGCTTTTTTTGTAATAATTTTTTAAAGCCAAGGCTTTGGCGAGAACGTGATTTTTTTATTTTTTTTTGGTACCTGAGAGGTGTATCTATTAAATTAACCTGTGAATATCTGTAGTTCTAGCTAAGATTTGAGAATGTGAAATAAGATAACTTTTCTATTGTTTTCGTTGGATACCAAGTAAATGATACACATACATTAATACACAATTTAGTCATTTGCAAATATGGTAGAACATGCCACACTAGCCATTGCCATAACCACTGCATTTATTTATATTTAATTCATATTAACGAAATAAAAGATTTTGATTTGTTATATTAAAATCGCCGAGTTGAACATGTTGCTAGTTCTATTTGTATTCTGTACATACAGTGAAGAAATTAGAAAACTGGTAAAAAGATAAAACTATATAGTTTACTTTGTCTTTATATAAGTAGCTCTTACATTGTCAATATTATAACGCGGTACGTGGTATCGCGATCCAATGACACGAAAATATTGATCAAATCGCCATACTGTTTAAACGTATTTAGATATAATGATCAGGATAAGGTTTTGATAGCGCGACTGCCACAAGGTAGACGTCTACTCCGAAAGGTCGAAAAACGAAGTACCTGTTGGCCGAATGTTCTAGTTTTTTCTACTTCTGTATTGAAAAGTCGGAAAAAAGTATTCTTATAAACCTCATTGACTAAATTACATGCATTTAAAATAGTTTGGTACTAATTCTATTGTGAATTATTTTGTCAATTAGACTTATTAATTTGCGACACTTAAAACTCTTATTTTGTCATCAATACGAAACACTGGCGGAATCAGATGTGGATGTGGAGGGGGAGGGGCTAAGGGGCTCCAGTACACCCAAAATTATCTGAGTTCTTTGGACTTCTAGTCCTTTATTTATTAAGACCTAGCGTTAGTCAGGCCTAGCCTTCCCCCAATAAGCGTTTCTAAGAAAAAGGCCGTCAGCTTCAATGGTTTACGAGTAGAGTACCCCCAAAACGACAGTCCTTTATCGGCACTGATACCAAATTATTACTTTATATTGAAGTGTAATGAAATTTTAAATAAGAGTCTCTAAATAAAAAAATATATGATTTCGTAAATATATATATATTTAAATTTATATCTTCCATCAATACATACGACATTTATACATTAAAATTTGGCCATTGTAACTAGCTAACATTATGTAGGTAGGTGTAACTTTTATTAATGGCAGGTCACTTAAAAATTGTACGCATTGCTTATGTGTATAACTATGTATATCTCGATAAGTAAAGACTATATTTCAAAAGGTCCTGTTACCTGTGAATCAGACTTAGAAATTAATTTTATGTTACAACGGGGAAGACATTATACAACAAAAAAAATAAATCAAAAAAGTAATTTTTCGTTCATCAAAATAATTTAATGTCAATTGCACGCGTCTCGAATGTATGATATTGATGGAGGAAACTATTTTACAAAATAAAGCTTATCGAAATATCTTCGGTGTATGCTAGGAGCTATAAAAATTGAAAATAATACAACTAATTAATTTCATTACAAGTAAGAAAATCCCTTACCACGAGATCAGCGACTTTAACGTCACCCGGTTTTATATGACAACATTATAAAAACTATAAAAGATTTAGAAAATGTCTTTAAAAAGAAAGAGTAGTTTGACTATGTTTACAAAAAATAAAATATGAGAAAAAAATACAAGAATAAATCGATCAAATAAGTCCTTTGGCAAATTTTGCGTTGTTACCAATTGGTGGGTATTCATAGATTTTATAATCATTGGACTTTTTCATTTAGAAATATGTATGTGAGTTAATAATTTGAATTCGTAACCGTCTCTTTATCAGGTATTTATTAATGTTTTCGCGTATTGCAACAATTTGCGAAAAAACATACAACACTTATTCGCTATTATAATAATACCTAACTATATTATAAAGTAAACATTTTTAACTTATATTTACATAGTTATCATTACAGCAGGGTTCTGCTTCAACACTAAAATCATTTCCTCTCTTGACTCTTACACTTTAATCGATAAACGAAAACATTGACTTCAAGACCAAAACTTATAGTAAATTAAACATTGAATTTAGGAAGATGGATATGCATTTAATAATAAATCTATTTCTAAATATTTCTGTTAGTTGGTGATTGATCAGTGAGGGAAATCAAATTGAAAAATGAATGACGTACGCCATAATATTCACAGAAATAAATTACGTTGAATTTAAATGATGATATTTAATACTGGCTTATCTGACGTCAAATAAAAGGAAAATAACTCATAGTTTGTAAAGTTTAAGGCACCATTGGTTTTAAGAAGAAAATCGGTGTTAAAATTACTGTAAGTGTTTGTTAGTATTATTTCCACTGGTGGTAAAGTATGAGATCAAATCTAACAAATAATGTAGTAGATCGTAAATCGACAATCTACGGTTCGTTAGGGGATTTCAAATTAAAGGGTGCCATGCTTTTATGTTTAACAATACTAAAGTTGGAAAACTTTGTGTTGCTTCGAGAAACAAGTGAGTTGGCACGATAGCACCTTGGGATTTTGGTACTCTTATCGATTATTTTATCTAAATTTATATCACTTATAAAAACTTTCGAAGACAACTTTTTGCTTTTTTGATTTACGTATGTTTTAAAAACAAGGTTTCCTCATGAAATCGGGCAGTTGGATCGCGGTCTGTTGAGGTGAGTTGCGATCGGGTTGTGAGTGAGTGTGTTCAGTCGTCGTCCTTCTTCTCCATCTTCGGTTCGTACATTGCGTGCAGTTGCTCCGGAGATATTCTGAAATTTACACAAACCATTTAATAAAAACTTTTCTTGACGTTCTATTCAGCTATGATTTAAACATACACTTTCTGGCGATTTATACATTTTTGTTTAATTATAGCGCTGAACATTGTTAGAGGAATAATTGAAACGATGTTACGCTACGGTTTTTCGTAGTCAGACGTAGTAACTACGACAAACGTGTTTGATTTTTACAGTGGAATTTTTCATGCCGAAACATTACGGACATTACCGGCTACTATAATATTTTATTTTAAATTATAATAAAATCTCTAACACATATTTGACACCTTGTCTTCTTTATTAGTAGAAAATAAATCTCCTAAAATCAGCATTGGTAGAAAAACAATTATAATGCGGGACTCACCCTAACAAGCTTTGAAGGTCACAGACGAAGCGGTAGACATATCGTTTGCCGGCTGTCTTGTGGATGATATTCTTGTCGTAGTAGTAGCGCAGGCCGCGGGATAACTTCTCATAGTTCATCTTAGGCTTGTTTTTACGGATGCCCCAGCGCCGCGCAACCTTTTGGAAGAAATTTTACATTGTCATATGTTTTTTTTTACTATCTACATACTAACTTAACAGAAATGAAATGTGATACGGGACACCTAATGAGCAACTGTAATTTTTGCTGGATGTTAAATTTAATAGTATTACCTCATCAGGGTCTGTAAGTTTGAACTCCCAACCGTCACCGGTCCAGGAGATGAACCCCTGGCAGTTCTTGTCAGTCAGCAGCTCCAGGAGAAACTGCCACAACTGGATCGGACCTGAACCTGCACGTGTCAACACACAGTTGCTTTACGATATACATGGCATTCTGGATAAGAGGGAAGTGGTTTTCAAGTAACAAAGAAGGAAATTATGGATTCTTTTGACTAAGTGAACGGTTTGAAAAAAATGTTTTAACTTTAACCAGGGGGAAAGTGATTGATATCTGCACTGTTTTACGTCCGGGTGGAAGTTAAGTGAAAGGTGAATGTAATAGGGTTAAGACGCTGTGAAAACGTGTGTCTTGTGTCGGACATCGCACCACCACTATAGGAAACTATAGTTGCGGTGTCCGGTAGCGAAAACCGCACACAGTCTCCGAGACTAATTCGTTGTTTGATTTGTGTGAAAATACGGTGGTGGCTGGTATCTAACACAAGACACGTTTGCATAGCGCCTAAATGATTGGCATGTATAGTGAAAGTCAACATGTGAACATAAACATGCGAAATGCGGTGTTCACCTCTGCCTACCCTACCCTAGAGGGATTAATTACGGCGTGAGTTTAGGTATATTTTTATGTAAAGTGTATTAGATTCTTTCGGTATAAAATGGTTTTTGTAAATAGAGCATAATTAGACGGCGTACCAGTGAAACAGGGTCCCGAGGTGGGATAGGGCAGCTTGTCCTGCGGTATGAGAGCGTGCTGCTCGCCGGTCCACTCGCCCCACTCAGGCGCGCAGCCGCCTCCATACTCCGTCGTGTAGCCCTCTCCGTAACCCTCGCCGTACCTCCCACCGCCGCCTGGAAGGAAAAGTAAATGTTTACAAAAATAGGTAAAAGACGCGTTTTTTTTTTAAATCATTGTGTGTTTAAAAAAGGTGGAAATAAAAGTTGAATTGTTATAGCCTAAATACCACCGACTAAAATCGAAAAACAACCATGATTTATTTTAAAAGGAACTCTTATAAAAAGTAAAGTATTAGGTACATTCGCAAACCGTACAACCAGGATATGGGTAATGAAACCCATTGCTTAATTGAGGTAATAACGAAATCCACAAAAAAGAGAAAATAACATGAAAGCCGAAGGAGACATGAAACAGGTCGAAAATAAATCACGATGAGAGATGACACTTGTTGAATTAATGACCGCACGAGAGATCAAATACATTAACAGTTCCATATTAAATATCGTCATTAGTTTGTTTACCGCTCATATTCAGTTTACTATATTCACTGTGATCTTCCTCATGAACGGATAATGATACCAATCGCTTTCGAGAATTTGATCATTTGCTAATGTAGGTCAAAACCTCTCTTATTTAAAGATGAAAGAAACAAACCATTTAATAAATTTGTGTGTTAATAATCACAATCCCATATGTTTTCCGAAGAGTAGAACGTATAGCTGTAAGCTACAAAATAATATTTGACATAAGGACCATTTCTTGAAATGTAAACCACATAATCGCATTTGAATCATGGTAGTGAACTACTTCTAACTATTCGTTAAGGGAGTAGGTACCAAGTAAAAAGTTTGCTTTTACAAAGAATAAAAGTAAATGAAGACAGCATAGTTGCTGTCGATGTTTACGGCATTTAATTGTAGCGAGCTAATAGCAGCGGGAGTTAAAGCAGAGTTAACCGATTATACCCAATTAAGTTCTTTGCGGACGGCGCATCCTGCATTTCTGGTTATCTTATGGGAACACAGAACCATACTGTGCCATTTTTCAATTTAATCATGAACGCTCTTATTAAATTTTATAAGGACGCCGAAATCCAAGTCTATATGTACTTATTTTAGTTAAAGTTGAATGGATATGCCTCTTAAAACCTTTGGTTATTTTGGGTATTTCAACTTATTGTTTTTACAGTTATATGTATCTTATCTTACCTCTGGGGTATGGCTTGTTGTAGGCATGTGGCTGGTACTTATGTTCGTGTGTGAGTAGTGGTTGCGTGTGAGCGTGCGCATGGTGGTAGTATTCATCTAGGTAGGGTTGTGCTGGGGGCGCTGCCGAGGCGGGGGGGTACTCCGGCTGGTAGTACTCGTCGAGGGGAGAGCCAGCCGTGGACGCAGGCGCCGCCGTCGTCGTAGCGCCGCTGCTGGCCTCAGAATACGCGTACGCATTCGAATCGCGACCACCACCTGTTGTGTAACCACCTGAAAGCAAGTACATTTGTTAAGTTTCAATAATTACACATTACATCAATTACATCATGTCACGAGTATCTTTTGCAGATCTGATTCAGTATCATAATCTACCATTCAGTTACGCGTTCAGCAGATGTGGCAAAAATATGAAAACAAAGGATAGTAAAAACTTGATATCTATTTGGGCGTTAAAAAACGAGGCGAGAGGTAGAGTGCGAGTCGGTTCAGAGCACCGAAGCGCGACGGTCGCGGTTCAAGGCTCGCCCTTTGTTCTGCGCGTGCGATGCCGGACCCACACGTCCCCCTCTCCCCCGTCCCACTGTCTGCCTGCAGCTCGACAGACATTACCATTACTGAACTTATCACCACTGATTTTTGACTTTGTATTAGATTCTTGGGTTGAAACATGCTCAATTTAGACTTCCTCACGGAAGATTTCCGAACTGAACTGAAGTTTAAAGTTGAGTGAATGTCTCAACTAGTATTCAAAACTATGTCGTTGCTTGAGTTCAAGTCGAGACGTTCTCAGGTTAAATTATCAATTCAGAAACCAGCTGGCTGTCTTTCTCATCAATAAGACAAATTAAATTACAATTTAAAATTGCACCAAACGAGAAATCACCTAAGAGTCCTAAATAAATCTATTACTGGTAGGACTTTAGGTACCTTAGTTTAACTTCTTTATTATGTCTTATTCACCAACAAATTGAACATAGACTTTCCAGGGTATCAGGAAGGATCAGATCAAACTGCTCCTTTGTCTACAAAACAAGTATGTTTTCTATAGCATGGCGGGGATTACAATTTATTTATAAAATACACATACGTCTCAATCAATTTACACGTAACAAAAAAACTTTACACGTTTAACTTAAACAAAGCCATTGTAGATACCAGTTTACCAAAATGTACTTTATGGCCTATTTAATAAGATTTAATTCAGCGCAAATAGCGGAGGAGGCAGTGAGTACTGTGTCAGGCGACTGGGGTCATCATTCGCACACCTATTGTGTGTTGAATACTACAATCATAACTTATCGTTGAAGGACATTTTACTTTAAAAATCCACAGAAAAAAAAATCAATCATGATATTTGAAGTATCGAACTACGAGAATTACTACGAGTTTCGTAGTAAGTACCATTGTGAGTACGAGTGATTGTATAAGATAAGAAAAAAGCATTTAAATTTATTAGATTCCTTTTGCAGTTTTAAAGAACTTCTATTTAATCGTTGTATATCATCAACAAAAACCTATATAAGATTTTTATTTTTCATCCGTATTTTTAGATAAATGGCTACCGTAATTGCTGTTTGTGATTATTACGTAAATAAAAATACGATGACAAAATAATATCTTATTTATTATTAAAGCAATAAGATAGAAAATAGAGTTGTTTTTTATTAGAGTTTGATGCACGCGAAGCTCTGACATTAGAGTTGGAGTTATTATTTGTAACTGTACATAACTATTCATTGTAAATATTGATAACAAAAGCAGAAATACAAGTCAAATGTACTTGTTCATGATAAGCATTGACCACGTTCAACTACATATATTTATTTATTACAATGTTAACTTCCTAGAAATTACCACGGTATTACCGAATATTATTTTTACAAACAATTATAAAAAACTGAAAAATCAGAGTACATTATTTCAGTCGAGTTATTTAGAAAACGAAAACGTAGATAGGTACTTCTATTTAAAATAAATTATTGAATAATTATTGTTAACAGTTTTACACCCAAGGTATATTTGTTAGTACAACAATATATGTATTTACAAACACGAAACTATTTCCGTATGCAACTTTTGAAACTCAATAAAACATCACGAAACGTAACGGAAACAAGTAAAATACCTATTCAAAACATTAAAAAACACCCCTGAACCCGCTATAATTACTTTATTTCTCCCGTTAAAGGAGACAAAGCCGCGAAAACAAATCACCAGTAGATGTCAAGTTGACAAATGCAAGTATTTTAATGAGGCAACAAGCAGTCATTACGAATCCCACATAATACTGAATACAGTAATAAATTAAGATGAAAACGTTTGAAATCACGTAAAAACTCTCCCGGGACTGACCTCGCGACCTCCACTCCGTCAAGCAAACACAATTTCACTCAACATTTGGAGGAATGTTCGCTTCGTTAGATTCCTCTAATTGAGATTCTTTTGTTCTCGTTTTAGATTTTTATAAAGGAAAGTTTTTGGATTTATTTCATATGGATGTAGTTGTTGGTTTTTTAATAAAGTGTGATCTTTGGGTTGCCTTTGTCGTTTAATTAAATTATTTTCAACATATTGCCCTACCTTCAATAATCTAAAGTAAAGTTTAAGATCGATCATTTTTTCATCTCTTTGAATATAAGACACAAGTAAAATTTGTCTTATTAGTATCATTACATTAATAAAAAATTCAGGTTGATGTTCTGTTGTAGCCGGCGCGTCGCGTGTAGACGGCAAGGAGCGAGATGTTGGCAAGGCGGGGGGCGGGGCGAGCCAATCAGCTGCGACCACGCCTCGCGGGTCGTAAGGTCGCCTCTACACGACGCGTACACAAACCAGATCTTAATGCTCACTTTATTCAAATCGCTATGAAAAAGATCTAGCTTAATAATATAGTCAAGGACAAGGAGTTGAGTTACGATGAGATTTCAAAGATTTTTATTTTAGTTAGTTGAAATGAGTGAGAGTCAAAAATTTATGATCAAGTTGAAGATGATTTCAAAGACATCTTTTTTTTCAATACATACCTAGTAAACTATCTTTAATTCGAACGTTAAAAGGTCCATGATTAGGATTGATGGCTTTGCCTATTACATACATATCTACTAGCTTGGAGCTTAGTTTGAGATTTTTTAAGTTTTATTATAATAAAGGTGTAAAATAATAAATAATATAGTGTGCGCAAATAACAAATATGTCAACATCACTGTAAACTTCATTTGCCTAGTAAAATTTTTAATACTAGAGTTGTTTATGGTAATATAGTCATTAGATTGGTTTTGTGATCACCTTGATATGTCTTGTTAATGTATATTAATGTATATATTGTTTCCATGCTCATTTGCTACTTGTACTGAACAACTTCTATTAGTCATACGTTAATTCAGAATCGTTTTAATTCATGCAATTATCAATAATTACAAATCTGCATGAATCTTAACTACTCATACTACCTAATTTATTCTACATTTATAAGTTTAAAATGTTAACTCCGATTAATGCAGAAACTAAAACTACAAATACAGAGCTGTTTGGTATTGGAGTTGAGATTCAACGTGATAAATTAATGAATATTGGTATAATTTAGCGGCGGGCGGCTGTGAACACGCGCTCGTAACCTTAGACCTCAGGACAGCTGCACCGACTGGCTCCTTTTTTTCGAAACTCGAGACTTGCGAAAATGTTATTTTTTTTTGGCTGAGCACGAGCTAACCAAGCCATATGGCGCTCGCTTTAATGACAGACGAGCAAGGAGGTTTTTTTTCCTTTCGCAACTGTTCGCAAGTGTTCTTGGATTATGACTTGAGGCCTGGTTTGTTTTAATGAATATTGAATTGAAGAAATTTTAAAAGTATTTGGATTAAGAGATAATAAAATGATGAATCTGCAGTAAGTAATGCATAGAGGATGAAATGCCAAGGAAAGTATTATTTTGACATAATTGTCACCCCATGAGCCAATTCTCTTTTTAGAACGGATGTTGAGATATGATTTTTAAATTTAGCATCTGCTTGGCGCAGGTGAGCGCTCGGTGACAGGCGTCGCCTCAGACAGACGTTATTGGGATTTGTTTTGACATCCTCCAGTTAAACACATTTTATTACCCGTTAAAAGCAAGCAAGCAGTCATAGTAAGTACTTATTACTATAACTTGCCTAAAAGTTCGTTTATTTATTGATCGAAACTATGAACCACTAAATGGTCTCTCAAGAAAAGTAGGTACAACGTTAAGCATACTTATAACGTCAATTTTTATTTCGTAATATTTTCGATGCAGCCGAGACATGGATACATTGTACAGAATTCAGAAAATGTTAATTAGACATAAAATATTGCATATAAAATTCAAGTTTAAGTTTATCGCACCGGAAAAATAAAACTCCCAGCCAACTGTCATAGTTTTATGTTTAAAAACATAATTTGTCTATTGGATGTAACGACTGCGACGCGACGAAAAAATAAAATGTTGAAAATCCGCGGGAAAAGCTGCAACGGTCGAAATTAAGAGGAAATGGCTGTCATCGAATGCCGTTTAAATCAAATTCAAAATTGGAACATCTTTCAGCAGGAAGCGTTAAATATATTAATGTCTTGAGGTGCCACTCTTTGTCATGTATACGCTTTTATAATTATTTTTTATTATTTAAATGCTGTCTAATATTAATATCGTGTCCGAGAATCAGATTTAGACCGGAGGTTAAAGTGAGGTTGTTTTTATTTCCTTATTTCGCTTACGTAGTTAATTTTGCAAATTTATTAATATTGATTATTGAATTAAATTATGATAGTAAAACATGTTAAAACAGTGGTTCGTTTAACGCTCCTTGAACGAAAATCCGATTGTTCAATAAACATTCTATCATCGTTAACTTATAACATAGTCTAGACCCAATAAAACATAGACTTTGTAACACGTAAGAAATGACGTTAAAACGAAAATTTAAATATGCTTTTTAAAATGAATAACGTGTTTATTTAATTTAGAACTAATAGCATTTTATCTTGTTGGCAATCTCATTAAGCCTGCACAAGTTTAGTATTTCCATCAGTAGCAAAAATTGATTTATGACTTGCGATTCTGTCAAATTACTATTTTGCCTTCAAATGTCAATTCTCACAGATCCATTTTATAAAAGCTCCGAGACGTTTGTTTTTTTTAAACCAGCTTTTGATTGTGTGTGAATAGATACAGCCCTTCCATCTTATTAAGTCCCTAAGTAAGTTCCTATAACCGTTCTTAAAATCTCTTTTAAGATGCTATGTACACTAGAACAATGTGTATTTGTGCATGTACTACATGTCATATACCATCAAATTAATAGACTTCGGGACATTGAATGACTTTATAAAGGCAGGTTGTTGAGCTGAGTTTCAATTGGATTTGATTCATCCATTACCACGTGCCAAAAAATAAAAAAATAATAATATTGAATAAGAAAACAAATAAATCATTTTATCATATTTGGATATGATAGAATTGCCAAAAAATGTAAAGTGTTGCGCATTATGAGCGGGGCGATTTATTCCGTGTCTATGAGTTGCTAGACCCGCGACAGGTGCGCCGCCACCTGCGCCCGCGCCGTTACAAAACGCACGGCAATAAGGGCGCGACCTGTTACAATCAACATTGACCGCCATACCAACCAACAACCACCCTATCACTACCCTGTAAGGTTCTAATTCGAATGTAATCAATCGGATTATCTCTTCATACATTTTAAAATTAAGTTAAATTACAGATTATAGCCATACCATAGTTTTTTATCACAGTAAAAGTGAGTCATTACGTTTTCTCAGTAAACACAGGACCGTGACCTAGTCTTGAATTTTTTGAAAATACTTGTTTGGTAATATGCTACGAACATTTACTTAATACAACAACTTTTATGTAAAACTGAAAAATACTGTTTTGTACATACAAAATTACTAACAAATCAAGAAATAAACTGTTAAACGTTGAGATCCAAATAATTGCTATGCTGGCTTATACCCATCACTAAAGATTACACTTTAATATATTTTTCCCTTAATAGTGTTTCTATTGTCTGTGTTGGATGGAAAGGATCATAAATTTAATAATCCATTCATGGATACCAATAAAAACTTGAATGAAAGGACAAAGATTTTAGAGCCATAATTATAGCTCAGGCTATCATAGTGTCATAGACAAAGATTGAAAGATTTTAGTTATAAAATAAGTCTTATATCGAGCCGAATAAAAAATATAATAGAACAGAAAGCATAGATTCAGGTACAGTTAACAGTTAAATGTTATTTCCGTAGTAGTTTGAGCTTTATTTCATGAGTCGCAAGGTAGGAATTAAATCTGCGGTAGATGAATAAAGTTTACAAACAGGATGTTGCCGGCGCTACTACGGCGGAAGCGGCGCAGGCGCATCAATGAAGATACAAGTCCTGTAATACACGTGACGAGTTACATGTACCACTATGCTCTTTTGTCATAATACTGAGAATAAAATTAATAATCCAGTTGTTAATTTTGCCGAATCCAAAAAATGGAAATTAAGAAAAAAAAAAAATATAATCTAGGACTGTTTTAATACAAAATCAAGTGGCACCAGATATTTTCATTTTACAGAAAAATGTATGAAATAAGATTCGTTAGAAGCAGGTACAAACAGCCTACACTCAACTTGTTGTAAGCAATTAAGTGAAACTATCTTTAATTTGCTCGAACAACTAAATCTAGATTCTTAGTAGAGCTAACTGGATATTTCTTCGGAGCCGCTTTTAACATACTCCTTGGTCGAGATGTTGATTCTTAGGGCTATAAAAATAGTGTAGGAAATAGTTTAGACGGTAAAATGTGAGAGTGGAAGGAAATGGCCAGGGTGTGGTGCGGCGAGCGGAAGCGACCACATTTATGAATGAACGTGACGTAGGTAGTTACTAATGTGACGTCACGTGCTCTAAGACACTCGACTCAACACAAATTGGATAAACGAATAAAACAAATTAGGTAATTGCTCTTTAAACGGGGTACAAGGACTTCATTCCCTCTCATGATCAATAACATTTCTAAACGTATTAAATTAAGTAAATTAAAATTTAATTTAACCTTAAATTATTTAGTTTGATTTCATTATTATTAACTGCTATTATCTTTCTATATTATAGCAAAATATACGTATGACAATATTATAATGTTGCAGTTAAAAAAATATGATCACGATTTATTAATTAAGGAACATTTGTCTAAATACGTAATAAATTTGGAATTTAATGGTTATACGTATATAGCTGCGCAGGCGCATCCAACTAACAGCTGCCGGTCAAATGTCGACGTTAGACAGGTGCTATGCTAAATCTAACTCATTGCCTTTCAAAACTTTGACCTTTCAGTATTTCTAGTAAAAATAATTACAACAACGCGATTTTTTAGCTCAAATACCGCTCATTATTGACCAATTTCTAATGTATCGCAAAAATTGGTGATAAGAAGCAACACTTTGGAATCAAAAATCTCTAAATCTATAGCGACCTTTTTGAAACGTTACCTACTTCGTTTTTATGAATTCAGAACGCTTAGGTATATGAAGTGAACCGTCATAAAAGGCTTGCTTTCATAGCCACGTGGCACGCCTGCCACATTGGAATTACACAATTCAACTGTAATCTATTCTATTAGAACATTCACGATTGTGATCACGTCTGTTGATGATCGGATGAGATTTGCGACTACCTGTAAAAGGAAGGAAGTTATTACAGGTTGTTCACCTTAAGTCACCATCTATTTTATTATTTGAGTTCGCAACGGAATCAATGGAATAAAATTTTTATTACTTTATTGGTTTTGATAGAAACAGATTTTGGAATAGAATTCTCTATTGTATACATTTGTTTTTTGTTAAAATCAATTAATTTAATGTAATGTAAAACGGTTATGGGTAAAAGTTTTTAGAATTCATGGCAGAACCCTTTGAGTTTGTCATTATTGAGATAAAAACAAAAGGCTGTTTTTTAAATTAAAATAAAGCAAACACTGTTATCGATGATTTTTTATGAACTATTCAACGAAAGCACTAGACATTAATAATGATTTAACTGTCTCCTCTTTAATGTCAAATACAGCAAGCAATACATTACTGTTATTGACATTTGATGTAACAACATAAATATTCATGATGTAAATTAATTTGTTTGCCATACGACGTGTTTTGTATGAGAAATAAAATCCTTCCAAATTGGATGTTGTGTTAAGTCGAATTTATTTAAATTTTATTTGATTTTGATAGCGCTCGAGATAAAATTTCATGGGAAATTGATAACCTTAAATATATTTATCCTACTATCAGTCGAATTAATTGATTCTTTGGTGACAAAAATGTAATAATTTTTACTTTTCAAGAAATGCTACCAGTTTGAATTAGAATTTTAAATTCTTAAGGAGTAAAGTTATGTTCATCATTTAAATCTGTAACATTCATTAGTAATCTATTAGGTTTTATAACGATTATACTTTTTCTTATAGTCTCTTTTATGTACAAATTTGTTAAATATAACCAGAGTTTCCATTGGGAATTTTGTTCACGTGTGTTAAATGCAAATAGTATGCGCGTGACAATAACTGGGAGCTTTTTATGCTCGTCACGCGGCGGCGGCGGCGGCGGGCGGAAGTACTGAGACTTGCGCCCGCGCTGTCCCGTCGGATCCAACCATACAACCAACATGGCCGCGGGGAAAGTACTTCCGGTTGAGCTTTGATTATTATTTTAACACAAATATTTTTATAATTTTATGCAATGAGATAAAAAAAAATATTTGAAACGTTTTGTGAATTGTTGCACAAAATACCTATATGAAATAGTAAAATAATGAGCAGTAAAACGATCGGTACTTTGTTTATCAGTTTCTGTAAATACTAGCGGTTGTTCTATTTTATTAATAGGTTTAAATATCATTGTTTCCTTTAACTAACAAACACGTCACATTATTTCTCGTTCCTTCCTACTTAAATTAATTGTTGAAGATTATCTAAAATATGTTGTTAGACTTCATTGACATTGATTTGTAATGTGTTAAGTGAGCGATACCTGTTAATCCGTAAGCTGGATCAGAGCATAAGGTGTCGAGGGACGGGTCGAAAGCCAGTCTGTTTTGTTCAGCATACTGTATCTTGCCGGTATTTGTCACTGATTGTTCGTAACTCAGCCTCGCTACACTAGCCAGCGCTTGCTCGTAGTTGATTCTGTCCTGCGAGTTCTCGGATTGGTAAGGTTTCACTTTAGCACTGTAGTCTGTGAAGTTCAGCTTGGTTAGGGTGGACATGGGGAAGTCTAATGGAACCGCACACGGGGGCACGGCGGCTTCGCGCGGGGCCTCCACGAGCAGCATGGCGGGCCGGGACGGGCGCGGGCCCTCACCACTGCGCAAAATCTTAACACCTCATATTCACCACTTGTCACTAAATTTATTCTGTACTTTTACCGTTTATCAACAAACAAAAATAATTTTTAATTTTATAAATTCTAAATAAATAAGATCGAGTTACAAAGTAGTTGCTTTAAAATAAATCGTAAAATTTTAAATGTAAAACAACTGCGTAAAAGTTCACGAAAGTCTGTAGTCACAGTGAAACTGTAGCACCCATTCGGCTGCACGTCTATTTGCCAACTGCGAGCTTTCGGGCGGACGAAGGGGGCGGCCGTGGAAAATTCGAACCGAAGTGAGCCGAGCGGTGCCGGAGCGAGCCGAACAGACACGATCGCAGTCGGAAGCTCACGATCGCGATCAGAGACCTGTCGAGTCCTACCACCTGCTGTAAAACCAACTGTTGTCCAACCGTTGATTTTTTGCTAAACATTAGGGGAAGCTACTTCGAAATTTGCGTTTCAGTTCAATTTTTATGTAATGTCTAAAACAGTCAAATTTTATAAGATAATATCCATCTAATAACAGTAAGTCTTGACATTATCAAGGAAACCTTTCAGGGAAAATGTGTTTTCAAAATTCATGTGGCATTATAAAATTAGGTTTCTACTTCAATATTATGGGATATGATTTTGATTATATTAACAAAAACACGAAAATCCATTATTTTTCAATTCGTCGAAATAAGGAATGAAGAAACTTATTATTAAGCTGTGTTCATGGATTTTAATATAAGAAATAAAGAATAAACATTATGTATATTATATTTGTCGTAAGATTAGTAATACTGACGTTTTGTACTGTGGTCACAGTCGGAGATCATTCATGTAAACTATTATAAGGTCATTAGTAGTTAAATAACGAACGAAGAAAACATTATTTTAATCCATTATCTGTTTCGCCAATTCACTTCACTACGACGACAACGCAGATGGTAATTACTATAACATAATGACCATGACGCATGCGCGGCCTTGACGTTGGTTCCCATTGTTTGATACTGGCCGCCTGTGAAACTTGGAAATTACTTGAATTTAAATTTAGAAATGTTCACTACATTGCCAGTGCTAAAATACAAACTTTAATCGAGTATTCTCTTTCAATATTCATATGTATTCTAAATAAATTATAAAATCAAAATTTATATCCAAAGTTAAGTGTAATTCATGTCTACCCTGCTAGGAAGTTGACAATTAATGGTCACTCATAGTGGCAGATGTTAGAGTATCAATTTCCGTGAATTTAAATGTATTTCTTGATCTTCATATTAAATTTAAGACGGATCCGATAGAAGGGCACGAGCTGGAGGGCGGTGCTTAGATGAAACCGGGTCAAGTTTCGAGGGGTGGGTTTGGGTCTCAAAAGGTACATAATAAGTTAGGGGACGGGACTCTTAGTATAATAGACACCTAAGCACGTGTGCTAGCGGATATAGAGGGCCATTGTCTACCGGAGGAAGTGATTTCGACGCCTCGGAAGATTCCGTCTGGCCTTTTTTATTTCTCTATGTTTACAAAATCATATATCCATCAAACACTAATAGCAGGATGAATCTACTATATTGAAATATAATAGGCGTACATTAGTCTAAAAAACCGTTAGAACAAGAAAACGAAGTTATTTCTAGATATTATGAGCTTTTGCATATTTCCTCTCTTACTGATTTTATTTGCGGGCTAATTGAAGTTGCAAACTTGTTTACCATCTATCTACGACACAGTAACTTATTCAGTGTTGCTTGGTACTTTCAAAACCATCGATGGAACGCGAAATGCAATTACCGACATGGCGGCGGCTGAAGGAAATGACGCGGGAAATGAGCTTTCGATATTTTAATAAATGCGAGGGAAATAAACATGTGCGGGAGATTGTCAATGGTGAAACAATCTAGGTAATGTGACGTCTATGGCGATGTGATAGAAGGAAATAGAAACCTGAATCGCAATATTTTATTATTCAGGTTAATCAAATTAAAAGCTGTTTGATATGTATAAATGAATTTCGCTTGAAACAGTCGAAGATACGCAAACAGTAAAGTAGTGTATGAGCTTCGAGCGGTTGCGTGCGTTTAATTTTAAAAATACAATTTTGTAAGGAATCTGCTTTGAATTTCATTAAGTGTAAACAATAAAGTGGCAGTGAGCGTATCGGCTGCGGCAGGCGACGGAAGTCACAGATAAACAATCTTTTTTAGATAAAACAGTGGAAAACAGTCCATAAATCCGAGCAACGACGAAGCACTTTATTTCTGACTGTCAAACCATAATACCGATCCTTAAATAAAACTGACACTTCTAAAACGAATGTACTTGTAGGTTTAGTTTTTAAGCACTTCGGAGCCCATTACATCCGGTAGCAGTTAATTGTTATGCAGAATTGATTGAACTTAAAAGAACAATTTGTATTCTAAGCCCGCTGTAAGGTTAAAGTTAGCTTCCTGTGTCGCCGCCGTCTCCTCAGGATACGACGATTCCCATTTTTATTGTATAGAAAAATATACCGCGCGTATTTCTTCATCAAACTGTTTTTCAGAATCAGTTTCAAGTGCCACTGTGTTAAATTAGAGCATACTGTTACGTCACTTCCGGTGCTAATAATTTACTTCTCTTGGCCTCCGTCATTCGACGAGATGGCGCGAGATACGACATTTATCCACGTTTAAAATTGGACCAATTCTGAGAACACTATGATTGTGATATATTATTTTATTTTGTAGTTTGATGTCATCGTCAGGCTAATTTGCCGGTGATCTGTTATTCACCACTAATTTGTCTGTAATAGGTAAAGGAACAACTTGTCCTAATTTAAATAAGTATATTTTTATATTTGACGATACCAATATTATGAAAAATATTACTTTATTTTTACAAAAAAATGAAGTCTTGAAAAAAGTTTCTGAATGGAATCTTAATTTAAGAGGGGATGACTTCAATATAAAATGTAAAAAGTAATTATTATGTTGACGAGTAAAGTGGCAAAAGAACCATGTTTAATTTGCTTGACGTTGAGATAAGACTTCGCGTCAATCAGTATTGTTTTCGGAAAATCAAGTAGACAATGTCAAAATATGATTTGACATGAGAAGGGTCATATCAGGAGGGCAGTGCTGTGAAGGACAGTCCACCCACGACGTCCGTCTGTCCCCCTCCCCTCCCCTCACACCACCCCACAACAGTACCCCGCGTCAACCCTACAGATACCTTATCACGTTACATTGTTGCGTGCAAAAATACACAAAACTACCTACGTTATTGGCAACAAACAGTATTACATTTTTATGTAATTATAATTGTTTATTACAAATTCTGTAATTTGTAGGTAAAAGCGATATGCAATACAAATGAATAAATAAAGCGAAAATGGCTTAAGTTTACAGTATGCTTGAGATTTCATAGGAATTAGCAAGCAACCAAAGGCGTAATCACATCGTCGAGCTTTAGTGGGGACAATTAAAATGCGCGCCACCTAATAACGGGTAATGAAGACTCCGCAAATATTTGTTCTTGCGGGGATTCCAACAATGAGACTACCACAAATACGCGATTAATTGAATTCGGCAAAGCAAAAGAGCCGCCGGCGGCTTTGTCGGCGCCTCGACAGATCACAGGCTGCAGAAATCCGATACTTATATTAAACTTACTTTACAAGGATTTAATAAAAATCTTCTATTACTCTTTTCTATCTGTTCCCACGAGATGCGGTAAATCGAACTTCTACCTGCAAATTAGTCACTCAAAAAGTTATACTCAAATTACAAAAAGTTCCCATACACAGTTTGAATTCACGAGTTTTTGCAAGCTTCTTTAGCTGTTATCATTGTTTTTACATTCATTATTTTCTGGTAACTTT
The DNA here is from genome assembly GCA_949316135.1 of Choreutis nemorana. NCBI lineage: Eukaryota > Metazoa > Arthropoda > Insecta > Lepidoptera > Choreutidae > Choreutis > Choreutis nemorana. The sequence goes on from OX438611.1 coordinate 3,840,215, forward strand.
TATCATTTTTGTTTAAATATTCCAAGAATATGGTTATATTTTAAACTGGAATTCTTTGAAAGAATATCAATTTTATTATTAAACTACGCCGGGGCGTGATATCGTTATAATAACAAAACTACTTGACAAGTGAGCCTCAAAAGGAATATATTACTACAAAAGACAATTTAGGATAAAAATCGCCTCGACCGTGGCCCTTTGTGATTTGTCGGTTGACCCTTTATCCCGACCCAATAACATTGACAAACAAATCAGATTTGGTACAGAATCAAGGACACCTGAAACGGAATAAAAGGGCTGATTGAAAGCTTTGACGCAAGGGTTTTTATTAAGAGCTTATTGAAGGACGAGGGCCCCTTTAAGTTCGCGAAAACCCTACGGAGCGTTTAACAAGCAAGGGGTGCTCTTGCCCTTTTTAGAGCAAACCCTGAGCCATTGCTTACTTACCTGCCTTTACATGGTTAAGTACGTATTATGAGTTTTTTGGTCGGTTGAATTACAATGAATGCGTTCTTTATGGATTTTATTAGAAGTGTCGCTCACAACATAATCTTATTTTGTAATGGTACTTTTATTAGATAGTAGATGTTTAAGTTATATGTTTATTTTTAAAGCATATTATTTTCTAAATCTTCTCGTAACAATGAGATTCTCCATTTTTATTATATTCAGCTTTATAACATTTTACAAAGTTTACTTGATATTTTGTAACTAAGCTATGTTTACAGGAAAATTAAAGGTTGGTTTGTTCATACATTATTTAAAAAATACATAATTCACTGATATGATAAGAAACTCTTGAGGAATATTGTGCGAATAGGTGATAGTTGAGTGCGTAACGAGGCTTTGTTCTAATTTTCGTGGTACATATTGAAGAGGTAGCTCGCACGTGCGCAGGAGTGTATCGTGTTGCACCGGAAGCTTGCCGGTTGAAGCACAATGCCCACAGGATGTGGCTGCTCCAAATGACACGTATCTTTTTATTGATATCTTAGAAAGCTCGATATTCCATTCAGCACTACTGATCGATTGACGCTAATGAAACCTCTGTAAATTGCCATCATCTGGGTGATGAAGGTTTGACTCACATTTATAATTAAAAAAAAAACTAAAAATTAATCGGTTAACGATTTGGAGCTACGATGACTCAGAAACATACTCGTGATACATAGTCGTTCATATTGAATAAGAAATACAGGTCAAACATATCACACCCTTCATTTTTGACAACTGACAAAACCGAATTAAAGTAGTAAGTTGCAAAGGTAGTGAATAGTCAGTAGGATAGTAAAGGAAAGTGGTATGAAGCTGACCGGGGCGGGGCCCGATGACGGCACGTGATATATTGCCAGCTAGAACACAGATCGAGGTCTACACAGACTCTTACTACCCGTATCACTTCATAAGAATAAATCCACTCGATTGCCCGCCACTTAAAGCTCTGACGTATTGTAACTCACATCTCTCGTAAACGTAGTTTTCAACTTTATGACCCTTATATCCAAAGAAACAAGGACTCGCATAAATCTTACGTCTCAAAACTTACTCCTGAACTAATAAGGCTGGCAACCGCAATTTATTCTAGGTTTAAAATCAGTTTAACGATATCGATGTGGTTACTGATTTAATTTGCTCCGTAGGTAATTTTATTGACTTCGCCATGTTCGATTTGTTGGGATTTCATTGGTTACAGATCGAGAACTGCCTACCTAGTTTAAATTAAGGTGATAATATTACGTTACTTGCTTTTAAATTGACTAGTCATTGCCCGCCCATTCCTGCGTAACGTTAGACAGATAAAGATAGAGACATTAAAATTTACTTGTAAAAGTATAATAAAGTATATTATACGAAACGTATTAGATTAGAACACACATAAAACGCATTGATAGTTCGAAAAGCATAAAATCAATCTATATCTTCATCTTCTAAATTATAACGAAATATCAGTATAATAAGGCTAGGAATAATTAACAAAAGGGAATATAATGTTGTAAGAATGTAAAGGGTAGGTAAGACATCCGCCTGCTCGATGCAGTGGCAGCTACAGTATCGTTGGCGCTTACGACATTACGGATGGTATTGCGCAGCTTCAGTTATTAATACAAGTGCAGTTGCAAAATATTGTAAAACGATGTGTTTTGTGCGTTAACCTTCAGACTGTCGGTCCAGTTGCATTAGTTTGAAACGGTCGGTGGAGTCGCCGCCGCCGCGCGAGGCGAGGGACGTTAGAAATTTGCGACTAAACATATGTTGCCTCTTGAGTAAGTCGTCAGACAAGTCGATATCGATTGTAGGGTTTATTACCCAATATCTTATATTATTTCCTGACATTTTAACGTAACTAGGTATAAGTTTTTTTAAAAGAAAGCGAGTAAATGATAGTTTGGATTGTAAGGACTCACCACGCCATACTAAAAGAGGGTCCAGCTCTGTGGAGTCCCTAACGCGGGAACTCGGGTGCAAAAACATAGCTTATCCAAGATCCAATGCCATTTTTACGAACAAACACTTAATCCACACGTCACTTATAAGCACCGTCAGTTATATTTCTAAATTCTGATATTCTAAACCTTTTCCCTGTGTAATAATGCAAAATATTAAAATTGTCGTATGTTACCTAAAATAATTGAGTGTAAGAAGTGAAGTGCTAGTGTGAGTACAAAATAGTGGTAACAATGAATTATAATAGAAATGAAGTAAGTCTGAGTAAAATAGTTATTATGAACTAGGCGTAAGAGTATAAGTAATTCACTGAACTGAAGGGGCCAGTAACACAACACTATTATAGAAGTGAAGAAGTTCAAGTAAAGAAGACAAAGCTAGCGATGAGCTAAAACAATACTGCACCAAACAGTGGCCACTGAGGTCGCGCGATTTCTACACTCGCTCACTAGTGGAGGAAATTGTGGAAGGGGATTAAATTAAACGGATTCATTTTTATGTAAACGCTACAAACTCATTATACAACCAAAGTTTAGGCTAACACAAAGTAGGTCCTGAGGTAAATTTAAAAGTTTGTTTTTAAAAGACAAACACAAAATGAAATATAGACTATGCCTTTAGGTTATTTTTCGGCATCCGGTGATTAAAAAACCGAACGTGATTAATAACTGTTTAGCAACGTTTAATTTTATCATAAATTTGTTTATTATTACTCAATTTAATATTTAGCTCTACATAAAATGTTCCACAGATAAACAATATACGACAAAAAAGACTGCTGAATTAATTAGAATGTTCGACAGAAAAAATGAGTTTGAAATTAAGGATTGCACAAGTGGTCGTATATTTTTGCAATGTATGAAAATTGCGAAGATGACATAGCTGCATGCAAGGTCCTCAAACTTGATGTACCATGTTAGTTTTGATGATTTTCGCAGACCTCGCGTTGGAAGAAAGAGAGCGGAAAAATAACGCCAAGGTCGCTGTTGCGCCACTACAGTCAGCCAAGTGGAAATGATGAGCCCAACTTTACATATCTAAAAACCTACCTACATATTATGTACATAGGTACATACACATTGTGTACCTGCACTTAAAGATAACGACCAAGTACAGTAGAAACGGTTTAAATTATGAAACTGCTGAAGGTTAATGGTAACTAATATACTTTTTCGATTAAGACAAAGCATTAATGCGGATACTTGAACCGTTGTTTTATGGTTTGCATAAAAGTTTACTAAAAGATATGTCACAAAATGGAGATAGTAAGACCACCCGTGTTAACAGCTTAAAGTACTTGTTGTCTTTGGTTAGTTTAATATATTATTTCAGTAGCTAGAGAGCCGATGCGCGCGAGCAGTCAAAACATCCCGCTAAAATGATTTACAATGCAATAAACACTGTTTTATTTCTAGTGGAAATGAGCTTTTATTTGTGATATTGCGCAGCCATCGGATTGTAAACTTTGATTAATCGTTTCACTCTCTTAACGGCGATGTCTCTTTGATAAATCTAAAAAAATATAGCTGTCCAGGGTCGACCTTTATGGTTTAAAGTTAAGTAGAAATTCAAAAGGAATCAAACAATTTTTGAAGTTCAATAAAACGCTGAGCTATCACAAAGCGTGGGTGTTATTATGTTAGAACGTGTAATAGATGTCATAGCAATAATTATAGGGGTTTATCGTGAATATGAAGTGTATAATGTGAGTCGCTGCCGGCCGAGTCGAGTGCTAAGTAGCTCGCTTATCTTTACGACTTGATAATAACACCCCGTCGTCAGATTCTCATCAAATCCTGCTTTTACGATATTCGGTCATTTGTTAGACTATTTTCTGGTTTAAATTAGAGAATGAGCGAAGGAAACTCTTTCAGGAAGGACTTGTCCACTACACTGTTATTAACATACCATTCCAGTTCCAAAACATGTCGGTAATGAAGATTAGAAATGTAATTTCCTTTACAACAATAATGTCGTATGTTTTACTTCGGTCTTACTACTAAATTAGTGCAATTTATCGATGCAGCCTGCAGAATTTCTTACATAAACGAAACTTTTAAAACATTTGAGAACAAAATATTCACGTTTTTAACCTAGTGAAACAAGTAGAATTTGTAGTAAACCTAATAAAAGTGATATTGATAAAAAAAAATTAAACTTCCACTAGGAACTGCAATATAATTGTTGTTTCAAGATTTCACATTATTGGAATACAGTTCTTTGATTATATTATGGTGTGGGTCAATGCTTGTTTATAATACAAAAGACATTTACAGTAAAAACTACGTTATTATAGCGACATTGGTTAGATTAGAAAGACGTTTTGGTCCGGCCAATCCCATATAAAACCCTTAAGTGAACGATTATTATCTGTTATAGCGTCGATGTTTATAAGGTTCTTCAATGTGGTTATGTTTGGTTTGAACTGTAGTTTAAGTGATGGGTGACTTACCAGTATTGTTGTTGTTATTGTAGTGGTGCGCCGGCGGTATGTAGTCCGGCAGTTCAGGGAGGCACACGTTGCTCTCGTACATGTTCGGCGGCACGTTCGCAAGCAGAGACCTTTCCTTCTCCACATCTTAAACAAATTTTAACAAGTTATTTCGTATAAACATAAAATAATTTAAATGAAACTATAATTATGAAATGACGATTAGGTTCAATTTGTTGAAACGAAAAATATATCGCGTTTTCATAATTAAAGTAACGTTAGTTATCTCTTGAAGAATAAACAGTTAGCATATGATAAGGCTACGAACATTAAAAAGTTCACATAATTTTTACCTTTCTGCAGTATTTCGAGGTGTTCCCATAATATATCCCCCATGAAGGCAGGGGCTCGTGCGACGAACTCGTCCCGTCCCATTGCGCAGATGTCTTTCCCCTGCGCTCTGGCGAACTGCTGCAGGGCGACACCTTCCAGAGAGAACTCCCGTGCAGCCCAGCGCAGCCACGCCGCAACCGCTGCTTCGCTCCATTGACGAGGATCTAGAGTCAAATATTAATCAAAATAAATAATATTCTTGGGTCAATTTAAATTTAAAAGTAATCTGTTCACGCCTAAACCATTGAACTGTCAGGAAGATAGAGAGAGGGCCTAGGTTTTGTAACAAAAAAAAAAGAAGTTTACACGAATGAAGTCACGGTCAAAAAGTATGTAGTGGCTTGGTAAAAGCCCTTTAGGTATGGAACCCTAAAAATCATAAGAGGAATAAGAATAAAAATCAGACATTAAACCAAATTCTTAGCATAACTTTTTATGTTTGGTAAAATATCGCTAAGATATTTATCAGTTTGAGTATTTATCACGTTTCCATTGTTTATTTGTAAACAATCATTCGTTATCGAGTGGACGACGCATATCAGACGGGATGGGCATGCAACAGCTACAATTAGCAAGTCAGCGGACCGCTGCATTGCTACATAAAGGAACTTGCTTCATTCACCGGAACTACGCGACCTTCAACCGAAATGCTTGCCTACCCATGCACCTATTCTTTGACGAATTATAAGTGTGATTTCTAATCTAATGTATAACGCTGAAAGCTAGTTAAGGTTGTTGAAAGGCATTAACGAGATGAAAAACGAAGAATTAAGGTTGTGGACTGAATAGATTTACAAGGTTAACATGTAAGTAATCTTGATACACGTAACTGGTTAAACTAAGATTTATCATTTGATAAAAACCTACACGTGCAATTAGTGGAGGCGCTAGCTAGCTGTAAAACGCGAGACCAATCAAGAAAACAAAAAACACCTAAATAACGAGAGGCATTCCGAGCAAACTGAGCTTTGAAAAAGTTAATCAATACAAATAGAGTTATACGTTGCAATGTAACAAATTGCTTAAAAGCACGGCAGTCAGTCAGTCAGGGGCTTAGTTTTTCCGCGGCCGAACAGTCAAAGGGCCCCGGCCGGTGAGACGGGAGGTGGCTAATAATAAATAATTAGTTTAATTGGTGCTTTTAGTGCCGGCCGCCTACGGGAGCCACCACTAGTGTTTATGTCGTATTAGTCTATGTCCCGAAGTATGCATTTCTACGTTTCCATCATTCAAATCATACTGACTTTGAAAGCTATTTTTTTTGCATTGATTTTAATTCAGTCTTTTATTGAAATGGTAAAAAAAATATATACCAAATTAATTAGTGGCAAAAGAAGTTCTCGGGTAAAATTACATTTTAATTTTTAAGTAAAGTGGTAACAAATAGCTCTTACAGGAGTTCTAATTTATGATTATGATTGAAGATTACTTAATTAGAGATTTAAGTTATCGTGCCATGATTTATGTGAAAATGGAAACGTAAACTATAGTAACGGTAGCAAACGAAGGGCTCGACTCCATGGCACTTTAGAAAGAGGTTTATTTCTACAAAATAATTAGTAGTGTTCTTGTCTACTCATTTTCTCATTTTATTTTCCGCTTGTCTATCGACTATAATTGTATTAAATTCTTAAAAAGGATATTGTTTTGCAATGTCTTCTTTTAACCACGTCTATTTACGAACCACCTAAAAGATCTTATCAATTCACTTTTCTTTAAGGATAAGAAACGTGATCAGGATAACATTAATCTACCCAGGATACGATCGACAATTAGCTCGAAGCTTACTCTCCTTATTGTCCAGGTTATAAAGTTGGTTTTTGTTTACCTAGTTAGAGCCGTTTCATAAAACAAAGTTCACGGAGCGTATGGTAATGAACCGATTTCATTAAAACCTGATGCTAAGATAACAGAGCATGTCTTTGAATCTATCTACAATGCTATTCAATACCTACCGATAATCGACATGGTGTTTTACGTGGTACTAGATGACCTGCCTCAGCTTCGCGTATACAAATTCTATATGAACTTTATTCACTTTTTACCAATTTAGGGGTTGAATTTTACTTTAAAGATTTTTTTAAAGATTACGCGTGACAGGAGCCACTTTTTACTGAACTGATCTTTCTGTGATTATGTTATAAACCTAAATTATGCTTTTGAGGTGAAGTAATAAAAATTAGGTCTCTTATTATTTATGATAACAGATTCATTGATAAGGTTATTAAATTACGGTTAGTAAAATACGAGTGTACATTACAAATATAGAAAATATAACATTTTGATATGACTATTTTATCTTTATATACCATGGGGACGATAAAGTGATACAATGTTAGACTATTGCCTAAAATGAAAGGGTGACTATTTATATATTCAAATAGCAGGTAATTTAAAAATGGCTAAAAGTGTAGTAATTAGTTAGTTTGTATTTTATTACAATTTTCTCTAAAGTCAGATTAAGCTAATGAGGTGCTCCTTTTGCATTTAAATTAAACTTATCTGTGTGTCGTGTTTTGTTAACTTTTGACCGGTTTTCATCGAATACGTTTTTATTGCTGTATTTATTAACTTGGGCCATTCAGAATTTACAATGCGTATGTTAATTAGAAGAAAATGGAGCCGATACATAATATAACGGCCGACCAAATGTACCCAAGTGCAATGTCAACTTCAAATAAACATGGACATTACGTGTTTTAAAATTAAACGTTAATGAATGTATTAAATAAATACATATTTTTATTAACACGTCTACTACATACAAATAAATATTTTAAACAACGAAAATACACGTCATATTATTTATCCTGCGCGTGATTTTGTTAGATGCGTATGCGCAACCGGAAGTGCAAATAGACGCGGTGCAGACGAACACACTTCCGGCGCGGGTCGGCTGGGCGACGAACCCGTCCCACCTGTGGACAACTATGACGCTGCACTGGAAACCCTAAAGAGTAATTTAAACTTACAAATTCGAATATCTAAATTTAAAAATCCAATATTTCTTTATATTTATGTTTATTGTGTCGGTCTGAGTATGTCTATGGCATCGTAAGTCTCCTAAATACCAGAAGAAAGTCTTTAAAACGAGTAGGGTACGACTATAACACTGTACGTATAAGAATTCTCTCGAGTAAGCGTTTGACCTGATTTGAAACTTATTAGTCATACTTTATTGAATTATTAAAATCATTACAGTTATTTTAACTAGGCATGCTCAATTAAAAAATGCTTCACTCTTTACTGCCGTTTGACGTATGTCAAATAACGACAATTCTGATGCTCAGCATGAATGTTTATGTCCATTCATTATTTGTGTACATCGATTTAATAACACGTGTAGAGCTGCATCAGTGGTTAACAAGTTTAATCTTAAGAGAACTTAGTAAACCTATCACAATTTTGGTATGATTTGTTAATAGTGGCTTAACTGAAGCTGACATCCGCAGCTGCGTATAAATCTGTAGTTTTTTTTCCATTTCTTGGTTAATTTTCAGAATATGTAGCTAATTTAGTAAAGAGCTCAGTCAGTTGGTCTCTTATGACGAGGTTATGTATTTCCTTCAAGGTTGCGTGCCTTAGGATCCATTTCCTCTATATCACGAAAACAAAATTTTAGCTAAATGATTATGTATGAAAAGCATAAAAATGTAATATGATTAGCATAAAAGGTTAGATTAAAACATAAAACTTAGGATATGATTTGTGTGAAATCTATTGGGATTTTTAGGTTCTTGCCGGGACAACAGTAGTCACGTAATTCTTTTTAAAGTTTTAAAAATGTAAAGGAAACTTGCGTATAAAACACAACAACAATAGCATGTAAACTCGACTTGCCACCAACAAAGAGATAGGTGTGCGGCGACGACTTCAGTCCATCACATTAGCATATGCAAATTACAACTTATAATACACACCCACGTGTTATTTTAAACGTTACAAAAGACATTCGACTTCAAGCCCTATCTCTTTGAGTTAAAAGTTACAAGTCGAACATTGTTAAAGGAATTATTGTAGTCGCAATGCCTTCAGTATTATGGATGCATTTTTAACAGTTTTTGCATGTATCTTGAAATGCACTTCACGGGAGGCGCGTAAACACTTGAAATGTACAATTTGCTGTCGTAATTGTTTTTATTTTTATTTTTTATATAACGTTAAATAGGATGTCAAAAGAATATATAATTTTTTCATTAATAAGTTTAATAAAATACTGTTGGGTATTCGTAATGGCTGATCTAAGCGATAGGAGCTTGGTTATTAATATCTCAATTTAAAATAAAGCAGGGTAATTTTATGCAAACAGACTAAAGATATCGGCAAAGATATATTGCCATCCTCATACCATTGTATGTAGGTTAGACAATTCAAGATGGAAGTAATGCCTGCATTAACTAACGCTACAGAACATAATGAGAAAGTAGGTAAATGATAATTTATGGTGGCAGTATCAAGGAAACTATTGGAAGGTTTCTCACAAGTATAATGGAGGCTTACCTTTTGGCACATTGAGTCGGAGTTGCTCTTTCTCCCAGGAGGCGAAGGTGGCCTTGAGCGCTTCCGCCATCTTCTTGTTGGTGCCAGGCGTGAGCGGCGGCACCTGGGATGGGATGTCTGTGGACAATCGATACACTGCTTTACTACTGTGTATAGGAAATGATAAAATGGTGAACGAAATACAAATAACATTTTTATTATTGTTTTTTAAATAATTGTCATGTAGATTTTTTTAAATTAGGTACTGCTTGTTAAATAAATTTCAGCAGAAGAATAAATTATATTTTGTACTACTTCGTTGATCTACTAAAATCATACACGTTTAAAATAAAAGCGATTGACTTAAGGAACCATTTAAAAAAGCTCTCCAAGAAGATGAAGTCATCCGCAGATTTAATCTCCATTGGGAACAATAATTTATCAGAGATATTTACACCAAGTATCAGAGTACAAATTAAAAGACTTTGAAGCATCGAATGGAATAAATCAGAGATAAACAAGCGGGATTCAATCTCTCATGTCTGTAGGAACGTAGGCTTCATTCATAAGCGAGGCTGGTTGTGTGAGCGTGTGTGCGTGTTGTTATGTGGGCATGTGTGAGTGAGCGGCGCCCGCGCACACCTGCCGACCAGTTCTCAGATGCGGAGATTTGTGCTGCTCTCCCACGGTCGCTGCCCGAAGCTTGCTCTAGCTAAACCTCGTTCTGATATAATTTAAATTTTTCTTACTGTTTGTCTCTGATTCTGACCAGTCGAACAGGTATTATCTGTGTAAATACAACTCGATAGGTTCGAAATAAAATGTGCACAATGCGCCGCCGCTAAAAGAAAGCAAGCAGACAAGGCCGTGTGAATAATTTGAAATGATATTAAATGACTCTACTGAAATATTAATATGCGAATAATATTTTGTGGCAAAGCGCTAAATCTTAATTTTACTTGGAAATAAAGCTTACATTATAATGGATAGTGCATATTATGTAATGTCGGTCATTTTTTTAATAACTTGCAGTATTGTATAATTACATTGCTTAAAGTTTGTACTTGAGTAGTTTTGTAAGTATTTTTTGCGAATGAGTACATCAATGATTTTTAAAAGTTTACGACTTATTTTCAAATCCAATTCATCTTTAGTTTTTGAGATGTAGAACTAGTTTTATGATTTCACGGATAAAGTTACGTTCCAGAAGTAAAATATCTAAATATAACAAATATTGACGTTCGAATAGATTTTACAAAAATAAATTACACTCCCAGTCAAAAATAAAAATACACAGCTGAAGTTAGTCACTATTTTGTACTAGTAATATGGAAAGTGTAATTTTTTGTGTTTATAGGTATATTTATTGAAATCCGTGTATTTATAAAAGAGGTAGGTGAGGTAGTAGGTAAGTTGGAGCAGCTCATCTTGTACATTAATTATCCAGCGTAATATCCACTCCGGCGCAATGTGATTTACTTACACTATATATCTCGGGCAGGTGCATTTGACTCACACACGATTATATTGTATTGCGCACATATCTGTGATAAGCCTACAAAAACCTTTCCAATATGCGTTTTTATTAATTTATTTAACATGTTTTCATTCGTTATATTTCAAATTACTTTAAGAACGAACTGTAATAAGCAACGATTTGAAATACGTTTTTATATGGCATTAAAGTGACCATAGTGTATAAAATCTGTACTCACCAAACACATACACACACACACGCATAAACTACGTGATTGCACCTGCAGTTATGCGTGAATATACCAACAGACGTGCTATAATCAGATACGACTCTACAATGTAATTTGTGTGCTATTTATGATAAATAATATGAACATATATTTTTCTTGTGTAGGTATTACTTAGTTCCAATCGTTATGAAAATTGATTTTTAATAAATTTCCATTTATTTGTAATAAATACTTCACTAGGGATAAGCATAATTGTCATTTGTTTAATAATTTAATTACATTAAATTTCTCTATGTGGTTTTAGTTAAAAAGCTAACCAATGCGGCGACACATTAGTATAAATGCTAAAAACGCGTTTAACAGTGATGGAACTACTTCGCATGTAAACAATACGAATGCATCCTAGATGCTTGCAAAGAAGCCTTTATTTAGACTTAGTCCTTAAAGTGTTCTACATATACTTTTTTTAGAAAATAAAAGGGTAGTTCGTTAAACCTCGGTGTCGATGGCCGAGATCACATTAATCTTAACAAATTTCATTTCTTGAGAAAAAGCTCAAACAACGCGGTAACGAGGCTTCCGTTTCCGTAATTAAATGTAATTAGTTAGTGATTTTGGTTTAATTGTCGCGTACGGCTTCCGATGGGCTTCATCCTTTAAAACCTGGTGTTATGAGACTGTAAGTGAGAACAGGTTTCGTATAACAGCGACAGTTTCCGATACGTTTGATGAAATCAACGCGACAGAAGCGAAATCCAGATTGTTGCGTGGTACAGGAAAGAGATTATGAATGAGCCAGTAGTGTGGAAGGTAGTGAAACCAGTAGGTACCTGGTGGTTACTTAAAGTGTCATCGAAGATTACATCACTCAATTTTAAGTTTACTACTTTTTTTTACTAATTTATTAAGTTTTGTCATTTGCACTAACACGGATTGGAAGTTTTTTCCAGTGGCCATGTTCTCAGAGCAAATTAGGTATAACAGCTTTGAACTTTTCAAGTCGAGATTAAATTGACATTTTTAAGATTACCATATTTCACCTTCAGTCATGTCATGAGTTAAGATTGTGGCCAAATATTTTCCTATTGTATGTACAAAAATAACTTTTATTTCATAATTTAATTTTCAGATTATTATCAAACAGAAACTATGATTTAATAGAAAGGGAGTCTAAAAAGCTGTTCAATGAATATTGCAATGAAGAGACCTTGTGTGTAGTATCTGAGAGGGTAAAACCTCATGTTTCTGGCCTCTCCGGGTGTCGTTACAGAGGTGTACATAATTGTGAATGGCGTAGATAACGGAACAATGGACAGGAGATCCGGCTGGCCACTCGCACCGAACACTTCTAACCTTCTATCCTTGCCTAATTAACAAATAAATTGTAGCTTTGTCAAAACATTAACAGTTTAAAAGTTAAATAGGCAAACATTTGGCCACTCACTGGTGGTAAGAGACGATGCAATATTATGTAAAGTGCTTTCTACAAAGTCATAGTATGATAATATTCTGAGATTTAAAACGAACTTTTATTATGTAGATACAACAGGACAATATTTGGCCACAATCTAAGCCATGACTTGGCAAAAGTTATAGCATGCTAGCCTAGAAAATTCTAGACACCCACTATGAAGATCTAATCTGCTTTGCTATAGGATAAACACATACATCATTTCATCATTCTGTATTCATTTTCCCATTTATTACGTATATTGGTGTTGTTAATTATTGATTTGAAATCTGCACGAAGCAGCTACCATCAGAAATCTATTGCCACTTTTGTGGTTAAACTCTACAAACTAATCTATCTAAACTATATCTATTTTATCTAAAGTCTAAACGAACCAATTAACCTAGAACTTCTGTCATAGGCTTTAATAGTTAGTTGAGACCATTGGGACTGTGGGTCCTACAGTTTAAAAGCAAATCAGTTAAAGTTTAAAGCAAAGGACCCGGACAATTATAAGATTTGTATTTCTACATAAAGTTCAAGTAAATGAGCGTTGAAATTGTTGTTTCAATAAATAGGAAAAGCTGAAAAAAAAATTCAAACCCGAATAATTAAAGGAATTAGAAACATATTTGATTAAAATACCAAAAAACCTTACAAAACAGTTTAAAACGTTAACAAAAAAGGGGTTGTAAAATTCCTTCACATGTCGTATTATAATGTTAATGTTCAATGGTTTCATTGGAAGTAACAGGTGGCAAATAGGGGTAGATCCTAGGGGAGCTTACCCTGCACTTGTTGCGCAATTTATAACTGGCATTATATTTAATCGCCTTAGCATGTGTTTAAGGTTTATCACATTTTCAATCTTTTTATGTGATACTATTTAGGTAGTAGATAATAATGTTTGTAAAAACACATTTTAGTATTTTATTGTGTTATTTTAGTGTGTTAGGTAGAAACTCACGTTCTACAGTGAATTGATATTTAAAGTTAATAAAAGGTTCAATCGAATAATCTATTAAAAAACGAAAGCATGGGGCACATTATTTATCTATTTATAGGCTTTGCATATATTGTCATTATATATATTTGGTAGAAAATGGCTGCTAGAGTCAATGCTGGGCACAATACAAGTCCAGAACAAAAGCTCGCTGTTCCAACCGTCACTATTGTTCGCAGTTTGAACTTGGAACTCGCGTGACGTAAATGGCGCGTGCGCTGCTGTTTCGCATTCAAATCGACTGCTTTAATTACTTATAATTACCTTAAACACTTTCGCAGCTATTGTTAAAAAATGATACCAACACCAGTTTGTGTAAAAAATGAGTCATGCAAATGTATCTCGATCTACTTTAGGAATAATCATTTTGCTGGAATTTAAAATGAACTGCGCAGGTCATGCGTTCATAGCTTTAGTGATGAGTTAAACTATAAATATTGTGTTTACCAGCAGATGCTATCGAGGTACTGACTTGTGACCTGATACTCGTTTTATGAACAACCAGCCCTTCCCATCGCCCGAGTGGAGAGCAGCGGGTTCAGAATATGGTAAATTGTTATTTTAAACGGTCCCGAGCTGTTCATGCAGAAAATGACAAACGAAAACTAGACATGGTTATTTGATTAATTTATGAGTCCCTCCGACAAAACCCCAGAGTATTTGTAGTTATTGTTTGCAGTCAAAATAATACTATTGATAATGTACAACAGTTCTAATGCGTGGCCGTCAAATATGAAACTTTAGGTATATGAATTATCTTGAGTGATCAGTGAGTTGATCACGATGTAGGCGAGAGACCTTTGCTCAATGACAGAGGCGGCGGCGCGGGCGCATCATCTCATTGAGCGGGCACCGGATGGGCCAATCAGTGGCGTGAATGGACGCCCCCGCGGCTGCGCACTACTCTCCGCGTTATAGCTACCGTTCAACTACTTGCAGCCTGCTTCTTTGTCATACAACACGATTGTTATGGATTTTTTATGGCTGAGAATGTGTAGTTGTAAAATCGTTGTTTGTTACCTCATTGACTGTATTGTCCGCGGTGTGAGAAAATGTTATCGTCGGTGTCCGCTTGTAGGCGTGTTTTATTGATGCGGTATTTTTGTTATCTTAAAACCGGGAGCTCGTCTTCGGCTTGGGACACATATCCTTAAGACGTATTTTCTTAAGATATTAGATTCACTTTTATCGCAGTTTAATGTTGGTATGGATAGCTTGTTTGTATACAAACATTTGTCTGACGGTGAGCACGCAAGTAGCAAGGTCTTCACTCTCAAGATCATCAGAGCATGCGCGTTCATAATTACGGTAATGAGTGGTCGCGCTTGCACAACGGTTCCTCCAACACCGGACATAAGGCATAGTTTCAAAACAAACGCGAGTACATCGCTGTTTGTCTTCGTACATGCAATACAGGACGCGATCGAACGCAATTGATCGACAGTTCCTCAGAATTACAACCAATAAAAGACAAAAACAGTCAAAGCATACCTACATACTGTCTTAAAAGATGAAGTTTATTCATTGCGCTACATCTTCCAGGCTTCATAGAAGCTGAATTTTAGACCTTAATTATGTTTATCATTAGATTTTGGATTCGAAAGTATTTAAACAACCTATATAAAATAAATAACAGTTAAATGCGACGCACATTAGCGAAAAACATAAACTATGCTTATTGTTTTAGATCAAATTTAGTTCTATAAAAATTTACATAGTTCGATTATTAGTTTCAAAATTGTTTTCGTTACGTGACATGAATGTTTTCTACACAAAGTCAATACAAAGTTTCAAAAAGCCTTTGAAAGGCCAATTATGCTAGGGAACCTTAAAAATGGAGAAAACACGCATGTCGATATATTGTTGTCGGTCACGGGGTGTTCACATCGAGCACAAGTGCAGGCAAACCAAGATGGTTGCGTCATGTCGCTATCATACGGACTATTTCACAATTCACTGATACGCATTTGCCAAAACCACATACGCCCAATGGGGTGTTATTAAACATTTTGGAAAAAATCCAACATTCCAACTTTGAAAAATAAACCGATCTGCTGCCAAACTTCAAAAAATTATAAATACAGGACGGTTCGGTCTTGCATAAAATATAGACAGTTGATAGTTTACAGTCTTACCTTTAGGCTTATTGAAAGCTTTCATCATGACTTTGATTCCCATGCCTGCGATGGCCGCCGACGCCTCGTTGTTTAAATGCTGCAGGCTAAAGTCTATAAATTTTTGTCGTGCAACGGTTTTGTCTGTATCTTCCGTCTCATATATCACTTTTACTATATTTACACTATTGACACTTACTGAATATTAATTACTATTAGTTTTAATAAAGATCTGCTAATATCACAATACTGAGTTCGTTTTTTAAATCAGTCTAAACATTCCTCACAGTTTTTCATTTTGCTAATGTGTTTATCACGTCACTGTAGAAAAGGTGTTGCGAGTCGTGTCACAGCTCATAGTGCACTGTATTTGTTGTACCTGTTAGAATTTATATAGGATAAATAAGTATATTTGATTGTATCGTCGGTAGAATATGTGGATTTCGAATTTGATAACCTTAGCGATGTCGTTTGCCGTCAAACTATCTTACGACGATACGAAATAACCTTCGAGTCCTTTTTGTGGAACGTCTAGAGAATAAATTACCGCTAAAAAGTGGCAATTAGTTAGATAAGTAATGCGTGCAGTTACAAGGTAATGCTTTTCGAACGACGTTGGTTGTAGAAGTTGTAGACAAAGAGATATTTAAATTGCGGAGTGAGTTCCCACAGGTGGTGTCGCGATCCGGTACGTTTCCGGCGGCCCTGGTGCCCTGCTCACCCCGTGTTCCCACCCGGGCCCTGCACCCCACTCACCCTCGTTACCCCCGCGCATCCGTGCTCACACCCCCGCACCCCCAGCACACAACGCAACCCCCGATGTATGCGGGGATGTTCTCACACTGCCCAGCAACCCGTGTCGCGATCATTACACCTCCATTTTGATAGTCCCTTAGTTCTGTTATAATATTTAATTTTATTCTCTAAGTTCTAACTTTGGTACGCTCAAGAATTTGAAATCAAGAGGATGTTATCTGGATATGCAGTAAAAATGGTAACATTTTGTCAAATTGATAAGATTGTATTTAAGTACAGAGTTCTTAGAAACAAAGTGTGCCATGCCCCGCTATTACGTATTTTGTTTTACAACATGATTGAAAAATTTGTTTCAGCACGTTTATAAATCGATTTTGTGTTCATTGTTACCCAATAACACTATCGTCTATTTTATTCCATTTGATTAAATGCCCACATAGCGATAAATAATCCATTGTTTATTAGATACTTAACATGCATAAAACTTTTTAAGTGTTGAACTCTTGAAATTATAGAGTTGTTATCAAATATTATTCGATAGTTCAAAGGTTAAATACCAGTAAACATCTTCATTTCGTTTAAACGGGTTATATTGGTAGGGGTCGGGCTAAACTATGGATTACCTAAAATCTTAAAATAGCCTCTATTTCAATGAACTTAAAAGCGAAATTACACATTTCAATGTTTGTATAAAACTGTGATGTTTCGATAAGGCAAATATATTGAGTTTTAATTTCAGTAACAATCGTTAAAAAGGGTTGGTTAAGTGCGTGCACGCATTTTAATGATGTTTCTGTGCTTTCACACGACTATTATCAATGTATATTGTTTCTGGGAATCAATTTTAGATACTTATCATTTTTCCTTTTGTACTGGAATTTGATTACTTTTTACGAATATTAATTAAAAGTCAATACAAAATGCTACTTTTAAAGAAATTTCCAGTAATATATTTAGAAGTTCATACTTATCATAAGATAAGCCATAATAATTGAGTTTGTAGTAGCTCTGTGACCCGCGCCTGTGATGCAATGGGGGCGACGAATTGTTCTTAATAAAAATCACATTTGTTGCTCGACGTGAATTGACAGTTTAGAATTAATTTTACTAGTGTCGGTTGACCCACAAATATCTTATTTTATCAAACATATAATGAAAACGAGAATAAGAAGAGAAGAAATATGAATAATAAATCATTTTAATTTTAATAAATTCTCTTTTTATTCATATAAACATAGAAAGTATGGTTGTATTATTATTTAAAATAGAAGTTTATAAATCAAGATTAGCAAATTTATGTGAATTAAATAAATGTCTACTTATTAATTCAGAAATGTGATCATTTAATTCGAATTCATTAAAAAGAATCAGAAAGAAAGAATTAGAAAGATTACTTTTCTACCGGTCACATTCATCAAAACTTGGAATACATACGAGACGCGCAACAAATGATTGCAATGTCGCAGTGTGTATGTATATATATTTGGCGTTTAAGGCTTTAGAAGTTTGTTAAAAATATATTAAGAAGAGCGATAGGCAATAAGTTCTTTTGTAATGCAATATGTAGTTGCATTGAATAGTCGAAGTTATCCAATATTGGAGGACAATGGGTTAACAATGTTTGCCGCTGAGACACAGAATATATTAATATTCAGTATTTCGACCTTATTTTCCTCCTTTGTAATAATTAAGATTCCAAAATAGTCCACTAACTTGAATGAATTCGTAAGCGAGTTCAAAGATTCTGAAGCTATGAAGTTTTCATATTTTCATGTAAAATTATTAACCACAATAAATATGTTAATCGTGTTGTGTGTTTTAATCTATAAAAATGTTTAAAATATATTTTATTTTAGATGACAAATCATTCTCAGACATATGGTAGCTTCAAATCATACAGTCCACGGTGAAATTAAATATAAGGGTAAAATTTATCACATTCGGCTACGGAACTCTTAAAAGAAATTTAAGAGATATGAACCCTGTTCCAATGTAATAAATTGTCAGTGATACTTGAATCTGTGTGACCTGTGTGTCGCCGCTGGCGTGTCAATTTGTCGTAAATGTTATTGTCAATGATGGATGGATTATAATGAGATTTATACAAGCCATTCGGGTCACGGTCCACTTGTTATCAAATCAAATGAAACTGTTGCTAAGAGACAAGATGACAATAACTGGGAGGGAGGGAGGCTGTGTGGAAAACTAAATTAATATCATATTATATTTATAAGTCTGTCTTTAATTTGCAAAAATTGTGCATATAAACTGGTTTAAAAATGAAACAATGGTTTTGTTGTTAATAGTTAAATCTTTTTACAGTTGGTTAGTTAGTAAAGTTTCGTGACATCACACAAGAGGTGTCACTTCTAAGTCGTTGTTTAATTAAACCCCGGAGCTATCTAAGTGTTGGAGTTAATTGCTGTGCGGGACCATCATCGGGGCAGGGGTCGGGGGGGTCAGGGGTCGCTAGAGCTCATCTTTGACCCTTAAATAGGAAAGTGGACACCCGCATCTGATTATTGAGCGACAGCTACTTCAATATTTGCTGCTTTGTTGTTCTGATGATGGATTCTATGAATCTATAGTTTTTGATTGGCTCTGTTACAAGTTGTAGCATTTTCAAAAACTGATCTCAAAATGCACATGTATGTAAGAGGATTTCCTAAAACGTTCAAAGTTACATCATCATTATTGAACGTTGGTAAAAGTAGTGCGAGCGTGTTCATGTTCTGATGGTAGAATGCTTATATTTTCGGAAGTTGTTTGTGCTCTGAATGCCTGAATGTTTTGTCAAGTATTGGAGATTTTGCGTGGACGCGCATACAAACAAACATGGCGACAATGGCTTCTTCTTCGAAATATGCGCGAGCGCAACTCTAATGTGGAACAATGCAGTTTGAATAACAACCGTTAACAATTTGGTTGTTCTCGCCACAAAGATGACATATCGCGGTGTTTGTAAGACGTTTGTTGTTAAACTATGGCTTTGTTGTAACAAATCGATTATTTTGTAGGTACTGCGTTTGTAAATCCAAGAAATATACATCGTCTGATACTTCAAAAACGAAAACTAATTTTCTTAGTCTGAGAACTGCGACGAGAAGTTTAAGGAACTAAAAAAAATATATTTAATCTGATCTGAGTTTAGTATTATAATGTAAATCTTCGAGTTTCGAAATGATGTAAGGCAACAATGTTGCGTTTGTCAATGCAAGTGTTCCCGGTTGAAGAGCACAAGTGATTTGACCTCCGACCGTTCAATTAAAACGTGGACCGACCTCACGGTATGTCTCATACACACACATACGTCAACATACACACATACGAACATTTTACACAAGCATTATCTCGTTAGATGAGTTAACTATTGTGTCTTCTAGTTGACTATTCCAATTTATGAATGTTGTAGTAGGTTTCTCAATATTACAGTACTTTGTATTAGTATTACGACTTTTACCTACAGCGAGTAAGATTGGCTTTATAAGTCAATACAATAAATTCGTAATCGCTATTGACATATCTTTCATTCATATTCGCTGAAAAACTATACCATTTTATATCTATTTTAAATATTATTTTGAGATTTTGCCTCGTGCCAAGAGAGTTTTACTTTCTAGATTAATTGCTAAAATGGAGGTGTGTTTCGTTTCGACACAGATTTGGTAAAGTGGCAGACAAAATGAGAGACGTGCGTCGCCTGCCTACCACCTACTTAGACACATACGGTAAAGGCAAAATATGCATGAAACGTTACACAGGAAAAAACTAAACCTAACATGGAAAATTCTAGAAAAACTTCACCGATACCAGCCAATCATTACATATCTATTTTTTGCGAGACATCTGTATGGTAATATCCACGATTGACGAAAGACAGGATTATACCAATTAAGGAATATATTAATGAGGTGATAATTAAGCTAGTAAAATCTTATATATGCAGATTATTTTGTGGCAGAAATATTTCGCGTGAAGAGATCTCAATAAAGTCGGGTCTTGCGACAAGGTGAGAAGAAAAAGTGTGTTCCAATTGTCGTAGCCATAAATCTGCGTTATATATAAGAGTTGGCAGTTAGTGGGTTTTGTGGGTGTCTTGAGAGACAGAGGTCGAGGCGTGAGTCGGAGGCGGGTCGCCGGCTGCTGGGCGGGAGGACCGAGGCAGACGCCTTCCCAGAGACCGGCGCATGCGCGGAGATACAGCGCTCACAAATACTACAACTATTATAACTCTCTGTTTACTCTATCACGGGCTCACGGCACGCCACGAGGGGATCAGCATATTCATGCCCTGTGACATTATACATTTTCTATAATACCCGATAACACGTACCTATACGTGCATATCGATGCATTTGCAAATTCCTCATTAACTGAAATATCAGTGGGTTAATTAGATATTCAAATGTGTTGCATTTTCATTTTGTGCGTATGTTTGTATGGTAATTTTAAGGTGAAGTTCACTGTTGACTCAAATGATGTATTTAGGTAACATTCAGTTCATCATCGAATAAATAACTTTTTAATATGTCATTGTACTATTAAATTTCTGAATTGTAAATAAAAATACGATTTTATAAAATTGCGGTTTGCACAAATAAATTTTATCACGTAAGGTGGGATAACTAGTAATGAATAAAGTAAAAAATAGAACATTTAAATGTTTTGAATTCTAAATCGAGTTCCACGAAAAACTATTAGGATGTAAAATATAATTTAATCAGGCGTGAAAAGTTTTGTTATCCCATTTTGTCAGTCGTCACAAGAATCGGGTCGACAACAACACACACGTTAGTAACTTCTATTAACAGATACTAAAGTCTCTTAAAATATCTTACATTTAAATAAATACAGGTGAGAGGTATGCTAAATGCTTGATCTTTGTTAAATAGTTTACTTAATAGTGTTCCTTGGTTTATTCGTTGTAAACGCCTCTTTATTTCGACTCACTGACCGACCGCTATAAAATATGTTCTGATAAAATGTTTGAAACGTTTCAAAAATGGGATTTTTATCATTTTAGACGCCAGCGCTATTCTCAAAGCGTTACAGTTTAGCGAGTTACGTAGTATTTGCATTATAATTAAGCAGGATCGAAGTTTTCAACTTACATGTTTTTATTTTATATGTATCAATAAAGCGAATAATATCTCGGGAGAATTCACGCAAATGGATAAATGGTAATTGGAAAATCATTATTTATTTCAAAGTACCACTAAATATTTGTGTCGATCACTTTAGTGCGGGATAAGTGAGTCCAACGCAGGCCCACGGTCCGCTGACTGCCAGAACAACAGTACTTACAGACAAAAGTATTGTCTGCTAACAATTTATTTAAATCAACTACCTCCTATAAATGGATCGAATTTAGTTGCGTCACCGTTCTACTTTTTGTAATCACAAGATGAACTCAACTACCATTAATAACATCTTCTAGTATCCATCTTAATTCTATTGGAGTTTGACCATTATTTGTTTAGGTTATGTAAAATTTTAAATAAGGTAATGTAAATTTCCTTTATTTAGACTCAACTCTTTTTTTCAAGCAATGTACCTGATAATTTTAAAACTTTTGTTAGCGACCAGCTCGTATTGCAAAAGAGTTTTATAAGGGATTTTATTATTTTATAGCAGTTTTTAAATGTTGTAAAAAGCTGCACAAGTAGGGATTTGCAAGATGTGTTCCGAATCCCACCTGTATCCGTTTGCACAACCTGCACCTCGTAGCTTTGGGAGCCCTATTCATTACTGAAATTCATAAAAAATGTCCCCGATCTGAATTTTGCTTGACAATTCCTGCGAGTAGAGAGTTATTTATTTCTATATCTACTTCAAGAACTACATACCATAAAAATATTTTCTATAGGTTTCCATAACTTTATCGATAGGAACATTAATTAGAAAGAAAGATGTTTTAAGTGATGTTCTTTTCTTACGTCAATGTTTAGATGACAATCTTACGAAATAAACAACAAAATTGAAAATATAAGTATCTCCAATTCCCAGTTTAAAACTTTATAACAATTTTTTCTTTTCATTGTATTAATAAAGAGTTGAACTGAATTTTACTCATAAAGGGCCACTAGTTAATAACGTACTTCTATGATGTAAAAGGCCAACATCACTGTGACTCGTGAGGTTCCAAATTCGAATCTCGTCTCGGGCAGAATTTTGTAATGAACCCTTCGTGGATCGACCCTTTGTGGAGACTGGGGATGACACTTTGTGGAGTATTTACTTTGAGTTCTAAGATATGTTTTAATTATTTGAGTATGGTATTCATCTTTTGATTTAACAAGGTTCTAAGCCGGGTCTGTCTGTCTTTTTGCCTTTTTGGATGTACATATGTTTATGATAATCTCAAGCTCAACAGCTTAACTACAGCCATCAAAGCCTAGCTCTACAATACAACATTTTTGTTTTGTGTTGACGGTAAACAAATAGATACTAGTATTTTGCATGTTAAAATTGACTGTCGTTTTTTTATTTTTCGATAAGTACGTTAAAAATAAAGAAACTAAGTATCAACGTTTGATTTATTTTCTTTATATTTCAAACTTCACAAGTCAGCCGCATTTTCCTATTCGAAAGCTGTTACACTTTATTTTAGAGGTGAAAAGTTTTCTGCTTCGTGTAATTACATAATTCTATATGATAAATTACCTGGCTGGCAAAGCTGGGGCGGATGGCTAGTGTATTTATAATTCTATATGTGATAGATAAAGCTATAACAACTCGTATGGGTTACATTGTAATAATAAATTCATTCTAATAGGGCTACAAAGATAACAGATTTTTTTTTTGGCTTTTCGTGTTAAAATTATGAAAATTCGATAGTTTGTTGAGCCCGTGAAATTATTTAAAAAAAGTAAACTTGGATATAAAAATCTCGTTTGCATACACTTACAAAGGTTCCTGAAAGATTATCGCTCACAACTTTAAACTTGGTGTTATTGTTTAAGAACCTTTTTAAGAGATTGAGTAACAAACTGAGTCATTGAAAAAAAAACTTCACATAAAGTGAAAACAAGAATAATTACTTAAGATATCCTAAATGGGGCTTGTTATCTGCCTAGTATTGTTAGACAGGTCTTTTGTTCCCACGCTGCAACTGATAAGCCTGATTCCTACCTGAAGGCAATCAGGAATTCCTCACCTACATTACAAGCTTCACAGAGAAGGCTGCACTATCAGCGACCTCAAACAATACATACTATCTTACTTGATAGGTTCTTCTATCTATAGGAAAGTTAAAACCACAAGAGATTAGTCATTCCACTTGTAAACTTAAAGCCATTTAGGCAGATATAGAAGAACCATTGATTTTACTACATGGTATTATATACTTTGAACAACTAAATATTAGCATTCCTCGCATGAGGGCGCAACGCATTGTTGAATCCAAAACATATTTAAATGGAACGGCATCAAACAAAGAGTCGGTAGAGTCAAATGCGAAATCCACTTCAACCCACGCATACGATAACAACGACAAATGTATCATATGCGCTGAATCCATTATCCAATGACATACGACAATTACCCATTTAGTGCAATTCGGGGCATCGCGGGGTCCAGGGAGAGTTCGTGTACATTCCAGACTTGGCGGTCACTCACAAAGCACCAGATCGAGTAAACACTAAAGCTGCTGTCTGAGCACCCTGGCATGGGCAGGAGTGGTACTGTTCGCGGATAGCAACGTATGGATGGCGTCGAGCGTGTGTGCAGCGAGCGAGCGGCGGCGGGGACGTGCGCGCGTGCGTCGCTGTGGCCGGCGCGCGACTACTGTACCGCTGAATGGGCCGCGAGAGGGGCGAAGCACCACCTCACTCCCAGACCTTACGAAAAACACCGACTGTCACCCTCATTAAACACCTAACTTTACTAACACTCGCGGGTTCTATTTGACACTGTAGGACGCGACGGTACAAAGTACTTTTCCAAGTTTGATAGCGAACGATACTGAGTTTGGAGCTTCCTTCTGCGGGTCCGGAGCGGCACTCAGCATCCGGTAGCACCTGCTCACTCTCAAGAGGAAACTGCGTGTTAGAAGGAGATAAAGTTCTCGATGTGCCCGCGGACCGGATGGCGGACTCGGTTATGAATGAATCATCCATCCTTTTCTTGTAAACGTTTGAATGAGTAGTCCTATCTCTCTTGCCACAGGTTGTCGCCGTAAAGGAAGTGAAAGGGACAGGGCGCGTAGTAAATATTGCGCTCCATGATCCCATAGGGACGCATTATACACAAAGCCTCCGTTTTTTATACAAACTTAAGAACACCGTGTATCATTCAAACAAATTCATCACAAATTTGGTCTTATGACGTCACTTTAGTTATATGCATGCCGCAAACTACAGTCTATTATTTAATTAATGTAGGTTTAAGATGTCTAGAAAGATATGATATAAAATAGCTTATGTAAATTTATGAATAAATTAATGTTCAAACAAAGTGGTATCATCATGTTTAGTGCCAAGTACGGAGTATCTACTTTGAAGCCAATTCATTTTTTTCTATACCTAGTGACACATGTTAAGAAAAATTAAATGCGTAAATGAAGACAAGAGTAGTGTATAGACGGTACTGCGGTGAGGGTTGAGCGAGGCGCGGCTAGGGCCGGGTTCCGTCCAACATTGTTCGCGGTATTGTTATCGCAGGGCGCGGCGACAAACGACCCGTGTCAATGTTTGGATGTGGACCAGTTATGTTGACGAACAAACACACAGACACGATCGCAGACGAGTGAGGGTCAACCATGGCTCGGAGCGGAAAAAATAATGCGTGATGTGATGACCCTGGCTTTACATTTCAACAACGGGACAATAGGAGCTCTAGTTGAGAATACATATATAAGATCTAGAACTACGAATAACTTATTAATACTAGCTACTAAGTGGGTAATTTTAATGTTTGCATTTGTAATCTTTTGTTTACCGGGATTGCACAATAACGAGAGTTGCCTTTAAAAGTTCAGTTAAATAAATATAAAGGTTGCCAACTAAGGCTTTCTCTAAAACAAACAGAGGATATTGTATTGTCATTGATACTTTATGCCGAAACTGCATACCTAGGTCAACGAAATGGTTACTTCAAAGTAATTCGAACAGAACAACTTTCCTTTGCTTCTAGGTATTAGAAAAAGAACATACTAATTATACATGAAATCAAATTAAGTCATTTCGACATAAAAATAGTAGGTGTTATATAAAGTACAACCAATTATTATATATTTAAGAAAAATACTCATAACCATAATATATATTAAATTACCCAATTCTACCATGTAAGAAACGGACACACTGTGCTGTTATTGTTCGAGGGTGGACTTTTTCACGGATCCCGGAGAAGTCCTAACATTAAAGGGTCAGAAGTTGTCAAGTCAATTCTTTTGGACTTCCAGATTGATTACCACAGTAAGTAACTATCAAATGTTAATTCATGAAAATAGCTGATTCTGCAGTTAGAAGAAAACTAATTGTTTATTAGCGAAAGTAAGTTGATTGCAAAGTGGATAAATGAAAGGTAAAATCTCTACAAATCAATGAGATCCCTTCAAGCCTTGTAACCTCGGAGAGTTGGCCAGGTGCTGCGCGGGAAGTCACCACTCCCCGACCCCCTGTTACGCCCCCCCCTACACTGAGATACAGAGGAAGTACGCACACAGACAACCAGGTCGCATTAGCGGCACGTCTACGTAATGCCGCCTGTAAGCTACAATGTACATGTGTGTTTCTGTAATTTATTGATGCATTTGCGTATGCGCCGCTCGTTCGTTGCACATGAAAAATGGCGGATATAAATATGAATTTGAGTGGACACTAATTCAAAAGTATAGTTATTTAAAAGTTCGTAATGTGCTGCCTTGAAAGATGATAGCAACTTAATTCCCACCAGAATTATGTGGAGCTTTAGGTAGGATGTTTTTCACAAAAATATTTCGGATTGAAATTAAAACCAAAAAATAAAATTTTCAGCTGGGTGATATTTATAAAATAAGATAACGCGCTAATTCTTTAAATTAACCTTTTTTAATATTCTGCAAAGGATACCATAGTGAACCAAAGCTTATACTGAATAATTAAATGCGAACTTACTGTTCATTTCATTTACTTTGTCCGCTCTAAGGGTATCAACAGGTAAGCGAAGGGTATTCGTCATGTCCTTCCGGCATCCGATCATTGGCCTTTCATTTAAAACTGAACTCTATTATCACTCTCTTAAGTTTAGTTTTGTATAAAGAAGAATCTTTTAAGCTTTTTTTTACAGTTTATTTCAGCGTTGCATTTGCATTGTAAATCTAAGCTTCAAAGCTGTGAGTCTTTTTACCAGATTATCCCCAGGCAAGGGTAAGAAAGATTTAAATACATTTAGTGACAAGTTTAATGTTATTTAAATATAGGTATGAAATATAAGTTTGGTAATTTCTCATGAAAATTTTGCAAATAAAACAAAACTATACAAAAAAGCACAAAGCACTCGTCGCGTTTAAGTCTTTTGTATGAAAGATATATTTGACATGATTTTAAAATAAAACAAAGCAGTCGTTTCTCCACCTAGATATTGATTGATCTGGTTGCCGTCGCTATTATATTTATTTAACCTATAAAACATTATATCACTGTCGATCCACCTACATTAAACATCATATGAGAAATGGGAGTAACATGGCATTTTACATTCAACACTCAACCAATATGTTTACAACTATTTATGAGTTTTAGCTTAATTAATAATTACCAAAAGAAACTATAACCATAATTCATATCTGAATAAATTAATGAAGAATTCGAATCGAAAAGAATTACATGGTCTCGTCGTAGTCCTGTTTTATAATTAAATATAATGGCCTGAAGATTTGGTTTTAAAACCTGCCACCGACATAGAACAGGTTCCATCTACAACTATTAGGCAATTGATCCGTGTTTAATAATGTCCAAATTAACTTTACATTTATTTGCCAACATTAGTTCTTCCAATACATAAAGGAGATTAAATTTAAAAAAATCTTATTTATCTCCTCAGACAAACCTGGAGGGAGAACACAAAGCTTGTTCTGTTCGTTGTTGTAGTGATCGACATTGTCTTACAAATCAAAGAGGATCGCATTCAGTGCAATCAAACCTCGCCGTGAGAGGTTTGCGCATTTCAAAAGAGCATCACCATAAAATTTGATTGTCGAATCATAAAAAGTGGAGTAAAAGGCGTCGAAAGAAGGCAGCGAATTTTGAAGGAAACAGGTTTAATGAGGGTCATATTTAAATACGTGTGGAGCGGTTCCCACGGAGGCGACGCGGGAACGGAAGCTTGGAGACACGGCGCATGTCCGTCGCCGCGACTCGCGAGCGTCGCGCTGTCGCCAAAGACACGTCAAGTATTCGTGTCGGTGTTGTCGCGTTGCCGCATCGAACGCCACAGGTCACTTCGATATTGAATTAGCAAAAATGTATACTTTAGGCCTAAAAAGTTTTATTACATATTCATCATGTAGAGTATTCAAAACATACTGAACTGTACTGAACAAATTTAGTAGCTACATGATTTTTTTAAGAAACGACATAAAAAACAACAAGGACAAGAAGAAAAGACATAGTAAAAAATGTTACATAAAATTATTAATAATAATTAACCATCTTAAATTTCTTACTTATTTTTATTATACGGTAAAATTGTAAATCAACTATTTTCTACGGTTAAACGAATATTAATTGAAACAATTAGATTTATTAATATGAGTGCTTTCCTGTTGAAATAAGGTTCATTTGTATTTGTATGTATATTGGAGTCATTAACATTTATAACCAGTAGCTTCGATTTGACTTATCTCGTTATGATCTTAACAACACGTGAAGGTATTTCGTCGAAGATCTGATTATTGCCAGCTATAAATTCAAAAGACTATTTATTCACTAATTATCTAATAAGAGATATTATTTTTGAAAGCATTTGAGGTTCCGTAAGCCTTTGGAGAATTAAAAAACCCATTCTATGTTTAGGTTGTCTAAAAATCCTTTTCAATAGGATCTCCTAAACTGTAAATATTATCACGCGATACGCGGTTAATGGTATCGCCATACTATTTGACCGTATTATAATATTATGATACAAGGATCCCGAACCGATAGATTGATAGTGTGACACCCACCCCTCTATCTTCGTAAAGTGAAGACTTCCACTGTTAGGGACATGTAAAACCTTATTGATTATTGAAATATCTTTTGGTGTAAGCATAGGTATGTTTAAATCAAGCTGCAACACCAAGGACAATATCATACTGCTCACACAAAGATAAAATACTTAATCTGCTGAATAAAGACCCGTTAAGATTTAGGTTACCTGCAAAGCATCACTAAAAAGATAAAGGTTTTAAAATTACAGACAATCTAACATTATTTAGGATATGAAAAGCATTTTGTAGAAAAGGATTGCGTATCACGAAGTTAAGGGAGGAGTTATATAACATACCTACTTGTGTATACGCACGCAATCTCCATTTATAATATTTTTCCAGTAAATCATTATAACAGGCTACAAATAAATTTATTAGAGCAAATTTTAATAGAAACTCGTTAGATCTGAACCGGACTGGTATTGACATTCGTTTTAATTAAAAACCCATCACCATCGACGGTTTATCTTAAAAAGTACACTATTAATCTATTTCTATTTGTTTATCGACGGAATATGATGATTTTTACTTTAAAAAGCAGGTTACTTTAATTTTACTGGCCCGTCGTGTCATGTGTTTTGTCTTTTACAATCTTTAGTTAGTCAAGTTGTATATACACATGTGAAACTAAAAAAATGTTTTTTTAGCTTGTATGATCTATACTTGAGCTAATAGGTACTGTAAGGTATTTACATAATATCAAAGAAGAGGTCATCTCGTCACTAAAGTAATAAGAAACATTGGCAACGTCTGTTTGTTTTGTTCTGTAAATACATGTGTCATTGTCGAGTCGTTATGGCGCTTGGGTTCCGATCATTCTGTTTGAGCAGACTTTCGATTGTGTCAACAAGGCTTTCGTCAACGGAACTTGCTCCAACACCTTTTGTAAACTCGTGTAGAGGTTGGTTTTTACCTGTTTTGTTGGTCGTTAAAGCGTTAAGGTTTCGTGGTTCAAAAAGCAAAGGGTTAGCCTAACTAACCCCTAAAATAATCGTTTTGATTCTGCTTTTACTATTTTAGATCGTATAGGATGCAATGTTCTAATGGGTATATTTTTAAACGAACTTACATTTAATATTTTAATAGCTGAAAAATAGTTTAACTTAAGATTTAAAATAAAACTACCGAGTCTACCGACCGACCGTTGTTGTAACAAATCACCGATTTTTCTCGGTCTGTATTAAAATCGAAGCCTTTGTCATTTGCTTTAAGTATCTATAAAACAAATAATTTAAACATAACGTCTAAAGTTGACTATGACTTGATAATTTCATATTTACTGGCTGTTTCATTAAGAACCAAGAAATTATATTTTTAGGTGCAGTTAGCTACCTCCCTACAATCTACAAGACACAGAATATGGTCTTAATTTCTGTATGTCTCGCTAGTAATTTCTTAAGCTATTTATTCATTCACTGAATACCTTCTTCATAAATAACTACATCTCGTACTTTTCGGTTCATTAGACATACAAGAGTTAAAGAATTATTTAAAATATCCTATTTGAAAACTTAAACCCATGGCACAAAGTTGAATTTTCAACGCCTGATAGAGTAGAACTGGGTGGATATATTTGCCTAATAGTTCTCTAACAAAGCTATGAATGACTGATACCATTGTCAATTGTCAATGAAACGATATCGACAAGAATGGAACGTTGGGACCTACCTACTTCAAAACCTTAAGAACTCTACATGATAAAAGGATTTAAGGATAGCAATGGATTAGAATAGGAATGCACAAGGTTGCGAAATTTCATATAAAACTTAGGAAGTTATCGGAAATGTTTTATTAATTAAAGAAAAACAACTCAAGACTGCACATGTTAAAATACTTAGTTGAAAGTTGAAAAAACTTAGAGTACATAATATAATTTTACAACGTAACATTTTTTCAAATAAAACTTAACCTAAAAGAGAGTAAGTAATAATTAAGCAACATAGAAATAAGGGTATACTATTATATTGTGTCATTTATTTATAACACAAAGTTGACATTGTTTATGTATTTTTTTCTTGCAAATGCAATAAATAACTTATTTTGAGAAAAAATATCGCCATAAATCTGAATGTTTTAGTGTATTAAAACTGAACATATTTTTCCAGATATCGGATAAAAGTGTTGATAAAATTCATTACAATACTAATCTTTTCTGAACGTATCGCTGTAATGACTTTGAGTTTTAAGAGTAAAATGGAATTTTATGTTATTAGAATAAATTTAAAAGATTAACATGGTCTTGCAAGCTTTCCAACCAAATTCTTTTAATTCTGTTATCATTAAGATGATAGTGAGTTTCATGAGCGTCGTTCACTAGATACCAAACTTATTTTACATAAGTAATTAGATAAATATGTATATAAGATAATCCAAACCTAGCAGTTATCCATTAACTATTGATATTTAAATTATAACTTTTAATTTAAAAACGTTTTACAATCTGCTTATCAAAGTCTAACTAGGTTGAATATTTTTCGGTAGTTTTGTTAAGTGACAGAGATATTTTAAATATTCAACCGCAAAGGGCCAATTACGGACGAGTTTAAATTCAAAATGTTGCTTCATTGACTGTGTCGTTTTAGTGTCTTCATTTATGGAGTAGGTATGTTGGTTGGTTACGGTTGATTATAGAAAAGATTTCAAGACATAAAACTCGGAGCGGACGTTTTTAATTGATAAAATCTTGATCTAAAGTCAGATGCTATCTGAAAGAATCAACGCGCATAAAATAAAGTATCATTCAGTCCACATACCAATTAAACTGTATTGATGATGTTATAAAACTGAATTACTTAAGCTATATTTATTTTGACCATTTTCATGGTCAATTTAAACAATTTATATGAAGAAATCAAATAATTAAATAAAGGATAATGTAAATCTAGATAAAACATTTTGAGTATTTTAGAAGATAATATTATATATTTTCAATACAAGTTAAGAGTTTGAAAGGATTATTATAAAACTCTCGTATAAAAATAAATCTCGTGAGAAAAAAACTAAGCGCAGAATCGCGAAAGCTTTAAACAATGTTATTTATAACATTTTCGATAAGATATCATTAATTAGAGTACATCCCGCAGAGAACTGACAAATTGGACATTCGATTATTAATGCTTTTACTTTACTTTAATCTTTATAATTAACGTATTATTTTTACATATTAAGCAAATTACGGCCATCGAAGCAAAGTGTTGAGTTTATTGGCCTTATAAATATCAAATAATACTCTCATAGATAGGCCTGATTGTAAAAGTACTCCTTAAATAGGCGAATTTAATACCATTAAAGCCATAATTCTAGTATAATTATGTTAAATTTTAGTCATAAACACCGCCCCCTGTAGCGCACCTACCTATTTTTTAGTTAAGTAGTGTTACAATAATTAAATTAAAGTAATTTAACTGAAGGAAATCAAGAACTAACAAGTCACATGAGACTTAACTTAGACTTTAATTTATTTTAGAAGTGAAGTTTTATTGAATTCCTTCCATTACATATAAACATTAAGCTTTCTCTAAACACAAAAAGGTAATAAATTCATCTTTTCCAGAACAATATAGAAAAATAATTTTCATAACGACAAACTTTTATACAAGTATATCAGAAATATTTAAGTTCAATTCTTGCGAACCGTCGCGCCATCGGTCGGCTACTATTGGTTGATATTTAGACAAATTTTTTGTTTCTCGTTCCAAATAATGTATAGGCAAGAAGTGATACAGACCGGTCCACAGTTGATACTCGTATGTATATCTTAGAGCGCCGCCGTGGGAACCGAACGCAAACATCACATGGATAACCTCCGATCTTACAACCTTGTCGCTAAACTTAATTACACTGACACTGCTTTTACAAACTTCTTACAATGTCAATAATTTCACCATTATACCTGCAACAGTTCATTTTGTTTTTGAAAATTAATTAATATTCTCCTTGGTGTACTGGTGTAAACAGTCGACTGCTGCGCTATAGGTTTCGGGTTCGAATCCCGGAGAGGGCGGAACTTTGTGTTATTTGCAAAACGCATTGTTTCGCTTATCTTGGATTCGGTCTTGGATTTTGTATTGTAATCTATGTAGTTTGTACCATATCGTTGCTTGGTGCCTGCGATACAAGATATAATCTTGTATCTAAGTGTAGGGCTAAGTCAATGTGTGTGTTGTTATGTAATTATTATTGTTATTCTTTTTTAATAGGCCAATATGAAGCAAAATACTTGTACTAAAGCAATCTCTAATAAGGAAAATTGATAAATGTGTTGAAAATGAGACTGACTTTGTGGTCTTCGGCCGCTAAGAAGGTTAACATTAAAAGGTAGCTCGTACAGTAGCAGAGAGTAGTTCTTTTGCTTTCTTACACCATATAAAACATGTATAATAAATTATTGTGGGCGTCATTCGAAATACGAGTATTAAAAGTGTCTCCATAATACAGCACCAATGTCATGATTAACTTTTTATAGCTTTCTCGTGAGAATCGAACTAATGAGAGAAGTAACATTTTACCAGTCTTCGGTGTCAAAATTCATGTTACATTTTGGATTGCTTGGCTATCATTGTTACATACCGCAACGGGGTTTCAATTCGTCTGTATTCACTAAATATTATCATTATGATATCTCGACGACTTAAAATCACTTTTTGCAAGTATTATGTAATGATCTCACAAGAAAAGAAGTCACTTTACTCATTGAAGCCTCCATTAGAAGAAAAACCCAGAGCTCGAAATCAGCTTCAGATAAAGCATCCATTTAAAAGTTTCAAAATGCAAGTTGTTTAAAATTGCGCACTTTGATAAAAGTTATATGTGCAATTAGTTGGGAAGCAAAAAGAGCGTACGTGAGAACATGTCGTAAGCAAAGATTGTCAATAAACCTTTCTTAGTAATGAGCCTTACGCCCATCTATCTCAGGATTACCGGTAACTACACCAATTTGGATCAGTTTGTATTTTTTTGACTTCAAGTTTGCAGGTTACTTGTGCTGGTTTTCCGAATTTGGAGACTTTTATACTATTGAGATGGCATATGTGAAGTTACAGCCCAGGTGATAAGTTCGTTGCTTAAGTTTGGAAAACATAGGTATATATTAGCGATCGGCTGATAACTTTGAACGAGAAAACTCGCTCGAACATATTGCATTTAAAACCAAATTTATTGAACATGGTAGCTCAGCTTGTTCTTCTCATAGGAGTGGCGGCAACCTGTCACACTGGGACTCACATAAACATGCGAAATGCAGTTTTTATCACCTCTGCCTACCCCTCTTGAGGGATTAATTACGGCGTAAGTTTATGTTATGTTTAGCAATTCAATGAGCGGTCAAGAGTGAGCGTGTCGCATACTGTTAGCCGCGACAGGAAACATCCGGAGAAAAAACCAGAAACAAACATCTCCATAAGACACGGCCATCTCGCCTTCCGCTAATTATTTACGATATATTGCGTAACGGTGAAACACCGGGAAGGAGCTGGGAAAAAACTCGTTTCACAGGATGCGAGTTCACATCTCACGAGATAAACCAACGAAAATAAACTCTATTGTATAACAATAAAGTGGAAAAGCTTTCGCTCCGTAAAACTTCTGGTCACTGTTCAAATAACTTTATTCATATTTTGTACGATCTCGATAACGCAGAAATAGCCCCAGATCGATCGGATTTCCATCGATTTTACACTCTAAAGCTTCAGTTTAAAATCGATTTTTCTGAGCGAGCTGTAATCTGACTGGTGTATTTTATGCTGGTATAGTAATTAAAGAGAGCATAGCAGGAACCAGGAAGAGTGTCGTACTATCTCAACAGTTAGCCGGAAGTCGGGCGATCTGTGAGTTAAGTTCATTCACAAATGAGACACGACCACGACGTGACAATGTTGTATGACAACTTGACAGTTTAATCAAAATTCACTTCTATTTATATTCAGTGAAAAGTCATTTTGAGAGGTGCATTATCTGTAATAATTAAACATGAATGAAAACAACCCGTTAATTGAGTAGAAATGTGAACAAACATTTTGTTTAGGTCGATGTTTAGTTTTTAGGTGGTTCTGTAATGGAGATATGATCGCTTCGGGTACCTTGTTTGTGTTATTTAAGTATATATTGATTTTTATTCTACGTTTACGGTTAATTTATTTCAAAAGTTGAGAAATCGATTTCCGTACGAAATTGATTGAGACCTCACAGTTGTCTTGATATAATATGTTATCTATTTAATTCTGAGAAGGTAAATAAAAATGTTAACATTATTATACAAAACATGTAAATAAATAGACCTATAAAACTTGCAAACATTAACCGCTCATGTTCAATTATTATAATTTCAAACAAAGAAGCAGGATATTAATAGATTTCAGTGACAATTAAGTTTTCCGGCCATTGTAGACATCGGGGCGTCAATCCCTTGCACTAAGTCAATTCCCTAGCCAGAGTAAAGGCCGGCTTTGATTGCTGTAATGAAATTAACTCCATGGAAGTGGACAAACAAAAAGAATAGTGCAATTAAAACAATGCGTAGGCGCAGGATGCACGCGGTTAACTTCTCAATCATCATCGTAGACATTCATAACAAAGACTAAGGAGAATCCTGTTTGCATGGAAATTTTAAAGTACATTTACGTTTTAATTTTTTTCTTTAATTTATTTTAGTTGATAAAATGCAAGTGTTTCTGAACGATGTGAATTTTTAGGGTTCCGCGACTCGGTCCGTCCGTAAATACCTTTTAAAGTTGAAATTATACCCAACATAATAAAATTTGGTAAGGGAAAAAATCCGAATATCGTAAATTTGTAGTTCCATCATAATTTTTAACTAAATTTTTTTTTCTCTCGATTCGATTCCCGTGATCAAATAACTATCGACATATGTACATAGCCACAAGTTTGTATCGAAAACTCGGTGCGCGAGTCCAACTCGCACTTGATAGGTTTTTTTAGAGTAGGTATGTACCTATAGGGTCGGGAGAATGATTTTGTATTCGTTGATATCAAGCGGATTGTCCTATATGTTAGCCATCTGTATAGTACAAAAACTTATCTCTTAATTTTTCCAAACGACACATCAGAAGTAATATTTGCTATTATTCAATCTTTTATCAATCATGAATCCAAAACTAACTTTATGTTCAACTACTATTGAAGCCAACAGAAAAAAGAATACAAGATAGTTGTCCATATTTGCTACATGGCATCGGGATGAACCGTGGCAGTCAGCTAGAACAGCATCAATTACATCACTTTGGTCAACAGGAAGTGCGCCGGACGCGCGCAGCTACCTTGTCTATCTCACTCTACCATTTCAATCCCTAATCTCCCTTCTCCTTCTAACAGAACTCAGTCAATCCTTCAGAGTGCGGGTAGTGGTAATCTTGTTCTAACAACTACGAGCACTTCTCCTACCAAGCAACTTTGAACTCAATTCAAAAAGTTTTGACATCAGCGGTATCAGTATGTACGGCCGCTATAAAATTTAGTTCGGTCGTCACAAATTACAGCTCCATCTACGGAGAGATGAGTCGGGCGTTCTGGCTTCTGTTTAATGATGGATATTACGAAGGAGCTCCGAAATTACGGCAGTCTTGCTTTTTTTTACTTAATGAAGGCTTTGATCAAACTCCGAATAATGAGCCTACTGAGTATAGAGTTAATTTCTAACAGGAATCGATTCGTTTATTTCTGTTGAATTCTCGGTGCTGACTTAGTATGCTTGTCCCTCGGGCACTTTGTAAGTAAAAAGCTATTTTCTCGAAGAACCAAATTTAAATCGTAATTAAAACAAGTTGTACAGTTGGTAGTGGATGGTGCGCCCGCATTGAGAGCTAGAAAATCATCTCAACGTCCGGTCATTGCGTTTTAATTATTAATGAAACGTTTGGCTGCGGGAAAGCCGCTCCACGGGCCGGCTCTGCTTCCGCTCGCAACGCTGCGTTTCATTCATAAATACAAACACACATGGAAAAACACTCAACCACCATTATACAATTAAACAAATCCAACCTTATCTCTTCAACAGAGAGTTAAAATCACAACAGTTGATAGAACCCGAGAACATGTCTTTATGCTACGTCAATGCAGGTTAAGAAATAAACGTTGTAAAAAGTCGTATCTTCGGGCGCGTGCGGACGAAAGTGGTTTTTCCATCCTTGGCAGAAAGTCGTCTTCCGCTTGAGGAAATACTGGCAATTAAACCAAATAAGGGGTGAGGTCCTCGGTTGATTTACTCAGCCGTGGTGAATGGGCTGCGATCTGTGGCCGGTGAGGTGCGAAGATCTAGTAATCTGTGAATAGTCTGACCGCTTCAACCAACATCATGAACAAACAATGCTTACGTGGTTGGTTAGTTTCGCTCTGTAGCCAGTTGGGTTACATTATCATGATCAGTTTCATTACATTATAGCTTTCTGAAATCAAAAAAGCTGTCACTTACTATTGATCAGTCATGAATCTTAAACTTTAATTATGGTTTAGTTGGTGACAAAGTAATTATGAAAATAACAAACAATAACTGATTAACACATACAAACGTTTCATTGTCTTATTTTCTTTATCAGAATTTGTAACATTACTTTTGCAGGTTCATTCATGCACTGTACGCTAATAGTATTTGGTTGCAAGGCAGCGGTCAGTTAAAGCGCATCCGAATTTCTCGGAACCGATCGAAAAGTTCCTTTGAAACTTAAAAGAATTTTGCGTTTACAAAAAGGCTTCGGTGCCACTCCGTCTGCAGCCACAAAAGGGCGCGTTTTTTACAAATTGCACCTAAGACATCCTACCTTTACACCGTTTTGGAAATTTCAACTTTGTTCTGATTACAGCAAAGACTCATTCTAATTTCGCTATGAAGTTTGCCATTATTAAATGTTTTTGTATGATGCGTTCACATACAATATGGCGTGTCTGGGGACCGGATATAGTTGTATTGTAGTGAACGAGAGAATATAAAAAGCGTATGTACTTATGATTATGCACAAGCGATTTGTCGTCGACACTCGATACTTGGCAAATGAAGTCGGGTGCGATTATTGTATCATGTTACTGGGAAGATACTAGTATTGGATGTCTTATACAAAGAGGGAAGGAAGCTTGTTTTATTGTCCTGTTTGTCTTAATCATTACAGGCAAGGCAAGTTTCCCCGAAAAACTTATGATCAGAGTTCTCAAGGAAGTTTTAGGTTTTTAATTATTACACTTTTCATTATTGTGGTATATTTTGTAAAATATATTGTTTACTAAAAAGTATTTTAAATTCTTAAATTATAACTAAAATCAAAAATTGCAAACGTTTTTGAACCACTACGTAAACAACGTAAATTGTTGCATGGACATAGTTTACGAGCCGGAGACTAACCAGGTTGCTTTTCATCTCAAAAAAGCTCACTTAATACGGATACGCAAACAAAGCTGGACGATTAAGCATGCATTTGATAAATATGTTTCCTAACTTGTAATCCAATTATTAAGGCGTTAACAAGACCTCGTCATCTGTTACCGATTTATCCTTTCTACAGGTGACAACAAATCAACACATTCACAAATTCGAAATTTCAAAAATATATTTTAACGCTCCTTGGAATCAGCCAGTTTTAAGAAATGATCAATCATAAGGTGCGAGGTGATTTTTCACAATGACATTTAGTTATTTTTCTCAACCAATGAGGTTATGTTTAAGTGCCGCGCTATAAATAAACAAGCTGATGAAATGTCGTAACTCACACCTGTCTCGTGAAAGAAATGGCAGGATTTTTTCAAAACTCCATTTATTGTGTGTTTTAAACAAACTCTTTTATTAAAATCCTCGTTTCTTATATTTTAAGAATAAATTTAAATCGTTAACTTCAGGGTTATTTTTAAAACTTTTAGTACTAATAAAGGCTAAAATGAACAAATATATTTCATTACGAGAAATAACGAGTAATATTCGTGTTGGCGTGAAGCAATAAGCACCGATGAAATGGAGCTTTTTTCTCCTAATTATTAGGTAGTCAATGATTCCGTTAGTGAATGAACCCGACCGGTTTCACCGTTCTAATAGCACAGAACAAGCTCCTTCATACTATACCTTACATGTTATGAAAAAGCTCTTATGCATCCAATCATAAGGACCTTAATACACAAGCAAGTTTCAAATGAAGACAAGATTTAAATGCGCTTGTCTTGAAGATTTTTTGATACTTATTGGACTCTATGAGAAGATTAAGTTGACTAGTCAAATTGGTTAACAAAAACCTTTTCTCATAATGTTTCTTATTAGCTACATTTTTTTTACTTACCTGTACATTTTTCTTATTCAATTTCACGTCCAAATATGACTGATAGAACATATTCATTTCATAGTACATTACCTGTAACAAAACCAAAAAAATACAGATTAGAAGATACGCTTACAACAAAAGTTGAAATATGTACAACAATTTAATAACAGAAGACGCTTTTCGGATACTTTAATTCTTCAAATGGGATAATTCTAACATAAAACTAATTATTTGTTGATAAGTTTTAAGAACCAAACAACATCCCTATAAACCAACTTATATACCGTTAAAACATTTAAGTAATGGCAACAAAGCTCCGACAGACAATAAATAACGTGAATAGCCATTTTACATTGTACAATTCAACCCTTCATATTAACATGTTTATGAAAGGGGTTGATTTAAATATAACTGTCATTCTAATACATAGAGAGGAAGAAGGCGTGTCTGTAAGAGACAGTAATGAGTCTGAAAATCAGTTACAAATGCTCGCTGATATTCGATATCATATCTTTTTTGTATCCAGTGTATCCTGTTTACTGGCTAAACCCTTTAAACATATTATCAAAATAAAACCTGTAATATACCATAGTTAATGTTGTTAGTTTACATGGACTCTGCTTCTAACAACTCTATATTGAGATAATTAGGAATACAGTCTCAAAGATTATAAAATTTTAAACTGAATTTCAATTTGTTGAATCAATAAATCTTTAATTAACTGGCGGTTAAAATGTGGACTTCTTTGTCATATAGCGGTGCTAAAAGCTCTATAGTCAGTGTTATAATTTACGATCAACAGTTGACCCGATCGATAATATAAACACGTTCTTAGCTGATCTCCACCCGAAGCCGATACAGAATGACATTTCTCACGCTAATTTGCTAACGGTTGACAACTTGACAAGCTTTCTAAAACATACAAACCGTTCACACAACATAAAATTAAACTATTTCCTAATTAAAACTATTAAAAACTTGAACGGCGACAGTGTTGCCCACTTCCGCGTTAGTTATTTGTGGCTTTAACCCTTCGACTGCTATTAAGGGACCGTTAGGGTTAAAATGAAACATTTTTCAAAGCGAGCCGACCGCTGACGGGCTTAATGAGATGTCACCGCGGCCTATTTTCAGCTCCGTCTGAAAGAACACTTTAAGCATTCGTGATAGCCAGAATTGTGATTTGTAATTGAAAACTAAGAGTCATGCGCCGCGGCAAGAGCGCGGTTAGAGGTACAGCGACATGTGTGTGTGATTAGAGACGTGTGGAGATTAGTATCTGTCGTGTGTGCGTGCATGTTTCTTGAATGGATTGTAATGTAAGTGGAGCGTATTTGTCGGATGACCGCTCCACGTGTATGATTTCCAGTTAGGCACCATTGATTACGCTATAAAGATGCCTAACCGTCTGTGAACATTATTTTGGAAACATTCAACGTCCAAACATCTCTTATTCCAAATCACGAAGAGAGCTTTGGCAAAAATTAATCGAGCGCTTTTTCGTAACCTGACTTGAAACTTTTATCTATATTAATTAATCACAAGTAATCGAATAGTGAAGCATAAATTATTATTAGTGCAATCAAAGCAGCACTACTGTGAGATTTTATCAATGAGCGTGAATTTCTCACGAAGCCAACGGCCGTAAGTTCGGCAGAACCGGTCCGAGCTAATTACAATATTAATAAACAATCCATTAACGAGAGGGATACAACAAAACAAAATAGAATGGTTTGGTGAATTGTCCGGTCCGGACGAGCGGCCAGCAGCTCGTGCATCGCTGTGTCAAAACTGATGACTTAAAACGCCTCAATCAATGAGATTAATTCATCGAAGAGGCATTTAGATCGATGAATCGAAAGATCCTTTCAAGCGATAAAAACCGAGGCGTTTTGGGTGATTGAAACTTCAACTTAGTATAAAAATTCTAATCAGCTTGTTATTGGAATGATATTGGTGTTGCGTAAAAAGAATAGTTGCTAGTTAACCGGTGGGGGTTAACCGACCGACAGGAAACTGTCACTGGGGTAGTAATTTAAGAGCGCCGCGCCTGCGCCGTGCAGTCAGCTTCAGCTTATCCCCGTTAAACCTACAGTGATACCACTAACAGAACTCACACTTCTCAACTACCACTTCTCGGAAATTATACACTACTCTTATGTCACTTTATAAAATTAAATATATCTGCTAAAAAATAAATATAAATAATTAAAAATTTTCATTAACTTGTTTGATTTTTATTAATTCATTGTCATTTTAAAATCTGATGCGGAAACTTGGCGAATTGTATACCATCAATTTTTGTGTGTACTACAAAGGCTGTCTCAAAAAGGAAACAAAACCTCGACCTCATGACGGCTATAGGCTACATTCCCCAATCAGACCCCTAAATTTACCTTAGCAAAGAACATTACAAAATAAAGTGAGCGGAAATAAAATTAAGCATTTTAATTACTCCTTACTAATTACAGAAATTTATTACCATTTAATACCATAAAACGTTTGATTATCAAGTTATGTAACATGATTAAAATAAAGACCCATAAGACGAGAGTATCTCATTTACTATATGTATAAATATAGGGTACTTAATTTTTAAGTATTAATCAAATATTTTTTTCGTTCGGCAACACAGACTGTGAACCAGTTTTGCACGTTCCGTGGGAAAGACACATGCGCAATAATCTATGTTGTTTTATTTATAGGGTTGTGCCCAATCAAGTAGGCGTTAACTGCTTTAACGGATTAATCGGAGCAAACTTTCACATTTATTTCCACTTAACTGTCAATCTTGATAAGCAACGATATCCTGCGATGTACTATATCAATTATATTGTTTTGGTTTTACTGAATAAAATTTATGATGTACAAACTTTGAAACAAAAAACATAAAGTAATAAGTGGTAACCCTAAAGTAAAAGTTGGTAGCTCATTCACTAGTATGTGGATGTATTAAAGTTGGGTGTGTTTGTGTGCGTAAGAATATATGGTGTGTGATCAACATGGATGATGTGATGGTTAGTTTTGACCTACCGTTATCATTATCGACAAAAAACTAACAAATTTAAATTGTCTGACCGAAGAACGGACACATGACGACCTCTTTTTTACACGGTCACTGTAACGTGATTGTAATCAAAAAGGTTATTTATAATGGTGAGATCTCAATCAAGAGAAACAACAAATTGCCGACTTGTAGGTATTAAGTATCACTACCAAGCAACTAAATTTATAAAGAGATCCGAATGGGCGATTTTATGAATACATTAATTATTCTGCGCTATTATATTTCCTAATCTGAATATTAATTTATAGAAGGATGATATTTTATTATTTGTTCTGTTGAAAAAAAATATAAATAAATTTCTAGATTGAATCCATTAAAAAAGAGTAATGTTGGGTAACACTCGTAGAAACCATAAATTTTCTAGAGAGCAGAGTGTGTGCTGTGATGTATAACCTTTCTAGTAACCCTTTTAGAGGTTAAGAAGTGAACCACTTTTAGGTGTCACTTGTTAAAAAATGTTGACGCTTTATAATTTATTAGTCAATTTAAACGATCTTAAGCTATTTTTGGAAAATACCTACTTATTTTTATCAAGGAACGATTAAATTAAAAATATGTAATTCACCATTCATTCAAATCAATAAAAATTTAGAGAAAATGGTCGCAAACTATAAGTAATAATACTGTAAGTAATATTTAATATTTCTTTATCATTACAAGACTACGAATTACTACGGATCTGCTACGAATGAGTTTAATCAGATGTAACTTGTGATAATTATGTAACGGTAGGTCGATATAACAAGCTCTGGAAGCCAGGAAGGGCTGTAATGTAAAACATGCTATTGTAAAGTTTCTATTAAACCTGCAGCTTTAACTAAGTTCCTTCAGTTAAAGTTGCCGAGAGATTATCTTGCACGAGATTTGTGCCCGGACTAGGTTGGCTCTAGCGCTACGTTAAAATAATATTATTAATCGCAATTATTTGTCATTTGAGAATGTTCTTTGAACTTAAGATATAAGGTTCAATTTACTGTCTTTACTTGAGGTCGGTTAGTGTTTTGTTCCAGGTACAATATTCGACTAGTCCCTAGTACTTGGGCGGCAGGTGTTTCGTGCCTCCTCCCACTGCCGCCGCAACTCGATCTTAAGATCAATGCACTGGAAGAGATTTACTTACTTCACCTGGACACTGGAGGCAATGTTCTAACTCACAATGCTTAATCACTTCACCTCGTATCATTCGGATCGGGTGCCTTCGGGACAGTTCGTGTATATCCGACAATCGATTTCGATATCTATTATTCTTCGAGATATTCATCTGATAGCGGTCGGTGGACTTTTGCGAACTTTCTCGTTGTTCAGATAAGTCCATCTATTGTGACGGCGGACCTATGATTATCTAAAATGAGATGAATTATTCGAAAGATTCGTGTCACTAAAAATGCATAATTGTATTTTTATTTTAACCATGAGGCACTCATAATAATTATTACATGTAATAAACACTTAAAACTTTCTAAATTACAATTATAATTTGATCAGCTACCGAATGATTTGGATCATTGGGCTATGGTGGCTAATGGGTAATAAGAGAGGCTGGTTATTAAATCGTGAGCAATATTTCTTGAAGAGGAGCTCGGAAGAAGAAACATTAATATCGTTACTTATTTAAATGAGAGGCAAGTACCCTTTGGTATAGTGGTGTCTTATTTCCTCTTAAGAAAGTTATTTGGTAAAATTTGAGTTGGTAAGGCGTAGCTAATGCCCGTGAACTTGTAACCACTCGCCTGCTACTGCACGGACGCTTTAATAACCCAGAATTTTTATTAATCTTTAATAATAATTGTAGAACGACCCAACAGCTCTATGTTCAGACTCAATTATGACAATCAATTTCATCAATAATTGCCGTTACTTTTTAATAGATTGGTTCCAAACTTTTGGCTACTTAGACACGATTTTAAAAGCACAATTAAACATTATGTGTACTGGTCATAAGTTTGTTTCATTGTAAAAGGATGACACAAATCAAAAATTAAACACAATAAATTAGATTTACACAAGATAAATTAGTAAAACGAGAATATCATCACTTAGAATTATCCAAATATCTATTAAATGATAACAAACTTATTAATAAAATCCTGAAACAAAGGATCTTCCTCCTAACTCATTGATTTAAGTTTTGTTTGTTTTCTAATTTGATTTTTTTACGGCCACTGTTTTTCTTGAATAAAGTTTAATAGTATTATTATTTATTTCTTTAATGTTTTACAGAAACAGAA
The DNA here is from genome assembly GCA_949316135.1 of Choreutis nemorana. Taxonomy (NCBI): domain Eukaryota; kingdom Metazoa; phylum Arthropoda; class Insecta; order Lepidoptera; family Choreutidae; genus Choreutis; species Choreutis nemorana. Next base: position 3,884,706 of record OX438611.1, read on the forward strand.
AAAAAAACTGCTGGTTAATTCATTCGTGAATAATTTTAATAGACTTTCAATAGTTTATAGTAGACAGATAGATAGAGATGAAATAAAGAAATCCAATTCGTTTGAATCACGATTTCGTGCATGTCTATATTCATTCATTACGATCAGCAATATGTAGACTGCTTTCATACATAGCAAGAACCCGCGGGCTGGAAATTGTATCGTAAGTAAAAAACGGATGTACAATTCATATTACAATAAATGCTAGTACCTATAGCATAATTAGTAGGTATATAACTAAACATAATCTCACACATGCATGTTTAATAGGCATCAGACAGGAGTAAGTAACTACACAATATCTCATAAAATCTCCTAAAGCCACTAAATAGCAAAACATAATTCTAATACGAGTATGCATGGCGCAAAATAAGATTTATTTCTAATGGATTCCTATTGGGTTTGACGAAATGGAAATAAATTCTTTCCCCGATTTTTTATTAATAAGTTATCATAAAATAACATTGACATTCTGGGAATTAAAAATATCGGCAAAAGATTAACCGAATTCGAACCTAGGACCTTTCGTTCCTCGAACACATACACACAAGAGATGTGTGAGTCTTTGATCTGAACCGACAAAGAATCCGCCGCGTTATCTCAACGAGAACGATTTTTGTTAGAACAAGCGACAATAATGGGTTCGTTGATAAACATGGGCTTTTCCTTGTTTTACAAAAAGTTATTGTGAAATTTTGATAACGAAATGGGAATTTCATTAGCATACATTTTTAAGTTATGAAGTAGGTATTTTGTAATTAAAAAATATACGTATTCCCTCCCTATTACGAGCGGAGATGACAGAATGGCTAGTCCACGATAAATTCTTGAAATTCATATAGTATTGCAATATCAATTACAACAATTTAAGCTTTCACACTCTCATTGAAAACCGCATAAAACATTTAGCTGAAATAATTGTCGACATAGAGAAGTGATGTGTCCTATTTGGTATGACAGTTACGACAATATGATCCGAGTCCGGGCGCTTGTTATTTAATTAGAACCGCATTAATTTCGTAACAGCACTTCCGTTGCAGGCGGGGCTGGGAGTCAACCAGCGATACTCAGATTAATACTACCGTCTATACTACATTTTAAATTTGTTATGAAAAAGAATGCGAAGAATGATTAAAAATAAAAACTAGAATCTCGAAACCTGAAATTGGAGTGAGCAGATTGAAATAATAAATATTATGTTTGTAAATAATTAAATTGGAGCACGCAATCGTAGAGTTTTGTATGCAACACTTTCTGAGAATTAACCTCTGATGGTTTCATTTTAAATCCAGATGTTACGTCGTAGTCGTCAAAGGTTTCCAAGAATCGACAAATTAATCATTGCATCGTACATACTCATTATTTTATCAACTAACAGCAACTAATTTTAGGACAATTCAGTCAGGCTGCCTAACTAAGCCATACGCCACACGATCCAAGACTTCAAATCAAATATTTATGTTCATCACACAAATAATGTTACTATGTATTTATTTGTTACAGAACGTTGCAAAGGCATACGTATCTACAGCAAACAGCTGATCAAGTTATTACGCCATATCGAAACTAAGGGTTTTCAAATATCAAGCCTGAGGCAGGTGTTGACTCATGTGCTTCAGTGTTAAATATGATGAAGACTTCAATTTATCATCAGCCAGTTGTGTCATATTGTCACGTTCGTATGTGTCATATTAAAAATGTGTGTAGAATCTTGTTTCTACCTAAACAGTAACTTAAAACAATAGATTATAGATAAAGTAACTAGTCTTAGGTAATATGTTTTGATTAATAGTGGAACTTTAGATCAATGTGTTCAATAGATCAATTCAAAGAGATGTTACAAAAGTAACGAGTGTTTCGCAGTACAAAAGCTATGCTAGTATGTAATTGTTGATGACTACAGTGTGTTATGAGGTCACGAAAATGGAAATCAAATGAAGGTGGCTTGAATCGTAACATATCAAAGTACAAATCATCATTTGCCTTGCTTCAGCAAGGTCAGTATTTGTGAAACAATCAGCCTGATCTCCCTTTACGCTCTATATCCTACGGCTTGTGTAAACATATTATACACAGACTAAGTAAATGCGCTGTAAAATAACGTTAAACCGTATAAAAATGGTTTTGGCCTTAGTTGAAATTTTAAGCTATAATTTAAGGATTTATTACACTGATATTTTTTGGTACACAGAATGCTTGAGTGTTAAGTGTTGTAGAACGATTCAGGGCTAACTTAATAAAATCAAAATGATCAAAATTACTGGGAAGTTTTAAGTATACATATGAAGTAAAGTTTCCCTATCAAGGGATAGTGACCAAATATGAAAAAGAGCAGTTGGTATTCAGTATTCTGCAATGCAATAATAATAGCATGTTTAAAAAAGTTTCCATTTCTCACCGTACATAAAAAGCTTTATGAGGTGTAAGTTTAATAAAGTTATGAAATCATAATCCATAAAAATGACATGCAAACCGGAAATGCAGAACGAAGCAGCGCGGCCGGACGTGCGTTCACGCAACTGGGTCAGTTTATTTCTGTTTTGGCGGGAACCTGGCCGGAAACGCCGCCATTGTGGATGCGCTTGCGCAGGGAACCCCGGAAAAACACTCGCCGGATTTCTAGCCAATGAAATCTTATACAGCGTCCCAAGGAACAGTAGCAAATCATTGTCGTAACCGAAAACCATATTTTCTTTCAAAGCTTTTTACAAAACAGTTCTTTTCGGAGCTTTTCTTTGAAATAGCGTTTAGTTGAGTTTATTTTGTTGCATTTACAAAGAAGAAAAGGAAATGGATTTTTCCTACGGTAAGTTAAAAGTTTGTTTCTTTCTTTTTGTTTTTGATTTTTTTTTTCTGTGACATTGATTTCCATGTGAATGTATAAAATTTAACAATAGGGGTCAACGCGGTCCCTTTACTGCTATGCGGGCGTTCGCAATATAACGATTCCTGCGAAGGACCCAAAAGGACTTTTAATTAAAATTAATTAAAGACAATTTAGCAATCACACAGAATTCTTTCAAGTGGGCAATTGATGGTAAACGAGATTTGGTTTTTTGTTCAAGAGATTTCATTACAGTACCTTAACTACGAGTAGCATGGGAGACAATTTTCAATTCATTCATTAATTTCAAAATTTAAGTTTAATTCCACATAAGACTTTATTTCGAATAGCACAAAATTTACAACATTATCTAATTAAAAACATAGTGAAATGAATTTCAGTTTCGAAAATCTGCTGATATGTAGGTGCGACTGTTTATACTCGTATGTTGGCTTTTCAGTGTGTAACCCATGAGTAAATGTCAATAAATAGCTGATGAATAATGAGATAGTTTCCTCAAAATAATTTAGGTATCGCTTTAAGGAACTAGTTATAGTACTTATATTCAATGGTGGCGTAGCGTAGGTTAGCACATAGAGCGGATTTCATTTTTATAAACGTTTGATGTTATTCTGGGAGGGCAGGGGGGGGGGAGGATCTCATCAAATCAGTCAAAGATTTCCGAGCTGTGGAGTCGCGAGTTACCAGTACAAACCGCTAGTATTATTTTAAAAATGATTTTATGACTGCGCGAGTCACGTCTCCGTTACCGTTGTCACCCCCCTGATGCCTGGTACCCGGGGCGCCCCTCCGCCCCCCTCCCCCCTTTACGCCGCTGCTAGTTATATTAGCAATGCGTTAGAATTATCCTGTTAACAACTAAAAGAAACTGTTATTTTTCGAAAAAAAAAGGTATTTACACGAGCTTAACTACACATTTGTTATTAACTAATCACGATGGGACAAAAACCTTTGGAATTCTAATTACATTTCTCCCTGTTGATTGCTGTAGCGGCAAAGTCACAAACTCCTATTTATAAGTAATGATGGCTTCTCGCTTTGCTTTTTGCTGGCACGCGATCGTAAGTGCTAAACGGTATGCAATTAGCTATCTGCAGCCGTGTGACTGCACTCTCGCCCCGACTTCACCCGCTACGAGGGAACTAAGTCTGTGATGATCTGGGATAGAGTCGTATTGAAATCAAAAAATCTATCTAAAGTAGTATGTACGCTAATGTTGCTGTACCTACATAATAGACTCAAGATATCAACATTAAAAAATGTATTTAATAACAAATGGGATATTTTAGAATATGTGTATCATTTCACGAGTTCATAATGTGCATAATGTGCGTCTAATCCAAAATGACGAGTAAAATACATTTGCAAGGCCAAATGCCTAGGTATGATGTCAATTTTTCATTTAGTTAGTACTACATTTTGTTTGGCTATTAATAAAAAGCTTGAAGCTTTCTTAAAATAATGTCCGCAAGAATAAATTGCAAGGGAATGCCCCTGCAACTAGGTTAGATATAACAAAACTACATTGCGATTGGAAACCAAGTAAGTGACAAAAGATTAAAATTGACGCTTAAATGTAAGCTAAGATATATTCCTGTAACTGTTTCGAAATGAGCAATAAATTTTTTACTATGCCTAATTACAAAAAGTGAAATTCGTATCGAATTTTGAATGAGGTATTGTTAACTATTGTTAACACCCGAATACATTTAATGTTTTAGGTCAGGTCGTAGACATCCTGTCTTTGTAGCATTCTTGTCGCAATAAGTAAATCAATGCGATTTAGTGCAATAAATTTATGGTCTCTTTACTAAAATTTATTTTTGGTATAGAAAGTTATGCTAGGTGGTTATACATATTTATAAGCAACTTTATATTTGATAGCCACGGAGAGTGCGTAAGACCAGCAACAGAAAACACTAAAATATATGTTATTTTCGTCTCATCACATAGTTGCGTTTCGTCGTTATACGCCATTGCGACAAATTAAAACAAAAATTAACATAGTTAAGATTAATGATTGGTAGTCGCAAGACTAATCATTAATCTATGCTTAGAACTTATCATTATTATAGTCTATTAAAAAAATTGGGTAACCTGCTTTGGCTTCGCATAATCGATCTCCGTATCGTCGGCGACTAGTGAAAAGTTCGTACATGATTTTTTCTATCAAAATATAGTTTTCTTTTCTATAGTTAAAAAAGCTGGTTTTGCATTTATGATTATATTGAATGTATGGGATTCAAATATAAATCGTTTATAAACTGATGCTTACTGATGATCCCGACTCAGAAAAAGTTTTGGATGTGCGTTGACAGAGTTAGCCGGAGCATATTAATAAAATGCAATATACCTAAATGAGGTATTGTGTTACAATGCCTGTAATTGTTACAATGTAGGTAGGTAGGTAATAAAACATTAAATGATTGTTCAGCAAAACAATTAAAAATAGTGAAACTCACGGCCCTCGTGTCCGAGTAATCAGTACAAAACGTTTAACACTTCACTGATTAACAATTAATCAATGTATCTCTCGGGTTAAGTTAATTTTTCCCGCCCATTTCTTCGCGCCTGCGCCCCGAGGCTGTTTATTGCTAGAAATGATTTCAACATTTTTTACGAGATTTAATTAAACACAAACTACACAGATATCTTCAGCTATTTATTTTTTACCTTTTGATTATTTATGTGATTGGCAATCTATGTTTATTTTTTATTTTTGTTAATATTAAAATTAAGCAAGGTAAGAAATTATGAATATGTAGATACTTTTTATTCGAAAAACAACACTATTTGTAGTATTGATATACGCAAATGTATTTTTATAATAAATCGTAATTATAAGCAGGTATTGTTGATTTGCCAGAAATAAATCACTTTATAGCTATGGTTGGTTCGGTATGGTTCGTTAAGGTTCGTTCAATAAAAGTCGTTTTCCATAAAACCTTGAAAATTTAACGTATTGTTTCCTACAATTAAACTTCATTCTGTATTTTCGATCGCCGTAATTCAAAAAGAAAAACATGATTTTTCTGTCTGCGCTTTTCGCGTAAACTCATAAAGCGGCCACCAGAGGGCAGCAAGAAAGAGGTGAACTTCATTACTAAACATCAAAGGAAAAAGCTCCCTCTTTCGACTCGAACGAGAAATCTAATTTCTGAGGCAAGTTTCATTAAATTCCACCCTCGTAGCGGTCACTTGGTAATTTGATAGAGCCTTTAATTAATTGCTAAAGTGGTTTTTAGAATTCCGTAGGTTGAAAGTTTAAAAGTGCGGTGCGTCACATAAAACAAGGGAGGAAACTCCCCTTGTTAATAGAATTAAAAAGCACTAAAAAGAAAATAATTAAACCGTACAATGTAGGTTTATAATCTCAGAACCTATTAATAACAAAATCCTAAAGGCAGTTGGAAAAGCGGAACTTAATAACGGACAAGTTTGTCTGTCGGTTGCGTCAGTGTGCGGTAAGCGTGCTTGTGTGGAGGTGTATGTGTTCAGGATCAGTGGCCGGCGCAGGCGCACCTGCCGCGCGGTTCCCACGACTCCCCTCTCCTGCCCTCACCCGCCACATACACCCCGCCACCCCGTGACGTCACTACGAACACTTCCACCGTTCACTAACAATTTGGCAATTTACTGAGTGTCTAGTCAAAAATATTTGATTTGTTTAATTTTATGATTTTTCCATAGAATTTATCGGAAATGACAAATTATTTAAAAAAAACTGCTGTGTTCTAATGAACTTTAAAATGTGTATTGATATTTAAAAACAATTATAAATACATACATACATTCTGGGTAATTATAGTTACTTTCCATAAAGCAAGGCAAGATTCAAAACAAAATTAAATTTAAAAAGTTTAAATAAGTGGTGTACCTGCGCCCTCTAGTAATGATCTACAGAACTACAAGTCAGAACCATCAAGCGGAGAACTGCTGAACTATAGCGCATATTTTGTCTACAGCGCATACAGTGCCTCTCTCCAATAAAAGGTGGCGCTACTTGTCTTGTATCAAATGTCTGCGCATGAGTTCAACAAGCAAGCACCCTTTGTTTACAAAAAATTAACGTGTATGTTGGTAGGGTACATAAATATTTACCGACTGACTTCTGTTAAAAGTAGTAAAATACATACAAAGCAAGTTATTTTTGGTTCTAAATAGCTCCTATTCTCTCTCTCTCTATCCTCATTTGAAATGTAGTCATTTGTTCGGAAAAAACGGCAAAAGATTTTAATTACGTGTCGAAATTTAATTTTGGGAATGGGTCCTATAAATAGGAAAATCAAGGTTTCAGTTTTAAGAAATAGAAGAATTGTACACAAGAAAAGTTTTTTCACTCCTATTCTTATTAGTTATGAAAACTAGGTTTTTTAATATAATGTAATTTTATCGATAGAAAAGTAGCCTCCTATATGCCTCCTCCTATATGAGAAGTTTTAAAAAAATTCTTGATTTATATTTATTTTACTGGTATTTATTCAAAATTGGAATGAAAACAAATAAATGTAATAAATAAATATAAATATTTTACTAATCTCTCAATACGATATTATAATATACGAGATATTATAAGAGGTTTAAATAAGTAACTTGAACTTATTTAACCAATACATCGAGGAAACGAATTATGAATGGTAATACATTGGATATGCGTTGGATAGGATTATTAAAATATTTGTAAGTTATTATAACTTTGTGTGGTGTCAAAGAATCGATTAGTATGCAAAGTTGTCAGAAGCCGTCGAGAGGTGACGACGAGGACATTTGGATGCGTACAAGCAACGCCCAACGCGTCGGGCATTTGTCACGAGACAGTCTTTCCAACACAAAAGGATTATCTTTGAATTAACAAACACAACCAAAAGTTTTTTCATTCATGTTTTTTAAAGATTTATTCAAATAAATGAGAGAAGCATATAAAGAAGTCATCAACAATTTTGTTAATTTAGCTCGGCAAATAAAAGTAATTCTATGTTATTTTTTTTAGTTAGATACATTTGCTGTTGTTTACGAAAAGTACGTAACATCTCACGATTAGAAATAAATTGGAATGAAAATCATGAAACAAACGTCACCTGTCTAATCCGATAACATTGTTAACTTACGTTAATATAGCCAATTACGTCAATATGTCAAATGCCAATAAAGTTTTGATTTTAACTAGTAAAGCAACATTTTGTAACGCCTACTGTTAAAAGAGATTAGTAGTCAGTATGTATTCAAACTTGCTGCAGAGCCAGCAATCAATCAGACAACAACTAAAAAATGTCCGTCTAAGAGTTGAGTCGATGTACCAGGCTCGCATGGTTCATGCAGAGCTTTCGATCGCCCATTCACAAGCGGCTTTTATGAATGAACTGTCAATGTGTGCGCGCAGTTCAACTATGGTTTCCTTGTGTGTGCTTCTAACACGTGTTCATATGAGCCAACATATAGGCATTTATGAGAATTTTCTTGTGTCAACAACTGAAATAGCGAAAACATAGTTATGTTAGTTCGTGCTTGCAAACAAATATACAGATTGGTATCTTACTCATACATCTTACTAACTTGTAGAAATTAGTATATTTGTATTAATAAATACAAAAGGCTAGGCTTTATAAACCAGGGATAAATAAATAAATTTGAATGTTTTATGTGTGTGTGCCTCGATTTCGAGTACGATTATCATCAAGCAAATAAGTAAAGCAAATAAAAACTGTCCGTCATTATTGGTAATGTTAACAGCATCTGACACACAAGTGGTTAAAAACCTTCACATGTGGCGACACTAAAAAACAAAATAAACTGCATACCAAATACCAAACAGACATCTATTCTCTTCACCGTAGAGTTCAAAATTACAAAGAATTGAGAAAAAAGCTCAGGTGACACTCGAAACTTGGTTTCCACTTCATCAAGCATAAAAAAGCTGTTTTTACACGCCATGGTATTAAGTAACATTGTGTGATAATTTTCTTTGTTCATTTAATATTGAAAGTGTGCAAGTAGCGACTTCAAAATAAGCATAAAATAAATAATAATGAACAAATTAAAGGTACGTAAACTTTTTAAGGACTTATTATAGTAAAAATCTTTAATTCCTCCTCGACTGCAACTTGTAACGTCATTATGAATAGTTAACTAAGATAGTTTGTTTTTTCATAAATATTTTAGTAACCTTATCATATTTACTAAATCACTACTAAATTATAAAATAATTATCTAGAATGAATACTAATTATACTATACATACAATTGTACTATACAGTAAAAACGAAATCAAACCACGAAACGTTCCAAACCGTTATCTATAAACAAGCTAAAAATTGTCTATCGAGAAATTCGATGAGTTATTTGTAATACCAAAACATGCTGAGGCGTTTTTGCAACATCCCGTATAGGAATCAACAAGAAGTTATAACATACGGAGGAAGTGGACACCGCAACATCCTCTGGACGTCATGTGGACAAAGTCAGTACGTATCTTAAATACTAAATATTTGCCCTCAATATTTTAATATGATATTTGTAGGTCAAAAGATGAAGTGACATACGTACTAAGCTTTCGCGAGCTTTTTAATCGTATTCATTTCTTGTAAATAAGAAATTTGCTATTCTGATGTTAACTTTTTCGACAAATAATTTAATTCCAAATATTGACCAACTTAGAGATAGCTATTTGCTTAAATGATGAGAAAAGAGTTAAGGTATATGTTGTGTTCAATAATCGTCAACAAAAGCTTTTACCATATTTTCTACTTACTAAGACATAAACATTCTAAAGTTCAAATTTATTTCAGTAACCATTTTCTAACTTAACAAAACATCGTTCAAAAAAGAGAGTGACTATAGACAGAATTAAACTAACTCTAGCATATATATTCCACGAATCAAACATTAAAATGAGTCAGTATCAGCAATAGCAGAGCAGATAGCGACATTAAAACCACTTTGTTCTCATTACTCGAAATATTGTTATCATTCGTATCGCTCCTGCAATAGTTTTACACGCCTATTAAACAACAACTTTGTACTCGGGGATTTTCGGAACTAACGGAAACAAACTACAAAGAAATTGATTAATAATATTAATTGATAGTTTTACGCAAATATTGCCTAGTAAGGTACTTTCTGAGGTTCTACTAGCGAACTCCTCACGAATCGTATCACGGTCGTATCGTACATACATATATAACTAAGAAAATATTTATTGATATGTTGAAATCAATACAGTTTTAAACTCTATTGAGAAGCGGTGAGGAAATACCATTAAAACATTTACATGACACAAGGTGACAGACTGAAAGTTATATGATAGTGATTAAATATTAAAGTTTTATTTTAACTTCATTACTAAAAATGAATAGTTAATCGTCAAGTTTGATTAAGCTTTGAGGGTGGCAAGTATTACAAAATGTTGTATAGTTACACGTATTCTAATTATCTCATTTAATGCGCCGTGACAAGGTCAGCTCAAGAGGAATGGGACCAGTTCCAGCTTCATTCATTCATTCGCATTCATGAATTACTTTGTTTTGTTTCACTAGCAAGCAAGACGCTCACTAAGAAAAGCAAATTTCGCTTTCATTGTTGCAAGAGGGTTTACGTTTGTACTGCAGACTATTACATCCTACCTATAAACCGTTTAAAATACGAGTACATAGCATAAGTCAAACTTAAATTAGGTAGGTAGTTACATTATTCAGGTAATTTACGTGAAGTTGATATCCTTACATATATCTAGATAAATAGGTTTTTCTTCGTGAATGCTTTATTATTTTGACTATGATCCTGGACAAGTGCACATACATAAGTAATTTGTCTAATTTAATACGTTAAAATAATTTTGTGTTTATATATATACGGTTTACTTAGGGTCTTTTTTTATTGCGATAAAATGACGGAAAAAGTTGTTTGCAAAATTATTTGTACGTACGTAGTAATCTCACACACTCTGGGATCGTAATATGTCCATTATACCAAGATTAGGGACAATAATTATATTGTTATATATTGGCGGTGCTCCAGTTGTAATACATGCGGACGGTTGGAAATATACATGTGTACATACAGATAATCAAGAAACAATATCGATACGGTACGCAAATATATTTCGTTTAGGATCGTATGAAGAATTAATAATCGTTCGTATTAAAAATTAAGATCTAAACTTAGTTAATTGTACTAGAAGATATATTTTTGGTAATACATGAAAAAAAGATTTTGTTTTGTAACTTTGTCATAAACTAGATACACGTTGATACCATAAAGAACTTATCGTTCCCACGTAATGTAGTTGGGAGCAATAAAACAATACTCCCGTATAATATTATATTCAGGCCACCCGGCTGGCTGGCGCATGGTCATGATCTAGCAATACATTTTGTTTATACAATAATAAACATTTAATTAGCTGAACATCTTTTGTACTAGCGACTAGCAACTTCGCAAAGGTGCAATGAATTTACTACTTTTGTAAGCTTTTCGTACAAACCTTGCTCTGACAAGTACAAAATCAACAAAAAATGAATAATATTTGAATAGGAAGCGACATTCGCGATCTTTTTCGAGACTCGCTACAATTTATTATGTTAGTTAAAGGTATGACGAAAAAACCTTGGTATAATACATTCACTAGTGATATTTTAATTACACGGAGTCTTGTATTGACAAACGTTGATGAATGATCTAAAGATTAACTTGGAGTGGAATTGTCGGGGCACACCCGCCACTCTGTCCCACCACTGCAACTCCTGTTTATCAGGATCAACAGTGGCGTCCTTTGATCGAATAATCAACGAATAATGCAGCTGTGCAATGATGCACAGGCTGTGCCCGGACACCCTACCGGCTGTCTTGGGACCCGCAACGAACTTAATCAGAAGAAATAGGAGGTAGTAAGAAAGCGGTTTCAGACTTCCCTCCCAGCAAAGCGGAGACAGCAATTGGAGTGGAATTATGAATCAATGGATTTACTATAAAAGCTTTTGCCCCAAGCGTGAAAGATTTTATGATGTCATTAACGCAAGTACAATATGCATTAACAGCGGTTTTCTGTGAGGTGGAGATATCAACTTTTCGATTATGAATTTATATTTATAACAGCCGATCTACATTACGAAAATTACGGAGAACTTTTTCAGTGTTTATTTTAGTCTATTTTTCTTAAAAACCTTCATCAGATATGAGTTTTCTAGATATTTAGGTAGATATTTATTTCATGAGTTCTTTTAAAATAGCAATGCTGGCCTGTGTTTAAAAGATATTTAACGTAATGATAAGCTTCATAAGCTTCAGATAAAGAGGTAAATGTTTCTGTGTAAATGTTATTATTTCTGTTTGTATATGATGAAAATGCCTGGAGCAATGTGGTGAAACAGAGTGGATCGTAACGAGGATGCGTCGTATTATTCTATTTGGGCCTTGGGCTTCACCTATTTGCTAATCATTAGTTAAATAGAACTAGATTATGAACTATGTATTACAAGTCCATGCATCGGTCCCATAATTTACAAATAAAAAATCCTGTTCGATACAAAAATCTTAATTCTAATTTTCGTTTTTTTTTTTAAATTGAATATGTTTCGATCTTAATTCTTTTCATTCCTGATTTTAGTCTCTATTTTCTTAATATTTTATATCGTTGCTTAGCCCCAATCTAAGTGTTATAGGTACTATGAGTATAGTACCTAAAACCCTCAAGTTTGGATCCCAATATTATATTACCTATCATAGTACAGTAAATAAATAGAGGAAGTCTCCGGTGCAGTCACGTTGCATGATTGTCTCGTGTGTCCGGTATCTTGGAGTTATTTACCGAGGGGATACCTTCCTCTGTAACTCCTCTGACAGACCTGACAAATGGGCAACCTTCATAACTAATCCACACTTCATTGCTATCAATTGTAAGGATCCCAAACGTCGGAAACTATCCATGACATGTCATGCTACCGTTTCAAAGGTTTTATGTAACTTATTTGTCTACAATTTAATTATATCACAGAAACTATTGTCTACTGAATTATCTTGGTTATTTTAAGTGTATGACGTTTTATTTTCATTTTTCGCTAGATATCGGTCTTCAGTGATAAGATTTGCAAATTTTACAGGTTATTATTGTGTTGATACCACTTGAAACTTAGATTATTATTTCAAGATCATAAATTTGTGCGTAGAACGAGTATTCATTACACGCGTAGTAAGTATAATAAATTCAAAGCTAATTAAAAAGCAGTATTTATGTTGTTTTGTCGGATTCTTCTCTTCAATATTATAGAGATTCTAATTCGTTCAAAAGTAACTTTAACCTGATAGTCAGTTCATGTGACACTTACTGAACGTGAACTAGCTGGTAGGTAAGTTAATGTGGTTATATGTAAATAAATACATTTTGATTTAATCTATGTTATGTCTTAAGGGCGATAATCTTCGGTATTTTTTTACTGCAGATGTTATCAATCAGTTTAATATGTATTCATAAATGGAAATAACTACCTATAATTAATTTGAATGAGCGTACGTACCTAGTGAAGCATCAGGGTCGGTGAGGTCTGACAGGGAAGGCACCTTCTGCATGGCTCGGGGCTCCTCAGCCTCTGGGGGCTCCGTCTTAATAACGCCGCCCGCGCCGCCGCCCTCATCGCACTGGAACATTACATACGTTATAGAAAAATGTAAGTAACTTAACAAGTATCCTTGGATCGATGTATTTGTACGAGTATATGCCAAAATTATGTAGAAGCAGATATCTAATACTTAAGGGTTGAATGAAACATGGTAAAAAAATAAACATTAAAAAAATTATATTGGTAAATAGATAAGGTACCTATGTAAATACAAAACCGTGTTATTAAAAAAAACACTTTTATTTCTTACTTAATTCATTTTGAATTTTAAGATGAAACAATATGATTCAACGTTCAATATTTAAATTTGTGTTTTGTATTCACGTCACGGTGTACGAATATAGATATCATTATAAAATGGTAGAAGCAAGTTATTCCTGAGTTCAATAGTTTTAGGTTAATAAGCTATTCAGGGGAGGCAGCCGACTTCCGTTGTTGATGGTACACGACGAGGTTTAGAACAAACTGACGAACAAACAATAGTATCTATCGATATACACACAGGCAGTGCATGCAAGCGATACCTGAATAACTATGAATTACATTATTTACCTTAATTTGTCTATAAATAGGCAACTTTAAGACATAATAATAGGTAATGGGCGTTTTTTGTAACTTTAAAGAGTAAGTTACTTCTTTGTCGCATTTATTTGTGTTTTCCGCGAGATTTTTCGATATACAGTATTATTGTAATCCATAAAACTGTGTGGAAATGTTAATACTTAAAATTAGGTACTATAGGCAATTACCCATGGTTTTACAGATTATATAATAGATATCTATTTACTAAATATTTGAGACACATAACAGTAACGACAAGATACCGTATTATACAAGTATCAGATTGAATTGCTCAATCAATTTTGATACAAGTAATCTTATTTGTTGACCCTTTCAAATAGGTTTAACCCATGACACTGCGTTCATAATCACAAAGAATATCAATAATACTCAATAAAAACGTCAAAATGGTGTTACCGTGTCCCCCTCGGGACAATCAGAATCAATCTGTCCACCCCGTGCCATGCCGACGTTTTATACAAATAAATACACGATGTGGACCAGAGATGAAGATCAATGAAATCGACTATTTCAGTCATAAAAGTTTTTGTCAAATTTAAATTCTCATTTAATGATGATAAAACACGAGAATAACAAAAGAAATAAATATCATAGAATCCCACACTTTAAAACATCTTTAAATACAAAATCGGTACAAATTAAACCATTATTTTATTTTATACGTATAAGGGGAAAACATAATGCAACACAGTGTTTATTAGTTCCTCGTGGCATAATAATGAATTCCTTATTAACTGGTGCGTACACAATGATGAACCTGTAAATAGGGGGGTATTTTCGTCGCTGTGTGGGGCCGGAACCCCCTCGCATGGTTTGGTTTCGGCACGTGATTACCGATACGAGGGGCATGATCCCAATACACTCGCACCTTTGTGATGATAGACAATATACCCGCAATATATACAAATCCCAGATTTTTTTTAAATAGTGCCTTTAAACATTGAGGAATTTCCAAGATGAGTAAATTCATGTGTCGGTATATAAATCGAAATACAGTTTAAAAAATAATGTATGGTATCCGAATGTATAAATGAAGTAAAAGTAAAATGATAAATCGGGTCACTAATGTCATGGACTGTGAACATACGTTTTTGTGACTTGAGTTGTTGGTAATTTGGCTTGTATTTTGATTTGTTTCCAGGAAAAGGGCTAGTGTAAGTAAATCAGCGGACCGTGGAGAGGGGCAAACGACAATCAAGTTTCCAAGCGTGATTTGCCCTTAGGGGGATGGGCCCTTCACAATACAGCACTTACGTTGAGTACGATATAAAACCTTTTAAACATCGCCCTTTAATTGTGCAGTGTAAACATCTTTATAGCAGATAAAACACAACTCCAAAATCAAAGCAATTTAAATAAATCCAAATGGATATCTTCAGACACACACTCACACACACGCTTCACAGAGAGAATGTTATCTTGCAACTCAATTTATTAAAAACGGGTTTACTCCAACACCTGAAATTTTACGCTTAGTAATGATCTTAATGTGAAAATAACTTATTCTGTCTTGTTCTTTTCTGTCTTCTGATACTTAACAGATCTTGCTAGAATTTGTTTAAAAGAGAGAAACAGCAACTCATTCCTCTAAGTGGAACACTATTTTTAAGTTCTAATATTACAATTTGCACTTAAAAAAGAAAATTAGTCTCGACGGGGACGAAATCGCTGGCCATAGCTAATTGTGGATAGGTTTCAATTAAATTATAGCTACTGCTTTCCAGTTCTATTCTATGACATGTTGTGACAGACATTTAAATACATTACACAAACATTGCAAAGTTCTAAGATTTTAGTTAAAAACGTGAGTGTGATAAAAAGTAATTTACTTTATTGCTGTAATTTATAAATATTTGTACAAATCTCAAATCCTAATAAAATTTAATTTGACTTAAGTTTTGTTACAACTTAGTTTATTATATCTTCTAAGTATAAAACACGTTTCAGCGTTTTCTTAAAACAAAACAAATAAATGATTATTATTATCTTATTCGGTTACCAAAGTAACGAGTTCTCTAATTGATATGTGTAATTAATTATGATGAAAAATCACAACAAATTTGTCGCATCCTGTCGATGTTTATTTACTGATGTATGTTGAGAAAACCTTTCCCCTTCGCCCTAAAGACTATTTTGGCTAGCGCGTGTTACAAAATTCATAAAAAATATTATAGTATCTTCTAATTAAGAGCAGGATATCGCATCGCTTCCCCTAAAGAAAATTCATGCTCAGATGGACAGACTTTCCTTTTTAATAAGGTAAAGTCGTTTCCTCTGAAAAAAAAATCTTACAACTTAACTCAAGAAATTCGAACTACATTTTTACGCCGACAAAATAGCTAACAATTACATTACATAGATTGCCTAAACTAGCCTAAATAATCCAAAACACGTCGCTTAGGAACAAGTGAATCGACATCGATATCGTTTTACCGTGAATTAAAACGAAGCGAAACTCTCGATTCCTTAGAAAAATATCAATCAGTAAAAGAATATGTCAGACGTTAAGAATTAACTATTTGCTACTTATAATTACTGTGCCATATACCTATATCACATTAGGTAGTATGATCTAAGTGCCTTGTTAAGTATATTCATTAGAGGTATATATCATCAAACTGACAAGAAGCATCATCGTAAATCATGTCATCCAAGTTGTTTATTGTAGAAGAAAGAAAAAGAAACAATTTAATATCTTTACAAAGAGGATATTTTAAAACATCATTGGACTTAATTTATTAAGTCCGCTCATGAAATAATTGATTTATATTCGTAGTTTTCCAGTCAAAAGCCTCCGTTCGATAAACCGACTAAATAAATTTAGAATTTTTAAACTAATTTGCAACCTTGATAATATAGTTCGGCCCAGATACATGTTAGAGGAATCCATCCAATCCAGGAATGCGTTAGGAACAGTGACCACCGGATGAGTACCCAATAAGAAATTTTATTATTCGTGAAATCATTTGTCTGTAATACTTATTGTATGATAAAGATTAGTCAAAAAGAAACAAATTATGTTTTAATAACCAACAACTTAAAAGTGTCAAAAGATCGCATGATTCATGAACATTCTTTTTTGGTAAATATTCAGCGTATTAAGAGGGTCCATGTTAGGCGCACGCGTTCAACCACAATCAATCATCGGAACGTCTCCGTAAAGCATCCGTATACAAGTATCAGAAACAAACCAAGTTCCTATTTCAAACATCCTCTACTTATTTTTATTTTTAAACCTGCCCGTGACACTGACGCTAAGCCCCACTAATGAGTTTCGACATTAGCTTACTGCGACAGAGCACTACAGGGACTTTTTACGAATGGGTTACGCAGTGAGCCAGTACTGGCGTTATGTTTCTTTTACAAACTTATTAATCTTCAGAGATAATACACGGTGACGCTTTTATGAGAATTAAATATACTATCTTTTTATATACTACCCTACTCAGACTATCGGTGTTTACTAGACTTAGCTTAAACCAAAAAACTTGGGTATGTTAAAAAAATTTATTTAAGCAGTAAATTAACTTAATTGTTTTGTTTTGCTACTTTAAAACAATTAAAAAAGTCGGATGAACTTTTCATTTATTAATACAAAACTCTGTATTAAAATCTTGAATACAAACGAGACAAGGTTACAAATATAGCGAGTGCATTTTCTACTTTATTGAAAGGCTTCGGTAGCAAAAACAACTTTTTACCAGATTATAAAAAGAAAGGAAGGTCTGCAAACTTGTTGTTCCACCCGTCAGTACGTGTCCAATTACAAGTTCTAGTGTTTTCTTCAGAAACTAGAATAGCAAGTGCTGCTGATTATAGAGAGCCATCAATGATGGGCAAACTAGTTGCTTATATGCGTGCGTGCAAATATAACGAAAGATAAATTAAAATTGATAGTTGGAAATACAAGCTACTTGCTTCATTTTAATTAGTCTACAATTTTAAATCAATACTGAATAGTAGATATTGGTCATAACAGACATAATATTAAACTTTTCGTACTCTTGATCCGTAGACCGTAGAGACTTGAAGAAAATTTCATGAAACATTTTTTGGAAAGTTATCTTCTAAATGTTCTGAATAAGTTAAGAAGATAATTTTCAAAATCCCATGGCAGAGAGTGAAACACAATTTACAAATTCACTCGTAACAAAGATGTTGGGTAGCTTAATCCATTTTTACATGTCTATTTATTACCTTTCAAAGGATGCATTCAAAGGTTGCACTAAAATAGCTGAAGCAAATGGAGAAATCTTGACCACTTCCAGTGTTGAATCGGATATTATAAAGACATTTGAGATTTCTAGTTAATGTTTAAAACATATTTGAGAGGAGCTACGTGTGGGATTTCACTGCAAAAACCGGCCCTAGTAAAGACATGTCACATCCAACGTATTCATAGTTGCTTTGGCTATGCACTGGGCAATGTGTGTATTTACTCAAGGGGGGGGGGAGGGGCGCCCCCGGTACTAGGCATCAGGGTGGTGACAACGGCAACGGAGACGTGACTCGCGCAGTCATAAATCATTTTCTAAATAATTACTAGCGGTTTGAACTGGTAAATCGCGACCCGACAGACCTCGGGGGACGGGGTACTTAATAAAAATGAAATCCACCCCGGTAACCTACGCTACGCCGCCACTGTACTCAAAAATGATTTTCTGCAGTGGATTTGTTTTTTCTTTATTCATACACAAATACTAAAATAAACAAAACAAACATGCTTAGTTATTCAGAATTGTCAGTTTTAGATCAAACATTTAAAAAAATTGTTATATTCAAAGTATATATAATACAAGTAATATTTAACCTATTTCAATTTAATTTATTCTTGCTATGACGCATCCTTATTGAGTAGATAATAGGAAAAAAGCATCATTCTTTGTATGTCTGTGGAAAATCTATTTTAAATTGGTTTCTTATATATTAATAACGCAATATCGGCTAACATCGCAAAGAATTGAATATTTAGTTTATCATTCGATAACGAGTAATTATTTTTTCGGTAGAACATTGGTGAACAATCATTAGAAGTGAGTAGTTTACGTACTGTGTGAGTTTGTGTTAGATAATCGAAAGCTGTCACTGTCTTGAACTATTGCGACGTGTTATCAAAAAATCTGTTTACAAAAATGAAGGACATTATCTGATAAGAGGCATATCTGACATTAAATCCATTCTGAAAGTATCATGTAATGTTAAGAAGAAAATTTGATAAAGCATCAGTTCCATGAAGGGGGTAAGTATCTGGGGTTCATCAAAAAGGACTTTTAATGTTTTCAAGTTTGCAAAACGCGTACGATATACCCCTGGTATTGCAAGCGTCTTTAGGCTAGGAAGTGCGACCGCCAAGGGCACCAGGCCAAAGTTGTAGCCAAAATCACAAAACAGCAAGTTGAAAAAAGCTCCCCTGTTAACGCAGGTCTACGTAGTCTAGTTGCGTTTTTTTTGCGCCCCCCTTGAGTTTATCAATTTTTTTTAAGACCTAAAAAAACATGGGCGTAGGATTGGGCCATTTGCGTAGATTGTATGGTATAAGGCAAGACTCACCAGATCGAGGCGAAGGTTGAAGGACACGCGTTTTCTCTGCGGCTCCCCAAGCGGAGGTGGGCCCTCGTAGAAGGCGGTCTCCTCCAGACCGTAGTCCGACTCGCTTTCTGTCCACTCCAGCTTCATCTCGCTGGGGCTAGAAGAACACACAACAGACTTAACATAATTTCGACAATACAATAACTGTAATTATTTTTTAATCCATTATTTCCATATGAACTTGCGTTGTGGCAAGATACACTCTGCACAGTTTAAAATGATTAATAGTGAGAATGTAAATGCATTTACCAGAATCAAATAATACATAAATACTCGTACCTACCCGAACCCTTCTGTTTGATTGTTGTAAAACATGACAGGTTTGAGCTTTATAATTTTTGCAACTTTAAACCTAAAATAATTATATTGATTGTCCAAACGATAACAGTATTTACTTTAGGACCATATAACGCGATAGATAGCTATGTAATCAGATCAGTATATGGTAGAAGTCCAAAACCTCCTGTCATTGACGTGGTATCTGACCATCTCGGTCACCGTCCGCAATAATAGGGCTTCGCTCACCGCAACAGCCACCAAACCAGTTCCTCTCAATACCGACACTTGATAGATCACTCCTTTTTTTACCCTTTGTGTTCTACTTTAGATGTATTATATATAAGGCTACTTGTGTAAGATATTCAGTTCATAAATATTATGCAAATTTTCAAACCTGAACATACAATTTGTTTTTAAATTTATGTAATTTTATATTCCGGACCAATAAATCCTGCAGATGTTCAAACATAAGATCATCAAAGTATCAAGGACTAGTTCACACTCTGAATTCAAACGCAATGAGTATTTCCGACATAATTGAGCTTTTGACACTTCAAACGGTTCTTTGTTCCTTACGTCCTCGAATATTGAGTTGAGAATTGAAAAGTTATTTCCGAAAGGGTAAAAAATAATTAAATAGAAGCCCCAAGGTGTCTATAAATGTGTCGCCAGAAATTCGGCATTTCTCGTAGGTAGTATATCTGGTAGTTAAAGCTAATATCCGGCGGATACGAGACGATGCTAGCGACACCAGAGACATTATTGTGTTGTAATTGAAACAGCGTGTCGATCACGGACGATTTGTAGACTTATTTGTGGCCGAGGGTTAGGGTGACAAATTAGTTCGACGAGCTGAACTGAAGGGTTAAATTGATGAAGTGATTGATTCCTGTATTAAGATTCACCCTATTCGGAGTGTGCGTAATTTTTTTACTCATAAATAATTCCATTTATAAATATCTTAAGAAGATACGAATGACAGTTGAAGACCAAAAAACGGTTTCTAAAAATGATTTGGCATAAAATACCTTTGTCTCTGATTTGCTATAAATTAAGGTTTGTATTTAAATTCATGCACCATAAGGTTCCCGACCCTACATCATGTTAGTTACCTGGAGATGGGTGCACGCAATTTCGCATGTTGCATGCATGGGTAGCATGAATTTTGATCCCTTTATCATTAATCTGTATGAATTTGCGAGATTAATTTAGATAAAGTGTTTTTAAGATATTTTTAATCTAGAAAGAATGTATGTATTACTTTACAAAGGTTTAATATCAAAGTTAAAAGAGTACCAATTAAATAAATACACTATTCAATTTGACAAAGGATTTGACTTAAATTTACATAAATCAAAAGTACTTAAAATTTGCGGGAATCTTGTTGTTATTTAGAAAAAACTGCAAGTTTTGTAAACTTTACTTACATTGCATCTAACATGGCTTCTAGATTTACTAAGCCAACAATAAACTGGAAAGAATTGGAGAAGAGAGTTCCTGTGGAACAAAGAGTAAACTTCTTCGCTTTCAAAGGGAAATCAGATGGATACTTGCGCAGGTATTTCCATTTGAGTAATGAATGGTTTTATTAAATTATTAGAAAATGATGGAAATATCCCGATTTTAATAAGGATTTCAGGAAAGTATCATATATAAAAGTGACTGATTTCATATGCACGAATGTAAACTGTATAAATGACATTTGTCAAAGTTATGTATTATCATATTGATTTTGACAGAATTTTAATAATGTTGATTTAATAAGTAAAAAAATTAGGGTTCTAGCCAGTCCCCCGGAACCACCTGCCATTAATTGGGAAGAATACAGAAAGTTAGTGCCTGTGGAGGGCCTCGTGGATAAGTTCAAGGCGGAGTATGAAAAGTACAAGGTCCCATACCCTGGCGACGGCGGGTTGGTTGCACAAATAGACGAGCAATGGAAGGCACTGCAGCCTGAAATCAATAAGTACTGCGATGAGGTGCAGAAAGAAATAGATAAGTAAGTACACTGTTATTATAAACCTGTCCGTCAAAACAAAGTAGGTATATGGTGGGTCACCCATAAAAAATAGATGGGCATTTATGGGCAAGTCATGTATCTTGTTAATTACGTGAATATTTAAAATATTCGACGCAACAAAGTTTTTATGTTGTAAATTTAGATATTCTTTGAAAAATTAAAACTAAATAAGTATATGACTTTCAATAATTTTCGTAATATCAGGGCCAAAAAGGAATTGGATAGAATAAAAGCTCTACCGAAGTTTGAAGAAATGACGATGGAAATGGTTGCCGACATGTTTCCCGACCAAGCATTGGATCCAATAAAAAAACCTACATTTTGGCCTCACGTTCCAGAGGAACAGCCATGGTACAAACCTCCTGCAGCAAAAGCTAAAGTTGATCAAAAGAAATAGTAATAGAATTGAATTAATTAAACAGTAGAAGTAAATTTTATGTAAGTAGAAACCATTCTTAAGATGGTCACAAAGAATTTAAACCTGTTTTGAACAATCATGGTGCTGAATTTCTGTTACAAGCTAAATTTAGGATCCCTGAAGGTTAGCTTTAAACAAAAAGGCGTTCTGTTGGGCTTAAATCTAAACACGATGAGTAATTGTCAATGGGCGAAGAAAGGGTTGAAGTTTGCTGTTGGAGCGTGCTATAATTAGAACAGTAAATACTGAGCCAGAGACATTGGCCAAGAACTCACGCGCAAAATTGTGATTGACGATCGGATTAGTTTTCAGTGGAAATATTCCTGATATAAATGGCTTAGATGAGAACGCTTTGGTGCGCGTTTTTGTTCGGCATATGGAAATAAATGTATTTATTTTATACTGATTTTAGTTAATTATAAATCCGAGTGTAGGTTTGAAACCATTTAAAATTAAACTTAATTACTCTATTACTTAGGAATAATTAAAAAGTATATTTAATAAAAAAACACATTAGCATGTGCAGCTTCCATTGCGTTTCGACTGAATCACATTGCAAGTTTTCCCGGAATAGATGCACAAGTCGAAGCGCATGCGTTGAACATAGCTGATTCCTACTATATTGAAACACACATGTGTTGTACAAACAACACCCACACTGATTATACAACACTAGTCTACTCTTACTAGTAACACCGATTCAGACAATATACTGACATTATTAATTATAATGTAATATTACCTATTTCAGGGTATTTTATTATTCAATGGTATTAAATGTATTGAAGCTAACTTTAACATAAACATTTTCTAATGGAGAAGTACATATTCCACCTGAGAATGTTAATAGGTAGGTATCTTTTTAATAAGCATGATTATGTTGTTGTCTACTAAATTAATTAAACAATAAGTTTAAAAATCCTGTGAAAACGGAGTGAAGATGGAATGAACAAACTTAGGTAACTTGTTCGAAGTTCGAACAGAGCGTTGAAACAAAGATCGGGAGAAAACATTAATTTCAAAGAAAATATATGTAAGGACAGTTTAAAAATAAATAGCTACATCCTTTTCCGTTTCCTCTGAATGTAAGGTTAATTGAGGATCAATCGACGACTAGAAAGATTCCTTCCGATCATGTTGACATTAGAAAACATTTAAGTACTTGGATCCAAGGGATTGTATATATGTATAGTCAGATGAACTAATTGAATCTGTTTTATTGAATTAAATTGAATTTGTAATAAGTATTAGGATTATTTTGACGGCGCTTTCAATCGCAAACTATCCTAATTAAGAAACTACAGTACCTTGTAGGTTAGACCATCTGTTAGAATATATTTACATATACTAATAGAAAACAGCGATTAACCATTAGAATATGCTAATCGATTTGTGCGTGAAAAGCTAAGAGAAACCTTCACTTTCCTTTTAAAATTAGGTTGATAAGGGTTTATTCTTTTAATGTTAATATTTTTAGTTATAAAGAAACAGACAAAGTATCTACAACTAGGCGCATGTGCTATTTGTTGTTATAGACATATTGAAATAATAAATATAGAACAAACAATACGTAACTAAGTATAGTATAAGTAACTAAATGGATTTTTCATTTCAACTTTTTTTGCTTCTAAAAATCAAGTAACCTTAACGAGCTATTTATGCAATTACAGGCACTTTTTACTTCCTTAATCAATATTGAAACAATGACGAATAAAAAAAAATCTTGTAAAAACAGTTCATTCTAGAACAAACCTATATTTTTTTTCTAGAACTTAACATTATCCAACTAATAGGTTGATTTATGAATGGACATAAGACACAACACCTAGCATTGTCTGTTGCAGTAAAAATGCGTAGGCGATATATGTAAGGGCAAGGGACCACCTGTTATAAGTCCTATATTTAGCTGCCTCCCTCCCTCCCTCCCCCGTCACCCCGTCTTCATTCCCCTCACCCTTCATTCATAACGATGACTAATGTGTGAAACATTAGTGTAAACTATGTAAGCTACTTATTGAGAGAAAACTTTAAGCTCTGGGTTAACTTTACTGACTTATTTGTTTGACTTTAAATTCAAATGCTGACTCAAAGTTAGGCTCTACTTATCTGAGCTATCTTATCTTATTTTTCCAAATTAAAGTAGTGCTATCTGTCAGGCTAAATTAAAACAACTATCTGCCTTTATTTTCCAATACAAGTAAATGATACAATTATTTCTGCTTTAGTTCTGAAACTGATAATTTTATCGGTATGTGAAGGATGCTAAATAATTTGGTTTTGTAGCGTTCGTTATCAACAAGAAAAGCTTTTATAAAATTACTGGCTCGTTATGTGGGTGCTTTATCTTCTTACCTACTGCCACCCACGCAACCTACATCAACGCATTATAAATACCTACATGTTTTAGCGGACATACTTGATCACCAAACCAAATGTTTGTGTTTCTATATGAAACTGTTGATATGCTATGTACCTAATATCTATTAATTATTTAATTAATACACATGAAATACTTTCAAGACGGTATGTTTTGGGATAAATAAACATCTCAAGTATAATATTTTGTTTTTTTTTCAAATAACTCAAGGACAGACAGCAAAGTTAGTCGTAATTTTACAAGTGGAATCCTGATCAACGATTTTTTGCAGACAAAAGCTTCGTAAAAACCAGTTATTGAGACATAAGTTTTGTGAAGGTATCAGAATTTAACAGTCGATGGCCATAGACGAGGATGGATACAGCGACAATATTAATATTTATCAAATGTCGTCGACCCCAACACATGGGCCGACCGATGCAACATTATACATACATAGGTTTGTATTTATTTATATATCAAACAAGAAATTTTCTAGTGATTAATACAAAGAACAAGTTTAAAACATACCATTTTAATAACAATATTTTTTTTAATCTATGTTGTTTTTTTGATAGCGGGCTGCAATAGATAAAGTATGCATTTGATTAGAAACTTAAATATTTGAAGAATCTAATAAAATCTCGCTCGTTTCATTTTAAAAGTGTTACTTTTTGATTATTTGATGTACAAATAAGTACCTTCTCAAAATTTCAAAATTTGCTGTAGATAGTTCTTTAGTAGGTTTTTTGTTTCGTAAGTGCTAATACCATTAAATAGTTTGACTACACTGATACCAGTAACTGGGATTAAGCAAGTGTATGTTGATCGCTACTAATTAATTCATAATTAAAAATTCTGGTGCGGCGGCGAGTACAGCAACGGCGTCAACAAATTACACTACCCACGCGGTCCATACAAATATGGATAGTAATTTAATGGTCATAAGGTTTAAAATTTTAATTCGCTAAAGAGGCCTAAATGAAGGGCAAGCGACAGTTGTTTTATTTTGAACTATATTTAGTATAGGAATCGTTACTGTGCCAGCGTTTGTATGGAGCGATATGAAATTATTAACGTCAAAAACTTGTAGCGTTTTATGAAAAACATCTCTTTGTTAGCGACGATGTGAATGCGAGTTTTCCCTAATTTACGATCCGATTTGTTATCATTTACATTAACATTATCTTATCTTGTTCAAACTTGATTTGATGTTTCAAGTTTGTTTTCATGATAATTACTTTAATGATCACATCTTCACCTTGTTTAATTTCACTAAATAACGTGTACTTACCTCTTAAGATAATTTTATTAATCTAATACATTGTATACCTAATTATGTACTTTGATCATGTTCTGCGTAGAAAAGGGATTAATCCTAAATGCCTACATTATACAGGTACTAAATATCCGGCACTAGCGGATCCAAGGAGAGAGGGCTGGGGGGCTTAATCCCCCCAAATGGAACTGAGTACTTCAGACTTAAAGTTTTTACTTAGATAAAACACAAAGTTAGACGCGACATTTCTGGATTTCTGAGTGTGATGAAGTTCTTTTTTAAAAAATCAAGTGCCGTTAATACAAATCTAAAGAAAATATGGGTCAGCTAATACAAATTGCATCTTTTTTACTTATTTTATAATATTAGCTCATTACGATCACATCATCAGATTTTAGTGCCACCAAATTAGCAAGACTAATGTACCATAATCATATAAAGTCTTTCGACAGTCTGTTATTTTAAACGAAATATATCAACATCTTATAAACCATGAATTTCTCTTAAACCGTTCATTTGTCCACGGAATCACATCCTTCCTTTGTGTTTCTTATTTAAAAGCAATATTCGCTAAGAAAGTGAGATCCGTCTCAAATCATGTCAACATTTATACCTGCTGTGGGCCATCTCTGGGCCGGGGTCCCGTTGCGT
Source organism: Choreutis nemorana (assembly GCA_949316135.1). Lineage (NCBI taxonomy): Eukaryota > Metazoa > Arthropoda > Insecta > Lepidoptera > Choreutidae > Choreutis > Choreutis nemorana. The sequence continues at coordinate 3,911,374 of OX438611.1, forward strand.
GCAAGGTGGTTATTTCACCCTACACGCACACAGGCGCACCGTGCGCTACTTACTTGTCGTCGCACCCACACCTTCCCGGCCCCCTCACTACCCCTCCCTCTCCCACACTCGGATAGTGCACCGAACCTCAGCTGCGCCTGCGACTAGTTTTTGTCCGTCAGATGTCGATCAAGATATTTTTTTCTGCTAACATCTAAATGGTAGCTTCGTTCGACTCGTAGCTCCCAAGGATCACATCGTGAATATTAAATAGCTAATTTAAAACGGTTTATTTTCAAAACGCAACGTTTGAAGCTATCCTTGGGGTATTCACGTTTATGAACTCAATGAAATTAATAATAATTAAATAACAATCAAACATGATAGTGATTAAAATCACATGTTTTCGATTAATTAGATACCTATAGGAATTGTCTCAAATTAGTTTAGAAAATCAATGTTGAAAAAACTTTCTTAATCATCGTAACTAGAATTTATTGAAAGCAATTAAAAGCGTGTTACATTAAACAAAATATCTTTGCATTCATGTGGTTAAATAAGAAATACAACTTATAGAAGAAAACATAATGTTTGGCATAAATATAAAGTTTCAGTTAGGGCATATGCGACCTTCAATATATGTACAACCACGATACAACATAGGCAGTTCAGTCAGTAGATAAGGTATGTTTGATAAAACGATAATGCCGCAATGCAGAGTAACTGCTCGCCCCTCATACACAGTTAATTGTCTGTTTTGATCATCTACCCAAAGGGAATTCCAATCACGAGAGATTAGATTTAAATGTAGGTAGAAAATATTTGAATAAGACAAACTACTGCGCAGCTGACACTGCATAGTTATACCAACATCCACAAATCTGTATCAACATGGTTACTACATGCAAAAATGTTATAAATTAATGTTTTACTGGTGCATTACACTTCAGGCTTGAGGTCTCAATAAAAAACTTGTATCAACAAAAGAAATCTTTCAAAAGTTTTGATAGCACTAAGGTATTTAGTTGAACTCGTAACAGATAAGCAAATTAAAATTTTAGCTACTTGTACGGTGCGGTAAGTGATGTCTTTGGGCTAAACGTGGCAATTTTTTTCTAATATTGGTCTTTTGTTCGTTAAAATCTTCCTTAATTTGTGTTTTTTTTTTTTTTTTTCAAATCATTTTTATTTGACACTTCTAGGTCCCACATTTTGGTACTATTTCAAGGTTCTAAGTCTGGATCATGGCTCCTCAACGTGAGGCCCAGTTGATCAAAGATCGTTTAAAGAAGGAGCTGAAGGTAAGAGTTGAAATATATTGAAAATAAAAGTGGACATCTGAGAGGTAATTTCCACTTAACAACGCTATAGACAGTTCGTAGGGTTTTCAAAAATGTTAATGGCTCAACAAGGGCGTCGCCAGCCTTTGGCCTAGGGTGGGGGGGCAATTGACATACCTATGTATGTTCGAGTCTTTTTTGGATGATGGCTTCGGAGGAGAAGAGGACGTCCGCCTAGGCTTTTAGGGCCTTCAGCCTACAGACATTACACGAACGCGCCGGGTCGCTTCAGTCCAATTCGGGCATCGCCCGCGGCAACCTAGGCCGAGGTTCGGTCTCCTTCCGAGACACCCCTTAGAGTTGCTGCGGTCCCCGTCTCTACACCTCAGTGTATAGACAGAGAACACTAAGTTCGAAGCCTCAACTAAAATCAGTTCCCAGTCCGGTTGGAACGTCTGAGCCTCTCTCAGCGGACAACCCTACAGGCTGTTGTCACATCCGATGAGACTAGCCGGTGTCACCAGTCGGTTAAGACGACTTGGCGTGGAAGGGCCGGCCCATCCACACCAAGCGTCTCTCTCAGTAGTCAGAATAGATTCACTCGTACAAAACAGCGCCACCTAAGCGAGGTCCGAGCCCACTATGGGTGCCCTTAGGATGAGCCTGTAGTCTAGATCTGCACTTTGCACCTGTTGAGGGATGTAGCTACATCCAAAATTAAAATAACCCCGTTGGGGCTACAAGTTTTGAGGCCTCCCAGCCTTAAGGCTTGTAGACCCAACGTAATGCCCGGCTTTGAGGGCATCAACGCAAGGAGGCGAAGCGCAGCTACGCTACGCCTCGCTCCCTCACGGGGAAGCACTCGTCGCGCGGTTAGTACGGTTACGCTGCGAAGGCCAATAGGGCCGCAGTTAGGGTTCCAATAAAAAAAAAAGATGATGGCTGATCTTTTCTGGGCAATCTTATGTCCACAAATTCTTGGCTGTACCATTTTTAATGTCTAGGAGTAACACTGCCCCTTGTGCCCCCTCCCTTCTGGCGATGCGCCTGTGGCTCAACCCAACGAATTCACCTAGAAAGGTAATTTGGGGTATGAGTTTTAAGCCAGTACTATCAGATGATGTTTTGTGTCGATAAAAATTGTTATGGAGTTTGCCTAAACTAAACCGATATGATCGTAACTGAGATCGTAACACATTTTTTTATTTTGACGTTGATTTACCTAACAAACCTTCAAACTTCGCCCTCTCTAATTCACACACGATTACAAAATACTGCGTTTAAGTTTCTCTAATAACTATTACTGTATTTATGGCATGGAGTAGGTATGTTTGGAATAATTTAGCCTGCCCACGGTGACAGACTGACCTCCTGAGACTTGTCTGTCTCGTTCTTTATTCAAACTCTTTGCTTTTCTTTTAGCAGAAACTAGCGATCTAACCTGGCTTCGCATAGAATCAATTACTTGTTTTACATATACCAAAACCCTGCTTAACTATTTCTTTATCCACAGTGAAAATCGTACTAAAATCCGCTGCCTGGTTTAGAAGAAAAGTAAAGAAACACAGAAAAACAGCCACTATGTATGTATAAAGTATTTATTTATAATTATAACTTTGTTTTATATGATGTTTGATAGTATAGATCTCTCTTTGGCACGTGTGTAATATCAAAGTGAATAGAAAAATACACCTCTAAGGGACCAATACCAAAAAACAGAAAGCTTTACAGACCAAGTCGCGGGCATTTTAGTTTCTTTTGACTAGTTTTGTTAGACACGTGTAAGTTTGTCGCTAACACGTGCTATAGCTGTAATGTAACACAAACTAAGACCAATGTTGTTTGATGCAATATACTTATGAACCTGCCAACCGTATCATTGTTGTAAATTAATAAAAATATCCCATCTTGTTGCGAAATGTATGGAAATCGAGATGTTTAGGCATGTTTATGACTGTAGTGTGAATAAAATAAAGAAAATTTATCTACTTTTTCTATAGCAGTCTTCATGTTGATACAACATTCATAAGCTCACAAGTTTGCGACTGAAAATATTTTGAACAAGTTCTAAAAGATTTAAGTATTTTCTCAAAATATTCCAGTCATTAGAATATTTTTGTATGCACCCGGTTCAGTATCTACAGTGGCATTTTTTTCTTTTTATACCAACACGACGAAAATGAGACGTAGCTTTTAACGTGAAGCTCCCAAGCCTTTTTAGAGTAAAATGATAAGTTGGTGATTATTTTGTCTAAACTGATAACAAAAAAGCATTAACACGTTTCCTCTGAATTATCAAGAATAACATCGTATGTGTTTATAGGAGGTAAGTATATATAGGTACGTTTGTGAAATAATCTCCATATCACGCTATCATCGTATCTACATGCAAAGATAATGCATATACCTATACACCAAGGTAGGTACCTACATATTATGACAAATTACGTCATTGTTTACTCAACTTCGTTTTTCACGTAGATTTTACTAAGACTTTACTCATAGGCAGTACTATGTACAAAGATCTACTGTACATATGCGACTGCACGCAGGCATATAAACAAACTCGAGATCGTAAACTTTTTGATTTATTATCCTTGTTATCGTCACCTTCCACACTCGTGGTTTCATATTAAATTCTGCAATGACATTTTGATATTAATTGCTTCGTTAAGAATTATTCCTTTGTGTCAGCAAATATGAGGTGTGATGATTTTATTTAATTACAAAGCAGTGAGGTGTGGCCTGGTTTAGAAGTTGTCGATGCCTTTAGTGGAATCTAGTTGCGTTGAGTGGATGGATGGATACTATTATAACTCGGCAGTCAGCAGGTAGCGCCCCGGGATAAAAACAACACTTGAAATGGAACGGACGCCGCTGCATCGCGCCTAGATAACACACCGGCTAGCAACTGCCTTGCCAACATGCTTATAATCCCCAAAACAAATCTCATTTTACCAGCCAAAATTAAATGATTGCAAAGTCAACTCAATACCTCATCACTTATGAATCAACATCTGTCTTAAAACTTCATGTCATTACAATAAGACGCCCTAATCACCCATTCACATCACACGTACAACGATAATATAAATAGGCCCTATCCAATGAATGAACTTATAACATGTAAATTCATCTCACAAATCGCGACATAGCACAGCGCGTAGGAGTCGGGCCCGAATGAAAATAAACATTTGGCTGGTGATGCTTACCTTTCAATTTTAATATTATCCAGATTAGCGGTTTTCGCACAACACTAGGAGAAGAAATGTCTTGTTTAGTGTTACACTGAACTTGTGAGCATGTCACTGACGGTGGAGGTAGTGATAGATAACAGGGCGGCGCGTATTACCCGCACGCCGGCTGAACCGATACTGGCGAGCGCAGCGGCGGCCGGCGGGTGCGCTGGCGTCGCTCACGCACACATGCGCGTTCATTCAAATAACGACGCCGCCTCTCCTCCACTCATGAATGGACGTAGTAGAACCAAGTAGATACCGCCGATAACATTACACCGGCCGCGCCGACCGACCGAATGAGTGTTATACAATAATTCCTACCACTTCACGACCAAAATGTTTAGTAATCTAAATTTTTAAGAAATACGACTCTGCCTAGTCAGCTCTTGAAATAAGGGCATTCGTTTAAGGCGACCTTCTTACAACTCCATAAAATAGTTCCATGGTGTTTTAATATTAGCAAACTGGTCCTTCAGGCCGGATATTTAGAAATAAAACAAATACATACAAAATATAATACTTGATATTATGATAACATTATAACATTGAAATAATATACTTTTGCTTCGTGCAATTTTGTTACAACTTACCTACTCGGTACTGTATAAATATTTATTTAATTAATTAACTTTAGGACAGTCCTTTAAGGAAAGTGGAAAGCTTGTGGGTCTTGTAGTCTGAACGAAGTTGTATGAAGTTGAGTAGTATGGAGTGATCCAGCTCAGCCTGTAAAAAAATACAAATTAATTTCAACCAAAAAAAATACAAAACTTAAATAGTATGATCATAAATCCATCATTAGTAAAATGGTAATTTGCGCAAAGTCGGAATCACACCATGAGATCAATAAAGTAAAGATGGGTGCATTTTATTTACATATTATTATTAATATTCTTATACCCAAAATATTGTATAATAACCTAAACCCTGAACCAATTCAATCCTAGGTTCTTTAAGATTTACAAAGCTTACTAAAAGCTCAATAATGTTGAGAAATTATCAGTATATATTTACATTGTTGAACCCTTTACAATGAAAAAAATACAGCATGAAACAATATTATGTCTTTTGTTATCCAAACTGAAACTACCAACTCGTTAAGTATCAATCCTTTTTGTTATCAAATCGAGATTAAAAAGAAATGTGAAGAAGAGGCTTGGAAGTCAACTATATATAACTATATACATTATTATGGATGGTCAGGCACAACTCTTTGCCACAAGCAATTTTTATTGTTGTTGGTTAAAGTTAAACTATATCTTATGGGCAATCTCATTAATATTGAATGTACTTTGGACTTTGCAATATTAGGGACATGACACACTCCGACCTATGAACACCTTTTTAATAGAACCACATGCTGTAGATTGATACAAGAGAGTTCATTAAATAGCCTGAGCGTTCGCGGGACAAACCTTCTTTGAAAGAGAATGGTTTGTGGATGACAATTACGAGCAGCAATAAAATATTTAAGTTATTTTTAAGTGTCTACTGTGATACTTCTTCACGTAGCAAATATTTATAATTGCACAATAAATATAATGTTTCGTGTACAGTACTGACCAGCGTCTCTCCCTCGCAGACCTGGTGCAGGTTCTCCGGCTTGACCAGCAGCAGGTTGCATAGCGCGTGCAGCGCGTCGAACAGCGCGCACGCCGCGCCGCGCCCGCACCACGCCGAGCGGTACTCCTTCACGTCGCATATCGCTATCATTGCACCTACACAAAACATACATTATTTAAAACACGGGGGGGGGCGCAGCCTATGGCTTAGGGGAATCAGCCAATGGTCAAGGGGTGCAGTGGAGGATGGGTAAAAGGTTTTGAAGGAAATGTCTTTGATGCCTTTGTTGAGTGATTACATATGTGGGTATAGAAGAATTGTATGTCAAAGTTAAATGAGTAAAACTGCATAAAAACATGACAGTACAATTTTTTGCCCTGCGTCCCCTAGGCGACGTCCATGCCAGCAGTATAAGCATTTACAATTTTATTACATTATCAGTGAATCTCGTTGGAATGCCACATACCCCTCCCGTTTTTATTTTCGCCAAGCCTAGGCTTTTATCTCCGACACATACAAAATAAAAAATCAAAATAACTTTATGCAATAAACTTAAGAGAAAGTACTTAGAATCGTCAAATGAATTTATTTTTTCTAAAAATGACTCGACCACCGTCATATTTCAATCGCCGATGTGATGTCATATAGCCCGGTGCACAGATAACGTGACCGAGTTATACAAATTTAAGTATTACTTAACATTATAAATTATAAAACAAATCGTGCATGTATCATCAGTATTAAAATGTTAAATGTTTGTGTGTGTTTTTTTAACATATAGCCGTTTTAACATTGTAGCCACCAAAATTCCGCAATTTTTCTTTTTTCAAATTTCCTTATACCCATACATTCATGAAATAAAAAGAATCTACGACATATTATTCATCAAAATCGGTTGAGTGATTAAGTGTTTCCAACGGAATTTAGGATCATACGTAACCCTACTTATTTGGGTTCACCTCATTCGGGTAGAATACGGATACGTTAATAACCGTGAATTTGCGTACATAAACACAATTGCCGAGAGCCAAGAGCTTTTAATGTTCATTTTATGTGAAACACCAACATACATCCACATAGAAACAATCGCAACTCATCTTGGCAACAAATGAAGCAAGAAATAATTACAACATACATATGTATTTTTATTTACTGTAAATCAATAATATGATAGAAATTAGGCAATTTTCAATACATTATAACGCTTGATTTAAAAAAAATATATAAATTTTCCGCGGACGAAGTTTGAAATGGAATTGTGGACATATAGATACATACATTACCTACATACTATAGGAAACATAACGGAAAGCTCCAAGCAAAGGACACTATTAGGTTAGGTTTGCTAACCACCATTAAGAATAGGAATTGTGGTATCAAATCCACGACAATGCGTTTTAAAAACAGAACAAGGATTTTTTTTTACTTTTAGACCGTTTTTTAACTCAGCAAGTAACATAAAGAAACTGCCACGACGATGTAAAATTTTAAATATTAATATATTATTTATTGTCCCAATTATAGTTTACGCTATTGCTCGACGCGAGAACACTGCAGTGTTACTTTCTATTTAAAACTCACATAAATGCTACATGGAATCTTCAAACTAATTACATAATGTGGATTTTGAATTTTGGAATCATGTTAATCAGTTACATGAAACAAAAAACATTATTTAAAAAGTTTTAAAGCTTATAATCAAACTCCTAATGCTGACTTTACGTGAAATTTCGTCGCAGTTAGTTATTTATAAAAATAAAACCCACATCTCTTGAAGCTAATACTTCAATATGATAAACCTTACAGCCATTACAGGATTCACTTGTTATACTAGTTTATAATATGTTTTCAAACTAGAATAGCTATAAAATGTTTTGCTCTTACCGGCGGAATTAAACTGGAAGTTCTGCAGATGTTCGTATATTACTCTGTGTAATCTGACAGCTAGTTCTAGAATAACGGCTTGCAGGTTTTCTCCCTCCAGACCTGAATGTATCTTCTCCATAGTCGTGTTCACATACGAAACTACCGCCAGGCAAGCCTATAGTATCAAATAAGAATGAAAAAATTACAAAATCATTTTCGCGTGCCGTGAGTTTGGATTACATTTCATTGTGTTTGATAGATAAAGGACAGTGATTAATTATCGTATCTGGTAGAAGCGGTTTACAAAGATTTATACAAATTGGTAACTGGAGTTGCTCGGATTAATATTCATGGTAGATTGATTCTTAAAATTTTACGGTTTTAGCAGGAACTCATATTTTATTATTCGTAGCAGGAACTGCAATAAAGAGGTATCTTATTTGTAAAGAAAACACTTGTCTCACAGCTAAATGTTAACTTATGACAAAGTATCCGCTATATATACAATTAGATTTAAAATCTATAGTTCCTTAATGATTTACTAAGCATTACTATTGTAGTGTAAGAAAATTTAAAGTTTTCCATTTAATTGATATCGTTAAATTGACCATCAATCGTAAAATATTCAGGGAAGAATCCAACAAGAAATATATTATGGGAGGGTAAAAACTTCATACAGGAGAGGCTAAAGTATCAATATCTCCTTCTGGTTTGAAGTCAGTTTTCTTCTGTTCAGTCTGTAGATGTAGTTTGACCCAGCCTACTACGGCAGATATCGCACGTTCTAGCCCCGCCTCTAACTTGCTTTCCAACTGCTCCATTATTGAGTTTTTCTTCTGAATACATTCACTTTGCTTTGATGATGAACTAAAATACAATATATAATTTTATATATATATTTTTTAAAGTGACCCTTATACTAACTTTATTATCCGTCTGTCTATCAAGACCTTTGAAATCAAAATCTATAGTTACTTCCCGTTGACCTAGAATCATAAAATAAGGCAAGAGGCAATGTCTTATTGTTCCATAGTTCAACTTCACTTTTACTACTTCAGTTATACTACGCATTTGCATAACTTTCCAAAATTATGAGAAGCAAGCATTTGGCCATGACTTTACTTGATGGTAAGTGACGATATGGCTGGATGTCGAGTATGCTTGCCAAGAAAATACCAACATTCGACTTCAAAAGGTCCAAGTTATACTGCTGGGAGAAAATTTTGATTTGAAATTTGTCACAAATCGCCACGAAATAATTGACGATAAATATGTAAGAATTTAAGTAGCAGGATAACTAATATATTTATTCATTATTTTATTTTTGTTTTATTTTTACATTATTGGATTCTTACCTAAAGCATGGGATAACAGACTCCTGGAAGTGATCTCCAAACATTTTGATAATTTTGTTGGCTTCTTTGACAATGTCGAAGAAGTAAATCTAAATGAAATAAAAATTTAGATAAGATTCTTACCCTAACAATAATTTAATATCAACCTGAAAATTCAAATTCAAATTCATTTTATTCGTGCACAATAATAATAATACATTAGGTAAATACACCAGATGTTGAGGCAAGGTAAGACAGGTATGTGCAGACAATTGGCATGCGAAAGTCATTTCATAAAAAATTAAATACAATCAAAATATAAAATTAAAATAAAAGAAAAACGATTAGCAATTAAATTATAGTTACTAAATAGTAATAGTAATAGTTATTAAATAAGTAAAGTTAAATGTCAAACAACAATAATAATATACAGAAAAATTAAAAGATCATGTCAGTTTATTTAAATTTTAAATAGGTAAGGGGTGACGCAAGCCTCAGTCATTTAAGAATTCGTTAATTGAATAATATGCTTTTTCAATCAATAGATTTCGCAGTCCTGTTTTTAAAATATTAAAATTATTTATGTCATGCAAACATTTAGGGATGTTATTATAAATTTTAGTGGACATAAATAAAACACTCTTTTGGACTGTTGTTTTACACGAAACAAAAAAATGATGGCTGTCGAGAAAAAGGTGGCGGTTTTTGCGGACAAACATGTACATTTCATAAATGTACAGAGAAGGGAGTGTTAGTATTTTATTTTGAATGAAGTGAGGTTTGCAACTATCAGTGGTTTTAAGATGACAAATGGCACGTACACATTTTTTTGTGCTTTAAATATTAACTCTTTGTCCGTCGAATTACCCCAGAATATAATACCGTATCGTAAAATGGAGGAAACATAGCCATGGTAAGCTGTCAATTTTGTTTTATGATTAACTTCTTTTGAAAGTAAGTATAATCCGTATGAGTATCTATTTAGTTTTTGCAAACAATTTCAATATGGGATTTCCAACTCAAACTGTTGTTCAGATGTAGTCCTAAAAATTTAATTGAGTAAGCGTCCTCAATTTTTTTCTTACTGTAGTTTGTAATTTTTTTTGGTTTTGTTGTTTCGTATAAAAAATGCATGATTTTTGTTGCAGTTTATTGTTTTTTCTAAGCTAGTATTTATTTCCATTACATATGAATTAAACAGGTAAAAATTGCTGTACTGTCGTCTGCAAATAGCACCATGGGATGAGGGATCGATAGAGGCAAGTCGTTTATGTACAGCAAAAAGAGCAAAGGTCCAATAATACTGCCTTGAGGAACGACATGTTTGACAGTGATTGTGTCAGAAACGTATGAAACTTCTGTTTTTGAACTAGAACATATTCTTGATATTAGAGTAATTTGCTTCCGATCTTTAATGTAGGTTTTTATTAGTTGAAGTGTGTTATTCCTTATACCGTATTTCTCAAGTTTGTGAAGTAGTATGTCATGGTGGACTCTGTCAAATGCTTTAGACATGACCATAAAGAGGGCTGATACCGGAAGTCCTTTATCCATGTTCGTCAATATTATATTCATGAAATTAAAATTAAAATATGTATCAAGTGATAATTTATCTTGTTTTGGACTTCTATAAATACAAATGATAGTTACTTTTGCTTCGGTCTAATATATTGTAAATAAAAATCATCAAATATATAATACAACAAATTATTGAAAGTTTCGACTCGCCAATTGTACATAGCCGATAATAAATTACATTTTTAAGTGGGAAAACTAATAATAAAGTTTATTGGCTTTAAAGATTCTCTTATTATACATATGAGTTTATAATAATCCTTTGTTTGTTTGAAGTCTTCTGGACCAATCATAATGATGCAGTAATCATTTTTTGTCCAGTTTCTGGTTTTCTAGTCTATATCCTTAAATAGAACTTCAATTCCACAGTTTGGATAGATGTATCGACAAATCCCGTAACCTTTAAAATTGTTATCTGCTAGTTGCAAGGTTTTTTGAGTCTTACTGCATTCAATTAGGTCGATTTTTTTCTTTTCTTGGTTTGGTTTACTTTGATTGCTGTCCGAAAATTTGATTTGTCTGTGTTATTTTGTGTTTGTAGAGCGTCAATTTCCCTAGTCAATAGTTCTATCTTTTTGTTTGCGTCTAATATTTGTTTGTTTAAATCTTGTATAACCTTTTCTAACTTTAATATTTGTGTTGGACTCTTAATATTATTACTTGTTTTAGATTTTTGTTTAAGCCTTGAAGGAGAAGAAATTTTACTAGTGTTAGATCCGACCTTTTTTAAAACTGAAATGGATTTTTCTTGTTGAACTAGTAATTTTTTTAATTCTGTATTTTCAAGGCTGAGTTCATCTCATATGGTGGTTTGGAGGGGTACTAGTTTTGGTGAGATAAAAACGGAACTATCTTAATTGTAAAGCTTCTATGTATTGTATTTATTCAGCCTGTTTTTATCATACATATTCCCCAGTTCTTTATCATGTGCATATTTAGTTATGAATCAATGTGATGCAGGTCACGATCACGTAATTAAATTAACAACAAAAAGCGTTACCTGTGGCGGTGTCTTGCTCTCTGCTATAGGAATCGACTGCAGTCCAAGATCGAGGGCGTAATCAACGTGTTCTATCAAGAGATACTGTATGATAATGTCCAGTAATACCTTCGCCGTGCCAGCTGACTCGTTTGATGAACACAGCTGATGAAATTAACAAAATCTAATTAATTCACGATTAATAACGTTAATTATTAAGCAGGATTAATAATATTAATTATAAGGCTGTTTGCTAATATTTTTAATTATTGACTTTTAGGTGGACTGTGCCTAAAGAATTTTTCCTAAAACTGAAAAGACAGATTCGGATGATTACAGAAGACAACAGCGGCGTTAAAAAGGCCCCTATACCATATAATATGATATAATATATACTAAATCTGAATCTTATACATATCAAAACCGTACCTTGATAACCTCGTAAATGCAAATTTGGTTTTCAAAATAAAACTTTGTAACAAGAAATTTGCAGTTAGGACCTCGATGGACACAAGATTAATAAAAATAATGAAGTATTTCATTAGTCTCTAAGGAGATAAGGTAAAATGAGGCATTTTTTTGCTTCTCTTGTAAAATTTCGTAAAATGATTTCTTCTTATTTTTTTATTTTTATTCAAGACCAGGCAGGCATTTGACCCCAAACCCGCCTGATGTTAAGCGGCGATGAGGTCTAAGGTGGATCATGCCTGCCCAGGAGAAACCTATTCACTCTTGCCTTAAAGAGGCCCAATTCCACACCCTTGCAGTACGCATAATAAAGGAACTATCGAAGCGTTTAGTCCGGATGGTAGGAATATCTACCACAAAAGGATGCAGCTTCAGCCTACGACTAGTATTCCGATTATAAAAGGGGGCCGGTGGAATTAAATTGTGCAATTCCTGCGCACACTCTCCGAAATGTATCCTATAAAAACCGATAGACACGTAACTTCGCGGCGGTGGCTGAGGTCATGAAAGTCAGCAATATCATCGTCAATCCCGATGATTCTTCGGGCTCGCTTTTCAACAGAGTCTAAAGCTGCTAGCTGATACTTGGCTGAACCATACCAAAGGTGACAACAATACTCCAAACAAGGCAGAATTTGAATTTGCGCCTTATACAGGACAAGCCGTTGTTAGAGCGTAAAGTACCGCCTAACCCGGGATAGAACACCAAGCTTTTTAGGCGCTGTTTTGGCTATAGACTCTATGTAGGAGCCGAAATTCTTGTTCGACGATATTTCCAGGCCAAGAAGTTGCATATGATTAGTTATCGGTATCGATACACCCCGGAAAGTCGGAGTCAGCTGGAAGGGTCTCCGTTTGGCGGAAAAAACACACGCCTGTATTTTGGCTGCATTGAATCTAACAAGATTGGCTTCACCCCAGTCCGAGACTGCCTGAAGTGCCAGATTCAAGCGCTCAACTAGAGACTCTCGACAAGACTGAGTTTCATTCCGACTGGCCCGAGAACTGGAGAAGTATCTGTCCGTAACAGTAGTGTCAGCTGCATAACCAACTGTTCCAGGAACTAGCAGATCATTTATGTGTAGCAGGAATACTGTTGCGGACAGAACTTACCCCTGGGGAACACCAGCGTCGATTGCTTGTTGTTTGGACAAGAGACCATCCAAAACCACTTGAATCGAACGGTTCCCGAGGAAGTCTGAAATCCAATTACAAAGGCCAACCGGAATCCCAAAAGAGGGAAGCTTGCTTAATAGGCTACCGTGCCAAACCCGATCAAAGGCCTTGGAGACGTCAAGTGAAACTACAATGGCTTCACCGTATCTCTCTATAGTCTCGCTCCAAAGGTGGGTGGCGTACACAAGAAGATCCCCAGTAGACCGACCACGGCGGAACCCAAACTGACGGTCACTTAAGAGATCATTGTCTTCAAGGTGGCCGAGGTTGTCTTATTGTGAATTTAAGTGTAAGATTGTCTATGATATTAAACTAATTCAATCATCTTTAAGATCGTCTGCAGTTTTAGTAGTTCTGCAAATAAGATCGCCGGTGCTCTTAAAAAGGAGTTCGAACATTACCAACCTAAGTGCTTATTAAGATGCAAAATATAAAAAGTATCCCTATATAAAAGTTGCTTACAGTTTTACATCTCAGAAACGATGTCTGTGCATCTTGCAGCATCCTCGTGACTAGCGATTCGCTGAGGAACGTCTCGCCTCCGTAGTTCTCTATTTGAGCGATGTTGATGTTAGCGCGGGTCCCGATCACCGCTTGAAGGTCGCGCCGCAGCTCTTGGAAACTAAAACGTTATTTTATTTATTTAGTTACACACCAGATATATAGCTATTAATTTGTGGGTGAGTGTGTGTGTGTGTATGTACTTTAAGTAATTTTTAGTCAGACAAGCAAACATCAACTTTTTCTTAACTACACTTTTACTTCATCAGATTTAAACAACGAAAATTGTAATTGAGTACAAGATAATACTTTTTTAAATTGAATTCTGAAATCAGTGGGCTGTAGTATTACTTATCAAATTCAAGTTTTAACATAGATTTGTATTTGGATCTTTCACAAGCTTTTACCGGTGTTAGTTAAACTGGCATAATTATAGTAGAATTAAACCCTGATAAAAATTACAGTAAAATTTTAATAACTTACCCTCCTCCTTGAATCTGCTTCTTGACGTGTTGTTTCTCAGAATAGTAACCATTGAGTGCGGTGGATAAAACAGCTTTGAGCCTTCTAGTCTCGAGGGCGGAGTACCCGTCACAGGCAGCGGCCATCGCTCCATTAATGAGAGCCTCCCTTCGAAGATCCCCAGTGGAACTACCATCAGCAGACACGAGACCTGCTGCCACCAGCTCGTCGCATACTCTTTGAGTGCTGTGGTAGTACATAGTTATTTTTATATGTCTGGTAGAAGTAGTTGTATACAGTACTAGTCTGTAGTAACAGTTGTGCTATAGTAGCTGTATTGTATTTGAGTTGTTTGTATTTAATTTTGAAGTTTTATAATAGTGTTAAGGTATCTTTTTTCACATTAAATCAACACACACATTGACCCAACTCTGCACTGAGAAGGAATCTTGTATCACAGGTACCAAACAATGATATGGTTGTTCCAAAGATATCAATATTAAATCTAATACCAGAAAGAAAGACGATGCATCTTGTAAACATCACAAAATACCGTTGCCATGTCGCTTTAAATTTAAATAATTTAAAATATTTTACCTTGTGTAAGTTTCATACAGATTTTTCAAGTATTTTTCTATGTCATTTTTATCTGCCAACTTAGTTTGTATATACTTTTGTAGCTTTAAATGAAATATATTTAGAACAAATTTGCTCATAACTTGTTCAGAATTAGGGAAGACTGCACTTATAATGGTATAGTTTTTTTTACAGAGTGGCAATACCGCCGAGAATATGTCTTTACCAAGTAATGTATTCTGAAATAGTAAAAAGTTAAATTCAATCAACAATTTTTTTAAAAATTATTATTAAAGGTATCCAAAACACTAAACCAATCTTTGCTTTTAGCAAAGTGTTGCATATCATGTTCAGATTGTTATTATTTTTTAATAATTTAAAAATAACTACATATTTGCAATAACATAGAGGTATATAGCATAATAATAATGACACGCATTGACTCAGCCCTGCACTAAGAACTAATCTTGTATCACAGGCACTAAGTAACGACACAGTATCAATTAAATACATAAATAAGAATACTATATCCTAGACCAGAAAGTGAAATTATGCATCTTTCAAATAAAACAAAGTTCCGCCTTCACAAGTAAAGGCATAGATATAATGAAGAAGTCCTACCATTTGGCTTGTTTCAATATAAGCATCAACACATTGAGAATATCCTTTAAAGTTTGTCATGATGTTAGCTATGTCTTTCATTTTATTCAGATTTCCTTGGTTTTGGGCTTTCACAAAATCTTCAATGAGATTTCTTTCAATTTCATCATATTTGGACTCTATTTTCTTTTTTGCCACCTCAAACTTATCAGCTGGTAACTCCTGTGCTATTGTATGGAGTTTTTGTATGACATCTGCAGCTTCATTTAACTGGGGAAATATTACAACATGCATTAATTCATCAGACATCTTACCAGTTAGCTCTTTAATGAAAAAATAATCAATTACAAATGTATCTTAGTCTTATAGAATAAAATACTTTAAAATGAGCAATGATCAATCATTGTTATAAGAATAATAAATAAGATAAGAATCCATAACATATTTTACTCAGGCCTGAAAACATTGGACATCTCTAGTGAATCCAGAGAGGGGGAGCTAGGGCCTCAAGGGCCTCAAGTCTCCCACAAAATTTTGTAAGTGAATCGTGTAGCCCCCCTTATATTTCGTTCTTGGATCCACCACTTTTGGACATTGTTTAATTTCTGTTATTTTATTTAACCTCTACTGAAATAAGCATCTAAAATTCTTATCATTAAATTTATATCAAAATTTTATGCCTTCTCTAAAACCACCAAATTATTTTATAAGGACTATCATTACCTTACTAGGGTCATTGAATAAATCAGTAAGTACAGGTCCAGGGCTCATGAAGTGTGACAGATGTGAGAGAAGATCCCTAGCAGCGGCGGCGCGTGTTCTTGGAGCCCTAGCCGCACCAAGTTTCTCACCAACGTCAAGGGCTCTGCCCCCACAACGAGACATTCGCTCATCTAGTGAGCTGAACACATTCACACAGTGCTGAAACATTATTGTAACCTTTAAGATGTTTTATAGATTATTGTGTATAATAAAGATTAAATAAAAACTACAGTCTGTCAAGTAAGAGCGTGGTCGACTTTACCGACAGTTAATGAAAGATTTCGCTCTAATTCCTTCGCGAGCCGATAAAGGGAAGCTTTGTCCTTGATGCATTGTCAACAAAGTTTCAGTTGTCGTTGATCTTTTGAAAGAGAATCACGTTAAACGCCATGAGTGCTAAGTACGCGTCGCGCTACGAGGCTGTGTTCCTTTGCATCCACCCGAAAGGTCCCAAAATGTCACAATCAGCGGCTGCTAAATATATGAGAAAGTCGAAGGCATTTGTACAGAAGTGGATACAGCGATATAAAGTGGCTAAAAATGTCGATGATTTACCAGAACGTGGTTCGATAGGAAAAGTGAACAAAAAAGATGAAAAAAGAATAGTGAATCTGTTTTCGCGGAATCCTGCTTTAACACTGCGGCAAGGACAAGCAAAATTAATAGCAAAAGGTTTAGATATATCCTACGAAACTATCCGAACCCTTCTTCGTACTCATGATCTGAAATGGCGCAACACAATGAAGAAGCCTCTGTTGACTGAAAAACATGTGACAAAGCGACTCGCTTGGGCGCATGAGAATATTGATAGAGATTTTGAAAATGTCATTTTTACTGATGAATGTTCTATATGGGCACGTTCTGTCCTCACGCGAGCCTGGTCAACTTCCACCAATAGGCTTGTTCAGCGGACCGTAAAACATGGAATAAAGGTGCATCTTTGGGGCTGCTTCTCAAAGCAGGGATTCGGCACTTTGTACCTCTTTACTGACAACCTAAATGCCGAGAAAATGATAAAAATTTACAAAAAGGCTTTACTGCCATCTGCCAAACGATGGTTCATCACAAAAAATGAAGATTGGATTCTGCAGGAGGACAACGATCCTAAACACCGCAGCAAGCTCTGTACTCAGTGGAAGACTCAAT
This sequence comes from Choreutis nemorana, assembly GCA_949316135.1. NCBI lineage: Eukaryota > Metazoa > Arthropoda > Insecta > Lepidoptera > Choreutidae > Choreutis > Choreutis nemorana. Next base: position 3,928,880 of record OX438611.1, read on the forward strand.
CTGGCATCGTTACATTGGATTGGCCGTCGCAGTCGCCCGATGCAAACCCTATTGAAAATGTGTGGGCATATATTAAACAGAAGCTTCGTGGAAGACGCACATGCACTTTGAAGCAGTTGTCTTACGAAATTCGTCGGATCTGGAGATCCTTGCCACTAGAATAAGCCGTCAAATTAGTAGAAAGCATGCCTCGGAGATGCCAGGCAATTATCGACGCCGGTGGTGACTGGACACATTATTGACCGAATTGCATCATTGTTTGTAATGTGTACAATGTATATATAAATATGAAAGTTTCATAAAATATTTTTTTTATAAATTAACACGACCACGCTCTTACTTGACGGACTGTATATTTTTACATTTTTCAGTGCATGCGTAATTCCTATAGGATAATTTATAAATGTAAAATCAGCTTCTGCCTGTAATTAATCGGCCTAACTCTTCAATTTAGACTAAATGCAGTAAAAATTTTTTTTGTTTTTCAGGATATAATTAATGTCCTGTTAAACTGGCTATAAACTGGCTGGCCTGGTGAGAAGGTAGAAAATAAAACTTTGAATTTAGCTTTTAGTATTAGATTTATTACCGTATGCTGTTCCAGGGTCTCAGCTAGTTTGGCTCCATATAACCTCTCCTCCTCCTGCACCGCCTGCTCTAACCTCAGACATTTTCTCTCTTGCCTCTCTTGAAGAACCTTCAATTTAATAAAAGTCCTTTCATATAAAAACAACTAAATGTTCAATAAATTATCCTAATATTATATATATAAACTATATGTAAACAACAGTATATGTAAAAACAATAAGGGATATTTAAAACCACTCTGGACATTTATTATTTTACATCCACATATAAATATTTTCTGATTTAAAATATAATTAAATGAGTTTAATAGAAAATGTAAATAATATCATTATACATACTTCAGTAGCAATACTATACAGTGGCAGTACTGTCATTGAAGCCCAAAAACCCGGCTTGCCCTATCAAACTAAAATAAGTTCGTGCTCTTATTAATTAATTAACAAATCAAACAACTTTTTTAAAGCCACCGAAATTGTGGTTTTGCTGACATGTTCCTAAGCTTTTGAGAGTTTTGCTGAACTCGCCACGCTAGCAAGTCCACAATGGAAGTTTGAAGTATATCTCTCGGCTTGCCCTGTACTAAAACGTGGCGTGCCTAGACTGATAATCTACTATATAAAAAAGTCGGGTTTTCCTTCCTGACGCTATAACTCCAGAACGCACAAACCAATTTCCATGGTTTTGCATTCGTTGGAAAGGTCTCGGGCTCCGTGAGGTTTGTAGCAAAGAAAATTCAGTTCTTCATCTTTTAATCACCAAACGAAATGTTACATAAAACGAAGCCATCTGGTGGCGAAACGGAGTTCACCGGGTTTGCTAGTATAGCATAAAATGCCAGATTTAAAATGATGAAATATGTAATGGTTCAGTTTGAACAGCAATCCATGATAGCTACCAAGTAGTTATGTATTATAAAGGAGTTTCATATTGGTTGGTGAAATACAAATGTGTATGTACTGTGGTCCCCTTTAGATAGGACCTTCATACTGCCTACACGTAACATATTGATAGAAATTTCAAAATCGAAAATGCTTAAATGTATAAAACCTTTAGGTCTTGAATAGCTTGTGTAAATATATCGTGAATCATCTCGGGGTCAATCTGATCGTCTTTGAGCCGAGACTCCTGCATGCTGCGTCTCACCATCCTCTCTACGAATTCATCAGGATCGAAGGGATCCTTAAAAAAACGATATTTTACTATAAGTTTTATTTCCAAACCGACAACATGATAATGATAATAAATCACTTACTTGTTCTAACTCTTTTAGGTATTGGTTCATCATCTTGTCAAGAAATTAGGAGGATCTTTTCTTTTCGATACCAAATCTTAGCCACAAATAAGTTTTAATTAAACAGAAAGGCAAATAAAAAATTATTTTGTTTTCTTTGACAGAGCGCCCTCCCCTTTTGTATTTCATAAAAAGCACCCCCCCCTCAGTCTGATGTCAATGTCTTTATTTGACATTTAAGCAACTTTTTTATCCGGTAAACGTCATTGTGTATTGAATATGAAAAACCGAGTTACTTGGCGGGAACGGGAAGTATTAGTTATAATTTTCTTATTTTATTGTCTTTTCTTGTGTATCAGCAGAGTTTTATGTGTAAAATGCTAGTGTTTTAACCAGTAAATGTCTGTAGTGCTGTACAAGTGTGGAGCCACCACTCCCCGTTCCCGACAAGTAACTCCTGCCAGCTTCTTCTCTTCTTCTTGGTATAATTCTTCCCTTTTGTCGGGAAAGGCAAAAAGCTTTAGCCAATATAGCACAAGTCTTCCGTGTTATATTTTTCTTCTTTCTTAATTGTTTCTACAGTAACATGCTAGTAATGTTACTGTAGGCTTTATTGAGTTTCTTGGGAGATAGCGATAAGAGCAACCAAATTGTCGTATTATACTTTCTCCACACTTGTATAACAGTACAAATGTTCACTGGTTCAAACACAGCATTTTACACATTAAAGTCTGCTGATACAAAAGAAAGGACAATAAAATAAGAAAATTTCAACCACCACTCCCCGCCAAATAACTCCACAACTACCAGCCAACGAGAAAAATGTCATTTACGTTCTAGTTCTGGGTGAAAAAAACTAATCCTAGTGAAAAGTACCGAATGTAAAATCATTAACTTTGGGAATTTGGGAAACCTATGTCCAGGGTGTCTAATAAAAAATATGGTCGGGCAAATATAGTACTACATGAACTTTTCGACTATAAGCTTTTATTAGCCGGGCTCGCGGTCAAGACGTTTTACAATGATGTCAATAACCTTGACCGAAGAATGTTTGCATAGCTTTGTCTCAATTTTCCATTCCCCATGTCATTCAGGATACACCATTCAAAAGTCAGCTGACTTAAGGACTACCTGGGAATGGGATGATTTTTAAGGCGGCAGCAGTCAATGTCTTTCGAATGCTGATGATACTAGCTCGGTTAAAATTTCGCTACTGCTGGAATTCGAACCCAGAACAATTTCCATAATAGCCAGCAATAGGTACACTGCCTACCCATACGTTGACGGTATATACGGTCAACCAAAATTAAAATATCTGCTAAATAGGATAAATGCTTTAAATAACATTTTAGATTGAATTTTGATTTAAAATTAAATGATCCATGGTGGACAAACCATAACTATTTACCTAGAATCATGTCAAAAAGACCATGAAGGTTTGTAAAGTTGAGGTGTTTTTATTATTAAGTAATTTATTTCTGGCACATTTGAATTATTTATAATTTTTGAAACAAATGATAAAACGTATATCAATGTAACTGTCACGACTTTTTTTTGAAAGTTTTCTTACTTAATTAAAAGGGTTTTTTAATATCCAAATTCTTTGTGATGTCGTAATTATTAATCAAAATCTTGTGCGTATTATTTGCGATTTGTTGCTTTTATATTTTATTACTCTCTTATATGAGAGTTGAGTGTGAGCCTTAAAGTTACAGTGGAGAAGCAAAATATTTTGACAACAGCCTAAAAATCCTTGAATACACTGTGAGTCCTGAGATGTCCAATGCATCCTAAACGGGTTAGGATAAAGTCTGTAGAGCCCCATGGCTGAGCGCCTTAGCCCAAGGAGCTCCGAGGTAAATGCCTTGGAACAAAGAGGCTATCTTATTGGCAAAAAAATTGGTCAAGGATCCTATGCTACTGTCCATCTAGCTGAATACTGCGATGCATCTAATCCGAAGCGAATGCAGCTGGCATGTAAAATCTTTGACAAAGAAAAGGCACCGAGGGATTTTTTAGAAAAGTTTTTTCCTCGAGAGTTAGACATCCTAACGAAGATTGAGAATCCGCATATCATCCAAGTGCATAGTATTCTTCAACGAGGACCTCGAGTTTTTATTTTTATGCGCTATGCAGACAACGGAGATCTCCTTGACTTTATAAAACGTAATGGTGTTGTACCTGAAAACCAAGCTAAGCTATGGTTTCGTCAGATGGCTAGTGGCCTACAGTATTTACATAGCAAAAACATCGCTCACCGTGATCTAAAGTGTGAAAATATACTATTGTCTAGAAGATTTAACGTTAAACTTGCTGATTTCGGTTTCGCGAGATTTTGCACTGATGGAGAAAACAAAAGAGTTTTGAGTCAGACGTATTGTGGGTCGGCTGCATATGCAGCACCAGAAGTTGTTAGTGGTACTCCTTACAACCCAAAACTCGCTGACGTATGGTCTCTCGGAATAATTTTATTCATAATGTTAAATGCATCAATGCCTTTTGACGATTCAAACTTACGTAAGCTGCTGAAGGATCAGATGTCGAGGAACTGGATATTTCGCTCTAGAATTCGAGATACAGTTTCAGGGGCAGCTAAGTCTATAGTACGCCATATATTGGAGCCAGACATAACACTACGGCTAACACTGGATAGAGTGCTGTCCCACGAGTGGACGAGGCCTCGCAAGGATAAGAGTGCAAGTCTCATGGGTCGGCTGGTGCAGTCGGCGCCTTCGCCCCCCGGCAAGGGCGAGTATGACGAAGCAGGCACGTCAGCTGGAGCACGTGTCTCCGGTGACCACCGCGAATCGGCTCGTGACCGACACGACGACATCCACATGCGTTCTCGTCACTAATTTAAATAGTTTCACTGACCGTATCCATAAGTTAAAGTGCATATAACTTTTGTTTTGACCAACGACAACCGAAATTTTTCTTTGTTTTTATTTTTTACAATTGACGATTTTACTTTAGTAAGTCGCCATTAGTAAGTGTATAAAATTCTGTAAAATCCATAAATTTCTTTTTATTTCATACCTACTCGAACATTAGCATATTTTAGTTTTGACATCAGTGCCACCTATGAGAGAAAAACGATTCCATCTTTCGTTCATCATAATTTATTCATTTAGCCCTGAAAGAAAAACTATTCCTTTAATCCTTAGGTAGTATGTATGTAGGTACCTAAATCTCTGTACCTCATTAAATTAATTAGATAAAATTTAATCAGAAACTTGAGTTATAGATACAGAATCATGTTTTTCTTTTAAATGCGGTGGGATGGTGTGGCTGCACATCTGCGTGGTTCTAATGACTGCGTTCCCGAGGTACCGGTTGGCTGGGTCCTGCCTCACCACGTGCAGGAAAGTGTCGCCCACTGTGAACTGCACGTCAGGAGGCGCCGCCCAGTCGCAGACCGTGGCTTCTGCGTGACTTACTGCTGGCGGGTTCAAGCAATACAACTGTAGTCAAAGATACGAATTATCCCTTTGGTCCCACTAAAACTAATTCAATGGTTAAAATATTTTTAAATGTAATTTTATGACTTCATTTTTATTTAGTACATTCGAGGCTACGATACTACATAGGTGTCTATGGTGTCACTACTCGTGTTCATCGAGATTTGAGCTTCGAACCCATATCGTTCAGCGAGCGAACGATCATTCAATTTTATGTTAAAAACCGGTTTTAAAAGAAATCGGAAACAATTATTGTTTCCAATGAATTTTTAGCTGGAATAAATAGTAAAATAATCAAATTTTCGATTTTGACTCTTAACATATATTTGATTACTGATTAAAGTTGTGTTACTGTCTCGTTCTTACGTTAAAAAATAAAAATATTTTGTGGCCGCCGTTGCAAAGTGTTTGATTTTGGATGAACTGTCAAAAGTGGTCTTTCAAATTGGACAGACTTTTAACCTTTGATAACACACTTACCTGCTGATAAGCTTCATGTTGTCCTGGTTGAATGTAAGCGACGGGGTAATTGAACTTGTATTTGGTGATATAATCGGTAGCTGGAAAAAGACACAACATATTCCGCTATGTATAATATGTTTAGTATCTAAGCGTAGTATATTTTATAATCTTACTGCGATTGTACACAAAGTACGAGTCATACACGCACACGAAGGGTTCTAAGATGTACCTAACATAATTGAATTTATGAGATAGCGATTTTCAAGCTCGAGAAAAGCTCCCCAAAATCACTTTAAGGAGCAAAAGAAACACTGACTCATTCTCTGAGAATTTCAAGCTGTTAAGTATGTACATACAACGTTTAATGAGATTCAGCCTGCTGACAGACGGATGGACAGCGGAGGCTTAGTAACATTAGTAACTCACGATGCGGTTTTAAATTACAGCTGCCGCGGCTACGGAACCTCAAAATACACATTTCTATGGAAACACTAAATCAAATCAGCTGCTGCAACTGCAGTTTAAAACCGCATCGTGAGTTCTTAGCCTGATAGGGTCGCGTTCGCAACCTTGAAACTTAGGTACGAAAACCTGAAAACCTATCTTTTCTATTTCACAACTTTTTTATATTACTAGCGACCCGTCCCGGCTTCGCACGGGTGCAATTCTGATACTAAATATACAACAGAATGTCTACGATATACAACGTTTATAGCTTTTTGTCAATACACAATACAAACATGTTTTCTTTAGAGGTTACTATTGAAAAAACGACATATAATTGGCCACGTGAAAAACACTCAACGCTCAAATCTGCCCCATTATTAGTACTTAATTAGATAAAGATTAAAGCTGTATTGCTTAAAGTCACTTCGTAAATAAGCCACTATTTCTCGTGAAAAGTAAAGGATAAAAATGGTTACTGTAGGTTAACTGTATGAGATAGATATATCCCATTACGGACTTTTTTGTGGACCTTCTCAAAGTGTACAATAGTGTTTTACATTATTTCATTATATCTCGTAGGGTACATTCAGCCAGCGCTTTCAATGCAAGCGCAAAAAAATTGGTTTATTTATATCACCTCAGATGCTCCCAAAATAATCAGTGTTTGTCAACTGTAATAAGCATTTATTATCACCATTTAAACCTTTCTCTTGAATCACTCTATCTATTAAAAAACACATCAAAATCCGTTTGCTTAGTTTTAAAGATCTTTGCATACATAGGGACAGACAGCGGGAAGCGACTTTGGTTTATACTATGTACTTGATTAGATTAAATTGTGTACCTACTGTACTTACATTTTGTAACGTTAGTGCAGTGCGGTGGATTGTTGTTTAACTCTTCTAAAAACACTCCCGAAAATTGATTTATTACTATTGTAATAGAGAGCTGAATGACAATCTTCATTGTTTTTAGTAAGTATTTTAAGTAAATTATAACTTATAGGCAAAATACCTAACGTTCGAGTTTGTGTACCTAGTTGCTTGGTCGGGCGGTAGGGGCTCGAATGGCGTGAAGTGCTTATTCCCTATCTATTTGTATTTGAACTCAGTTGCAATGCAAATGTAAATATATACCTACCTACATAATAGTTATATCAATACAGTCGTAATTTAATTTATCCGTATAACATTACTCATCGCAGTGCTAGAAAAGACATGAGTAGATGTATGGGCTAGGTAGGTATGCAGCTGACCACTTAACCATAGCAATTACAACTGTTTAGATCAAAACAGACAGTTTGAGTCCTCTTGACAACCCGAAGAAAAACGAAGATATTTCAATATTTCCACATATTATTATATTGATATATTTTATTTTTCTTTAGATTCAATATTTTCACATGCATCTAAAGTACCTAATTATCTCTTGACAAAAGAAATTAGACCAAGACCAGACCTTAAGAAAATAAATTAAAGTTCGTAAAGAGACAATGAGTCCTTAAACCCTCATCTCATCCTTACCGCTTTTATTTTTATTTATTATTTAATTTGTTTTTCTTTGTTTTAAGAATTTATTTTTATTTATAATTTAAATAAAATTACTTGGATCAACTATAACTAAGTAGGTCCGTGAAGTTTATAATTAATGTCAAATTAATTAGTATCCTGAATAGAAATTTTATCTGCAAGTTCTTTTAGTTCCTCAATGTCCCGCCAGAGTTCAGCATGATACATAGCAGCCGTTTCAACTTCCATCTCGGCTGCAGCTACTGAAAAATAATATTTTATACTAATTATTACTACTTAAATAATTTAATACTACTTAAACTTGGTTTGTTTTTTATGTTTAACGGTGAAACCGAACCGAGTCAATTTTGATATATTTTAGGTAATACTTTGACAAAGAATTAAGTAGGCGGCCGGCCGGGGCCATTGAGATATACATATTGCGACATTGCGAACTGATTTTATATCAAGGATTAGTGGATGTCAGCATCTTTTACTCCAAAAGTATGTTTTGAAACTTAAAAAAGCTAGACGATTTATAGTCCAAAGCTATTATGCCCTTCTTATGTCATGAGATATTGCAGAAGTTTGTATTATGAAACTAACCTAAACCCTGTTCTTGTTGTTCAGCTGTTTTGAGTAGTCTATGGCCAATGTAAGTTTTAACGCACACTTTTTGTTCGAGATGACTGTTCTTTACTTAATAGGTATCACTAGTGATGTAAATTGATTTTTTTTGCACTTAAATATATTTTACTAGAACATGTAATTTATTTGTTTTCAATTGTGCCAAATATATAACGTGTAAAAATATTAGAAAAAACAGATACCGGTGTTTTTCTTTCGCCTGAACATTCACGTTCATAAACTAAACTAAAGCCAATATTGCCAACAATTTTAGATATACTTTATACTTCAGATTTTGCATCACACATTTCATTAATTTCATAATGAATAGGTATGTGCTACACATACTGCCTTCTTAAACAACGTTATTTTTATTTATATTAGAAAAAATCAGTTCTGACTTTACACAGATGGAATTGGGGTTACTAGCTTGAGTAGGTATTTAATAAATTACGCAACGTAGAAAGAAGTTGATACTCACATCGTAGTTTTTTTACTATAATCACACTTTTTTTTAACCTTGCCATGTCGGATTCGATTTCGTTGTGTATTTCTCCATAGAAATTTGGTAGATTTATATCAATACTTTGAAGGGGCCTCACAGTATTAGGTTGTTTATTCATAGTATTCATTTTGCTACAATAAGATTGCCAAAAACATAAAATATAATATTTTTGACTTCCCGCCGTAAATTTTCTTTTTATGATTCTCTTTTGTCGGGAAAGGCAAAGAATACACCACAAGTCTTCAAGTCAAAATGATGAGATGATAAATTAGATAATGATAATTAATTAACAATTGAAAGGATTAAAATTATAGATGATTCGACTTTCAGTAACATGCTAGCACGGTTACTGTGGTTACTTGGGAAATGACGAAAAGAACAGTCAAATCATCGTATTTCACTTTCCCCCAACTTGTCCGGCACTACAGACATTCACTGGCTAAAAGATTAGAAGTCTAGACACTATCTTCTGCTAATAAACAATGGTCAGGTTCTTTTTTGTTTTATTTCTTACCTTAATCTAAATCTGTTAAAGTTAATATTATGCATAGAGTAACAAAAAGTATTTTTATTTTCAATTGGAAATGTCATGCAAAATAATGATAAATCTTGATTTTTATCCTTAAAATGGATAGTTATTGACTATTTACTATTTTTAATTATGTAAAAACTATCCATGCTTAATTACTATTATCACAATAACGTTTAAAACAACATGTTTTAATTTATATTTTTCCTGGCTAATCGTTAAACAACCAGTGCCTTATTAAAACAAAAACGAAATCGTTAGAATGATTACAATACATACTTTTTGGACGATATTATCAACGTCAAATTTAAGATACTAAATTGAAAGATCATTTTGTGACGTTTAACTTTCAGTTATCTCTTTCAATTACTATCGTTGTCATGTAATGCTATCTCTTTCGGTCTCTTCTATTGGATTTTATTAGATTTGACTGGTTTATTCCATTCTTCTTTCTATGCAAACTGCGAATCAGTGATGGGTGATCACACAACTATTTTTGTTTTTTAGTGTTATTTAGCTACCAATCCAGGTTGTCTAATGATTTTATATTAATACGGTTGTTGTTATTGTTGTTTCTAATAAATCTCTTCAAGATGATGAGTGATGATGATCGTGATATTGATATAGAGAGTGATGTGAGTATTATCTAGTCGCTTTGACATTTTGTAAATTTATCATGTTTATTTTGATGTTGGATACATTTAACTTTTCAGGCTGAAAACGATTCGGACACTCGAGCGGCCGCGAGAAATAATTTAAGTGGTACTGGATACTATTCGCAGGTATCTATTTATTCTTTACTTCCAATTTGCAAAATACCATGTGACATTTATCATTGACCTGCTCTTTCGCTGTTTTGAGTGGTTTCTATTAAAGGATAGGTTTTTGAATTTTGTATACTTTTTCGTGTTTTCTATTGTTGAAGGCCGAAAAAAGAGCACATCATAATGCTTTGGAAAGGAAGAGAAGAGACCACATCAAGGACAGCTTCACTTCACTCAGAGACTCAGTACCTGCCTTGCAAGGAGAGAAAGTGGTATGTACTATTGCTCATTCATTTACAACAATGATTACTGTATTATTTGACCATTACTTTTACAATACTTGTGTTGTAAATTAATAATGGTCTTTTCTTCTATAATGTTTAATAATATATTTCAAATGGGTATAACAGTTAGTGCTACTTGTTTGTAGACTGCTTCTGAACAACATTCTACCTTCCAGGCAAGCCGAGCTCAGATTCTTAAGAAAGCTGCAGAATATATTCAATTTATGAGACGGAAAAATAATTCACACCAACAAGATATTGAAGATCTGAAACGACAAAACAGTTTACTTGAAACACAAAGTAAGTTTACTATGATCACAAATATCACATTACTCTTTCTCAATATAATTGCAATATAAATTAAGTCATTGGGATAAAATTTATTTTTTAGCTCAAATAACAATAGTAAATAGTATGATCTTGAGATTAATTCCCTTTTTTGTATAATTTGTTAAATGTTATTAAATTTAATGCATGCATGTACAGGTCATTTATGATTTTGACTTATGCATAGACTGTAAAGAGATCCTTCAGTTTTCCATTACAAGGTTTATTAAAAGTTAATTTATGTATTTATTTCAGTTAGAGCATTGGAGAAAGCTAGAGCCACCGGTAACTATATGGATGCACATGAGCTTGGACTTGGCATAAAATCTGAGGGTAGCTCTCATGATTCAGACAGCTCTGACGGAGAGGGTACAACCAGACGAGTTAAGAAACTGAAAATAAATGGTGTCAATGTGTAGTGCAAGTTGTGGTTGATATGCAACCCACAAACAACCCTTTGAGATGGTTTTACTTGATGGACAAGGAAACATAATAACTGTGACTACTGGAATGTGTTTACCAACAGTGTAATGTAACATAATTAGTGACTTCTTGGCTTCCAATTGCCTACAATATACCATAATATTATGTAGTTTACGCCAAAATGTTTGTTTGTGTAAGTGAGCCAGCAGTGAATTTTTTAATAATTGCATTTGTAAATGCATGTTAAGTATGACCCATCTCAACTTTTCTCTTTAGTGTAACTTCTTTAAAAAGTTAAAAGTAAGTTTATGTTTAAGAACTATGAGAAACATAAGTTTTAAGTTCATAAAGCCCTATTTTCTTAATGTGTACATTTTGTTTTAGAAAAAGAAATTAATCTTCAATTTTATTTTGTAGTAAAAAAGTAAAATTTTGTATCATTTTAGTTCAAAGAGAATTTTAGAGTAAAGAACAAATGATTATGTCTCTCAAACAGTAGTGGTTGAAAATTTTAATTCACATATTGAGTTGATTGATAGTTGTTATTAATAAAAAATAGTAAATATTTTATAAAGTAGTAGGGTGAAAATATTTTTTGTTTAAAACCTTAAATACCTTGCAATAGTTTACAAATAGTTAAGATAAGGTATTTTTTAGGCATGTACGAAGTTGCAGTTTATGTTTTATAAGTTGACTTTAAAATATTGAGAAAAATACATGTAAGGTACAGCAAGAGACATTTTGACCAGAATGAACCAAATTTAGTAACATTTTAAATATTCAAATAAATCAGTGTCACCCAGTTAAATTGTTCATTTGTGAAGATGAAGGATTTAAGTCTTTCATAATATCTTATGTTACACCTACCAAATGGTAACTTTGCTCATTTAAACAAAGTTAGTATGGTGTTAGGAGTCTAGTGCAATTTTGATGTAGCATGTTTACTATTACTAGGCGAACATATTGTGTTGTGCGATACATACCTACCTCATGGTGTACTATCGAATTACATAAAAATCATAATTGTGAGCTCCTTAACAGTGTATTTCAATATTAACTACTGATTTTCAAAGACCATTGAAAACATTTGATGTCAATTCAAAGTCTTGAGCGGCTTTAAAAAGCGATACCTTGTAATACTGCTATGGGAGTACACTTACATAAGTATCTATTGGTTAATATGTGCTATGGCATTTGCGGCGCCATCATACTGGTGTAGGATGTTGAATGTCCATCTAGCTTGAAAATTAATTATTACTTGAAGGTTAGGTATACCAGTTGTCTTTCTTATAAAATGACAAATTAAAAAAAGATGTGCATCAAAATGTAGCTTAATAAAGCGATTGACCCTAGAGGTTTCATTCAGGTCTGGAATTTCTGAAAATGAAGCACCTCTACCGAACCATTGGCGTAACTAAACCATCCGGGCCGGTGGCAAATGAATCAAACGGGGGCCCATCCAACAAAAACTTTTTACTAAACCTTTCGTACCCAAAATCCGTGATAAATTTATGGGATTGGGACCTTGAAACAAACTGGCGAACTTTTGGTGTTTAGTTTTTCACTTCATTGAAAATAGCTCTTTGAAGGAACCCTACTTCCGTTGTGTTTTTTAACACAAATTGCACAAAACTGCTCGTGACGCCACCACTCGGCCCGTGGCATTTTGCGGCCATGTCACCCTGTAGTTACGCCACTGACCATAGTAGATCATAGAAAATGTTATAAAACATTTTGTTTAAAATAATCAAATTGTTTCGTTCAGCAATTTTGTTTGTATTATGAGTGTCATTACAATATTCTCTAATAATGCTGGATCTATAATAGATAAAATAAATATTGTAGTAGTACCGTCTTACCAGAGCGGTAATGAGAATGTTTTGTTTTTATTTTTATGTAAATACTCTTGAATTAAAACTAAGTGTATAAACTCGTTCTGTAAAATTAAAATGTTTTATTAAAATTTAAAGTAATAAATTTTCATTTATTAATCAAAACCTTGTTTGAAGGGAAAAGAAGAGGTGGACAGGTTGGTAGGGCTAGCAGTTAAAAGAAGGTAGGTACCAATATATCAATCAAATCTTTTATATAGACACTGTTAAAATTTAGAAATAAATGTTAAAAAATTAAGAATTAAAATATTCTATGAGCGAAGTTAAGAAACGGGTATTTGGTTTAAAACTATCATCAGGGTCATTGGTCTCTTCGTTTTGCTTGGTTAGCCAATTTTATTTTTCTAGAAAATATATAGTAGACTCACAGACCGAGACACTATCCCTTCAAAAAATTTGCTTAAAGAAAAAAGTAGATTCTTCAAATTGTGACTTTTGTAAAACCGTAGATAGAGTTTCCAAAAAAGAGCTTAGACCATTTTATCAGTTTTAGTAGAACCACAAAGAAATGTTTTCAACACTCTTATTTCTATCTTGTACGAGAGTTGTCTTTAATGTAATGCATATAGGGCTTAAATGAATCATTAGACAGGTTTTAAAGGCTTTATTGTTTCTCAAAGTATTCTCCGCGACGATTTATACATTTTTCCATTCGCTCGAACCAATTTTTTAAACTATTATTGCACTTGTTGGTAGTTAATGTCAAAATTGCATTTTTGTATGCGTCGACCGCATCTTTATTTCACAAACGAATGTTCGCGCATTTCATTCTTAATTTTAGGAAAAGTAAAGAATTCATTAGGACTTAGGTCGGGACTATACGGAGGATGGTCTAACAATCAATGTGTTGGTTCTTACAAAAATCGATTGTCTTGCGAGCAGTGAGCGAACTTGCGTTGCGTTGCAGGATGATTCGTCGTTCGGGGTTGTTTTTTCAACGAGGTTGGGTTTTCAAGTTCAACGAGGACGTTAGACCAACAAATAGTGGTGAACCTACCAATCAGCAAAACATTTTACAGTTTTCTGACACCAGTTGACCCTAGTTGCTTTTTATCCTTTGGTCAAAAGATGCGGTATCCAACGGGCACCTAATTTTTTACACGCAACTCTTCATGCTAAATTTTTTGAATGGAGGTCTTAGAAATTCCTGATGACGCCTCAATTTCGCGAAATGTCACATGTCGATCTTCTTAGATTAGGTAACTTGCAGCTAAGACGTTTCACTCGATGACCGCGGTTTTCGGGTTCACCTGCTTTATGATCGTCTAAGGCTCATCCGTTCACGCTCAAATTCTCTATATCATCGAGAAATTGTTGACTGTGGTGCTTCATTACTTATCGAAAACAAAAATCAACTCAGGTAGGCAATTTTGTTGCGATAATTATGTCCGAAAATGTTCTCGACATAAATCAATCAATTTTTCAATTTTATAGTTATCGAACTGAAACTTTTAATTTACATTTAATTTGGATGGCGCCCCAATGTCTCTATTTGCTTAATTTATAAGACAACTCTCGTATCAATGATCTTTCTTTTACATTTTATACGGATGAGAAACAGTTAAGATTTAAGCTATGATGGGGCTGGCATATCTAGGGGAGACTGGGGACGTTATATCCCCCCTTTTGTTTTTCGTCCCTAATTTCCTTAGTGAGTAAACGTTTTAAAAGATGTTGGTACTGAAATACGTGAAATTTATTTGCCTATAATTGTCGTAAGAGCCAAAGATATGTGTCTAAATTTTGTAGTTATTCGGCTAAAAGTAAAAATTGGGAATGCAAGTGTTCCGTATATACGCAAGACTTGATCCCCCCCGTCTGGATGATTAGGGGTAACATATTTAGGGTAATAATAATAATAATAAACCACATCACGACACACACATCGACTCAGCCCTGCAGTAAGTATCGTAAGAATTTGTGTTGCAGGTGCTAAGCAACGATATGGTATAAACTAAATAGATAAGAATACTACATCCAAGACCAATGCCATAATATGATTCCATTCCTAAAGATTTAAATAAAAATGTTTTCGTAATACAAATTTTATTTTTTTATTTATTTCTTTCAAAATAACATTTAGGGATATTTCATCGTAAATTTTTCCAAACATCACTTAGTATTTTAACAAATCAAATTCTGTAACAGTCATCAATAGAACAATTATAAAAAAAACTCTTATTATTAATTTTGATCTTATTAAGTATTAATATCTACATCAATAAGTTAATCAAGTCTTTTCAATTTACTTCTCAATTTTACAATCTCTTACTCTTATTTACTTAGTCTCTTTTTTTCAATTTACTTAATTTCGAACTTTTTTAACGATTCCGGAAATTCAAAGCTGATGACTCT
Source organism: Choreutis nemorana (assembly GCA_949316135.1). Lineage (NCBI taxonomy): Eukaryota > Metazoa > Arthropoda > Insecta > Lepidoptera > Choreutidae > Choreutis > Choreutis nemorana. Next base: position 3,944,280 of record OX438611.1, read on the forward strand.
TCTCGATGACGATTTCACTTTTGGGGTTGGTAGTTTCTTTATAACTTGATATTTCGCTATTACACTAATATCATCTACAGTTGGCCACTTGAAAAATCTGTCATTGATTTCTATATCAAATTTAATGTCATATCCTGCTTGGCTTCTACTTTGTACTTGTCCAACATATCTATGGACGAGATTTCTTTGTGACACCATATTAACGATAACCCAATCTCCTTTGGTGACCGAGACATTAGTATCTTCTTAATTTTCAGAATCGCTAGAGCTGTCCGTTCCATATGACATACTTAAATCTGATGGTGGTGATGGTGGTAATTCTTCATCTTCTGATGTGGTTTCATCTTGCGCTTGTGAATAGAGGTTACGTTTCACTACTTAGCTTCAACTTTATTTTTTTTTTGCGTTTTCTAGCTTCCCATTCACTTTCAATGGCTAGTTTCCCAGACGTGTCTTTTAGAATCCTTGTAAATCCTTTTTTTCTTCCCTTTCCAACACTTTTTCTTGGCCCTGCCCTCGGATGTGGCCTTATTTCTTCAGGACTTACAAAATTGTTTGATCTATTCTTATAAGAGCTCTCGGCCATACATAACGGAACCAATCGAGAGACGGTATTTTTTTTGGTAAGATGTTGTCCTTTTCATGGTCAGAAATATCTGGAGTAACATCCTCATTTGCTATTGGACCAGTTGGTATTAGTTCTGATGCTATTGTCTTAGCAACTTCATTATTTAATATAGGCGTAAGTGGGACAAACAAGGCATTTGAAGATGGACCAGAAGGAATAGATATAGATAGGCGAAGAAGTTTGTGAATGTGTAACGTTCTCAATTTCAGGATCCATGCTTTCTCGTTCAGTAGCTTAAATATTCGTCATCTGTGAAAATATCAGGGTTGAATAGGAAAATACCAGTAACTGAAAAGCTTTTCTGAATATTTGTATGTCATTGAATTTGGGTAAGCTCTGGCTAAACATCCAGCCAAATCATAAAAGGTTAATGACGCCCTGGGTGACCAACCATCCAATTGTCACATGCAGTATTATAATATGACTTCATTGTTGCAAATATAATTCTATCTAACGGTTGCAGTTTTTGAGAGGTATGGGGTGGTATAGTTAACAGGTGTATACCATTATCTTTGCAAAAATTTATAGAATACCTACATTGTAAAAAGTCCGCAATACAAAAACGATTACAAAAAAAACAAAACATAATATTTAGGTTATACAGATCTTTATACTCGTAGGTATCTAACCTTACTACTCTTGGATGGGTTTGTTTGTGAAAAAACAATAATGATATATAATTCAGTCACTAGATAAATACGCACATGAAACAAACCCATTACGGTATTGTCTATCTATACTTAACATTTTAAAAGGTATTACTGTTAGCTTGTATCTGACGGTACTCATATGGTGCTAGGTAGAATAAGGTATTGTAACACTAATTATTTATTAGGAGATTTACATAAATTTATATTGATTATAAACCTTCCTTATTTTAGATAATTTTGGTGTTTAGTTATGTTGAAATATAACATTAATTGTTTTTCAATTGAACACCGATAACATTACACTTCCAGTGTGCTGTAACAAGTTAAGGGCTAGGAAGAAGAAAAGGACGAAGAAAGCAGCGCCCCCCACCACCGCCGACCCCACCAACACCGCAGCCCCCACTACCGCTGCCCCCACCACTGCCATCGCCGCCACTCAACTAACTCGAGTGCAAGGCCCCGTGCGTCGCGGCCCCCTGCCCCGCCACCGGCCATACGACTGCAGCGACACAAGCGGCCGGCGCAGCTAACGATCGCCTTACTATTATCACCAAGGCGATCAACATCCTACCAAACTACAAACCGGCGCCGACCCGGTGCCGGTAATCTTTAAGGGGATCGCCAACTGATTAACATAAAATTCAACTGGAAGCATTTAAAAATACTTCACTGGAACGCCTGCAGCCGGCGATCAAAGGTTACGCTTCTAAAAGCGCTTCTCAAGGAGAGAGACATCGACGTGGCGTTACTGTCGGAAACTCTGCTGGCCCCGACTGACACCATAAAGTTCCCGGGTTACCACGTTTACCGGAAGGACGAGAGATCTCCGGAAGGCCGCAGATACGGCGGATTGGCAGTTCTTGTGAAACGACGTGTCGTTCATCAGCCGATGCCGGTCAGCGAGTTAGAGTCCATGCAAGCGCTCGGCGTGGAGATACTAGCCGCCGGCGCCCAGTTTCGCATCTTTGCCGCTTACTGCCCGCCGCACGAGACCCTCCATCTGGCCGACCTCCGTACTCTCCTGAACTCGGCTCTGCCAACGGTCATAGCGGGCGACTGGAATTGCAAGCATACTGCTTGGAACTCAACTCGCATCTGCATAAATGGACGACGACTTTTCGATTACGCCGAGAACAATGGGTACAACGTCGACGGCCCTGAGATGCCAAAAAAAATAAAAAATCTACCACTACCAAGGAAACGGGGTCCCTGACGTCATCAACCCTGTCGTTCACCAACGCCTTCCCAGCTCGCCGCAGTAGGAAGTCCACCAACCCGTCCTACTAGTGCTGCCGCTCGAGCCGACGAGAACTCTCGTCCTAGCGCCACGTCCGAACATCGATTGGGACTGCTTCTCCCGGTCCCTGCAAGCGTCCTGTCCATCGATCGCTCTCTCCACGCCGGATGACGTTAAACGACTCGCCGAAGACATCTCCACCTGCATCCAGAACGCTCTACTTCTTCGGTACCTACACCCACACGTCGTCACTTCCAACGAAAAGTTCGGGTTCATAGCGGAGTTCAGCACCACGCTCCAACTGTCCACATGTACTGCACCACATGACGGGAGCTATGAACAAGAAGAGCTACACGGCTGCAGTATTCCTGGACATGTCACCGGCACCTCGGCGCATCGTGAAAACGATCGCGTCGTTCCTACGGGACAGATCGTTCCAGGTCAAGGTAGAGGGGAAACTATCATCGACCCGTCTCATCGTCGCCGGAGTACCACAAGGCAGCTGCCTATCCCCGTGCTGCTACTGCGTCTTCACGGATGACATCCCGACCCACCCGAATGTCCAGTTGGCGTTGAACGCGGATGTCATCGCGTACATATCAACCTCCATCAACTACAAGGACGCCGCCAAGAAGCTGCAGTCGGCCCTAGACGCGCTTTACGCCTGGCTGGCTAAATGGAGGTTGATCGTCAACGTAACGAAGACGCAGGCGATGGTGACGGGACACACCCCCTTCCCCCGCCCCTGAGACTCAGGAACGAAGAGATCCCGTGGAAAAGAGAAGCCAAATACCTAGGCGTAACCTTTGATCGCAGGCTGTCGATGCGCGCGCACGTCGCTCAAGTCGTTAGCTTGACCAGAGTCACAAGGAATCTGCTCCGTCCAGTGCTCACTTCCAATCTCCCGCTGAAGATCGGGGTCTACAAGACCTGTATCAGACGTTTGCTGCCTCGGCCTGGTTCGCCCACGTCAGCGAACCCAGCCGCCGACGACTCCGTGCGCAACAGAACCTTGGGTTGCGCACCATTACCGGGGCGCCTAGACACACGAGGAATGCCACGATCCAGCGGGACCTTAACATGGAATCACTGAACGTCTTTATCGGGGGGCTCGCAAACAAGATTTTTGCGCGCACGGACGCATCCAGAATGGACCACATCAGGGACCTGGTCCCCTACCATGCACGCCCGCCCGACAGGAGAGCTTATCCAAGAGACCTGGTCGTTGAAGACGAGAGCGACTAACTCTACGTGCCGCCATCAGTTCCGGAAGTGCTTCCGGTTGTACTATCGACCCCCAATCCACGACGACCTGCACTGCCCTCTCCTCGCTGATGGTTCGCTGGGCCTCCCCAAACGGGGTCTCACCTGGCAGGGCTAATCGCGGAGAGGGTAAAGAAACACCAAGGACTAGATCGCGCCGAAGGCGGACCCAGGAGCCCCACTAGCTGGTAGGCTAGCGGCGAGTGAAACTCCGACAGAGAGGCGCAGCCTCGGAATCGGTACCCTGCACTCCCCTTCGGGGGCCGCGAGAAGATATCCACGTGAATTTAGGATATTAGCATTTCGTTCCCGAGTAAACAGATGTATTTGTCTTTTTTTAATATTTTCATTAGTTTTCAAGTCACCCCACCCTCTTGCCTCTGTGGTGAGTCATGATTGCTACCCCCACCCTTAGGGCTAAGGGGTTAAATTGACAATAAATATGATGTTCGCGGCAGAATTTAGGATATTAGCATTTCGTTCCCGAGTAAGCAGGTGTCTACAAGCGCAAGTGAACAGTATGGAGAAATCAGAAGTCGGATCTATCCGCAGGAGAGGAAGGCCAGCCGGCAAGCACCGTATTCCTTTGTCAAGTGTGAGTTCTTACCGAAAAAAGCGAACATAATTAGTTAAAATATATCGACATGTACCTATTTTGACTAATCGGAAATGTCTTCAATACCCAGGCGGAGCGCCGGGCTAGAAACGCTTTGTACGAGAGAGAACGTCGCTGCGAAATGTCCGCCGCTATTGCTGAGCTTGGCGAAGCTTTCGGCGGTGACGTGAACGTAGGTTTCTCCGTTTGAATTGTCGATGTTTATGTTTAAGTTTGAATGTTTCACTCAGAATTTTCCTCCCACTGTTTCAGATCCCTAATGCAGACTTGTTGGTGTCCGTAGTTGGCTACTTACAGACCGAAAAGTACGGCTCCGAACATCGGCTCGCGGAAATAGCCGAAACGAGAAGGATCAACGACGGACTCGAACAGCAGAGTGAGTGATTTTTTCCAACGTAAGGCTTCTCGTGGATTAGTTAGCATGTGAGGTCGCGTTTAATAATATCGGACCACTTTTGTTTTTACAGTATCCGAGTAGTATCAGTATCTGTGGTGAGTCATGATTGCTACCCCCACCCTTAGGGCTAAGGGGTTAAATTGACAATAAATATGATGTTCGCGGCAGAATTTAGGATAGGATCAGCTGACCAGCCCCAGCGCTCGGACCACGCCTACACTTGAAGAATAACCGCCTTGATTTGCTGAGCCAAATCAAAGCCATTCGCCGGTAGCGGAGAGACTCGTCATCCCTAAGCTTCCTGGTTTGTGTAGCCGGCCCTCGACGAGTTACTGAACCCGGAAGTTCCACCAGCGGAAAGCCCCGGGCTAGGTACTCGGCCGACTGGCCACACGGCTGCATGACCATCTGGTCGCGCAGGGCCCGTATCCCCCCGCTACTCCATGGACCCAGTCCATGGCAAAGCTCCTCGCAGGGCTTAAATTCGGCCCCAACAACCAGCAGCCAGACCCACGACGAGGCAACGTATCGCGTCTCGTACCCCATTCATGGAGGGTGGGCGCCGACCGCGGTACCAGTCCAGCCGCCGAGGGAAGCCGTCCTGGACACGTCAACCGACGTGATGTCGTGGATGGAAGGTTTCCTCAAGCATATGAGGGCTAAGGGGGTGGAGCTCACCCTCACAGGAAGCCAGGAGACGTCTGAGGAGGAACGCAGTTTCGCCGAAGACAGTTTCTTGAAGTCATACGGCGACGTCTTCGCCTCGTCCTTCGCCACGGAGGCGGGAGTAAGAAGACAGCGAAGCCCGGAGACCCAGCCACCAAATGAAACCAAGAGAGTCTGCAGAGAGACCCTCGCACGAAGGGACCCTAGGATGCGCTCACGCTCAAGCGGCGCAGAGCACTCGACGCCGGCCCCCCCCACCCCAGGCCCCTCCCCGCAACCGACGCAAGCGCCGACGGCAGCGCCACCGAGTTTTGCGGCGGCCGTGCGAACTGCGCCCAACGCAACCGCGACAGGCAACGCGGCGCCCGGAACATCCGCCGCCCCCAACACCACCGCCGCCACCCCCGCAACCGCAACCGCCACAGCCACAGCCACAGCTACTACAACCACCACCGCGAAGAAGCCGCGCTACCCGCCGCTAGTAGTGGAAACGCTGCCGAACTGGGCCACCCATTTCCGGGCCCTCCGGGAAAGGCTCGGACACCCGCCGAACGCGCGCCCCTTCTGAAAGGGGTTCAGATTCACTCCTGCGAGCGGCGAAGAGTACAGGCTGATCCAACGATACCTGTCAGAAATCGAAAAAACTGACAAGGTATCCTGGTTCAGCTACAGTCTGCCAGCTGAGCGCAGCCTGAAGGTGGCCATAAGGGGGCTGCCCGCCGACACCAACACCGACGCCATCGCCGAGGAGCTCCGCAGGAAGGGCTTCGGGGCAGAATACGTCCGCCACATCAAGGCGAGATGGGGCAAACCGGGCTGTATATTCTACGCCCAAATCAGGACTGAGACTCAGGAACGAAGAGATCCCGTGGAAAAGAGAAGCCAAATACCTAGGCGTAACCTTTGATCGCAGGCTGACGATGCGCGCGCACGTCGCTCAAGTCATTAGCTCGACCAGAGTCGCAAGGAACCTGCTCCGTCCAGTGCTCACCTCCAATCTCCCGCTGCGAGTGAAGATCGGGGTCTACAAGACCTACATCAGACCTCGCCTCACGTATGCTGCCCCGGCCTGGTTCGCCCTCGTCAACGAACCCAGCCGCCGACGACTCCGTGCGCAACAGAACCTTGTGTTGCGCACCATTACCGGGGCGCCTAGATACGTGAGGAATGCCACGATCCAGCGGGACCTTAACATGGAATCACTGGACGTCTTCGTCGGGCGGCTCGCAAACAAGATGTTTGAGCGCACTGATGCATCCAGGATGGACCACATCAAAGACCTGGCCCCCTACCATGCGCGCCCGCCCGACAGGAGGGCTTATCCAAGAGACCTGGTCGTTGAAGACGAGAGCGACTAAATCTATGTGCCGCCATCAGTTCCGGAAGTGCTTCCGGTTGAATCACCGACCCCCACCCACGACGACCTGCACTGCCCTCTCCTCGCTGATGGTTCGCTGGGCCTCCCCGAACGGGGTCTCACCCGGCAGGGCTAATCGCGGAGAGGGTAAAAGAAACGAAAAAAAGGACTAGATCGCGCCGAAAGGCGAACCAAGGAGCCCCGCTAGCTAGTAGGCTAGCGGCGAGTGAAACTCCGAGACAGAGGCGTAGCCTCGGAATTGGCTCCCCGCACCCCCCTTCGTGGGGCGCGAGAAGATATCCACACAATTTAGGATATTAGCATTTCGTTCCCGAGTAAGCAGGTGTCTACAAGCGCAAGTGAACAGTATGGAGAAATCAGAAGTCGGACCTATCCGCAGGAGAGGAAGGCCAGCCGGCAAGCACTGTGTTCCTTTGTCAAGTGTGAGTTCTTACCGAAAAAAGCGAACATAATTAGTTAAAATATATCGACATGTACCTATTTTGACTAATCGGAAATGTCTTCAATACCCAGGCGGAGCGCCGGGCTAGAAACGCTTTGTACGAGAGAGAACGTCGCTGCGACATGTCCGCTGCTATTGCTGAGCTTGGCGAAGCTTTCGGCGGTGACGTGTTTATGTTAAGTTTGAATGTTTCACTCAGAATTTTCCTCCCACTGTTTCAGATCCCTAATGCAGACTTGTTGGTGTCCGTAGTTGGCTACTTACAGACCGAAAAGTACGGCTCCGAACATCGGCTCGCGGAAATAGCCGAAACGAGAAGGATCAACGACGGACTCGAACAGCAGAGTGAGTGATTTTTTCCAACGTAAGGCTTCTCGTGGATTAGTTAGCATGTGAGGTCGTGTTTAATAATATCGGACCACTTTTGTTTTTACAGTATCCGAGTTCCAGCATAGGCTGTGCCTTGATCCTTCGTGGCTGCCCTTGCAGGAGGAAGGGAGTGGCAGTGACGGAGAAGGAGATCCCACGACGCAGACCTGTGCCAGAGTGAGATGTGACTCATCGGAGGGGAGCCGTTGCCTCCGTGTCGAGATCCTGCATCAGATACCAAATTACGATGTCGAACTGGAGACAGAACCGTGGCCTGCATGCGCAATGGGTGGCCATCTGACAGGTTTGTAATCTTCTCAGTACGATTCGCCTTTTGGTTTTGGCTGCGTACAAGGCATTGTGAGATGCGAGTATTATTTTTTAATCTGTTCGATATTTTTTTTGCAGATGCTTTCGTTCCGGTTACTTCGTTGCCTGATGCGCAGTGGGAGGACATCAAGGAGTTCATAGAGCAGGACCTGCTGCGCTCGACCGTGCGATAGATTAAGCTGGTTGTGTAGATTTGTAAATGTTAATAAATTTAAGATGTAATTTCCGACTTTGCTTGTTATTGATTTAAAACGACATATTTGTTTCTTTTAATATTTTCATTAGTTTTCAAGTCACCCCGCCCTCTTGCCTCTGTGGTGAGTCATGATTGCTACCCCCACCCTTAGGGCTAAGGGGTTAAATTGACAATAAATATGATGTTCGCGGCAGAATTTAGGATATTAGCATTTCGTTCCCGAGTAAGCAGGTGTCTACAAGCGCAAGTGAACAGTATGGAGAAATCAGAAGTCGGACCTATCCGCAGGAGAGGAAGGCCAGCCGGCAAGCACCGTGTTCCTTTGTCAAGTGTGAGTTCTTACCGAAAAAAGCGAACATAATTAGTTAAAATATATCGACATGTACCTATTTTGACTAATCGGAAATGTCTTCAATACCCAGGCGGAGCGCCGGGCTAGAAACGCTTTGTACGAGAGAGAACGTCGCTGCGACATGTCCGCCGCTATTGCTGAGCTTGGCGAAGCTTTCGGCGGTGACGTGAACGTAGGTTTCTCCGTTTGAATTGTCGATGTTTATGTTTAAGTTTGAATGTTTCACTGAGAATTTTCCTCCCACTGTTTCAGATCCCTAATGCAGACTTGTTGGTGTCCGTAGTTGGCTACTTACAGACCGAAAAGTACGGCTCCGAACATCGGCTCGCGGAAATAGCCGAAACGAGAAGGATCAACGACGGACTCGAACAGCAGAGTGAGTGATTTTTTCCAACGTAAGGCTTCTCGTGGATTAGTTAGCATGTGAGGTCGTGTTTAATAATATCGGACCACTTTTGTTTTTACAGTATCCGAGTTCCAGCATAGGCTGTGCCTTGATCCTTCGTGGCTGCCCTTGCAGGAGGAGGGGAGTGGCAGTGACGGAGAAGGAGATCCCACGACTGAGACCTGTGCCAGAGTGAGATGTGACTCATCGGAGGGGAGCCGTTGCCTCCGTGTCGAGATCCTGCATCAGATACCAAATTACGATGTCGAACTGGAGATAGAACCGTGGCCTGCATGCGCAATGGGTGGCCATCTGACAGGTTTGTAATCTTCTCAGTTCGATTCGCCTTTTGGTTTTGGCTGCGTACAAGGCATTGTGGGATGCGAGTATTATTTTTTAATCTGTTCGACATTTTTTTTTGCAGATGCTTTCGTTCCGGTTACTTCGTTGCCTGATGCGCAGTGGGAGGACATCAAGGAGTTCATAGAGCAGGACCTGCTGCGCTCGACCGTGCGATAGATTAAGCTGGTTGTGTAGATTTGTAAATGTTAATAAATTTAAGATGTAATTTCCGACTTTGCTTGTTATTGATTTAAAACGACATATTTGTTTTTTTTAAATATTTTCATTAGCTTTCAAGTCACCCCGCCCTCTTGCCTCTGTGGTGAGTCATGATTGCTACCCCCACCCTTAGGGCTAAGGGGTTAAATTGACAATAAATATGATGTCCGCGGCAGAATTTAGGATATTAGCATTTCGTTCCCGAGTAAGCAGGTGTCTACAAGCGCAAGTGAACAGTATGGAGAAATCAGAAGTCGGACCTATCCGCAGGAGAGGAAGGCCAGCCGGCAAGCACCGTGTTCCTTTGTCAAGTGTGAGTTCTTACCGAAAAAAGCGAACATAATTAGTTAAAATATATCGACATGTACCTATTTTGACTAATCGGAAATGTCTTCAATACCCAGGCGGAGCGCCGGGCTAGAAACGCTTTGTACGAGAGAGAACGTCGCTGCGACATGTCCGCCGCTATTGCTGAGCTTGGCGAAGCTTTCGGCGGTGACGTGAACGTAGGTTTCTCCGTTTGAATTGTCGATGTTTATGTTTAAGTTTGAATGTTTCACTCAGAATTTTCCTCCCACTGTTTCAGATCCCTAATGCAGACTTGTTGGTGTCCGTAGTTGGCTACTTACAGACCGAAAAGTACGGCTCCGAACATCGGCTCGCGGAAATAGCCGAAACGAGAAGGATCAACGACGGACTCGAACAGCAGAGTGAGTGATTTTTTCCAACGTAAGGCTTCTCGTGGATTAGTTAGCATGTGAGGTCGTGTTTAATAATATCGGACCACTTTTGTTTTTACAGTATCCGAGTTCCAGCATAGGCTGTGCCTTGATCCTTCGTGGCTGCCCTTGCAGGAGGAGGGGAGTGGCAGTGACGGAGAAGGAGATCCCACGACTGAGACCTGTGCCAGAGTGAGATGTGACTCATCGGAGGGGAGCCGTTGCCTCCGTGTCGAGATCCTGCATCAGATACCAAATTACGATGTCGAACTGGAGACAGAACCGTGGCCTGCATGCGCAATGGGTGGCCATCTGACAGGTTTGTAATCTTCTCAGTTCGATTCGCCTTTTGGTTTTGGCTGCGTACAAGGCATTGTGGGATGCGAGTATTATTTTTTAATCTGTTCGATATTTTTTTTTGCAGATGCTTTCGTTCCGGTTACTTCGTTGCCTGATGCGCAGTGGGAGGACATCAAGGAGTTCATAGAGCAGGACCTGCTGCGCTCGACCGTGCGATAGATTAAGCTGGTTGTGTAGATTTGTAAATGTTAATAAATTTAAGATGTAATTTCCGACTTTGCTTGTTATTGATTTAAAACGACATATTTGTTTCTTTTAATATTTTCATTAGTTTTCAAGTCACCCCGCCCTCTTGCCTCTGTGGTGAGTCATGATTGCTACCCCCACCCTTAGGGCTAAGGGGTTAAATTGACAATAAATATGATGTTCGCGGCAGAATTTAGGATATTAGCATTTCGTTCCCGAGTAAGCAGGTGTCTACAAGCGCAAGTGAACAGTATGGAGAAATCAGAAGTCGGACCTATCCGCAGGAGAGGAAGGCCAGCCGGCAAGCACCGTGTTCCTTTGTCAAGTGTGAGTTCTTACCGAAAAAAGCGAACATAATTAGTTAAAATATATCGACATGTACCTATTTTGACTAATCGGAAATGTCTTCAATACTTCAATTTCCTCCCACTGTTTCAGATCCCTAATGCAGACTTGTTGGTGTCCGTAGTTGGCTACTTACAGACCGAAAAGTACGGCTCCGAACATCGGCTCGCGGAAATAGCCGAAACGAGAAGGATCAACGACGGACTCGAACAGCAGAGTGAGTGATTTTTTCCAACGTTAGGCTTCTCGTGGATTAGTTAGCATGTGAGGTCGTGTTTAATAATATCGGACCACTTTTGTTTTTACAGTATCCGAGTTCCAGCATAGGCTGTGCCTTGATCCTTCGTGGCTGCCCTTGCAGGAGGAGGGGAGTGGCAGTGACGGAGAAGGAGATCCCACGACGCAGACCTGTGCCAGAGTGAGATGTGACTCATCGGAGGGGAGCCGTTGCCTCCGTGTCGAGATCCTGCATCAGATACCAAATTACGATGTCGAACTGGAGACAGAACCGTGGCCTGCATGCGCAATGGGTGGCCATCTGACAGGTTTGTAATCTTCTCAGTTCGATTCGCCTTTTGGTTTTGGCTGCGTACAAGGCATTGTGGGATGCGAGTATTATTTTTTAATCTGTTCGATATTTTTTTTTGCAGATGCTTTCGTTCCGGTTACTTCGTTGCCTGATGCGCAGTGGGAGGACATCAAGGAGTTCATAGAGCAGGACCTGCTGCGCTCGACCGTGCGATAGATTAAGCTGGTTGTGTAGATTTGTAAATGTTAATAAATTTAAGATGTAATTTCCGACTTTGCTTGTTATTGATTTAAAACGACATATTTGTTTTTTTTTAATATTTTCATTAGCTTTCAAGTCACCCCGCCCTCTTGCCTCTGTGGTGAGTCATGATTGCTACCCCTACCCTTAGGGCTAAGGGGTTAAATTGACAATAAATATGATGTCCGCGGCAGAATTTAGGATATTAGCATTTCGTTCCCGAGTAAGCAGGTGTCTACAAGCGCAAGTGAACAGTATGGAGAAATCAGAAGTCGGACCTATCCGCAGGAGAGGAAGGCCAGCCGGCAAGCACCGTGTTCCTTTGTCAAGTGTGAGTTCTTACCGAAAAAAGCGAACATAATTAGTTAAAATATATCGACATGTACCTATTTTGACTAATCGGAAATGTCTTCAATACCCAGGCGGAGCGCCGGGCTAGAAACGCTTTGTACGAGAGAGAACGTCGCTGCGACATGTCCGCCGCTATTGCTGAACTTGGCGAAGCTTTCGGCGGTGACGTGAACGTAGGTTTCTCCGTTTGAATTGTCGATGTTTATGTTTAAGTTTGAATGTTTCACTCAGAATTTTCCTCCCACTGTTTCAGATCCCTAATGCAGACTTGTTGGTGTCCGTAGTTGGCTACTTACAGACCGAAAAGTACGGCTCCGAACATCGGCTCGCGGAAATAGCCGAAACGAGAAGGATCAACGACGGACTCGAACAGCAGAGTGAGTGATTTTTTCCAACGTAAGGCTTCTCGTGGATTAGTTAGCATGTGAGGTCGTGTTTAATAATATCGGACCACTTTTGTTTTTACAGTATCCGAGTTCCAGCATAGGCTGTGCCTTGATCCTTCGTGGCTGCCCTTGCAGGAGGAGGGGAGTGGCAGTGACGGAGAAGGAGATCCGATCCCACGACGCAGACCTGTGCCAGAGTGAGATGTGACTCATCGGAGGGGAGCCGTTGCCTCCGTGTCGAGATCCTGCATCAGATACCAAATTACGATGTCGAACTGGAGACAGAACCGTGGCCTGCATGCGCAATGGGTGGCCATCTGACAGGTTTGTAATCTTCTCAGTTCGATTCGCCTTTTGGTTTTGGCTGCGTACAAGGCATTGTGGGATGCGAGTATTATTTTTTAATCTGTTCGATATTTTTTTTTGCAGATGCTTTCGTTCCGGTTACTTCGTTGCCTGATGCGCAGTGGGAGGACATCAAGGAGTTCATAGAGCAGGACCTGCTACGCTCGACCGTGCGATAGATTAAGCTGGTTGTGTAGATTTGTAAATGTTAATAAATTTAAGATGTAATTTCCGACTTTGCTTGTAATTGATTTAAAACGACATATTTGTTTTTTTTAATATTTTCATTAGTTTTCAAGTCACCCCGCCCTCTTGCCTCTGTGGTGAGTCATGATTGCTACCCCCACCCTTAGGGCTAAGGGGTTAAATTGACAATAAATATGATGTCCGCGGCAGAATTTAGGATATTAGCATTTCGTTCCCGAGTAAGCAGGTGTCTACAAGCGCAAGTGAACAGTATGGAGAAATCAGAAGTCGGACCTATCCGCAGGAGAGGAAGGCCAGCCGGCAAGCACCGTGTTCCTTTGTCAAGTGTGAGTTCTTACCGAAAAAAGCGAACATAATTAGTTAAAATATATCGACATGTACCTATTTTGACTAATCGGAAATGTCTTCAATACCCAGGCGGAGCGCCGGGCTAGAAACGCTTTGTACGAGAGAGAACGTCGCTGCGACATGTCCGCCGCTATTGCTGAGCTTGGCGAAGCTTTCGGCGGTGACGTGAACGTAGGTTTCTCCGTTTGAATTGTCGATGTTTATGTTTAAGTTTGAATGTTTCACTCAGAATTTTCCTCCCACTGTTTCAGATCCCTAATGCAGACTTGTTGGTGTCCGTAGTTGGCTACTTACAGACCGAAAAGTACGGCTCCGAACATCGGCTCGCGGAAATAGCCGAAACGAGAAGGATCAACGACGGACTCGAACAGCAGAGTGAGTGATTTTTTCCAACGTTAGGCTTCTCGTGGATTAGTTAGCATGTGAGGTCGTGTTTAATAATATCGGACCACTTTTGTTTTTACAGTATCCGAGTTCCAGCATAGGCTGTGCCTTGATCCTTCGTGGCTGCCCTTGCAGGAGGAGGGGAGTGGCAGTGACGGAGAAGGAGATCCCACGACGCAGACCTGTGCCAGAGTGAGATGTGACTCATCGGAGGGGAGCCGTTGCCTCCGTGTCGAGATCCTGCATCAGATACCAAATTACGATGTCGAACTGGAGACAGAACCGTGGCCTGCATGCGCAATGGGTGGCCATCTGACAGGTTTGTAATCTTCTCAGTTCGATTCGCCTTTTGGTTTTGGCTGCGTACAAGGCATTGTGGGATGCGAGTATTATTTTTTAATCTGTTCGATATTTTTTTTTGCAGATGCTTTCGTTCCGGTTACTTCGTTGCCTGATGCGCAGTGGGAGGACATCAAGGAGTTCATAGAGCAGGACCTGCTGCGCTCGACCGTGCGATAGATTAAGCTGGTTGTGTAGATTTGTAAATGTTAATAAATTTAAGATGTAATTTCCGACTTTGCTCGTTATTGATTTAAAACGACATATTTGTTTTTTTTTTAATATTTTCATTAGTTTTCAAGTCACCCCGCCCTCTTGCCTCTGTGGTGAGTCATGATTGCTACCCCCACCCTTAGGGCTAAGGGGTTAAATTGACAATAAATGTGATGTCCGCGGCAGAATTTAGGATATTAGCATTTCGTTCCCGAGTAAGCAGGTGTCTACAAGCGCAAGTGAACAGTATGGAGAAATCAGAAGTCGGACCTATCCGCAGGAGAGGAAGGCCAGCCGGCAAGCACCGTGTTCCTTTGTCAAGTGTGAGTTCTTACCGAAAAAAGCGAACATAATTAGTTAAAATATATCGACATATACCTATTTTGACTAATCGGAAATGTCTTCAATACTTCAATTTCCTCCCACTGTTTCAGATCCCTAATGCAGACTTGTTGGTGTCCGTAGTTGGCTACTTACAGACCGTAAAGTACGGCTCCGAACATCGGCTCGCGGAAATAGCCGAAACGAGAAGGATCAACGACGGACTCGAACAGCAGAGTGAGTGATTTTTTCCAACGTAAGGCTTCTCGTGGATTAGTTAGCATGTGAGGTCGTGTTTAATAATATCGGACCACTTTTGTTTTTACAGTATCCGAGTTGCAGCATAGGCTGTGCCTTGATCCTTCGTGGCTGCCCTTGCAGGAGGAGGGGAGTGGCAGTGACGGAGAAGGAGATCCCACGACGCAGACCTGTGCCAGAGTGAGATGTGACTCATCGGAGGGGAGCCGTTGCCTCCGTGTCGAGATCCTGCATCAGATACCAAATTACGATGTCGAACTGGAGACAGAACCGTGGCCTGCATGCGCAATGGGTGGCCATCTGACAGGTTTGTAATCTTCTCAGTTCGATTCGCCTTTTGGTTTTGGCTGCGTACAAGGCATTGTGGGATGCGAGTATTATTTTTTAATCTGTTCGATATTTTTTTTTGCAGATGCTTTCGTTCCGGTTACTTCGTTGCCTGATGCGCAGTGGGAGGACATCAAGGAGTTCATAGAGCAGGACCTGCTGCGCTCGACCGTGCGATAGATTAAGCTGGTTGTGTAGATTTGTAAATGTTAATAAATTTAAGATGTAATTTCCGACTTTGCTTGTTATTGATTTAAAACGACATATTTGTTTTTTTTTAATATTTTCATTAGCTTTCAAGTCACCCCGCCCTCTTGCCTCTGTGGTGAGTCATGATTGCTACCCCCACCCTTAGGGCTAAGGGGTTAAATTGACAATAAATATGATGTCCGCGGCAGAATTTAGGATATTAGCATTTCGTTCCCGAGTAAGCAGGTGTCTACAAGCGCAAGTGAACAGTATGGAGAAATCAGAAGTCGGACCTATCCGCAGGAGAGGAAGGCCAGCCGGCAAGCACCGTGTTCCTTTGTCAAGTGTGAGTTCTTACCGAAAAAAGCGAACATAATTAGTTAAAATATATCGACATGTACCTATTTTGACTAATCGGAAATGTCTTCAATACCCAGGCGGAGCGCCGGGCTAGAAACGCTTTGTACGAGAGAGAACGTCGCTGCGACATGTCCGCCGCTATTGCTGAACTTGGCGAAGCTTTCGGCGGTGACGTGAACGTAGGTTTCTCCGTTTGAATTGTCGATGTTTATGTTTAAGTTTGAATGTTTCACTCAGAATTTTCCTCCCACTGTTTCAGATCCCTAATGCAGACTTGTTGGTGTCCGTAGTTGGCTACTTACAGACCGAAAAGTACGGCTCCGAACATCGGCTCGCGGAAATAGCCGAAACGAGAAGGATCAACGACGGACTCGAACAGCAGAGTGAGTGATTTTTTCCAACGTAAGGCTTCTCGTGGATTAGTTAGCATGTGAGGTCGTGTTTAATAATATCGGACCACTTTTGTTTTTACAGTATCCGAGTTCCAGCATAGGCTGTGCCTTGATCCTTCGTGGCTGCCCTTGCAGGAGGAGGGGAGTGGCAGTGACGGAGAAGGAGATCCGATCCCACGACGCAGACCTGTGCCAGAGTGAGATGTGACTCATCGGAGGGGAGCCGTTGCCTCCGTGTCGAGATCCTGCATCAGATACCAAATTACGATGTCGAACTGGAGACAGAACCGTGGCCTGCATGCGCAATGGGTGGCCATCTGACAGGTTTGTAATCTTCTCAGTTCGATTCGCCTTTTGGTTTTGGCTGCGTACAAGGCATTGTGGGATGCGAGTATTATTTTTTAATCTGTTCGATATTTTTTTTTGCAGATGCTTTCGTTCCGGTTACTTCGTTGCCTGATGCGCAGTGGGAGGACATCAAGGAGTTCATAGAGCAGGACCTGCTACGCTCGACCGTGCGATAGATTAAGCTGGTTGTGTAGATTTGTAAATGTTAATAAATTTAAGATGTAATTTCCGACTTTGCTTGTAATTGATTTAAAACGACATATTTGTTTTTTTTAATATTTTCATTAGTTTTCAAGTCACCCCGCCCTCTTGCCTCTGTGGTGAGTCATGATTGCTACCCCCACCCTTAGGGCTAAGGGGTTAAATTGACAATAAATATGATGTCCGCGGCAGAATTTAGGATATTAGCATTTCGTTCCCGAGTAAGCAGGTGTCTACAAGCGCAAGTGAACAGTATGGAGAAATCAGAAGTCGGACCTATCCGCAGGAGAGGAAGGCCAGCCGGCAAGCACCGTGTTCCTTTGTCAAGTGTGAGTTCTTACCGAAAAAAGCGAACATAATTAGTTAAAATATATCGACATGTACCTATTTTGACTAATCGGAAATGTCTTCAATACCCAGGCGGAGCGCCGGGCTAGAAACGCTTTGTACGAGAGAGAACGTCGCTGCGACATGTCCGCCGCTATTGCTGAGCTTGGCGAAGCTTTCGGCGGTGACGTGAACGTAGGTTTCTCCGTTTGAATTGTCGATGTTTATGTTTAAGTTTGAATGTTTCACTGAGAATTTTCTTCCCACTGTTTCAGATCCCTAATGCAGACTTGTTGGTGTCCGTAGTTGGCTACTTACAGACCGAAAAGTACGGCTCCGAACATCGGCTCGCGGAAATAGCCGAAACGAGAAGGATCAACGACGGACTCGAACAGCAGAGTGAGTGATTTTTTCCAACGTTAGGCTTCTCGTGGATTAGTTAGCATGTGAGGTCGTGTTTAATAATATCGGACCACTTTTGTTTTTACAGTATCCGAGTTCCAGCATAGGCTGTGCCTTGATCCTTCGTGGCTGCCCTTGCAGGAGGAGGGGAGTGGCAGTGACGGAGAAGGAGATCCCACGACGCAGACCTGTGCCAGAGTGAGATGTGACTCATCGGAGGGGAGCCGTTGCCTCCGTGTCGAGATCCTGCATCAGATACCAAATTACGATGTCGAACTGGAGACAGAACCGTGGCCTGCATGCGCAATGGGTGGCCATCTGACAGGTTTGTAATCTTCTCAGTTCGATTCGCCTTTTGGTTTTGGCTGCGTACAAGGCATTGTGGGATGCGAGTATTATTTTTTAATCTGTTCGATATTTTTTTTTGCAGATGCTTTCGTTCCGGTTACTTCGTTGCCTGATGCGCAGTGGGAGGACATCAAGGAGTTCATAGAGCAGGACCTGCTGCGCTCGACCGTGCGATAGATTAAGCTGGTTGTGTAGATTTGTAAATGTTAATAAATTTAAGATGTAATTTCCGACTTTGCTTGTTATTGATTTAAAACGACATATTTGTTTTTTTTAATATTTTCATTAGTTTTCAAGTCACCCCGCCCTCTTGCCTCTGTGGTGAGTCATGATTGCTACCCCTACCCTTAGGGCTAAGGGGTTAAATTGACAATAAATGTGATGTCCGCGGCAGAATTTAGGATATTAGCATTTCGTTCCCGAGTAAGCAGGTGTCTACAAGCGCAAGTGAACAGTATGGAGAAATCAGAAGTCGGACCTATCCGCAGGAGAGGAAGGCCAGCCGGCAAGCACCGTGTTCCTTTGTCAAGTGTGAGTTCTTACCGAAAAAAGCGAACATAATTAGTTAAAATATATCGACATGTACCTATTTTGACTAATCGGAAATGTCTTCAATACCCAGGCGGAGCGCCGGGCTAGAAACGCTTTGTACGAGAGAGAACGTCGCTGCGACATGTCCGCCGCTATTGCTGAACTTGGCGAAGCTTTCGGCGGTGACGTGAACGTAGGTTTCTCCGTTTGAATTGTCGATGTTTATGTTTAAGTTTGAATGTTTCACTCAGAATTTTCCTCCCACTGTTTCAGATCCCTAATGCAGACTTGTTGGTGTCCGTAGTTGGCTACTTACAGACCAAAAAGTACGGCTCCGAACATCGGCTCGCGGAAATAGCCGAAACGAGAAGGATCAACGACGGACTCGAACAGCAGAGTGAGTGATTTTTTCCAACGTAAGGCTTCTCGTGGATAAGTTAGCATGTGAGGTCGTGTTTAATAATATCGGACCACTTTTGTTTTTACAGTATCCGAGTTCCAGCATAGGCTGTGCCTTGATCCTTCGTGGCTGCCCTTGCAGGAGGAGGGGAGTGGCAGTGACGGAGAAGGAGATCCGATCCCACGACGCAGACCTGTGCCAGAGTGAGATGTGACTCATCGGAGGGGAGCCGTTGCCTCCGTGTCGAGATCCTGCATCAGATACCAAATTACGATGTCGAACTGGAGACAGAACCGTGGCCTGCATGCGCAATGGGTGGCCATCTGACAGGTTTGTAATCTTCTCAGTTCGATTCGCCTTTTGGTTTTGGCTGCGTACAAGGCATTGTGGGATGCGAGTATTATTTTTTAATCTGTTCGATATTTTTTTTTGCAGATGCTTTCGTTCCGGTTACTTCGTTGCCTGATGCGCAGTGGGAGGACATCAAGGAGTTCATAGAGCAGGACCTGCTACGCTCGACCGTGCGATAGATTAAGCTGGTTGTGTAGGTTTGTAAATGTTAATAAATTTAAGATGTAATTTCCGACTTTGCTTGTAATTGATTTAAAACGACATATTTGTTTTTTTTAATATTTTCATTAGTTTTCAAGTCACCCCGCCCTCTTGCCTCTGTGGTGAGTCATGATTGCTACCCCCACCCTTAGGGCTAAGGGGTTAAATTGACAATAAATATGATGTCCGCGGCAGAATTTAGGATATTAGCATTTCGTTCCCGAGTAAGCAGGTGTCTACAAGCGCAAGTGAACAGTATGGAGAAATCAGAAGTCGGACCTATCCGCAGGAGAGGAAGGCCAGCCGGCAAGCACCGTGTTCCTTTGTCAAGTGTGAGTTCTTACCGAAAAAAGCGAACATAATTAGTTAAAATATATCGACATGTACCTATTTTGACTAATCGGAAATGTCTTCAATACCCAGGCGGAGCGCCGGGCTAGAAACGCTTTGTACGAGAGAGAACGTCGCTGCGACATGTCCGCCGCTATTGCTGAGCTTGGCGAAGCTTTCGGCGGTGACGTGAACGTAGGTTTCTCCGTTTGAATTGTCGATGTTTATGTTTAAGTTTGAATGTTTCACTCAGAATTTTCCTCCCACTGTTTCAGATCCCTAATGCAGACTTGTTGGTGTCCGTAGTTGGCTACTTACAGACCGAAAAGTACGGCTCCGAACATCGGCTCGCGGAAATAGCCGAAACGAGAAGGATCAACGACGGACTCGAACAGCAGAGTGAGTGATTTTTTCCAACGTTAGGCTTCTCGTGGATTAGTTAGCATGTGAGGTCGTGTTTAATAATATCGGACCACTTTTGTTTTTACAGTATCCGAGTTCCAGCATAGGCTGTGCCTTGATCCTTCGTGGCTGCCCTTGCAGGAGGAGGGGAGTGGCAGTGACGGAGAAGGAGATCCCACGACGCAGACCTGTGCCAGAGTGAGATGTGACTCATCGGAGGGGAGCCGTTGCCTCCGTGTCGAGATCCTGCATCAGATACCAAATTACGATGTCGAACTGGAGACAGAACCGTGGCCTGCATGCGCAATGGGTGGCCATCTGACAGGTTTGTAATCTTCTCAGTTCGATTCGCCTTTTGGTTTTGGCTGCGTACAAGGCATTGTGGGATGCGAGTATTATTTTTTAATCTGTTCGATATTTTTTTTTGCAGATGCTTTCGTTCCGGTTACTTCGTTGCCTGATGCGCAGTGGGAGGACATCAAGGAGTTCATAGAGCAGGACCTGCTGCGCTCGACCGTGCGATAGATTAAGCTGGTTGTGTAGATTTGTAAATGTTAATAAATTTAAGATGTAATTTCCGACTTTGCTCGTTATTGATTTAAAACGACATATTTGTTTTTTTTTTAATATTTTCATTAGTTTTCAAGTCACCCCGCCCTCTTGCCTCTGTGGTGAGTCATGATTGCTACCCCCACCCTTAGGGCTAAGGGGTTAAATTGACAATAAATGTGATGTCCGCGGCAGAATTTAGGATATTAGCATTTCGTTCCCGAGTAAGCAGGTGTCTACAAGCGCAAGTGAACAGTATGGAGAAATCAGAAGT
The DNA here is from genome assembly GCA_949316135.1 of Choreutis nemorana. NCBI lineage: Eukaryota > Metazoa > Arthropoda > Insecta > Lepidoptera > Choreutidae > Choreutis > Choreutis nemorana. The sequence continues at coordinate 3,965,213 of OX438611.1, forward strand.
CGGACCTATCCGCAGGAGAGGAAGGCCAGCCGGCAAGCACCGTGTTCCTTTGTCAAGTGTGAGTTCTTACCGAAAAAAGCGAACATAATTAGTTAAAATATATCGACATATACCTATTTTGACTAATCGGAAATGTCTTCAATACTTCAATTTCCTCCCACTGTTTCAGATCCCTAATGCAGACTTGTTGGTGTCCGTAGTTGGCTACTTACAGACCGTAAAGTACGGCTCCGAACATCGGCTCGCGGAAATAGCCGAAACGAGAAGGATCAACGACGGACTCGAACAGCAGAGTGAGTGATTTTTTCCAACGTAAGGCTTCTCGTGGATTAGTTAGCATGTGAGGTCGTGTTTAATAATATCGGACCACTTTTGTTTTTACAGTATCCGAGTTGCAGCATAGGCTGTGCCTTGATCCTTCGTGGCTGCCCTTGCAGGAGGAGGGGAGTGGCAGTGACGGAGAAGGAGATCCCACGACGCAGACCTGTGCCAGAGTGAGATGTGACTCATCGGAGGGGAGCCGTTGCCTCCGTGTCGAGATCCTGCATCAGATACCAAATTACGATGTCGAACTGGAGACAGAACCGTGGCCTGCATGCGCAATGGGTGGCCATCTGACAGGTTTGTAATCTTCTCAGTTCGATTCGCCTTTTGGTTTTGGCTGCGTACAAGGCATTGTGGGATGCGAGTATTATTTTTTAATCTGTTCGATATTTTTTTTTGCAGATGCTTTCGTTCCGGTTACTTCGTTGCCTGATGCGCAGTGGGAGGACATCAAGGAGTTCATAGAGCAGGACCTGCTGCGCTCGACCGTGCGATAGATTAAGCTGGTTGTGTAGATTTGTAAATGTTAATAAATTTAAGATGTAATTTCCGACTTTGCTTGTTATTGATTTAAAACGACATATTTGTTTTTTTTAATATTTTCATTAGCTTTCAAGTCACCCCGCCCTCTTGCCTCTGTGGTGAGTCATGATTGCTACCCCCACCCTTAGGGCTAAGGGGTTAAATTGACAATAAATATGATGTCCGCGGCAGAATTTAGGATATTAGCATTTCGTTCCCGAGTAAGCAGGTGTCTACAAGCGCAAGTGAACAGTATGGAGAAATCAGAAGTCGGACCTATCCGCAGGAGAGGAAGGCCAGCCGGCAAGCACCGTATTCCTTTGTCAAGTGTGAGTTCTTACCGAAAAAAGCGAACATAATTAGTTAAAATATATCGACATGTACCTATTTTGACTAATCGGAAATGTCTTCAATACCCAGGCGGAGCGCCGGGCTAGAAACGCTTTGTACGAGAGAGAACGTCGCTGCGACATGTCCGCCGCTATTGCTGAACTTGGCGAAGCTTTCGGCGGTGACGTGAACGTAGGTTTCTCCGTTTGAATTGTCGATGTTTATGTTTAAGTTTGAATGTTTCACTCAGAATTTTCCTCCCACTGTTTCAGATCCCTAATGCAGACTTGTTGGTGTCCGTAGTTGGCTACTTACAGACCGAAAAGTACGGCTCCGAACATCGGCTCGCGGAAATAGCCGAAACGAGAAGGATCAACGACGGACTCGAACAGCAGAGTGAGTGATTTTTTCCAACGTAAGGCTTCTCGTGGATTAGTTAGCATGTGAGGTCGTGTTTAATAATATCGGACCACTTTTGTTTTTACAGTATCCGAGTTCCAGCATAGGCTGTGCCTTGATCCTTCGTGGCTGCCCTTGCAGGAGGAGGGGAGTGGCAGTGACGGAGAAGGAGATCCGATCCCACGACGCAGACCTGTGCCAGAGTGAGATGTGACTCATCGGAGGGGAGCCGTTGCCTCCGTGTCGAGATCCTGCATCAGATACCAAATTACGATGTCGAACTGGAGACAGAACCGTGGCCTGCATGCGCAATGGGTGGCCATCTGACAGGTTTGTAATCTTCTCAGTTCGATTCGCCTTTTGGTTTTGGCTGCGTACAAGGCATTGTGGGATGCGAGTATTATTTTTTAATCTGTTCGATATTTTTTTTTGCAGATGCTTTCGTTCCGGTTACTTCGTTGCCTGATGCGCAGTGGGAGGACATCAAGGAGTTCATAGAGCAGGACCTGCTACGCTCGACCGTGCGATAGATTAAGCTGGTTGTGTAGATTTGTAAATGTTAATAAATTTAAGATGTAATTTCCGACTTTGCTTGTAATTGATTTAAAACGACATATTTGTTTTTTTTTAATATTTTCATTAGTTTTCAAGTCACCCCGCCCTCTTGCCTCTGTGGTGAGTCATGATTGCTACCCCCACCCTTAGGGCTAAGGGGTTAAATTGACAATAAATATGATGTCCGCGGCAGAATTTAGGATATTAGCATTTCGTTCCCGAGTAAGCAGGTGTCTACAAGCGCAAGTGAACAGTATGGAGAAATCAGAAGTCGGACCTATCCGCAGGAGAGGAAGGCCAGCCGGCAAGCACCGTGTTCCTTTGTCAAGTGTGAGTTCTTACCGAAAAAAGCGAACATAATTAGTTAAAATATATCGACATGTACCTATTTTGACTAATCGGAAATGTCTTCAATACCCAGGCGGAGCGCCGGGCTAGAAACGCTTTGTACGAGAGAGAACGTCGCTGCGACATGTCCGCCGCTATTGCTGAGCTTGGCGAAGCTTTCGGCGGTGACGTGAACGTAGGTTTCTCCGTTTGAATTGTCGATGTTTATGTTTAAGTTTGAATGTTTTACTCAGAATTTTCCTCCCACTGTTTCAGATCCCTAATGCAGACTTGTTGGTGTCCGTAGTTGGCTACTTACAGACCGAAAAGTACGGCTCCGAACATCGGCTCGCGGAAATAGCCGAAACGAGAAGGATCAACGACGGACTCGAACAGCAGAGTGAGTGATTTTTTCCAACGTTAGGCTTCTCGTGGATTAGTTAGCATGTGAGGTCGTGTTTAATAATATCGGACCACTTTTGTTTTTACAGTATCCGAGTTCCAGCATAGGCTGTGCCTTGATCCTTCGTGGCTGCCCTTGCAGGAGGAGGGGAGTGGCAGTGACGGAGAAGGAGATCCCACGACGCAGACCTGTGCCAGAGTGAGATGTGACTCATCGGAGGGGAGCCGTTGCCTCCGTGTCGAGATCCTGCATCAGATACCAAATTACGATGTCGAACTGGAGACAGAACCGTGGCCTGCATGCGCAATGGGTGGCCATCTGACAGGTTTGTAATCTTCTCAGTTCGATTCGCCTTTTGGTTTTGGCTGCGTACAAGGCATTGTGGGATGCGAGTATTATTTTTTAATCTGTTCGATATTTTTTTTTGCAGATGCTTTCGTTCCGGTTACTTCGTTGCCTGATGCGCAGTAGGAGGACATCAAGGAGTTCATAGAGCAGGACCTGCTGCGCTCGACCGTGCGATAGATTAAGCTGGTTGTGTAGATTTGTAAATGTTAATAAATTTAAGATGTAATTTCCGACTTTGCTCGTTATTGATTTAAAACGACATATTTGTTTTTTTTTAATATTTTCATTAGTTTTCAAGGCACCCCGCCCTCTTGCCTCTGTGGTGAGTCATGATTGCTACCCCCACCCTTCGGGCTAAGGGGTTAAATTGACAATAAATGTGATGTCCGCGGCAGAATTTAGGATATTAGCATTTCGTTCCCGAGTAAGCAGGTGTCTACAAGCGCAAGTGAACAGTATGGAGAAATCAGAAGTCGGACCTATCCGCAGGAGAGGAAGGCCAGCCGGCAAGCACCGTGTTCCTATGTCAAGTGTGAGTTCTTACCGAAAAAAGCGAACATAATTAGTTAAAATATATCGACATGTACCTATTTTGACTAATCGGAAATGTCTTCAATACCCAGGCGGAGCGCCGGGCTAGAAACGCTTTGTACGAGAGAGAACGTCGCTGCGACATGTCCGCCGCTATTGCTGAACTTGGCGAAGCTTTCGGCGGTGACGTGAACGTAGGTTTCTCCGTTTGAATTGTCGATGTTTATGTTTAAGTTTGAATGTTTCGCTCAGAATTTTCCTCCCACTGTTTCAGATCCCTAATGCAGACTTGTTGGTGTCCGTAGTTGGCTACTTACAGACCGTAAAGTACGGCTCCGAACATCGGCTCGCGGAAATAGCCGAAACGAGAAGGATCAACGACGGACTCGAACAGCAGAGTGAGTGATTTTTTCCAACGTAAGGCTTCTCGTGGATTAGTTAGCATGTGAGGTAGTGTTTAATAATATCGGACCACTTTTGTTTTTACAGTATCTGAGTTCCAGCATAGGCTGTGCCTTGATCCTTCGTGGCTGCCCTTGCAGGAGGAGGGGAGTGGCAGTGACGGAGAAGGAGATCCCACGACTGAGACCTGTGCCAGAGTGAGATGTGACTCATCGGAGGGGAGCCGTTGCCTCCGTGTCGAGATCCTGCATCAGATACCAAATTACGATGTCGAACTGGAGACAGAACCGTGGCCTGCATGCGCAATGGGTGGCCATCTGACAGGTTTGTAATCTTCTCAGTTCGATTCACCTTTTGGTTTTGGCTGCGTACAAGGCATTGTGGGATGCGAGTATTATTTTTTAATCTGTTCGATATTTTTTTTTGCAGATGCTTTCGTTCCGGTTACTTCGTTGCCTGATGCGCAGTGGGAGGACATCAAGGAGTTCATAGAGCAGGACCTGCTGCGCTCGACCGTGCGATAGATTAAGCTGGTTGTGTAGATTTGTAAATGTTAATAAATTTAAGATGTAATTTCCGACTTTGCTTGTTATTGATTTAAAACGACATATTTGTTTTTTAAAATATTTTCATTAGTTTTCAAGTCACCCCGCCCTCTTGCCTCTGTGGTGAGTCATGATTGCTACCCCCACCCTTAGGGCTAAGGGGTTAACTTGACAATAAATATGATGTCCGCGGCAGAATTTAGGATATTAGCATTTCGTTCCCGAGTAAGCAGGTGTCTACAAGCGCAAGTGAACAGTATGGAGAAATCAGAAGTCGGACCTATCCGCAGGAGAGGAAGGCCAGCCGGCAAGCACCGTATTCCTTTGTCAAGTGTGAGTTCTTACCGAAAAAAGCGAACATAATTAGTTAAAATATATCGACATGTACCTATTTTGACTAATCGGAAATGTCTTCAATACCCAGGCGGAGCGCCGGGCTAGAAACGCTTTGTACGAGAGAGAACGTCGCTGCGACATGTCCGCCGCTATTGCTGAGCTTGGCGAAGCTTTCGGCGGTGACGTGAACGTAGGTTTCTCCGTTTGAATTGTCGATGTTTATGTTTAAGTTTGAATGTTTCACTCAGAATTTTCCTCCCACTGTTTCAGATCCCTAATGCAGACTTGTTGGTGTCCGTAGTTGGCTACTTACAGACCGAAAAGTACGGCTCCGAACATCGGCTCGCGGAAATAGCCGAAACGAGAAGGATCAACGACGGACTCGAACAGCAGAGTGAGTGATTTTTTCCAACGTAAGGCTTCTCGTGGATTAGTTAGCATGTGAGGTCGTGTTTAATAATATCGGACCACTTTTGTTTTTACAGTATCCGAGTTCCAGCATAGGCTGTGCCTTGATCCTTCGTGGCTGCCCTTGCAGGAGGAGGGGAGTGGCAGTGACGGAGAAGGAGATCCCACGACGCAGACCTGTGCCAGAGTGAGATGTGACTCATCGGAGGGGAGCCGTTGCCTCCGAGTCGAGATCCTGCATCAGATACCAAATTACGATGTCGAACTGGAGACAGAACCGTGGCCTGCATGCGCAATGGGTGGCCATCTGACAGGTTTGTAATCTTCTCAGTTCGATTCGCCTTTTGGTTTTGGCTGCGTACAAGGCATTGTGGGATGCGAGTATTATTTTTTAATCTGTTCGATATTTTTTTTTGCAGATGCTTTCGTACCGGTTACTTCGTTGCCTGATGCGCAGTGGGAGGACATCAAGGAGTTCATAGAGCAGGACCTGCTGCGCTCGACCGTGCGATAGATTAAGCTGGTTGTGTAGATTTGTAAATGTTAATAAATTTAAGATGTAATTTCCGACTTTGCTTGTTATTGATTTAAAACGACATATTTGTTTTTTTTTAAATATTTTCATTAGTTTTCAAGTCACCCCGCCCTCTTGCCTCTGTGGTGAGTCATGATTGCTACCCCCACCCTTAGGGCTAAGGGGTTAACTTGACAATAAATATGATGTCCGCGGCAGAATTTAGGATATTAGCATTTCGTTCCCGAGTAAGCAGGTGTCTACAAGCGCAAGTGAACAGTATGGAGAAATCAGAAGTCGGACCTATCCGCAGGAGAGGAAGGCCAGCCGGCAAGCACCGTATTCCTTTGTCAAGTGTGAGTTCTTACCGAAAAAAGCGAACATAATTAGTTAAAATATATCGACATGTACCTATTTTGACTAATCGGAAATGTCTTCAATACCCAGGCGGAGCGCCGGGCTAGAAACGCTTTGTACGAGAGAGAACGTCGCTGCGACATGTCCGCCGCTATTGCTGAGCTTGGCGAAGCTTTCGGCGGTGACGTGAACGTAGGTTTCTCCGTTTGAATTGTCGATGTTTATGTTTAAGTTTGAATGTTTCACTGAGAATTTTCTTCCCACTGTTTCAGATCCCTAATGCAGACTTGTTGGTGTCCGTAGTTGGCTACTTACAGACCGAAAAGTACGGCTCCGAACATCGGCTCGCGGAAATAGCCGAAACGAGAAGGATCAACGACGGACTCGAACAGCAGAGTGAGTGATTTTTTCCAACGTAAGGCTTCTCGTGGATTAGTTAGCATGTGAGGTCGTGTTTAATAATATCGGACCACTTTTGTTTTTACAGTATCCGAGTTCCAGCATAGGCTGTGCCTTGATCCTTCGTGGCTGCCCTTGCAGGAGGAGGGGAGTGGCAGTGACGGAGAAGGAGATCCCACGACGCAGACCTGTGCCAGAGTGAGATGTGACTCATCGGAGGGGAGCCGTTGCCTCCGAGTCGAGATCCTGCATCAGATACCAAATTACGATGTCGAACTGGAGACAGAACCGTGGCCTGCATGCGCAATGGGTGGCCATCTGACAGGTTTGTAATCTTCTCAGTTCGATTCGCCTTTTGGTTTTGGCTGCGTACAAGGCATTGTGGGATGCGAGTATTATTTTTTAATCTGTTCGATATTTTTTTTTGCAGATGCTTTCGTTCCGGTTACTTCGTTGCCTGATGCGCAGTGGGAGGACATCAAGGAGTTCATAGAGCAGGACCTGCTGCGCTCGACCGTGCGATAGATTAAGCTGGTTGTGTAGATTTGTAAATGTTAATAATTTTAAGATGTAATTTCCGACTTTGCTTGTTATTGATTTAAAACGACATATTTGTTTTTTTAAATATTTTCATTAGTTTTCAAGTCACCCCGCCCTCTTGCCTCTGTGGTGAGTCATGATTGCTACCCCCACCCTTAGGGCTAAGGGGTTAACTTGACAATAAATATGATGTCCGCGGCAGAATTTAGGATATTAGCATTTCGTTCCCGAGTAAGCAGGTGTCTACAAGCGCAAGTGAACAGTATGGAGAAATCAGAAGTCGGACCTATCCGCAGGAGAGGAAGGCCAGCCGGCAAGCACCGTATTCCTTTGTCAAGTGTGAGTTCTTACCGAAAAAAGCGAACATAATTAGTTAAAATATATCGACATGTACCTATTTTGACTAATCGGAAATGTCTTCAATACCCAGGCGGAGCGCCGGGCTAGAAACGCTTTGTACGAGAGAGAACGTCGCTGCGACATGTCCGCCGCTATTGCTGAACTTGGCGAAGCTTTCGGCGGTGACGTGAACGTAGGTTTCTCCGTTTGAATTGTCGATGTTTATGTTTAAGTTTGAATGTTTCACTCAGAATTTTCCTCCCACTGTTTCAGATCCCTAATGCAGACTTGTTGGTGTCCGTAGTTGGCTACTTACAGACCGAAAAGTACGGCTCCGAACATCGGCTCGCGGAAATAGCCGAAACGAGAAGGATCAACGACGGACTCGAACAGCAGAGTGAGTGATTTTTTCCAACGTAAGGCTTCTCGTGGATTAGTTAGCATGTGAGGTCGTGTTTAATAATATCGGACCACTTTTGTTTTTACAGTATCCGAGTTCCAGCATAGGCTGTGCCTTGATCCTTCGTGGCTGCCCTTGCAGGAGGAGGGGAGTGGCAGTGACGGAGAAGGAGATCCGATCCCACGACGCAGACCTGTGCCAGAGTGAGATGTGACTCATCGGAGGGGAGCCGTTGCCTCCGAGTCGAGATCCTGTATCAGATACCAAATTACGATGTCGAACTGGAGACAGAACCGTGGCTTGCATGCGCAATGGGTGGCCATCTGACAGGTTTGTAATCTTCTCAGTTCGATTCGCCTTTTGGTTTTGGCTGCGTACAAGGCATTGTGGGATGCGAGTATTATTTTTTAATCTGTTCGATATTTTTTTTTGCAGATGCTTTCGTTCCGGTTACTTCGTTGCCTGATGCGCAGTGGGAGGACATCAAGGAGTTCATAGAGCAGGACCTGCTGCGCTCGACCGTGCGATAGATTAAGCTGGTTGTGTAGATTTGTAAATGTTAATAAATTTAAGATGTAATTTCCGACTTTGCTTGTTATTGATTTAAAACGACATATTTGTTTTTTTAAATATTTTCATTAGTTTTCAAGTCACCCCGCCCTCTTGCCTCTGTGGTGAGTCATGATTGCTACCCCCACCCTTAGGGCTAAGGGGTTAACTTGACAATAAATATGATGTCCGCGGCAGAATTTAGGATATTAGCATTTCGTTCCCGAGTAAGCAGGTGTCGGATCAGCTGACCAGCCCAAGCGCTCGGACCACGCCTACACTCGAAGAATAACCGCCTTGATTTGCTGAGCCAAATCAAAGCCATTCGCCGGTAGCGGAGAGACTCGTCATCCCTAAGCTTCCTGGTTTGTGTAGCCGGCCCTCGACGAGTTACCGAACCCGGTCTTCCACCAGCGGAAAGCCCCGGGCTAGGTACTCGGCCGACTGGCCACACGGCTGCATGACCATCTGGTCGCGCAGGGCCCGTATCCCCCCGCTACTCCATGGACCCAGTCCATGGCAAAGGCCCTTCTAAGGGCCAAACCAACAGTCCTTCTCAGGGCTACACCGCCGCCGCCGAAGAAAGCTCCTCGCAGGGCTTAAATTCGGCCCCAACTACAAGCAGCCAGACCCACGACGAGGCAACGTATCGCGTCTCGTTACCCATTCATGGAGGGTGGGCGCCGACCGCGATACCAAACCAGCCGCCGAGGGAAGCCGTCCTGGACACGTCAACCGACGTGATGTCGTGGATGGAAGGCTTCCTCAAGCACATGAGGGCTAAGGGGGTGGAGCTCACCCTCACAGGAAGCCAGGAGACGTCTGAGGAGGAACGCAGTTTCGCCGAAGACAGTTTCTTAAAGTCATACGGCGACGTCTTCGCCTCGTCCTTCGCCACGGAGGCGGGGGTACGAAGACAGCGAAGCCCAGAGACCCAGCCACCAAAAGAAACCAAGAGAGTCTGCAGGGAGACCCTCGCACAAAGGGACCCCAGGATGCGCTCACGCTCAAGCGGCGCAGAGCACTCGACGCCGGCCCCCCCCACCCCAGGCCCCTCCCCGCAACCGACGCAAGCGCCGACGGCAGCGCCACCGAGTTTTGCGGCGGCCGTGCGAACTGCGCCCAACGCAACCGCGACAGGCAACGCGGCGCCCGGGACATCCGCCGCCCCCAACACCACCGCCGCCACCCCCGCAACCGCAACCGCCGCAGCCACAGCCACTACACCCGCCACCACCGCGAAGAAGCCGCGCTACCCGCCGCTAGTAGTAGAAACGCTGCCGAACTGGGCCACCCATTTCCGGGCCCTCCGGGAAAGGCTCGGACACCCGCCGAACGCGCGCCCCTTCGGAAAGGGGTTTAGATTCACCCCTGCGAGCGGCGAAGAGTACAGGCTGATCCAACGATACCTGTCAGAAATCGAAAAAACTGACAAGGTGTCCTGGTTCAGCTACAGTCTGCCAGCTGAGCGCAGCCTGAAGGTGGCCATAAGGGGGCTGCCCGCCGACACCAACACCGACGCCATCGCCGAGGAGCTCCGCAGGAAGGGCTTCGGGGCAGAATACGTCCGCCACATCAAGGCGAGATGGGGCAAACCGGGCTGTATTTTCTACGCCCAAATCACAAAGACGCCGGACACAACCCCGGCGATCTATGATGTCGACGAGCTCCTCAACATGCCGGGGGTGAAGATTGAGGCATGGAGAGGGAAGAAGGGACCGGCGCAGTGCCACAGGTGCCAAAAATTCAGGCACTCCTCCCACTGCTGCCACAGGGAGATGGCCTGCGTCATCTGCGGCGAGTCCCACGCCGCCAAGGAATGCCCGCGCCCCAAAGAGGAGAAGCCGACGTGTGCGAACTGCGGGGGCGAGCACACGGCCAACAACCCCCGCTGCCCAGTGTTCCAGCGGGAGACGAGGAACAAGAAGGCGGGGACAGTAGCCACCACCGTCCCGAACAAACAGGCGCCGGCAACCGTGATCCCAAACACGGTCGAGGAGCACGCCGGGGCCACCCTCATGGCACCCGCCAACCCACCATCGAGCCGCCAAGCGAAGCCAGCCAAGCTGAGGGCCAAAAAGAAGAGGACAAAGAAGGCAGCGCCCCCCACCACCGCTGCCCCCACCAACACCGCAGCCCCCACTACCGCTACCCCCACCACTGCAGCCGGCACCACTCAGCAAGCTCGAGCGGCCCCCCCCACCTCAGCCCCGCGCGCCGCGGTCCCCCGCCCCGCCACCGGTCAAACGACAGCAGCGACACAAGCGGCCGGCGCAGCTAACGATCGCCTTACAATCATCACCAAGGCGATCAACGTACTGCAAGAGGTCCTGCTGGCCTTACAAACCGGCGCCGACCCGGTGCCGGTGATTTTCAAGGGGATCGCCAACCTTCTTACGTAGAATTCAACTGGAAGCACCTAAAAATTCTACACTGGAACGCCTGCAGCCTGCGATCAAAGGTTACGCTTCTAAAAGCGCTTCTCAAGGAGAGAGACATCGACGTGGCGCTACTGTCGGAAACTCTGCTGGCCCCGACCGACACCATCAAGTTCCCGGGTTACCACATATACCGGAAGGACGAGAGATCTCCGGAAGGCCGCAGATACCGCGGATTGGCAGTACTTGTGAAACGACGTGTCGTTCACCAGCCGATCCCGGTCAGCGAGTTAGAGTCCATGCAAGCGCTCGGCGTGGAGATACTAGCCGCCGGCGCCCAGCTTCGCATCTTTGCCGCTTACCGCCCGCCGCACGACACCCTCCAGCTGGCCGATGTCCGCACTCTCCTGGACTCGGCCCTGCCAACGGTCATAGCGGGCGACTGGAATTGCAAGCATACTGCTTGGAACTCAACTCGCATCTGCGCAAATGGACGACGACTTTTCGATGACGCCGAGAACAACGGTTACAGCGTCGACGGCCCTGAGATGCCAACCATCTACCACTACCAGGGAGACGGGGTCCCCGACGTTATCGACCTTGTCGTCCACCAACGCCTTCCCAGCTCGCCGCAGCAGGAAGTCATAACAGACGAGCTCCAGTCGGACCACCAACCTGTCCTACTACTGCTGCCGCTCGAGCCGACGAGAACTCTCGTCCCAGCGCCACGTCCGAAGATCGACTGGGACTGCTTCTCCCGGTCCCTTCAAGCGTCCTGTCCGTCGATCGCTCTCTCCACGCCGGATGACGTCGAACGACTCGCCGAAGACATCTCCACCTGCATCCAGAACGCTCTACACGCCGCGTCAACACCGAAGCCAGGGCGGAGGGCACCGCCCCGCCTCCCGCCCTCTATCGCCGACCGAATCGCCGAGAAGAGGCGACTACGGATGCAGTGGCAATCGACGAGATGTCCCACGCTGAAGTCGAAGCTAAACGAGCTCGCGGAGTTAGTGAAGTCTGAGCTAAACGACTACGCCTCGGAGAGCTGGCTAAGCCGCATCGAAGACGCGGCAGACGATTGGACCTCTATCCATAAGCTCTGCCGTCAAGTATCGAACTCTCCGGCCCCAGTGAGACCGCTCCTTCACTCAGATGGAACTCCGCGCTACCGAGCCGAAGATCGAGCTGAAATCTTCGCAGAGTGCCTAGAACGCCAATTCCAGCCGAACCCGAACATCGACACGACGCATACCGAAGAAGTCGAGCAACACCTTGAACGCTATCTTGCAGCGCCGATAGCCCCAGAAGAGGACCCTATCGTGTTCTCTCCGGGACAAGTGCAGCATGTATTACGTCACCTGAAGCCCAGGAAAGCGCCGGGCGCCGACGGTGTCACCAACGCGGCCCTGCGACACCTACCACCCCGCGCAGTCGCCGCGTTGACCCGTCTCTACAACGGCGTCATGCGCACCTGCCACTTCCCCGCTACGTGGAAACTGGGCCACGTAATCATGCTGCCGAAGCCGCTCAAGGACACGAAGAAGCCGGAGAGCTATCGGCCCATCACCCTGCTGCCTACCATCTCCAAGGTGTTCGAAAAACTCCTTCTTCGGTACCTACAACCACACGTCGTCCCTCGCAATGAACAGTTCGGGTTCAGAGCGGAGCACAGCACAACGCTCCAACTGTCCAGAGTACTGCACCACATGGCGGGAGCCATAAACAAGAAGAGCTACTCGGCTGCAGTATTCCTGGACATGGAAAAGGCGTTCGATCGCGTTTGGCACTCAGGCTTGGTGTACAAGCTCGCGACGTCACCGGCACCTCGGCGCATCGTGAAAACGATCGCGTCGTTTCTACGGGACAGATCGTTCCAGGTCAAGGTGGAGGGGACTCTATCATCGACCCGTCTCATCGCAGCCGGAGTACCACAAGGCAGCTGCCTATCCCCGTGCTGCTACAGCGTCTTCACGGATGACATCCCGACCCCCCCGAATGTCCAGTTGGCGTTGTACGCGGATGACACCGCGTACATATCAACCTCCATCAACTACAAGCACGCCGCCAAGAAGCTGCAGTCGGCCCTAGACGCGCTTCCCGCCTGGCTGGCTAAATGGAGGTTGAACGTCAACGTAACGAAGACGCAGGCGATGCTGACGGGACACACCCCCCTCCCCCCGCCCCTGAGACTCAGGAACGAAGAGATCCCGTGGAAAAGAGAAGCCAAATACCTAGGCGTAACCTTTGATCGCAGGCTGACGATGCGCGCGCACGTCGCTCAAGTCATTAGCTCGACCAGAGTCGCAAGGAACCTGCTCCGTCCAGTGCTCACCTCCAATCTCCCGCTGCGAGTGAAGATCGGGGTCTACAAGACCTACATCAGACCTCGCCTCACGTATGCTGCCCCGGCCTGGTTCGCCCTCGTCAGCGAACCCAGCCGCCGACGACTCCGTGCGCAACAGAACCTTGTGTTGCGCACCATTACCGGGGCGCCTAGATACGTGAGGAATGCCACGATCCAGCGGGACCTTAACATGGAATCACTGGACGTCTTCGTCGGGCGGCTCGCAAACAAGATGTTTGAGCGCACTGATGCATCCAGGATGGACCACATCAAAGACCTGGCCCCCTACCATGCGCGCCCGCCCGACAGGAGAGCTTATCCAAGAGACCTGGTCGTTGAAGACGAGAGCGACTAAATCTACGTGCCGCCATCAGTTCCGGAAGTGCTTCCGGTTGAATCACCGACCCCCACCCACGACGACCTGCACTGCCCTCTCCTCGCTGATGGTTCGCTGGGCCTCCCCGAATGGGGTCTCACCCGGCAGGGCTAATCGCGGAGAGGGTAAAGAAACGTAAAAAAGGACTAGATCGCGCCGAAAGGCGAACCAAGGAGCCCCGCTAGCTAGTAGGCTAGCGGCGAGTGAAACTCCGAGAGAGAGGCGTAGCCTCGGAATCGGCTCCCCGCACCCCCCCTCCGGGGGGCGCGAGAAGATATCCACACGATAAGCAGGTGTCTACAAGCGCAAGTGAACAGTATGGAGAAATCAGAAGTCGGACCTATCCGCAGGAGAGGAAGGCCAGCCGGCAAGCACCGTATTCCTTTGTCAAGTGTGAGTTCTTACCGAAAAAAGCGAACATAATTAGTTAAAATATATCGACATGTACCTATTTTGACTAATCGGAAATGTCTTCAATACCCAGGCGGAGCGCCGGGCTAGAAACGCTTTGTACGAGAGAGAACGTCGCTGCGACATGTCCGCCGCTATTGCTGAGCTTGGCGAAGCTTTCGGCGGTGACGTGAACGTAGGTTTCTCCGTTTGAATTGTCGATGTTTATGTTTAAGTTTGAATGTTTCACTCAGAATTTTCCTCCCACTGTTTCAGATCCCTAATGCAGACTTGTTGGTGTCCGTAGTTGGCTACTTACAGACCGAAAAGTACGGCTCCGAACATCGGCTCGCGGAAATAGCCGAAACGAGAAGGATCAACGACGGACTCGAACAGCAGAGTGAGTGATTTTTTCCAACGTAAGGCTTCTCGTGGATTAGTTAGCATGTGAGGTCGTGTTTAATAATATCGGACCACTTTTGTTTTTACAGTATCCGAGTTCCAGCATAGGCTGTGCCTTGATCCTTCGTGGCTGCCCTTGCAGGAGGAGGGGAGTGGCAGTGACGGAGAAGGAGATCCCACGACGCAGACCTGTGCCAGAGTGAGATGTGACTCATCGGAGGGGAGCCGTTGCCTCCGAGTCGAGATCCTGCATCAGATACCAAATTACGATGTCGAACTGGAGACAGAACCGTGGCCTGCATGCGCAATGGGTGGCCATCTGACAGGTTTGTAATCTTCTCAGTTCGATTCGCCTTTTGGTTTTGGCTGCGTACAAGGCATTGTGGGATGCGAGTATTATTTTTTAATCTGTTCGATATTTTTTTTTGCAGATGCTTTCGTACCGGTTACTTCGTTGCCTGATGCGCAGTGGGAGGACATCAAGGAGTTCATAGAGCAGGACCTGCTGCGCTCGACCGTGCGATAGATTAAGCTGGTTGTGTAGATTTGTAAATGTTAATAAATTTAAGATGTAATTTCCGACTTTGCTTGTTATTGATTTAAAACGACATATTTGTTTTTTTTTAAATATTTTCATTAGTTTTCAAGTCACCCCGCCCTCTTGCCTCTGTGGTGAGTCATGATTGCTACCCCCACCCTTAGGGCTAAGGGGTTAACTTGACAATAAATATGATGTCCGCGGCAGAATTTAGGATATTAGCATTTCGTTCCCGAGTAAGCAGGTGTCTACAAGCGCAAGTGAACAGTATGGAGAAATCAGAAGTCGGACCTATCCGCAGGAGAGGAAGGCCAGCCGGCAAGCACCGTATTCCTTTGTCAAGTGTGAGTTCTTACCGAAAAAAGCGAACATAATTAGTTAAAATATATCGACATGTACCTATTTTGACTAATCGGAAATGTCTTCAATACCCAGGCGGAGCGCCGGGCTAGAAACGCTTTGTACGAGAGAGAACGTCGCTGCGACATGTCCGCCGCTATTGCTGAGCTTGGCGAAGCTTTCGGCGGTGACATGAACGTAGGTTTCTCCGTTTGAATTGTCGATGTTTATGTTTAAGTTTGAATGTTTCACTCAGAATTTTCCTCCCACTGTTTCAGATCCCTAATGCAGACTTGTTGGTGTCCGTAGTTGGCTACTTACAGACCGAAAAGTACGGCTCCGAACATCGGCTCGCGGAAATAGCCGAAACGAGAAGGATCAACGACGGACTCGAACAGCAGAGTGAGTGATTTTTTCCAACGTAAGGCTTCTCGTGGATTAGTTAGCATGTGAGGTCGTGTTTAATAATATCGGACCACTTTTGTTTTTACAGTATCCGAGTTCCAGCATAGGCTGTGCCTTGATCCTTCGTGGCTGCCCTTGCAGGAGGAGGGGAGTGGCAGTGACGGAGAAGGAGATCCCACGACTGAGACCTGTGCCAGAGTGAGATGTGACTCATCGGAGGGGAGCCGTTGCCTCCGAGTCGAGATCCTGCATCAGATACCAAATTACGATGTCGAACTGGAGACAGAACCGTGGCCTGCATGCGCAATGGGTGGCCATCTGACAGGTTTGTAATCTTCTCAGTTCGATTCGCCTTTTGGTTTTGGCTGCGTACAAGGCATTGTGGGATGCGAGTATTATTTTTTTTTAATCTGTTCGATATTTTTTTTTGCAGATGCTTTCGTTCCGGTTACTTCGTTGCCTGATGCGCAGTGGGAGGACATCAAGGAGTTCATAGAGCAGGACCTGCTGCGCTCGACCGTGCGATAGATTAAGCTGGTTGTGTAGATTTGTAAATGTTAATAAATTTAAGATGTAATTTCCGACTTTGCTTGTTATTGATTTAAAACGAAATATTTGTTTTTTTAAATATTTTCATTAGTTTTCAAGTCACCCCGCCCTCTTGCCTCTGTGGTGAGTCATGATTGCTACCCCCACCCTTAGGGCTAAGGGGTTAACTTGACAATAAATATGATGTCCGCGGCAGAATTTAGGATATTAGCATTTCGTTCCCGAGTAAGCAGGTGTCTACAAGCGCAAGTGAACAGTATGGAGAAATCAGAAGTCGGACCTATCCGCAGGAGAGGAAGGCCAGCCGGCAAGCACCGTATTCCTTTGTCAAGTGTGAGTTCTTACCGAAAAAAGCGAACATAATTAGTTAAAATATATCGACATGTACCTATTTTGACTAATCGGAAATGTCTTCAATACCCAGGCGGAGCGCCGGGCTAGAAACGCTTTGTACGAGAGAGAACGTCGCTGCGACATGTCCGCCGCTATTGCTGAGCTTGGCGAAGCTTTCGGCGGTGACATGAACGTAGGTTTCTCCGTTTGAATTGTCGATGTTTATGTTTAAGTTTGAATGTTTCACTCAGAATTTTCCTCCCACTGTTTCAGATCCCTAATGCAGACTTGTTGGTGTCCGTAGTTGGCTACTTACAGACCGAAAAGTACGGCTCCGAACATCGGCTCGCGGAAATAGCCGAAACGAGAAGGATCAACGACGGACTCGAACAGCAGAGTGAGTGATTTTTTCCAACGTAAGGCTTCTCGTGGATTAGTTAGCATGTGAGGTCGTGTTTAATAATATCGGACCACTTTTGTTTTTACAGTATCCGAGTTCCAGCATAGGCTGTGCCTTGATCCTTCGTGGCTGCCCTTGCAGGAGGAGGGGAGTGGCAGTGACGGAGAAGGAGATCCCACGACTGAGACCTGTGCCAGAGTGAGATGTGACTCATCGGAGGGGAGCCGTTGCCTCCGAGTCGAGATCCTGCATCAGATACCAAATTACGATGTCGAACTGGAGACAGAACCGTGGCCTGCATGCGCAATGGGTGGCCATCTGACAGGTTTGTAATCTTCTCAGTTCGATTCGCCTTTTGGTTTTGGCTGCGTACAAGGCATTGTGGGATGCGAGTATTATTTTTTTTTAATCTGTTCGATATTTTTTTTTGCAGATGCTTTCGTTCCGGTTACTTCGTTGCCTGATGCGCAGTGGGAGGACATCAAGGAGTTCATAGAGCAGGACCTGCTGCGCTCGACCGTGCGATAGATTAAGCTGGTTGTGTAGATTTGTAAATGTTAATAAATTTAAGATGTAATTTCCGACTTTGCTTGTAATTGATTTAAAACGACATATTTGTTTTTTTTAATATTTTCATTAGTTTTCAAGTCACCCCGCCCTCTTGCCTCTGTGGTGAGTCATGATTGCTACCCCCACCCGTAGGGCTAAGGGGTTAACTTGACAATAAATATGATGTCCGCGGCAGAATTTAGGATATTAGCATTTCGTTCCCGAGTAAGCAGGTGTCTACAAGCGCAAGTGAACAGTATGGAGAAATCAGAAGTCGGACCTATCCGCAGGAGAGGAAGGCCAGCCGGCAAGCACCGTGTTCCTTTGTCAAGTGTGAGTTCTTACCGAAAAAAGCGAACATAATTAGTTAAAATATATCGACATGTACCTATTTTGACTAATCGGAAATGTCTTCAATACCCAGGCGGAGCGCCGGGCTAGAAACGCTTTGTACGAGAGAGAACGTCGCTGCGACATGTCCGCCGCTATTGCTGAGCTTGGCGAAGCTTTCGGCGGTGACGTGAACGTAGGTTTCTCCGTTTGAATTGTCGATGTTTATGTTTAAGTTTGAATGTTTCACTCAGAATTTTCCTCCCACTGTTTCAGATCCCTAATGCAGACTTGTTGGTGTCCGTAGTTGGCTACTTACAGACCGAAAAGTACGGCTCCGAACATCGGCTCGCGGAAATAGCCGAAACGAGAAGGATCAACGACGGACTCGAACAGCAGAGTGAGTGATTTTTTCCAACGTAAGGCTTCTCGTGGATTAGTTAGCATGTGAGGTCGTGTTTAATAATATCGGACCACTTTTGTTTTTACAGTATCCGAGTTGCAGCATAGGCTGTGCCTTGATCCTTCGTGGCTGCCCTTGCAGGAGGAGGGGAGTGGCAGTGACGGAGAAGGAGATCCCACGACGCAGACCTGTGCCAGAGTGAGATGTGACTCATCGGAGGGGAGCCGTTGCCTCCGAGTCGAGATCCAGCATCAGATACCAAATTACGAAGTCGAACTGGAGACAGAACCGTGGCCTGCATGCGCAATGGGTGGCCATCTGACAGGTTTGTAATCTTCTCAGTTCGATTCGCCTTTTGGTTTTGGCTGCGTACAAGGCATTGTGGGATGCGAGTATTATTTTTTTTTAATGTGTTCGATATTTTTTTTTTGCAGATGCTTGCGTTCCGGTTACTTCGTTGCCTGATGCGCAGTGGGAGGACATCAAGGAGTTCATAGAGCAGGACCTGCTGCGCTCGACCGTGCGATAGATTAAGCTGGTTGTGTAGATTTGTAAATGTTAATAAATTTAAGATGTAATTTCCGACTTTGCTTGTAATTGATTTAAAACGACATATTTGTTTTTTTAAATATTTTCATTAGTTTTCAAGTCACCCCGCCCTCTTGCCTCTGTGGTGAGTCATGATTGCTACCCCCACCCTTAGGGCTAAGGGGTTAAATTGACAATAAATATGATGTTCGCGGCAGAATTTAGGATATTAGCATTTCGTTTTGAGTAAGCAGGTGTCTACAAGCGCAAGTGAACAGTATGGAGAAATCAGAAGTCGGACCTATCCGCAGGAGAGGAAGGCCAGCCGGCAAGCACCGTGTTCCTTTGTCAAGTGTGAGTTCTTACCGAAAAAAGCGAACATAATTAGTTAAAATATATCGACATGTACCTATTTTGACTAATCGGAAATGTCTTCAATACCCAGGCGGAGCGCCGGGCTAGAAACGCTTTGTACGAGAGAGAACGTCGCTGCGACATGTCCGCCGCTATTGCTGAGCTTGGCGAAGCTTTCGGCGGTGACGTGAACGTAGGTTTCTCCGTTTGAATTGTCGATGTTTATGTTTAAGTTTGAATGTTTCACTGAGAATTTTCTTCCCACTGTTTCAGATCCCTAATGCAGACTTGTTGGTGTCCGTAGTTGGCTACTTACAGACCGAAAAGTACGGCTCCGAACATCGGCTCGCGGAAATAGCCGAAACGAGAAGGATCAACGACGGACTCGAACAGCAGAGTGAGTGATTTTTTCCAACGTAAGGCTTCTCGTGGATTAGTTAGCATGTGAGGTCGTGTTTAATAATATCGGACCACTTTTGTTTTTACAGTATCCGAGTTGCAGCATAGGCTGTGCCTTGATCCTTCGTGGCTGCCCTTGCAGGAGGAGGGGAGTGGCAGTGACGGAGAAGGAGATCCCACGACGCAGACCTGTGCCAGAGTGAGATGTGACTCATCGGAGGGGAGCCGTTGCCTCCGAGTCGAGATCCTGCATCAGATACCAAATTACGATGTCGAACTGGAGACAGAACCGTGGCCTGCATGCGCAATGGGTGGCCATCTGACAGGTTTGTAATCTTCTCAGTTCGATTCGCCTTTTGGTTTTGGCTGCGTACAAGGCATTGTGGGATGCGAGTATTATTTTTTAATCTGTTCGATATTTTTTTTTGCAGATGCTTTCGTACCGGTTACTTCGTTGCCTGATGCGCAGTGGGAGGACATCAAGGAGTTCATAGAGCAGGACCTGCTGCGCTCGACCGTGCGATAGATTAAGCTGGTTGTGTAGATTTGTAAATGTTAATAAATTTAAGATGTAATTTCCGACTTTGCTTGTTATTGATTTAAAACGACATATTTGTTTTTTTTTAAATATTTTCATTAGTTTTCAAGTCACCCCGCCCTCTTGCCTCTGTGGTGAGTCATGATTGCTACCCCCACCCTTAGGGCTAAGGGGTTAACTTGACAATAAATATGATGTCCGCGGCAGAATTTAGGATATTAGCATTTCGTTCCCGAGTAAGCAGGTGTCTACAAGCGCAAGTGAACAGTATGGAGAAATCAGAAGTCGGACCTATCCGCAGGAGAGGAAGGCCAGCCGGCAAGCACCGTATTCCTTTGTCAAGTGTGAGTTCTTACCGAAAAAAGCGAACATAATTAGTTAAAATATATCGACATGTACCTATTTTGACTAATCGGAAATGTCTTCAATACCCAGGCGGAGCGCCGGGCTAGAAACGCTTTGTACGAGAGAGAACGTCGCTGCGACATGTCCGCCGCTATTGCTGAGCTTGGCGAAGCTTTCGGCGGTGACATGAACGTAGGTTTCTCCGTTTGAATTGTCGATGTTTATGTTTAAGTTTGAATGTTTCACTCAGAATTTTCCTCCCACTGTTTCAGATCCCTAATGCAGACTTGTTGGTGTCCGTAGTTGGCTACTTACAGACCGAAAAGTACGGCTCCGAACATCGGCTCGCGGAAATAGCCGAAACGAGAAGGATCAACGACGGACTCGAACAGCAGAGTGAGTGATTTTTTCCAACGTAAGGCTTCTCGTGGATTAGTTAGCATGTGAGGTCGTGTTTAATAATATCGGACCACTTTTGTTTTTACAGTATCCGAGTTGCAGCATAGGCTGTGCCTTGATCCTTCGTGGCTGCCCTTGCAGGAGGAGGGGAGTGGCAGTGACGGAGAAGGAGATCCCACGACGCAGACCTGTGCCAGAGTGAGATGTGACTCATCGGAGGGGAGCCGTTGCCTCCGAGTCGAGATCCAGCATCAGATACCAAATTACGAAGTCGAACTGGAGACAGAACCGTGGCCTGCATGCGCAATGGGTGGCCATCTGACAGGTTTGTAATCTTCTCAGTTCGATTCGCCTTTTGGTTTTGGCTGCGTACAAGGCATTGTGGGATGCGAGTATTATTTTTTTTTAATGTGTTCGATATTTTTTTTTTGCAGATGCTTGCGTTCCGGTTACTTCGTTGCCTGATGCGCAGTGGGAGGACATCAAGGAGTTCATAGAGCAGGACCTGCTGCGCTCGACCGTGCGATAGATTAAGCTGGTTGTGTAGATTTGTAAATGTTAATAAATTTAAGATGTAATTTCCGACTTTGCTTGTAATTGATTTAAAACGACATATTTGTTTTTTTAAATATTTTCATTAGTTTTCAAGTCACCCCGCCCTCTTGCCTCTGTGGTGAGTCATGATTGCTACCCCCACCCTTAGGGCTAAGGGGTTAAATTGACAACAAATATGATGTTCGCGGCAGAATTTAGGATATTAGCATTTCGTTCCCGAGTAAGCAGGTGTCTACAAGCGCAAGTGAACAGTATGGAGAAATCAGAAGTCGGACCTATCCGCAGGAGAGGAAGGCCAGCCGGCAAGCACCGTGTTCCTTTGTCAAGTGTGAGTTCTTACCGAAAAAAGCGAACATAATTAGTTAAAATATATCGACATGTACCTATTTTGACTAATCGGAAATGTCTTCAATACCCAGGCGGAGCGCCGGGCTAGAAACGCTTTGTACGAGAGAGAACGTCGCTGCGACATGTCCGCCGCTATTGCTGAGCTTGGCGAAGCTTTCGGCGGTGACGTGAACGTAGGTTTCTCCGTTTGAATTGTCGATGTTTATGTTTAAGTTTGAATGTTTCACTGAGAATTTTCTTCCCACTGTTTCAGATCCCTAATGCAGACTTGTTGGTGTCCGTAGTTGGCTACTTACAGACCGAAAAGTACGGCTCCGAACATCGGCTCGCGGAAATAGCCGAAACGAGAAGGATCAACGACGGACTCGAACAGCAGAGTGAGTGATTTTTTCCAACGTAAGGCTTCTCGTGGATTAGTTAGCATGTGAGGTCGTGTTTAATAATATCGGACCACTTTTGTTTTGACAGTATCCGAGTTGCAGCATAGGCTGTGCCTTGATCCTTCGTGGCTGCCCTTGCAGGAGGAGGGGAGTGGCAGTGACGGAGAAGGAGATCCCACGACGCAGACCTGTGCCAGAGTGAGATGTGACTCATCGGAGGGGAGCCGTTGCCTCCGAGTCGAGATCCTGCATCAGATACCAAATTACGATGTCGAACTGGAGACAGAACCGTGGCCTGCATGCGCAATGGGTGGCCATCTGACAGGTTTGTAATCTTCTCAGTTCGATTCGCCTTTTGGTTTTGGCTGCGTACAAGGCATTGTGGGATGCGAGTATTATTTTTTAATCTGTTCGATATTTTTTTTTGCAGATGCTTTCGTTCCGGTTACTTCGTTGCCTGATGCGCAGTGGGAGGACATCAAGGAGTTCATAGAGCAGGACCTGCTGCGCTCGACCGTGCGATAGATTAAGCTGGTTGTGTAGATTTGTAAATGTTAATAAATTTAAGATGTAATTTCCGACTTTGCTTGTAATTGATTTAAAACGACATATTTGTTTTTTTAAATATTTTCATTAGTTTTCAAGTCACCCCGCCCTCTTGCCTCTGTGGTGAGTCATGATTGCTACCCCCACCCTTAGGGCTAAGGGGTTAAATTGACAACAAATATGATGTTCGCGGCAGAATTTAGGATATTAGCATTTCGTTCCCGAGTAAGCAGGTGTCTACAAGCGCAAGTGAACAGTATGGAGAAATCAGAAGTCGGACCTATCCGCAGGAAAGGAAGGCCAGCCGGCAAGCACCGTGTTCCTTTGTCAAGTGTGAGTTCTTACCGAAAAAAGCGAACATAATTAGTTAAAATACATCGACATGTACCTATTTTGACTAATCGGAAATGTCTTCAATACCCAGGCGGAGCGCCGGGCTAGAAACGCTTTGTACGAGAGAGAACGTCGCTGCGACATGTCCGCCGCTATTGCTGAGCTTGGCGAAGCTTTCGGCGGTGACGTGAACGTAGGTTTCTCCGTTTGAATTGTCGATGTTTATGTTTAAGTTTGAATGTTTCACTCAGAATTTTCCTCCCACTGTTTCAGATCCCTAATGCAGACTTGTTGGTGTCCGTAGTTGGCTACTTACAGACCGAAAAGTACGGCTCCGAACATCGGCTCGCGGAAATAGCCGAAACGAGAAGGATCAACGACGGACTCGAACAGCAGAGTGAGTGATTTTTTCCAACGTAAGGCTTCTCGTGGATTAGTTAGCATGTGAGGTCGTGTTTAATAATATCGGACCACTTTTGTTTTTACAGTATCCGAGTTGCAGCATAGGCTGTGCCTTGATCCTTCGTGGCTGCCCTTGCAGGAGGAGGGGAGTGGCAGTGACGGAGAAGGAGATCCCACGACGCAGACCTGTGCCAGAGTGAGATGTGACTCATCGGAGGGGAGCCGTTGCCTCCGAGTCGAGATCCTGCATCAGATACCAAATTACGATGTCGAACTGGAGACAGAACCGTGGCCTGCATGCGCAATGGGTGGCCATCTGACAGGTTTGTAATCTTCTCAGTTCGATTCGCCTTTTGGTTTTGGCTGCGTACAAGGCATTGTGGGATGCGAGTATTATTTTTTTTTAATCTGTTCGATATTTTTTTTTGCAGATGCTTTCGTTCCGGTTACTTCGTTGCCTGATGCGCAGTGGGAGGACATCAAGGAGTTCATAGAGCAGGACCTGCTGCGCTCGACCGTGCGATAGATTAAGCTGGTTGTGTAGATTTGTAAATGTTAATAAATTTAAGATGTAATTTCCGACTTTGCTTGTAATTGATTTAAAACGACATATTTGTTTTTTTAAATATTTTCATTAGTTTTCAAGTCACCCCGCCCTCTTGCCTCTGTGGTGAGTCATGATTGCTACCCCCACCCTTAGGGCTAAGGGGTTAAATTGACAACAAATATGATGTTCGCGGCAGAATTTAGGATATTAGCATTTCGTTCCCGAGTAAGCAGGTGTCTACAAGCGCAAGTGAACAGTATGGAGAAATCAGAAGTCGGACCTATCCGCAGGAGAGGAAGGCCAGCCGGCAAGCACCGTGTTCCTTTGTCAAGTGTGAGTTCTTACCGAAAAAAGCGAACATAATTAGTTAAAATATATCGACATGTACCTATTTTGACTAATCGGAAATGTCTTCAATACCCAGGCGGAGCGCCTTGCTAGAAACGCTTTGTACGAGAGAGAACGTCGCTGCGACATGTCCGCCGCTATTGCTGAGCTTGGCGAAGCTTTCGGCGGTGACGTGAACGTAGGTTTCTCCGTTTGAATTGTCGATGTTTATGTTTAAGTTTGAATGTTTCACTGAGAATTTTCTTCCCACTGTTTCAGATCCCTAATGCAGACTTGTTGGTGTCCGTAGTTGGCTACTTACAGACCGAAAAGTACGGCTCCGAACATCGGCTCGCGGAAATAGCCGAAACGAGAAGGATCAACGACGGACTCGAACAGCAGATAGTCCGGTCAAATTAGACCAAAAAATAAGAGTAAAGATACATAAATTTACAACAAGCTGAAAATCAGAAAAATTGTTTGTAAATATAATAAAAAAGAAAATTTGAAAGTTCCCCACCAATTCGGTTTGTGGAAAAATTTTAACTCAAGGTCAAAGGTCAAAAAAATGAGTTTTTCGCGATTTTCAGCAAAACGGTAAGTTTTATCATAAAAATACTTCAGACAAAAATTGTAGATCATAAAATTATCTACAAAAAAGGTATCAATACTTTTTTTCCTACGAGCTACCGTTTCTGAGTTATTACGATCCAAAAAGTTGTAATGGTCATAATATGCATGAGTACGCCACGTACATACATCTCTAGAGTTTGAATATATGTTATATTATTTATGTATCGGTCATTGTAACTTAAATTTAAAATATAAAATATAAATAAGTTATAACTATAAGAATATCAGGTAAAATGAAACCCAGTCCCTTTATTCATACACCAGTGTAACCTCGAGACAACATCTGTCCCCTCTTCAATTGTGTGCGTGGCTAGGGTCTTATACCTGCTATATTATATGAAATACCGTTAGTCTTGAGCTCTACTCTGTAGTAAAAAGCTAATAATGATGCTGATGTGCTGATTATTGAAACAGCAATAGAGCAATTCAATGTGACAAATATAACTGTTGTTGTTGGTGAAGATGTAGACTTACTCGTATTACTCACTGCTCGAACTCCAACCCTAAAAACTATTTTCTTCTTAAAACCAGGAAAAGCTCAAAATCAATCGGAAATATATTCTTCAAAAAGTTTATCTGCTTTTGGAAAAAGTCAAAATCATGTACTATTTTTACACGCAATAACTGGTTGTGATACGACATCTGCATTTTATAGGAGAGGTAAAACAACAGTTTTCAAAATGTTTGAAAAACAAGATTTAGCTCCCTGTGCTCAAGTTTTTAAGAACAGTAATTCAACTCAGCAAGAAATCATCACCAACGGCATTCGCTTTCTTCTTTCTATGTATGGAGCTCCTAAAAAAACTACCTGCTTAGATAAGTATCGATATGCATGTTTTGTCAAAAATACTAAAAATAAAAAACAAGTTCAATTAGCTTGTCTTCCTCCAACCTCAGATGCTGCTCATCAACATCTTTTTCGGGTATATTATCAAGTTCAAGTGTGGCAGGGTAATCAGCTAGACCCTACAAACTGGGGTTGGAAGTTGGTTAACAATACATTAGAACCAGTTCAAACTTTACTTCCACCTGCGCCGGAGAAACTGCTGAACACAATATTTTGCAACTGCAAAAAAGGATGCAGTGCTAGATGTGGTTGCAAAAAAGTTGGACTATTTTGTTCTCTAGCATGTACAAATTGTCAAGGCCGGTCGTGTTCTAATGTTGAATCACCAACAGTGGAAGATTCGTTTGATTCTAACGAAATGACATGCGATACGTCGCTCTTTACGCAATTTACTTGTTCTCAAAATGAAGATGAAGAAGA
Organism: Choreutis nemorana; assembly: GCA_949316135.1. Lineage (NCBI taxonomy): Eukaryota > Metazoa > Arthropoda > Insecta > Lepidoptera > Choreutidae > Choreutis > Choreutis nemorana. The sequence goes on from OX438611.1 coordinate 3,991,381, forward strand.
GGAGGAAGAAGAAGAAGAACAAGAAGAAGAACAAGAACCACAAGAAGAACAAGAAGAAGAATTTGAATCAGACGGATAAGCTTCATTACTTTTTTTTAATTGACATCGCTTTTATCTATTACAATCTTTGCTAATTTCCGTTATTTTGCTAATTTCCGTTATTTTGCAATAGTTACAAATTAAACAGGATCATAATTGACTCGTGGAATAGGCCTACTGGGGAAACCACGTTAAAAAAAACGCGCTAAGTACACTACCTCATAGGTGGCGTGGAAACGTGTGCATATTATGACCATTACAACTTTTTGGATCGTAATAACTCAGAAACGGTAGCTCGTAGGAAAAAAAGTATTGATACCTTTTTTGTAGATAATTTTATGATCTACAATTTTTGTCTGAAGTATTTTTATGATAAAACTTACCGTTTTGCTGAAAATCGCGAAAAACTCATTTTTTTGACCTTTGACCTTGAGTTAAAATTTTTCCACAAACCGGATTGGTGGGGAACTTTCAAATTTTCTTTTTTATTATATTTACAAACAATTTTTCTGATTTTCAGCTTGTTGTAAATTTATGTATCACCAAATGTCTAGATTGACCGGACTAAGAGTGAGTGATTTTTTCCAACGTAAGGCTTCTCGTGGATTAGTTAGCATGTGAGGTCGTGTTTAATAATATCGGACCACTTTTGTTTTTACAGTATCCGAGTTGCAGCATAGGCTGTGCCTTGATCCTTCGTGGCTGCCCTTGCAGGAGGAGGGGAGTGGCAGTGACGGAGAAGGAGATCCCACGACGCAGACCTGTGCCAGAGTGAGATGTGACTCATCGGAGGGGAGCCGTTGCCTCCGAGTCGAGATCCTGCATCAGATACCAAATTACGATGTCGAACTGGAGACAGAACCGTGGCCTGCATGCGCAATGGGTGGCCATCTGACAGGTTTGTAATCTTCTCAGTTCGATTCGCCTTTTGGTTTTGGCTGCGTACAAGGCATTGTGGGATGCGAGTATTATTTTTTTTTAATCTGTTCGATATTTTTTTTTGCAGATGCTTTCGTTCCGGTTACTTCGTTGCCTGATGCGCAGTGGGAGGACATCAAGGAGTTCATAGAGCAGGACCTGCTGCGCTCGACCGTGCGATAGATTAAGCTGGTTGTGTAGATTTGTAAATGTTAATAAATTTAAGATGTAATTTCCGACTTTGCTTGTAATTGATTTAAAACGACATATTTGTTTTTTTTTTATATTTTCATTAGTTTTCAAGTCACCCCGCCCTCTTGCCTCTGTGGTGAGTCATGATTGCTACCCCCACCCTTAGGGCTAAGGGGTTAAATTGACAACAAATATGATGTTCGCGGCAGAATTTAGGATATTAGCATTTCGTTCCCGAGTAAGCAGGTGTCTACAAGCGCAAGTGAACAGTATGGAGAAATCAGAAGTCGGACCTATCCGCAGGAAAGGAAGGCCAGCCGGCAAGCACCGTGTTCCTTTGTCAAGTGTGAGTTCTTACCGAAAAAAGCGAACATAATTAGTTAAAATATATCGACATGTACCTATTTTGACTAATCGGAAATGTCTTCAATACCCAGGCGGAGCGCCGGGCTAGAAACGCTTTGTACGAGAGAGAACGTCGCTGCGACATGTCCGCCGCTATTGCTGAGCTTGGCGAAGCTTTCGGCGGTGACGTGAACGTAGGTTTCTCCGTTTGAATTGTCGATGTTTATGTTTAAGTTTGAATGTTTCACTGAGAATTTTCTTCCCACTGTTTCAGATCCCTAATGCAGACTTGTTGGTGTCCGTAGTTGGCTACTTACAGACCGAAAAGTACGGCTCCGAACATCGGCTCGCGGAAATAGCCGAAACGAGAAGGATCAACGACGGACTCGAACAGCAGAGTGAGTGATTTTTTCCAACGTAAGGCTTCTCGTGGATTAGTTAGCATGTGAGGTCGTGTTTAATAATATCGGACCACTTTTGTTTTTACAGTATCCGAGTTGCAGCATAGGCTGTGCCTTGATCCTTCGTGGCTGCCCTTGCAGGAGGAGGGGAGTGGCAGTGACGGAGAAGGAGATCCCACGACGCAGACCTGTGCCAGAGTGAGATGTGACTCATCGGAGGGGAGCCGTTGCCTCCGAGTCGAGATCCTGCATCAGATACCAAATTACGATGTCGAACTGGAGATAGAACCGTGGCCTGCATGCGCAATGGGTGGCCATCTGACAGGTTTGTAATCTTCTCAGTTCGATTCGCCTTTTGGTTTTGGCTGCGTACAAGGCATTGTGGGATGCGAGTATTATTTTTTTTTGATCTGTTCGATATTTTTTTTTGCAGATGCTTTCGTTCCGGTTACTTCGTTGCCTGATGCGCAGTGGGAGGACATCAAGGAGTTCATAGAGCAGGACCTGCTGCGCTCGACCGTGCGATAGATTAAGCTGGTTGTGTAGATTTGTAAATGTTAATAAATTTAAGATGTAATTTCCGACTTTGCTTGTAATTGATTTAAAACGACATATTTGTTTTTTTTAATATTTTCATTAGTTTTCAAGTCACCCCGCCCTCTTGCCTCTGTGGTGAGTCATGATTGCTACCCCCACCCGTAGGGCTAAGGGGTTAACTTGACAATAAATATGATGTCCGCGGCAGAATTTAGGATATTAGCATTTCGTTCCCGAGTAAGCAGGTGTCTACAAGCGCAAGTGAACAGTATGGAGAAATCAGAAGTCGGACCTATCCGCAGGAGAGGAAGGCCAGCCGGCAAGCACCGTGTTCCTTTGTCAAGTGTGAGTTCTTACCGAAAAAAGCGAACATAATTAGTTAAAATATATCGACATGTACCTATTTTGACTAATCGGAAATGTCTTCAATACCCAGGCGGAGCGCCGGGCTAGAAACGCTTTGTACGAGAGAGAACGTCGCTGCGACATGTCCGCCGCTATTGCTGAGCTTGGCGAAGCTTTCGGCGGTGACGTGAACGTAGGTTTCTCCGTTTGAATTGTCGATGTTTATGTTTAAGTTTGAATGTTTCACTCAGAATTTTCCTCCCACTGTTTCAGATCCCTAATGCAGACTTGTTGGTGTCCGTAGTTGGCTACTTACAGTCCGAAAAGTACGGCTCCGAACATCGGCCCGCGGAAATAGCCGAAACGAGAAGGATCAACGACGGACTCGAACAGCAGAGTGAGTGATTTTTTCCAACGTAAGGCTTCTCGTGGATTAGTTAGCATGTGAGGTCGTGTTTAATAATATCGGACCACTTTTGTTTTTACAGTATCCGAGTTGCAGCATAGGCTGTGCCTTGATCCTTCGTGGCTGCCCTTGCAGGAGGAGGGGAGTGGCAGTGACGGAGAAGGAGATCCCACGACGCAGACCTGTGCCAGAGTGAGATGTGACTCATCGGAGGGGAGCCGTTGCCTCCGAGTCGAGATCCTGCATCAGATACCAAATTACGAAGTCGAACTGGAGACAGAACCGTGGCCTGCATGCGCAATGGGTGGCCATCTGACAGGTTTGTAATCTTCTCAGTTCGATTCGCCTTTTGGTTTTGGCTGCGTACAAGGCATTGTGGGATGCGAGTATTATTTTTTTTTAATCTGTTCGATATTTTTTTTTGCAGATGCTCGACCGTGCGATAGATTAAGCTGGTTGTGTAGATTTGTAAATGTTAATAAATTTAAGATGTAATTTCCGACTTTGCTTGTAATTGATTTAAAACGACATATTTGTTTTTTTAAATATTTTCATTAGTTTTCAAGTCACCCCGCCCTCTTGCCTCTGTGGTGAGTCATGATTGCTACCCCCACCCGTAGGGCTAAGGGGTTAACTTGACAATAAATATGATGTCCGCGGCAGAATTTAGGATATTAGCATTTCGTTCCCGAGTAAGCAGGTGTCTACAAGCGCAAGTGAACAGTATGGAGAAATCAGAAGTCGGACCTATCCGCAGGAGAGGAAGGCCAGCCGGCAAGCACCGTGTTCCTTTGTCAAGTGTGAGTTCTTACCGAAAAAAGCGAACATAATTAGTTAAAATATATCGACATGTACCTATTTTGACTAATCGGAAATGTCTTCAATACCCAGGCGGAGCGCCGGGCTAGAAACGCTTTGTACGAGAGAGAACGTCGCTGCGACATGTCCGCCGCTATTGCTGAGCTTGGCGAAGCTTTCGGCGGTGACGTGAACGTAGGCTTCTCCGTTTGAATTGTCGATGTTTATGTTTAAGTTTGAATGTTTCACTCAGAATTTTCTTCCCACTGTTTCAGATCCCTAATGCAGACTTGTTGGTGTCCGTAGTTGGCTACTTACAGACCGAAAAGTACGGCTCCGAACATCGGCTCGCGGAAATAGCCGAAACGAGAAGGATCAACGACGGACTCGAACAGCAGAGTGAGTGATTTTTTCCAACGTAAGGCTTCTCGTGGATTAGTTAGCATGTGAGGTCGTGTTTAATAATATCGGACCACTTTTGTTTTTACAGTATCCGAGTTGCAGCATAGGCTGTGCCTTGATCCTTCGTGGCTGCCCTTGCAGGAGGAGGGGAGTGGCAGTGACGGAGAAGGAGATCCCACGACGCAGACCTGTGCCAGAGTGAGATGTGACTCATCGGAGGGGAGCCGTTGCCTCCGAGTCGAGATCCTGCATCAGATACCAAATTACGATGTCGAACTGGAGACAGAACCGTGGCCTGCATGCGCAATGGGTGGCCATCTGACAGGTTTGTAATCTTCTCAGTTCGATTCGCCTTTTGGTTTTGGCTGCGTACAAGGCATTGTGGGATGCGAGTATTATTTTTTTAAAATCTGTTCGATATTTTTTTTTGCAGATGCTTTCGTTCCGGTTACTTCGTTGCCTGATGCGCAGTGGGAGGACATCAAGGAGTTCATAGAGCAGGACCTGCTGCGCTCGACCGTGCGATAGATTAAGCTGGTTGTGTAGATTTGTAAATGTTAATAAATTTAAGATGTAATTTCCGACTTTGCTTGTAATTGATTTAAAACGACATATTTGTTTTTTTAAATATTTTCATTAGTTTTCAAGTCACCCCGCCCTCTTGCCTCTGTGGTGAGTCATGATTGCTACCCCCACCCTTAGGGCTAAGGGGTTAAATTGACAACAAATATGATGTTCGCGGCAGAATTTAGGATATTAGCATTTCGTTCCCGAGTAAGCAGGTGTCTACAAGCGCAAGTGAACAGTATGGAGAAATCAGAAGTCGGACCTATCCGCAGGAGAGGAAGGCCAGCCGGCAAGCACCGTGTTCCTTTGTCAAGTGTGAGTTCTTACCGAAAAAAGCGAACATAATTAGTTAAAATATATCGACATGTACCTATTTTGACTAATCGGAAATGTCTTCAATACCCAGGCGGAGCGCCGGGCTAGAAACGCTTTGTACGAGAGAGAACGTCGCTGCGACATGTCCGCCGCTATTGCTGAGCTTGGCGAAGCTTTCGGCGGTGACGTGAACGTAGGTTTCTCCGTTTGAATTGTCGATGTTTATGTTTAAGTTTGAATGTTTCACTGAGAATTTTCTTCCCACTGTTTCAGATCCCTAATGCAGACTTGTTGGTGTCCGTAGTTGGCTACTTACAGACCGAAAAGTACGGCTCCGAACATCGGCTCGCGGAAATAGCCGAAACGAGAAGGATCAACGACGGACTCGAACAGCAGAGTGAGTGATTTTTTCCAACGTAAGGCTTCTCGTGGATTAGTTAGCATGTGAGGTCGTGTTTAATAATATCGGACCACTTTTGTTTTTACAGTATCCGAGTTGCAGCATAGGCTGTGCCTTGATCCTTCGTGGCTGCCCTTGCAGGAGGAGGGGAGTGGCAGTGACGGAGAAGGAGATCCCACGACGCAGACCTGTGCCAGAGTGAGATGTGACTCATCGGAGGGGAGCCGTTGCCTCCGAGTCGAGATCCTGCATCAGATACCAAATTACGAAGTCGAACTGGAGACAGAACCGTGGCCTGCATGCGCAATGGGTGGCCATCTGACAGGTTTGTAATCTTCTCAGTTCGATTCGCCTTTTGGTTTTGGCTGCGTACAAGGCATTGTGGGATGCGAGTATTATTTTTTTTTAATCTGTTCGATATTTTTTTTGCAGATGCTTTCGTTCCGGTTACTTCGTTGCCTGATGCGCAGTGGGAGGACATCAAGGAGTTCATAGAGCAGGACCTGCTGCGCTCGACCGTGCGATAGATTAAGCTGGTTGTGTAGATTTGTAAATGTTAATAAATTTAAGATGTAATTTCCGACTTTGCTTGTAATTGATTTAAAACGACATATTTGTTTTTTTAAATATTTTCATTAGTTTTCAAGTCACCCCGCCCTCTTGCCTCTGTGGTGAGTCATGATTGCTACCCCCACCCTTAGGGCTAAGGGGTTAAATTGACAACAAATATGATGTTCGCGGCAGAATTTAGGATATTAGCATTTCGTTCCCGAGTAAGCAGGTGTCTACAAGCGCAAGTGAACAGTATGGAGAAATCAGAAGTCGGACCTATCCGCAGGAGAGGAAGGCCAGCCGGCAAGCACCGTGTTCCTTTGTCAAGTGTGAGTTCTTACCGAAAAAAGCGAACATAATTAGTTAAAATATATCGACATGTACCTATTTTGACTAATCGGAAATGTCTTCAATACCCAGGCGGAGCGCCGGGCTAGAAACGCTTTGTACGAGAGAGAACGTCGCTGCGACATGTCCGCCGCTATTGCTGAGCTTGGCGAAGCTTTCGGCGGTGACGTGAACGTAGGTTTCTCCGTTTGAATTGTCGATGTTTATGTTTAAGTTTGAATGTTTCACTGAGAATTTTCTTCCCACTGTTTCAGATCCCTAATGCAGACTTGTTGGTGTCCGTAGTTGGCTACTTACAGACCGAAAAGTACGGCTCCGAACATCGGCTCGCGGAAATAGCCGAAACGAGAAGGATCAACGACGGACTCGAACAGCAGAGTGAGTGATTTTTTCCAACGTAAGGCTTCTCGTGGATTAGTTAGCATGTGAGGTCGTGTTTAATAATATCGGACCACTTTTGTTTTTACAGTATCCGAGTTGCAGCATAGGCTGTGCCTTGATCCTTCGTGGCTGCCCTTGCAGGAGGAGGGGAGTGGCAGTGACGGAGAAGGAGATCCCACGACGCAGACCTGTGCCAGAGTGAGATGTGACTCATCGGAGGGGAGCCGTTGCCTCCGAGTCGAGATCCTGCATCAGATACCAAATTACGATGTCGAACTGGAGACAGAACCGTGGCCTGCATGCGCAATGGGTGGCCATCTGACAGGTTTGTAATCTTCTCAGTTCGATTCGCCTTTTGGTTTTGGCTGCGTACAAGGCATTGTGGGATGCGAGTATTATTTTTTTTTAATCTGTTCGATATTTTTTTTTGCAGATGCTCGACCGTGCGATAGATTAAGCTGGTTGTGTAGATTTGTAAATGTTAATAAATTTAAGATGTAATTTCCGACTTTGCTTGTAATTGATTTAAAACGACATATTTGTTTTTTTAATATTTTCATTAGTTTTCAAGTCACCCCGCCCTCTTGCCTCTGTGGTGAGTCATGATTGCTACCCCCACCCTTAGGGCTAAGGGGTTAAATTTACAATAAATATGATGTTCGCGGCAGAATTTAGGATATTAGCATTTCGTTCCCGAGTAAGCAGGTGTCTACAAGCGCAAGTGAACAGTATGGAGAAATCAGAAGTCGGACCTATCCGCAGGAGAGGAAGGCCAGCCGGCAAGCACCGTGTTCCTTTGTCAAGTGTGAGTTCTTACCGAAAAAAGCGAACATAATTAGTTAAAATATATCGACATGTACCTATTTTGACTAATCGGAAATGTCTTCAATACCCAGGCGGAGCGCCGGGCTAGAAACGCTTTGTACGAGAGAGAACGTCGCTGCGACATGTCCGCCGCTATTGCTGAGCTTGGCGAAGCTTTCGGCGGTGACGTGAACGTAGGTTTCTCCGTTTGAATTGTCGATGTTTATGTTTAAGTTTGAATGTTTCACTCAGAATTTTCTTCCCACTGTTTCAGATCCCTAATGCAGACTTGTTGGTGTCCGTAGTTGGCTACTTACAGTCCGAAAAGTACGGCTCCGAACATCGGCCCGCGGAAATAGCCGAAACGAGAAGGATCAACGACGGACTCGAACAGCAGAGTGAGTGATTTTTTCCAACGTAAGGCTTCTCGTGGATTAGTTAGCATGTGAGGTCGTGTTTAATAATATCGGACCACTTTTGTTTTTACAGTATCCGAGTTGCAGCATAGGCTGTGCCTTGATCCTTCGTGGCTGCCCTTGCAGGAGGAGGGGAGTGGCAGTGACGGAGAAGGAGATCCCACGACGCAGACCTGTGCCAGAGTGAGATGTGACTCATCGGAGGGGAGCCGTTGCCTCCGAGTCGAGATCCTGCATCAGATACCAAATTACGATGTCGAACTGGAGACAGAACCGTGGCCTGCATGCGCAATGGGTGGCCATCTGACAGGTTTGTAATCTTCTCAGTTCGATTCGCCTTTTGGTTTTGGCTGCGTACAAGGCATTGTGGGATGCGAGTATTATTTTTTTTAAATCTGTTCGATATTTTTTTTTGCAGATGCTTTCGTTCCGGTTACTTCGTTGCCTGATGCGCAGTGGGAGGACATCAAGGAGTTCATAGAGCAGGACCTGCTGCGCTCGACCGTGCGATAGATTAAGCTGGTTGTGTAGATTTGTAAATGTTAATAAATTTAAGATGTAATTTCCGACTTTGCTTGTAATTGATTTAAAACGACATATTTGTTTTTTTAAATATTTTCATTAGTTTTCAAGTCACCCCGCCCTCTTGCCTCTGTGGTGAGTCATGATTGCTACCCCCACCCTTAGGGCTAAGGGGTTAAATTGACAACAAATATGATGTTCGCGGCAGAATTTAGGATATTAGCATTTCGTTCCCGAGTAAGCAGGTGTCTACAAGCGCAAGTGAACAGTATGGAGAAATCAGAAGTCGGACCTATCCGCAGGAGAGGAAGGCCAGCCGGCAAGCACCGTGTTCCTTTGTCAAGTGTGAGTTCTTACCGAAAAAAGCGAACATAATTAGTTAAAATATATCGACATGTACCTATTTTGACTAATCGGAAATGTCTTCAATACCCAGGCGGAGCGCCGGGCTAGAAACGCTTTGTACGAGAGAGAACGTCGCTGCGACATGTCCGCCGCTATTGCTGAGCTTGGCGAAGCTTTCGGCGGTGACGTGAACGTAGGTTTCTCCGTTTGAATTGTCGATGTTTATGTTTAAGTTTGAATGTTTCACTGAGAATTTTCTTCCCACTGTTTCAGATCCCTAATGCAGACTTGTTGGTGTCCGTAGTTGGCTACTTACAGACCGAAAAGTACGGCTCCGAACATCGGCTCGCGGAAATAGCCGAAACGAGAAGGATCAACGACGGACTCGAACAGCAGAGTGAGTGATTTTTTCCAACGTAAGGCTTCTCGTGGATTAGTTAGCATGTGAGGTCGTGTTTAATAATATCGGACCACTTTTGTTTTTACAGTATCCGAGTTGCAGCATAGGCTGTGCCTTGATCCTTCGTGGCTGCCCTTGCAGGAGGAGGGGAGTGGCAGTGACGGAGAAGGAGATCCCACGACGCAGACCTGTGCCAGAGTGAGATGTGACTCATCGGAGGGGAGCCGTTGCCTCCGAGTCGAGATCCTGCATCAGATACCAAATTACGATGTCGAACTGGAGACAGAACCGTGGCCTGCATGCGCAATGGGTGGCCATCTGACAGGTTTGTAATCTTCTCAGTTCGATTCGCCTTTTGGTTTTGGCTGCGTACAAGGCATTGTGGGATGCGAGTATTATTTTTTTTTAATCTGTTCGATATTTTTTTTTGCAGATGCTTTCGTTCCGGTTACTTCGTTGCCTGATGCGCAGTGGGAGGACATCAAGGAGTTCATAGAGCAGGACCTGCTGCGCTCGACCGTGCGATAGATTAAGCTGGTTGTGTAGATTTGTAAATGTTAATAAATTTAAGATGTAATTTCCGACTTTGCTTGTAATTGATTTAAAACGACATATTTGTTTTTTTAAATATTTTCATTAGTTTTCAAGTCACCCCGCCCTCTTGCCTCTGTGGTGAGTCATGATTGCTACCCCCACCCTTAGGGCTAAGGGGTTAAATTGACAACAAATATGATGTTCGCGGCAGAATTTAGGATATTAGCATTTCGTTCCCGAGTAAGCAGGTGTCTACAAGCGCAAGTGAACAGTATGGAGAAATCAGAAGTCGGACCTATCCGCAGGAGAGGAAGGCCAGCCGGCAAGCACCGTGTTCCTTTGTCAAGTGTGAGTTCTTACCGAAAAAAGCGAACATAATTAGTTAAAATATATCGACATGTACCTATTTTGACTAATCGGAAATGTCTTCAATACCCAGGCGGAGCGCCGGGCTAGAAACGCTTTGTACGAGAGAGAACGTCGCTGCGACATGTCCGCCGCTATTGCTGAGCTTGGCGAAGCTTTCGGCGGTGACGTGAACGTAGGTTTCTCCGTTTGAATTGTCGATGTTTATGTTTAAGTTTGAATGTTTCACTGAGAATTTTCTTCCCACTGTTTCAGATCCCTAATGCAGACTTGTTGGTGTCCGTAGTTGGCTACTTACAGACCGAAAAGTACGGCTCCGAACATCGGCTCGCGGAAATAGCCGAAACGAGAAGGATCAACGACGGACTCGAACAGCAGAGTGAGTGATTTTTTCCAACGTAAGGCTTCTCGTGGATTAGTTAGCATGTGAGGTCGTGTTTAATAATATCGGACCACTTTTGTTTTTACAGTATCCGAGTTGCAGCATAGGCTGTGCCTTGATCCTTCGTGGCTGCCCTTGCAGGAGGAGGGGAGTGGCAGTGACGGAGAAGGAGATCCCACGACGCAGACCTGTGCCAGAGTGAGATGTGACTCATCGGAGGGGAGCCGTTGCCTCCGAGTCGAGATCCTGCATCAGATACCAAATTACGATGTCGAACTGGAGACAGAACCGTGGCCTGCATGCGCAATGGGTGGCCATCTGACAGGTTTGTAATCTTCTCAGTTCGATTCGCCTTTTGGTTTTGGCTGCGTACAAGGCATTGTGGGATGCGAGTATTATTTTTTTTTAATGTGTTCGATATTTTTTTTTGCAGATGTTTTCGTTCCGGTTACTTCGTTGCCTGATGCGCAGTGGGAGGACATCAAGGAGTTCATAGAGCAGGACCTGCTGCGCTCGACCGTGCGATAGATTAAGCTGGTTGTGTAGATTTGTAAATGTTAATAAATTTAAGATGTAATTTCCGACTTTGCTTGTAATTGATTTAAAACGACATATTTGTTTTTTTTAATATTTTCATTAGTTTTCAAGTCACCCCGCCCTCTTGCCTCTGTGGTGAGTCATGATTGCTACCCCCACCCGTAGGGCTAAGGGGTTAACTTGACAATAAATATGATGTCCGCGGCAGAATTTAGGATATTAGCATTTCGTTCCCGAGTAAGCAGGTGTCTACAAGCGCAAGTGAACAGTATGGAGAAATCAGAAGTCGGACCTATCCGCAGGAGAGGAAGGCCAGCCGGCAAGCACCGTGTTCCTTTGTCAAGTGTGAGTTCTTACCGAAAAAAGCGAACATAATTAGTTAAAATATATCGACATGTACCTATTTTGACTAATCGGAAATGTCTTCAATACCCAGGCGGAGCGCCGGGCTAGAAACGCTTTGTACGAGAGAGAACGTCGCTGCGACATGTCCGCCGCTATTGCTGAGCTTGGCGAAGCTTTCGGCGGTGACGTGAACGTAGGTTTCTCCGTTTGAATTGTCGATGTTTATGTTTAAGTTTGAATGTTTCACTCAGAATTTTCCTCCCACTGTTTCAGATCCCTAATGCAGACTTGTTGGTGTCCGTAGTTGGCTACTTACAGACCGAAAAGTACGGCTCCGAACATCGGCTCGCGGAAATAGCCGAAACGAGAAGGATCAACGACGGACTCGAACAGCAGAGTGAGTGATTTTTTCCAACGTAAGGCTTCTCGTGGATTAGTTAGCATGTGAGGTCGTGTTTAATAATATCGGACCACTTTTGTTTTTACAGTATCCGAGTTGCAGCATAGGCTGTGCCTTGATCCTTCGTGGCTGCCCTTGCAGGAGGAGGGGAGTGGCAGTGACGGAGAAGGAGATCCCACGACGCAGACCTGTGCCAGAGTGAGATGTGACTCATCGGAGGGGAGCCGTTGCCTCCGAGTCGAGATCCTGCATCAGATACCAAATTACGATGTCGAACTGGAGACAGAACCGTGGCCTGCATGCGCAATGGGTGGCCATCTGACAGGTTTGTAATCTTCTCAGTTCGATTCGCCTTTTGGTTTTGGCTGCGTACAAGGCATTGTGGGATGCGAGTATTTTTTTTTTTTAATGTGTTCGATATTTTTTTTTGCAGATGCTTTCGTTCCGGTTACTTCGTTGCCTGATGCGCAGTGGGAGGACATCAAGGAGTTCATAGAGCAGGACCTGCTGCGCTCGACCGTGCGATAGATTAAGCTGGTTGTGTAGATTTGTAAATGTTAATAAATTTAAGATGTAATTTCCGACTTTGCTTGTAATTGATTTAAAACGACATATTTGTTTTTTTTAATATTTTCATTAGTTTTCAAGTCACCCCGCCCTCTTGCCTCTGTGGTGAGTCATGATTGCTACCCCCACCCGTAGGGCTAAGGGGTTAACTTGACAATAAATATGATGTCCGCGGCAGAATTTAGGATATTAGCATTTCGTTCCCGAGTAAGCAGGTGTCTACAAGCGCAAGTGAACAGTATGGAGAAATCAGAAGTCGGACCTATCCGCAGGAGAGGAAGGCCAGCCGGCAAGCACCGTGTTCCTTTGTCAAGTGTGAGTTCTTACCGAAAAAAGCGAACATAATTAGTTAAAATATATCGACATGTACCTATTTTGACTAATCGGAAATGTCTTCAATACCCAGGCGGAGCGCCGGGCTAGAAACGCTTTGTACGAGAGAGAACGTCGCTGCGACATGTCCGCCGCTATTGCTGAGCTTGGCGAAGCTTTCGGCGGTGACGTGAACGTAGGTTTCTCCGTTTGAATTGTCGATGTTTATGTTTAAGTTTGAATGTTTCACTCAGAATTTTCCTCCCACTGTTTCAGATCCCTAATGCAGACTTGTTGGTGTCCGTAGTTGGCTACTTACAGACCGAAAAGTACGGCTCCGAACATCGGCCCGCGGAAATAGCCGAAACGAGAAGGATCAACGACGGACTCGAACAGCAGAGTGAGTGATTTTTTCCAACGTAAGGCTTCTCGTGGATTAGTTAGCATGTGAGGTCGTGTTTAATAATATCGGACCACTTTTGTTTTTACAGTATCCGAGTTGCAGCATAGGCTGTGCCTTGATCCTTCGTGGCTGCCCTTGCAGGAGGAGGGGAGTGGCAGTGACGGAGAAGGAGATCCCACGACGCAGACCTGTGCCAGAGTGAGATGTGACTCATCGGAGGGGAGCCGTTGCCTCCGAGTCGAGATCCTGCATCAGATACCAAATTACGAAGTCGAACTGGAGACAGAACCGTGGCCTGCATGCGCAATGGGTGGCCATCTGACAGGTTTGTAATCTTCTCAGTTCGATTCGCCTTTTGGTTTTGGCTGCGTACAAGGCATTGTGGGATGCGAGTATTATTTTTTTTTAATCTGTTCGATATTTTTTTTTGCAGATGCTTTCGTTCCGGTTACTTCGTTGCCTGATGCGCAGTGGGAGGACATCAAGGAGTTCATAGAGCAGGACCTGCTGCGCTCGACCGTGCGATAGATTAAGCTGGTTGTGTAGATTTGTAAATGTTAATAAATTTAAGATGTAATTTCCGACTTTGCTTGTAATTGATTTAAAACGACATATTTGTTTTTTTTAATATTTTCATTAGTTTTCAAGTCACCCCGCCCTCTTGCCTCTGTGGTGAGTCATGATTGCTACCCCCACCCTTAGGGCTAAGGGGTTAAATTGACAATAAATATGATGTTCGCGGCAGAATTTAGGATATTAGCATTTCGTTCCCGAGTAAGCAGGTGTCTACAAGCGCAAGTGAACAGTATGGAGAAATCAGAAGTCGGACCTATCCGCAGGAGAGGAAGGCCAGCCGGCAAGCACCGTGTTCCTTTGTCAAGTGTGAGTTCTTACCGAAAAAAGCGAACATAATTAGTTAAAATATATCGACATGTACCTATTTTGACTAATCGGAAATGTCTTCAATACCCAGGTGGAGCGCCGGGCTAGAAACGCTTTGTACGAGAGAGAACGTCGCTGCGACATGTCCGCCGCTATTGCTGAGCTTGGCGAAGCTTTCGGCGGTGACGTGAACGTAGGTTTCTCCGTTTGAATTGTCGATGTTTATGTTTAAGTTTGAATGTTTCACTGAGAATTTTCTTCCCACTGTTTCAGATCCCTAATGCAGACTTGTTGGTGTCCGTAGTTGGCTACTTACAGACCGAAAAGTACGGCTCCGAACATCGGCTCGCGGAAATAGCCGAAACGAGAAGGATCAACGACGGACTCGAACAGCAGAGTGAGTGATTTTTTCCAACGTAAGGCTTCTCGTGGATTAGTTAGCATGTGAGGTCGTGTTTAATAATATCGGACCACTTTTGTTTTTACAGTATCCGAGTTGCAGCATAGGCTGTGCCTTGATCCTTCGTGGCTGCCCTTGCAGGAGGAGGGGAGTGGCAGTGACGGAGAAGGAGATCCCACAACGCAGACCTGTGCCAGAGTGAGATGTGACTCATCGGAGGGGAGCCGTTGCCTCCGAGTCGAGATCCTGCAACAAATACCAAATTACGATGTCGAACTGGAGACAGAACCGTGGCCTGCATGCGCAATGGGTGGCCATCTGACAGGTTTGTAATCTTCTCAGTTCGATTCGCCTTTTGGTTTTGGCTGCGTACAAGGTATTGTGGGATGCGAGTATTTTTTTTTTTTAATGTGTTCGATATTTTTTTTTGCAGATGCTTTCGTTCCGGTTACTTCGTTGCCTGATGCGCAGTGGGAGGACATCAAGGAGTTCATAGAGCAGGACCTGCTGCGCTCGACCGTGCGATAGATTAAGCTGGTTGTGTAGATTTGTAAATGTTAATAAATTTAAGATGTAATTTCCGACTTTGCTTGTAATTGATTTAAAACGACATATTTGTTTTTTTAAATATTTTCATTAGTTTTCAAGTCACCCCGCCCTCTTGCCTCTGTGGTGAGTCATGATTGCTACCCCCACCCTTAGGGCTAAGGGGTTAAATTGACAACAAATATGATGTTCGCGGCAGAATTTAGGATATTAGCATTTCGTTCCCGAGTAAGCAGGTGTCTACAAGCGCAAGTGAACAGTATGGAGAAATCAGAAGTCGGACCTATCCGCAGGAGAGGAAGGCCAGCCGGCAAGCACCGTGTTCCTTTGTCAAGTGTGAGTTCTTACCGAAAAAAGCGAACATAATTAGTTAAAATATATCGACATGTACCTATTTTGACTAATCGGAAATGTCTTCAATACCCAGGCGGAGCGCCGGGCTAGAAACGTTTTGTACGAGAGAGAACGTCGCTGCGACATGTCCGCCGCTATTGCTGAGCTTGGCGAAGCTTTCGGCGGTGACGTGAACGTAGGTTTCTCCGTTTGAATTGTCGATGTTTATGTTTAAGTTTGAATGTTT
Source organism: Choreutis nemorana (assembly GCA_949316135.1). Taxonomy (NCBI): domain Eukaryota; kingdom Metazoa; phylum Arthropoda; class Insecta; order Lepidoptera; family Choreutidae; genus Choreutis; species Choreutis nemorana. The sequence goes on from OX438611.1 coordinate 4,007,068, forward strand.
CACTGAGAATTTTCTTCCCACTGTTTCAGATCCCTAATGCAGACTTGTTGGTGTCCGTAGTTGGCTACTTACAGACCGAAAAGTACGGCTCCGAACATCGGCTCGCGGAAATAGCCGAAACGAGAAGGATCAACGACGGACTCGAACAGCAGAGTGAGTGATTTTTTCCAACGTAAGGCTTCTCGTGGATTAGTTAGCATGTGAGGTCGTGTTTAATAATATCGGACCACTTTTGTTTTTACAGTATCCGAGTTGCAGCATAGGCTGTGCCTTGATCCTTCGTGGCTGCCCTTGCAGGAGGAGGGGAGTGGCAGTGACGGAGAAGGAGATCCCACAACGCAGACCTGTGCCAGAGTGAGATGTGACTCATCGGAGGGGAGCCGTTGCCTCCGAGTCGAGATCCTGCATCAGATACCAAATTACGATGTCGAACTGGAGACAGAACCGTGGCCTGCATGCGCAATGGGTGGCCATCTGACAGGTTTGTAATCTTCTCAGTTCGATTCGCCTTTTGGTTTTGGCTGCGTACAAGGCATTGTGGGATGCGAGTATTATTTTTTTTTAATCTGTTCGATATTTTTTTTTGCAGATGCTTTCGTTCCGGTTACTTCGTTGCCTGATGCGCAGTGGGAGGACATCAAGGAGTTCATAGAGCAGGACCTGCTGCGCTCGACCGTGCGATAGATTAAGCTGGTTGTGTAGATTTGTAAATGTTAATAAATTTAAGATGTAATTTCCGACTTTGCTTGTTATTGATTTAAAACGACATATTTGTTTTTTTTAATATTTTCATTAGTTTTCAAGTCACCCCGCCCTCTTGCCTCTGTGGTGAGTCATGATTGCTACCCCCACCCTTAGGGCTAAGGGGTTAAATTGACAACAAATATGATGTTCGCGGCAGAATTTAGGATATTAGCATTTCGTTCCCGAGTAAGCAGGTGTCTACAAGCGCAAGTGAACAGTATGGAGAAATCAGAAGTCGGACCTATCCGCAGGAGAGGAAGGCCAGCCGGCAAGCACCGTGTTCCTTTGTCAAGTGTGAGTTCTTACCGAAAAAAGCGAACATAATTAGTTAAAATATATCGACATGTACCTATTTTGACTAATCGGAAATGTCTTCAATACCCAGGCGGAGCGCCGGGCTAGAAACGCTTTGTACGAGAGAGAACGTCGCTGCGACATGTCCGCCGCTATTGCTGAGCTTGGCGAAGCTTTCGGCGGTGACGTGAACGTAGGTTTCTCCGTTTGAATTGTCGATGTTTATGTTTAAGTTTGAATGTTTCACTGAGAATTTTCTTCCCACTGTTTCAGATCCCTAATGCAGACTTGTTGGTGTCCGTAGTTGGCTACTTACAGACCGAAAAGTACGGCTCCGAACATCGGCTCGCGGAAATAGCCGAAACGAGAAGGATCAACGACGGACTCGAACAGCAGAGTGAGTGATTTTTTCCAACGTAAGGCTTCTCGTGGATTAGTTAGCATGTGAGGTCGTGTTTAATAATATCGGACCACTTTTGTTTTTACAGTATCCGAGTTGCAGCATAGGCTGTGCCTTGATCCTTCGTGGCTGCCCTTGCAGGAGGAGGGGATTGGCAGTGACGGAGAAGGAGATCCCACGACGCAGACCTGTGCCAGAGTGAGATGTGACTCATCGGAGGGGAGCCGTTGCCTCCGAGTCGAGATCCTGCATCAGATACCAAATTACGATGTCGAACTGGAGACAGAACCGTGGCCTGCATGCGCAATGGGTGGCCATCTGACAGGTTTGTAATCTTCTCAGTTCGATTCGCCTTTTGGTTTTGGCTGCGTACAAGGCATTGTGGGATGCGAGTATTTTTTTTTTTTAATCTGTTCGATATTTTTTTTTGCAGATGCTTTCGTTCCGGTTACTTCGTTGCCTGATGCGCAGTGGGAGGACATCAAGGAGTTCATAGAGCAGGACCTGCTGCGCTCGACCGTGCGATAGATTAAGCTGGTTGTGTAGATTTGTAAATGTTAATAAATTTAAGATGTAATTTCCGACTTTGCTTGTAATTGATTTAAAACGACATATTTGTTTTTTTAAATATTTTCATTAGTTTTCAAGTCACCCCGCCCTCTTGCCTCTGTGGTGAGTCATGATTGCTACCCCCACCCTTAGGGCTAAGGGGTTAAATTGACAACAAATATGATGTTCGCGGCAGAATTTAGGATATTAGCATTTCGTTCCCGAGTAAGCAGGTGTCTACAAGCGCAAGTGAACAGTATGGAGAAATCAGAAGTCGGACCTATCCGCAGGAGAGGAAGGCCAGCCGGCAAGCACCGTGTTCCTTTGTCAAGTGTGAGTTCTTACCGAAAAAAGCGAACATAATTAGTTAAAATATATCGACATGTACCTATTTTGACTAATCGGAAATGTCTTCAATACCCAGGCGGAGCGCCGGGCTAGAAACGCTTTGTACGAGAGAGAACGTCGCTGCGACATGTCCGCCGCTATTGCTGAGCTTGGCGAAGCTTTCGGCGGTGACGTGAACGTAGGTTTCTCCGTTTGAATTGTCGATGTTTATGTTTAAGTTTGAATGTTTCACTGAGAATTTTCTTCCCACTGTTTCAGATCCCTAATGCAGACTTGTTGGTGTCCGTAGTTGGCTACTTACAGACCGAAAAGTACGGCTCCGAACATCGGCTCGCGGAAATAGCCGAAACGAGAAGGATCAACGACGGACTCGAACAGCAGAGTGAGTGATTTTTTCCAACGTAAGGCTTCTCGTGGATTAGTTAGCATGTGAGGTCGTGTTTAATAATATCGGACCACTTTTGTTTTTACAGTATCCGAGTTGCAGCATAGGCTGTGCCTTGATCCTTCGTGGCTGCCCTTGCAGGAGGAGGGGAGTGGCAGTGACGGAGAAGGAGATCCCACAACGCAGACCTGTGCCAGAGTGAGATGTGACTCATCGGAGGGGAGCCGTTGCCTCCGACTCGAGATCCTGCATCAGATACCAAATTACGATGTCGAACTGGAGACAGAACCGTGGCCTGCATGCGCAATGGGTGGCCATCTGACAGGTTTGTAATCTTCTCAGTTCGATTCGCCTTTTGGTTTTGGCTGCGTACAAGGCATTGTGGGATGCGAGTATTATTTTTTTTTAATCTGTTCGATATTTTTTTTTTGCAGATGCTCGACCGTGCGATAGATTAAGCTGGTTGTGTAGATTTGTAAATGTTAATAAATTTAAGATGTAATTTCCGACTTTGCTTGTTATTGATTTAAAACGACATATTTGTTTTTTTTAATATTTTCATTAGTTTTCAAGTCACCCCGCCCTCTTGCCTCTGTGGTGAGTCATGATTGCTACCCCCACCCTTAGGGCTAAGGGGTTAAATTGACAATAAATATGATGTCCGCGGCAGAATTTAGGATATTAGCATTTCGTTCCCGAGTAAGCAGGTGTCTACAAGCGCAAGTGAACAGTATGGAGAAATCAGAAGTCGGACCTATCCGCAGGAGAGGAAGGCCAGCCGGCAAGCACCGTGTTCCTTTGTCAAGTGTGAGTTCTTACCGAAAAAAGCGAACATAATTAGTTAAAATATATCGACATGTACCTATTTTGACTAATCGGAAATGTCTTCAATACCCAGGCGGAGCGCCGGGCTAGAAACGCTTTGTACGAGAGAGAACGTCGCTGCGACATGTCCGCCGCTATTGCTGAGCTTGGCGAAGCTTTCGGCGGTGACGTGAACGTAGGTTTCTCCGTTTGAATTGTCGATGTTTATGTTTAAGTTTGAATGTTTCACTGAGAATTTTCTTCCCACTGTTTCAGATCCCTAATGCAGACTTGTTGGTGTCCGTAGTTGGCTACTTACAGACCGAAAAGTACGGCTCCGAACATCGGCTCGCGGAAATAGCCGAAACGAGATGGATCAACGACGGACTCGAACAGCAGAGTGAGTGATTTTTTCCAACGTAAGGCTTCTCGTGGATTAGTTAGCATGTGAGGTCGTGTTTAATAATATCGGACCACTTTTGTTTTTACAGTATCCGAGTTGCAGCATAGGCTGTGCCTTGATCCTTCGTGGCTGCCCTTGCAGGAGGAGGGGAGTGGCAGTGACGGAGAAGGAGATCCCACGACGCAGACCTGTGCCAGAGTGAGATGTGACTCATCGGAGGGGAGCCGTTGCCTCCGAGTCGAGATCCTGTATCAGATACCAAATTACGATGTCGAACTGGAGACAGAACCGTGGCCTGCATGCGCAATGGGTGGCCATCTGACAGGTTTGTAATCTTCTCAGTTCGATTCGCCTTTTGGTTTTGGCTGCGTACAAGGCATTGTGGGATGCGAGTATTATTTTTTTTTAATCTGTTCGATATTTTTTTTTGCAGATGCTTTCGTTCCGGTTACTTCGTTGCCTGATGCGCAGTGGGAGGACATCAAGGAGTTCATAGAGCAGGACCTGCTGCGCTCGACCGTGCGATACATTAAGCTGGTTGTGTAGATTTGTAAATGTTAATAAATTTAAGATGTAATTTCCGACTTTGCTTGTAATTGATTTAAAACGACATATTTGTTTTTTTTAATATTTTCATTAGTTTTCAAGTCACCCCGCCCTCTTGCCTCTGTGGTGAGTCATGATTGCTACCCCCACCCTTAGGGCTAAGGGGTTAAATTGACAACAAATATGATGTTCGCGGCAGAATTTAGGATATTAGCATTTCGTTCCCGAGTAAGCAGGTGTCTACAAGCGCAAGTGAACAGTATGGAGAAATCAGAAGTCGGACCTATCCGCAGGAGAGGAAGGCCAGCCGGCAAGCACCGTGTTCCTTTGTCAAGTGTGAGTTCTTACCGAAAAAAGCGAACATAATTAGTTAAAATATATCGACATGTACCTATTTTGACTAATCGGAAATGTCTTCAATACCCAGGCGGAGCGCCGGGCTAGAAACGCTTTGTACGAGAGAGAACGTCGCTGCGACATGTCCGCCGCTATTGCTGAGCTTGGCGAAGCTTTCGGCGGTGAAGTGAACGTAGGTTTCTCCGTTTGAATTGTCGATGTTTATGTTTAAGTTTGAATGTTTCACTGAGAATTTTCTTCCCACTGTTTCAGATCCCTAATGCAGACTTGTTGGTGTCCGTAGTTGGCTACTTACAGACCGAAAAGTACGGCTCCGAACATCGGCTCGCGGAAATAGCCGAAACGAGAAGGATCAACGACGGACTCGAACAGCAGAGTGAGTGATTTTTTCCAACGTAAGGCTTCTCGTGGATTAGTTAGCATGTGAGGTCGTGTTTAATAATATCGGACCACTTTTGTTTTTACAGTATCCGAGTTGCAGCATAGGCTGTGCCTTGATCCTTCGTGGCTGCCCTTGCAGGAGGAGGGGAGTGGCAGTGACGGAGAAGGAGATCCCACAACGCAGACCTGTGCCAGAGTGAGATGTGACTCATCGGAGGGGAGCCGTTGCCTCCGAGTCGAGATCCTGCATCAGATACCAAATTACGATGTCGAACTGGAGACAGAACCGTGGCCTGCATGCGCAATGGGTGGCCATCTGACAGGTTTGTAATCTTCTCAGTTCGATTCGCCTTTTGGTTTTGGCTGCGTACAAGGCATTGTGGGATGCGAGTATTATTTTTTTTTAATCTGTTCGATATTTTTTTTTGCAGATGCTTTCGTTCCGGTTACTTCGTTGCCTGATGCGCAGTGGGAGGACATCAAGGAGTTCATAGAGCAGGACCTGCTGCGCTCGACCGTGCGATACATTAAGCTGGTTGTGTAGATTTGTAAATGTTAATAAATTTAAGATGTAATTTCCGACTTTGCTTGTTATTGATTTAAAACGACATATTTGTTTTTTTAAATATTTTCATTAGTTTTCAAGTCACCCCGCCCTCTTGCCTCTGTGGTGAGTCATGATTGCTACCCCCACCCTTAGGGCTAAGGGGTTAAATTGACAATAAATATGATGTCCGCGGCAGAATTTAGGATATTAGCATTTCGTTCCCGAGTAAGCAGGTGTCTACAAGCGCAAGTGAACAGTATGGAGAAATCAGAAGTCGGACCTATCCGCAGGAGAGGAAGGCCAGCCGGCAAGCACCGTGTTCCTTTGTCAAGTGTGAGTTCTTACCGAAAAAAGCGAACATAATTAGTTAAAATATATCGACATGTACCTATTTTGACTAATCGGAAATGTCTTCAATACCCAGGCGGAGCGCCGGGCTAGAAACGCTTTGTACGAGAGAGAACGTCGCTGCGACATGTCCGCCGCTATTGCTGAGCTTGGCGAAGCTTTCGGCGGTGACGTGAACGTAGGTTTCTCCGTTTGAATTGTCGATGTTTATGTTTAAGTTTGAATGTTTCACTGAGAATTTTCTTCCCACTGTTTCAGATCCCTAATGCAGACTTGTTGGTGTCCGTAGTTGGCTACTTACAGACCGAAAAGTACGGCTCCGAACATCGGCTCGCGGAAATAGCCGAAACGAGAAGGATCAACGACGGACTCGAACAGCAGAGTGAGTGATTTTTTCCAACGTAAGGCTTCTCGTGGATTAGTTAGCATGTGAGGTCGTGTTTAATAATATCGGACCACTTTTGTTTTTACAGTATCCGAGTTGCAGCATAGGCTGTGCCTTGATCCTTCGTGGCTGCCCTTGCAGGAGGAGGGGAGTGGCAGTGACGGAGAAGGAGATCCCACGACGCAGACCTGTGCCAGAGTGAGATGTGACTCATCGGAGGGGAGCCGTTGCCTCCGAGTCGAGATCCTGCATCAGATACCAAATTACGATGTCGAACTGGAGACAGAACCGTGGCCTGCATGCGCAATGGGTGGCCATCTGACAGGTTTGTAATCTTCTCAGTTCGATTCGCCTTTTGGTTTTGGCTGCGTACAAGGCATTGTGGGATGCGAGTATTATTTTTTAATCTGTTCGATATTTTTTTTTGCAGATGCTTTCGTTCCGGTTACTTCGTTGCCTGATGCGCAGTGGGAGGACATCAAGGAGTTCATAGAGCAGGACCTGCTGCGCTCGACCGTGCGATAGATTAAGCTGGTTGTGTAGATTTGTAAATGTTAATAAATTTAAGATGTAATTTCCGACTTTGCTTGTTATTGATTTAAAACGACACATTTGTTTTTTTTAATATTTTCATTAGTTTTCAAGTCACCCCGCCCTCTTGCCTCTGTGGTGAGTCATGATTGCTACCCCCACCCTTAGGGCTAAGGGGTTAAATTGACAATAAATATGATGTTCGCGGCAGAATTTAGGATATTAGCATTTCGTTCCCGAGTAAGCAGGTGTCTACAAGCGCAAGTGAACAGTATGGAGAAATCAGAAGTCGGACCTATCCGCAGGAGAGGAAGGCCAGCCGGCAAGCACCGTGTTCCTTTGTCAAGTGTGAGTTCTTACCGAAAAAAGCGAACATAATTAGTTAAAATATATCGACATGTACCTATTTTGACTAATCGGAAATGTCTTCAATACCCAGGCGGAGCGCCGGGCTAGAAACGCTTTGTACGAGAGAGAACGTCGCTGCGACATGTCCGCCGCTATTGCTGAGCTTGGCGAAGCTTTCGGCGGTGACGTGAACGTAGGTTTCTCCGTTTGAATTGTCGATGTTTATGTTTAAGTTTGAATGTTTCACTGAGAATTTTCTTCCCACTGTTTCAGATCCCTAATGCAGACTTGTTGGTGTCCGTAGTTGGCTACTTACAGACCGAAAAGTACGGCTCCGAACATCGGCTCGCGGAAATAGCCGAAACGAGAAGGATCAACGACGGACTCGAACAGCAGAGTGAGTGATTTTTTCCAACGTAAGGCTTCTCGTGGATTAGTTAGCATGTGAGGTTGTGTTTAATAATATCGGACCACTTTTGTTTTTACAGTATCCGAGTTGCAGCATAGGCTGTGCCTTGATCCTTCGTGGCTGCCCTTGCAGGAGGAGGGGAGTGGCAGTGACGGAGAAGGAGATCCCACGACGCAGACCTGTGCCAGAGTGAGATGTGACTCATCGGAGGGGAGCCGTTGCCTCCGAGTCGAGATCCTGCATCAGATACCAAATTACGATGTCGAACTGGAGACAGAACCGTGGCCTGCATGCGCAATGGGTGGCCATCTGACAGGTTTGTAATCTTCTCAGTTCGATTCGCCTTTTGGTTTTGGCTGCGTACAAGGCATTGTGGGATGCGAGTATTATTTTTTAATCTGTTCGATATTTTTTTTTGCAGATGCTTTCGTTCCGGTTACTTCGTTGCCTGATGCGCAGTGGGAGGACATCAAGGAGTTCATAGAGCAGGACCTGCTGCGCTCGACCGTGCGATAGATTAAGCTGGTTGTGTAGATTTGTAAATGTTAATAAATTTAAGATGTAATTTCCGACTTTGCTTGTTATTGATTTAAAACGACATATTTGTTTTTTTTAATATTTTCATTTGTTTTCAAGTCACCCCGCCCTCTTGCCTCTGTGGTGAGTCATGATTGCTACCCCCACCCTTAGGGCTAAGGGGTTAAATTGACAATAAATATGATGTCCACGGCAGAATTTAGGATATTAGCATTTCGTTCCCGAGTAAGCAGGTGTCTACAAGCGCAAGTGAACAGTATGGAGAAATCAGAAGTCGGACCTATCCGCAGGAGAGGAAGGCCAGCCGGCAAGCACCGTGTTCCTTTGTCAAGTGTGAGTTCTTACCGAAAAAAGCGAACATAATTAGTTAAAATATATCGACATGTACCTATTTTGACTAATCGGAAATGTCTTCAATACCCAGGCGGAGCGCCGGGCTAGAAACGCTTTGTACGAGAGAGAACGTCGCTGCGACATGTCCGCTGCTATTGCTGAGCTTGGCGAAGCTTTCGGCGGTGACGTGAACGTAGGTTTCTCCGTTTGAATTGTCGATGTTTATGTTTAAGTTTGAATGTTTCACTGAGAATTTTCTTCCCACTGTTTCAGATCCCTAATGCAGACTTGTTGGTGTCCGTAGTTGGCTACTTACAGACCGAAAAGTACGGCTCCGAACATCGGCTCGCGGAAATAGCCGAAACGAGAAGGATCAACGACGGACTCGAACAGCAGAGTGAGTGATTTTTTCCAACGTAAGGCTTCTCGTGGATTAGTTAGCATGTGAGGTCGTGTTTAATAATATCGGACCACTTTTGTTTTTACAGTATCCGAGTTGCAGCATAGGCTGTGCCTTGATCCTTCGTGGCTGCCCTTGCAGGAGGAGGGGAGTGGCAGTGACGGAGAAGGAGATCCCACGACGCAGACCTGTGCCAGAGTGAGATGTGACTCATCGGAGGGGAGCCGTTGCCTCCGAGTCGAGATCCTGCATCAGATACCAAATTACGATGTCGAACTGGAGACAGAACCGTGGCCTGCATGCGCAATGGGTGGCCATCTGACAGGTTTGTAATCTTCTCAGTTCGATTCGCCTTTTGGTTTTGGCTGCGTACAAGGCATTGTGGGATGCGAGTATTATTTTTTTTTAATCTGTTCGATATTTTTTTTTGCAGATGCTCGACCGTGCGATAGATTAAGCTGGTTGTGTAGATTTGTAAATGTTAATAAATTTAAGATGTAATTTCCGACTTTGCTTGTAATTGATTTAAAACGACATATTTGTTTTTTTTAATATTTTCATTAGTTTTCAAGTCACCCCGCCCTCTTGCCTCTGTGGTGAGTCATGATTGCTACCCCCACCCTTAGGGCTAAGGGGTTAAATTGACAATAAATATGATGTCCGCGGCAGAATTTAGGATATTAGCATTTCGTTCCCGAGTAAGCAGGTGTCTACAAGCGCAAGTGAACAGTATGGAGAAATCAGAAGTCGGACCTATCCGCAGGAGAGGAAGGCCAGCCGGCAAGCACCGTGTTCCTTTGTCAAGTGTGAGTTCTTACCGAAAAAAGCGAACATAATTAGTTAAAATATATCGACATGTACCTATTTTGACTAATCGGAAATGTCTTCAATACCCAGGCGGAGCGCCGGGCTAGAAACGCTTTGTACGAGAGAGAACGTCGCTGCGACATGTCCGCCGCTATTGCTGAGCTTGGCGAAGCTTTCGGCGGTGACGTGAACGTAGGTTTCTCCGTTTGAATTGTCGATGTTTATGTTTAAGTTTGAATGTTTCACTGAGAATTTTCTTCCCACTGTTTCAGATCCCTAATGCAGACTTGTTGGTGTCCGTAGTTGGCTACTTACAGACCGAAAAGTACGGCTCCGAACATCGGCTCGCGGAAATAGCCGAAACGAGAAGGATCAACGACGGACTCGAACAGCAGAGTGAGTGATTTTTTCCAACGTAAGGCTTCTCGTGGATTAGTTAGCATGTGAGGTCGTGTTTAATAATATCGGACCACTTTTGTTTTTACAGTATCCGAGTTGCAGCATAGGCTGTGCCTTGATCCTTCGTGGCTGCCCTTGCAGGAGGAGGGGAGTGGCAGTGACGGAGAAGGAGATCCCACAACGCAGACCTGTGCCAGAGTGAGATGTGACTCATCGGAGGGGAGCCGTTGCCTCCGAGTCGAGATCCTGCATCAGATACCAAATTACGATGTCGAACTGGAGACAGAACCGTGGCCTGCATGCGCAATGGGTGGCCATCTGACAGGTTTGTAATCTTCTCAGTTCGATTCGCCTTTTGGTTTTGGCTGCGTACAAGGCATTGTGGGATGCGAGTATTATTTTTTTTTAATCTGTTCGATATTTTTTTTTGCAGATGCTTTCGTTCCGGTTACTTCGTTGCCTGATGCGCAGTGGGAGGACATCAAGGAGTTCATAGAGCAGGACCTGCTGCGCTCGACCGTGCGATACATTAAGCTGGTTGTGTAGATTTGTAAATGTTAATAAATTTAAGATGTAATTTCCGACTTTGCTTGTTATTGATTTAAAACGACATATTTGTTTTTTTAAATATTTTCATTAGTTTTCAAGTCACCCCGCCCTCTTGCCTCTGTGGTGAGTCATGATTGCTACCCCCACCCTTAGGGCTAAGGGGTTAAATTGACAATAAATATGATGTCCGCGGCAGAATTTAGGATATTAGCATTTCGTTCCCGAGTAAGCAGGTGTCTACAAGCGCAAGTGAACAGTATGGAGAAATCAGAAGTCGGACCTATCCGCAGGAGAGGAAGGCCAGCCGGCAAGCACCGTGTTCCTTTGTCAAGTGTGAGTTCTTACCGAAAAAAGCGAACATAATTAGTTAAAATATATCGACATGTACCTATTTTGACTAATCGGAAATGTCTTCAATACCCAGGCGGAGCGCCGGGCTAGAAACGCTTTGTACGAGAGAGAACGTCGCTGCGACATGTCCGCCGCTATTGCTGAGCTTGGCGAAGCTTTCGGCGGTGACGTGAACGTAGGTTTCTCCGTTTGAATTGTCGATGTTTATGTTTAAGTTTGAATGTTTCACTGAGAATTTTCTTCCCACTGTTTCAGATCCCTAATGCAGACTTGTTGGTGTCCGTAGTTGGCTACTTACAGACCGAAAAGTACGGCTCCGAACATCGGCTCGCGGAAATAGCCGAAACGAGAAGGATCAACGACGGACTCGAACAGCAGAGTGAGTGATTTTTTCCAACGTAAGGCTTCTCGTGGATTAGTTAGCATGTGAGGTCGTGTTTAATAATATCGGACCACTTTTGTTTTTACAGTATCCGAGTTGCAGCATAGGCTGTGCCTTGATCCTTCGTGGCTGCCCTTGCAGGAGGAGGGGAGTGGCAGTGACGGAGAAGGAGATCCCACGACGCAGACCTGTGCCAGAGTGAGATGTGACTCATCGGAGGGGAGCCGTTGCCTCCGAGTCGAGATCCTGCATCAGATACCAAATTACGATGTCGAACTGGAGACAGAACCGTGGCCTGCATGCGCAATGGGTGGCCATCTGACAGGTTTGTAATCTTCTCAGTTCGATTCGCCTTTTGGTTTTGGCTGCGTACAAGGCATTGTGGGATGCGAGTATTATTTTTTAATCTGTTCGATATTTTTTTTTGCAGATGCTTTCGTTCCGGTTACTTCGTTGCCTGATGCGCAGTGGGAGGACATCAAGGAGTTCATAGAGCAGGACCTGCTGCGCTCGACCGTGCGATAGATTAAGCTGGTTGTGTAGATTTGTAAATGTTAATAAATTTAAGATGTAATTTCCGACTTTGCTTGTTATTGATTTAAAACGACACATTTGTTTTTTTTAATATTTTCATTAGTTTTCAAGTCACCCCGCCCTCTTGCCTCTGTGGTGAGTCATGATTGCTACCCCCACCCTTAGGGCTAAGGGGTTAAATTGACAATAAATATGATGTTCGCGGCAGAATTTAGGATATTAGCATTTCGTTCCCGAGTAAGCAGGTGTCTACAAGCGCAAGTGAACAGTATGGAGAAATCAGAAGTCGGACCTATCCGCAGGAGAGGAAGGCCAGCCGGCAAGCACCGTGTTCCTTTGTCAAGTGTGAGTTCTTACCGAAAAAAGCGAACATAATTAGTTAAAATATATCGACATGTACCTATTTTGACTAATCGGAAATGTCTTCAATACCCAGGCGGAGCGCCGGGCTAGAAACGCTTTGTACGAGAGAGAACGTCGCTGCGACATGTCCGCCGCTATTGCTGAGCTTGGCGAAGCTTTCGGCGGTGACGTGAACGTAGGTTTCTCCGTTTGAATTGTCGATGTTTATGTTTAAGTTTGAATGTTTCACTGAGAATTTTCTTCCCACTGTTTCAGATCCCTAATGCAGACTTGTTGGTGTCCGTAGTTGGCTACTTACAGACCGAAAAGTACGGCTCCGAACATCGGCTCGCGGAAATAGCCGAAACGAGAAGGATCAACGACGGACTCGAACAGCAGAGTGAGTGATTTTTTCCAACGTAAGGCTTCTCGTGGATTAGTTAGCATGTGAGGTTGTGTTTAATAATATCGGACCACTTTTGTTTTTACAGTATCCGAGTTGCAGCATAGGCTGTGCCTTGATCCTTCGTGGCTGCCCTTGCAGGAGGAGGGGAGTGGCAGTGACGGAGAAGGAGATCCCACGACGCAGACCTGTGCCAGAGTGAGATGTGACTCATCGGAGGGGAGCCGTTGCCTCCGAGTCGAGATCCTGCATCAGATACCAAATTACGATGTCGAACTGGAGACAGAACCGTGGCCTGCATGCGCAATGGGTGGCCATCTGACAGGTTTGTAATCTTCTCAGTTCGATTCGCCTTTTGGTTTTGGCTGCGTATAAGGCATTGTGGGATGCGAGTATTATTTTTTAATCTGTTCGATATTTTTTTTTGCAGATGCTTTCGTTCCGGTTACTTCGTTGCCTGATGCGCAGTGGGAGGACATCAAGGAGTTCATAGAGCAGGACCTGCTGCGCTCGACCGTGCGATAGATTAAGCTGGTTGTGTAGATTTGTAAATGTTAATAAATTTAAGATGTAATTTCCGACTTTGCTTGTTATTGATTTAAAACGACATATTTGTTTTTTTTAATATTTTCATTTGTTTTCAAGTCACCCCGCCCTCTTGCCTCTGTGGTGAGTCATGATTGCTACCCCCACCCTTAGGGCTAAGGGGTTAAATTGACAATAAATATGATGTCCACGGCAGAATTTAGGATATTAGCATTTCGTTCCCGAGTAAGCAGGTGTCTACAAGCGCAAGTGAACAGTATGGAGAAATCAGAAGTCGGACCTATCCGCAGGAGAGGAAGGCCAGCCGGCAAGCACCGTGTTCCTTTGTCAAGTGTGAGTTCTTACCGAAAAAAGCGAACATAATTAGTTAAAATATATCGACATGTACCTATTTTGACTAATCGGAAATGTCTTCAATACCCAGGCGGAGCGCCGGGCTAGAAACGCTTTGTACGAGAGAGAACGTCGCTGCGACATGTCCGCTGCTATTGCTGAGCTTGGCGAAGCTTTCGGCGGTGACGTGAACGTAGGTTTCTCCGTTTGAATTGTCGATGTTTATGTTTAAGTTTGAATGTTTCACTGAGAATTTTCTTCCCACTGTTTCAGATCCCTAATGCAGACTTGTTGGTGTCCGTAGTTGGCTACTTACAGACCGAAAAGTACGGCTCCGAACATCGGCTCGCGGAAATAGCCGAAACGAGAAGGATCAACGACGGACTCGAACAGCAGAGTGAGTGATTTTTTCCAACGTAAGGCTTCTCGTGGATTAGTTAGCATGTGAGGTCGTGTTTAATAATATCGGACCACTTTTGTTTTTACAGTATCCGAGTTGCAGCATAGGCTGTGCCTTGATCCTTCGTGGCTGCCCTTGCAGGAGGAGGGGAGTGGCAGTGACGGAGAAGGAGATCCCACGACGCAGACCTGTGCCAGAGTGAGATGTGACTCATCGGAGGGGAGCCGTTGCCTCCGAGTCGAGATCCTGCATCAGATACCAAATTACGATGTCGAACTGGAGACAGAACCGTGGCCTGCATGCGCAATGGGTGGCCATCTGACAGGTTTGTAATCTTCTCAGTTCGATTCGCCTTTTGGTTTTGGCTGCGTACAAGGCATTGTGGGATGCGAGTATTATTTTTTTTTAATCTGTTCGATATTTTTTTTTGCAGATGCTCGACCGTGCGATAGATTAAGCTGGTTGTGTAGATTTGTAAATGTTAATAAATTTAAGATGTAATTTCCGACTTTGCTTGTAATTGATTTAAAACGACATATTTGTTTTTTTTAATATTTTCATTAGTTTTCAAGTCACCCCGCCCTCTTGCCTCTGTGGTGAGTCATGATTGCTACCCCCACCCTTAGGGCTAAGGGGTTAAATTGACAATAAATATGATGTTCGCGGCAGAATTTAGGATATTAGCATTTCGTTCCCGAGTAAGCAGGTGTCTACAAGCGCAAGTGAACAGTATGGAGAAATCAGAAGTCGGACCTATCCGCAGGAGAGGAAGGCCAGCCGGCAAGCACCGTGTTCCTTTGTCAAGTGTGAGTTCTTACCGAAAAAAGCGAACATAATTAGTTAAAATATATCGACATGTACCTATTTTGACTAATCGGAAATGTCTTCAATACCCAGGCGGAGCGCCGGGCTAGAAACGCTTTGTACGAGAGAGAACGTCGCTGCGACATGTCCGCCGCTATTGCTGAGCTTGGCGAAGCTTTCGGCGGTGACGTGAACGTAGGTTTCTCCGTTTGAATTGTCGATGTTTATGTTTAAGTTTGAATGTTTCACTCAGAATTTTCCTCCCACTGTTTCAGATCCCTAATGCAGACTTGTTGGTGTCCGTAGTTGGCTACTTACAGACCGAAAAGTACGGCTCCGAACATCGGCTCGCTGAAATAGCCGAAACGAGAAGGATCAACGACGGACTCGAACAGCAGAGTGAGTGATTTTTTCCCACGTAAGGCTTCTCGTGGATTAGTTAGCATGTGAGGTCGTGTTTAATAATATCGGACCACTTTTGTTTTTACAGTATCCGAGTTGCAGCATAGGCTGTGCCTTGATCCTTCGTGGCTGCCCTTGCAGGAGGAGGGGAGTGGCAGTGACGGAGAAGGAGATCCCACGACGCAGACCTGTGCCAGAGTGAGATGTGACTCATCGGAGGGGAGCCGTTGCCTCCGAGTCGAGATCCTGCATCAGATACCAAATTACGATGTCGAACTGGAGACAGAACCGTGGCCTGCATGCGCAATGGGTGGCCATCTGACAGGTTTGTAATCTTCTCAGTTCGATTCGCCTTTTGGTTTTGGCTGCGTACAAGGCATTGTGGGATGCGAGTATTATTTTTTAATCTGTTCGATATTTTTTTTTGCAGATGCTTTCGTTCCGGTTACTTCGTTGCCTGATGCGCAGTGGGAGGACATCAAGGAGTTCATAGAGCAGGACCTGCTGCGCTCGACCGTGCGATAGATTAAGCTGGTTGTGTAGATTTGTAAATGTTAATAAATTTAAGATGTAATTTCCGACTTTGCTTGTTATTGATTTAAAACGACATATTTGTTTTTTTTAATATTTTCATTTGTTTTCAAGTCACCCCGCCCTCTTGCCTCTGTGGTGAGTCATGATTGCTACCCCCACCCTTAGGGCTAAGGGGTTAAATTGACAATAAATATGATGTCCACGGCAGAATTTAGGATATTAGCATTTCGTTCCCGAGTAAGCAGGTGTCTACAAGCGCAAGTGAACAGTATGGAGAAATCAGAAGTCGGACCTATCCGCAGGAGAGGAAGGCCAGCCGGCAAGCACCGTGTTCCTTTGTCAAGTGTAAGTTCTTACCGAAAAAAGCGAACATAATTAGTTAAAATATATCGACATGTACCTATTTTGACTAATCGGAAATGTCTTCAATACCCAGGCGGAGCGCCGGGCTAGAAACGCTTTGTACGAGAGAGAACGTCGCTGCGACATGTCCGCCGCTATTGCTGAGCTTGGCGAAGCTTTCGGCGGTGACGTGAACGTAGGTTTCTCCGTTTGAATTGTCGATGTTTATGTTTAAGTTTGAATGTTTCACTCAGAATTTTCCTCCCACTGTTTCAGATCCCTAATGCAGACTTGTTGGTGTCCGTAGTTGGCTACTTACAGACCGAAAAGTACGGCTCCGAACATCGGCTCGCGGAAATAGCCGAAACGAGAAGGATCAACGACGGACTCGAACAGCAGAGTGAGTGATTTTTTCCAACGTAAGGCTTCTCGTGGATTAGTTAGCATGTGAGGTCGTGTTTAATAATATCGGACCACTTTTGTTTTTACAGTATCCGAGTTGCAGCATAGGCTGTGCCTTGATCCTTCGTGGCTGCCCTTGCAGGAGGAGGGGAGTGGCAGTGACGGAGAAGGAGATCCCACGACGCAGACCTGTGCCAGAGTGAGATGTGACTCATCGGAGGGGAGCCGTTGCCTCCGAGTCGAGATCCTGCATCAGATACCAAATTACGATGTCGAACTGGAGACAGAACCGTGGCCTGCATGCGCAATGGGTGGCCATCTGACAGGTTTGTAATCTTCTCAGTTCGATTCGCCTTTTGGTTTTGGCTGCGTACAAGGCATTGTGGGATGCGAGTATTATTTTTTTTTAATCTGTTCGATATTTTTTTTTGCAGATGCTCGACCGTGCGATAGATTAAGCTGGTTGTGTAGATTTGTAAATGTTAATAAATTTAAGATGTAATTTCCGACTTTGCTTGTAATTGATTTAAAACGACACATTTGTTTTTTTTAATATTTTCATTAGTTTTCAAGTCACCCCGCCCTCTTGCCTCTGTGGTGAGTCATGATTGCTACCCCCACCCTTAGGGCTAAGGGGTTAAATTGACAATAAATATGATGTCCGCGGCAGAATTTAGGATATTAGCATTTCGTTCCCGAGTAAGCAGGTGTCTACAAGCGCAAGTGAACAGTATGGAGAAATCAGAAGTCGGACCTATCCGCAGGAGAGGAAGGCCAGCCGGCAAGCACCGTGTTCCTTTGTCAAGTGTGAGTTCTTACCGAAAAAAGCGAACATAATTAGTTAAAATATATCGACATGTACCTATTTTGACTAATCGGAAATGTCTTCAATACCCAGGCGGAGCGCCGGGCTAGAAACGCTTTGTACGAGAGAGAACGTCGCTGCGACATGTCCGCCGCTATTGCTGAGCTTGGCGAAGCTTTCGGCGGTGACGTGAACGTAGGTTTCTCCGTTTGAATTGTCGATGTTTATGTTTAAGTTTGAATGTTTCACTGAGAATTTTCTTCCCACTGTTTCAGATCCCTAATGCAGACTTGTTGGTGTCCGTAGTTGGCTACTTACAGACCGAAAAGTACGGCTCCGAACATCGGCTCGCGGAAATAGCCGAAACGAGAAGGATCAACGACGGACTCGAACAGCAGAGTGAGTGATTTTTTCCAACGTAAGGCTTCTCGTGGATTAGTTAGCATGTGAGGTCGTGTTTAATAATATCGGACCACTTTTGTTTTTACAGTATCCGAGTTGCAGCATAGGCTGTGCCTTGATCCTTCGTGGCTGCCCTTGCAGGAGGAGGGGAGTGGCAGTGACGGAGAAGGAGATCCCACGACGCAGACCTGTGCCAGAGTGAGATGTGACTCATCGGAGGGGAGCCGTTGCCTCCGAGTCGAGATCCTGCATCAGATACCAAATTACGATGTCGAACTGGAGACAGAACCGTGGCCTGCATGCGCAATGGGTGGCCATCTGACAGGTTTGTAATCTTCTCAGTTCGATTCGCCTTTTGGTTTTGGCTGCGTACAAGGCATTGTGGGATGCGAGTATTTTTTTTTTTTAATCTGTTCGATATTTTTTTTTGCAGATGCTCGACCGTGCGATAGATTAAGCTGGTTGTGTAGATTTGTAAATGTTAATAAATTTAAGATGTAATTTCCGACTTTGCTTGTTATTGATTTAAAACGACATATTTGTTTTTTTTAATATTTTCATTAGTTTTCAAGTCACCCCGCCCTCTTGCCTCTGTGGTGAGTCATGATTGCTACCCCCACCCTTAGGGCTAAGGGGTTAAATTGACAATAAATATGATGTTCGCGGCAGAATTTAGGATATTAGCATTTCGTTCCCGAGTAAGCAGGTGTCTACAAGCGCAAGTGAACAGTATGGAGAAATCAGAAGTCGGACCTATCCGCAGGAGAGGAAGGCCAGCCGGCAAGCACCGTGTTCCTTTGTCAAGTGTGAGTTCTTACCGAAAAAAGCGAACATAATTAGTTAAAATATATCGACATGTACCTATTTTGACTAATCGGAAATGTCTTCAATACCCAGGCGGAGCGCCGGGCTAGAAACGCTTTGTACGAGAGAGAACGTCGCTGCGACATGTCCGCCGCTATTGCTGAGCTTGGCGAAGCTTTCGGCGGTGACGTGAACGTAGGTTTCTCCGTTTGAATTGTCGATGTTTATGTTTAAGTTTGAATGTTTCACTGAGAATTTTCTTCCCACTGTTTCAGATCCCTAATGCAGACTTGTTGGTGTCCGTAGTTGGCTACTTACAGACCGAAAAGTACGGCTCCGAACATCGGCTCGCGGAAATAGCCGAAACGAGAAGGATCAACGACGGACTCGAACAGCAGAGTGAGTGATTTTTTCCAACATAAGGCTTCTCGTGGATTAGTTAGCATGTGAGGTCGTGTTTAATAATATCGGACCACTTTTGTTTTTACAGTATCCGAGTTGCAGCATAGGCTGTGCCTTGATCCTTCGTGGCTGCCCTTGCAGGAGGAGGGGAGTGGCAGTGACGGAGAAGGAGATCCCACGACGCAGACCTGTGCCAGAGTGAGATGTGACTCATCGGAGGGGAGCCGTTGCCTCCGAGTCGAGATCCTGCATCAGATACCAAATTACGATGTCGAACTGGAGACAGAACCGTGGCCTGCATGCGCAATGGGTGGCCATCTGACAGGTTTGTAATCTTCTCAGTTCGATTCGCCTTTTGGTTTTGGCTGCGTACAAGGCATTGTGGGATGCGAGTATTATTTTTTTTAATCTGTTCGATATTTTTTTTTGCAGATGCTTTCGTTCCGGTTACTTCGTTGCCTGATGCGCAGTGGGAGGACATCAAGGAGTTCATAGAGCAGGACCTGCTGCGCTCGACCGTGCGATAGATTAAGCTGGTTGTGTAGATTTGTAAATGTTAATAAATTTAAGATGTAATTTCCGACTTTGCTTGTAATTGATTTAAAACGACATATTTGTTTTTTTAAATATTTTCATTAGTTTTCAAGTCACCCCGCCCTCTTGCCTCTGTGGTGAGTCATGATTGCTACCCCCACCCTTAGGGCTAAGGGGTTAAATTGACAACAAATATGATGTTCGCGGCAGAATTTAGGATATTAGCATTTCGTTTTGAGTAAGCAGGTGTCTACAAGCGCAAGTGAACAGTATGGAGAAATCAGAAGTCGGACCTATCCGCAGGAGAGGAAGGCCAGCCGGCAAGCACCGTGTTCCTTTGTCAAGTGTGAGTTCTTACCGAAAAAAGCGAACATAATTAGTTAAAATATATCGACATGTACCTATTTTGACTAATCGGAAATGTCTTCAATACCCAGGCGGAGCGCCGGACTAGAAACGCTTTGTACGAGAGAGAACGTCGCTGCGACATGTCCGCCGCTATTGCTGAGCTTGGCGAAGCTTTCGGCGGTGACGTGAACGTAGGTTTCTCCGTTTGAATTGTCGATGTTTATGTTTAAGTTTGAATGTTTCACTCAGAATTTTCCTCCCACTGTTTCAGATCCCTAATGCAGACTTGTTGGTGTCCGTAGTTGGCTACTTACAGACCGTAAAGTACGGCTCCGAACATCGGCTCGCGGAAATAGCCGAAACGAGAAGGATCAACGACGGACTCGAACAGCAGAGTGAGTGATTTTTTCCAACGTAAGGCTTCTCGTGGATTAGTTAGCATGTGAGGTCGTGTTTAATAATATCGGACCACTTTTGTTTTTACAGTATCCGAGTTGCAGCATAGGCTGTGCCTTGATCCTTCGTGGCTGCCCTTGCAGGAGGAGGGGAGTGGCAGTGACGGAGAAGGAGATCCCACGACGCAGACCTGTGCCAGAGTGAGATGTGACTCATCGGAGGGGAGCCGTTGCCTCCGAGTCGAGATCCTGCATCAGATACCAAATTACGATGTCGAACTGGAGACAGAACCGTGGCCTGCATGCGCAATGGGTGGCCATCTGACAGGTTTGTAATCTTCTCAGTTCGATTCGCCTTTTGGTTTTGGCTGCGTACAAGGCATTGTGGGATGCGAGTATTTTTTTTTTTTAATCTGTTCGATATTTTTTTTTGCAGATGCTTTCGTTCCGGTTACTTCGTTGCCTGATGCGCAGTGGGAGGACATCAAGGAGTTCATAGAGCAGGACCTGCTGCGCTCGACCGTGCGATAGATTAAGCTGGTTGTGTAGATTTGTAAATGTTAATAAATTTAAGATGTAATTTCCGACTTTGCTTGTAATTGATTTAAAACGACATATTTGTTTTTTTAAATATTTTCATTAGTTTTCAAGTCACCCCGCCCTCTTGCCTCTGTGGTGAGTCATGATTGCTACCCCCACCCTTAGGGCTAAGGGGTTAAATTGACAACAAATATGATGTTCGCGGCAGAATTTAGGATATTAGCATTTCGTTCCCGAGTAAGCAGGTGTCTACAAGCGGAAGTGAACAGTTTGGAGAAATCAGAAGTCGGACCTATCCGCAGGAGAGGAAGGCCAGCCGGCAAGCACCGTGTTCCTTTGTCAAGTGTGAGTTCTTACCGAAAAAAGCGAACATAATTAGTTAAAATATATCGACATGTACCTATTTTGACTAATCGGAAATGTCTTCAATACCCAGGCGGAGCGCCGGGCTAGAAACGCTTTGTACGAGAGAGAACGTCGCTGCGACATGTCCGCCGCTATTGCTGAGCTTGGCGAAGCTTTCGGCGGTGACGTGAACGTAGGTTTCTCCGTTTGAATTGTCGATGTTTATGTTTAAGTTTGAATGTTTCACTCAGAATTTTCCTCCCACTGTTTCAGATCCCTAATGCAGACTTGTTGGTGTCCGTAGTTGGCTACTTACAGACCGTAAAGTACGGCTCCGAACATCGGCTCGCGGAAATAGCCGAAACGAGAAGGGTCAACGACGGACTCGAACAGCAGAGTGAGTGATTTTTTCCAACGTAAGGCTTCTCGTGGATTAGTTAGCATGTGAGGTCGTGTTTAATAATATCGGACCACTTTTGTTTTTACAGTATCCGAGTTGCAGCATAGGCTGTGCCTTGATCCTTCGTGGCTGCCCTTGCAGGAGGAGGGGAGTGGCAGTGACGGAGAAGGAGATCCCACGACGCAGACCTGTGCCAGAGTGAGATGTGACTCATCGGAGGGGAGCCGTTGCCTCCGTGTCGAGATCCTGCATCAGATACCAAATTACGATGTCGAACTGGAGGCAGAACCGTGGCCTGCATGCGCAATGGGTGGCCATCTGACAGGTTTGTAATCTTCTCAGTTCGATTCGCCTTTTGGTTTTTGCTGCGTACAAGGCATTGTGGGATGCGAGTATTATTTTTTTTTAATCTGTTCGATATTTTTTTTTGCAGATGCTTTCGTTCCGGTTACTTCGTTGCCTGATGCGCAGTGGGAGGACATCAAGGAGTTCATAGAGCAGGACCTGCTGCGCTAGACCGTGCGATAGATTAAGCTGGTTGTGTAGATTTGTAAATGTTAATAAATTTAAGATGTAATTTCCGACTTTGCTTGTTATTGATTTAAAACGACACATTTGTTTTTTTTAATATTTTCATTAGTTTTCAAGTCACCCCGCCCTCTTGCCTCTGTGGTGAGTCATGATTGCTACCCCCACCCTTAGGGCTAAGGGGTTAAATTGACAACAAATATGATGTTCGCGGCAGAATTTAGGATATTAGCATTTCGTTCCCGAGTAAGCAGGTGTCTACAAGCGCAAGTGAACAGTATGGAGAAATCAGAAGTCGGACCTATCCGCAGGAGAGGAAGGCCAGCCGGCAAGCACCGTGTTCCTTTGTCAAGTGTGAGTTCTTACCGAAAAAAGCGAACATAATTAGTTAAAATATATCGACATGTACCTATTTTGACTAATCGGAAATGTCTTCAATACCCAGGCGGAGCGCCGGACTAGAAACGCTTTGTACGAGAGAGAACGTCGCTGCGACATGTCCGCCGCTATTGCTGAGCTTGGCGAAGCTTTCGGCGGTGACGTGAACGTAGGTTTCTCCGTTTGAATTGTCGATGTTTATGTTTAAGTTTGAATGTTTCACTCAGAATTTTCCTCCCACTGTTTCAGATCCCTAATGCAGACTTGTTGGTGTCCGTAGTTGGCTACTTACAGACCGTAAAGTACGGCTCCGAACATCGGCTCGCGGAAATAGCCGAAACGAGAAGGATCAACGACGGACTCGAACAGCAGAGTGAGTGATTTTTTCCAACGTAAGGCTTCTCGTGGATTAGTTAGCATGTGAGGTCGTGTTTAATAATATCGGACCACTTTTGTTTTTACAGTATCCGAGTTGCAGCATAGGCTGTGCCTTGATCCTTCGTGGCTGCCCTTGCAGGAGGAGGGGAGTGGCAGTGACGGAGAAGGAGATCCCACGACGCAGACCTGTGCCAGAGTGAGATGTGACTCATCGGAGGGGAGCCGTTGCCTCCGTGTCGAGATCCTGCATCAGATACCAAATTACGATGTCGAACTGGAGGCAGAACCGTGGCCTGCATGCGCAATGGGTGGCCATCTGACAGGTTTGTAATCTTCTCAGTTCGATTCGCCTTTTGGTTTTGGCTGCGTACAAGGCATTGTGGGATGCGAGTATTATTTTTTTTTAATCTGTTCGATATTTTTTTTTGCAGATGCTTTCGTTCCGGTTACTTCGTTGCCTGATGCGCAGTGGGAGGACATCAAGGAGTTCATAGAGCAGGACCTGCTGCGCTCGACCGTGCGATAGATTAAGCTGGTTGTGTAGATTTGTAAATGTTAATAAATTTAAGATGTAATTTCCGACTTTGCTTGTAATTGATTTAAAACGACACATTTGTTTTTTTTAATATTTTCATTAGTTTTCAAGTCACCCCGCCCTCTTGCCTCTGTGGTGAGTCATGATTGCTACCCCCACCCTTAGGGCTAAGGGGTTAAATTGACAATAAATATGATGTTCGCGGCAGAATTTAGGATATTAGCATTTCGTTTTGAGTAAGCAGGTGTCTACAAGCGCAAGTGAACAGTATGGAGAAATCAGAAGTCGGACCTATCCGCAGGAGAGGAAGGCCAGCCGGCAAGCACCGTGTTCCTTTGTCAAGTGTGAGTTCTTACCGAAAAAAGCGAACATAATTAGTTAAAATATATCGACATGTACCTATTTTGACTAATCGGAAATGTCTTCAATACCCAGGCGGAGCGCCGGGCTAGAAACGCTTTGTACGAGAGAGAACGTCGCTGCGACATGTCCGCCGCTATTGCTGAGCTTGGCGAAGCTTTCGGCGGTGACGTGAACGTAGGTTTCTCCGTTTGAATTGTCGATGTTTATGTTTAAGTTTGAATGTTTCACTGAGAATTTTCTTCCCACTGTTTCAGATCCCTAATGCAGACTTGTTGGTGTCCGTAGTTGGCTACTTACAGACCGAAAAGTACGGCTCCGAACATCGGCTCGCGGAAATAGCCGAAACGAGAAGGATCAACGACGGACTCGAACAGCAGAGTGAGTGATTTTTTCCAACGTAAGGCTTCTCGTGGATTAGTTAGCATGTGAGGTCGTGTTTAATAATATCGGACCACTTTTGTTTTTACAGTATCCGAGTTGCAGCATAGGCTGTGCCTTGATCCTTCGTGGCTGCCCTTGCAGGAGGAGGGGAGTGGCAGTGACGGAGAAGGAGATCCCACGACGCAGACCTGTGCCAGAGTGAGATGTGACTCATCGGAGGGGAGCCGTTGCCTCCGTGTCGAGATCCTGCATCAGATACCAAATTACGATGTCGAACTGGAGGCAGAACCGTGGCCTGCATGCGCAATGGGTGGCCATCTGACAGGTTTGTAATCTTCTCAGTTCGATTCGCCTTTTGGTTTTGGCTGCGTACAAGGCATTGTGGGATGCGAGTATTATTTTTTTTTAATCTGTTCGATATTTTTTTTTGCAGATGCTTTCGTTCCGGTTACTTCGTTGCCTGATGCGCAGTGGGAGGACATCAAGGAGTTCATAGAGCAGGACCTGCTGCGCTCGACCGTGCGATAGATTAAGCTGGTTGTGTAGATTTGTAAATGTTAATAAATTTAAGATGTAATTTCCGACTTTGCTTGTAATTGATTTAAAACGACACATTTGTTTTTTTTAATATTTTCATTAGTTTTCAAGTCACCCCGCCCTCTTGCCTCTGTGGTGAGTCATGATTGCTACCCCCACCCTTAGGGCTAAGGGGTTAAATTGACAATAAATATGATGTTCGCGGCAGAATTTAGGATATTAGCATTTCGTTCCCGAGTAAGCAGGTGTCTACAAGCGCAAGTGAACAGTATGGAGAAATCAGAAGTCGGACCTATCCGCAGGAGAGGAAGGCCAGCCGGCAAGCACCGTGTTCCTTTGTCAAGTGTGAGTTCTTACCGAAAAAAGCGAACATAATTAGTTAAAATATATCGACATGTACCTATTTTGACTAATCGGAAATGTCTTCAATACCCAGGCGGAGCGCCGGGCTAGAAACGCTTTGTACGAGAGAGAACGTCGCTGCGACATGTCCGCCGCTATTGCTGAGCTTGGCGAAGCTTTCGGCGGTGACGTGAACGTAGGTTTCTCCGTTTGAATTGTCGATGTTTATGTTTAAGTTTGAATGTTTCACTCAGAATTTTCCTCCCACTGTTTCAGATCCCTAATGCAGACTTGTTGGTGTCCGTAGTTGGCTACTTACAGACCGAAAAGTACGGCTCCGAACATCGGCTCGCGGAAATAGCCGAAACGAGAAGGATCAACGACGGACTCGAACAGCAGAGTGAGTGATTTTTTCCAACGTAAGGCTTCTCGTGGATTAGTTAGCATGTGAGGTCGTGTTTAATAATATCGGACCACTTTTGTTTTTACAGTATCCGAGTTGCAGCATAGGCTGTGCCTTGATCCTTCGTGGCTGCCCTTGCAGGAGGAGGGGAGTGGCAGTGACGGAGAAGGAGATCCCACGACGCAGACCTGTGCCAGAGTGAGATGTGACTCATCGGAGGGGAGCCGTTGCCTCCGAGTCGAGATCCTGCATCAGATACCAAATTACGATGTCGAACTGGAGACAGAACCGTGGCCTGCATGCGCAATAGGTGGCCATCTGACAGGTTTGTAATCTTCTCAGTTCGATTCGCCTTTTGGTTTTGGCTGCGTACAAGGCATTGTGGGATGCGAGTATTATTTTTTTTAATCTGTTCGATATTTTTTTTTGCAGATGCTTTCGTTCCGGTTACTTCGTTGCCTGATGCGTAGTGGGAGGACATCAAGGAGTTCATAGAGCAGGACCTGCTGCGCTCGACCGTGCGATAGATTAAGCTGGTTGTGTAGATTTGTAAATGTTAATAAATTTAAGATGTAATTTCCGACTTTGCTTGTTATTGATTTAAAACGACATATTTGTTTTTTTAAATATTTTCATTAGTTTTCAAGTCACCCCGCCCTCTTGCCTCTGTGGTGAGTCATGATTGCTACCCCCACCCTTAGGGCTAAGGGGTTAAATTGACAACAAATATGATGTTCGCGGCAGAATTTAGGATATTAGCATTTCGTTCCCGAGTAAGCAGGTGTCTACAAGCGCAAGTGAACAGTATGGAGAAATCAGAAGTCGGACCTATCCGCAGGAGAGGAAGGCCAGCCGGCAAGCACCGTGTTCCCTTGTCAAGTGTGAGTTCTTACCGAAAAAAGCGAACATAATTAGTTAAAATATATCGACATGTACCTATTTTGACTAATCGGAAATGTCTTCAATACCCAGGCGGAGCGCCGGACTAGAAACGCTTTGTACGAGAGAGAACGTCGCTGCGACATGTCCGCCGCTATTGCTGAGCTTGGCGAAGCTTTCGGCGGTGACGTGAACGTAGGTTTCTCCGTTTGAATTGTCGATGTTTATGTTTAAGTTTGAATGTTTCACTCAGAATTTTCCTCCCACTGTTTCAGATCCCTAATGCAGACTTGTTGGTGTCCGTAGTTGGCTACTTACAGACCGAAAAGTACGGCTCCGAACATCGGCTCGCGGAAATAGCCGAAACGAGAAGGATCAACGACGGACTCGAACAGCAGAGTGAGTGATTTTTTCCAACGTAAGGCTTCTCGTGGATTAGTTAGCATGTGAGGTCGTGTTTAATAATATCGGACCACTTTTGTTTTTACAGTATCCGAGTTGCAGCATAGGCTGTGCCTTGATCCTTCGTGGCTGCCCTTGCAGGAGGAGGGGAGTGGCAGTGACGGAGAAGGAGATCCCACGACGCAGACCTGTGCCAGAGTGAGATGTGACTCATCGGAGGGGAGCCGTTGCCTCCGAGTCGAGATCCTGCATCAGATACCAAATTACGATGTCGAACTGGAGACAGAACCGTGGCCTGCATACGCAATGGGTGGCCATCTGACAGGTTTGTAATCTTCTCAGTTCGATTCGCCTTTTGGTTTTGGCTGCGTACAAGGCATTGTGGGATGCGAGTATTATTTTTTTTTAATCTGTTCGATATTTTTTTTTGCAGATGCTTTCGTTCCGGTTACTTCGTTGCCTGATGCGCAGTGGGAGGACATCAAGGAGTTCATAGAGCAGGACCTGCTGCGCTCGACCGTGCGATAGATTAAGCTGGTTGTGTAGATTTGTAAATGTTAATAAATTTAAGATGTAATTTCCGACTTTGCTTGTAATTGATTTAAAACGACATATTTGTTTTTTTTTTTTTTTAATATTTTCATTAGTTTTCAAGTCACCCCGCCCTCTTGCCTCTGTGGTGAGTCATGATTGCTACCCCCACCCTTAGGGCTAAGGGGTTAAATTGACAATAAATATGATGTTCGCGGCAGAATTTAGGAGGAGTTTGCTACGTTACCCGTCGCGTTACGCACTAACGTTGCACGGACCTCTCTCGCTTTTAAAATCCTTACCGCCGCCGTGAAGGACTCGGGCAGGATTCACCGTAGTGGGGAGAACTAGTTATCACCCAGCGCTTCCAGGACTGCAGCTGACCCTCGCGTCGTCTACTGAACCCGGTCTTCCACCAGCGGAAAGCCCCGGGGTAGGTATTCGGCCGACTGGTCGCTCGGCTGCAGACCTTATGGTCGCAACGGGGTAACGTCCCTTCCCGCAGCCATGGACCCTGTCCATCGAAAAAGCCCTTCTCAGGGCTCCTCGCGCCGACGCACGCGATCCACGCCGGGTGATGATTCACGCGGCGTCTCAACGGTCGACGCGCGAGGTGACTCACGCCGAGTCACGCCAACGCCGCATGCAGCTCGCCACACCCCAACGGCGACACCAGCGCCCCTGCCGGCAGCCGGACGAACTGCGCCCGCAGCTCCCCCCACCTCAGCCGCACCCCCTGCGACGCCTGTCACAGGTACCGACGATGCGCGTTTTCTCGCCGCGCATCAAATCGTCGACATCGAGCTTTCTCCGAAAGCACGTCTGGAGCGAGACATAGTCATGACCGAACGTCTGAAGGCGTTCGGTCTGCTATCGCCGGAACTCCTGGCAGTGATGTCGATGGCGATCGCCGATAGGCAGGGAGCCTCAGCAGGAACATCGTCGGAAGAGGAGTTCCTGACCAACCTGGCGAGGACAACGCCGGGTTTCAGAAGACCACGGAGTCCCGAGGAGGCCGCAACAACATCGGCCAAGAGGGCGTGCGCGAGCACTGACCCCCCCCAACCCCGCCGCGACCCCCGCATAAACCGTGATGCCGAGCGTACGATGACGCCAGCGGTTACGTCACACGCCGCCGCCGTCAGTGTTACATCATACGCTGCCACCGTAGCGAAAAACGTAGCTACTACGAGTTACGCCGTAGTAGCTACGCCGCCTGCTGCCCCCCCCACCCCCGCGCCTGCCCCTGCAACACCCGGAGCGACGACGACGAAGACTCCCGCTGCAGAAAAGAAGCCCCGCTATCCGCCTATTGTTGTCGAGACCCTACCCAACTGGTCAAACCACTTCAGGGCGCTCAAGGGAATACTCGGGCACGCTCCAAACGCGCGCCCGTTCGGCAAAGGTGTGCGCTTCACACCCGCAGGCGACACCGAATACCGGGCGATCCAGCGGTACCTCTCCGACTTGGAGAAGTCTGAAAAGGTATCCTGGTTCTCGTATTCCCTTCCCGCGGAGAAGAGCGTGAAGGTTTGCATCAGAGGGCTCCCGGGAGACACGAACCCGGCCGAGATTAAGGACGAGTTGGCGTCTAAGGGGTTCGACGCCGAATTCGTCAAGCGAATCAACGCACGCAAGGGACGGCCCGGGTGTATATTCTTCGCCCAATTCCCAAGGACGCCAACCCTACTCCCGGCTATCTATGAGGTGGACGAAATCCTAAACATGCCGGGAGTTAAGATCACCGCTTGGAGGGGCAAGAAGGGCCCCGCTCAATGTCACAGATGCCAGCAATTCAGGCACTCTTCGCACGGCTGCCACCGCGCCATGGCATGTGTCATCTGCGGTGACGAACACAGGGCCGGCGACTGCCCCCGCCCCAAGGAAGAGCAACCGACGTGTGTTAACTGCGGGGGACAACACACGGCCAACAACACCAGCTGCCCTGTGTTCCGTCGGGAGTCGCGGAACAAGAAGGCCGGTACCGTGGCTGTTACCTACTCCAGACAGGTACCGGTCCCGAAAGAGACTGTTCAGGAAACAGCGACCGCCTCACTGATGGCCCCAGCCAACCCTGCGCCGGCTAGCCATACACAAAGGCCAGCCAAGAAAACAAGGCGCAGGAAGAAGAAAGCAGCAGGCGCGGCTCCCCCCGCTCCCGCTCCTCCACCGGCGGTACCCCAGGACGCTCCGGGACGCAAGGAGCAGAGGAAATTGAAGCCCCCCACCGCAACGGCAGTCCCCCGCACCTCAGCTGCGGCGCCCCGCACCTCTTCCGCGGCCCCCCCCACCTCAGGGCCCCCCGCAGGCGACAACCTCGAAGTAGTAGAGAAGGCTATCGCTATACTACAGGAAGTGCTGCAAGCGATCCGGACGGGTACAAACCCTGTCCCAGTGATCCTTAGAGGGATAGCTAATTTAGTCTCATAAATGGCAACTCTAAGGATCATTCACTGGAATGCAAACGGCCTGAGCGCAAAGGCCGTGCATTTAAGACTTCTACTGCGGGATCAAGATATCGACGTGGTGCTAATCTCCGAAACCCACCTGGGCCCAGCGGACAAGATCAAGTTCCCTGGGTACCATGTGTACAGGAAGGACGAGTGTTCTCCCGAGGGAAGAAGATACCGTGGTCTAGCCGTTCTGGTGAACAGGCGAGTTATCCACCAGCCGACTCCGTCACTGCAGCTGCGTTCCATGTACGCGCTCGGTGTGGAGATTCTAGCCAACAACACCCAGCTAAGAATCTTTGCTGTGTACAGACCACCCGCCGGCGTACTGGAGCTAGGGGACGTCCGAACCATCCTGGACTCCCCCCTCCCCACCCTCGCCGCGGGGGACTGGAACAGCAAACACACAGCATGGAACTCCAGCCGCATCTGCAGTACTGGGAGACGGCTATTCGACGACGCTGACCGACACGGCTACTGTGTCGACGGGCCGGATAATTACACACACTATCCGCCCTACACCGGTTACATGCCAGACGTCGTCGACTTCGCAGTTCACCGGAACCTTCCCTGCTCGCCGCGACAGGAGGTGTTAGTCGAGGACCTAATGTCCGACCACCTACCTGTCTTGCTCCTGTTGCCGCTCGAGCCAGTGAGAACACTCCCACCAGCGCCACGCCCGTCGACAGACTGGGACTCCTTTGCGCAATTCCTTCAGGAGTCCCTAGCCGCGCCTTCCACCTCGTCCACCTCAACGCCTGAAGACGTCGACCACCTCGCCGAGGACATCAGCAGCCGAATCCAAGACGCCCTTCACCGAGCTACGAGAGCGAGACCAAGCCGGGGAACGTACTCTCCCCTCCCCCGGCACGTCGCCGAGCTCCTCGTTAAGAAGCGGCGCCTGCGGACACTATGGCAAACTACACGATGTCCGACGCTGAAGTCGCAGCTTAACCGGCTATCTGAAACGATCCGGTCCGAGATGCGGAACATTGAATCCGATAGTTGGTTTCACAGGATCGACAACGCGGCAGACGACTGGAACTCAATCCACAAGCTCTGCCGCCTAGTGTCGAAAGCCACGCCCCCTGTGAGGCCACTCCTACACTCGGACGGAGCGCTCAGATATAGAGCCGAAGACCGAGCCGAAATCTTTGCCGAAAGCCTTGAGTGCCAATTCCGACCCAACCTGAACACCGACGAGGACCACACGATGGCAGTCACCAACCACCTGGAGATGTACTTCGCAGCATCGATAGCCTCTACCGAAGACCCGATAGTCTTCACACCGGGCCAAGTGCAGCGTGAGCTCCAGCGGACGAAGCCTAGGAAAGCAGCGGGTGCGGACAAGGTTCCGAACACAGCGCTGCGCCGACTACCACCACGCGCGCTAGCAGTCGTAACAAAACTGTTCAACGGAATCCTCCGCACCTGCCACTTCCCCCGGGCATGGAAGCTGGGCCATGTCATCATGCTGCCTAAGCCTGGGAAGAACATCGCGAGACCGGAGAGCTATCGACCGATCACACTGCTGCCCACCCTCTCCAAGGTGTTTGAAAGACTGCTGCTGCGACAACTGCAGCCATACATCGTCCCTCGTCCCGAACAGTTCGGGTTCCGGTCGGAACACAGCACGACACTACAACTGTCCAGAGTACTGCACAAGTTCACGGAGGCCTCAAACAAGAGAGAGAAGACCGTTGCAGTATTCCTGGACATGGAGAAGGCTTTCGACAAAGTCTGGCATGACGGCTTGGTCTTTAAGCTTACGACTTCCCAGGCACCAAGACGCCTGGTGAGAATAGTCGCGTCCTTCCTGGCCGATCGCACCTTCAGAGTGGCGGTTGAAGGAAAACTGTCGTCGGAGCGCCCCATCGCGGCCGGAGTGCCGCAGGGCAGCTGCCTTTCGCCCTGCTGCTACGCGCTCTACACCGACGACATCCCAGTGACTGAAGACGTCCACCTGGCCCTGTTCGCTGACGACGCCGCCTACTACACCTCATCGATGAGCCTAAAGCGCGCTGCATACCTCATGCAGCGGACGCTCGACGCGCTTCCCACCTGGCTCTCGAAGTGGAGAATGGGCGTCAACGTCGCGAAAACGCAAGCCATTGTCCTGGGACAATACCACCACCCGCCACCCCTGAAACTGATCGGCCAAGAAGTTCCGTGGTCCAGAACAGTGAAATATCTCGGGGTCACCATCGACCGCAGCTTGACCATGGCACAACATGCCAGGAACGTGGTCAATGCAACCAAGTCCTCCAGAGCGCTTCTACGTCCAGTACTCCAGTCGAATCTGCCGCTGCGAGTGAAGATCGGGATCTACAAAACCTACATAAGATCCCGCCTCACGTACGCCGCCCCCGCCTGGTACGCACTACTGGCGGAGGGACACAAGAAGAGACTCCGTACGCAGCAATCCATCGCGCTGCGTACCCTTACCGTCGCCCCTCGGTACGTGAGGAATTCCACGATCCAGCGGGACCTCGGCTTGGAAACACTGGACGACTTCGTCTGTCGACTAGCGAAGAAGATGTTCGGGGTAGCGGATATGTCCAAGCTGGACCACATCCGCTCCATCGCCCCCTGGCACTCTCGGCCACCCGACAGACGACACTACCCCAGAGACTTGGTTGCTACAGCGGTTGAGCAGCCACCCACCGGCACCACCCCGAGTGCTCCTCCCTGCTGATCGCTCGCTGGGCCTCCCCGAACGAGGTCTCACCCGGCAGGGCTCGATCGCAGGTTGAGTAGAGCTCAAAACACTGGACTACAAACAAGCCACAGGCTACCCAGTGACCCGCCTGTAGTCGCAGGCGGTGATGAAAACCTCATCAAGGAGGCAAGGCCTCGACGATGATCCCTTCGTTCCCTCGGGAACGAAGTTGAAATTGTGAGATCGAATTTAGGATATTAGCATTTCGTTTTGAGTAAGCAGGTGTCTACAAGCGCAAGTGAACAGTATGGAGAAATCAGAAGTCGGACCTATCCGCAGGAGAGGAAGGCCAGCCGGCAAGCACCGTGTTCCTTTGTCAAGTGTGAGTTCTTACCGAAAAAAGCGAACATAATTAGTTAAAATATATCGACATGTACCTATTTTGACTAATCGGAAATGTCTTCAATACCCAGGCGGAGCGCCGGGCTAGAAACGCTTTGTACGAGAGAGAACGTCGCTGCGACATGTCCGCCGCTATTGCTGAGCTTGGCGAAGCTTTCGGCGGTGACGTGAACGTAGGTTTCTCCGTTTGAATTGTCGATGTTTATGTTTAAGTTTGAATGTTTCACTGAGAATTTTCTTCCCACTGTTTCAGATCCCTAATGCAGACTTGTTGGTGTCCGTAGTTGGCTACTTACAGACCGAAAAGTACGGCTCCGAACATCGGCTCGCGGAAATAGCCGAAACGAGAAGGATCAACGACGGACTCGAACAGCAGAGTGAGTGATTTTTTCCAACGTAAGGCTTCTCGTGGATTAGTTAGCATGTGAGGTCGTGTTTAATAATATCGGACCACTTTTGTTTTTACAGTATCCGAGTTGCAGCATAGGCTGTGCCTTGATCCTTCGTGGCTGCCCTTGCAGGAGGAGGGGAGTGGCAGTGACGGAGAAGGAGATCCCACGACGCAGACCTGTGCCAGAGTGAGATGTGACTCATCGGAGGGGAGCCGTTGCCTCTGAGTCGAGATCCTGCATCAGATACCAAATTACGATGTCGAACTGGAGACAGAACCGTGGCCTCCACTCGCAATGGGTGGCCATCTGACAGGTTTGTAATCTTCTCAGTTCGATTCGCCTTTTGGTTTTGGCTGCGTACAAGGCATTGTGGGATGCGAGTATTATTTTTTTTTAATCTGTTCGATATTTTTTTTTGCAGATGCTTTCGTTCCGGTTACTTCGTTGCCTGATGCGCAGTGGGAGGACATCAAGGAGTTCATAGAGCAGGACCTGCTGCGCTCGACCGTGCGATAGATTAAGCTGGTTGTGTAGATTTGTAAATGTTAATAAATTTAAGATGTAATTTCCGACTTTGCTTGTAATTGATTTAAAACGACATATTTGTTTTTTTAAATATTTTCATTAGTTTTCAAGTCACCCCGCCCTCTTGCCTCTGTGGTGAGTCATGATTGCTACCCCCACCCTTAGGGCTAAGGGGTTAAATTGACAATAAATATGATGTTCGCGGCAGAATTTAGGATATTAGCATTTCGTTTTGAGTAAGCAGGTGTCTACAAGCGCAAGTGAACAGTATGGAGAAATCAGAAGTCGGACCTATCCGCAGGAGAGGAAGGCCAGCCGGCAAGCACCGTGTTCCTTTGTCAAGTGTGAGTTCTTACCGAAAAAAGCGAACATAATTAGTTAAAATATATCGACATGTACCTATTTTGACTAATCGGAAATGTCTTCAATACCCAGGCGGAGCGCCGGGCTAGAAACGCTTTGTACGAGAGAGAACGTCGCTGCGACATGTCCGCCGCTATTGCTGAGCTTGGCGAAGCTTTCGGCGGTGACGTGAACGTAGGTTTCTCCGTTTGAATTGTCGATGTTTATGTTTAAGTTTGAATGTTTCACTGAGAATTTTCTTCCCACTGTTTCAGATCCCTAATGCAGACTTGTTGGTGTCCGTAGTTGGCTACTTACAGACCGAAAAGTACGGCTCCGAACATCGGCTCGCGGAAATAGCCGAAACGAGAAGGATCAACGACGGACTCGAACAGCAGAGTGAGTGATTTTTTCCAACGTAAGGCTTCTCGTGGATTAGTTAGCATGTGAGGTCGTGTTTAATAATATCGGACCACTTTTGTTTTTACAGTATCCGAGTTGCAGCATAGGCTGTGCCTTGATCCTTCGTGGCTGCCCTTGCAGGAGGAGGGGAGTGGCAGTGACGGAGAAGGAGATCCCACGACGCAGACCTGTGCCAGAGTGAGATGTGACTCATCGGAGGGGAGCCGTTGCCTCCGAGTCGAGATCCTGCATCAGATACCAAATTACGATGTCGAACTGGAGACAGAACCGTGGCCTGCATGCGCAATGGGTGGCCATCTGACAGGTTTGTAATCTTCTCAGTTCGATTCGCCTTTTGGTTTTGGCTGCGTACAAGGCATTGTGGGATGCGAGTATTTTTTTTTTTTAATCTGTTCGATATTTTTTTTTGCAGATGCTTTCGTTCCGGTTACTTCGTTGCCTGATGCGCAGTGGGAGGACATCAAGGAGTTCATAGAGCAGGACCTGCTGCGCTCGACCGTGCGATAGATTAAGCTGGTTGTGTAGATTTGTAAATGTTAATAAATTTAAGATGTAATTTCCGACTTTGCTTGTTATTGATTTAAAACGACATATTTGTTTTTTTAAATATTTTCATTAGTTTTCAAGTCACCCCGCCCTCTTGCCTCTGTGGTGAGTCATGATTGCTACCCCCACCCTTAGGGCTAAGGGGTTAAATTGACAACAAATATGATGTTCGCGGCAGAATTTAGGATATTAGCATTTCGTTCCCGAGTAAGCAGGTGTCTACAAGCGCAAGTGAACAGTATGGAGAAATCAGAAGTCGGACCTATCCGCAGGAGAGGAAGGCCAGCCGGCAAGCACCGTGTTCCTTTGTCAAGTGTGAGTTCTTACCGAAAAAAGCAAACATAATTAGTTAAAATATATCGACATCTACCTATTTTGACTAATCGGAAATGTCTTCAATACCCAGGCGGAGCGCCGGGCTAGAAACGCTTTGTACGAGAGAGAACGTCGCTGCGACATGTCCGCCGCTATTGCTGAGCTTGGCGAAGCTTTCGGCGGTGACGTGAACGTAGGTTTCTCCGTTTGAATTGTCGATGTTTATGTTTAAGTTTGAATGTTTCACTGAGAATTTTCTTCCCACTGTTTCAGATCCCTAATGCAGACTTGTTGGTGTCCGTAGTTGGCTACTTACAGACCGAAAAGTACGGCTCCGAACATCGGCTCGCGGAAATAGCCGAAACGAGAAGGATCAACGACGGACTCGAACAGCAGAGTGAGTGATTTTTTCCAACGTAAGGCTTCTCGTGGATTAGTTAGCATGTGAGGTCGTGTTTAATAATATCGGACCACTTTTGTTTTTACAGTATCCGAGTTGCAGCATAGGCTGTGCCTTGATCCTTCGTGGCTGCCCTTGCAGGAGGAGGGGAGTGGCAGTGACGGAGAAGGAGATCCCACGACGCAGACCTGTGCCAGAGTGAGATGTGACTCATCGGAGGTGTGTGGATATCTTCTCGCGCCCCCCGAAGGGGGGGTGCGGGGAGCCGATTCCGAGGCTACGCCTCTCTGTCGGAGTTTCACTCGCCACTAGCCTACTAGCTAGCGGGGCTCCTTGGTTCGCCTTTCGGCGCGATCTAGTCCTTTTTTACGTTTCTTTTACCCTCTCCGCGATTAGCCCTGCCGGGTGAGACCCCGTTCGGGGAGGCCCAGCGAACCATCAGCGAGGAGAGGGCAGTGCAGGTCGTCGTGGGTGGGGGTCGGTGATTCAACCGGAAGCACTTCCGGAACTGATGGCGGTACGTAGATTTAGTCGCTCTCGTCTTCAACGACCAGGTCTCTTGGATAAGCTCTCCTGTCGGGCGGGCGCGCATGGTAGGGGGCCAGGTCTTTGATGTGGTCCATCCTGGATGCATCAGTGCGCTCAAACATCTTGTTTGCGAGCCGCCCGACGAAGACGTCCAGTGATTCCATGTTAAGGTCCCGCTGGATCGTGGCATTCCTCACGTATCTAGGCGCCCCGGTAATGGTGCGCAACACAAGGTTCTGTTGCGCACGGAGTCGTCGGCGGCTGGGTTCGCTGACGAGGGCGAACCAGGCCGGGGCAGCATACGTGAGGCGAGGTCTGATGTAGGTCTTGTAGACCCCGATCTTCACTCGCAGCGGGAGATTGGAGGTGAGCACTGGACGGAGCAGGTTCCTTGCGACTCTGGTCGAGCTAATGACTTGAGCGACGTGCGCGCGCATCGTCAGCCTGCGATCAAAGGTTACGCCTAGGTATTTGGCTTCTCTTTTCCACGGGATCTCTTCGTTCCTGAGTCTCAGGGGCGGGGGGAGGGGGGTGTGTCCCGTCAGCATCGCCTGCGTCTTCGTTACGTTGACGTTCAACCTCCATTTAGCCAGCCAGGCGGGAAGCGCGTCTAGGGCCGACTGCAGCTTCTTGGCGGCGTGCTTGTAGTTGATGGAGGTTGATGCGCGGTGTCATCCGCGTACAACGCCAACTGGACATTCGGGGGGGTCGGGATGTCATCCGTGAAGACGCTGTAGCAGCACGGGGATAGGCAGCTGCCTTGTGGTACTCCGGCTGCGATGCGACGGGTCGATGATAGAGTCCCCTCCACCTTGACCTGGAACGATCTGTCCTGTAGAAACGACGCGATCGTTTTCACGATGCGCCGAGGTGCCGGTGACGTCGCGAGCTTGTACACCAAGCCTGAGTGCCAAACGCGATCGAACGCCTTTTCCATATCCAGGAATACTGCAGCCGAGTAGCTCTTCTTGTTTATGGCTCCCGCCATGTGGTGCAGTACTCTGGACAGTTGGAGCGTTGTGCTGTGCTCCGCTCTGAACCCGAACTGTTCATTGCGAGGGACGACGTGTGGTTGTAGGTACCGAAGAAGGAGTTTTTCGAACACCTTGGAGATGGTAGGCAGCAGGGTGATGGGCCGATAGCTCTCCGGCTTCTTCGTGTCCTTGAGCGGCTTCGGCAGCATGATTACGTGGCCCAGTTTCCACGTAGCGGGGAAGTGGCAGGTGCGCATGACGCCGTTGTAGAGACGGGTCAACGCGGCGACTGCGCGGGGTGGTAGGTGTCGCAGGGCCGCGTTGGTGACACCGTCGGCGCCCGGCGCTTTCCTGGGCTTCAGGTGACGTAATACATGCTGCACTTGTCCCGGAGAGAACACGATAGGGTCCTCTTCTGGGGCTATCGGCGCTGCAAGATAGCGTTCAAGGTGTTGCTCGACTTCTTCGGTATGCGTCGTGTCGATGTTCGGGTTCGGCTGGAATTGGCGTTCTAGGCACTCTGCGAAGATTTCAGCTCGATCTTCGGCTCGGTAGCGCGGAGTTCCATCTGAGTGAAGGAGCGGTCTCACTGGGGCCGGAGAGTTCGATACTTGACGGCAGAGCTTATGGATAGAGGTCCAATCGTCTGCCGCGTCTTCGATGCGGCGTAGCCAGCTCTCCGAGGCGTAGTCGTTTAGCTCAGACTTCACTAACTCCGCGAGCTCGTTTAGCTTCGACTTCAGCGTGGGACATCTCGTCGATTGCCACTGCATCCGTAGTCGCCTCTTCTCGGCGATTCGGTCGGCGATAGAGGGCGGGAGGCGGGGCGGTGCCCTCCGCCCTGGCTTCGGTGTTGACGCGGCGTGTAGAGCGTTCTGGATGCAGGTGGAGATGTCTTCGGCGAGTCGTTCGACGTCATCCGGCGTGGAGAGAGCGATCGACGGACAGGACCGGGAGAAGCAGTCCCAGTTGATCTTCGGACGTGGCGCTGGGACGAGAGTTCTCGTCGGCTCGAGCGGCAGCAGTAGTAGGACAGGTTGGTGGTCCGACTGGAGCTCGTCTGTTATGACTTCCTGCTGCGGCGAGCTGGGAAGGCGTTGGTGGACGACAAGGTCGATAACGTCGGGGACCCCGTCTCCCTGGTAGTGGTAGATGGTTGGCATCTCAGGGCCGTCGACGCTGTAACCGTTGTTCTCGGCGTCATCGAAAAGTCGTCGTCCATTTGCGCAGATGCGAGTTGAGTTCCAAGCAGTATGCTTGCAATTCCAGTCGCCCGCTATGACCGTTGGCAGGGCCGAGTCCAGGAGAGTGCGGACATCGGCCAGCTGGAGGGTGTCGTGCGGCGGGCGGTAAGCGGCAAAGATGCGAAGCTGGGCGCCGGCGGCTAGTATCTCCACGCCGAGCGCTTGCATGGACTCTAACTCGCTGACCGGGATCGGCTGGTGAACGACACGTCGTTTCACAAGTACTGCCAATCCGCGGTATCTGCGGCCTTCCGGAGATCTCTCGTCCTTCCGGTATACATGGTAACCCGGGAACTTGATGGTGTCGGTCGGGGCCAGCAGAGTTTCCGACAGTAGCGCCACGTCGATGTCTCTCTCCTTGAGAAGCGCTTTTAGAAGCGTAACCTTTGATCGCAGGCTGCAGGCGTTCCAGTGTAGAATTTTTAAGTGCTTCCAGTTGAATTCTACGTAAGAAGGTTGGCGATCCCCTTGAAGATTACCGGCGCCGGTTTGTAAGGCCAGCAGGACCTCTTGCAGTACGTTGATCGCCTTGGTGATGATTGTAAGGCGATCGTTAGCTACGCCGGCCGCTTGTGTCGCTGCTGTCGTTTGACCGGTGGCGGGGCGGGGGACCGCGGCGCGCGGGGCTGAGGTGGGGGGGGCCGCTCGAGCTTGTTGAGTGGCGGCGGCTGCCGTGGTGGGGGTAGCGGTAGTGGGGGCTGCGGTGTTGGTGGGGGCAGCGGTGGTGGGGGGCGCTGCTTTCTTTGTCCTCTTCTTTTTTGCCCTCAGCTTGGCTGGCTTCGCTTGGCGGCTCGATGGTGGGTTGGCGGGTGCCATGAGGGTGGCCCCGGCGTGCTCCTCGACCGTGTTTGGGATCACGGTTGCCGGCGCCTGTTTGTTCGGGACGGTGGTGGCTACTGTCCCCGCCTTCTTGTTCCTCGTCTCCCGCTGGAACACTGGGCAGCGGGGGTTGTTCGCCGTGTGCTCGCCCCCGCAGTTCGCACACGTCGGCTTCTCCTCTTTGGGGCGCGGGCATTCCTTGGCGGCGTGGGACTCGCCGCAGATGACGCAGGCCATCTCCCTGTGGCAGCAGTGGGAGGAGTGCCTGAATTTCTGGCACCTGTGGCACTGCGCCGGTCCCTTCTTCCCTCTCCATGCCTCAATCTTCACCCCCGGCATGTTGAGGAGCTCGTCGACATCATAGATCGCCGGGGTTGTGTCCGGCGTCTTTGTGATTTGGGCGTAGAAAATACAGCCCGGTTTGCCCCATCTCGCCTTGATGTGGCGGACATATTCTGCCCCGAAGCCCTTCATGCGGAGCTCCTCGGCGATGGCGTCGGTGTTGGTGTCGGCGGGCAGCCCCCTTATGGCCACCTTCAGGCTGCGCTCAGCTGGCAGACTGTAGCTGAACCAGGACACCTTGTCAGTTTTTTCGATTTCTGACAGGTATCGTTGGATCAGCCTGTACTCTTCGCCGCTCGCAGGGGTGAATCTGAACCCCTTTCCGAAGGGGCGCGCGTTCGGCGGGTGTCCGAGCCTTTCCCGGAGGGCCCGGAAATGGGTGGCCCAGTTCGGCAGCGTTTCCACTACTAGCGGCGGGTAGCGCGGCTTCTTCGCGGTGGTGGCGGTTGTAGTGGCTGTGGCTGTGGCGGTTGCGGTTGCGGGGGTGGCGGCGGTGGTGTTGGGGGCGGCGGATGTCCCGGGCGCCGCGTTGCCTGTCGCGGTTGCGTTGGGCGCAGTTCGCACGGCCGCCGCAAAACTCGGTGGCGCTGCCGTCGGCGCTTGCGTCGGTTGCGGGGAGTGGCCTGGGGGGGGGGGGGCGGCGTCGAGTGTTCTGCGCCGCTTGAGCGTGAGCGCATCCCTTCGTGCGAGGGTCTCCCTGCAGACTCTCTTGGTTTCATTTGGTGGCTGGGTCTCCGGGCTTCGCTGTCTTCTTACTCCCGCCTCCGTGGCGAAGGACGAGGCGAAGACGTCGCCGTATGACTTCAAGAAACTGTCTTCGGCGAAACTGCGTTCCTCCTCAGACGTCTCCTGGCTTCCTGTGAGGGTGAGCTCCACCCCCTTAGCCCTCATATGCTTGAGGAAACCTTCCATCCACGACATCACGTCGGTTGACGTGTCCAGGACGGCTTCCCTCGGCGGCTGGATTGGTACCGCGGTCGGCGCCCACCTTCCATGAATGGGGTACGAGACGCGATACGTTGCCTCGTCGTGGGTCTGGCTGCTGGTAGTTGGGGCCGAATTTAAGCCCTGCGAGGAGCTTTCTTCGGCGGCGGCGGTGTAGCCCTGAGAAGGACTGTTGGTTTGGCCCTTAGAAGGGCCTTTGCCATGGACTGGGTCCATGGAGTAGCGGGGGGATACGGGCCCTGCGCGACCAGATGGTCATGCAGCCGTGTGGCCAGTCGGCCGAGTACCTAACCCGGGGCTTTCCGCTGGTGGAAGACCGGGTTCAGTAACTCGTCGAGGGCCGGCTACACAAACCAGGAAGCTTAGGGATGACGAGTCTCTCCGCTACCGGCGAATGGCTTTGATTTGGCTCAGCAAATCAAGGCGGTTATTCTGCAAGTGTAGGCGTGGTCCGAGCGCTGGGGCTGGTCAGCTGATCCTCATCGGAGGGGAGCCGTTGCCTCCGTGTCGAGATCCTGCATCAGATACCAAATTACGATGTCGAACTGGAGACAGAACCGTGGCCTGCATGCGCAATGGGTGGCCATCTGATAGGTTTGTAATCTTCTCAGTTCGATTCGCCTTTTGGTTTTGGCTGCGTACAAGGCATTGTGGGATGCGAGTATTATTTTTTAATCTGTTCGATATTTTTTTTTGCAGATGCTTTCGTTCCGGTTACTTCGTTGCCTGATGCGCAGTGGGAGGACATCAAGGAGTTCATAGAGCAGGACCTGCTGCGCTCGACCGTGCGATAGATTAAGCTGGTTGTGTAGATTTGTAAATGTTAATAAATTTAAGATGTAATTTCCGACTTTGCTTGTTATTGATTTAAAACGACACATTTGTTTTTTTTAATATTTTCATTAGTTTTCAAGTCACCCCGCCCTCTTGCCTCTGTGGTGAGTCATGATTGCTACCCCCACCCTTAGGGCTAAGGGGTTAAATTGACAATAAATATGATGTTCGCGGCAGAATTTAGGATATTAGCATTTCGTTCCCGAGTAAGCAGGTGTCTACAAGTGCAAGTGAACAGTATGGAGAAATCAGAAGTCGGACCTATCCGCAGGAGAGGAAGGCCAGCCGGCAAGCACCGTGTTCCTTTGTCAAGTGTGAGTTCTTACCGAAAAAAGCGAACATAATTAGTTAAAATATATCGACATGTACCTATTTTGACTAATCGGAAATGTCTTCAATACCCAGGCGGAGCGCCGGGCTAGAAACGCTTTGTACGAGAGAGAACGTCGCTGTGCCTTGATCCTTCGTGGCTGCCCTTGCAGGAGGAGGGGAGTGGCAGTGACGGAGAAGGAGATCCCACGACGCAGACCTGTGCCAGAGTGAGATGTGACTCATCGGAGGGGAGCCGTTGCCTCCGTGTCGAGATCCTGCATCAGATACCAAATTACGATGTCGAACTGGAGACAGAACCGTGGCCTGCATGCGCAGTGGGTGGCCATCTGACAGGTTTGTAATCTTCTCAGATCGATTCGCCTTTTAGTTTTGGCTTCGTACAAGGCATTGTGGGATGCGAGTATTATTTTTTAATCTGTTCGATATTTTTTTTGCAGATGCTTTCGTTCCGGTTACTTCGTTGCCTGATGCGCAGTGGGAGGACATCAAGGAGTTCATAGAGTAGGACCTGCTGCGCTCGACCGTGCGATAGATTAAGCTGGTTGTGTAGATTTGTAAATGTTAATAAATTTAAGATGTAATTTCCGACTTTGCTTGTTATTGATTTAAAACGACATATTTGTTTTTTTAAATATTTTCATTAGTTTTCAAGTCACCCCGCCCTCTTGCCTCTGTGGTGAGTCATGATTGCTACCCCCACCCTTAGGGCTAAGGGATTAAATCGACAATAAATATGATGTTCGCGGCAGAATTTACGAGGTGGACGAGCTGCTCAACATGCCGGGAGTAAAGTAGACAAGGGAGTAAGACAAGGCGAAGGAAGAAAAAGGCATCAGGCGCGGTGTTCCCCGCCCCCGCCCCTCCAGCAGCGGTCGCTCAGGAGGCTCAGGGCCACCAAGTGCAAAGGGCAACAAAGCCCACCACCACTACCTCAACGGCAGCGTCCTGCACCCCAGCAGCAGCGCCCCGCACCTCAGCGGCAGCCCCTTCCCCACCTCAGGGCTCCCCGCAGGCGACAATCTTGCGATCGTAGAGAAGGCGATGGCAATTCTTCAAGATGTATTACAAGCGATTCAGACGGGAGCAAATCTCGTTCCCGTGATCCTTAGAGGCATAGCTACTTTAGTTACCTAAATGGCTACCCTAAGGATCATACACTGGAACGCAAACGGCCTGAGCGCAAAGGCCGTTCTCTTGAAGATGCTACTGCGGGAACAAAACGTCGACGTGGGACTAACGAAACCAACCTAGGCCCAGCGGACAATATCAAGTTCCCTGGGTACTACGTGTACAGAAAGGACGAGTGCTCTCCCGAGGGAAGAAAGTATCGTGGACTAGCCGTACTGGTGAATCGACGAGTCATTCACCATGCGCTCGATGTACGCACTCGGTGTGGAGATTCAAGCCAGCAACCACCAGCTTTGAATCTTTGTTGTGTACAGGCCCCCTAGCTCCATTCTGCAGCTCGGGGACGTCCACAACATCCTGGACTCCCCTCTCCCTACCATAGCTACGGGGGACTGGAACGGCAAACA
Source organism: Choreutis nemorana (assembly GCA_949316135.1). NCBI lineage: Eukaryota > Metazoa > Arthropoda > Insecta > Lepidoptera > Choreutidae > Choreutis > Choreutis nemorana. Next base: position 4,050,287 of record OX438611.1, read on the forward strand.
CACCGCGTGGAACTCGAACCGCATATGCAGCACTGGGAGGCGGCTACTCGACGATGCGGACCGCCACGGCTACTGTGTGGACGGGCCGGTTAGTTACACACACTACCCGGCTCCGACGACGTACATGCCAGACGTCTTCGACATCGCAGTCCACCGAAACCTTCCCTGCTCGCCGCAACAGGAAGTGCTCCACGAGGACCTCATGTCCGATCATCTTCCTGTCCTGCTCCTATTGCCGCTCGAGCCAGCGAGAGTACTCCCGCCAGCACCACGTCCGACGATCGACTGGGACTCCTTTGCGCAATTCCTTCCCTGGAGTCCCTGGTCGAGCCTTCGCCTTCGTCTGCAGCGTCCACCCTGCTTCCCGTTTCCGGCTCCAATCCGGAAACGTTTCCAATTCGGAATTCCACGCGATTGCAATTCCAACCGCAATCGCAATTCCAATCCGGAATTCCAACTTCAAACTAGATTCCAATTCCAATTCCAACTTCAACATCGACACCGGAAGACATAGATCGTCTCGCCGAGGACATCAGCGGCTGCATTCAAGACGCCCTTCACCGAGCGACGCGAACGACGCCAAGCCGGGGTACATATACTCCCCTGCCAAGGCAAATCGCGGAGCTCCTTGCCAAGAAGCGGCGCCTAATCGCCGCCGAATCGCCTGGCATACAACCAGATGTCCGACGCTGAAGTCGCAGCTGAACCGGCTAGCCGAAGCGATAAAGTCCGAGATGCTGAACATAGAGTCCGAGAGCTGGCAGCGCAGGATAGACAACGCGGCAGATGACTGGACGTCCATCCATAAACTCTGCCGCCTAGTGTCTAGATCCGGACAACCTGTGAGGCCACTCCTGCACTCGGACGGCACGCCTAGGTCTATAGAGCCGAAGACCGAGCCGAAATCTTCGCCGAATGCCTCGAGCAACAGTTTCGACCAAACCCGAACACCGACGAGGAGCATACGATGTCAGTCACCGAACACCTTGGAAGCTACTTCGCAACGCCGATAGCCCCCTCTAAAGATCCGATCATCTTCACACCGGGTGTGCGTGCAGCGTGAACTCCAGCGGACGAAGCCTAGGAAAGTAGCGGGTGCGGACAAGATCCCTAACGCTGCGCTACTCCACCTACCACCTCGCGCGCTAGCAGCAACTCAACTATATTTGGCAGAGGAAACTTATCGTGTTGTAGTTTGTTATTTAATTGACGATAGTCCACAACTAATCTCCACTTTTTCTCACCATTTTTATCATTTTTTTTTTGGGACAAGTAACACTGGACTTGACCACTCAGAAGTAGTATCTTCTATGACGTCATTATCTAACATGTCCTGAATCTGTTTTTGTACTTCTTTTCGTAGTGCATTTGGAATTCTATAAGGTTTAACGTACACTGGACTAGTATTTTCTTTTAACTGAATAGAATGTTGTAATAAATTGGTTTTACTGAGTGAATCTCCTGGCAAGTGAAATACGTCAGCATATTTTGCACAAATCTTTTCTAGATTCAATTGTTCATCGTCATTCAAATATGATTTTAAATTTAGTAAGTCTAATAATATTTTTACCCTATCTGTACTTATTTTTCCTCTGTTAAAATTACAAATGTCAAAACTATTCAAAGAGTAAATTTCTAAGTTTGACAAGTCTAACTGAATCTCGAAAACTCAGTATAGTTGTATTTAATATTCTTATTGGTAGTTGACCTTTAACTGGTTTTGTAATTAATACCGCACCAAAAACTCCGTCTCTAATTTCTTTAGCTAATACGACACAATCGTCTTTTAAACTACTAGGAATGTACTTAATAACTTCACAACGTCCTGGGATACAATGTTCATAAGTATTATGAATTCCTTCGATATGTACTTGTACATATGAATTATTTGAATATAAAGACAATGAACTGTCTTTGTAGTTTATAACAGCTTGATAACGCTGAAAAAAGTTTTGTCCTAATATACCATCGGCGGTACATGATAGGCTTTTAAAAACATAAAATTTCTGTTTGAATTCTACCCTATCGAACATTAAAGTAAGGAAAATATAACCTTCTGATACCAAATTCCCACTTATTCCTTTAATTGTTAATTCTTCTGGACAAATCTGTCTGTGTAAATTACTATAATTCCGTAACCACTCATATTTAATTACGCATATACTAGCGCCATTATCGACTAATAAACTTATTGCAATATTCTTAATACTACTATAAACTAAACTGAAATTATTATAATTAAAAAACTGCTTTTCTGCATTAATGTCACTACCTATTGTTGTGTCATGGGAATGTGCTGACACGTGATGAAGGCGCAGGCCACGCACTGGCGGACGCGAGCGATGTGCTGATCGCGTAAAATATTGGGTACTAGAGCGTTCACCTCGCTGACATGTGTTACTAAGCAGTTATTTCGTAATACTGTGATATTTATGATTATTATTAAAATTAGGATTTGAAAATGATTTATTCTGACGATATTGGTTGCCATTATTAAATTTACCCCTACTTGTATGTATGGAACCCCTAAATTCTCGTGGACGAGAGTAAAAGTTTCGCGAAAAATGAGCAACTGGATCAGGGTTAGATGAAGTTATCTGCTCATCCGGAGCTGTTCGTATGGCCTCCGGTAAAGATGTGAATTGCCTCGAAGCAATTATAGTGCCCAGCCTAGGGTCCGACAACCCATTGGCAAAGCGTTTAATAGCGGCCTTTTCGTCCAAGGGCTGTAATACCCTATAGGCTGTTTCATCATTGTCAGCCTGTGCTATGGTTAGGTTGACAAATAAACTTTCAATCTCTACACGAAAGGACTCTAAGGACCTATGTCCCGGTTTAGCTCTTCTACTTGGCCGAGCTGGGACTCCTTGATGCCTTCCTTGACCCGAGCGCTTCCTTCTTCATTTTCATCTAGACTTACGATTCTTCTTTCTTTGAGTCTTCTATAATTAGTTTTCTTTTTGCTTTATATCTTCTTCTTTATTCATTGGTTTTTTTTTGTGGGGTTTTCCTTATTTCTTTGAAATATTATTCTTCCATAAAAAGTTTCTTCATTATTTATTTTTCTTTCAAACTCGTCTTCCTTTGTTCGCAGTGGCAGGGTCGCCACGAAGTATGTTGCAGGATGGTGAGGTTAATTGAAACGCAAACGATGTGACATCGTATATTATGTCACAAAATACAGTTTAAAGTATATAATGCGAAGACAATCTTATACCTAATTACAAGCTATGTATTATTTACTTATTGCTAACTCAACAATGTTTGTTATTATGTGGTAGCGCGTAATCCGATGTTGTAGCGCAACTATGAATTATGAATATAGGTGTATACTACATACTTTCATTTCGGTTACTTCGTTGTCTGATGCGCAGTGGGAGGACATCAAGGAGTTCATAGAGCAGGACCTGCTGCGCTCGACCGTGCGATAGATTAAGCTGGTTGTGTAGATTTGTAAATGTTAATAAATTTAAGATGTAATTTCCGACTTTGCTTGTTATTGATTTAAAACGACATATTTGTTTTTTTAAATATTTTCATTAGTTTTCAAGTCACCCCGCCCTCTTGCCTCTGTGGTGAGTCATGATTGCTACCCCACCCTTAGGGCTAAGGGGTTTAATTGACAATGAATATGATGTTTGCGGCAGAATTTAGGATATTAGAATCTCGTTCCCGAGTAAACAGGTGTCTACAAGGGCAAGTGAAAAGTATGGAGAAATCAGAAGTCGGACCTATCCGCAGGAGAGGAAGGCCAGACGGCAAGCACCGTATTCCTGTTGTCCTCTTGTCAAGTGTGTGTTCTTACCGAAAATAGTGAACATAAATTAGTTAAAATAAATCGACATTTACCTACTTTGACTAATCGGAAATGTCTTCAATACCCAGGCCGAGCGCTGACCTGTGTGAAGTTGACAACCAAGGTTCAAAGACTGTTTTTTAGGTAATTGCATATGATTGTACTAGGTTTGTACCCAACTGTACCGTTTTTCATTTCGTTTGTACTTCAAGGGGGTAGAATATATGGGGGGTGAAAATTTGTTCGGCAACCAAGTTTAATAAAAAAATATATATATATGTGCCGTTCCAGAATCGTTTGTACCCGATTGTACCACGATTTAAAAAAAAACCTATTCATTAAAAAGTTATAAAAAAGAAAAAATATATAAAATAAGGTCGTCAACGTATCCATTTCAAATTATGCACATAAAACGATTTATTATCCTAACAAATAGTGCTCAAACAAGTATAAAAGTAGTTTGTTTTATAAAAACTGTAGATAAAAATTTACAACTTTCAATAAAACTCATCCAAGATCAGAATGATGCTGTGACGATAACTTGTGATTGTAAATATACTGAAAGTGCACGGTTTTGTGAATATTTTACCGCCTGTTTACTTCACGATTATAATATTCAAAACTTTTTTAACAAATGGTAAAAACAGATGATTAGCTAATCCTGCAATGAAATATCGAATACAGACGAGTTCTCAGAGTTGGAATTTTCAATCAAAGTGACTACTTGACTTTAAAAGTAGAAAAATCGATGGGTACGAACGAAAATGTTTTGCAAATTGGACCCAAACGGGTGCAACAGACAAGTATCTTGAAATAAAGAGCAAATTTAACAGGATACAAACGATTTCTTTAGTTCAACGAGTTCTCAAAGTTGGAATTTTCAGTGAAACTGACGACTTGATGTTACAAGTTGAAAATTCGATGCAAAAATCTCGAATGTCATCTACGTTCCCGCAGGGAACGAAGGTGTCACCTTCGAGGCTATGCCTTCTTGGTGAGATGTTCCACACCGCCTGCGACTACAGGCGGGTCGATGGTGGCGCCACTGGGTGGCGGCGCACATACATAGATTTGGATGATTTAGGCGGCCAAAAACATTTTTTGCTTTTAAATTATGTAATAAATGAAAAAACCCTTCAGTATTTAAAATATGCTGTATTAACACCAAAACAATACATTTTAAACATAAAATCGACATTTAAATAGTATTATGGAAACTAAATCTTTTTATATTTTAGTTTCAACAATTGTATTTACCTATTTAATTATACTAAGTTTATACCTGTATATTTATTACAAGCTAACGTTATGTTCTGACCCGTCTTCTTGCTCTGACACAGGATTTGGCTCTGCTGACATTAAAAGTTCAATTGTCTCAGGCAGGAATGATTTTCGTGTCATTTTTTTTTATTTCCCTCATACAACTTATCAGAGGGTCAGAAGTTAACAGAAGCCTTTGGTAAATATCTAAATTACATTCTTCCCTGGAAAATTTTCGTACATAATTTTGCCGATAAGATCGAAAATGTTTATTACGGGCTTCCGCAGCCTCTTCGGAGAGTTAGCCAATAGACAATATTGAAGTCTGTATAATGCTTGCTCCATGAATTAAAATTTTATGCAAAGTGGGAGTCATTGGATGCCATCCATACAGATTTATATATAATTTGGCTGTTTCGATGGCGTATTCATCATATTTTTCTGCGTTTATTCTATGCCCACTTGAAATTGCCTCTAATATGACTTTCAATCTCGTAATTAATGTTACGTCAATTCCAGTGATTTCAGCAGTTAGCTCTGGGTTCTCAAAAAATCGTCTGCTGGTATTCCCATCATTTGTGTTCCCAAATTGAGCTTTTGGCATGTCCACTAGTAAACCAGTTCAAATCCTAAATTGTTCTTGTATTTCTTGCTTTCTGCTTTCTTCCAACTGTTTTTCATCCGGTGTCTTTCTTTTCTTGTACTTCTTTACAGGTAACTTGTACGCCAAATGTAAGATTGATTCGAAAATTCGAATTCTGGCATGTAACACCGACAAACCAAATTCCAATGCTTGTGGGCACAAAACATTCTTCTTATCCAAACTATTGAAATTTTTCGACGTAGCTCAGCATATATAACACCGACTGGTAGATAATGTATTAGTGGCAGCATTGCACACTTTACCGTCTATCATTGTCATTTTTAAAGTATATCTGAATGTAAACTCTTCTTCTTGCAAAGTTACAGTCAATGGGTTCAATGACTTTATCGCGTTATCTACATATTTTATTTCATCCTTAATATTGTCCGTTGACTCTTTTATGTATCTAAATCGTATTGGCCTGCAAAAACGAGGTGATGATGGTGTCGGGTTTTGCCAAATAATCTTGTCACCTTTTTTCCGCAAACAATTTGCAAAGGCACAAATGAGCTTAAGAAAAGGCTGCCATCGCAGTCGAAGTCATTATCAAACCTTTGTTTGAATTTGTCTTGTTGTGACCCGTCACAACCCCATTTACATATTAGGGTCAAAGATTGTTTTTCCATTGTATTGAGGGTTAACAATACTTCTTCTAAATACAATGATAATCGTTTAACCGTAAGGTCCATTAAGCATTGCAGATTACTTTCGGCACAGGTAGCTGTTACACGAAGGGATTCTTTTGGCGTATAGCACTCTTGCTTTGCTGATAACAAAAGATCATAACAGGGGTAATGTTTCTTGTTCGTTTCTCGTATAATTTCATACTGTCTTCTAGTGAGGTCAGCTTCAACAAACATTTTAAGGGCTTGGAATGGAGTAAGAGGAGCGATTGTTTCATCTGCCTTTGAGTAAGCTTTCCTATATGCGCTGGCCTTTGTTGGAGAATTTGTTATATCTTTAAGCACTTTTGACGCTTCTCTTTTACCACTTTTTTGTAATACTGATTGCGCTGCATGGACAATGATTTCATCATCTATGGTAGCGCGAACATCTACAGTTTTTCTCCGTTTGCTTCTTTCGCTCGAATCTTCAAAACTTTTAGATGGACGTCCTTGACGTTTATGAAATTCTAGCGGGATCTCAAATGTTCCTTGTAGCCAAGATTCATTTTTCTTTAGAAAATATTTTTCCACTTTATGAGCATTTGCCTATCTTTCTTTTATTTGAGATTTTATGTAAGAAAATCTATGTTTCAAGCGGTTTTTAGCGTCTTCTGTTTCTCCATAATGCAATACTAAGTATGTCTCATAGGAGTCTAATTTTTCAACCAAAGTTGAAAAATTTTGAGCTTGTATCTGTTCATATAAGTACTTGCGAGTGATTACTCTCACGCCTGAAGCACTGGAAGACCCTACGACAAAATAAAGTTATATTTAGTACATATTAATAAAACAAATGTAATTTTACCAATTTTTTCACGTTTTTTTTAAATGATGTAAAATCGTATTCTGCGGTATATTGCGGCTATTATTTTGTCATTACAAGGCTAGATATGTGTTTTATCTTGTGAGATAAATTACTTATCAGGGACGGACACTGAAATATATTAAAAGTCCCAATTAATACAAAAAAATGTTCAAAGTAAGACTTTTGAAACACCACATGTTTGACGGAGTTTTAATACATTAAAAAATACATGAGTATCATTTTTTCTCTCTAAAAATAATTGATTCTTACCTGAATTTTCAAAATCCATCACAATCACTTCGATATCACAGTCCACAAAATAAATTTTGCAATTTGAATTTATAGTAGAAACAAGAGAGCGCTCACTGATACGTTCACCTTAAACGACAACCGAGTTTCGACTACCTGCGAAAAGGTTCAAACGCATCGGATTAGCGCGGGAAGGGATGTATGACGTACTTAGATCTGTTACCAAGCTAAAATATAAGTGAGTCATTAATTTGGAATGTTTTATAAAATTTACTTTTGACCGCCTAAATCATTAAAATCTACATATGTGCGGCGGTCATCTGCGAAGCTTCGGGTGGAAATTTCGATTCCAATTCCAATTCCAACTTGTACTGAGCTCTACTCAACCTGTTATTTTGATCGAGCCCTGCCGGGTGAGACCCCGTTCCGGGAGGCCCAGCGAGCGAAGTGGAGTAGTAGGCGGTGTCGTCAGCGAACAGGGCCAGGTTGACACCGTCGGTCACGGGGATGTCATCGGTGTAGCGCGCGTAGCAGCTGGGCGAGAGGCATCTGCCTTGCGGCACGCCTGCCGCGATGGGTCGCTCCGATGACAATGTACCTTCTACCGCCACCCTGAAGGTGCGGTCGGTCAGGAAGGACGCGATCGTCTTCACCAGGCGTCTTGGTGCCCGGGAGGTCGCAAGCTTGTAGACCAAGCCGTCGTGCCAGACTCGGTCGAATGCCTTTTCCATATCCAGGAATACTGCAACTGTCATCTCGTGTTTATTCGAAGACTCTGCGAACCTGTGCAGTACCCTGGAGAGCTGGAGCGTCGTGTTCCGACCGGAACCCGAACTGTTCGGGACGAGGGGCGATGTGTGGCTGCAGGTGGCGCAGCAGCAGTCGTTCAAACACCTTGAAGAGGGTGGGCCGCAGTGTGATGGGCCGATAGCTCTCTGGTCTCACGATGTTCTTCCCAGGCTTTAGCAGCATGATGCAGTGGCCCAGCTTCCAGGTCCGGGGGAAGTGGCAGGTGCGAAGAATCCCGTTAAACAGCTGCGTGACGGCTGCTAGCGCGCGAGGTGGCAGGCGGCGTAGCGCAGCGTTAGGGATCTTGTCCGCACCCGCTGCTTTCCTAGACTTCGTCCGCTGGAGTTCATGCTGCACTTGGCCCGGTGTGAAGATGATCGGATCTTCAGAGGGGGCTATCGGCGTTGCGAAGTAGCTTCCAAGGTGTTCGGTGACTGACATCGTATGCTCCTCGTCGGTGTTCGGGTTTGGTCGAAACTGTTGCTCGAGGCATTCGGCGAAGATTTCGGCTCGGTCTTCGGCTCTATACCTAGGCGTGCTGTCCGAGTGCAGGAGTGGCCTCACAGGTAGTCCGGATCTAGACACTAGGCGGCAGAGTTTATGGATGGACGTCCAGTCATCTGCCGCGTTGTCTATCCTGCACGGTCAGCTCTCAGTTCTATGTTCTATGTTCTATGTTCAGCATCTCGGACTTTATCGCTTCGGCTAGCCGGTTCAGCTGCGACTTCAGCGTCGGACATCTGGTTGTCTGCCAGGTGATTCGTAGGCGCCGCTTCTTGGCAAGGAGCTCCGGCTTGGCGTCGCTCGCGTCGCTCGGTGAAGGGCGTCTTGAATGCGGCCGCTGATGTCCTCGGCGAGACGATCTATGTCTTCCGGTGTCGATGTTGAAGTTGGAATTAGAATTGGAATCGAGTTTGAAGTTGGAATTCCGGATTGGAATTGCGATTGCGGTTGGAATTGCAATCGCGTGGAATTCCGAATTGGAAACGTTTCCGGATTGGAGCCGGAAACGGGAAGCAGGGTGGACGCTGCAGACGAAGGCGAAGGCTCGACCAGGGACTCCAGGGAAGGAATTGCGCAAAGGAGTCCCAGTCGATCGTCGGACGTGGTGCTGGCGGGAGTACTCTCGCTGGCTCGAGCGGCAAAAGGAGCAGGACAGGAAGATGATCGGACATGAGGTCCTCGTGGAGCACTTCCTGTTGCGGCGAGCAGGGAAGTTTTCGGTGGACTGCGGTGTCGACGACGTCTGGCATGTACGTCGCTGGGGCCGGGTAGTGTTGCAAAAATAGGTTTGCGAATTCCCCTTATGTAGCGGATAACTGATGTTGTACCGTTAGTTCTATTCCTGTAACACCACAATGTCACAGGAAATCTATATTCAGGGACGAAAACATTGATACCGCAATGTTGAATACGAGCAACGCCATCTCTTATTTTTACAGGAAATACTTCAGTTACAACAAACCAACCAACAGACGACCACACATAACGCTAACTTAACAAGTGGAAAATCAAACCTCACGCAGTACAACATATGGATGTTCACTCGGTTAGGGTGAGAAAGCGAGATAGAGCTATCAATCTCATCCTTATTCTGTCCAACTTACGAACGTACACTGGGTAAGAGAGAGAAAGATTTGTCACTTGTTGAAAGAATATAAAAATTAGTACATACAAAAAGATGTTCTACCAGAACTTATTTCGTCCAATTCAAAACATAATTCGATTATAAATTCTTACGTTGCCTTGTACTGACGTATGAATGTGCACTTTTGTTTGTAGCGTCTAAGTCACAGGAACACATCATCTCTGATATTGTATAATTGGCGAAATGAAGTTCTGCTAGAACTTCTCGCGGCCAATACGGGAGCAACTTTGCGAATCCCTTCTTCCGAAACCGTCAGTACAAACGATATTGATTGTTTTACTCTTGTAACATAATAAAGTCACAGGAACAAATCTATGTACAAGGAAGAAAACGTTATTATTTAAGAAGCGCGAACGTCACTCTATGGCATCCGGCGGAGCCAACAAAAGCCGGCTGCGCAGGAGTGTTGATCTTTTTTCTGCGTTGTATCTGAAGAGTGCGTGACCCACTTGTGGTTTCCAGACCACCCTAAGCCTGCTGCTACCTTCATAATTGTAAGTTTGCGTCTGAAGTCGCTAAGTCTTCTTGTTCCAATTGGATTCTTGTTTGTTTATTGGATGATATTCTTAGTATTGTTGGTATTCTTTATAGTTGTTCACTACATTTACCTGGTCGCGTTTCGTTGAAGGCCATTATTCGACACTTTCCCTGCTTATTCGGGATCATTCAGCAAGAAGCAACTTGGAGCACGTGCTGACACGCTGACACACCCCATTCGCCGACACCACCTCCAAAAGGAGGTCCATGGTGAGGGCTCAGCTTCGGGTGAGAGCAACGCAGACACGGCCTTCAACTTCTACTCGCAACCCGGCACACTTACTTCGGGCGTGGCTCATCGTGTCTCCTCTCCGACCTGACCTCTGACATCGTGCTCATCCTTCCATCTTGCTTTCTTCAGTTTCACGGTTCCCTTGACCAATATCAAGGGTGGTGCATTTCATCTCTTTATTTTAAATAATTAATTTAAATTTCTCAAATGCCAGTCCACCTTGGAAACCCACCCCTCTTGTGTACTCGTGTATAAATAAATAAAGAAAAATATTCAAATAGGTCCCATTCATTACGGATTAAAGCACTAATTTTAATTCGTTGTTTAGCTTTTTACTAATTTAAAAGAATAAATAATAAGTAATAGGGAAGTATTTGTTTTAAAATAATAAAATACAACGGGAAACAAAATATTTGTTTTACAGAACCAAGATATGGTACCTGTTTATTGTCTTATAGAAAATAAATAAAAAATTTGGACCATCATAAACATGTTTATTTACACAGTGTATAAGTTAATATGTTAAATTTCTTAAATATTATTTACTAACCAACTTGAAAGAGAGCTGTAATTTCGCTCTTTGCCTACTAGCCAGCAGTGGCGTGCCTAGAGTTTAAGAATAAGGTATGCCGAGAGATACGTTGTTGTAGCTTTTATAATTAATTTCGATAAATGGCAATAAGACCTAATTAGTAAGTGTAGATTTAAGAGTAATCTTTAATCTACACTTCCTACATCCGTTCCTGGTGCCCATAGCGATCGTATTTATGCACGACCGGCGGTGGTAGGGCTGGTGACGTCACCGGTGTACATCAGCTTCGACTTCAATCTCTAACAATAGTTAATTTTATTGCAATTATAACTGACTTCATCTAATTGCCAACAGACTTTCCGCTCCAAGTTTCTCCCTTAGCCCATGACTAAAGAAATAGACAATTGGCGAGAAGTCTCTCGTCCAATTCAAAAATTCTATACATTGACTATCTCACAGACCGATTTCAGAGGATTAGAATAAACGAATACATAAGCAATGACTATAAAGTGACTCCCTATAAAGTGCAAGGTCCCTCAGGGGAGTGTGTTAGGACCAAGTCTTTTCCTTGCTTATATTTATAGTCTCTGTGAGCTTGAGATAAGTAATGGGAAAATCATTACCTTCGCCGATGATACAGCCTTTTTATTTCATGCTGATACATGGCCTGAAGTGTTTGATTATGCTCAACAAGTCTTCAATGAAGTAACTAAATGGCTTAACGGAAATAAGCTCACTCTAAATGTAAGCAAAACTAAATATATTCCTTTTTCAATCAGAACATCCCTTGTACCTGAACTTCGAGCACCCACTATTGCTCCCTAACTAATAACTTCTGCTCTTGCTCTAACCTAGCAAAAACAGAGTCTATAAAATATTTGGGTGTGTTAATAGACAATAATTTAAGTTTTCGTCCCTATATAGATCTATTAACGTCACGAATACGTAAGCTCATTTTCGTCTTCAAAAATCTAAGTCAAGTCGCTAGTTATAAAATCATTAATATGGTTTATTTGGCTCTTTGCCAATCATTATTAACTTACTGCATAACTTCCTGGGGTGGTGCCTCCAAAAATATAATGATCCAACTGGAAAGGGCTCAAAGAGCAGTTTTAAAAGTTAGTAAATCACTTCAATTTTGCCATCCCACTAATAATCAGTATGAACAACGTGGAGTTCTTTCTGTTCGCAATCTTTTCGTTTTACACTATACTTTACAAACATTCGAAAATATCCTACAACCCTGCTCTTGAAAATAAAAGAAGAAAAACCGCAGTATGTCCTAGCCTATATTTTAAAACTCAGTTTTCACACAGGTTTTTCTGCTTCTTGGGTGGGTACCTGTATAATAAACTTAACAAAACGCTATCATTTCATTCCATGCCACTACGCTCATGTAAAGCGTTAATTCATAAATGGCTTATGGAGATTGACTACAGTAACACAGAAAACTTATTGCTGGTAATAGTATAGTGCCATGTGTTAGATGTGTATAATTGTGCATGTGTGTATTTATATATGTAAAACTGTACATATATGTGCGTGAGTATATATATTTCTATTTAAATCTAAATTTATTAATATTATTTTGAATGATTAATTTAAAATATTATTGTCACAAAACTAAATATGTCCCGACTCATGGTGGTCGTACTATACAGTGCGTTTGTTGATAACATCAGATCTTAAGTCTACCTTCAATTTGCCGTTGTAATATTATGTTATTATTTCTCACACAGCCACACGCATAATCATACACACACATGCTATCCTTTGATATTATATGCAGTTCAGAGTTACTTAATTTAATGTCTTCATGTATTTTCTTATTTTCCTAATTGTATCTCATAACATCACGCTTAGTTTTACATGATATGTACACACGGTTATTATGTTCATGGTTAGTGCACTCCTAGGCCCCGAGATACAGGCCCAGCCTAGTTCGGGGTCTGCAAGATATTTCAGTGTATTTTATTCTTATGTGTTTTTGTGAAATAAATTTATTCTTATTCTTATTCTATCTCTGTGTGTACTTTAAATATACAAAAAACACTGTACTGTATAGATTAGTTGTATGGTCGGAGGGTGAGGGCCTGGTAATCTGTAACACGGGGTTTAAGTACCCTGGCACGGACGCCAGTCTCTCATTACAATGACTTGTTGAGTCTACATAAGTAATAAAGATTTTTATTGTATGTCTTGTTATTTAATTTGGGAAAATAAAATAAATAAATATAAATATTCTAGTGGGGCCCTATGTTAAAATCATAGTATCTTCGTTCCTCTTTGTCTTTCAGAAATACTTCCTTTTCAAAAAAACTATAACATCTAGGTTAGTCTATGTAAGTTTAAGTTATTTCGCCTGTGTTTATGTTTCTCCCTAGGCCTCGGACCTCAGTTATACACAATTGGCGAAAAGATGCTCGTATAAAACACCTTTCGTACAATAAGAAAATATGTTTGCCTATCTGTATGTAGCACACATCAATGAAGAAATGAAAGTGTTGCGCAATAAGGTGGGTGCCAAAGTACATGTAACATCATAGACATAAAGGAACAAATCCATATGCAGGGAAGAAAACATTGATACCGCGATGTAGAATACGAGCAACGCCATCTCTTATTTTTACAGGAACTACTTCAGTTACAACAAACCAACCAACAGACGACCACACATAACGCTAACTTAACAAGTGGAAAATCAATCCTCATGCAGTACAACATATGGATGTTCACTCGGTTATGGTGAGAAAGCGAGATAGAGCTATCAATCCTATCCTTATTCTGTATAACTTATGAACGAACACTAGGTAAGACAGAGAAAGATTTGTCAGTTGTTGAACTAAAAAATTATAATGAATATTTCACTGTTCGGTGATCTTTAGTAATACGTAGTTGGCGGGAAGATGTTCTTCTCTCGTCCAATACGAAAATACAACATTCCGCATTCACGCTGCCACTTTGAACTGTTATAAAGACACAAGAACAAATCTATACAGTGACGAAAACATTGATACCGCGATGAAGGATACAAGCACCGCCATTTCTTATTTTTTATAGGAACTATTTCTATGGCAACATCGTATAGACGGCCACACATAATTTGCATTTCGTCACTTCAGGATAATATTTCCTGTATTTTTATTAAATTTTAAAACCAATTTCAGTTCTTTGCAAATAATAACCACCTTCTGTTTCTTCCTGGGCCCCGGACTACAGTAACACATAAATGGCAATAAGATGTTCTACTGGAACTTATCTCGTCCAATACAACAAAAAAACGATTGTAAATTCTCACATTACCTTGTAAGGACGTTTGAATGTGCACGATAGTTTGTAGCGTCCAATAGTCTAATAGGATACGATTGGCGACAAGACGCTCTACCAGAACTTCTGTCGGCCAATACAAAAATAGGTTTAAAATTCCTTCATTACAGTTAAATCTTTTACTTTATGTTTTAGTAGGTATCTCATGCCAATGTCACAGGAACAATTCTATATGCGGGGAAGAAAACATTGATACCGCGATGTAGGGTACAAGCAACGCCATCTCTTATTTATTCTAGGAACTACTTCAATTACATCTTTGCATAGACAATTATACATGAAGCTTAATTTAAGAAATGGAATATCAATCCTTATTGCTGTGCTACTAAATGGTTTCGACTCGATAAGAGAGAGAAAGAGTGATTAGTGTGACAGAGATAGAGTGTTGTCAGGTCCCACCTACATCTACCACTTTCCCTCTCCGAGTGAAAAGCAGAAACTTTGATTTTATTCTTTCTCATTTTGCATAAATATTACGGTATGTAGTATTTGAGTTATAGGAATATGGCCTCTCATTTTAGTATTTTTCAGAGATATTTAAAACACAGTTTTAAGTTATCTGACAAACATGCTTGGAATGCCAGTGTCTATCTTCCGGCTTCATCATCAGACTTTAAAACCTAATATCGTGTTCAAAATTCATTACAAGATTTTTCTAAGAAATCCAAAACAGCTGTGATACGATTTTCCATGTTTTTCTTTTACTCTCGAAATTAAAAATTAAAGGTGGCTCTAATGTACCGGGTCTCCCTCCATGTCATAACTAGGATAATATATCCAGTATTTTGTTTTATTTTAAAACAACGTTCATCTTATTGCAAATAATATCGACTGTCTGCTTCATGTTTGTCCCCGGACTCCGATAATTCATAATAGGCGAAAAGATGTTCTACCTGAACTTTTCTCGCCCAATACAAAAATATAACAGTTATTGCTTCGTTCTGTTATAACTGCATGTGTACCTGCACGTTTGTTTGTTGTGTCAAAGAGTCACAGGAACAAATCTATATGCGGGGACGAAAAACATTGATACCGCGAGTAGTATACAAGCAACGCCATCTCTTATTTTTACAGGAACTACTTCAACTACAACATTCCACAGACAACTACACATAAAGCTTCAATTAACGAGTGGAATATCAATCCTTACACAGTACAACATATGGATGTTCACTAGGTTAGGGTGAGAAAGCGAGACAGATTGAACCTGTCAACCTGTTAACTTTGCTCTTTATTTCAAGTTATGTACACCCGTTTGGGGCCAAGTTGCAAAACATTTTCGTTTGTACCCATCGATTTTGCAACTTTTAAAGTCAACTAGTCATTTTCACAGAAAATTCCAACTTTGAGAACTCTTTGAACTAAAGAAATCGTTTGTACCCTGTTAACTTTGCTCTTTATTTCAAGTTACGTGTCTGTGGTACCCATTTGGGTATAATTTGCAAAACATTTTCGTTTGTACCCATCGATTTTTAACTTATAAGATCAATTAGTAATTTTCACTGAAAATTCCAACTGTGATAACTCATTGAACTAAAAGAATCGTCTGTACTCGATATTTCATTGCAGGATTAGCTAATCATCTGTTTTTACCATTTGTTAAAAAAGTTTTGAATATTATAATCGTGAAGTAAACAGGCGGTAAAATATTCACAAAACCGTGCACTTTCAGTATATTTACAATCACAAGTTATCGTCACAGCATCATTCTGATCTTGGATGAGTTTTATTGACGGTCGTAAGTTTTTATCTACAGTTTTATAAAATAAACGACTTTTATACTTGTTTCAGCACTACTTGTTTGGATAGTAAATTGTTTTATGTGCATAATTTGTAATGGATACGTTGACGACCTTATTTTATATATTTTTTCTTTTTTATAACTTTTTAATGAAAAGGTTTTTTTTTAAATCGCTTGTGGTACAAACGATTCTGGGACGGAACACATTTTTTTTATTGAACTTGGTTGCCGAACAAATTTTTAACCCCTCATATCTTCTACCCCCTTGAGGTACAAACGAAATGAAAAACGGTACAGTTGGGTACAAACTTAGTACAATCATATGCAATTACCTAAAAAACAGTTTTTGAACCTTGGTTGTCAACTTCACACAGGCGGAGCGCCGGGCTAGAAACGCTTTGTACGAGAGAGAACGTCGCTGCGACATGTCCGCCGCTATTGCTGAGCTTGGCGAAGCTTTCGGCGGTGACGTGAACGTAGGTTTCTCCGTTTGAATTGTCGATGTTTATGTTTAAGTTTGAATGTTTCACTCAGAATTTTCCTCCCACTGTTTCAGATCCCTAATGCAGACTTGTTGGTGTCCGTAGTTGGTTACTTACGTATTGAGTCACAACACACACATTTACTCAGTCCTGCACTGAGATAAAGTCTTGTATCGTAGACTCTAAGCAACGATATGGCATAAATTACATGGATAGAATACATCATCCAATAAAATCCAATATACAATCAATAATACACCATCCAAGACCTAAACTAAACAATGCGTCTTGCAAAAACAACAAAGTTCCGCCCCTGCCGAGATTCAAACCCGGAACCTCTAGCGTAGCAGTTGGCTGTTGACACCTACGCCACCGAGGTCGTCAAATAGTAAAATCAGAATTCGAGGAATGAATCCCTATGAAATATTTTGTACATAAGTAATGTGCCTATGACCACGATGGGGTGGTGCTAACCCATTTGTTATTTTATGAACATACATTAAATTATAATAAGCACCTTGAGGAAAGGAAATCTTTAATTTTGAGGTAATTATCATCCATTTTACTCTCTTTTCCTTGGAAATCTTTGACTTTGCTATCGGCTGTGATTTATCGTCGTAGCGGGCAACTGCATCGTAGCCATGATTATGTTGCAGATTGTTTCGGACGGCTACGGCCAAATCGTAGCCACCACACGTACAGTCTGTTCAGTTGCCATATTGTTCAGGCAGTTTGACACCATACCTAGATGGAAAAAACGAAGACCGCCCACTTTCAGTGATGTAGGTCTACGTCTATATTTAATAACAAAAATCATTTTGTTGTTTTTCATATTTTTAGAGTGTGATTGTCAGTGGATAAGTTTGAGTGTTTTGAATTATTTATTTTACACTGATGGTTTGCTTCTTGAACATATAAACTTTAACATATTATAGCTTTAGGTCTGTGTCCCGTCAGACGTTACTTATTTTCTACCTCACAAAGTAGGTGGCATAGGGTATTGCTAGTCTATACTTTGAACGGTCACTTTTATTAGCTAATTTGTTCCGATAACTAACTTTAAAAAAAATGTTAAGACATACTAATTAACACTATCAGATACTTTTCGTCGGCGAAAATTTCTGCCAGTCTTTTTAGAGTTTGAAAAGAAAATGATTTTACTGATAGTGACTCTTTATGGTTACAAATGATACTTGGGGTACTGTTATAATACATTTTGGAAACAGTTACAGCAATCATAGGGGTCTAATATCCCCCAAATTCATTTGAATTGCCGATGTGAATGGAAGTGCCAGGACGAAAGGCAAATTTTGTTTTTATTTGCGAAATCTTTCTACCTAGCGAAAACTCTAGATTTTCGAGATTTTCTTTCCGGTTTTCTCAAAAACCTTCTCGAAACGGTACCCAAGGCCTCGATTGTTACAGGCAGTGGCTTAGGCCGCTACACCTAGGAGGCCGACAGTATATGAATAGAATGAGTGTGTTTTAAACTCCTTGTTTTTGTTACAAAATTTCTTAACACGAATGGACAATGGTCTATAAAACGAATGGTTTATACCATTTAAAAATTTTAATACATTAGTTTTTTGAATTGTCCCGTAGAATGCCACTTTTTTTGGATTTGTTTATTCAAGCGCATTTATTACGAATCGAGCAACAAAATTAATAACAAGTGAATTACATTCATCTTAACTTTATTAATTATATTACACGAAAACATATTGTTTGATCTCTGTTTTAAGGTACATATATCTGTTTTAAAACATTACCTCAACACATTTCATAAAACATAAAACTATTTACAACTTTTAAGAACTTACTTAAACAAACACTAGGATTTTATTTACTCACTGGACATTTTGAAGCTACTTTACACTAGAGAATTACAAATACATTTAATATCCCTAAACCTAAATATAAATGTTGGTCACATATAATTAGAGCAATTACATCTTTTTTTGTTGCAATTATAAGCCCTACGCGGGTTTTATGTCAAATTACCAAATTAATTTACAACATGCGCAAAATATACTAATTTATCCGGCCTTCTTTTTTGATCACATCATTTTCTAGGATTGCTCAGACGTGTCAGGAAAACAGCAAATCTATTGAAGTATTCCCTAAATCCCTTTTAATCAGCTCTTCTACGTCTGACCAGTCAGATGAATATGTTGACTGACTTGTACCTTAATAAAAAATATATATATTAACTAAAATAGGAAAACTACTTAACACAAAATGTATACATTTTAATATTATAAATAGTGTTCAGAAAAAGTCTGGTCTGGTCTGGTCTGGTGTCTTCAATACTAATTAGATTTTTCTACATTTATTAATTCTTTTACCAACAGTTTTGGGGACCATAAGCAACATTTTGTTAAAGAAAACAAATAAAAAATCTAAACGAAAGAACAAAAATCTGGTTTAATATATAAAATATTGTTACCTTCCTGATCGAGCTGGGTTGGAGAAGAGTTGGATTTAATGACAGTGAACATAGACAGTGGCATTTGTGGATCATATGGCTTGTAGGTATGGGTCAGGTCGCCGGTGATATACTGGCTTTGGTCATCAGTACCACTTGAAATGCTGCTGTATCCATAATTATCATCGTAACTTCCTGGACTGTTCTCATTAGATATCTCAGTTTTGCTTACAGGATTAATTTCGTAGTCATGTATGGTTTCTACGTGACCAATAACTAACTCAGAATGTTCGATATTACGATTAAAGTATTGACTTGGTTGATTGCAGGTTGTATTGTACTCTGTCATGTTGTATTTCGTGTCGTATGTTTGTGGGGCATATTGTATTGTATCGTTTGAACTACTTGATGATAATAATTCAATGGCGTCATTTATAAGTTGTTCCTTAACTTCTTCAGTTTCCTGTGAAATGAAGTATAATTTCAATAGCAATTTACAGAATGATATGACTGGAAATTAGACATTTTTAACGAATAAAAAGTAATAAGGAATTTAAATGTAATTACTTAAATGTGGGATTGTCTAGTGCGAAAAGAACTAAAATTAATGTTTAGAAATTGAACATACTCGTACATTACTCTCTGTGGGGGAGGTTTTTGGACTTATATAGTTGTCTTCAGGGGTCGGGAAACTTCGGTAAAGGACATTTTCTGAAGGTGAAAGTTCATTTTTACCGATTTCTGACCAGAGACTTGAAACTGAAAAATAATTCAAATTAAAAGATTTAGATTTTACTGCATTTTTTACTCAGGAAAAAAAATCACTAGATGCAGGTTAACTTAGCTTTGTAACTTACGTTTCTGTTTAAGCAGAGCATTCCTCTCTCGCAACCTATGTAGTTCTTGTTCTCGGTTTTTCGTAGATTGCCTGTGTATGTAGTTTATTACAACACTTAGTAGTTCCGTCGTAGATAACTGCAAAAATTAAACCGTTGGGCAGATTTAGATAACACTTGGCACATAGGAGATGTCATGAATTTTTAAGTATATTTTTCCCCAAAAAAAATAATTTCTGGTGGAATCGCCGGTAAAAGTAAGAAGCGCTTTGCAAATAAGAAATGGGTAAATGTATTACTTACATTGTTTTCGCATCCGATGACGTCAGAAGCGGCTCGCGCCAGTCCCTCTGTGGCTTCTGCTAGCTCCACGCGACGTTCCCTCTCGTACTGAGCATTGCGGGCACGTCTCTCCTCCTACATAATCACAGAAGTAGCAGTGGTAAATAGAATTGCAACATGATAGACCCCTTTCGGTAGTCCCTCGATGGTATAACGCTATATCAATTTAAAATATTTACAGGCCATATAAATTTTACAGGCCGTTGTCTGCAAGTTCCTACTTACATGTGATATATGTGATCTGATATGCCGCCAATGGGTGATCCTTTTTGATGTTTACGCGAGATCAACTTAGGGTTGTTTAGCAGTACGTATGTGAAGATGCACATTATGCATAGGTACAAAACAGTAGGTAAAGGTAGTAATTTATAAAGCTCCTTCCCGTATGGACAAAAATAAAGTAGGTTGTCATCGATAGTTTGATTTAAAAACGAATATTAATATAGTTTGAACAAAACTAGTTCTAAAATTTGTTTTATATTATTATCTTGAAATAAAAATGAAAGTATATAAAAGTTACTCACGGCTGATAATGGCTTTCTTCCTTTTCCTGACGGTCTACCGCGTTTGCGAGGAACTTCCTTTTGTGTGTTCTAAAAAATATAGTGACTTAAAACAACGATTGTGCACATTTTGTACTGCAGTACAAATTAAATAATGATAATAATATAGCATCGTCGAAAGTAAATCAAATGTGAAAGCTTAATTCAGACTCACACCAAGTTTTCAGGATCGCGTAAAAGTAGTTGTAGTCTAATAACAATATGTCCCAAAACTTAAAAAGTAGGTGTGCATATGTATGTACAAGAACTCGAAGGAAGTCTGACATAAAAGAACGGCTTGTAGAATATTTATTACACTAAACAACAATAAAAAACATATTTGTATACATAGAAACATCAAACTATTCAGTAAAAGTACCTGATTTAAAACTTAACCGGGAATTGAACCCTGGTTGTCTATATTATAAAGGTAGTATTACCAAGAGTGCCGTCGACTAATTGACATAAATATACTTTTAATTTAAGATCGATAGAATAAAGATAAATTTAAAATGTTACCTTACGATCCATGGCACAGACAATTTCACTCCACTCACAAAAAAAAACAAATTTAGTTTTTTTTTTGTTCGTCTAACAATTCATTGCAACTTTAAAGTAATACTGAAACTTTTTTTAAAGTTTTTGTCTTTTTGAAGCGCGCGCGCCCCGCTGCCGTCCAACCCCCACCCTCCATACAAAACCACCCTGTGAGTGGTCAGTTTGGTAAATATGACTTTTTTATGTCTCTCTTTCTTTAGATTTTTTAAATTCGAAATTTTGTTAAACTTCATAGCTACTAGTGTTAAATAGGGTAATAAAATTGATTAGTAAAATGTTAATCCATGTTGGCAAATTTCACTATATATAAATTTCAATTATTTTTAATAGTTTTGGATTTCGTTTTTTGATAAAATAATATAAAACTATATATTAATTTAATTACTCTGTAACGAGCAAAGTTTGTACGCAGGGAGGAGGTGATCTTCAAAATGACTCATATCGGTCTATAAAAAATAATTTTCAATAAGAGTGGACTTTCTGGAAGGACTTTCTAGGTTACAAACATAAAGTTGACGCATGTGGAGTCGCAGGCAGGTTATTCGTATAAATTTTAAAATGAGTGAGTAGGTACTGGTGTGAGTATATATGTGCTGTTCTCAAAAACAATTTTTTATCCTACCTGCTTTCTGACTGACAGCTTCAACTTTTTGACAGGTGTAACAAGATTAGATAATTGTTGGAAATTTCTTGATTTTAGAAAATAAGAACAAAATCACCCCCCTCCTTCTAAAAGCTCAAAAGGTGTCCTTGGCGAAAAGCGAAGTAAATTGTTACGATTTCTATATACATTATTTACATAGATGTAAGTAACAAAAAATATACAAACATTAAAGATGTTATATCTTATTATTTAAAAAGTTGCCAATTCAAGTGAAAAGCATTTTAAAAGTATTACCAAGGTAATTTTTACAAGCAAGGAAGTATTTAACTAGTTTAGTTTCTAGTAAAAATCTAATAGTATTGGAAACGTAGATACAAAATGCTATGAACAATGTACCATTGTTTTTTGAACTATTTAATCCTTTAATCCGTTACCATTCCGACGCAAACTCGTAAATCAAACAATGAATAGAAAAAAACATTAATCTTTTTCAGAAGCGGCGTCTTTTATCGTTACATTTTTTTAATTTAATACTCTGCGTAAGCTTTGAATGCTCTACGTAAGTTTATATAGTGCGTGGTATTTTTTTCAGATTATAGAAGTTCATGGTGTGTTTGAAAATCAACTTCGTAGGAAATTTGTATTTTGAAGTCACCTTGAAAACAAGTCAACTCAAAAAAGTATTCATTTTGAAAAAATACTGAAAATGTATAGCCTTACATCATAATAATGTACCTAGATAAGATAAGAATTTCAAAAATAAGGAAAATCGCTTGTTTTTATTCAAATGTATGTTTAGGCGTAGTAGTTAAGTAATCCAGATTTAATTCATTCTTTTTACTCCACACTTTCTTTCTTTTCAGTAACCCAAATGAGAAATTCTTGAAATTGATCATGTACATTTAAGTCTTTGCAATTCTGATCAGCAATGTTTGTGATGAGCGCATCAGCAAGTTGCACCAAGCTTTGTTTATTACCCGAATTCTGAAAAAAAGTTCTTAAAATATTTATTATTGTTTACATTTGTACACAAAAACTAACATTTTTAATCATCGTTTTATAATAGGTTTTATGGGAGTTACCGGAAGGTAAGAAAAATCTTTACATTCTTGAGTACTATTATTATTACAGGTAGGTACTTTCGATTTGTATGTAGTTGACGTTGGCTAATATAGTAGCTATTTCAATAAATGAAAGCTCCCACAATCTTATATCTAACCTCAAAAGTAATGATTGCTGAGACAGCAGTTCTACGAAACATGAAAAAGTCGCATCTTTTTGCAAAGGCTATACAGTCTTCTAGAATGTTCGACGTATCCACCCCACCTTCCTTTGGTATGACTTTAATTATGATGGTTGAACTTGTAGAACAAGCACCAAGTCTGTCACAAACCTCAACCCAAACTTCTGTGCCTCCTTCTGAAAAGAAAAATATTAAAAGGTTATTTTTTTATGTAAAACATTATTAATTTACTTTATTACTTGTATAAAATAGTACAGGTATACATAACTAGATAAATATAGTCAAATAATATTCAATCTTTTATAAATTCAAAAAGCGTGTTAGTTCTAACTATTAGACATCAAGTAGGAACATGAAAACTAATATCGTAAGACTAATAATATGAAGTATATAATTTTCATCACGAATTTTGTAAAATCATACCAACAAAAGGCAGGAAGGTTTCAACAGCCAAGTATTCTAAGTAGGACCCCAGCGACAAGGTATCGTTAACACCAACTCGGCACATGAAAGTGTAATGGAGTGGAAAATCAAGGTCTTGAGCGGCAGTTGTACTTATACGGAACACTGTCTCCAATGCAACACCAAAACCAGGAGACGCCTTAAAATATATTCATAATTAGAATGTTACAGACCAAAGATGAGATGGGGATTATTATAATAAAATGAATCCACTAAATGCTTTATTTTAAATTAAACAAGCATTTAATGAAAAAAATCATGTATATATAAGAAGACGTTATTTAATTTTAACCAAAATCACAACCATGACCTCCTCACCATTAGAATTCCAGGTGTAGGTCTGCTGTTGACTTCAAAGAAGATATCCGCGAAGACCTGTCCCTTGCTATCGCAGTCAAAGGTGGCTGAACAAGAGCAGTCAGCAAGGAACCTGGCTCGACCAGCAGCAGCCACAAGGTTGGCAGTCACCTGCCTCCATTCCGTCTCATTAGAATAGTCCGCCAACTCGTTCAAAAAGTTCTCCTCCAAGGAGAATATCGTGGTAGCCTCTGATAAAGCTGCGCCATGCTGAAAGAACGGTATTTATAGATAACTAGTTTGATGTGATTCTTTATACGATTTTTGAGTTTTTTCTATATTAGCACTTTAGGAGGCTGACGATAACTAAATTAAAACTAGTGACATCAAGAAGAGAAGGAAAAAGAAATTAGTATTATTTGAATGATGTTTTTTTTTTGGATTTTAACTCTGAAATTTTCTGATCATTAGAAAATCACGTAACGTTAGGTTAGGTTAGTTATACATTATCAGTTTTTCTTCACAACGGTTAAACGATTTTTAGAACTTACTGTGCAGTTTTCACAAGTAAAATTATTTGGACTATTTGATAGATCTTTTTCCTTTGCAAAAAACCATGTTAACGTGCATTGTGGAGCAATGTTCGAAACATTAGCACTGACTATAACCATCGCTTCTTCATGCACAATCCTGGATATTGGTTGAATCTGCTTATAAAAAATAAAAAGTATGCAAGTTAAAAAAATATCTAAAGTAGTATGAGTAAATAACAACATTAATTACACTTAATATTTATCAAATTTATTTGGTTTTAAATGATATATCTATATATATATACCTACCTGAGAGTTGTTTTATATGCCTTTAAAAATAAAAATACTTTATCCTATTTTTAAACAAGGAAATGTTTACAATTCAAGTAATCCTAAAAAGTTTTACAAAACCACTAAAAACTGTGTCAATTGTCAACATCTGTGAGAATTGTAGCAGAATAAAACAAAAGGAAGGATTAAACCTATTGTCCATTAAAATGTTAATCCTGTTTAAGTAAAGAGATTAACAATTATTCTTAGAAGAGTAGTTATCCTTAATGAGATTACCTGTATCACGGGTAAGTTGGGTGTTACTGATGTTATTGTTATATTTGCCGAAGCTGTTTGATCCTTTGAACTGACTTTAAGTTCTACTGAGCACCTGGGAAATGAAACAAATATTTTGCGAATGTGTTCTCAAGGTGTACAAAGCATTTTAAAGTAGATGGATATGTATTAGTAAGTCCACGTAAAAGCACTGATGCCTTTTGATAGCCTCGTATTCTTTAGGAAGCTATTGACGAGCAACATGCGACGCTCAACATTATCGGAAATAGGTATATGTAAAAGAAATACGAGTCAAGTATCTTGAAAATCCAATTTCATCCATCAAATAAAATAGAACCTTATCAACCCTTTATGTCTACATTTGAGAAGTTTATTGTATTTTTTTCGATTAATTATAATAGTTCAAGTATAACGAAATAAAGCTGTAATTTTTTTTAAATATCACTTAAAATGAAAAAGTTAAGGGACTTAAAAGTTGCGCTTCCAAGAATAGATTCGCTACACGCAGCGCTCGAGCGAATGACGTCATAGGCCTGAGGCTTTTTGTATGAACAAAATATTTGTTTATACTTTTTTCAAGTTACGTTTAAAGTTTTGAGGTCTAACCTTTACGGTCATTCGGAACTAAGTAGTTGTGACAAGTTTGCTTGAAAATTTAAACAAAACAATAAAATTGCGTGTTTTGCCTTACTTGTAAATGACCTATGAGGTTACACCTCACACTTGGATTCTCAAAAAAGTAAAAAAAAAAATCAAACTAATGCCAGTCGTGTGACGTCACAAGCAGGTTAAAAGGCAACATCCGTTCCGAATTAAAATACGTAAACTCCAATCATTTATTTCTCAGTCATTTATTGATGGATTTCAAAAGTTCTTTCACCGATTATATTTCAATGTTTTAAATTGTATTTCCAACAACAATGAATTTGGAAATTTTGTTAACGAGTTTAATCTAACCCATTTATCTATTTCGGCCGTATATTTTATTTCTTTTCCGGAAATGTACGAAACATGTAGCTAAGGAAGTTTCCTAAGTAACTGTAATAAACTTACGTTCCTAATCCAGGTATTCCATGGACGAAATCTAACGTTTTAGCGTTAAAATCGTCAATAAAACTGCATTCAGAGTCTCCAAAACGGCATGACCAGTCATACTGGAAAAAAATATAGAATTCTGAATAAAGTTAGTAGACGTTTGAAAAAGTAGTAACCAATATTTATTAAAATTACTTTAGACGAGCCCTATGGTCCCGTAAATCACGTTAATATATTTTAATTCTAGGCGTAGTCATACTTTGCAAGCATAATGATTTATTTATCCCTTAAACAGATAGGTATGTAATTAAAAATGTTATACTCACAGTAATCTCATCATTAGCAAAGTCGTGGTTGATTACAATAGATTCCACAACAAACGGTTGCCTTATTGGAATTAGCATAAAATCCGCACTTAGATATACTTCCAATCCAAATTTTGTTATCTCTATCGGTAAACCTGTCTAAGAATATAATACTTACTACTAAAACAATATAAAATATATTTTAGGGTTATTGGAGACATCGCAAAATCTTGGAAAGGTGAGATGTCCAATTTTCGAAAGGGTAAGCTATGGTTTTATCCGCTTTATTCACCCAGGAGAACATTTTTTACTCAACGAGTAGTGCTGCGGCCCGGAGGCCTTAGCAGCTTTACATTACCTTGGTTCTTGTTCCCTATACAATCGATCAGGATATATCGTCTTTGTAAAGACAACACAACAAGACGAAAAGCACATCGACTTAGATGGTTGGGGATGTAATGCGTACGGATGAAAAACGACCCAGAAAAACAAAGTGGAATTTTTGGTGTAGAAACTTGAATTTTACCTGAAAATGTACATCAAAAATTTTTGGGTGCATATAAGCCACAGATATTTATGTGAAACAGTTTAAATATGACAAACACTGTTTCATAGCATCAAAGGTCACTGACGAAATGTTTTCTCAAAATTGTAATGTCAAATGGTATAAGGTTAATTTGTGGAAAAAAGCAAATTTTTACAAGAGGTTTATTGATGTTAGAAGAAATCATAGGAAGCGTGTGATATTGTATACCTGGGCCAGCAGTAGTCCGTTGCTTTTTTTCACGGCTTGGCATGACACGTCATATTGTTGACTAGGTTTGAAGGTGTACGGCGGCAGTGCCAGCCGACTGCCCATCACATCTGATGTATCCAAGTGATCTTTAGTTTCTGAACTGGTCACCTTCCAAATGAACTACGAATAATCATTTAATAACTTTTTACCTATAAAGATTCTTAGAATAATTTAAAATTCAGTTTCTTAGTATAAATAGAAAGGGAGATTAAAGAAAGACGTAACGTTTATTAAATAATTTTAGATAGCAATTGACTTTTATACAAGGTAAATATACTGACTTTCTGTGTTTAGAATACAAACAGTTCAAAATAGCAATAACTTTGTTTATTAGGGTAGATAACGAAAATGTTTATTAAAATTATTTTGTACGGTAACTACATATATGTAATAGAAAATGTATATTTGAAAGTTTTAAAGAAGTATAAATCTAACTAGAAAAATTATTTATTGTTTTCTATGCTTACATAATAATCTTGAGTTCTGTGACAAGTGATTATTTGTGCTTCTAATAAGAATTGTACATCTGCGACCACTGTTTGACCACCAACGAGGACTACAGATACCAGGTCGCCTCTGCCATCCACCATCTCTACCTTCTTATTCCCTTGGGAATTGTCCAGTTGAAATGTTTTCGAGGAACTTCTGTCACCACTACAACTATGGGCGGTCACATGGAACACGTATTTGACGCCTTTAAGCAACTGTAATTATGGAAAGGATTATAAAAACCGGTCAAGTGTGAGTCGGACTCATACTTGAACATGGTGGGTTCCGTACAACCTTGTAAGATTAAACATGATATACTTTTTAGATAATTTCATAAAAGAAACAAGAGCAAACAAGAACAAAAATGTCGGAAAAATCACGTCTCTTGTATGGGAACCACCTTTAATTTTTTATTTAGTATTTGTTGTTGTAGCGGTAACAGAAATAGATATTCTCTGAAAATTAGCTGCTATGGTTCTTGAGATACGGCTCGCTGACAGACGGACGGACGGACGGACAGACAAGTCTTAGTAATAGGGTCCCGTTATTACCTCTTGGGTACGGAACCCTAAAAACTGCTGAGCTTCTATTTAAATGCCTCGTGTCCGGCATAAAATTAGATTTGAAATTTAACAATTTGAATTTTTTCAGCTAGAAAGATTATATTTACATTTTATAAATATAGAAGTAGGTATTATTTAGGTTAAAGACTAAATCGCCGTAAAAAAATCAGAAGTGCTAATGGAACTGACTTCATCATGTTGTATGCTGTAGACATTTGGTTCTGGCTGCATTTTGTTGAGTTCTTTTTCCAGATTTCTGACAGCGCGCCATAGCAGCAACACAAAACGTTGCGTCGGCGCAATGAGCGGCTCCCACCTTACTTCCCATGAGAAATATACATCGGCACCCACTGCTTTTTGCAAGCTACAAATCATATGGATTTTAATACTAATATTGCAATTGTTTTTGTTGGTTTATTCTGTGGACATTGGTACTACTTTTCTGAGTTTGAGTGGGCATTTTTATTTATTAAAAATAATATTTACTTACGTAATTATAGTACGATTAGGAATGCCAGCGGTACTGGAATCATCGTTTGGACAAATGAATTCAGGCGCTAAAACTCGAAACTTTGCTTCCGCTACCTTTAAAAAAATATAAATGTGTATATATTAACGAATCTTTTAACTCACGACTTGCCACTTTATATAATTTTATGTGGTTAAAGTGTATGATGGGTCAGATTTTATTTCAAATGAAATTGAAAAAATGTGAAATGGAGTTTGAGTTTGAAAAGAAAACCATTTTTTCAACACTGCGGTTCTACTAGGAGAAACTTAGTTTAAGTTTAATAATTTAAAATCTCCCGATCTAACAGATAATTATCTAAATCAGCTTATTTAAGTAAGTTCAAAAATGTTGGTTTCTTTAGATCCAGCTAGTTTCCAGTACAGGAAAATATCAAAAACCAACTCACAATTTCAGATAGGAAGAAGGAAGACAACCAAATAACTTTCACAAACATTCTGACTGCTGACCATAGGCTTACTGAAAACTGAACACACAGAGTAGGTACAGCTAAATATATAGGTTTGTAATAAACGGCAATAGCAGGCTAGTAGAATGCAATGAAATGTTAACCTAGGTACGATAAGTTTATTTCAGTCTATCAATGTTTGAATAATTAAAAATGTAATTGTTCCCTTGCGGCGTGTCGTGCTACATGGACATATTTCATACTGACTACTGCCACGCAATTTACTGACTAGGGGTTACCACTTTAGTCGTTGTTGCTTACTTGCCTTTGGTAGCCAAAAGGTTATATTCCATTTCTAGATTAAGATTAAGGTTTATAGTCCTAGCGAACACCTAATTATGTTTGAAAAAAGTCTATGAAATCTGTTATACTGTTAGGGCTGAATGTAATTAGTTAATGAAAAGAGACTAATCTAAAATATTTATTTACTTTAAACACGTTGCATGTAAAACAATATATCGTTTGGTTCCCTCACTTGGCAAGCCTGTATCGAGGGACAATAATTTAAGTTCAATTAGTCCCTTCGGCAAGCATTACCACTTTATTCATTATTGTAGTTTTGCAAAAAATAATTAAATTTAATTTAATGAAAAATAATTATTTACTTCTTTTTTGCATTTAACTACTAGCCTAGCAGGTATTCAAATATACAGGGTGCTTGGTTATGTCCAAAACATTTAATGATTATGATTAATTTCATTTTTACCCTACTACTGCGAAAAGGATGGTTATGACCGTATGAAGATTGGTATATACGAATGTTCATTTGTTTCCTTATTTCTTCTAAAATACCTATAATGATTTGACATATCATTGGAAGTGACATAATCGAAGCTGGTTCAAGGCTATGACGTCATATTCAATTAAAAATGGCGCCCTCACAAAGACATAAAATCATTCAAATTTCAAATATTTACACTATAAGCGGTTGCTTGCGGCTTTGCTAGCATGCAACCGCTTTAATTAAACCAAACATATTTTCTCTCAAAATCTACCCCATTGTTGAAAAGTACAAAAATACTCATATAGCCTTGATTATATGCCACATAAGTCTGTAGTAGTAATTTTATTCGACAAACTCGATAGTTCTGCACTGCCCTCAAAAACGTATGTCGGTTTACCGAGAGTCCACTTTATTGTGTTATTAGCAATTAGAATTTGATTAATAAAAACGAAATAGTATTCCGGACTTTAAAGGTAAAAAAGACGCCCTCAAAAAACCTACGCTGACCGTCCATCTGTCAGCAGGCTATAACTCAAAACTGCATTTGCTAGTCTTGAAATTTTCAGAGAATGTCCATTTTTGTTGCCGTTGTAACAACAAATTCTAAAAACATAACAAAATTAAAATTACAGGAGTACAAGAAACGTTATTTTGCCGAAATTTCTTTCTTGTTCTCGTTTCTTTATCGAAATTATCTGAAATATGTATATTATTCAATTTTGTACAGGAGCTAGTACGGGGGGTCGAAGGGGTTCTTCAGGCTCTAGTCCAGATTTTTACGTTTTTTTCGTAAAAAGTAGGTAAGGTAGGTAGGAGGGCCATTCCTCGTTAAAATAATCGCACTTAAACACCCTTTATGTTACCTATATCATTAATAATTGTATTAATAACTAACAGTTTGTTAGAAAAGTATACAGGTACAGTTAATGGAATAGTAATTGTTGATTCGATGCGTTGTTTATTATTAGTTTTAGACTAGTATGAAATATATCGACAATAGAGGTATGTATTTACAATTATTGTACATCTACAGGCTATATGTATCTATATATGTAGAAGAATTAAATTCCTTTCAGTTTGACTTAACAAAATAGCCATTTGTTTTAGTTATTTTTCTACTATATTTATTATATACTATATTATCTTTCTAAGTTACAACTTATAAAATTGTTTTTTACGAATCTCATTCAAGAGGAATACAATGCCCGTGGCCTTTTTAAAGGATTAGTGCTAATTACAATGTTAAGACAGAATTAAGGAAGTGGGGGAAAGGTTTTCGGAAATCCCAGTTTCTTTTACAACACAGTTTGAAACTTGAATTTGTGTGAGATGGTTCTATTTGACTGATTATTTTGCAAAATTTAATATTATAAGTGAGTTTAGTGATAGTGTACAGTAAAGGAAATGGTGACTTATGTGGATTACGACTCTGTGAGTACAACTTTTACCCAAAGACTAGAGGACGGTTGTTTAGAGGGTATATTGTACTTATATCAATTTCTTTAGCATTTTTCGAAGTCAAGTATTGTGAAAGTAAAAATTACCTTTAAATTAGCCTTTGAATTCATAAGTCAAAAAAGTCGAGAATGAGGTCAGTTGTAAAACGTTCAAACCTCTGAACAGTGATAGCGGAGTAGATTGGAAAATAAATTGCAAAAAAAAACTCTTTGTATCCGAACGAAAAGCTTATTGCTAGTATCCATTGTGTTATGGGAACAAACAAAGCAATTATGAAGTAAGCATAATGTAACGACATCGTTTGCGATTACATTTGGTATAAGTTACCGTTGTATTTTTCAGCCACCAAAACGTAAAAGGGGAAGACCTTCAGCAGACATACCAAATCTAACTCCAGTAAGTAAATAATAAAACCATTTACTTACTATCTGCTCTTATTAGCGACTTCGTCCCCAGGTCCCCAAAGAACTCTTTTTTTGAACAAAATAAAGCCATTCTTAAGATTTCATTTTATCAATGGCAATTAGATTTATAATATTGTTTAGCGGTAGGTAAATGGTTGACAAAAAAAGACAGATGTTTCCTTTTTAATTTTTATTTTAATTGGTACATACTATGAATAGAATACCTATACTAATTCAAGTAGGCATAAAGGTAGATTAGAACAAAATTGTAGCTAGAAACCGAGTGGACATGTAGTACCTTGAAATTAAATTAGTTTTAAATATAGAATACGGTATTGAAGCCCGTATGGTCCCACCAGACATATAACACCCTTCTTTTGTTCGTAAGCACGTAAATAGGTGGTGTAGGTATTTAATAGGTTAATGTGGCTAAATTAAGGAAATAAATCAAGTGGGTATAAAATTGTATAGGGATAGCATAGTTCGTTTTAACCTTGACATTAATTGTAGGTAAGTAATACGAATAATTGACCTAGTACTCAGTAGGTATGGACCGTGATGCCCTGTGTGGTTGGGTCCTTTTTGCATATGTACAGAAATATGTGGGAATATAAAAAAGGTTAAATAATATAAAAGTTTTAATTTTAAAGGCACAACGAAAAGCTCGCAACGCCCAATACGAGCGAGAAAGAAGGCTGGAGGAACAGGCTGCGTTTGCTGATCTCTCCGATGCAGTCCTTTCTACTACTTCTAGCACTCAGAAGGTATGACCATCCAACACTGCTTTAGTTAGAGTACAAAGATGTTATTTAATTCGAAAACCTTAAAATCGATTAAATGTGTGTCGGACTCACACATGAAAGACTCCGTAACATCGTATTATATTAAACAATATGTATTTTTTTCGCATATGAAATAACAGCAAGCAAAAATCGACTTGTATGGAAGCCCCCTTTCATTTCTAATTTGCCTTTTATAGTATTTGTTGTTATAGCAGCAACAGATAGACATTCTCTGAAAATATGGTTCACGAGATTCAACCCGCTGACAGACGGACGGATTGACGGGCAGCGGAGGGTTAGTAATATAATCCAGTTTTTCACCCTTTGGATATACATAGCCCTTTGAAAATTATGACGGATTGTATCCAAAATACATTTATCTACAATTTATTTTATTAATCACGATAATATTTTAAAAGTTAAATTCTTAAAGAAAATGCAATTGTTCATGGAGTGAGTAATTAAAATTGATTTTCAGGTAGGCAAGGCAGACATACTAAGGAAAGCAACAATGAAAATTTATAGAATAAAATCTATAGAAGAGATAAAGAAAGAGAATGAACTCCTTCAAACCGAAAGTAAGTAGTTAACGGAGTAAGATGTCTTATTGGTCGTCCTATATATTTACAATGAATTCAATTTCGCTGTCTATATGTATCTATCTAAATAGTCGCGAATTCGTAGAGTTAAATTATTGTTTTCATGGGGACTTTTGTCTGGCTCGTTCGTTTTTGCGAAAAAAAGGTCACCTTGTTCGTCTCCAATGTACTAGACGGTCAATATGTTTTAATAAGCATATCATATAATAAACTCACGCTGTAGTCCCTCGAGAGGGGTTAGCAGAGGTGTTTATACACCGCATTTCGCATGTTTTTGTTGAATCCCCGTGTAACACTTTGATAATCTGTTGCCACTATCCGGGCACAATAAGAAACATGGCAGCTAGAATTAACGGCAACCCGATACTCGAACTCTCGAGCCTTCTGGTCGGGTCGAATAGTTTAAGATACGTGACAAACTGTCATCCTATGTCATAAAATTACTAAACATATTAGAATTAGCAGTGGCGAGACTATATCGTTCGAGGCCCGTGGCAAAGTAATCGGAGGAGGCCCTTTCCTGAAAGTATGTTTTTTTAAAGTTAAATTTTGATGTTTCTTTTGATGTTTTTATGGTGAACACGGATTTGCTCACAACCCTCTCGGGCCGGGAAATCTTCTGGTTAAGGGCCCTTATCATTTCGCCGTCATGCCACTCTATTGTTATGCCATTAAGAATAAGTAATGTAGACTTGAGAATGTTAAGCGTAGAGCTGCTGATATATAATTTTTTTTATTTTTTTCAGTCAACAAGCTCATGGCAATATTGGCAGACGACTAAACGACTAGAAGCTATCTTAAAAAAACAATCAAAACTCATAAATGTTTGTTAGACATTGTTTTTAGTTAGACTTCATAACGCAATTTGATTGATTTGATTGACTTACTCATGTTTTCCATTTTTACTGAGAAATACTCTAAATGTATTCGTTTTATTGGCGACTTCGGAACTATAGACATCATCAACTTTTATTTCTTTTAAAGCACGAGACCATCAAAGCAAAAAAATTCTCGCACTTTTGGTTATTGAAGTCATCAGAAGTGGGATCATTATATGGCCTCTAACGTGCTTCAACTAACATCTTCAGTTAGGTTACGCTGTATTGGAATAAGTTAAGTATAAATTAGTTATTGGGAAGTTAGTTTTGTCTGTCCAATTATTATTAATTATTATTTTATGTAACCGAGTGTTAATTAAATAAAGTAGGTACACACATAATTACTTTACTTTACATATAAAATAGGAACTGCAATGAATAAAGAAATGAGACACGTGTTACTCATAATTTTTTTAATGAACAATTACTAAGTACAGTTTAATTAAAATTATTGTATTTTAAGAAAAAGTTTTTTATTTTGTCCTACATTAAAATTCAATCGATCATGTGCGATTTTAACCAAGCATATGTAGGGTTCTGTAGGTAGTTAAAATATATCGCCCTCGGTTAAAAATGATGGTACCAGTTTAATCAAATATTTATACAAAAAAATATATAATACGAGTTACTCCAATGGACTCCAAGCGACTCTCAACTGCTTTCCATCATGAAAAAAAAACTTTTTCTGGGTCAGTGCTATGGCTTGTATGTCGATTGGCGCTAATTCAGAATACAAATGTAAACAATTGTCCAGTCCTTACTATAAATATTATGCAAGCGATTCTGGTCTATATGGTCGTAAATAACAAAAAAAATCGACAAACATGTTTGACTAGCGCATGCGTGTCGCAAAGCGGCTCTCTCTTTCCAACACGTGCACTGGATCGCTCGATCTGTTCAACGTAGCTCGTTAGTGAGAGACCGGCGCGTCGCGGAAACAGCCGACCAGTTCCGAAGTTACTGCCCGCAGGGATTCACGCTCGCCCAGTCCACATTTTATTGACCATTTCCTGCGAAATACTCTCTATATTACCTCACTCACAGTCGAAACTGCCGAAAAATCCAATATATCTGTGTGGTACAGTGGTTCGGTGCTAAATAACTAAAATTTATTAAAAATTGTTGTAGTTAGTAAGTGACAAAGAAATGAATATAACAACATCGTTTTTGCTGGGGCACACTAACAAGATTATCCTAATTAGCGAGTGCTAAACTAAGGAAACCTACACAGCGCGTGCAACAAAGACAATAAATAAAATCTAATAATACTTTCCAGTGAAGAAGGCTGAAGTTTAAAAAAAAACGGTACCTATATCAAGTTTACAGAAAAAAATGCCTACAACCATTCAAGAAAACATTGCTCTACTAAACATGATGTCTTCAGACAATTTGGAGGATGACCTCAAAAGTGTCCAGCTACATTTCCCATCGGACCGACGATTACAGAGTGACGGCGCTTGCGTAGAGGAGCGGGTGCGGACCTCACGAGGAGACGTCCTGGTGGCGGTGAGGGGTGACAGGAAAAACAGAGCCATATTCACTTACCATGACCTCGGCCTCAACTACGCAGCCAACTTCCAGGCTTTCTTCAATTTCATTGACATGCGCGCCATATTAGACAAGTTCTGTGTCTATCACATCAACGCCCCCGGCCAAGAGGAAGGCGCTCCGACACTGCCAGAGGATTATATTTATCCTACTATTGATGAACTGGCTTCCCAGATAGACTACATCCTTTGTCATTTTGGAATAAGGTCATTCATCGGGTTTGGAGTCGGTGCTGGCGCCAACATTTTCGCGCGCTACGCCATCACCAACCCCCAAAGGGTCGACGCTTTAGCTCTGATTAACTGCACGTCAACCCAAGCCGGTTGGACTGAGTGGTTGTACCAGAAGATAAACACAAGACAATTGCGCTCGAATGGCATGACCCAAGGTGCATTGGACTATCTGATGTGGCATCATTTCGGGCGTAGCAATGAGGAACGCAACCACGATCTGACTCACGTTTACAAGGAATGCTTCTCTCACGTGAATCCCGTCAACCTGTCGATGTTTATAGATGCGTACTTGCGCCGGACCGATTTGAATATCTCGAGAGAAGCGTCTACGATCAAAGTTCCCGTGCTGAATGTGACGGGGGCTCTATCTCCTCACGTAGACGACACGGTGACTTTTAACGGTCGCTTGGAGCCCGCGAAGACGTCATGGCTGAGTATCTCGGACTGCGGGATGGTGCTGGAGGAGCAGCCTGGAAAGATAGCAGAAGCTTTCCGTCTGTTCCTCCAGGGTGAAGGCTATTGCAGGTAGTCATGCTGCCTCATAGACAACCACCGGATGCAGCGCTGCTATACTCATATAGGTCGCACATGATGCTTACACGCGAGCTTTAAAATACATTTGTTGTAGACACATTGCAAATGTAGAGGAAATGTTGTTCCTTGTTTTAGATGTTATAAAAATAAATTATTTTATGGCTTAAATTTGCTTTTTTCATCACCTTTATCCCTATCCACAGAAAACATTACAAACTCTTATCTTGACAAGAGAGATTAAACTTAACTAATTAAATTAACTAAATTAAAAATGAAAATCTATCTTTAAATTATCGCATTGCTTTTTCAAGGCTAATTTTAGTGCCCTCTATAGTTTATAAAGAAATATTAAACGACATCTGAACGAGGTTTTCAACACTATGAGCACAAGGTGTTTCAGGACCTTCTCCTTGCAAATGCTGATTTCCCTGAAACATTTTCCTGTAAACATCAAAGAGGGCGCTTCTAAATCTAAAGTTTGGTAGGAACATACATAACATCTCGTTTACATGTTAATATACAAAGAAGAATCAAGTAATGTTTTAATTTTTTCGTATTTGGTATGCCTTGGGCACTCCTTTACTTCAGTAAAATTGTTATTCAATTTTCTAACTAAAAAGAACAAATCAAACACAAAGTACCAAATAGTAAATACTAGCGTAGTTCAGCCCAACTCGGACTTTAAAATCCTAAATTAGAGAAGTTTTAATTTTGTGTATTCGTTGACATTTCATAGATAATTTTGGCCAGATGGCCACTCATTATGTATATGTATGTATTATGTATTATGGAAATCTAGTTAGATTAACAAGCATTAAGGGCAATTGTACGATTTGACATACATATCCTAATCAGATTCAGATACAACATCGCATAACGACCTTTTTAATCCATGAGTACCCTAATTATGTGCAATTGTGCATTTCTCATATTATTATTTCACATTAGTTTTTTTTGTTAGTAGGTAATGTTGATAAATACTTATATACCATATACAGTTCAGTTAATATTTCCACTCAATTTTGGAATGCTTTTGTTATAACACAGAGAGTTTAAGATTTTTACTGATAAGATTGTTTGCAGTAATCAAAATAGAATTAGGAGACCAAAAGTTTTTTTTTTTCAATTAGTCGAGTTGTTAACTTTTTTTATGGGTAGTAAGTATATTGTTTGCCCTTTTGGTGTCAACTGCTTGATTAAAATTTATTTATGTTTGTTTACTGAGACTAAGTCTAATGCGTACGATTGTTAATATCAATTTAGTGTTTCGTACTCAAAGAGTGTCAACCGAACCTTATTACTAACCTTCCGCTGTCCGTCCGTCTGCCAGCGGACTGCATATCATAACACAGAGCTTCCCGCCCACCACCACCGAAAGTCGCTGACCAATTTTTGTAGATGAAAAATAGGTCATACTGAATGATATATTAAAATGCTCACGTCCTACAAAAAGTCGGTTAATAAGATTATACCAGTTTTTAGTCCTGCGAAAAGTTGGTCACTTAATCTTAAATGAAAATGCTTGGACAATGCCCTTAAAAGTATAATTTGTCGTATCAGAAATGAACATTCCACGCAATGTTTGGAACATAAATGCGTATTTATACAAATAACATTAAATAAACTGCTTGTTGAGTCCCCGTACTTACGTTAACAAATAAAATAATGTGTAAAGGTTTTAGACACAACCACTTGAATGTCACATATAGAACAAATTCGAACGAATTTTTACCAATCATTTTTCGTGTCTTTGCAAAATGACAACCTATATCGAATATTTTTTATTCAAACTATAATTAATTTTCGATTCGTTGTGAACGCTTCGTTCGCATTTCACGTTTTATTGGAAAGCGTTTTTCATGTACAAACGTGCATAACGCCCACAGCTACTACATACAAAACAACAGTAGACAGGCT
Organism: Choreutis nemorana; assembly: GCA_949316135.1. NCBI lineage: Eukaryota > Metazoa > Arthropoda > Insecta > Lepidoptera > Choreutidae > Choreutis > Choreutis nemorana. The sequence goes on from OX438611.1 coordinate 4,088,644, forward strand.
TGCTCTTTGTTATTTTTGACGAAAAAAAAAGTCTACAATAATTATAAAATAAGTAAAGAAAATTTGTATAAATGAGGTGATCTTCGAAACTCTCATCGATTATTTTCTTATCTCACCAATTGGTAGGTGAAAAGCCTTTGGGTGGACAATGGCTTTATTTAAAAAATACCTATGAATTTTACACAGAAAAAAGCGAAATGTTTTATTTATTAAATTACTTGTCTTATTTTTGCAAAAAAATAATAATTAAACTTTCAAAATAGGTTTTTGGTCTACTGTCATGCACTGTATACTGACCACCCTATGGAGGGTGGGGTGGGAGCCTACCCACTAAATGGACTCTACAGCAAAAGAGTGAAGCCCCCTTACTACCCCTCGCACTGACCAATCCAAGAATGTATTATGAAATATTTCGCCCATAGTACTAAAACAAAAAAAAAACTGACAGACATTACACGAGTATTACCTTTGAGAATTGTAAGTATAGGATTCTGATGAATCTCTGCGAAATTCTCTGAAGTTTTAACTGAATATTTATCGAGGAAACATAATTTTATAGTGTTTGTCCATGCACTCATTGTTAAACGAGTTGCCTACTCATACTCAGGTATCTAACTGTTTAATATAGCAAATAGTATAGGCTTTCCTATTTAGCCCTAATCGCAACTAATGGTTGGACGAAACAAAAAATAAATATTTCATTACTTTTAATTGACCAAAATTTACGTTGCATTTTCATAAAAGATGCATAGCAATTCATTCTGACATTAAATCCACACACACATCACGACACACACATTGACTTAGCCCTGTAGTAAGTATCGTAAGAACTTGTGTCACAGGAACTAAGCAACGATATGGTATATACTACATAGATAAGAATAAATTGAACACAGCTCTGTAAAAATGGACATAATACCTGTTTTCTTAATCCTCCTAGAAATTATACAAAAAATTATCAAAATTCGCTAAGTACCTACCTCTGTCAGAGGAGGTAATTAATGTTTTGGATTATAATAGAATTCTGTCCCAGGATTCCTCTGAAGGAATGTCAGATATTGGAATCCCTGGGGATTGCAGACGATGTTGCTACAATTTTCACTAAGTCTTTTAAGGGACCACCCTATTTTACGTTATATTTGATCCTTCCTGGTGTTTTAAAAATACGAAGCAAAAGTAATAATCATCATTTCAAGAGATATAGACTATAGTTTTGTCCATTCGTTCGAACATCTGCCAATGGTCGTGAAAAATAGACTGGGCTCAGACTTTTGAAATTTTACAGGATATTTGTTGGCGCTATTACAACAAATGCTAAAATATCCAATAAAATTTTCGGAAGGGCTTCTATTCAAGAATCAGGATTTAAAAAAAGCAATCAGAGCGATTTTAAAGTAAGAAAACAAAACTGCATACGTGGCGAAGGATGCAAATATCTGAATCCTATTTAATGAACAATTAGTAACTGAAAGTTTTCATGTGAAGTTATATACCCATACTACATTAACTGGTCCATAATCGAAACCTTCCATTTCATTTATTGTGTGTTCACTTTTAACTACTTAAATACAAAAAAAGATGTTACATACCTATAAAACTTTTAATGATATTTGAAATAGTCGAGTTGTGAGTCGGTACTGTGAAAAAAATACTGAAAATATATGAAATGAAAATGTTAAATTAGTTGTGATAAATAGATTTTATTTTACAATTAACCAAATCTCACATAGAATACACATTATCATTATGTACACATTACAATCATATTGTCATAAAAAGTTTTAATAAAAATTGACTAGTTTTAATGATACCTACGTATTATTTACAATATAAGCTCCGACAAAATTAGATGTTTGTCTTTAGATTAATACTGATATTTACATTGATAATATTTGCTTAAGATTTTACTAACACATGCTATTTTGTCACACTATTCAGTTGTCACTTTAAAAAAAACCGTTTTAATCATAGTAAATGAATTTCAAAATATTTCAAATTCGCCATGTCAAAGTGTCAAAATTACCATGGAAATTTATTTTTTTAATAGTAAAATATGTTACACTGTGCCAAAAAAACAAACGTAGGAACGGCTGGCTTAGTAACACGGCAAAAACATTTTCGGTAAGTTCAACTTAATCGTTTTCTAATCCGGACTTGATTGAAAATTTTGATTTACATATTGTGGTATAGAAAAGGACTTAATACTTTTTTGTTGTGTCAAAATATGAATGTGTCAATAAATTGGAAAATACCTAGGATTTTAATTGAATTGTGTAAAATTGCAAAAAAATCTTTAATTCTAGACAAAATCGTTTTTTGCAAGTAGTGTTTAAACAAGTAAGTTTGCAAGTACATTGGTATGAAGTTTAATAATCGGTTAAAACATAATTTTGGCATGGCTTCTCCTAGAACTCAGTCGAATATCATTCCAAGATTCCAAGTTCAATTCCAATTCCATCCAAAATTCCAAGTTTCACAATTTTTCACTTCACTTTTGAAATCTTCAGGCCATTTCATGGTAATGCATTAGTTTTTAAGCTAAGAAGTTTAAAATTGAAACAAAAAGAACATAACTTAAAAAAGGTAATTATTTTAAAAATCTTTAGAATCCTTACATATATTAAATTAAAGTTTTAATATTTAAACAATGTTAGAGGCATTAATATGTATATTTTTACAAAGAGTTGACTAGCTAAGCTAACAACTAGAGACAACAAGATTTATATAAATCATGAAATGTATATTTATGGCATTACTGAGATTTTAACATCTATTCATTATTATTTCCTAATACAATGATCGAAAGTCAGTTATTGACAGAATTACAATATGTTTTTGGCAGTTAATTAATTTTACCTACGTGTATATCATTGTTTAAGATGTGTCCTTTAAATAACTTAGTCCCTTAATTCAAAAATGTCACAATTTGTTAAAATATTTTACGAAAGTTAAGATGCAAGAGACAGGAATAAACAGGTGTTCTGTGTTCAAAGTTTGTGGCAGTGATCATTTTTCACAATAAAATTTGGCAACGGAGATTCGTAATTATGTAAAAGATTTTGTATGAAATGTTTTTTTTCAGTCTTTACACTACACCCGTTACATAAATCGTTGTGACAGTGACTAATTAAGGTAGTTGTTTTAAAAGAAAAATAAAGATTTTCCTGAAAAGGTAACAATTGTCAAAAACTGAAATACAATTGACAAAATTGTTATTATAGGTACTTGTATAATTGTAAGCGTTGCCCACAGAAGAAAAAAAATAAAAGTTGCCCTAAGTGTCTTCAACTTGGACTAGTCTAGAGCAATAATGGCCGCTTGGTGGGAGCACTCCTGGATTTCTTCCGGCGCTAGCTGTGTTCGTGGTGGGTCCTGGGGGAGAGGGACCCAGGGCCGGACTCAGCGCTTGAGTCCCCCGCGTATACCTCAGAAAGGCCCCCTCCGCTACCTCTACCGCCTGTGAATTTTTACTTATGTTCACAACTTTTGTACAATACTAATTATTAAATCTACAAAAATCCCACACGTACAAGTATATGAGGAACCATTGACAACATCTCGAAAGATTTGGCTGTTTCTTTTTGTTCTGTTTCTATATAATTATCTGGACAAGCGTAGGATTTTACGAGAATTATCATTGGACAAAAAGTTTACGTCGGATAACTGTTGCACCCATTGTTGTTGTTGTAAAGCTGGGCAATAACAAATTAAAGACACCGGATTGTAATCGATTTAAATAATAATGTTTTAAAGAAGAGAACCTCTCTTATGCATACTGACTGAACAGGAACATAGAAGGAATAAGCCTGATTTTCTTATAGTGGAGAGGAACTTAGGGTCTCGCGGACTTTATGATGATGGTATTCGGGTAATGGTAAGTTACCGTGGTGTGACAAGGGCACGCAGTAGGAAGTCCCGGCGCAGTGCCGCGGCCGCACTTTCTCATATCGGCTGAGTTGCTGCAACTCACAGTCCGAGTGGTGCTTCTCTACTGCGAACAAACATTAAGAATTTTCCATTGTAAATTATAAACAGAAATACAAAAACGAAATACACCCGCAACACTGTGCTACCACTGCAACTATTGTTATCCAGTATAGCAAAAGTAACGTACCCGAAATTACTTCCTGCTAAATTGGGACCCTACGCGAATTTAATCAGAAAAATTTACTTACCTTATTCCTTGTAATTCCAGATATATACTAACATCCAGCAATCTATCTTTAGGATAATAATAATCTGGAATTATAATGATAAATAAAAAGTTCTGGATGTTAGTTACTTACCGTTAGCATTATGTTTCCTACAGGGCCGATGTGGCGGTGCGTCGTTCTCCCTGTGTCCAAATGTCCTGAATTGTAGCGTGTGGTCCAACGTCGCAGCGGTTTCACCACCCACGGCGAACGTTGCGTACGGACTTATTTCGTAAACATCTTGTAAAAACAACAGGATAATAAACTATTTACATACTTAACAGGTTAAATGTAAGACTAGCTCTAGTGGTTAGTCTGTGTTTCGACAGCTATTATTGGTTAATGGCAAAAACAGAAAGCCTTATATGATGTCATACAAAGACAAAGCTTTCATTCAATTCACCTATAAATAGAATGACTAGGCTCTATAATAGCATTCCTAAATCACTAGACATCGACTTATTTAACGATAGCATATTTAGTTTTTCAGATAAGTTAATTAAGTATTTTTGCAATTCGTCATTTTGATATAAATTTTAATTCTGACACCTACTGTTTCATTAATGTTTCTGACTTTTTAAAATGTTAATGATGTAACTATTTAATTGTAACACGGTCTATTTTAATTTAATTTTGTTTTAATAAATTCAACTAGAATTTGTGTTTTGTTAGATTTTATGTTTTGTAAGCTGTGGTTACCTTTAATTGGATAATCATAGGGAATGTTATTAGTCTCTAAGTTGTATTGCATGCATGTGTATTATTCGTTGGTAATCCAAATAAATAAATGAAATGAAATGATTAAACATAATGAATTGTAATCGGTCTTTCATTTTATATATCTCGCATTTTAAATTAGATCTACAAGCTTTATTTATCCACTTGTTTTTCATTCAATAAAGACCAAAAAGTTATTCTGCTTTGATAGATTCTAAAAGTTGACACTTATTTATATATGAGCGTCTACTTTTTGCGCCAGTTTATGTAAATAGTACCGGAGGCAGGTGAGAGCTTATCATGCTTGTAGTCGTGTTGGCAGTTCCTCATGTTCTGCTGTTCAGGGCAGACTGACTTGTCGGTGCTGGCTGCGGAGTGGCTGCACCGCCTCGTCTCCTCGTCCAACGTGCCACCGCACGACCACAGCGTGCTACGACGGCGATAGAAAAGAAAACTTTTTGATTCAATCTCATACCTATTTAAGTTTTTTTCAAAAATGAACTGATTTTCCTAGGTTTTTAAAGTTTCGTGTCTAAAGGCTCGCGTGCATCGCATTAAAATCGCACCTACTGTCAAGTCATCATTGTCATAATTCGACATGCTTTCTTTCTTCAGTTGAAATCGGCAGCTTGTTTCGGAAAAGTACATTTATTATTTAAACATTGACTTTGACGCTGTAGTACGAAGGTTTAAATAACCTCTCAGTTACGGGCAGAATTATGATTCTTTCGTGTTCCGTGTAAGGTTACGTGGATACCGTAGTAAAATATACACAATTTATCAACACAAAGGCTTACAGCATTATTTAAAAAGTTTTACGCCGCGCCGCCTAACGCGATTTACGTTAGCAAGTGTTTACGTTCGCAAGTCACGCTAACTTTTATTTATTTCACCCTTTTTGTACATAGAAACTTATCTGTCGTAATTATTTACGCGTAATTTGATCCTTAGTAAAAATGTAAACAGAAAAGATTATTGAAAAAAAAATACATTTCAAGTTGTTTTCTTGGATTCGTTTTGAAAAAGTATAATGCACACCTCTGTTATAGAATCTAACTGTTACTGTAACCCTTGTTAATCATACAAGTGAATTAATGATCTAATCTAAGGTTTGTAATTTTTAAAACCAATCAACGTAAAATAACTTTTCATCTATAATTATTTTTAAAAAACAACGCTAATCTACTATAAATTTATTTAATCACCGCTAACGTAATGTCTAGTATAGGTTTCCCACAAGGGTAGATTACGTTTAACGTGAGGTTTAAATATTACCTTCTTTTTAACACAAGCACTAGAAGCAATGCCGCGACCGCAAGCGCTGCGAGCGCTGCAAAAGCCAAGGACACCGCTCCCAAGACGCGATCCGTATCCGCCGACCCCACCACCGGCGACAGGGGAACCCCCTCCGTTTGAAAAGCCACTGGACGGCGAAGACGCTCTATACACAAAAAAAAATGCATTCAAATCAGTTCATCCGTTTGCCATAGGTGCTACGACGCCATGCATATACAGATACAGATGTTCCATCAGAAGAAAACAAATGTAACAAATGTTCTATTATTAGGTGTAGTATATGCGGCTGTAATAGAAACAACAGCCCGCGGTCTCGAATAAAGTTCATGAAATAAACCACGTACATAAATAGATACCTACTACTGATTAACAACCTCACAAAGTGTTAAATGTATCCTCCCTTGCTTTGAAATTTTAGACGTAATCTCCATTTAGATTGATACCAGCTCCTCTTTTTATAAATAAGGATCAATTTGTTACACTAAGGTAGCCAAATCGATAGAAAAGTAACCAAAGCTAAATTTTAAATTTTATAAGGTTACCTCCGGAGTGTGTGGTAGTGGCTGCATATATAATAGCTTGATGCCTTGCGGACTCCGTGGCAGTCCATAATCTGAGACCGTACCATGCTCCGGCGGCTAGACCAGTTATCACCACCTAATGACAATACAACCTGTACCATTAGGTGTCGGTATGAAAGTTGGGTCAACGGCAATTTTATCTAATTATATTTGAAAATGGAAAAAAGTACCAGGGATTATAGAAAGAAGAAAAAAAAACAATTTGAATTTGTCATAAACACACAAAAACAGGTATCTAACTTACTTGCAAAAGATTAAGCGATTAAGAAGAAAATTAGACTTTTGCCTCAAATCTGCTACGAATTTAATGTCATTTCTGTTTATTTGGGAAATTAAATTTCCGAATGAAATACCTTTGTGGGTTCGTAGGTAATTACAACGCGCAGGTGGTTTGAAAGCAAATTAATTTCCAAATATTAATAGCTCCAAATCCTTATAACGTACAAATTAGTTTCATTAAAAGCTATGTTTTCGCATAGCAACAGATGACGCCTCGTATTCATATTTAATTTGTAGAAACCAGCATTTAATTAAATCTGAAGCCCTATAAGTTTGATGAAACATATTACTAAAAACATAATTAGGAAAATGTTGTAAATTATTTCTTACTCTTGAAGTGAAACCTTTAATATTTTAGTTTTTGGTTAGTTAAATAAATTGGCGGCTACTCTTTAGTCTTAGACTTGATCTGTGGTTTTAGCCTCTTGGCCTATAATTAGCTGTCTCCTCAACTTAGTGGAGCATTAAACTTATGAACAGAAAGTTACGGAATTCAAACCAACTGTTAGAGAACTTCGTCTGCACTTCATTGCGTATCTACTTGCATGTGGCTTTGAAAGGTATGACTTCGTTAATTCTACTAAGCAATAGTAATATAAATTGAAAAATATGGGTACAGCGATTTGTTATTAATTCTGACATACCTAAACCCTCGAAAATATCTATAAAATACGTATGTTTGTAGAAAGCTAAAAACGTCTTTTCATCCAGAGAATAAGAAGAAAGCAAAAAACAAAAATATAATTGCATTTAAAAATTGCACATTTCAGCTCCGACTTGCGACTGGAAATGATTTATTTGCTGACAAAAACCTTGACACTTGGCTTTAAATAAAATTAGATCCAACTCCAAAAAGGAATAACTAACCTCTCGATGATGATGCAGTGAGGTGAGGTCGGCGTCCCTCCAGGCGCTCCCACCAGTGGAGTCAGCACGGCGCCATTGCATCCTTACAAGCCTGGCACCGCAACGCACAGCGCGCCTGGCGTCCAGTGCTAATGCGCTGCTATTACTCCACACCGCAGCTTCAGCGCCAACCTCATGGCTCAGTTCTCCTCCACCCTCCCAAACTAGCACTGACCAAATTTTTCAAAGTTAGTATCGACTAACAATGCAGATGCAGCACAAATGAACCATGTTCGCATTTGTGCACCGATTTCCGAATGGTTTGGCAATACCTTAACGTTTTGTCCAAATATTTTTCTGGAAAAGTTCTTTAACGATGCCCTCAAATTTATTCAAAGTGCAACACTTTCCTTAACAATATTTTCCTTATTTCTCATGTTAGACCTTTAAACGAAAGTTTAATATTCATGTAAAATATCACCTGGTGGTTTTGTCCTGACCAGCAAAGGAACAGAAGACGATGAGGTCCCAACCCTTGAATGTGCGACTGCTCTGACTGAGTATACCGCCCCACAGGACAAGGCTCGCAGAACAACGCTGGAGGACTCTCCACCAGCTTCTAATCTCCTTTCTTCTTCACCTCTACCACCACTCTCAAGACCTTCACCAGATTCGTCTCGGATTCGAACCCACCAGATAGTGTACCCTTTTGATAAAGTTAAATCTTTAAATAATTGGTCTTGGCTCAGAATAATAACATTATTCAGAGTAAAGTTTGGATTCTCCGGTCTCTTTTGTTAATCTCTCAATAAACTGGAAATATAAATCACACAGTTTCTGCGACTCTAAAATTATTGCATCTAAACCACATAAAAATAAATTCTCTGGTTGTGCATTGTTGTAAAGCGTCCTAATGCTGTGGCTGTTTAGTTTTGCTTTTGGGTCGCAGCATAACTTTTTAAACAATAATTAATATGCACATGAAATTTAATTTTTAATTTACTTACAGAGTTCATTTTGTTTAAGCTCAAAACAAAATGCCACGTCATGATTATGACCATACTTAACTTCTTGCATCCCTATATACTTACTTAAGTTGGGTATGTTCAACTGTAAAATCACTTACCGTGTGGAGGTGCCGCTGGGTGATGTGTAGTTCTCCAGGTGAGTCTTGCTTCTCGATGTGTCGTTTGTTCCAAGACAAGAGACGGAGCGGCAGGCGGATCTGCACAATCCACTCTGTATGTCTCCTCTTCTGATCCGTACGCATTACGAGCTGAACATGTGTAGTTACCAACGGTTGCAGCGTCCACTTCTATACACAAAAGCAGAAGTACAACAGTATGTCTTAATTTTGGAGCAACTTCAAAAAGGAGAAGGCATTCAATTTCAATGTGTATAAAATTTATTTTCGGACACAACGTTTTCATTAGGCTGCATAAGGCTGTTTTTGCTTAGTGTAGGTACTTCTGATTATAAACCGTTTTAATTTTATTTGTATTGATGCTAGCCTTATTTTTTCATGTTAAGCCATTGTCCTCTGTAACTTGAGTTTTTCAACTTTCAAATAACTTAAGACATGCCGTAAGTAATTAATTTTAAGCACCTTGAATAGCTAGATGAGAGTTTGGAGTTAGTCTCGTTCTGGGGTCATGGGTGACAGGACGCTCACCCCTTAGCCACCTCGCTCTAGGAGCCGGTTCACCTTTCCATGCACACACCAATCGCAAAGAATGACCGCACTGGACTCTAGCCCAAACGCCGAACGACAAAAGTCTTGCTCCTGCTAAACAAAAACCAATTAATACCTGAAACTAATTTGTATAAACATTGAATGCCTAAAACTCACCTCTAGATGTAGTTGTTGCTGGTTGTGGAGCAGATGGTTCTCCTTCGCCAGCTGCAGAATGAGCTGCTACCCAAGCTTCGTAAGTAGAACCTTCAGATAAAGATCGAAGCTCAGTGAACCCTCCCATTCCAACAGATGGATCGCTATCTTCTGCTTGAACTGTTGTAGTTTGAGGAGGTCTCTCTCTAAAAAGTTTTAGTGATCCATAAATACTAAATTATAAATAAGGCAAGATTAAAAAGTGAAGTAGGTACTTACCTGCCCAATTCCTTATAGAAAACTGTGTAGTACAGGATCGGGCCATTAGTCCTGCTAGGAGGGAGCCAACTTATAGCCAATGAAGTTACTGAGGTTGAAACAACTTTGACCGCGGCTGGTGGCCCAGGTGCTGAAAAAAATCATGTTTAAATAACTTTTCCCCTTCGTCCACGTTCGTAACTAAAGTCAATGTTGATTAACAAAAAAAAAAAAACTTGTACCTACCGTCTTGGTGTGTGGTGCAATGTATAGGATGAGCGGGGACTCCGTCACCTGCCGCTGTGTAGGCTAGAGCTTGCACCGTGTAGTTGGTATATGGCTTCAGGGCTAAAAGCAGTGTCTCGACTCCAGCCACGCGCTTAACTTCCGCTCCCGCACTCGCGCTCAGACCACCGCCTCCTCGCAACTCCCACTCTAGCCACTCCGCCGCTGCCGACAAACAACTGCCATCACTCAGCTTGGAATATACAATGGAGATGTCATATGCAACATTCTTTACTAAACTTGATAAATATTAAAAACTTATTTTCCAGTTCGCTGGTTTGAAAACAAAACTTTTTCAATATTCTTGCTTCTGATGAAGGTAGGACCTTTAAATAATTAAAAAAAGTATAAGTCAAATTTTACTCACTGTATTCCGGTCTGTAAAGTAATTTGTACCCTAATAAGGCTCCGTGATGGGCATGAGCGGCTGGCGGAGACCATTCAACTTTTAGGCTTTGAGGAGAAACAGGCCGACACCTTACACCACGTGGCCCCTCCGACGGCACTTTGTAAAACAAACTTTTGTAACTAAAATATACTACATTATATTTCTTGTAAAAGAATTAGTTTTCTTTGTGAACTTTCTCACCACTTTCTTGTGTTAAAACGTTTACTGGTGTATTAGCCGGTCCAGCGCCCGCACTGTTGAATGCTCGTACACACACCGAGTAACTGACAATAAGCAATAGTTTACAACATGAACTTGTTTGTTCTTTTGATTAAAGCTTTAGGTAATAATATAATGTTAATGTAAAATTACCAACTACAGCAATTTAATGTGTTTTTTTTTTTCAATACTTGATTTAAATGCGAAACATAACATCACTTACTGCACCTACTTGAAATAGGTTTCTAATGTACGAGTATTGTGCAATATTGAACTAACCGCGTGTAATGTTCCAATCCTTCAATAGTGTACTTATTGACTTGTCCTCGAACAGTTGCAAACTCCATACCAACGTTAGAGCCTCCAGCTATTGATCCTTCCGCTGCTGGCCACCACCATACGGTATACCCTGAGAGTTCACCGTTCCAAGATGATGATGGAGGCGCCTATGGAACATAAATACCTCGAAATAGTGATAAATAGAGTTAAAATAAAAATTCATTCAGAATTAATAATTTTTCAGAATGAAAAAAAAACCAAACTAACCATTATGAACCCATAAATAGTAAAATTCATTACTTTTTCTTGTACTTTTGCGTCATTATCCAATGTTAGCTACCATCGATATTTATTTTTGTTAGTTAGGCAGAATTGCAATATTTACGAGAGTGAAAAAAAAACAAACTAACCATTATGAACTCATAAATAGTGAACTTCTTTACTTTTTATTGTACTTTTGCGTCATTATCCAATGTTAGCTACCATCGAAATTTTACTTTTGTTAGTTAGGCAGAATTGCAATATTTACGATGATATAAAGAGTGAATGAATGCTTGGGTATGGAAAAATAATTCCTTTCTTTACCTGCCAGGCCAGCTGAATAATTGAAGGTTTGGGTGCCGAGGCTCGCAGGCTGGTGGGGGCTCGTTCAGGTGGCTCATGCAAAGTCAGTGCTAGCAATGCTCGAGTATGAGATGATGCAAACTGCGCGGTTACAGTACGGGCCCGAACTAAATAAGCCGTTGCGGGCTCCAAGCCAGATATAGTTGCACCTTCAGTCCTAAAAAAAATATTGAACGATGCCATTTTACATAAACTGTATGAAGCAAAATTTGCTGTAAAAGACTGTAAAGTCTGCCTCAACTTACTCTGAAAATGAATCAGGTGGGTTAGCAGAAACGGAAACGTTATGAGTCTCGGCGTCTCTCCAAGAGTCAGGGCTGTTTGAATCGTGTCTTCTGTACTGAACCACATATCCAAGCACTGGGGAGTTTCCATCATAAGGTCGTCTCCATTGCAGACGAACTGATCTGGACGTTGTTTCTAATACTCTAAAGTTTGCCGGTGGTTCGGGAGGCTCTGAAACAAGTATTTTATTGGTATTGATTATATGACTTCCTATTTTGTTTTCTACTGTAATACGGAAATAAATAAGATAAACGTACCTTGCACGGAGAGATGAATGAAATGATCAGATCTTCCAAAAGGATTGGTCGCTTGGCATCTGTAGACCCCAGAGTCTCTTCTATCAGCTCGCTCAATAACCAACTCGCTTCTTAATCCTTCTGCGCTTCTGGTTTCAGAAACGCTCATTCTAAAAGCACACCATCAACAATGTTGAAAATGATCTAATGAGATTATGACTATTTATTAAATGATCGTTATCCATGCTAAAATCTATCTTACCTGTAATCCGAATTTGGTAGGCCTCTTCCTGAGTGGCTCCAAGAAGTTGACAAAGGACTATCACCTCGAGCCACGCAAGCCAATCGAACTGTATTGCCTAGTTTGGCCGTCACGTTTACAGACGGAGATTCGAATCTTGCAGGTTCTAGTAAAAAATAACATTTTACAATATTAATTTTCTATACAGGTGATAATTATATTGTTTAAAATTTTCCTTACCATTTACATGGATAGTCAAAATTTTGGATAAGGCAGGAGCTACCCCATTTTCAGCTCGACATCGATATTTTCCAGAATGTTCTGCTCTTGCTGACTCCATTCTTAAAGAACCATTGCTTAGTACTACTGGATCAGACACTCCTCCTAGTGAAGTTTCTGTGCTACCTGTTACAATATTTTGTTCTTTTATAATCTTTCGATCAATTGACATTCGTATTTTTATTACAAACAACATACCAGAGTATTTTGTCCAGAAAATGCTAGGTGTAGGATGCCCTTTTGCTTCACAACTAACGGTTAAGGATCCGTTTAATAATACGGCAGTATCTGTAGGCTCGATGTGCCAATAAGGCGGTACTGGAAAATATTTATTTTTTAAGAAGAAATACTTAAATTGTATTGCCAAATCTAGATCATATTTATAGTAAAACTAGTTGACGCCGCGATCCTTGTACCACGTGACCGTTTCTTTTTTAACATTCTCCCATATTTTTCCATTTAAACTTTCCCTGTATGATAACAAAGTAACAGAAAGGAAGATTTAAATCAGTCCAACCGTCTTCGAATTTTAGCGAGAATAGCGGTTTAAAAAATCTAGATAGATCACATTACAACACACGAATTGATTCACCCCTGCAAGAAGAAGGATAATTTTGTGTCGCAAGAACTAAGCAACTGTATATAGTAAGAATAACGGCAACGATATGGTACACTACATAGATAAAAATATTACATATACTACACAAGAATAATACATATTACAGTAGCACAAAGTTCCATGCCTGCCGTTATCCGAACCCAAACCTATTGCGTAGCAGTCAGTTATTTACACCGCTGCACCATTGAGGCCATCAATAGATACGATTAAGTATTCTACGTCACTATCCGAATGTTCCTATAGTCGTATTACGAGTTTAAAAAAAGAGAATTTAATGTGTTGCGGCTGAACCACAATTCCAAATGAATAAGCTTTACCTTTGATAGCTAATTCAGCTGAAGTATTGGCTTTCCCTGCGGTATTCGTAACTACACACGTATATATTCCACTGTGAGCTGCGGTCAGACTTTTAAACAGCAGCATGCTGTAAAATTCAGCTCCGCGTTCGTCTACCTAAAATTTTAAATTTATCACAGCATCTTCTCACCAGAATTGAACCTTACGTCAAAGGAACAGAGTGTTGTTTTACCTGGAGAACGCTCGATAGTGGCATTTGGTCTTTTAACCAGGAAAAATACACGGGCATGTCACCCGAAGTGACGGTGCAGGTGATTTGAGATCGATCGCCTGCTCTCAACCCTGGCGGGAAGACAATCGGTGACAGGACAGGCGGAGATACCACCGTCATTTGAACCTGGAGACGATTACAGTTGTCATAGAAACGTAGAGATGAATGTATATGTATTTGTTTGGTGTTTTATTATATGTAAGGCTAATTTACAAGAAGTTTTTTCCATAAATATTACCGATTTTCATTCAGACCGTAATGGGACTAAATGGGATGATAAATACTGATGCAATTTTGTCCTCGTTAGTAGAGAGAGAGTAGAGATATTAAAGTTTCTAATAGCAAACTTTTTACTTTCCTTTCGAAATAATTAAAGTCTACATCAGAAATAGTTCCATACCTCTCTCCTGGCTAGTTCACCTCCGGGCGTCAGGACTGAGCAGGTCCATCCTCCCTGGTCTCTGTTCCTGTCTACGTTTGTGATTGTCAGCTGTCCGTCCACCTGCTGGTAGCGAGGGTCCGCGCCAGCGCCGCCCTCCCACTTCACTGAACTATATTTAGAGTATCCCACTTAGATGACTTTTTTATAGATTGATTATAATTCGATACCACATGTTTACACAAATCTGTTAGATTTTCTCAAATATCTGACTTATTAACTTAGTTATGAAGCTTCAAATGTATAATGACGTCAAAGTACACGGGCGCCATACAACTTCTATAGAATAGATTGTTCTGATGAGCGAGATATATATTTACTTTTAATGGTTATATCTTCCTGGTTTTTGTGCAATACTAACTCTGTTTTCACTGGAAATATACGATTTCGATAAACTTTACGATAAATTGATTGAATAATCAAATTAAATTTCATGCATATGCTATGTCCCTATTCTCGAAATCCACTTTGTCAAAACTGGACACTATGGAAAGTTTCAACTAATTGCAAAGAAATATTAGTATCAAAAACGTAAAAGATTAGAAAGAAGTAAAAATGGTATCAACATTTCTCATTTGTAGATTGACATAGGTAAATAAAATTTAATCACATTTAACAAGCAAACATTGTTGTCCTTAAGTCTTAAGTCCTTGTCATTAATGACATAGAACTAGATGTGTTTTGTTTTATGTAAAGAAATTTCCTTACTCTATAGGAAATCCGTAGTAAGGGCACCACACAGTAACGTCAGCACCTGCGACTGCTTTAACAGGACTCAACGAACGAATGTACGGTGGGCCTTAACAGAAACAATAACAAAAGCTTTATATAAACCACATACAAACGCACGACCTATAAAAAGCTTAATAGCCTATATAAATAAATAATGTATAATTTAATGATAGAAAAACATAAGTTTATTGTCCAGCCGTACTTTAATATCAGAAACGTACTTTCTATCAGATTCGATAATTTTCTCACCATAAACATTGAGCCTGGCAGCATGAGCCACGGATCCGTGGTTATTTGTAGCTCGGCATTCGTATCTGCCACCGTGTTCCACTCTAGCACTGTTCAGGGATAATGTGGACAACACATAGTTACTGCTGGACCCCATGCCTGATGCACTGGACTCCCTACCTTCGGATACCATGGCCCTGTTCAACGACAACGTAATTAACTATTGTACAATTGGTCATGAACTAATTTTGATACTTTTCTAATTGGTTTGTATGGAATTGAAAGATTTATTTTTACATATATGTATGTTCATGTATGTTTTGTTTTGGTTAATTAGATATCAGACTCTTAAGACCGAAATAATTAATAGTACTAGCGCCCATACTTTTATGGTACATTTAAGCTATTACGGTATCATCTTACCCATGATGTGAAGGTATGGTTTGTCCATCCAGACTCCACCGAAACCTCGGAGGTGGTTCACCAACTGCAGTGCACTTCAATGCAACCTGAGCTCCTGGTTGCACTGCTTGCTCAATAAACTTATACACCAATTCAGGACGTAAATCTAAAACAAAAAACTCAGTTTTCGATGTGATTTTCCTTTTATATTATTATAAACTATTTTCCTTATAACTTGTAATAAACAATTCGTTAACCGTTGCCCGTTAATAAAAGTCTCTGTATTGTCTTTCGTGCGATCATTTTAACGTTTTACGGACGATCTTGTTTTATAAGATACTAGCTTTTCTCCGCAACTTTTCAACACGTATTTTCGTTTTAAACAAAATTTAGCACTTAATATCTATACTGAAAAGGCGAAAGCATTTTTGAAGTAAAGTATTTCCTTCAGAAAATTTGCTATTAATTGCAAGCTTACAATTTAACCTTCTTATAGTATAAGTACGTTTTGTAACAAAAATTATGTAGTTAAAATATTGTGGACATAGGTAGTGGAATATTAAAAACAAATTCGTGTTAAACAAAAAGCAATGCTCACCCGTGGCTCGCTTAAAGCGCTCTCGTTTGAGCGAGCGGGAGGCACTCGCCGTCCTTACTAATGAGCGGCGACGTACTCCTGTTAACGTAAACGTACCTTAATCATTATTAACGCTTTTTATATTTACACCACCGCTTTCAAATACCTACGCTGAAATAAAATGCCATTTAATTTAAAATAACCTAAATTAATGACCTGCCCATACAAACTCAGATTGAATTATCTGAATGAATAGTTAAAACGGCCGCTATTATGAAAATAATGTACAGCTTTTAGAAAGGTATTTTAGTGGTTTTTATAATGTTATTATGTAAGATTATGAGGAATAGAAGTAGGTATTTATTTACGTATTGTCACAGTTTTTAACTTTTTATTTTAAAATATATAAGTTACCCAAATATGTGTTTAAAAAAGGTATTTTATATGTCCGCCTATGTTCTCACACGACCTGTTGTAAATTCACTCAGCATTTCATTTTACTATCCGCATTCGTTCAGAATTTATATCTGTGTAAATCGTAAAAAGAGGAAAAATTTATTGCGCTGCAGTATATCGTGGACAAAATGCGACGTCAATGCCTACACCGATAATATTCAAATTAACTCGTAAAAACATGCATGGCCATTTATATTACATAAATAAATACATTTTAATATTTACGTTACCTACATATCAATTAATGCATATTTTCTACACATATATTTTTCCATACTTAATAAAAAAGCAGTGTAAATTGACATATAAACTAAAACCGTATCAGTTTATCCTATCAGTTTTTTTTTCGGTTTAATCGAATTTTGACGTTACAATGAATATTTAACAATACCGTTGAAGAATAGAAAACTGACATTTGAGATAGAACAGGATTCTTTTACACATGAAAAGAATTTCCTAAACACATCTCGCAGGCATTCTCAATGTAAATAGGAGCTTTTCATCAAAGGCTCACAAAAAAGATACGGCACAATACAAGCATTGACGTATGAGAAAAAACCAAACATATCCCCGTTCCCCCTAACAAAGATGGATGCCGGGGGAGGGAATATTCGGAACTATTCCAATTTGTAAAGTTTCCTTACTGGAACTGCTGGCCGAGTGTGGTTCAAAAATGGTGACCGAAAAATGAATGTTGATTGATACTTAGCTTCTGCCACCAAACCAATTACAAACATCCATGCTATTGAATTACTACAACGAATAAGTAAAACAATTACCTGATTGTAACAATTAAAGTCTCATAAAGTCATATCGCTGGTTCTTTACAAATAAATACCTAGTTAAAGAACATTGTTTTTGCACCAACAACTTTTATTCTTCAAACACGCTTTGAACACGTTCCATTCGAGAAAATATTTTTTTTGCTAGCATTTGAACTATGCTAACATTTTTTGCTGTATAGGTTTCAACCTATAAAAATACAGTATCCCTATATTCGTATGGGTCTTGAAACAAATAAGATAAAAAATTCGCATAGCAATAAGCGGTTTTTAAACGCTGCTCCTTTTGTACTAAATTTATTTGTGCCTCCCTTATTTCAGTATAGCGAGCTTTATTAAATGGACTGATTAAAAAAGTTTTTGTCAGGCAGTAGTTTATAGGTCACAAAACAGGGCCGGATCCGACATACTCATATACAAATCACACTTTCGGGAGTGCGGTCCCGGAGCATTCGTATTTCATATTGATCCGCCAGATGGCGCCCGCTATTACTGCTTTGTCAACGAAATCAACCAGGAAGCACCAAGTAGGGCATGCTGACAACTGTTTGATCGGAAATCTGATTTGACCCATCCCATACAGGTCGGCTCTCATTTCGCAAACGTATTTATTACCTCGTCCATGCAAAATACGAAACATTTTGTATCTACTACACAGAACGTATTACTAGAATGAGAGAAAGTTTTAGATGAGCTTTTGCAACTAGTAAACGACATTAGTCCTCAAATAAGACAACCTTAGCGGTAATTTTTAAATACAATGTTGTTATTCAATCTAACATGATCAACGTAATCAATCGAAATTGTTGATTTGGATACTGTCATTAAAAAAGAATACTAGAGAAATTGTAATGAAATATATTGAAAGATTATTTCGAGACCTATTTATATTTTAAGTTTCAAGTTATGAAAATTAAAAATGGCGATCCAGATCCCGTTGAATTGGCTGTGTCTTCTAAAGATGTTAAAAAACTCTGGGTTCCCAAAAAAACTCTGTATAAGTTTTGCTAACCTCTTGTAAACACAAGTGGGCCCAACAGTCCAAATAATGTTCTATGCACTTTGTCCAAATTATGTTCTATATTCGTGTATGCAGTATGCTTGACACTAAACCGCCTCAGGAGGTTGCAGTGTGGTTGATCAGCCCACACCCCTTCAGCTAAGTGTTATATCAGCATGAAAGGACATTTAAAGGTGTTTTTTGTGGAATAAGTACCTACATTAAACAGCCTATTTTAAAATGATGTTATATGCGTTGAAACTGTCAATGTATAGACTGTAAGGAAATATAACACTAGCTAGTATGCATAGAAACTTCTATCCAATAGGTAACATTTCCTTCATTTCACGTTCACCATTAAATTAAATAGTTAGGTACCCAATAAAAAGCTTATTAACCAGCAACATAGAAATTCTTAACTGAAGCGAGATTGCTATTCTCGTTTCAAACTCCGTTGCACTAAGTTTAAATGGCAGCCTTAAAACAAGTCAATCAATTCCGCCTCGTAATACTTTGAACTTACTATTGCTATCGTTCGAACAAAATTAAGCTGTATTCCCTCGAAATAAGATCGACGAATGAATTTAAAGTTTTGACCGCTGTACTGACCGTCTGCGAGTTATTTCTGTTGGATACCGAGTCTTTTATTGAGAGCAAGTAGGATCGATTTCGCCAACAACGTCTGAAATGACTTTATCTTGCTTTTATTAACAAAAGATAAAATACTTTGAAATAAAAAGTTTGATGCTCTTTAAGCAGGAAATCTTGTTTTTTACCCAAAAATAAAATTCAAAAAATGATTTTAGATAAGATACAATCTGGTTATTCGCACAATCCATTAGCCCTTCATTTCTAAAGACGATTATGAAAATGTAGGTACTGAAACAACTAACGTCAATGTAAAAATAGATTGAAGCAATAATTATTTAAACCAACAATTAATCAGCACCGTAACAACATTCAGGATGTGTAACAAACAGCATTTGATTCAAATCCAGCCAATACCTTTAGGAATTGGAAATCAGCGGTCCAAAATAATTTGGGTGCCAAATATTACGGATTGTATCAGATTGTAGTTTCACAGAGAATCCTGTTATTAATGAAATATCATGAATATCATGCCGATTCAGCTGAGCAATCGGAATGGACTTAACATTTTCAGGTTTTATTAAAGGAAGTAGACGTCGACATAATATCAAAGTACGAGAATGAATTATGACAATTCATTTAAGGTTTTATTAAAATATATTTATGTTTATGAAACAAAAGCACGATAAATATTTTAATATAAACATATATTTTAATGTTTACAAACGAAGTTTTGTTTGGACGTTCCCAATACAAATAAATGTATAACAAAAAGAAAATCTATCCAGTTTTGAATTTGTCGTTGTAATTTATATTAATTAAAACAAGTTTGAGGGTAATAATGTGTTTCTTTGACTTTTCTTTTGAGGTAATTCGTTCTATTCAAAGGTAAATGTAGTAGGTACTATTCACAAAAGAACGACCAAATTCTACATATTACCTTTTTTTGCACCTTCATCGCATTTTTCCAGGAGGTGAGACCGAAATTTATGAGAGACCCAAAGCAATAAAGTTCGCTGTGGAAAATGAAAGAGTAAATCGAAATAAGTTTGTTTTATTTTTTCGCTTCAGTTTAAATAGATTTGCAAAAATGTCGTGTAGTGTCAGAGAATTTTAAAAGTAAGTTTTCATTTTGATTTTATACAATTTTTGCAAGGAAAAATGGAGCGTTTTACATAATATAGTCTTCTCTCTCTCACCTAGCTACTGAGTATTTCTTTCAGGTCGTCCTCCATATTTATAGCCTGTCTTATTATGAAGCCCAGAGGCTATATTTCTAGACTTAGGACACTAAGGTTATAACTTTTACTAGGGTTGGTTTAAACAATGTTGTAACTATTTTGTTATTTACAGTTGCAGTTTCAGCTCTGATTACAGTTACTGTAAACATCTAGAAATAAATAATTAAATTCATTTTTTTATTTTATTTGAACATCAAAAAGCACAGATTAACTAAAAATCAAATGATAGTGAAAGACAGCAATGTGATGGAATTAAGCCCTTTTACATTATAAAATTCATTATTTCGGTTGATTTTACGAACTAAACTTACCAATTACAAGATGAGCTTGTCGTTTGTGTCTTGTTATTTCTTCCAATAACAGCAGATTTTGGTTAAGTTCACTTTTAGAGCGACTTCTTCTGAAACAAGTAAAAGATAATATCTAAACATTTCTTTTCCTGAAGCTAAACTGTGGTGATGATCAAAAGGAATAAAATACACATTATTTTCCCGCAAGAATAATAGAAGCCTCCTATAGAATATAGTATATTATATGTAAACCATAGCAGTCTTCTTTATAGAAATAAGCTTGCAGATAACCATAGATTTCCGAGGTACTGCCGGAGCATAAACCAACTGTACTTTTACAGTCGGATGAGATATTAAACTACGTGACAGCTTAGTTGTGACTTGTGTGAGTTTCCCGAGATGTGATAAATTTATCATCCTGTTGCCTAATTAGCACATCTATTTTCAGTTTTTTTTGTAATAAATAAAACAGAGATAAATGTTAAAAAATGTTTTCTACAAATACCAATTTAACATTCATACCTTTTTTTTGGTTTTTGAATACTATTTCTGTCCATTTTGTACAAAATAAAAATATTATATATATGGATAACTCACGGAAATTGCCATCATCTAGGTAAAGATTTTGGGCTGACTACTCATAAAGCTAAGATAAAACTCCTGCTCAAATCTGGAATCAAGACTTAGACAACCTGTATCACCTCAACGGTGACAATTTTTTTTGACATATAATGAAGAAGCCAAAAGACGCAAATATGTGTCTTTTGGTAACAGTTACCTACACATTAAGTTTTGAGCCCTTTGATTTCGATGCTATGGGTGCTAGGGGTGCAAATTTTAGCATGTTTTTCCAATTTTTATTAGAAAATGTATTCATGACAGTAATGCTAGTGTGCATTTCACAGCATGAAAATACAACCTGTGCTCTTTACTTAAATTTGCAAGCTTTTATTTATATTATATTTCTTTCTATAATTCAAACAAACCCTATATGTATATTTAGAGTTGTGTAGTGATTATAAAGTGTTTATTTAGACATATATATACAAATTATGTAGAACAAAACGTAGCCGACCAGGCCTTTCATCGGGGTTCAATTAAATTACGTAGGCACTGAATGCAAAGCATCAATCCATACAGCGAAATTACAGGACTCACTGTATTCAAAACAGATGGAATTCATTACCTACACTTTCTCTGCTAGTTTCGAAATTTATTGCCAACATTTTTTATTGATGGTCTAAAGCTTTGGCCGATATTTTCAAATGAGATTGATTGGAATTTTATAACTAACTTCAAGTGAATTCGTCCCAAAAGAGTTTTATGTGAAATAAAATGTCTCTTATTTATTGCCTATGTTTTATCTACGTAACAAATAACAGACACATTACTCAACTGTTTATACCTGATTTAGTAACAAATATTGGCAAAACGTCGATAAAAAGAAAACTTGTTATCGACGGTAAAAGAATAAACAAAGCCAATAAATGCATTCGCATAAATTGAATAAATGATCTGATCAATGTCTGTACTTGCTGCGGAGCCGTAGTATCCGAGAATACAAATTTACTACGTATCATTCCGTAGTAATCCGTAGTAAAAATACAACTCCATTTAATACATACTATTTAATACGATATTTTAAACTTTGGTGTTACTAACAATAACTCATAAAAATCTATTTCCTAAACGAGTAACAAAAAAAAATTGTTTTGCTACGTTTGCCAAATGAGTTTAATAAATCGTTAAAAATAGTTTTCCTTAGCATTGAGGAAAAAGTCCCTAATTTAAACGTTTGTTTGATTTATAACAAGCGCTTTTAAAGAAAGAAAAACGTGAGAAAAGAAAACATAACGAACCACATAACATTTAAATTGGAGATTTATTAAAGAATTGAATATATTTAGGTACGACTTTCTGAGATAACAAGCAATGTCTTTATATTGGAGGAATATGCAAATTTAAAAAAGATGGCGGCCAATTTTTCAGGTTACCTAACCTCACATAAAAATCCCACATGGCTGCAGTACTCATGTTAAAAG
Source organism: Choreutis nemorana (assembly GCA_949316135.1). Lineage (NCBI taxonomy): Eukaryota > Metazoa > Arthropoda > Insecta > Lepidoptera > Choreutidae > Choreutis > Choreutis nemorana. The sequence goes on from OX438611.1 coordinate 4,111,442, forward strand.
ATTAGGGTCCAATGAGATTTTTTGATTAACTTAGAACTGATAGTCTGCAGCGGTAGTGTTACTGTAAGCGTATTCTATGTGCTTGAGTAGGTTGTTCCGGATTAAGCAACGTGATACCTTTAGCTTAACGAGTGCTTACTGAAACTGTTTATCCATAGATTAAGGAGCATCGCGACTACCTATCATTAATGCATGTGTTTATCATTATTCTGTACGTATACATGAATTTAATTTGCAAGTAAAATATAAGTAACTTTATATTTTTATTGATTCCATGGCACTCAAGCTCTGTCAGTCATTATTAGCCATTGCTAATAATCCTTTTCCTTCCTCCTTCCTTAACCAGAACCCAGAGACCGTAGAACCAACCTTAGTTTTTAAATCAACGTTCAAATTGTATGAAATTTTGACTAGCGCCGCAACGGATTTTAGGGAACTAGTCAAAATCTGATACAAATTTACGTTAATAAAGTTAACTTAAATGTGATTTAATTACATTTACAGGTGGTAGATCGTCTGGTTTGGTACCACCTTCCTTTCTATTTCTACCGTGAAGCTGTTCGCTGTGTTTCTGTTCGAAGGATTGGAGAGCCAATGTAATTACCGACATGAGAGGTATAACCTTACATGTCTCTATATGGGCATCGCTTAGGGGTTGCTCTTATGTTTCACGACATCGTCGTGTTAATACAAAGTGGTATCAATTTCCATCAGGTAAACCGCTTGCTTGTTTGCCCATGAAGTTGTATTAAACAATTTAAATATAGAGGTTAGTGCTACGTCACAGGTCTATTTTGGTTTGATGTTAGTACCAGAACAAAAATACATACATTTTACCAGAAGACTGCTTCTTGTAATAACATTTGACATTGAGCATAATATAGACCTGGTGTTATCCTAGTACTTTCTTAGTCCATGTTTTATAATAAGACTTGTGTTTACCACGAGTTTGGATTAATTGTTTACGCAAGATACAATATAAAACTATAGTGATTTGTACCAGCGTTCTTAACTCTTCATCTATCCAGTACAGGTACTTCACAGATATTCATACAAATGAGTGACTGCACTCGCTAGCGGCAAGGTAAACAATCTTGATAGACAAATCGCCCTGGCCAGATCGTTTAAAAGATACAAAGAGGTAAACTTTTATTCTCCGTGAAAGGTTTTGAGACAAGCTAATGTAAATAACGTGAAGTTTCCATGTCGAACAGTTGGAAGACGAACTCTGAGCCTGTACTTAGTCAAGTGATATAACTTTAGCAGAGTATTTACTACGCCGCCCGTGCGCCGCGCCGCCGTGGCAATTTATAAAAAGAAAAGTTTGCCCTCAACTCGGCAACGGCAATTGTTCAACTATTGATTCATGACTTCTAGTTTAGAATATAAGACATACCGGTTCATTATGAAAGTACATAGATTTTTAAGTAAATATTTTAACTAGTGATTCTTTCACTTTTATGAAATACATTTATAATATGGATATTTTGTTTCAAGTTGATACGGCTAGTATATTTGATTTGTAAAATCCTCAACAATCATAATATCAATACGTAAACATCGATCTTCTACGCACAAATTATAAATTGATTTATTCAGTCTCATCATAAACAACAAGAGCAAACGTTTCACTGAATAAATATTTATACTTACGTTTTACTATCGAAAAACAACAAGTCAGGATAAACGAGAAAAATAAGCTGTTATCAGAATTTCATAATGTTACATTCTTTATTGATTCTTTTCACTTAGCTCAATATTTATACAAGTAAAAAGCCAAACGAAGGTAACCAGTTACCTTTGGTTCATGTACTACATGGAGATGTATTATTGGCAACGCTTGTATATTGAACCTTTATGTTTGAGTTTCTTTGTTAATATTTACCTATTCTATGAAGTAACATATGTATGTAGGAAGGAAGTCTTCAAAAGTTAACAACCGATCTTTAATTAATATTTAGTATGGACTTCCGCAATGTACACTTTGTTATTAAAAAAACAAATAAGCAAGCAGGGTACATACATCCTTATGTAAAAACCTTAGGGTATATACATCCTTATATCCTTAGTATATTTGAACCTTACTTTTTCGCAGCAACACAGTCCTTTGCTTGAAATGGTTTGACACATTATGATCTGAATCTCGTATTCAGAAAAAGGTCTTAGGCAATTTCGGAACGAAAATTCTCGAATTCAAACATACCAATCGACAAAAGGAACTCTCACATTTCACATTGTTCTACAAATCGGCTCCTACCCGTTTGTTCAACAGATTTCTCAGTATAGTTTCATACGACGTACATTAATATTAATAATGCGGACATATCCTATTCTTTACTATTGAGATTGAAAAGTATCAGAACTTTTAGCAACTACTAAATTACGGGTAATTTATAAATAAGATTCTTAAATAAGAACAGTTTTCAAGCAAATTTCAACTGTTATACTCATAGAATTAATTAAAGTCATATAAAAACAGACAAATAGAAACTAATGAGTATAACAACAGAACAGAAACACTTAAATGAAGCCCAGGGCATCAGTGGGGCAGAGACAAAGGGACATAATGAGAAATATCAAGTTATACAAATAGTATTATAACGGGTCCACAGCTGTAGGTAACATTGTTTTATGTTAAGAAAGTCAAGAAGATCTGGTATAATTAAACACACCCAATTTAGATATTTGCTGAGCTCAAAGGCTGAAAATATTTGTTTTCGACACCTTTACACACTGAAAGTTACAAGTTGTTCTAGTTATACCTATATGATTTTATTTTAATGTTTTATTTATTCACAGCAGCGAAACAAATATGTATGCACAAAAACAATATAAACCTCAATACATTTGGTTTAAGAGCATGAATATTTTATATGTTCTTCGAAAAGATAAAAAATAGATACGTAGATGCGTAGTTGCATAAGGTATAACTATTACTGAAAGGCTTTTCTTTTCTTGTCTACTACTCAAAAAGATAACCCCGGTAACTCCTCAAGTTTAACTTAATCTCGTGTAAGCGGGAACATCTGTAGGGTAAATGGAGATAAAGTTGTCTGGGAATGAGTCGTGAAAATTAGGGTAAGAAGTGGGTCAAAGTCACCCCGGGTCGTCGGCCGACGCCGTCTAATTACGTAACAGCGGGTCGTCGCCACGCTCACCCTGTTACCGCATTTACAAGTGTCATCTACATCTAACAAATCCTCTTCGCGTCTTAACGCTCTTTGCGGAAGTCGATGACCTTATTTTATTTGAAGTTGTTAGGCATCGTTGGTGACCCTCTTTAATTTGATATCAATTGTTTCAACGTAATCTTTGATTATAAACCTGTCTAGATAGATTGTTCAAACGTAAACGTCAAAAAAATTATAATGTGACTGTTACAGTAAATATTATTTTCGCCCGGTTAATAGCACAATTGACATAGAAGTGTAACACGTATGATGTGGTGCATAAAAAGTACGAATTGTGCCTTAAAACTGTGCAAAATTATTGAGGAACTGAAAATACACTGAAAAAATTAGATATCATCGGCAAGTAAACTCTGTATAACTATATGTTACAGAGTGAATTAATTATACGAAGTTTGATTTTGTCCTAAAATCGGTAAAATTTGACCGTCATAGTTACAGTGTTGTCCTTCGAAATTAAACTTTCCCCACTTATGAATCAACAATTTTTTTTATTGTTAGGTTTAGAGGTATAGGTTACGAACTTATTGCTTTGTAAAAACGAGGTTAATTTTTTTTCTGTCAACATTGATTGAAATGGTCGTTATTTATTTTACAATTATTGTATTTGCTTTCCAAATTGATATACGAGTCTCCCCTTGGATATTAAACTTAATTTTTGTTGTATATCCTGTGTTTTTAAATAATCAATGTAACAAAAAATTTTAAAGATAATTATTAAAATCAATTTTAATTTAATAATTTTTTCGCATACACAATGGAAAATATTCGAAAACTATCATCACTCGGCATGCTTGTAGGACATAAGACGACACGTCTACTTGTGTGGGTATTACGCACACTAGCCAAATGAACTGTCGTCTAGTTTGCGATTGTTGCTTGAGACTATCTATAATCAAAGAACGTAATAATCGGAATATTTATTTGTTGGTATTTGTATCATTCCTTAATAATCAGCAAAACCTGAGGCCTAAAAAGACTAAGAATGTTTTATATTACTAAATTTTGTCTGTTTTTATGTTCATTGAGTTAGTAAAAGTATATAGATTCAAAGGACTATTTACGTATGCAGGTAAATAGTTTACTGTTCCTTAGTGTATATAGTTAATAGAACTAAGATGGTGAAAAGCAGTAGACTTAAAATAAAACTGAAATCTTCCCACTTACTACGATTATTATTATATACCCAAATTTAATATACACAGCCACACAGAGGTGTACTTACGTTTCATCACGTAAAGCAGAGTCGATGCTTGCGCCCCCTCGCTCCGATTCATATTTCCTTTTGATTGGTCCTGTAGCACCTGCACAAAGGCATGAAACAAATAAAAACTCTTCGTATAAAATAATCTACGAAAATACAAAACCGATTCCAATGGACTTCAGTAAATGAGTAAGTAATTAGTGTGTTAGTTCGAGCCTGAAATACAGCGTTTTTTCAACGCGATAGGTAGCTCTCTGATTGAGACCTAAAAAAAATTACTCGAGGGAAGCTGAGAGGTATCAATAGAAATAATTACAAAAACGAAAGCTCACCTCATTGACTGAATAAAACAAACATCTTTGTTTTTTCGTTTTTAATGTAGCTAAATATAAAAAGAAATATGGCATTGCAAATACTAGTAAAATAATAGGTAACATTCTCACAAACCTAATTTTTATTTAATAAATCTTTTGTGCGAATCGAAACTATTCCGGACAAACGACCCCGTCTGACCTATATTCTAATTTCACTGGCGTAGACCGTCTAGCTAGCTGTTGGCGAGTTCCGTGGTCTACGTCCTCGGTTCCATATTTTATTTACAGCCGTTCTAATAGTATATCATAGGTAACATTCAGAGCAATCAATTTTATTCAATGAAAAACATACAGCCGAGGCCGGTGCATTTGTATCATAATATACAAGGAAGCTAACTATCCACTGTTTTGCTGAGGAAACGTACAGAAGATGTAGTTTCTAGAAGAAGAGATAAGTGTTTATTAAAATTCAATCGTCTACCTACACTGCTGGCGAATTTATCTTCACTACACTACTTTGTTGCTGCAACTAGGGTGAGTCGAGTTGCTACCTTGGCCATTAAAACACATGCGGAAAATATGGATTTAAAAATATATTGCAAGCGAGACTCTCTCGCCATGTGTTTTTATCGCCAAGCGAGCAACTCGACTCGCATTCTATGTATTTGGTAGCTAGTGGACGTTAGTAATACCAAAGGAATTATAAACAAGTCATCGACTCCTTAAGAACTTTTAAACCCTTTGAAGAAATCAATGCAATGTAGTCACTTGGGAAAACTCTGCCAGGCATATTAAATACGAATCGCTGCCTGTTCACACTGCTGTTGAGAACTCTCTCTATTAGTTTGACGCAACGACAAGATTGTAAAAGATATAAGTCGAAGTGAAGCTCGCTTTCGCTCGCACTGGGCGTGACTCTCACTGGGTATAAACGCATACCAGCCGCCTTTTACTACTCTGTTTTACCAAAGTGTGTTACGAGTAGTTACGTTTAGCCATCGCACGCTCCTTAAAGCCCAGCGACAAAACTACTGGAGCTACACACTAGCTTCTCACTTCTTGTTGCTCACTCATCGTTGGCTATGGGACAAGTACATTAAATATAAGGCGCTTAAGATTAGGAAAATTAAAGATAAACTTATATTCAAAAGTAATTAGATATGTTTTATCAAATCTTGTATAAAAATCTAAAACTTTTTGGGCCATTTATAAACATTTTATTATTTATACTCGTATTTGTTCATCATTCCCTGAAAATAAGGACTAGTTTAATTAGACTAGACAAAACAAAAAGTTTAACAAATTTGTATTCTAATCCATAAACATATGCAAATACTAATTATCAATTACGACCCAAGCGTATTACATTACGAGTGCTACTTAAAAGTATTATTTCCTTTGAACAAATATGATTAAAAAGCTGGGCGTTTTACTGACAATTAATGAAATGAAACAACATCTGTATCTATTTCGATGTATTTCCCCTAATGGAGTGTTTATTCCGAAAATGCTTTGAAAAATTTCATTTGTTCCAGGGTAGATACCTGATAGAGGGGTAATTTTTTAATAAATTTTAACCCACTATAAGATTTATAGAATAGGCTCTATGGAAATATTCTGCTATTTGACTCTATTTAAAGACGAATAAAAAAAAAAATGAGCCCTTAGAACCATACAAAATATTGTATAATTCAGTAAATTACACGCAGTTTATTTATTTAATGACTAATAAAGCTGTCCCATCAAACGTTCCATGCTTATCACGAACGAAATTAGCTTTTGGAGGTTAAAGTCGAAACCTTTGACAAGAAAGCGCATCTGATAACGCCTTTGCAACTCCTCATCACATGAAAAGTGTAAATACTCCTTATATAACTGAATACGACTTGCCGGATATAAGAGGATTTCTTAACGTGCCATTTTTAAAGTTAATGACAATGAAAGGGCAGTTCCTGTTTATATTTTCGGGCGTGCCCAATAAAATCAATACTGCGAACTTTCCAGAGCAGTGACCTAGCACGACTGCATACTATTTGTAGTGTGAAATAAATTTAACCGGAGCCTCGGATTCGCGACACATTCGTGCCGGTTCGGGCGCAACGTGGCGCGAAGCGGCGAAGCGTGCCCAGTGGAAAAACAACCAAACAAATTACGTAGGCTTGATTAGACCACGCTCGCTTTTGTACTACTCCTATATCCTAGTCCAACTCGAATTCATATCAACTCGCTAAAACTACAAAACGAACGAGTTTAAAAATCCGGCAACTGAAACGCTTCTGTACATTGTTGTTCATCGTCCAGCGGGAATATTGAATACAAAAAATATTTGTCGTATTTATCGATACGACAAATTATATTTGAAAAGGATTTCAAAAGCAGTTCGGCGTTGAGACCTATACTCAATATTATTTTTTTTGAAACGTAGTTTCATTTAACCTTTATTGAATCGTTAATACAATACAATTCGTATTTCTATTTTACGTACTTCCACAATTTCAAAATCAATAAGTTTTCTTTTGGTGAATTGATTACTTTTAAACGAGGTGTATTAAAATTATAATTTTGCGTTTTAATATCTATTAACATAAGTTTTTTGCAAAAAATTTAATAATACCAAACCGTATTATAAAATATTTGTCAATATTTTGTTTTTGGTGTTGTTTATCGAGTAAACAAATAGCCCAGTCAGAACAAGATCAAATCAGCTGTCAAGTCAATACATGGAATTGATATCGGCCACACCGTTTAGAAGGCTTGTTTTCATATATATGCAAACATATATACACATAGACAGAAGCTGCATTTATTAATTCTTCTTTTATTACGTGAAAAAAACGCTAAGAGATGGGTAAAAATTAAATAAAATACCAATGCAAATTAAAACCGAAAAACAAAATTGATTAGTTATAAAATTTTGGTCCCCGTTACTGATACTACCAATAATTAATCTATAACTTGGATGTTAACGCAATAATTGTTTTAGTTGACGGTATTTCTAATATATATTGTAAAAAATACAAAATGTATAAATATCGTTGTGTTTTTATAAAATTAGGTGTATCAGTATTTGTCTAAGGGGGCAAAAATACCACTTTCTGCAAGCGCTTACGTTAACAGAAAATAAAACATATGAACATTACATTACAATTACGTAACTTGAGCGCTAGAAAATGTTATTTCCATTGCAGAAAGTGGTATTTGCCTAAGGGGGTTGGTGTGAACTTTAAATCAAACTAAACCGTCTACGAAACAAACGAAAGCACGAAGTAATGAAAATAATTTTCATACTTTCCGGATATATCTCGTAAAACAGTCTTACAACTGACGTAGACCACTTTGTGGACGATAAAAAAATCTGAATGCGCCCACTCGTATTTCTATGCCTGTCCTGAGTCCTGCCCGAGACAAAGGGCTCAAATTACAATCTTGCTTTTAAATGCGGGATGAATTGCAATGTCGTATCCTCTCAAAGCTTTGCAAAACATCCGTGGGATGCTCTGGAATGTCTGTGTTGGTATTGTGCTAAAGTTGTTTGTTGTAGTGGGCGTCTCTTTTAGTATAAATTTAATTTAAATTTTAAAAGGAAAATACTCCAAGGTTATCAAACCATTAAGACTAGTTTGTTGTTCCAATAAATCTCAGAGGCTAAGTGTCGAGAGCTAAATAGTTTGTGTCCTTGGGGAATATCAGTACTAATCGCTACTCGATACCTCCCTGGCGCTTGCATGATCGGAATATTTGGCTCTGGCTCAAGCGGACTTTAAACCCAGAAAAGATACAAGAGCAACAACCTTTCGGATATATATCATCATTTCCTCACCGGAAGTAACTTAATAGAAAGAACTGATTTAAAAATCTTACTATCAAGTTTTACCGGATGCCCACGACGAGAGTTTAAAAAATGCAGCAACTCTCTTTGAAAAGTCGGCTTCTTTCCATTTGTGGAATGTGTAGCCATGAGACAAAACCCCTGGGAATTACTCTCTTGTTCTTCAAATACGAGCGCAATATCTCTCCTTTGAGACTAGAAAACTCATAAACAGGCAACACTGAGACGCGTTGCGTTTGCATTTCTCTTTGGGGTTCCGTACTCGCTAGAAAAACGAAACAATTCGGAACACGTTGTCTATGACACTGACTGTCACCTAGCATAAGTTTTTCATAAATGGGTTATACTCGTAGACTTAGATTATTAATTGGCAACGAGGCGCTCCTACCTCGTAAATTATAATCAATAGAAATTTGGAATAATAGGTAATTTATTGAAAATCCGAAACTTTTTTTTGTAGAGCATCTTTTAAAGAACACCATTTAAATCACATAAAAATTAATTTTACATATAAGGAAATGAAAGTATTTATAATATTTCAGAACATTGTTTTTTTTAATGTATTTCTTTTAACGGCTTTGGTTATAGTACCATACTGCCAAATCATCAGTAGTTATAGTACCATACTGCCAAATCATCAGTAGTTACAATTTCTTCATACAAGGATATCTTCAGTAAAGTGTCATGTTTATATCAGTCGAGGTTCAAATTTCTTCTATTGTTGTTGTGATATAATTATAAATATTTTTATAAGTACTTAAATTTTGTAATAAAGATGGCAAAAGGCGGGGGATGTCTTCATTTTTATAGATCTTTATTAAACCATCTATCAAAATCATCCTTTCAATATGGAATGCAGGACATTGTAATATTAAATGATCAAGTGTTGCAATATCTGTATTGCAATATGAACACATGTCTGATCTAATCAATTTAATTCGTTTCAAATGGGTCAGGAAGCGTCCATGACCAAATCGCAATCCAAATTGTCTGGATTTTCGTACAAATATTCTCTGATGTTGGTTATGTACAAATTATTCTTATAGGTGATATTAACATTTTCGAGACTCAAGGAATCGGTAGCAATTAGGAAACAATGCGTATCATTAATTCCTCTTAAATATTACAGTGCAGAGAATATAGCATACGCTTCTGCTGTAAATATCGACGTGTTGTTATCCATTGTAAAACATCGTCCGAATTTTGATGTGGAATCGTAATATACTGCTTCAGTAGATTCTTTTGTTTTCGATCCATCTGTATATATTCTTTGATATTCTTTCATTTGACTGTTTACAAAATTCACAAACTCCTCGTTATTGGATACTCTTTTCCTACAGATATTAACTTTAAAAGTTTGATTTCTAAAGAACTAAAATCCCAGTGGGTTTTTATGGTCTATGCATTTACAAATGTTTTTGAGATCGCTTAAATTTTCGCCTTGTAACATATAATTATTCATGTACAAATATAAATATTCTGTCGTAACTAAATGTTTACAAAATAATTTTTCAGTCAAGTACCTAATCCTTGCATGAATAGGAGGTATACCTGCTTCTACCTCCAGGGAATTCATTGGAGTAGAGCAAAAGGCTCCTGTTATGATACGTAATCCATTATTTTGTATTACTTCTAGCTTTTTATTCAAATAGCGATAGATATACTTCCCATAGATGATCAAACCACAACAAAACAAACAACACAACACGCAACAACAACACAACACACACAATATACAATATTTCAACTAAAGTGGGGAGATCAACACTGTCGAAGGCAGCGCTAACATCCAAAAAGATACTAACTAAATAACTAAGATATGTTTCTTGTACATCCTATATACACCGCACCTTATACATGGCATAGTACTGCGACCCTTTCTAAAACCAAATTGATTTGGCGGAATGATCAATCTAGATTCTGCGTAAGTTTCTAATCGTAAAGTAATATTTTCCCTATACATGAAGTGAGTGACACCACAAATTATTGAAAGTACTTAGCAAAATTAACTTAGGTACTAAGCTTATGCAAGCGTTTAATTAATATGTAAGGCTAATCGGCTTACCCTAGAGATGAACCTTTTCTACTATTTAAAGATAAATTAAATTCTTCTACAGAAAAAGGAGCTATCAAATGTTTATTAATTTCATTAAACTTAAAAAAACAGTTCAATTGATTTGTGCTTTCTGTTTATTGGTCTGGAGCAATCTTTTTTAAAAATCCTGCTATAAAACTATCATCTCTATGTATAGAAGTAAAATTTTTACGATTAAATTTTTTTGCAAATTTCCAGACTTCACCAATGGGTGTATTTCTATTAAAAGATGAACACAGTTTTTGCCAGCTCAACTTTTTTTGTTGCTTAATAATTTGTTTTTTGGTAGCGTCTAATTTTTATACAGTATATAGTTTTCAATAGACGGATAACGTCTATACATAAATAATGCTAACTTGCTTTCTTTTACAGCTTTGGGACAATTTTCATTCCACCAAGGTACCAATGTAAATACAACCCGGTACACCAATACAAGCCGGTAGGCTTCTATTGTTTGTGAATCTCATTCATACTTTTTTATAAACAGGAATAAATTAATTTTTCAAATTATTAAGCAAGAATCAAAAGCCTTCAAATTCATTGATTAAGTTTTTTGATTTAATTTTATATGCACTCCTTTTATATAAATATTTTTCATAACACGACGCATATTCATATGTTTTATATGAAATATCTAATTTAATGACAGTAGGAAAGTGATAACTACCAAAAGTGTCTTCAGAAAATAATAATAATAATATTGTAATATTTCGTTATTTGTCCCCGCTGCGTTACCCCATTACCTACATCTTTTTTCTTTTCACTGATTTTTGACAACGGAATAATGCTTCCATTTATATGCTTCTCCTCATGTTTCCTCTTTTCCTTTAATTGCTTTCAACCAAACAATAGCATAGCAAACAATACGTAGTAAAAAAAAAAAACATCTATGTTTTTATTGTATTTACTACATTTTAAGCACATGTTTATGTCAAAACAAAAGTTTGCTAAGTTAGAAGTTTGCCATGTTTTACCATAATTTCTAGTCAATTACACAATTTTGATCCCAAACGAAATATTGTTATCATAACCCAAAACACAATACCTAATTTCATAAGGTAAAGTTTTTAATTTTTAAAAACTTTACCTTATGAAATTAGGTATTGTTTTGACTTGTACCCTTTGTTTTGACTTCACGTGCTATAAACTCGACCGCCTGAGCTTTGCTTGAGAAAACAACGAACACTTTCATATTAAAAATGATCCCGATTTTGTTTCAAGACTGATTTAAAAACATTTCTTAGCTCATTAGCTGACATTCCCTTTAAACAAACTAGGTATCTACCTTACTGCGTTATAAGACATACTGTCTGCGAGATTTCGTGATTTAATCAGTGAGTGGTATTTTGCGATAGACATATAAATTGACAATGTGTTTGGCTATTACTAAAACGTCTGTAAGTGATATATGTATTCGTTGTTTTCTATTGTAGAGGCAAGTTGTGGCACGTAGCACAATGAAAAACGAAGTGTCGGTTTCGTGTACATTCCTCATTTATTCCAGAAATGGAGACAAAGGGGATGAAATTGCGGGGATCTTGAGAGCCGCGACCATTCACTTGATGCGACACAAACAACATGTTTTATGACAACACATTACAAATAATGTGCAAATTTAGCTTGGAATCCGCCTCTTTTAGAAAGTAGAATGCTGACGAATTGTTTATTTTAGTTCTAATTTAAAAATTGATATAATTATAAAATTAGATTATTTCAAGTTTTCTATAATCTGCCTTTTTATTTAAATACCTGCTTAAAGATTTGAAAGTAGTTTAATTGACTTTCAAAATGATGGTCATTATTTATTTATTATTATAAATAGTACCTGTTAAAACTAATAAAAATGTAAGTGTTAGTATTTTACTAGGTATTAGATACTGGGTGTTTTCTTTTTAACCTTCTGAGTTACACAGGGACAAGTTTTATTGCGTGATCATTCACTCGCGAGTAATCATTTTTATAAAGTTCAGATTGAAGTTGCAGTTCCAACATTATGATGAGGTATTTGTATATAAGCCCTGTTTTTATAATTAAAGTATGCGTTAATTATTAAGCAAAAGTTTAATATAGAATTTTTAACCCCCTTTTGTTCAATTTGAAGCGATATATTTTTTAATAATTATCAAAATAATACCGTAAATGGTTCGAGCGAATAAAGTAATCCTAGAAACGTAATAATTTATTATATGTGTTTATATGAAATAATAGGAAGATTCAATTATTAACTGATATTCTTATTAAATACAGTAGGTGCAATATTTACCTGTGAGTAGAGATCCTTCCGCGGCTAATGCATCTCCGCTGACGTTAACTAGCAAACTTGAGCTGTAAATAAAAAAACTTTTCTCTACATTATGACACAAAGTATGTCTCTTAGATTAAGTTGTTAAGAATATTGCTATTGTTACAGATATTTATATAACCATTAAAATTGTTGTATGTTTAAATCTTCAAATGTAATAATTTACTAGTTAAATAACCCAACCTTTTGACTTCATAGTCGGGTAACAATAAGGTAAATAATAATAATAATCGTTATTATTATTGTGTTCAAATTATTTTAAAGCAGTCATTTAGAATGTATTTGTATTTAATGGTTAAAATTTAAAGTAGTAAGTAAGTAAAAATTGTAAGAGTACTAGCTTTATTTCTACTTTACGATTTCTCGGAAAAACGATAAACATTTCACTATAAACTATTATCGTTATCCCGCAATAGCGCACCAACACTAGAATGTACTTATGGCTTATTATGTGTGTTTTTTTAACATCACCTATCCCTTTATTTCCTATTACTCGATAACATTCAACGAACAATCTCAAAAGGAACCAGTTTTTTTGTAGTACAAAATATTAAATGGGTGTCAAATGTTTTGTTGTAGCTGTTTAATAATTGTAGTTATCCTTAAATATAATTTATTATTGAGATCCGAATATCTTGCTATTGACATCAAATAACAGTAATATAGTGGTATAAATCAGACATCAGTAACTTTTCCCTACAGACGAAAATAAACAAAACAAAAAATACATATAATAACAATAAAAATAGTGGAGGCGCGAGTAAAAGACTCACCTGATATTATTACGTAACTTGTTTTCCCTGACATCAGATTCCCCGTATTGCATTAGCATATCATTATGAAAATGTCTGGAGACGGCACGGTGTCGGGTGCTTTGTGAAGACCCTGGGAAAAGTCAAAAGAAAAATCAATTACCTCACAATTTGCCCTTTGATAAACAAGGCGAATTCGATATTTTATTGTTTTGTTGCAGTTCTTATTTTTTGAATAAAGTGATGGCTGCAAAAAGATGACATAAACAGAATAGATGCGACGGAAGGTGATTAAAAGTTTAGTTACTAACTAAAATGGTAGTTGAATTGGTTGTTTTATGATAAATACAAAACCAACATAATTTATATCCAATCATCATCTCAATATAGGGTGTGTCTCATAAATCTATAATCCCTTTTCAATTAACTTGAAAATGACGTGGTATTTTTTCAGTGCAATATAGGATAATCCCTTGAATCGGCTTTTGTTACTCTCATTTTCGATTGCAATTAAATTTCGGTCGAATCGATTCACGGGGATCTCCTGTCCCAGACCGAAGTGTTCGACAAATAGCTGGCTCCAATAAACTCCAATTTATACTCTTCACGTAATGAGATACGTACCCAAACGAGTAAGGTTTTAGGGTTCCCTGGAAATATGTTATTGGGAACAGGAGTTGATAGATCGAGGCTATCTATTTGCTTAGTTATGGGATGAATCCCAGTGCTATTGTTAAGAGTGTAATCTAATCGAATTGTTTGATGATAGGTTTAAAACTTGACCTTCTGAATTCGGGTTAATCTATTAACCAACACATTTTTTTATTGTACGCCGTTTCTTGATTATACTGTACAGGGAGCAGATAAGTACGTTTAATATTTTAAGTAAAAGTTTACTTTATAATTAAACAAGACGAGGTTAAAAAGAAAGCTTATAATCTTTTATTTTCTATGCCCAATTAATTATATTTTATTATACTGGTAATTGTACATTGACTTTTTGTCTCTTTTATTACAGTCATTACAAAATATAGAATCCTTTTCATAATTTCAAATAGTTGGCTGAATAAAATACTCTTCTGAAACCTTTTTTTAATTCCAAACCCAATAGTCTGTACTTGACCTGCACTCGGCGTTCCTTTTACCGCATTATTTGTTGAAATGCTCTTTAATTTCCACGCGGCTGTGTAATTTTGCGCAGTGAACGAAAAATGCTTGTACTTTTAAGTCTCAACTATAATAAAACGTTATAACATCTTCACGATAATGACATTCGCAATTTGCAATGAAAGTTATAGTGATCGTAACTCGTTCCGCCATTTTGTTTTTTCTTTTCCTTTTATTTTGTTTGAGTAAAGCTTTTATGTTATTTAGTTATTATCTGCGTGTTTAAAGAATTAACAAACTCTCAATTGTAACGTTACACTATAACTTATAATGCGTTTTAAAACAATTTGAAATTTTGAAATGTCAATTTAAAAGAGGCACTTTGACGTTTTCAATTCGAATATTTCTTATTATATATCAATAATAATCTATTTTTTTATGATAACACTGATATTCTTGAATCGATAACGTTCTCTATTTTTTTTCTATATTGACAAAGAAGAGATATTTTATTTCATAACCATGCAGAAAAAAATCTGCTTAGTTATTTTCATTTGACTACAAATATTTACATAGAGCAATAAAAATAACATACCCTCAAACGTTGTCTCGTAGCTACGAAACTTGCTTCTGAAAACAAAATTCTAATTAAAACACTTAAACAGTCAACATGGTATGGTAGTTGACGACACTTTTAAAACATTTCTAACCATTGATCTTGATGATCACTATTGTAATGTGGTTGTCTATTAGTTTAGTATTAGTCAGTTACAAAAAAAGACCCTTATATACTTTTGAATGACAACTTAAGTGTAATAGGAATTTCATTTAAAAGCACCAAGTGTGAACATTAAATATTTAACAAAAAAAGTCAAAAGTATTATACCCAATTAGTCTCATTAAAAACTTTTGTACCTTAACCACAACTTAGTCTACTTATTTATGAAATATATTATACACGTTTATAAATGTAAATTCAGACTACAAATGCACGGCGTCGTTCATTCGTGTTTTTTTTATTCATCACATCTACTTTACAATACACCTATTAATATATTGTCTTCTTTAAATAATTGAAAAACAAAAACGTAATGTGTCGTTTATAAGCAAAGTTTTGCAAAGCTGCTTTTCATGTTCCAATTTCGACTATACAAAAGTATTTATTAATCTATTTAATTAATGTTTTCATTTTTAATTTTGACCCTGTAGCGCTTTTAAAATTGCTCTTCTGAAAAGAGAATGACTATTTTTATTTTAGTTTTTTTTTTAATTTGTGCAAGAGTAAGATTAAATTATGTTGTCAAATTAATTAAAGTATATGCCTGTAGTATTGGATTAGTGGGCTAACACTAAGCCTGTATTGATTGAAATTGCGTTTCAAAGTAAAAGAGAACAAGTGAAACACGACTACGTTCGGATTATCTGCTTCTATCCGTCTGTCACCGGAGCATGTCGTAACGAATACCTAACTCGGATTACAGTTTTTCTCATTTTCAAATAAGAGCACCCCCCTCCCCCCACAATGATTTAAACCAAAATAACTTTTCCGGATTTTTGATTACATATTTGATATGTATTTTATTATTAAGATTGTGAATTGACTATCGCAGAATATTTTTACAGCGCACTAGCTTTAACCCGCGGCTTTTCGACTGTCAAATTTGGGCTAACGCTGATGTACCTTCAAAAAGGCCTAAAACCTTCCATACAAACTTTCAACCCGTATTCCACCCCATTTAAAGTCATAAAAACAACACCTGTGAAAAAATTCAGCTTTCTAGGTCCAAGGGATTAAGTTGGGCATTTATGGGTCAGAGAGTCAGGCCTTCTCTTTTTGAATATTTATCAGAGTCCTTAATATTCTCACAGTAATTAAGTTTTTTTTAACTCAATTAATAGCAAAAACCTTCGATATTTAAAGATTTATGTCGCTTACCGTATCAGTCACCATTCAATGAATTAACTACAGTTTATTGACATATATATGTAGGTTACAGATCTCCGACTGATAAAACACATTCTTTTGTACACAACATCGAATGATAAATAGATAAAGAAGACTCCATTTCATTAAAATAAAACTAAAAATCTCTAATACTCAATTTTTATGAGAGGTTGAACAAATATCTTTAAGAAATAATGGAAAGTAAGTAGAGAGAAGTGAGTTTGCGATAGGCCAACGCGTACAATAGAAACTTGAAAGTGCTTGAGATCACCCACGAGGCCCGGCGTCACTTACACTTTACTAACTATACTGGCTTTTTTTGTGTATGTGTGCTTTACTTCCCCCTATAAAAAGTATCAAGGCATTTTCTTTGAAAGTTTCATATTTTAATATTGGGATGAGAAAACTAAATAAATTCACATCAAAGCACAACCTTTTCTATTGAAACAATACTTTATTCCTTTTTTTCATAGATTTGACTGAAAAGGTTTCATTTTGCCTTTTTTATTTCTACGTGTATAGAAACAGTGAATAAACCCCTTACATCAAAGTTCCCAAAACTTTTTCTTTTTCGTACAAGTAATATTTAACCATTTGTTAAAGATTTGCTTCACTCTGAAATTGATCTGCTTGGGCTTTCTTTCCAGTATACCTTTAAACTGACATTGAGCCGATACTCAACGGACTTTGCCGTTACAAGTTGCTTTTACAAAGACTACATTGTTATTCTAAGAACACGGTACAACTCCTAGTGCCTTTAGCTACTAGCAAATGTAAGAAAAGGATTAAAGCCCGCCATTTTGTTTCTTTTTGTGCAAACATTAACATTAAACTTAAAACTACTAAACTTGAGTTGTTTTAATTACAACAATTGTGTTGTTGTGGCTACCATATGATTATATTCTGCAATTTGTTACTTCATTCCCTGGATAATGCTTTTTTGCTTCGAAAATTACTTATTAAATTCGTTATCGTTTGTCTTTGTTAGGCTGGGTTTGCTTTTTTTATTATTATTGGTTTTTGTATTAGAAACTAGTATTTTGTATCAAAACAGACTAAGTGAAACTATGATCAACCCCCTAAGTATAAACCCTCTCACCCTCCCACAATATACCCAGTGTAAATTTATTTTGCGATGAAAACACTAATTAGGGAAGCATTTCGCGGTTTTACCCTCTATCAGAGAGCGGTTTAAATTTAATACACGATAAAAACTTCACTTTAACATGTCTAAATTAATACCCACTAAAAGATAATATTACCGAAATAACAAAGTTCAACAAATAAGTTCCGTACCCAGAGGGTAAAAAACGGGACCCTATTGCTAAGACTTTGTAATACGTCTGTCCGTCCGTCTAGAAAATTGAAATTTCCACAGAATGTCTATTTATGTTGCCGCTACAACAACAAATACTATAAACATAAAGAAATAAAAAATAAAGGTGGCTCCCATACAAGAAACGTGATATTTTCGACATTTTTTGTTTGCTCTCTTATGAAATGATGCAAAAAGTATATAATGTTTAATCTTACAAGGTGATACGGAACCCGCCATATGTGAGTCCGACTCACACTTGACTGGTTTTTGACTTATTATTTGATATCTATACAGCTTAGATTAATGATCGGTCTCCTCTGGCAACTATCAATCATTAATCTATGGTAAATGGATCATACTTATATTTGCATCAAAGTAATTTTTATGAGTTATAATTATTTAATATAATCTCAAAGAAGCTGTATGATCCAATGCCTGATAAATAATTTAAATGTCGACTATTGATAACACAACAACTGTGGTTACACTTACGCTTTGCTGAATCTACACAACTAAGATCGACATTGCCTTACAAGCCCTCAACTCCTGATGCAAAGTCGATCTTAATAACAAACAAATACAATAGATTTTAGTAACGTCTCATTTTCTGACTGCCTGTATTATTTTCTGTTAGGCAGCCAAAACATTTAGCGTTTGGATTTTTTTTTCTATTTGAATATTTGTACGCCTGCATGCAGGGGTTTTTTTTATTGAACTATAACGTAAATATGTAACGGTTGTATGTCAACAATCGAACATTAAAAAACGTTCAAAAACACTAGCAGGTTGACATCCTAAGTGTTACGAACGCCAAAAATCTCATTTATAACCGTTTATTTTCAGTGAAATCATTTATAAGAGCTCTGTTTTAACTACGCAATTTTATTACAAAACTTGTCCATTATAATTTGTTATTCTTTACAAAAAAAACTTATGATATGATTTCAAACGACGTTTAAAGTCAATTTTTAAGTGATGATAATTAATAAACTTAGTTTCAGGCCCTTGGATACCAGAGGTTTAAAAATTCTGAGTACTTCTAATTACTTAAAAAGAGCTAAAATGTTCTGTCTGCTACGGAATTATTAAAATAGCTTTGAATTAAAATGTATGAACCTAATGACGTACACAAAACACACACATGTACACAATTAAATCAATTGTTTGTAATTTTATGATGAATACGTTTTAATTTTTCCAACATCATCCATCACCATCACGTTATAATATTGCTACATATTTACGTAACAATTTTTGCATCTTCCCGTGGGTCGGTAATTTGTCATTGTGTTAGAGTTTTCATTTTGTACTTTTTAAAATTAAAAAATGGCGAATAACTATATACAGAAAAGTATCATATATTTTTTCTTTATAGGTTTTTATAACTAAATGAATGCATAAGTTGCTACGTAACACCGTAGCCTATAAGATTTACACTTGTATTAACACTCGTTTCTACCCATGATTTAGACCGCGTTGTTTTAGAAAACATATGAATTCACATTTGTAATATTTGTAATAGTAATAGAAAACGTCTCACACTTAATACTGCCAGTATTGTAATGTTTTATAATGTACATTTTCAGCAACAAGTCATCAACAACAATGTTACTAGTTACGAATATTGCATTAAATATATGATTACAACAGAGCAATTAGTCGCCATGCTTTACTAACAAATGGCAACGAGTTTGATTTATCGTTGTATTCTCAAAATAAAAACGGGATGAATCTGCAAGACGTGTAGCACAGGGGCGTCATAAACTTGAATATATGAGGCCATTAGCCCTCGCGGTGATCAATCATTGCACCCGGACCACAAAGTAACAAATGCTTTATTTATTTACCTATACTGTTATAACTCCCTTTTTCATCCTAACACAAATTTTTATTATACCCTGTATAAAAGAAAATTCTATTTCACCTTACTACTTATAATAAATAACAAGTTCTATATTAAATTGATTTTAACAAAACAATGAAAAACAATTATTATTTTAAGATAAACAATACCTCCTCCGATATTCTCTGAAGGTAGCTCTATCGAGTACCAAACGCTGCCCAAGGCATTTATCTCCAGTAATAAAGAGGAGAAATAACAAAAAAAATCTATATAAGGGTTTAAAGCAACAATGAAAAATACGTACCGTTTTACTGAGGGGGTGGCCGGCGGTGAGGGTGGGGGTTGACCCAAACAATGGAGGCCGGTGAGCAGTGCTGCAGGGAAAAAAAACGTATGAACCAGCAATTATTGACGTCAGCATTCGAAGTACGGAGTTACGCTACTTACACTCACGTTTACAACTGACCGTTACATTCCTTAAGCTTGAAACACACTACCGGTTCGATTGGTTTCATACATTTAGTATTTAAATACAATACTCAGACACAAAACACTACATATCATCTAAATATATTAAATGTTCTAAACAATAGGTATGATTCCGACCCATCACGACACAGTAGTGTGTTTCTATCTTAACAGTTTGTCTACATTAGTTCCTTTTTTTACTAGTAAGGTGGCAAACAGGCTCGCCTGCTGGTAGCAGTCACTATGGCCTATGAAAGTTTTTAATACCAGCAGCCATTACCTAACAAACTAAACACTCATAGCGACTAACGATAATTTTGAATGATTATTTATTGTTAGGTACCAAATTATTACCAAATTATCACCGCCCCCTCGCTAGATTCTATCGAGTTAGCTAATCAGACTTTGTTTGCAGTTCGTATTAGTTTTCTACTAGTTAGATAGAATAAATAGCACTAGTATCTATACTATGTATACTTTTAATTTGTCATCTATTTAATAGAAGCGCATTGCAAAGATTCATTTAAATTTGCAGTCTCAATAACTTATGGTAAACACACAACCTGCGTTACTTCTGCACGAGTTGTCCTCATAACGTTACTTTTCCAAACGTTGAATATTTTTGTTCTATGGCAACACTCAATTTTATCAATACTGGCACATAACCTTAAAATAGTGAAAACAATCAGCTTTAGCTATGACTTTAAAAAAAAATTGTTCCGAAATAAAATATAACTATATACTTATATACACCACAAAGTACCTAAATACCGGTTTCTAAATAAAAAATTGCCGAACCGGGATTTAACTAGAGATGGTTAAGATGCGGCAGTCATGATAATACAAAACAATATTAATAAACAAAGTCTCAGTCAAGCGTTATATTAGTGAGAAACAGACACCACAACTCCCATAAAATTATTTTCACCGGAAATCGAACCCTCGTAATTTAGAGCAGTCATCACCAGACAACAAACGACGTACAACTATAGTATGTATTGTGTTATATATATACACATATTTCATACTAAGCTGCCAAGATAAATATAGATGTACCTACTATTGGAGATGTAGAAACCCAATATATGTAAAATAAGGAGGATCCGGAGAAATTGATTTCCCAAGGAAATGACTACGTTTAGCAGGATATTGCTTTGAAATATACTTTTAATAGTCTCTATGGTTGTAAGTCTCCTTACTATTCATTATTTGTATTAAGAGAATTTTTAAAACTTTTCGAAACATCTTTATTTTATTGTTAATTATTTCCCTGTTAATTAGCCATTGAGGCTGTTGTTTATAAAATTACTTTTTTTATTTTCAATTTTTTTCTGTTGAGTATATAGCGAAGTTTCATTAATGTGTATTAATGTTACAACGGCGCTATATCCTGATTCGTACCTTCTTAATGGAAGTATAAATAAACATATCGAAAGAAATTAAATAATGTTCATGAGTAACAACATGTATACAACTTAATCGTTGTGTTAAATACATAACACGTAAAGAAACGATTTAAACATTTATATATCACATAAATGCTTAAATATAACTAAACAACCGTTTCATCTTTATGTATAGTGTATTTTTGTCATCAGATCATTATTGAAGTTCACAAATATTTAACAAAAATCGTCACTTTATTCATAACACCGCTACAGCGAGCTTTTTCTTGCGAAATCCGTTTATCCTTAGCATTTAAGGTATGGAACAAATTGTATTTATTACTCGTAAATAACATGTTCCGCGTGAGTGACGACAGCGACGCAGAAAAAAGACGAATCCATGTGAAATTGGAAACTGGGGGGTGGGGGGAGGCAGCCTCAGGATGTGGCGGCCACTAAACATAAATATTTCATACGTTTAAGGTGGCTTGGATGACTTTGTGAGGATCATACGATCGTAAGGTTGATTTGTGGCGCTGTGCCGTGACGAACGACGCCGTGATGCGATTATAAGCAGCCTGCTTTACAGATACGAGAGGCATCGAAAGCGGAACTCAAAGCTCCCACCTCTTTTATTTCTCGATAATAACCGTAAACATCTGAGTTCGTTAGTAATTTTTGTGCTGGGGAAACCGTAATCGTGTTTTATTATTTCAAGTAGCCATTTCATTAACATCCGAGCTCTGAAGTCTACTAAATCCAGCAATTACAGTTAGTTTCGTATGCCCAGAGCTATTTTGTTGAAAGTTTTCTCAACTTGAGAAAGTTAATTGAAACTGAAACGAAACTCCATCGGCGCCATTAACAAAGCAAAAAGTGATTTTTGAACGAGCTTCGGTAGCCGAGAAACAATAGCTCTCACTACTTCGCTTCGCTTGCCTCCGGAGAACAGAACATAGACTAAAAAAAATATACGCAGAGGGACTGTTTAGCCATTCTTCTGGAACGAAAAGATATATCTTCATTTCATAATACATTGTTATTTTAGTCACGTTTTACCTACTGAAATAATTTTCTGGCTTCGGCTTTAAAATATCATTTATATTTGCTAGCATATCAAAATCAATAAAAAATTAGTAATTCATTAAGATCGTTACAAAGTCACAATAACATAATAAAAATAAACCTAACATTGAACCGAAAATATTATTTCAGTAAAACAGAGCATTCGATGAGATTCGATTCGATATTTCGAATCATATATTTTGCTGAAATCTTTTCTGTCCACTGTCTTAATTTAAAAATAGACCCGAACCGTTGAATCCAATTCAATTAAACTTATTAATGTTTAGCCTAGAGATGTCCTTAAAGTAAAAACAAGATAGTTCCATTATGCCTGCCGTATCTGTCCGTGAACAATATTAATCCATGCAGAAAGAAAGCCGAGGTTGTCGAGTGGCACATTTTTGTCGTTGCCTGTAGTTTCCCTCACATGCACCGCACATATGCAACCTCCTCACGAATTCAAATTGTTTTTCATGCTTTGCGACGTTATTCCCCTTTAAAATTGCATCATGCCTTGAGTGTTTTAAATTGTGCCATTTCTCCTAAATTGCCTTGTGTGAATACGTGAGGATAGGAAATGTTGAGAAATGGCTTTTGAATGTGTTTTTCCTAAAAGTATTGTTATAATATCGCAGTTTCTTTTATAGCAATACGCTTTGTGTTATTTTTACGTTAATGTTAGTGTTTGAAAGAATATTTATCTTTAACTTTGCACGTCGAAAACAGTGAAAATATTTAATAAATTTCTACTAAAAAAATCAATGATAAAACATTTCACAACATTTACCTCTTCTTTATTCAGTTTAGTCGCAATACATTTTCCATTTCCAATCAACAGCCATAATACTAATAATAAATACCTAATCTTTTTCAGAAAGACTGACGAAATTCGATAATAGAGAACAAAACCCTGAAACGAAACAAGATTCTGTTATCTGGGAGATATCAAGCGAACAAAGGGTAATCCACCACGTGCTCATTGTATTGAATATCCTCAATTTTAGCGAGGATGTGTTGCGAATGGCTACTAGAGATAAGGAAAAATTGGTAAATAATGTTAGCCAACACGCGGACGAGGAAACGCTGCGATTTTACAAACGTTACTTAAAAGCTTATAGTTTAACTATTCCATATCGCACTGGTTTTAATCTGCAGGAATATAAGCAAAAAAGTCTGGTTCGAGACAAAAAATACTTTATTGTCGGCACGTCATATGTAACGATGCAGTTTTCACCATAAGTAGGTAAGTAGCCGTAGTCGCTAGGATCTTGCCCCGGAAAGGTTCTCTCGGGATCGAGGGGGGAGGGGAGGGTTTCCGTCGGAAATACACCAGTCCGGCCAACCCTGTATATTTCATCGCCCGAAGCCACTACTAGTACTTTTATAAAACATTCAAATATCACGAATATTCGGTTCGCAGCATAGAAAAATTTATTAATTTAGGTATTGACATGTTCATGCTGAATTTTAAATCTTATGTAATACGAGTAAGCTTGACAAAAAAAACATTAAAATTTTTCATAAATGAAAATTTATAACGGTGCATAACAAACCTCTGCTTTTTAAGACAACTTTGATTTCCTGCAGCCGAAGTCAAAGGAGTTTACGAGGTAAAAAAAAGGCAGAAAAAGAAAGAAATAAAAAATGCAGAGAGCAACACGGAGGTCGGAGTTTTTCCTGTCACCGGGCACAAACAATGCCGCCATTGTCGCGGCCCGAGGGGCGAGGCCCTGTGGCGCTCCGCGGCTCCGGTACCTCAGGAAACGAGCATCTTTTGTTTAGCCCCCCGCTCCCCCGCTCCCCCGCCCTCCTAACTACGGAACTGAGAGCTTTGAACCCTTGGTCATCTGTTTACGTCGCGATAGTTATACAAAAATCACGTCCGATTGTCTCACGGATAAAGAAAATCGCGACAGGAACATCTGGAATTGTCACAGAAAAAGTGTTCTACCCGATGAGTTTGTGCCCTGCTGTGAAAGGGTTTCACATGTTTATAGTACTAGACATGTTTTTTCCGTCTTTCTTAGAAATGGAAGAGATGAAAGAGGTAGCCATATAATATTAAGCACTTAACCTACTTTACTTCTAAGACGATATACTACCTACTTTCTTTATAAGCCCGACTTCATATTGGGTAATCAAAGTCGATAGCTTATGTACGGCTTATCCTTTTTACCTTATACAATTCATATCCTTTATTTTTTAAGAGTTTTGTAGAGACAGTAGGTAAAACATACTCTTTACGGACTGTGACTGGAAACTTTCATAGAAAAGATTGAAATTATCAGAAAAATACAAAAAAAAATCATTAAACATTTATGCTGCTTAGTGGCTATTGTGTTAAGTTCGACTAATGATAATAGGATAACACTTGGTGAGACCATTTGCGTCATTATTTGAACCGTTAGAAGAAACCATAGTGAACATGTAAAAGTGATTCAATTCCGTGAACTAACGATTTGAATTAGAAGTTTGATTCCTACATAAACAAACACACATGAACTTTAAGAATTCCTGCGTAGGATTCTTCTGAGTAAGCATGTTCCATCACAGACTTCATTGCCGCTTAACATCAGGCGGGATCGGGGTCAAATGCTTGCTTCGTTGTAAATTAAAAAAAAAACTGCCAACCGAACAGTAACGCGAACAGAATGAAACATTTCATTGAAATGTTAACAAACCGAAATCAGATTACACGAAGCAATGTTAGAAGAAAGTGTTTTAAGAATAAGTTACGAGTACGAGGATCCATGTCGTCGCTTACCAGCTAATGTCCATTAATAAAACAAACAGCGAAACGTAAACATTTGACTCAGTACACGCATCAATAATGCATGAACTCTCCGCGTTACAATTTCAAATGAATACTAAAAGCCGAACTCCCCACTTTCCGCTCTCCGGAGAAAGAATAATAACTTTACTTTTGTTTTATATTTCACGTCCAGTACTTAAGGCATGAAAGAATAATGCTTTAAACCTTTTAGTTCCTTTGGAACTTGATTATTTTGTAACAATGACAGATCCGGGGGAAGAGAAACAATTTTAAAGAATGTTTCAGGATTTCGGTGATTCTGAACCTTGATTAATAATGAATTTGTGTTTAAATTGTTGCATAAATTGCTTCTTAAAAGTAAAAAGGTAAAAAGGAGGTATCATTGTTTGTTGTCATAATTATTATATATATCTAACAGTACGAATTATTACATTATAACATTATTTCCAAAAAAGAGTTAAAAAGAATATGCTAAGTGCATGCATGGAAAAAGGCACAAAAAATAGAATATTGGAGTGTAAAGGACAATGTCTATAAAAACCAATGTTACAAGAGAGGATTGTAGAACAACAAAACTGAGAAACAAATGTTTCAAGTAGCTCCTTGTGGTGTTGGGAACTTTAAACTGAATTTACACATTGCTCTTGTGCTGATGATTGTTTCTGTTTGTCTTTCAATATCCGCAAAATGTTTTTATTTCATAAAAATTCCTATACTAGGTAGATAAGTAAAACCAAAAGTATATGAAATACACTTTATGAAATAAAATAGGTAATTACTTCGATCTTGAAGCCCTAAAGGATTCTAAGAATATTTTTTACTGTCAGACTTTTCTGTCAGGAATCGAACCCAAGACGGCGAAAGGCGAAAACATAATCAAGTATTTTACTGAGTTAAATCAATAGTAATAGTCTTCAGGAATTTGAATTCATTTATTCTTTTTGTCTCTTATCTTTAGATTCCATCGTAAGGTTGAACAACTAACTATTTCATGAATATTTAAGTTTAGTAAAAGAAAACTTCTCGGATGTCATGACCTACTTGACTGGCTCGTGTGTGAAATTCTTATGATTTCTCGTATTCCTTTGATAATCCTGCTTTTAATACGTGTTTTATCCGAAAAAGTTAGTAAAATACTTGAACAAAATTAAAATAACACATTTATTGCATACAATCAAATAAAATACTTTAATTTACGGGGTGATTCTCAATTTATAAAAAACGTATCAAAAATGTATTAATCTAGTCAAAAATGTGACAATGTAGTACATAGTTCGTTTATGTGAACAATAAAACAAAATTTGAAATTGAACAAAAATGTTGTTAAGAAAATAAAATTCAATTTAGGAATACTTGGGTACCCGGGAGGACTCCGTAGCTAAGAAATTAATGAGGAAAAAGTAATCGTGTCATTGGACGGAGACCGCACGGTAATTTATCGTCGGGACTTAATAAGAACAAATGTCAAGCGTTTAGGCAATTAGTCGTTTGCGCGGGAAAGCCGACGAGCTGCGAAAATAGGAAAAATACCCGCCATCCTACAGCGACTACAGCTGTGTTAGAACTTTCCAAAAATAGAAAAACCTGCCCTTTCCGTTTTAGTTTGATTTCCACAAGTTTTCCGATTGAATGCAGTTCAAAATTTTTGAAAGATTTTTGATGAATGATGACACAAAGCGGGTAATCATTTATTTCGTAAACATTTTTACAACGTTTATTTCATTTGAAAAAAGATGAAAGAAACCTAAATTATTTAGCAATTCCTATAAAATTCGGAATTTGTGAAGGCCATTAAAACAGCTAAACACCCCGTTTGTACCGTTTAATCGTCAATTATCACTTTACAAAAACCACCAGCACCGTAGAAGCTTATTCATAAAGCTTTTGATGCCGACGATTTGCTCGTCGAAAATTAATTAACGATGATGTACAATCGGGTCCACAGGGATACTTGTGGCGCGATTATTTTTAATGCTAATTATCTAAACGATGCTTTGAAACAAGACATTTGATATTGAAAGATTTGGGTTTTTTTTTTTTTTTATCTTTTATTCTTCAATAAAATCAAAGAAAATCAATAATCTAAACCACCATAGAAATACTAAATAAATTAGAATTAATTGAAATTTCTTCACTGAGTAAAGTTTATAAAATGCACAATATACTTCATGTTTATTTGTGAGTCTTATTAAGTCTAGCATTGTGTTTTTGTTTAAACTTTGAACCATTACTTAAGCATTTTTGGTCTAGATTAAATTATATTACTGATAGCCTAGACGGAATAATAGAATGTATATATTATAGGCCATTCGGTCGATGATTGATTTATACTAGATTATTCGATGATTCTTAAACCTATATTCTGCCGTATTCACCTTTGCTCCTGACTGTACATGTTTTGACCTTTAGAACCAAATTCGATTCCAATTTGTGTGTATTCAGAGTAGCACAGACCGGATATTACTCACCCATATGCGAGATATGCAAACAATTTACCCTGTCAGTTAACTAGGGGAAAAATTATCTTTGACATTTCAATATATTTTTTATAATTAATATGATAAAATAATAATTAATTAATGTCACTAAAAGAGTTGGTAGATTTGAAACTGTATTTATTTAAGTTAGGTGTATGCTTAAATTAATATCTAAAAACATAAACCTCATAAAGGAATGTTAATATATCAGTTTTCCATAACAGTAAGACAAATATATTTGATGTTTGACCCTTAACAATTATGCGATTTTCGGGTAAATAGAATATTTTTCAATCAACATAAATTTGAATTTCAAAATGAAAATCAAAACCTATCGAAATGGAAGTTATTTAAAACAAGGATAACATTCGTTAAGTATTTCGAATTATTAAAAAAACATAAATTCCTAGCGATCCACTCCGACTTCATATGGGCGTTACAAATAAAAAAATCCAAGATTTTTTTTTCTTCATAAAAATCTACACCTGAAAATTTCGAACACAACTAAATTTATCAATCCATGATGCTTTATCAAAATATGGTCACAGACATTTATTTATGTCGACAGCAAATAGACGTATAGCCAACAAAATGCCATGCAATTTTCTAAAGCCATATAAATGTAACACAAGAGATGTCATCCCGCGTTGTAGCCTACCAATCACTCACAGAACTTTTGCTTCCTAACTACTTGGAGGAAAAGTTTAAAACTTTATATTGTCACTTATTATGATTTGGCTTTATTTACAAAAACGCAATGTCCTATTTGTTGATTATTGGTTTGGACATCTAACTGTTTAATTTTTTGATAGTGTTAGTAAATTATTTAATTGGAAGTGCGGAAAATAAGGACAAACTGAGGTGGCACATAACAAAACGTATTGTTAAGAGGAAAACTGTTACAAAAAGGAAGATACTTATCTTTCACCGAAGTAATGGAAGATCTCAAAACGTTATAGATGTATCATGTTCCGCCTTAAAGTATTCCTTTTCTTTGGAAACTTTTTCGCTAAAATGATAACCGAGATAAGTAAGGATTTCAGGGGGAAACGGCAAAAAACAACATAATTTGTTTTCCTCATTGGAAGCAGCTGGCAAGATAATGCCAACAAAAACAAATGAACATGGCGAAATTTGAAAGTTGAACCTGAAATTTAAGGCCGAGCAGAATTTTGTTTCAGGAATTCCGTTTAAACAAAAAAAAAAAAAACCATCAGTATAGTATTATGTAATTATAGCCTCAAATTATAGTCAAATCAAATAAATTTGATTAAATCCAAATTTAATTTAAGTCAAAACAGAAACCGTTATCCATAAATACGACCCATCTATTTAGAGTGTAGTAAATCCTATGGAAGATACCACATGTGGAGGGTACCAATGTATTTCATTTATTTATCATCTGGTTTAAAAGTACAAATATAGTTATGTAGTTTTTCCTATACAAACAACCTACAGTTGTATTATTTCTTTCACTTTTTTCTCCAAATCAGTATAAACTGAGAAGTACAACCTCATAAAACATGTAGTTCAATTTAAAATAGTATCGAATGAAATTTAAACATATCCTACTTTAAATCGAAATTATTTAATTTTGAAATTTAAAGGTCTTTGAAATTTTTGTATTCGTTTTTATAAAAGTACAATTGAGCTTTAAGCAAACAGTTGAAATAAACAAATCACAACCGTTCAGATCCAATCTGCAAATTTAATCCGAATGAGACATCAAAAGAGCCATTACTGAGTTCTGGGAAAATAATAAATAGAAAAAATATTTGGCCGGGATTTCTCAACGGGGGGCCTTATGACCAGAACTGATGGCTCGTTTTGGAGGAAATTAGGTCCCGGGGAGGGTCCCATTATCCCCACTCAGTTGACTCGGTAAACTCATTTCCGACGCCTACGATCATACTAGGACATTGATAACTTATATTTCGTTATTGCGAATCTAAAAGACCTTTGTCAAGGAGACGGTTATACGATTATTATAGTTCAGGTACTTAACAAATCCGACCTTTTGCGAATTCTGACAAACAAAATCAACTTAACAAAAAATTTTTTGGTTAAAAATCTGTATCATATTTATGTCGGAACCAGCAAGACACTTTTATATTTTATCTTACGCATTGCCAAATCTGCATCACATATTATTTACTCCAAAACATACAATTGTCTCATCAAGCAGTTGCTTGGTTAGCTATTGACTGGTAATTTTTAAAGATTTGATCGAAGTACTAAAAATAAGGAAATAAAATGACGTTACTGGAAAAGTTGTACGTAACGAAAACACTAAACATTGCTTTTTGCTAATGTTGTGATAAGAGCAATATGAATAATTTAGTATATGTAAGTTAATTAATTAATAATAAAGACTTTTGATTTGCACCTAATGACAATCGTAAAAGGTTTTGCATTCACACGCAATGGTTATTGAAATGGATTATTAAAGATAATATCTGCTATAACATATTTCTATGACAAACTTTATAAGGCTCGAAAGGATATTGATTTTGAATAATAGTCCTCTTATGGATTTTATGATGCTTGAAATTGCTCATCCTAGAAAGATGTCAGAGTATGTTTTGCCTGAGTTTGTTAAACGTGGTTTTTTAAAGAAGATTTTATATTTTGAGCGTATATTAAATATTTTATAAATGATTTAAAGTCACGTGCCGAAACTTGAACTAGTTTACAAAAAAAAAATTATCTAAATAATAACAGTTTAAATCATAAATTCACGTGAAGGTTTTAAAGGTAACCATGATTAAATGAAACTGTACCATGCATCCAGAACACATTCTACATCTTTTGCATTTATCCAGTACATTCAATTCGAATTAATAATCTAAGATCAAGATCTCCAATTTAAAGCTCATTGCTACATATGTAAGTAATACTAACAAATACCACATTCAAATTTACCTAATGACGTTTTTAACATGTCCGTTTGTTCAACTTATCATGGATTCAATTTAACTATACAAAGTTCCGAGTTAATTGAGATCGCTGGTATTGGTTGTGATTCATACGAAATTTCATTCACCAATAATACCGAAAATAAATTGGCAATTCATATGAAAGGACGTCTGTAGTAATAAGCTTTATTGTTTTCAAAAATGACATGAAAAATGTATTTTTTCATGCATATAAAAATCAGGTACCAATTACGTTGAAACTCATTTATTAATAAGGATTTTCTTTTAGCGGCTTTTTACTAAAGTAGTATTTAAGTATTTCATACCAAGAACAAAAACTAGTTAGAGCCTTGTGTTCCCACGTTGTCACCCAAATATTTTACGTACAGTAATATACAATGATACAACTCCATACAAAGTTACTTTCACATTTATAATATTAGTATCAAATTCATTGTAGATCCTCATTGTCGATCCATACAGAAAGACAGACGCACTTCTATCGAACGTAATTTTCTTGCCAAAACTGATAAACCAATATTGATTTAATTTGGAAAAGAGATATGTGTCAACAACGTACATGTGACACCTATGGTGTTACGAGCGTTTATGCATTACGTTTCGTTTGCATATGTTTTTGCTTTTTTTATTTTTTCTATAAGACTAGCGTCCTCATACTAAACTATTAAATTTCTCCTCGACCTCGGTGGCGCAGTGGTGTAAACAGCCGACTGCTACGCTAGAGGTTCCGGGTTCGAATCCCGGCGGGGGCGGGACTTTGTGTTATTTGCAAGACGCATCGTTTCGCTTACCGGTCTTGGATGTTGTTGTATTCTTATTTATTTAGTATATACCATATCGTTGCTCAGCGCCTGCGATACAAGTTCTTACGATACTTACTGCAGGGCTGAGTCAATGTGTGTGTCGTGATATGGTTATTTATTTATTTATTTTATTTATTCATCATTAACGTGACTGAAATATAAATCCCAAAGAACATTCGAACAGTTATCAAATATTCTAAATTACAAAACAACAAAAAAAAAACAAGGAAGGATAAGTTACTCTTTTTTATTGTTCTCTTGTAAGCTACATATAAAACTAGCATGTACTCCTGAATGTTTCCACGCACCAACTTTAAAAGTTTTAACCAGCGTTGTATTTAAATACGCAGTTTGTCACAATAATGTATCAGAGACGAGACCTTAGCTGTAACAGAAACTAATTTATAAGTAAAAATAAAACGAAAGTCATTGTAACGAGAAAACATCAAAGGGAACTTAATAAAACCTGAAGCACACAAGTTGCAAATACAGCTTGTTAACGAAAAGCATCTCGGTTTCCTTTACGTTTTTCAGCTAGGAATTGATTGGAGTGAGACTTGTATAAAGCTCTATCTACAGTGATTGAATTCTAAGAAGCGTTGAACCTCGCCGCTGATGTTTACATTGACTTCAGTGAAAGTAACTAAAAAAACCTTTCACAGATGTAGATGGTGAAAAAAAATCTATTTCAAAAAATAAATTGACAGCAATAATAATACAAAAGAATGTCAGTGCGTTGGTCGCCTAAAAGAAATACTGTGTGAAATTTTATAGTTCTTCCCAATATCACCACAAAACTATTAACATACTATCATTTACTAATCAGAAGTTTAAAACGTCACTAGTTTTGGGATTCAATATTTTTATTACAATTCATCTTGTAATAACACTAAATAAATAAATAAACCACATCACGACACACACATTGACTCAGCCCTGTAGTAAGTATCGTAAGAACTTGTATCACAACAACTAAGCAACGATATGGTATAAGCTACATAGATAAGAATACAATTTCCAAGACTGGTAAGCAAAACAATGCGTCTTGCAAATAACACAAAGTCCCGCCCACGCCGGGATTCGAACCCGGAACCTCAAGCGAAGTTATACAGAGCATAATAGAACAGTTGTATTTTTATACATATTTAAAACTTTAAATGAGTTGTAAACTTTTCACACAGTTAATTAAATTGTAGAAACATATCCAGTACTGTAAGAGCTAGGGACTAGAGACAGCAAACAATTAGCTACCGAGCTCAAAAGGGGAGGTGACTCGATCAACATTGCCTTTGGCAAACTTGTGAGAGATTACTACTTTTTCACTTCGCTCCCTTTTTTATTGCGCACCTAAAGAAGATTACGACTTGCCCCTTGGACTCTAGACATCGTAAATTCAAGTAGCCAGATCAAAGAGTTATATATGTACCTACATTTAGAAATAGGAACGAAGACGGAAAGCTAAGAATTAAAATTTATTATATCGGTCTACGGTTTTACTACGAGCCGCTACGAATGCTACATGGCTACGGCGTAGCTCGACTCCGTTAGATTTATGTAATTCTTTGATTAAAATATTATGTAATGTAAATATTAGGTATAAAATTATGTTATATGTTTGAGCTTACCTAAAAAACTGATGATCATTAAGGACGTCATAGTTTGATCTGAAAAAGAAACAATAGTTATATTTCCAACAATTCAGTATTTATTTACATAATAATTATAAATTATTTTTATAAAATGAAAAATGTAGTCTCTATTTTTTCTAAAATTTTAATAATTTATCACGAAAATAGAACTTGGAACGTAAAGGGGTTTATAAGTTTGTCAAAATAGAGTGAACTTTTCACATTTGGTAGAGAATTACCTGAGTATTTCAGGTATTTATTGTCTTTATGTGCCGCCTCCATTCCGTGTTGGGAATGAGTTTGGAGAACTTATATTTATTGCAATCCATTTGACGTAGTGAATCGTAATTAGATTTTTTTTTCAGTATAGTTAGGATTAGGTAATCTAGACACACGGCCGGCCGACCGGTCCGGCCAACTTCGAAAAAAAATGCCAAGTAATTTTGTAATGTTAATGGAATTTAATTAGTGACTCACTTACCTGTTAAAATACTTTCTACATATTTAAAAACTATAAAGAACATTATAAATAGTTATTTTTATTATAAAGGTGTATGTTTTTTTTGCTTTATTGTTTATAAAAACGATGAGATGGCAATGATGATGGTACATACTATTAGCGAACAAGAACAGCGTTTGATATCAAAAACATTCGGAAGGGGACGCAATCTGGACTCGTCGAATATAAATATTAATATAAAATTAAAAAAACAGTGTATGGTGTGAAAGCATTTTTACCTCTAGTATTATAGAATAAAATGCAAAATGTTCAAATTCAAAATTTTCTTCGACCCTCAAGAAACCGTTGACATGGATTATTTTAACGAGTGCCATAAAGTTATGTTCAAATAACTTGTAATATACTTACGAACACTTGCTACTACACATATTTTAAAGGATATCCTTTAAAATGTGTTCGTAAAAAATCAAACACTTGATGTTTTATGATTTCATTGAGCTGAGCTGAGTCCTGCCTACGTCTGGTGGCCGACTGTTGAAAGAGAAATCATCTTGAGTTCGCAGCCCATAAAACACAGTATTTAATGTTAAAAGGAAACTTAGTAGGGCTACCGCGCTTTAAATTTAATTCAGTTACAGTTAAAAAGAAAGACTCAGTTTGTTATCTCGGTTTGATACTTGAAAAGAAGTTTCATTTTATTGAGCGCATTAAGCAAGTTAGCGAAAAATCAAAACGAAATTTTTATGCGTTAAATAGAATATCAACTTCGACCTGGGGATTGTCGTTTAAGTCATTTTGTAAAGCGTATAGAACCGTCAGCACTGAGGCCCTGCCGATTCTTGCGGGCGTTTTACCGGTAGATTTGGAAATACAACGGCGTGCGGCAATGTATTACAACTCGCGGAATGGTATGAGTTCAGATTTTCTAAAACCGAAGGATAGGGCTAAAATCAGTAGATTATTTGATAGTAACGACAATGTTCATAAAAAACTAATCGACGAATGGCAAACTAGATGGGATACTTCGACTAAGGGGCGGCATTTATTTAAATTTTTCCCTATAGTACGCGAACGGTTAAATAAAACGTGGCTTGATATCGATCATTGCGTAGCCCAATTTCTAACCGGGCATGGTAACTTTAAGGGCAAACTTTATTCATTTAACTTGGTGCCGTCACCTTTTTACGAATGTTCAACGTCGGATCAAGAATTTGTGCAAACTGCCCATCATATCTTGTGGGAGTGTAGTCTCTGGCATGACGAACGGTTAATCATGTTAAATTCGATTCAAGTATCTGCGTGTAGTCCTATTTATTACCTAGATCTTGTGAAAACGAAGGGAAACTTCCGTGCCTTTAAAAAGTTTTGTCACCAATATTACTGGTGTAAGATTTAGGTTAGTATCTAATTTATCCCCTGTTAGTTAGTGACATACCGTGGTGTTTAGATGGTCAGGCGTCTCCTGACTGTCTCCCCTTTAGATTTTTGGGCCTCTGGGCCATTTCAATTGCTGTCTCCGCTTTGCTGGGAGGGAAGTCTGAAACCGCTTTCTTACTACCTCTATTTCTTCTGATTAAGTTCGTTGCGGGTCCCAAGACAGCCGGTAGGGTGTCCGGGCACAGCCTGTGCATCACTGCACAGCTGCATTATTAGTTGATTATTCGATCAAAGGACGCCACTGTTGATCCTGATAAACAGGAGTTGCAGTGGTGGGACAGAGTGGCGGGTGTGCCCCGAAAAAAAAAATTATGATTTCATTGTTCTGAAAGTGCGCTTACCTGGGTATCAGTAAAAGAGAAACATTAAAAACCAAATTTTATTTGATGCTCTAGTTTATTTTATATTGAAAAATAAAAAGTCCGCTAAGCAAAGCACAAAACCTCCTTAATATTAAGTGTGACTATTATCACAATATTTCTTTACAAATATATTCGTTTCTTTCAGTTTTTTTTATAAACAACTTTACTACATTTTGAACAGGTACAAAATGGAAAAATATACCATTCTTTACGTGTTATAATGATTGAAGTTTTTTAAAATTTCCGAAAAAGGCTTTAACTGATACACAGGCAAATCAAAATCAAACAATCATGTGAGAGATTAATCAAAGGGTTTCGATTCGGATAGCAGAAATCTAAAAACTTTTCATATTATTTTCTAAAACGAATAAAATTGAAGAAAACCATTAGATATTAACAAATTCGTGAATTTACTTATTAGATCAGTCAACTGTTAACTTTGTAATTTCAATACTCAATGTTTTAAGGTATAAATCATTGGAGTTAGAATATTGAGTAAAAGGAAGCTACTGGTGACGTGCTTCGTTATTATTTTCTTCAGAAATTCCTATTATTTCAAAAGTATTTTTTGTTATTCTTATAACTTTTAATAGTAATTTCTGTTATTTTTGTACGAGTTTTTACTATTTGTCTACTTTATTGCAGATTTAAATGGAATAAAACTTCTCGGGTTGAACTTAAACTAGAAAGTGAACCTTTAAGTTTAACAAACCTTATTTGCCAAGTTCAAAGTTTGAATATTAAATAAATCTGAAGCCACATTTTATAATAAAACTATTTAAAAATAATTTTGTCAGATGGCGGCTTATTATTGTATTAATTTCTAATTTTAACGTGAAATGATTATGTGTATACCATTTATTTATTTTTGACAAATACAAACAAATCCTAAAGTAAAATGAGTATTATTAGTAAACATTCCATTCACACCATTAATAATAATGAAACCTCTGGACGTTTTACCATTTTTCCTTTCAGAAATTTAATTTAATTTCTGGTTTTATTACGAAAATACTAATAAAGCGGAGCGGAATTTGAGCTCGGCCGTACAAATTGTTTTAAACTACCTTCATTATTTTATATTCAACATGACTTAACTTTTAAACGCCTTAACGACGGTTATATTTTTTAATTATACATAACAACGAAATCCTGCTAAGCGACGTTTTGATTAAATTAAATTAACGTACAGATTTTATATTTTTTTCAGGGCACACTTGCCGCTCTATCCCACCATTGCAACTCCTGTTCACCAGGATTAACAGTGGCGTCCTATGATCGAGTAAATAATCAACGAATAATGAAGCTGTGCAATGACGCACAGGCTGTGTCCACTGCCCGTGGTACCACTTACCGCCTGTCTTGGGACCTGCATCGAATTAATCAGAAGAAATAGGAGGTAGTAAGAAAACGTTTCGAAACTTCCCTCCCAGCAAAGCGGTGACAGCAATGGAAACGGCCCAGACGCCAAAAGCTAAAAGGCAGGAAACGTCTGACCGACGGCATGTCACTAACTAACAGGGGATAAATTAAACACTAACCCAAATCTTACACCAGTAATATTGGTTGGTTACCAATATTACTTTTTAAAAGCACGGTAGTTTCCCTTCGTTTTCACAAGATCTGGGTAGTAAATAAGACTACACGCGGAGACATGAATATAATTTAACATGATTGACCGTTCGTCATGCCAGAGTCTAGATTTCCATAAGATATGGTGGGCAGTTTATACAAATTCTTGATCCGACGTTGAACATTCGCAAAGAGGTGACGATAAATGAATAAAGTTTGCCCTTAAAGTTACTATGCCGAGTTAGAAATTGGTCAAAACAATGATTGATATCTAACCACGTTTTATTCAGCCGTTCGCGCACTATAGGGATTTTTTAAAAATAAATGCTGTCCTTTTATCGAAGTATCCCATCTAGTTTACCATTCGTCGATTAGTTTTTTTCTGAACGTTTTTCACTTTCATTGTCTACTGATTTTAGGCCTATCTTTCGGTTTCGATCTGAATTCATACCATTCCGCGAGTTGCAATACTTTGCCGCACGCTGCTGTATTTCTAAGTCTACCGGTAAAACGCCCGCAAGAATCGAAAGGGCTTCAGTGCTGACGGTTATATACAAAGGAAAATTAAAGCTAATCTCTGACTGAAGCAGTTTACGTCGCGCAGCGTTAATCGTGGCTCTATCCGCCCACACGAGGACAGCTTTAATATACCAAGAAAAATTGGTAGGTATTTAAATCTGAAACTAAATGAAAGTTCGATTAAATGTTGCGTGATTTTTTTTAAGATACCGCACATAATTAAAGGGTTATAAATATTATAATCTATTTTAGTATCCGATAAAGTAATAAAGAATGCACACATAAAAATTACGTAACATACTGTAGCGTTTACCAACTATAATATATTATATGACAAATATAAAACACTGAATGCTCAGAATTAGAGTAGTCTTAATTAAAACATGTAACCAAAATCATCCTCTTTTAATTCGATAACATTACATGGTGACCCTGCCAGGATTCGAACCTGGAATCTTCTGATATAATACACAAAAAGGATAACGTCACTAAATATATACCCCATTAAATTAAAATTTTAGACCATAACTCTCACCCTTATCTAAATAATGAAATCAGATTGATTATCTTAATTAAAGGTAATCTGTCGTTGTGTTTTCAGTTATGTGTAAAAACAAAGCTTTATATCACACCCTATCATAATAAAAAATCCTTAAATAAATGTTATACCATTCACAGTTTTAAATTTATCGTTTTATGTATATGTTTTATGTACATAGTATTTCTTTAGTGTTTTAAAACTAACCACTAAAAGAAGAAACTTTGCTGCCTGCTAAAAGGAAGTTCCTGATGCATGAGTAAAATATTACAACCTGGACACGTGTATAAGTAAAAATAAATTAACCACTATTTTTATATTAGTATAAATCAAAATGTATAGTAATATAATTAGAGTTTTTTTTGTTTAAAAATTTATTCAGTTAGCAAAAGCGAGATATGCAACGCGCGCGGGTTTTCCCTTTTGTCGCAAACGTCAAGTATTTCGTTCATCTCTTTTGCCTTAGCTGTAATTACTTATTCGCTACTGTATCTAAATAAATATTATAGTGAAAATATTATGCACAATAGGTATGTTACTCGTAAATCAACACAATTTCAGATTTAATATTACTACAGAAATATATCATATAGTTATCTAAATGATGAATAATATATTTTTGGTGATTCGTAATTAAAAAATACCAAAACTCTGGAATTAAATTTCCATGAACAAATTCCCACCTACTGTTAACGTTCATAACACGCATTACTGGGAATTTAATTATACCTTAAAAAAAAATCCCCTCAAATGAAAAGTCCTTTTTTAATAAAAATACACCTTAGTTTTATTTCAAATGAAATTAATCCATCACTTAAAAATGACAATGTCATCTTTAAACTTTCGGGTTGAATAAAAACCAATTTAAAAACAGAATTTATTAAAACAATTCCAAGCAAATATAACTATTTGCACATTAAGGTTTTTTTTTTAATTTTGATATTAAAATATATTTAATTAAATAGCTATGCGTTAGTTTCCAACATGAAAAGTCAGTAACAAAGTTACAAACTTACCAACCACGAGTACAGCGAACTTCATCCAAGTCTCAGAAGAAAGTTCATAAACTTGAAAACTATCACAAACACATCATCTCGATGGCAAAAAAATGTACTAACATTTAAAAAAATAAATTATCCGTCACATTTTGGTAGAATGTTGTAGGAAAGGTCGCGTGAAATTGAGTTATTTTTCGGAGGGCAGTCGGCGCGGCCTGCGCCTCCACTGCTCGCGACTGAATGGGAGGCCGCCGGTGGAGTTTCTACGTATTTTATGTAAACGCTTTTATATACCGATTTATATATTTACCCGCACTCATACATATTTAACTTTTTTCCCATTTCACGTCGTTTACGCCGTATGTAAGGGCAGTAGGTGTGCGTGTGAATGTGTGTGTGCACGCCATTCGAACCGAACTCTCTCGTATTTACGTGTTTTTAGAAAGGGTAAAGCTTTTTATACCTTTCCTTTCTAGTACTCGCTCTGTAGTTGAACGCAATATTCGGGATACCAACCCGTGGAAAAATCCTTTTCGTTCCATGAATTACTTGAACATTTTTTTGCGATTCATATTTTTTTGCGTACATAACTTCTATCAATCAGCTTCGATTGGATTACCACTTTACCGGATTGCTGTTGAAAATGTCTGTACTGGTTTTCGTGTTTCTGACTCAGTCTAGCATTAAATTGAATTTATATCCGTTGCTAGTTTATTACTTAGTGTTTTCGCTGAGTATCGGCTAGAATTTCTAGACTTTCGTGCTTGATTTATTCCATGTTGAATTAACCTGAGAACTTTTTCATACCTTTTACATCTTTTTGTTTTCGCATAAAAATTTCTAAAGGATTATCTCACAATCCATACGCGCAAAATTGAGATATTTTTCAAAATTAATTGCATGTTTGTTTCCTAAAACTTAACCAGTATGTTTAAACTTTACTAACAACTAGACAAGAATGCGCTGTCAGCTGATGCTGGAGGAAAGATAGGAGTAAGTATACGTTTGAAGGTCCCTTCAGTAAATGTCGGCTTTAGTTCAAATTTACGGTAGTTTTGGTCTGAAGTTTACACAACCACGAATCTTAACTAAAAATAGGGAAACAATCCTATGCCCCGAACAATACAGTTGAATTTAGTCTGTTTTTCAGATTTAAATATCGCCACATGTATGTGAACACGAGGCATCTCATCGATCATTCTTTATTACACACAAACAGTTGATGCCTCTCAAACATACTGCGTCCGTGAATCGATGACGTGCAATTTGTCAATTTCAAACTGTAGTCATTTATTTTGCAAAAGCAAAATTAAAGTAATGAAAATTAAACACACTTTGCACTTTTCTATCAAGGTTATTCAACATCATATCCGTCTGTACTATCTCTGTGGTGAGGTTATTTTATCAGCATTTTACGTCAGTTGTATAACAGTTAGGACGCTACACTGAAATATTGGTACTATAAAGAGATACTATTAATATTCACTTGTTAGTGTCCACTTGCAACACCAGTCTATTTCAATTTAAATATTAATTAATTTAAAAGTTAATGTAACTTATTGAAATAGACTGGCGTACATGTCCCTTCAAACTAAATAATATTGATGTTCTGTCACATTCCTTATGTATTCGTTTTAGCTACTCTACTTAGAAAATGATTTGAAAATAGTGTTTCAGTACGTATTCAAAGCAACAATTAATTTAAATTTTATATTTTGTTCTGAATGAATATCGACAGATCTTAAAATAGGGAAAATTTTGAATTACTTTAATCGCAATAGGTAGTGTATGATATGTGTTACGATACTTAACCTAACCTGTTACACTATCGAGAAATTATAAGTTTAAGCAGTTGACAATTTCACGATTTTATTCGCGATTTGATTTTTTTCGTCGGTATCTGAATAGAGCACACAACTATTGTACTTTGTAATTACTTTTACTAAGAACATAAAAAAGTATCAAATGAGATCCCAAAGTTTCCTTTGAAAGTAAATTGATTTTCATGTCGTCGATTGTTTGCGTATTTTATTTTGAAACACAATGATCGTGAACGACGTATGTATTGTAACTGGAAAATGGATACTAACGGGAATGGTCTACTCCACTACCCGTTAATCCAAACCACAAAAATGACACGAATAGAAACGAAGGAAATTGACGGTCAGTTTAGCATTTCGTTTAGAAACATTGATCAGCATAAATCATAATATGAGTTTAGTAGTGAACGTGGTAGCTCAGTCTGTTACGTGCCTTAGTTAACGGACAGGTCGAGGGATCGAGTCTCGGGTTGCCGTAAGTTGTAGCTGCCATGTTTCTCAATATTCCCGGATAGTGGCAACAGATTCGCAACCTATCACATTGATGTTCAACATATACGAGTACTTGCGAAATGCGGTGTTTAACATCTCTGCCAATCCGTCACGAGGGATAAAGGCGTGAGTTTATGTTTTTTACATTTCTCTTAATTACTATTAGTAGGACTAATTTAAAGTTTCAAAAAGAAGAAGAAATAAAAATTTGATGGTTCCTCATACTTAGATTTACAAAGATTAGTTTTACAAATGAGTCCAACGTGTCCAAAATTTTATCTTCTAAAGACAAATTTTGTAGTATTAAATACATATAAGTTATAAATATTCGTAGGTACACAAATAGGCAGAGATATAATTAAGGTGGCACGGGGTAGTTGAACTATGTGCACAGATAAGTGTTGCATAAATACACGAGGCGTGTGTGCCTTGGCTCGGCCCGCGTTTCCATAATGTACACAGTGAGATTGTTTATTTGTCTCATTCGCTCAGCATGCTTGCAACCTTTTGAAAATGAACAAATTGCAGTTTCCATTTATGACAGCCTCAAAATTTAGCTTATTTGAATCAACAAGACCAAAGGCTTCGCGAATTTTAAGCTGATTTTTACGTAGGTTAAGACAAAAACTTAATAGAACCTATTAAACAAACCTATTAAAACTGAAAGAAAGTTGTACTTTAGATCTGTTTATGATAATGAAGAATTTCATAATGTATATTTCTTCCACATTTTAAGGTTAAACTGTATAGTTGAATAAGCTTATAAAAGCTTCAACTAACTTATCTAGTTTTCTTTTTCGGAAATCAAATACTGCAACATCCGTAAATAGGAGAAGGTATCCAAACATTTAGTATTCTGGCAACTCTATACATCCGATATACGAGACTGGCTACACTCGATACGAACGAGCGATGTTTGTACGTCGTCGGTCCTTTGTTGCTACTGAATTTTATTACAGTTTTAACACTATTTATTTCTATTCCACACACAATGCATTTCCTTCTATGGGATTAGCTATTTTTACCTACGCTACTGAACTAAAGTAGAACAAAGCGGTATGTCACTATGTAGGTAGTTAAATGCAATTTGAATTGTTAAAAACGTAGTACATATTTTTCTTTCAATCTTTTATGCATATTAGCAAAAAATGTTTACTTTCATTTGTAAATGAAATAGAAATAATATTTTTATTACACCATAATTATTTTTATTGTGAATAAAACAATCCTATTAATAAGCAGCTTCATTTCAAAACCATGGTTAAATTATAGAAAGCGAAATATGACTGTGAAGAATTTGATTAATAATTAATTGAAATATTAAATAAATGGAATTCATATTCGCTTCATAACGCAATTATGGAGGACGTATATCTCTTGGAAATTCGTTTCATGCTGCAAAAAGCGCGGGATTAAAATTTTTGCATGCAAAATTGAAATGGGGATTTGCAATAATTTATCTTTGTAACGAAAGCTGTTTTGATAAATTTAAAAATTATCGGGTATATTTATATACCATTTAACTTCGCATTCATTATTTTTTTTCTTTTAACCATAAAGATTATATTATGTTAGAATCAAACCAACGTAAAAGTAGAACCATCATAATAAATATTCATTCCCCACCGAGCGAGGGTCATAAACTTATTTATTAAACAAAAGCAAAAGTCAAAGAAAAGAAGAGTTCGATCCAAACCGAAGAACCATCCAATTTGCGAAGTTATGTTTCCCGTTGTTTGTTACCCGAACTTTTACACCCCTATTACCTACTTGAGTCTTACGCCCTATGATTTAAGAACTCAGAGCCGTAGTACTGAAAGTGGCATTATGTGAATTCCAATGAGAGTTAAAGTAAAAGTAAATGTATTTGACTGTTGTTTTCCTACTAGCTGACATCTCTTATTCATGAAAGTCTTGATCATTATATAAGTGCTTTGCTAATATGACTTTTTAGATTTAAAGGAACTCTTTGAGTCCAAAGTAGAATAAATTAGTAAATTAGGCGTTACAGCCCGCTTCAGCCACATTCTAAATTTTCATGTTCCAAATAAGTCCACTTCGTTACATCTTCGTACAATACAATGTTTAGTTATCACATTTGTTTTTTAAACCGATTCCTTCTTTGCAATTCAAATATGGCTTTATTGAGTTGCAAGCGACCTTCAAGTTTTTACACACATAAAAATATAAAATATCTAGAATGGATAGATAATGGTTGAAGTAACGTCTTGCCATCATGGCTATTATATGTGGATATGCTTTTTAACGTTTACGTT
Source organism: Choreutis nemorana (assembly GCA_949316135.1). Classification (NCBI taxonomy): domain Eukaryota; kingdom Metazoa; phylum Arthropoda; class Insecta; order Lepidoptera; family Choreutidae; genus Choreutis; species Choreutis nemorana. The sequence goes on from OX438611.1 coordinate 4,155,348, forward strand.
GCGTTGCGTTTCTGTGACTGTTGTACATCCTTTTCAAAATCCGAAAAATATATTGAGAAATGTGATCATTTTTTATATTTTTCGTATAAGAACCATACGAAACTGAACAATATTCATGTGTCATATCCAGAGAGAGCAAATCTTCCCTCGACACCAACACGTATAAAAACTGAAAGATAGTTCCTGGAAGTTTCCAAGCTGAAGTTTGTTATTGTAGTAAAGTTTGAGGATACTCATAGAATGTTGGAAACGAATCGGGCTCATGGAATATTTTTTACATAATCTTTTACTTTTAAACTAAAATCACCTTACGAAAAAAAAAAAACATCATTTTTATATGGTATGCTCACGATTTCGTTCGCTTAGTTTCTGTGTTTTCTTTTTTTTGGTATTTTGTGAGACAAAACGTCCATTATAAAGTCTCGTAAAGTATATTTTAAACTAACTTAAAAGATTTTTTAATCGGATGACTAGTTTTAAATACTATTTTCACATACAAACAAGACCTATCTATATGATATCAGAAAAGATTTTGATTTTAATATCAAACATACACATACATACATAAACTCACGCCATAATTAATCCCCCGAGAGGGGTAGGTATTGTTAAACACCGCATGTTTATGTTGAGTCCCAGAATGACAGGTTGCGAATCTGTCGCCACTATCCGGACACAATGAGGAACATGGCAACTACAATGTACAGCAACCCGAAACATACTCGTAGCATAACTATTTAATAAAACTTACATTAAATTTGTTTTAGTCTCAGCAAATACGTTAGTACATACCTACCTATCTCGATAACGGAATGGATATCAAATATTTGCGTTAAATTCTCAGTCTGTCTGGCAAACACTTAAGGAAATAAAAGCCAACGAAACATTAACACTAGTGGTTCGCTCCAAATTGTAAGCTCGCGTTAATATATATCTCGATACCTCCTTACTTACTTTTTTTTTACTTTCGGAATTTAAACATGATTTTTTCATTATGATTATTTTGTCCATTGTAAGGTTTTTTTTTATCCATAGTATAAATATATATATTATTGTAAGTTTTATAGATAAACCGACAGTTTTAAAAGAAAACCCTAGTGAGAGCGCAAGTTCCTTTGTTTAGAAGAGGTGAAATGTACATATATATCGTAGTTACAGCTCTCGAGATCTAACCCAACAAACTCAGTTCTTTTATTTACTTGGAAGTAATGTACATTATTCTTGATTTTACTCTGCTTTAGTAAACATAAGGGAGCTTAGAGAACGAGTTTTATGTGGTTAAACATCGTAACTTCTAAGTTTTATAATTATTTTGTGCGGTAATTCTTTACAAAATGTATTAGTTATAAATAGTTTTTCCACTCTTTACTGACTAAAAACATGGTTAGGAAAAAGGAGTTCCTTATTATTTCGTGGAACACAAAACTACAAATCATTAAAGTAACGTAGTAAATACACTTCAAGTTTTCTTGTAGTAAAACTGAAAGAAATATTCACAGTAGGGTTTACGAGCGAGTAAAATTTCAGCAACATACTCATACAAGTAACAGTGTTCCATCTAGAAATGAGATACCGCATGTTATTGCGGCTCTACATGGAAAAGAAGATTAAATTCCTACTTACCTATGTAAATATTTTCCTTTTTAAAATACGTTTATACTGAAAGTTTACACTGATATTTAAATATTTACACTGATATTTTACTAGTTTTATTATCTGTTGAATAAAGACAATTAAAACATTTGTAGAAATTACACTATGAAACAAAGTTTTTAGTTTCATTAGGTAATTATATCGGTATTTTGTTTTCACACGATTTTATTGTGAAAACGATTGTATATGCATTTAATCATTTTTCTACTGCAAGCTTCAGCAAAATAAATCGATATAGATATGCCAAGACTAGCCAGTCTGTAGCTATCAGTCTCAAATTCTTATATCGCTCAGATGCTTCCTATCTCACAAACATGATATTGGGTTTAAAATTTCAAACATGTTGGCATAAAATCCGTAGGAATTGTAGTATATTTTCGATATCATATAGAACTTTTGTCCATCCTTAATTTTTTAGATAATTTGCCGTAAGTAAAAACAACCTGAATTCCTTTTATATTACTCAGGTTATAACTCTGGCGAATATGATAATAAACACCGCCTTAGCTTGTACGTCGGTAATATTTTTGTATCCATTCGAGTTGCGAGTATTTAACCACCAAACACTAAAAATACGTCCACAAGTGTCGCGCGCAGACACACGTATACTACTCAACAAAAACTACCTTTAAAGTTACAACAAAGGTAACCATTTCGCAGTTTCGCTCTATTCTTTAAGTTGAGTCGTATTTTAAATTGGTGAGTGGTGAAATACACAGTTGGTCGGCCATTAAAGCTATAACTTACAGAAACCTGCCTTTTGTTTCCCGTATTGTTTGAAAATAAAGCTGCAAAAATATAACGAGAAAAGACGTTATGTACTCACCTTTATACGAATTTTACGCAACAAGAGAAAGAGTTTTGTATCCCTACCTTAAAACAAATTTAAACAAGCTAAATAAAACCGCATAAAAGAGAGGATTAAATTAAACAGTTCAAGTCTATATGAAAACGTATCAAAGTCGTTAAACCAGATATTTTTTGAAATCATGGAACTTTTGAAGTTGGATTTCGACGTACAGAATCTAAATTGACGTGCTTTTTAGTTTCTTCTTCCAATCATAGTTTTTCCGGTACTTCGCTGTAGGTATATAAACCTGAAAATTGAAAACCGGTTAATGAAAGTGTCAAAAGGTGTTCAAACCGTCCGTCAATCACTCAATCAGCTCTTCGTTCGAGTTCGTGGCTCTGTAATTACGCGGTTATGGCGCAAGAACTCATTCGACGCTCGATTTCAAAGAATATTTCAATTTACCTATGTAGGTTAACAGGAATAAACGGGTTTCAGAAGTAATTATGTATACATAGGCTATACATACTACGAAAGATTGATTTGTATTGTATTAATAAAAAGGGCATTAAGAATTCGATTTTCTTTTTGACGATCATTGCTTTTGAGGCTCAAAAAGTTTTTTCAAATGTTTAAAATTTAAGTAAAGACAAATAATAATGAATTGCGTGCTAGGGTTGCAGACTTATTCCTACTGATTGAATAGTTTGTTCTGAGTTAATGACCTAATACTAGTGTCTACGCCTCCTACAAAATTGTAAAAATTTGTATATGAACTCCTGTTGAGTAAATTAGAATCTTATTCGTACACAAACTATGTAAAGAAGCCATGCAAAACATTTTTATTTCATTATACAGCTATTTACTTTATGGTGATCCTGTATGCACTTTTAACGCAATGTTTTTACGGTACAATTTATAAACACGCGAGATCAAGATTTCGCATATCTCGTAGTGAGTTTTTAATTACCATTCAACTACATTTTATAAGAAGTTAACTTGTTTATTGTTCATCATTTTAAAATCTTTCTGCTAGGAGTATGTTAGTAGATTTGATGTTTTATTTACTCAGGTAGAAATTTCTCTTAAATCAAATACCACTCAGATATAACAAGGGCGCTAAAGATAGAAAAAGAAACCTTCCCACGTAGGTATTACGAATTACAAATCGATATTTCAATGCAACATTACGAACATAATTGAAAAAGTGTTTTTACGAAGTAACATTACATTGTTAAAGAAAAAAGCTTTCCATGGAGTTGCTTTAATGAATTCAAATACGTGTTTTATTTCAATTGCAAAAGTCCTATTCCCAGCCAGTTTTATGCGTGTAAACAGTGCCATAGTAATGTCGACTCTATGTGAAGGGAGTAAGGGTGACGTGTTAGGGTTGTAGGGATGAGTAGTCCATTATCTGGTAGTCGTGTGTAAGACAATCACGTAACAGGACATGTATTCATTCACATCCTGATAACAAGTCGCGCCCGCCATATGGCTTTTACATGCTGCTCTGTAAAACAAACAGTAGTTTTGAAAAGATAATCAGTTTTTGAAAATCAAATCTAATTCATTGACGACTAGAACAAAAAACATGAACAACAAGAAATACACGTCTGTACGTGAATGCCTTTGCCATTAAGTTACTTCTGTCAAATATTGAGTATACTTGTATGTCATAGAAGTGGACGTATCTACTCGTGCGTAATTATATATCTTTACCATCTCTCTGTTACTCGGATCACTTCTGATTCTAATAACATAATGTTGCACGCTCATTAATTGCAATTTTTATGACATTTGTAAGGATATCAAAGAAGAACTTCTATGCCCTATTTATAGGAAGATTAAGATCCTGTATTCTTTTTTTTTCTGGTTAAAAACTAGTATAGAAGTATATTCGTACTATTTACTTCAATCAATGAGTTGACTAAAATTTGAACTACTGTAGGCACAACAATGTGAATTGTTTAGCCTATTGTAAGTCATTGTGTATGTAGACGTAACTGCAAAACGCACATCACAATTGATTAAACCTTTACAACTATCGCTAAAGATTAACTCAAAAGATAAATTCTGAAATGTTAGCAGCCATAGGTACGATATTCATGAATAAACAGTTAATGTTTTGACATTTTGCAATACATCGAACTATATTAAAATAAATGTTTTAATCCAACATACTTTACCTTATCTATTGGATCGAGACTTATTTAATAGAAAAATAGGTATAACTTAGCTGGTAGGTATAGTCGTTCATATGTTTAATAAATACCATTAAAAATAAGAATAAAAGTAAATTACTGAACTGGAAATAGTAGAAGAGTAAGATGGCGTGTGAAATTGTATCGGGATGCAGCAGGCGAGGCAGGAAATTGAAGAAGCGCAGCCCACGCTCACTCACTCTGGACCGACTGCACGGATATTGGTCAGTGTTTATTAAAAAAATCGTTTATCAACCTGACGAAATTCAATATAAACTTTAGGCACGCGATCACGGTTTCTACCAATATTTTGTGAGCATAAAATTTCGAAATTATCCCCGGTCGCCAAGTGATTTCGAATTAACTAATGCTGCCGATTACTTTTCTAAACGTTATGTATAATAGATTTTAGTAAAGTGATCTGTACTAGAGATTTTAATAACTCATCTATCTGGTATAGCGTTTTAAAGACTTAATAAATATCTGTTACTGCATTCGCTAGCGGTAATAGAAGGTTATTACATTTATATTCGACACAGTTTTAAACTTCCTTGTGCACAGACTTTCTAGCAATACTTTTTCTTTTCAACTAATACAATTCTAAGGCATGTCAAACAGCAGTTATAAGTTAGCAATCGATGCTAAGAAGTTAAAGTAAAGCATAAAGAATTAACGTTCAGAATTCGTTCAAGAATATTGGACGATAAAGTTAAGAAATTAATAATTCTTTACGAATCTACCCTTGATAAAGTTAAAGCACGATATCGGCTGTTTTAAGGTATTTGGAGTTGGTCTTTTCTTCGTAAAAAGTACTTATGTCAATTAATAACCACAACTTTTAAACACAAGGATTATATCATTATCTAAAGGTAAACCAGGATAGGATGTCTTTCCTTGTTCCTTGATTTGTGTTGGTTTTAAATTAAAATTGATAGTAAGAATAATGATGTAGATTTATACCACATTTTAATTACTTTACTTTAAATACTTTCTTGTTTGTTTGTTTGTCGTTCCGGTTGGATTTTTGCAACTCAATTTTGAGGCACTTCCCGATAACAGGCTGAAATTTTCAGGGTAGCTTCAAACCCGATGACAATGCAATTTACTACTATAAAAACGGCTGGTCCGATTTTGATAAAAATTTGTATGGAGTGACTTTTGAGGCAGAAAAAAAAATATCTTTGCAAGTTACACCCACGATCTATACTCGTCATGTAAATATATCCCATTAATAATCCCTTAAATAATATACGCCACCACGTTTTGTGTAGTCCCTCTTTCAGCCCCGTAGGGTTATTTTCTTATTTTTAGGACATTTAAAAACGTGGGTTTTTAGATTTTTTGAATCTATTAATTTTTAATACTTTCTATATATCGCTAATAAACCCTTTAGCTATCTTGCTTGACGTACTGTTCTAGCTTGACCGTAGTAAGGTACACATAAGTAGGTAAATATATATATATATATATATATATATGTAACAATATTTTAATATTAATACATACATGGGTGCATTTTTCAACATTTATAATATTTCATAATTAATTTTCCAACATTGAATTGTCATTCAATCATTGTATATTATATATTGTTTATTTGTATATTTGAGCATTAGTTTTGAGCTTTATCCCAATGTATTCTTATGTGATTCTGTACACAAAAATATCCCAGAGATTTTCGTGTCACGACAATAACGCAGTTGCGGAGTATGAACAAGTATAAAATCCTAAACAAATGTTATACCAAGGCTAAAGCTCGTTATCTTTCTATAGCTTACCCGAGTGTGTTTGCATTTATTTTTATAAAAAATATATTTTCCCGCTTCACTTGTTTCTGTTTGCTGACACAAATTGGGATTTAAAAAATACCTAGTATTAAACATGACGTGATATTTATTTAAATCCACTGTTTATCTATATTATTTTACTGATATTTATTTTAACTAAAGGTATTGTCAAACATTTAATTGTTTTCCAAGTTCTCATATAGTGAAAACATTTTACTGAAAATCATCTCTGCCGTTTATAAAACTCATGTAACAACCAGTTCAAAAAGTAGGCTAAATAACACTTTTGTCAAAATATATAAATTCTACATTTAAAAAAATACATAAAGGGGGAAATCGAAAAAGATATCCCGAGCATAGTACGATGGTTAAACATGATATTAAATCAGATAGAATTTAAAGTTCTGGAACTTCAATAGCTATAAGAAGCTACGGAAATACGTTGAAATATAATATAATATTGAGGAGATAGGTAATAATTGATGTTAAATAAAACTTTCGATTCTACTTCTTTTTTATATTTACAAGTATGAACTACTACAAAAAAGCTTAAACCGCTGCAACTACTCATACTCGTATTTTAATTAATAATTCATTAAAGTTGATTTTGTTTTGTGGAAAAATTGCATACCACTAAGATGAAATAACTACACATGCCTGATGGCGAGCCTAAAAACGTCATTAATACCAGCGGCATTACGCACGCTTTGCCGACCCTGTAATAACCTTTTAACGCCTTTTTGAAGGAAAAAATGGAGTCTAAGACTCAGGTTGAGCAGTCCCGCTTTAACCAGAGCAGTTTCTATCGCTACGCCGACTAACTGAGTCAGGTTTTATTATTATTAGCTACACTAAGAAAATAACAAGATCGAGATCGGAAAATTGACAGCATAATATCTTCCCGTTATGCCATCTAGATACGTGACTTTTAATAATAACTTTTTAAAATGTTATTTCTATTCCATCCACGTTCGTTTAGTGTAGTCCAATTTAAATATTAAACAGAAATATCTGGATATCAAAGGCTTTCTCCATAAACAAATAATGTTGAAAAACTAAAATGTACGTTGTTTCTCCAGTTCTGTTTGTTAAGATAAAAAAGCGTCAAATAGTAAAGATACAATTTTAGCAACTAATTGAATAAAGTAGGTATCCAGTCAGCACTTTTGCTACTGCTCAAAAATGCTTTCACAATTTACTTTTCTTAAATAAAACATTTTCACAACTAGCACAAAATAATCTGCGTCCAATTGTGAAGGCGCATAAAGAAAATTTACATACAATTTAGAGCGTATGTAAAGAATTCGCTGGCAGACGCGCTTACAAGGGTTGGCAACTACTAGTTTACGCTAAAATATTCATTTAAATATCATTTTAACCCAATGATTGATAACAAAAAATAATTTAACACATTATTGAAGATTTTAAAACATTATCTTACATCCATTTTTATAATAAATACCAACTAAACAAAACATTTCGGACTAGAAGCTTTATGACTTTTTTTACAATAGGTCAACTGTCACAATAAATATACATATTTAATATGAATAGTAATACTTCGTCAGACATATTTGGTAACCCTATTGAGAAGGTTTTATATAAGCACATTAGAGGACATTACCCGACGAGTTTACTGAAAATACTGAAATAATATTTTTTCAAGCCGTTCAGCCTTTTCCAGAAACCGCGAGCAAACGAGGCCCTAAATGATTTCATAAATCACTGCCCACTGAATTTCCTCTAATATAGTCGAATTTTTTATTTGTTTTAAACGCTCCGTTCGTTTATGAAACAGCTTCGAGTACTGTTAAATCATAATAATGTCCCAGATCTGAGTACAGCCACAGTACCAAGTTACCTACGCCTGGAAGCGCTCGGTACCACTTTAAAAGAACATTTGGCAAGCGCCTATCGACTAAAAGTTTTTTAAAACATGATAAATTTAGTGTTTAAAAATATATGTAATGTGTATACCGTAGGGCTGTGACAATTGTAGACGATATTAACAGATTTAAATTTTATTTCAATTTCTATAAAACTAGGAATTCTCAAATTCTTGTCTTAGACCTATATAATAAAAATTACTTTACCTTTAAAATATTTGTTGAGATCAAATGAATTGCACTATGGAATTTAAAAGTATGGTACGTAATCGAACAGCATAACTGAATATTGAACGATATAAATCACGACGTTGCAAACGACCATCAAAACAAATTGCAGTTCAATTTCACATTTTTGACAATAACTTTTTCACGTATACAGTTCACCGTTAATAAAATTCAAGCTTAGCTTGAACTTACCAAATGTGTGATTATTAAATGGCCCAGGAGAAGAACAATACGAAAACCAATCAAATCTATAAAAGTTTATCTACGAGTAATACGACTGGAAAGTAAAATGTTGAATCGTTAAAATTAAGTCTAACAACAAAAATCACATTTCTTACCTACTGAATACATCTAGTGACATATTCTTTCTATCAAATTTCTAGTGACATATTCTTTCTGACTACACCTAAGGCAAAAAGGATACAAAAATATCCTCAAGTTGTACCTATCTAAACATTTCCCAATAGTTTATCACAAAAGAAAACGAACATATAATGAATGAGAAAATAGTGTTAAGACAAAAAATGTATGCATCTAATATTTATATGGAATTCAGACTAATGTATATTTATTCAAAATTTTGATGTTAATATTGTTTTATTGGTAACATTTTTACTAGGATAAGTTAATACTTAGTTCAGGTGAAATCATATAGGTTCTACCTAATTTCCAATATCTGACGCGACCTCCTATAACACCAGGTGCCTTGGGATACAGGCAGGCAATAAAATAAATTCCAACACGCAAAGATGTAAGAAAAAAATTGTAAAAAAAATTAAGTGGCCAGGCATTTTTGCTTGCGTTACACTTTATCATAAAATAAATAAAGAACACCACATCGCTCTGTTTCGGAACAGTCAAAGCCTCAGGTTCTGACACATTCAGTCTCAGGTTCGAATCCCGGCTCCGGAAGCTGTTTGTGCGACGAATTATTTGCTCGTCTTCCATATTGTTTTACCTATTCATTAACACATGCTTATTTATTATTGCTTACTCGTAGTTACACTTTCACAAGTCTAAACCAAAATGTTAATAACACAAAATGAAGTGAGTAAGGCCACCAGAATTGCATGAGAGGTTCCGGGATTATTATCATGTGTTTATTTTTAAACCGGGCTATATTTTTTACGTTGTAGTAAAGCGCATTCTAATACATAAACATACCTACTGTTTTAAGGGTTAAGGGTAAACTTATTTGAGTATGAAAAAAGCCATTTGATAAAACTGCCACATCCAATATGTTAAGTTCTTTGTTAGCAGCATGTGTAGTAAATTGAACCTTCAGCACACCTTCGTTCTGAACGCTTACAAATCTTATTTGTGCTCGTCCCGGGCGCAATCGCTCCACACAGCGGCGTAGCGGTACTTTTATTACAACCTATATACTTACATTGCACTCACACACGCAATCACACGTCGACAGAGAGACTGTACAATTAAAATCAACCGGATGAATAAACACTCCACTTCGACCGAGCAAAACAGACATTTCACAATTACACTTCAATATTATTAACACTACAAGCAACTTCAGGTCGAAAATGCTAAAAATTTCATTGAAACAAAGAGACGGTTCTCTCGCTTACTAGTAACAGTCATCCATCAGCTATAGAATGAACAAAATAATGCATAATATTCAAAATCTTGCTTAGATACTTTATGTACGAGTAGGTATGGACCGAAATTGGAATGCGAAATTATAAAAAATCGGTCAAGTACGAGTTGGACTCGCACTCGCACTCGATACAAGAGCAAGGAAAAAAATTATATCGAATCTTATAGATTATTTATTATATTTTTAGTATTTGTTATCATAGCGGCATATACATTATTTGAAAATTTTAAGAGTCTAGCTATTATGGTTAATGAGATACATCCCGCTGATGGAGAGACAGCCGGACAGCGAGGCTTAGTAATGGGATCCCGTTTTTTACCCTTTGGGTAAGGAGCCCTAAAAACGGGTTTCGATCGAGCATCAGTTTAAAAAGGTGTGTCATACACAACCATGTAATGCATATTTAGTTGTTTTTTTTTTGTGTATAGTTTTGTTGATGATAAAACTTAATACAAAACGGAAAACTCACAGAAATCATCAACTTAATAAAAACTAGATTTTTTGTGAAATGTCGAAGTACATAATTTTTAAAAGAAAATGTGGTCGTTAGTCTAGCTAGGTTACCTCACGCCAACATTAAATACTTACAGTAATTATGTAAATCATAGTGTACCGAAACATTAGGAAGTCCCAAACACATATGAAACCGTTTCTAAAATTTCACAAAGAAAACGTATAAGGGATTTTTACCAAATCATACCATATCGGTAGCCGGGGGCGAGCTGGGTGTGAGACGAGATCCAGAATACAAATCCAAGGTGTTTGGTGACCAGTATAACAAGAACTATCCCTTTCCATCATCACGCGACTTTTAGAAGTGCGAAAAGGTCATGAGATTCTGGACGCCGATGCATGACGAGACCACCTGAGATTTCAATTTTACGTCGCTGAATAAATTTATTGGAGATTTACCAGTTTTCTTTATTAAATTGTTGAGTTGCGGCCCTTTCGGAAATAAATTTTATATGCAAAACCGATAAAGGATAGAAGAATAATAATGTTTATAAATGTAATTAACTATTTCACTGAATTCCGAAACAATTTTTTTTTTACATGGAACTAGAATATCACCTGATACTAAGCAACAACGATGTGTCTGAAGATGGTTGTATTAAAATATAATATTATACTTACATTTGGCATGAAAAGGCATTTAACTTCGGAACACCATACTGCTAAGGAATCATTGTTAAAATTTGTCAATGGCATATGTACAGTGAGTAAATTTTCTGAAAAGTAAAATGCAACCCCAATGAATAGGCTTTAGGCCCTCAGGGAATCGAGCGAGGCCTTATAATTAGGTATCTGTTGATTATCCACTGCACCAAACCGGTCGTCATGGCCAATTGATTTGAGTCACGAGTAATTTAAGTCTGCTGTAAACAATATTGAGGTGATAATTTAGCTGAAAATATCGTCTGGAATAGTTCCAACTTTCTTATCTCGAGCCTGGTGCTATCGTAGTAATATTTTAATATAGCCAAGAACCCATATTACATTTTTCTAGAAACTTCCATAGCAATTTCATTACTTTGTTCCTGTATTTTTTAGTAAACAGAGAGAAAGATAACAATATTTACCCCGAAGCTAAGGTAAAACAACCTTCTGTTAAACTTGAAATGCTATAGGAAAAGAAATATAGTTGTTATTTAGTGCTGTTGCTCTTTCAAAGTAATCTTCAGATGTTAAATATTTTTACATTGCTGTATTTTCTACTCCTTGCAATACTTATATAACTATCTGTAGAGGCTAAGGTGGTTAGATCTAGATACGAATAATTATGAACGATTATTAACTCTGACACCTATATAATCTTCATATAAATTTATGAAGTTTTGTTTCACACGCTTATCTTTCCATCAAATATGGATGGTAAACTTGCATGGCAAGAGTAACATTTTAGTGCTTTCATTTTAGTTATTTAACTGTATAACTATAGCAATGGATCACGAAATATCTCTGCGTCAATCAAATGAGTCGTCCAGGCCAGCAGTTAACAAGTTAACAGTTAACAATAATCAGCGTACGTAAAGACACATGCGGAACCATGGATTACACTACAAAAGTATTTCATTCCTACATTTTTAATTGGATCACTTAAACACTATTTTTCCTTCGCTCGCTGTTTTCTTGAAAAAAACATCATTAAAAAGTAAGGATTTAAAATTTCTTGATAAGCGGATTACTTGTTTTAAACAACCGAGTGTTTTTAATAATCAAATTGTTGATATAGTTCAAAGTTGTTTGAATCCTCATGGTCTCATCAATCTTAGAAGTACCTACCTTTTTTTTCAGTAGGTAAATTATTTTTGGTCGAATTAAATGCAAAGAACCAATCAATATAATACAATGACAGTAAATAAGAAAATATATTGTTGATATTTATAGTTAATAAGAGAAGTATCTTTGAAAGCTTAAACAGTAAAGTTGTTTGTTATTGAATTGCAGGATGCAGAATACTTGAATAGAAGCCGAGATTGTTTGGTAAAGTTTATGTTGCATATCCACAAGTTATATTGGTTTGATCTGACACGCACGATCATGATACATGATACATGATCTGTTTCACAACACTTTATTTCCAATATAAGAGGTTTTTTTTCAGATCGATTTACTGGATTTAAGTAGATAAAGTTTAAGCTTTAATTAACACTATGTGTACGAACAGCATCAAGTTTAAACAGTATAACATGCCTGGAGCCGATATTTTCCAGCAAATTTTAAACTTTTTTATTAGCTAAATAAACAGAACCAGTCAGCAATTCAGCAGAATTTCCACATATAAAGCTTAAAATCTAAAATTCCATAGCTTATTCCGATGCATGAGAATGCAAATTAATATGAGCCACTTGAATAAATTACAAAGTTTGTTTTATAGTACATCTGCAAGTAAAAAATTGATGAATTTGCAAAAATGGACAACCTTTGTCGCTGTCACTAAGACTTTTAGCTTAATCAATGTGTCGATATTGGTTATATGTACAATAATTTTTCGTACTGTAAAACTAAATATTACCCTTGTATGTTTTAGAACATTGAGGGAAACACCTATCTGGCCCATTGTTGTTTCCATCTTAACCTAACATAACACAAAAATACCTACCAATTTATTTAAAAAACTACAATCAAAACTAAGTCTTCATTGAATGTAATTTTCTATTACAAATAAGCAAGCTTGGTGCAAGGAGAATTCCTAACTATTTCTTCTGAAGTTTGAAGGTAAGCAGACATTTGCAACGCGAGATATTCTCGCAACATCTCAAGTTTTTCTAACTGATGTTACTCACTTGAAGGAACGCTATCGAATGTTTTTCAGCCGCCTATAAGCGAAATGTTCCAATATATTGCAAAAAACACTACTTAACCTTAAGTCCCCTTTGTATTAAATGGTTATTCCTATTAAATAAACCTGAATGATGACAGGTGACCTGCTTATCGTTTGTTTCGTAAATAGAGAAAGAGCAACATAGGTACTTTTTATTTCAAGTAAGAAACCTTCTGATTGCGCGATATCTTAGTGACTTTTTTAACATTGGGAACCAACTAAAAGCCCCAAAACTCACCAACCATCTTAATATATCTTAATTTTAACCAAATAATACTTTCCTTTGGTAGGTGAGGATTCTTTTTTCGTGATCTCAGTGATCCATAGCACAGGTCACGTGCAAAATTTATTGGCTCCTCTAATAAAACAGAACACATTTTATGCATTCCGCCTCGAGGCTGGCGCCCCCTAGGGGATATCCACGTACCTAATCAAGAAAGCCTTCCCTGTGTTTACTTTCTAGACGATAATAGATTACATCTTTCCATATTTCTGTGTCTTGGGTATTATGTTTACCTGCTCGATACGTGTCGGGTCAGAAATGAGTAGAAACACGTGATATGTGTGAACGCGTACTTTGGCGAGTATATAATGCTGTTGCTAGGCGACCTGTCTCACCTTAGTCTTCATTCCTATGAAAGCTTCATAGCTTCACCTTGAGATTAATATATAAATTCAGAAACCTTATCTTAGTAGATAAAAATAGTGTGCTTGTATGTAGTAAATAGTGTGCTTGTATGTAGTAAATAGTGTGCTTGTATGTAGTAAATAGTGTGCTTGTATGTAGTAAATGGCTATTTATATTTTTGGAAAAATCTTTTTAATACATCTTGTTGACAAAAAAAATCCTTGCCTGAAGCCCAACGCTCTTTAATATTTTTAAATAGACTTGAAAAATTAAAATACATGTATTTGATTGAGGTTTTTATAACGGATTTTAATTCGAAAGCAAAACTTAGCTAATGTTTTAACAGTTTTTACCGAACGAAGGTAATTTTTCCAGGAGTGTTTCCAGGTTGAACTTTACCAATAAAGTTGTCGGTTCTGACTGTAAAGCCTGGCTCCGACACCCTTGCTTCATCTTAAGGACATATTTTACAATTTCATTTCCCGAAGGACGCCGAGACTCGAGAACTTGGTTTATGCCAGACCTTATTTCCAAGAAAATCCGATTTTACTATAGAATTTATACATCGCCACCTCACATAAACCATATCGATGTTAGTTTTGGTAGGATTCTTTTAAAATATGAGATTTGGTGTGTAATAAATTTGGCATGTTATAAAATAGTTTGTATTCCCCACCAAACCCACATCCACTATTGAGAATCCATTTTTCAATTTACCCTTAAATTATGTAAGTAATGAAGTCTTTGATCATGTATATTTCAATTATCTATAACTTTACATAGATAATAGAGTATAAAATAACCCATTTTACATTGACAACGAACTTTACAAACCCGAACTTTAGTTTTAAAACTAAAGTCGCTGTCTAGATTACAACAAAGTTGCTGCAGGTATGCATATGCATATATTTATTTTGAATTCTAAAAAATGTTCACTTCCCCTGGGATATCTGAGAGAAGCCAGGGCTGGTCAACTGATAATTTAACGAGCCACTATTGTGTGTGTAGTGTGTACTATTTTAGGACACGCGACTATATCTACATGAAGCCGTCCAATATATCCTAAAGGTAATCTCCAGGGCTGTCCAGAAAGTAATATGTTTTCACACTTTACTACGCAAAATAATAGTAAAATGTAACTTCTGAGGAAGGCGAGCTTGCCGGTGAAGTACATACATTTGCAACGGAAAACGTTTTCTTATGCTTACCTTAAATATAATAGAAGGAATCTTGTTGACAATTGCATTGAACAAAAAATTAATATTGTTTTATTTAGAAACTAAACTAATAAAATTTACAAAGAAGGTAGCCTTATAGCGAAAATATTTTTCTTCCAAACGATCAACATCCATCAAAAACCATTTTAAATGCTTTTAGCGATTGTAAGTACCTATATAAATGTATTTACCTTTTAGTCAAATACCCTTTTTGTGTATTCATAATAATCTAATTAATCACACAATTATATTACAGTAGTTATTTTTAATACATAACTAGGTAGTTATTATTATTAGTTAACAACGACCAAGTGTTAAATTGTAATAGTTCATCAATAATGTAGATTCAAAAGTGGTATCACTTAACACTTTAACAATGGATTGGCTCCGACGCAGACTGAAATAGAGTAATACTTGGGCTCACAAAGCCCCCACACATACGCCTTCAAAAGAAAATTCCATTTGATATCAGGGAGAATTTCCTTTTTGTAAATTTGCTTAGAGTACCTATATCCGTTCGCGTCTGGAGCAGACGGCCCTTAAACCAACCCCCACCATTTTTCCAAGAGCCCATTTACACATTTAATTAAATCTTCACTGTTTTAATTTGTGCCGGTAAAACCGCAGAATTACTCAGTAATTCAAACTGAGAACTTTCGAGCTTGAAATATTTTCGAAACGAAATTAATGCTGCAATTAGGACTTTAAAGTCGCCATTCTTTTTGTTGTCGCGCTTAGGAGAGGCTGCGGTTTCAAATTAGGGTTCCATAGTGAAAGATAGTACGCTTACCAAGGGACCTTTGAAATTACGGTAGGTACTCCACCTATTGAACGGAAATTATCGGACTAATGCGCAATTAATATTGAGAAACGTATACGACAGGTAATATATAAAATAAAGAGTTTATCGATTATACGGAACTCTCGACACTATGTATTTAGCAACAGCATATTAAAAGTCATATTAAAACAATACGCTCCTTACAAAAAAATGATCTCACATCTAGATGGAAGTTCCTTAAGATTCAAACAAGTAGGTATTGACAAACAGAGGGGTGGGTTTAAAAGAAACCTTTCAAGGTATACGTAGGTATAGCTGGTAACGTACATACAGCATCGGGGTCGAGTACAAAGCAACACACACCGAGTCCGCAATAACAGTGTGTGTGCCACTGACAGCCAGAAACGAACACCGAAGCTTAAATTTCATATTGCCTTTTATATGCTGGAACATATTTATCAATAAAATATAGCATGAAATTTGGTAAAAGTGTATCTGTATGGTAATTTACCATTTTACGTCGCTTATATTACAGTACAGCTAATTCTTTTGTGAAATATTATAACTATGCATGATTCTATATGGCTACGATGACTAAATACTTCTGTATGGAATTCAATAGATTGAACATTAAACAAAATGTAAACAAAAACAACCTCTAATAACCGATTTAACATAAAAAAGGCTTAATCCGACTGCCACTTAATAAAAATAGCAGCAGATATTTTTCTTGAAAAGCTTAAGAAATATTGGTTCTGAAATTTTATCTTTAAGTTTTCTAAGCAATCCGCAATAAAAACTACAGGTGTTGTTCACAGATGGAGACGTGGGTTGGTAGAGGATTAGTCATTAGCCATCAGAGTTTTATATAATTGACCTACCTATATACACATATATATATAAAAATACTAGTTTAAAATTCATCATGCATCTGGTATCTCTAGATCTGTGATAACGGAAGCGCTTACCCTAACATTTTGCCAAAAAAAATATTGAAACAACCCAACTCGACTGTTCTAACGAAATAAAATTGCGATGAAATTTTGCAGCTTCAAAAACTATTACAATGATTACTACCATTTAAACAACTAACACTTACTGGGTTTATTGATATTAGATTTTTATTTTCCAATGGATTTTAAGTGTTTTTAAATTGAAATATTCTAGTCAGGTATAAAACAAATAGATACCTATCGAGCCACTCACTATTAAGACTATTAAGACTTAATAGTGAGTGGAGTGAGATGTTTGTACTATGGATTTGGAAAATAAGCCATTTCCCAAACCAATTTTTCTGCTCATTTTAGATGAAGCCGGAACAAGATGTGTCTCATTGTTGAAAAGCTTTAACAAACTAAGTAATATTAAAAATTCCTAATCAAATCACAAATCCTAAAACACATCTCGATTCCAGAAAATCTTTGACTCAATATACCTGCTGCGTATTCAATTGACTCAGTCACATTCTTGGTATTCTGGAATCCAATGTTATCTATTATCGTATACGTTTATGTATAGGTTTGTATGTCAAGCTACTGGTATATTGCACTTTGTTGTTTTCTGCAAGAAAGTTTTAGTTCAGTCGCATATTTAGGAGAGGAAAAGGGCATTTTCTTTGAGCATAACATCAAAAGGTTAATTGATACCATATATTGATAAGGTAAATTGCTAATCTTATACAATACAAGTACGCGTATTGAAGTAATTGGAATACTGAACTTTTAGAAGTGTACTCGGTACTTCTATTTCAAAACCGCGCTGTATGTATAAAAAGCGCCGACTCCTAGTATTCAACGAAGCCATGATGCCAGTATACGACTGGTCCAGTTCAAAAGAATAATTTTTAGGGTTGTATTTTTTGCTGCGGCCACTGGCCGGCCGGCTCTCGCGTTTTATTGCACACTATTCCGGCGAATAAACGCGCTTGGGGGGGCTTAATGGACCGGCTGGGGGGATTGGCCCACCTCACCCTCCGACACCCCCAACCACCACTGCTCACCACTGTATTGCCTGCGAATATTGAATATTTTTGCCTGTGAATCGAAGCCGGAGAACCACTAATCAGTGGCGTATGATGTACGAGTGTACACTGCCACAAGTTAGTTTTGCATAAAATAGGTTGGTTGCGTTGTGGTAGCGGCCAGTCCGGTTTAATAGATTTTGTTCTATTTAAGTGAATTTGATTTCTCGGATAGTTCATCCTGCTGTCGGTGAAAACGTTTTATTTTGTAATACATATATTCTTTGATATAATATTTGATATTCTTTGATATAAATTAATTGATACTCATACGATAGACCGTAAGCTCATGATGCGTAGGTTCCCAACTTTGGTTTAAGGTTGGATTTCCGGTCGTGCATAAGCTAAGAAAAATGTAGAAGGCCATTGACACGTTTAAAGAAGGTAGGATATCGCTTTGTATCTAAATCTTAGGGCCAATGTCTTTTTTCCTAATATTTTAAACACCAAAGTCGTATATGCACTTAGGTAAATTAAGTGATGGTGGCGTCGTCGTGGACACAAACATACTTTGTCTTAAACATATATCAGATGTTGGCGTTGAAAGGGTTAACATTCATCCTGACTAAGGTAATAGGCATGTGAGGGGTGGAAAAACTCCATCTAAAAACGCGTGCCTCTTCTATTCGTTCCTACATTAAGGATGACATGTAATGTCAAAATTGACGCCGAATTTTAATTATAGTTTCAATACTTTGATCACCTCTATCCATACCTAAATCCTAAGAAAAGTCCCAGACAGACAGACTATAGTAAAAATAATATTATTTTCTCACAACTAGTGCTTACGTTAGGTAAATGTAATGTAATGTAATAAAAAAAGTCGTCCTATGTTAAAATTATGAAAGGTATCCTCCTAAATGTATTCCAGAAAAAATACCTAACAGATCCTGCATAAAGATATAATTCCATCGGGTCAATATTAAATTATCACTGTTGGTATAAACAAGAGTTGTAGGTAGGCAACTTTTGTTTATTTTCAAACGAGTTTCGTTCGTTAAACGAATGTATGTAGGTTTACGCTCTGTATACGGTCGGGGCATCGTAATAATAAAAGGCTTTCAATCATGGCATCGGATTATTCGGGTCCTCGTTTTATGTCAACAGCAACAACGCAGTAAAATACATTTTTATACCTTTCAAATTACTGGGGCTCCGATTCCAGCGTTGTATCTACAATCGAATATTTATTGGTACATAGATAAAACTATTTGAAAACATATTAGATAAATAAATGTTTGACGCTATAAGAAATACCACATGGAAAATAAATTAATAGCTTTGATTATTAACCTGTCTAGAAAAAGTATCAAAAATAAAATTGCAAACTAGACGAAAGTTCGTTTTTTGAAAGCTTGTGTGCGTAATACCAACACAAGTAGACGTGGCGTCTTCTGTCTTACAAGCATGCCGAGTGATACCAGCTTTTAAATATTTCCCATTGCGTATGGAAAAAATATATTAAATTAAAATACATTCTTTTTTTTTTCAAATATTGTGTTTGTGTACAATAAGTAAAAACTAAAATATATTTGTTATAAACAACACAGCTTAATGAAATTATGAAATCAAAATTTAAGTGTAATGTCAAAGGGGATACTAATCGATTTGGAAAACAAAAAAATAACGACCATTTTAATCAATGTTGACAAAATAATATTATTTTTTAATACTTAACAACCTCATTATTACAAAACAATACGGCCTTACCCTATACCTACCTATGAACTTAATAAAAAAATGCTGCCCCTTAAGTGGGGAAATTTTAATTTCAAGGAAGGACAACACTGCGAACATGCCAGTAATATTTGATCGATGTTTGGAAAAAATCATACTTTGTATAATTAATTCACTCTGAAACATATAGTTATAAGAGTGTACTTGCCGATGATATGTTATTTTTGTAGTAGTTTTTAGTTAACCTCTATAATTCCTTCACATTTTTAAGGCGCAATCGTCATTTTTATGTACCACAAAATACCTGTTTACACTTCAATGTCAGTTTTGTTATTAACCGGGCGAAAAGAACATGTACTGTAACAGTTACATTACATTTTTTTAAGTTTTACTTTCGAATTCTCTATCTAGATATTAAAATGTCAAATATGTATAGAAACATAGTCTGCCAACAAAACATCCCGTTCGTTACGGAGAATCATCCGGCTAGTGACTTTTATCCATCCTGGTCATAATTTAAACAATGTTTATTAAACCAGAGAACTAGCAAAAAGGGTTTTGTTTAACAAGTAGGTACGTGCTTACACTATTATACTTAACTACTGGTACTTATGAGTCGGGTTCAACAATCCATCTGCAGTTTTCGGTTGAACAAAGACGAAAGAAAAGTTCTTTTGCAGCTTGCATAACACATTCCGTTTGAAAAACTTTAGGAAGCAAACGAACCAGTGTCGATTCTGCCGCTTTAACATTAAGACTACCCTTATTCCTGAGGAAGAAAGTTCAAAATCCACCAATTTAAATTTTAGGAGATACTGGACCTTTAAGTCAAAGTTCGAAACTTAAAGTTTGCTCTTTCTCAAGCATAGAAAAAATCAACTTACCTCTATACTCATAGGTAGGTAGCAGAAACGGTCAGAGAGCTCTACTCGCTTTTTATAGCTAAACGTTTACATGAGACAGATATCTAAGCTTTGCCTTGCTTGCTTTGCTTGTTTTACCAGTAACAGACAAAATCTTAAGTAGAAAACAAACAAGTGTATAGCTATATTTATACTAACACTAAGTATAACACAGATTAAAAGTTTGGATTGAACTTCTACTCATTCGACTAAAATTGGATTAGAATTGCAGGGTGGACGGACATTACTACATTTTTATCTAAGAAAATACGACTTGGTCATTAGTTATGCTAGTTTTTAACGACTACAGTTGGAAAACAGAAATTTTCCTTACTAAGTTCTTTGGGCAATAGGGTTTCTAAATAATTTAATTCTGTTACCTTTAGTGCCTCACACTATAGGTAGTAGCTACCAAACGTTAGATATTTGGCAGCACCAATATCGTTGCGTTTAGTTGTCCACAAAAGATTCGGAACTCCCCAACAAGTAATAGCGTAATATTCAATGTTCCACATTAATTTTATGGGCATCGAATGCCAAGAGCAAAAAACATATACTGTAGATCCTCGTGACCTGGTTCAACCTGTGTGCCGGAATCCTCAATGCTGCAGTTTTCCGCTCCACGACTTTAACATTCAATGCACAGCATATGCCGTTTTATGCAGCTTTCAACAAAGCTATAGGAATTGTTGCAAAGCGTTTCATGATAAATGTGTTTCGATATGTACGTTCTTTTCGCTCAAGAATTTCTCCGTTTCAAAGTATATTCCTTTTATGTTTCCGTGGGCAGGCTATTTTACTTTCTATTCCGAAGGCATAAGGAACGAAGGTTTTATCTAGATACAGAATGGCTGATAGCACTCTGAAATATACGAAAAATTCTAGACATTTTATTAATATCTCAATCCTATTATGTTTGATGAACAGTTCCGGTCTAATGCCCTACTGGGCCTGTAATCTCAACACAATTTCTTTTTTAAATCTGTCGTATTATTACCTTAAAAATAATACTACACAAATATAGCCTACAAGGTTTATATCGATTTTGATCAAAACCTATATAAACCCGTAAGTAGAGACCAATTTAAACATGTATATAATACATACCTAGTCATATATCTACCTAATCTAGGGTTTTAGAGAAACATTTACCTAATAATAATTAATTATCCACTACCATTCACTATCTTTGAAGTCCTCGCTCAGTATCGAATATCTACTTTTCTCTTTTGAACATGGACGACAGATTAGTTCTATGAAACTGTGATTACTTTTCGTAATTTCTAGTTCATCTTGCTACACTTTGCAACATTGCTTTGTTAGGTAGAGCTATTTATTTCAAATCTTTATTTTGAATCCATAAGTAGATTTTCAAGTTACGTAATAGATAGGGTGTAGGACTAGCTTAGGCTGTAGGACCTTCGAAACTACTTATCCTATATAAAAATATCACACTAGTATCTACTTTTTCACTGAGTATGTTCATAGGCTATGTTTTATCAAGCTTTTTTCATTTTAATTGCACTTGTGCGAAACCGGGTTGCACGGCTAGTCAGTAATATTTCAATTTTCAGAAACTAGAAGAGCAATAAGTATAATCGTGTAGAAACAACGTCCGAGCTTCAAAGTTTTAATAACAGGTGCACAAAGGGCTGGCTGTGGAACGAGCGCGGGCGGCCGCCATTGTTTTCCCTAAACTTCTGTTTCTGTTTGTACATAACCCAAACATTTGTTCATATAATCTTTTTTCAGGTGAAAGGTGTTAGGTAAATATATGCATGTAAGTTTTAGGTATGTATGTAGGTATTTTAATATCGTGGTTTGTCTACTTGCGTATTCAAGTGGTTTAGTATAATAGGTGAATATTTTATTTGAAATGCAATTTTGATGAGAAATAAATTATAAGCAATTAAAGATAGGATAAGGTGGATAAGTAGGTACATAAACATCGATGCCTCTCCACATCATCTCCGCGAAAACCATCCACATTTACGTTCACGCCTGTTCACAGAACTTCGCGGCACAAATTTAGAGCCGGCATTATAATCTAACTAGTGACCCGTAACAGATTGTCTCTAAATTTGAAGCTGGAAATAACCATATACCTTCAGAAAATGACATAGCAGTTAGATGGGTGGCTTTAAAAATACACGGTGACACAAGGTTTTTGAACTCTATCTATATGTATGTCTGTCTTTGTTGCTTCAAATCGGTACCTATTTTATTAAGATAGAATCCCTAAAGACCAAAACATTTACCCAATAGGACTGAAATTTCTTCAAAAGATATAGGGCTAAGGCTTCCTAGGTACCTTATACTGTACTTTAAACTTATCGACGAGTAGCTAAAAGCTGACTGACATGACATAACATGGCTAAAGCAATTATGTAATTGAATCGGTAATTTCAAAAACCTCATAAGTCACGAAATCAAAACTTTTCAGAAATAAAAAAAAATGTTTCATACACAAACAAATGAGTTTTAAAGTACTTTTTATGTTCAATTTAGTATCTGAGCCGTAAAAAATTAAAATAGCGTATAATCTTTACAGTTTATTAACAGAAATAATAAAAAAACTGAAAACATTTCTTGACTTATGTTGTTTTAGCGGGAAATAGGTTTAGTAGTATATAATTTAACCAAAAAAATCGTAGTCATGATATTTTTTATTGCTTATAATTAAGAGTTACACTTTAAAATAATGTATTAATTTGTCATGTTTTAATATCTTTATGGTGCATAGTCATATTCTCCATCATTCTCATCTGGATTATCTTCAACATTTGCAGTTGGCCAGCTAAGAATGTTGTTATAAAATGGCATATGCTCTTCCAGAATGCTATCTTTCACTTGTTTAAATCGTCATTTTTTTTATTGATGGGCTCTTTCAAATCGTCAGCTTTGGTTGATGGAAGTGAAACAGAAGTTGTTATTTTCTTTAATAATGAATGTTTTATCAATCCATCAATATATTCCTCGGCTATGATAGTTCCTTTTCGATCTGAATCATACTGAAAACTCATGTATGTCGAAGGTGCATAGACGAAGGAATGTATTGACTTAAAATGTTTTCACCCAGAATACGCATCTACCTTTGAGGAACCATTTTCAGCAAAAAAAGCATGTTGGAAAAAATGGTGACTTATGAGGTTTTTGAAATGACCGATTCAATTGAAAGTATGCACATCAACAGATAATAAGATAAATGCTTGATAGAAGCAAAATCGCTAATGTTATAAGGAGAAAATGTTAAAAGATAAGCAAGCAAATAAGCGAAACAAGCGTAAAATACGTACACTACGAATGTTGCGTTCTGTACCAATTAATGTATAAGTTATCTCCCTGTTAGTAAAGGATAGACGCAGTCACTTTACACTTCGCATCTCTCTTTTTCGCGATCATTATTTATTTTACTTGAGATACAGAAATTCGGGTAAAGTCAGCGGTTTTGGGTAGAAAGAATGGGTACAGTTTAATAATGAGACCGCCTATAAACGACGTCGTATCGTTTTATTTTTTTTCCTTTTGCCCCGTCTTTGTCTCGGGTTTCGTATAATCAAGCTGTACTTACGGTTTCTTTCTTTTACCTATTATTTGAATAAGACAATCGTTTGTTGGTATGAAGGTTGGTTTCTCAGTTGTAGCCAAAACGAAAGAGATTGGGGCCTCTGCTAATTATAACATGTGTTTTTATACGTAACTACAAAGCTACGAACTAAGGTGGAAGGCAAGCTTACCTATATAGAAAGGTGTAGCCGACAGGTACCTATCACCTACCATGCAACAGCAGGCTGTGTATAGAAAGAGGTTTTAAAGATAAATGGATATTGTAAGTATATATATTACACCAAGAAATTGTAAGTAGCAAAATAATGGCGGATTCGATTTTCATTGAACTTAATCCGCCTTATTATAAGACGTGGACTAAAAAAGAACTAGGGTTTAACATACTAAAAATGTCAATTTTATTAAAACAGGCAGGTGTTGGATATACTTGGCGGTGTCAGTTAGGATTTTCTTATTTAATTGTCTTTTATCAGCAGAGTTAAATGTGTAAAAAGCTTGTGTTTTAACTAGTGATTATCGTTAGTGCTGTTCAAGTGTGAAGAATGTGAAATACGACGATTTGGCTGCTCTTAAAGCCAACAGTAACCGTACTAGCATTTTACTGTAGGCAGATTCATCATTTTCATTATTCATCTTCATCTCATTGTTCATCTTATCATCTTTATCTTAACATCTTTATCTCATTTATCATCTTCAAGAATGAAGAAATTATAATTACTGGTGATTAGGCAGTATCAGTTGAAGATATACTTTAAATTGATATATGTAATAGAAAACGAGGGATATATATACTACTCAAAACAAAATAAGGGCCACGAGGTATTGTTTCATTTTGGTGTAAATTATTAAACATTTACATATTGAAAGTAGTAAAATATTGAGTATACAAACTCTTGATACCTAAACTTTTTAATATTGTAGTATTCATCTAATGTTGACAACAATTTTAAATAAAATTTGATTTAAAATTAATTTTGAAAATTTTGATTTCATTTTCTTTGTCGTTTTGCTTTCCTTGGTTTATTAGAATTCATTCATTATCATTCATTATCAGAGTTCATTGATATCTCGAGTCAGAAACATCTTTTGCAATATGCCACAAGCACGCAGGCGTCATATGGACTCGCTGACAGCAACCAGAGCCGTTACAATGATTGAAGAAGGTCATTCACAGCGATCTGTGGGTTTGCAATTGGGATTTTCTCGAAGAGCTATTCAAAATCTATGGAATCGTTTCCAAGAGACCGGCAGTGTTAGAAGAAGACCTGGTTCGGGCAGAGTTCGCATTACAACAGCTCAAGAGGATCGTTACATTCGATTAAGTGCGCGCCGAGATCGCACAACGACGGCCCGCAAGCTGCAAAATCGTTTACGGCTCACAACGGGACCTTGTGTCAGTGACCAAACTATTCGTAATCGATTGCATGAAGACCAGCAGGCATCAAGAAGGCGAGTTGTCCGTGTTCCATTAACCAGAAATCATCGTGCAAATCGTTTAAGATTTACCCGTCAACATTTGGACTGGAACATAAACCAATGGGGCATGGTGCTCTTCACAGACGAATGCAAAGTTAAATTTTTAACGACGATCAGCGTATTAGAGTATGGAGAAGACGCGGCGAGAGATTTTCAGAAGCCTGCATCCATGAAGTCGATCGTTTTGGTGGTCCAAATGTAATGATTTGGGGCGGGATAAGCTTACACGGCAAAACTGAGCTCGCTATTTTAAATGAGGGTACTGTTACTGCTCAGCGGTATATTGAGGAAGTTGTCAGACCACATGTGATCCCATTTGCCCAGCGAGCGGGTCCTGGATTCATCTTGATGCAAGACAATGCTCGTGCACACACGGCTCAAGCGACTCGGTTTGTACTGGAAGCGTCTCAAATTCAAGTCTTGCCGGGCCGGCGAACAGTCCGGACTTAAATCCAATAGAGCACATGTGGGATCACTTGAAACGAAGACTTAGAGACGGTGATCAGGAAATCCACAACCAACAGCAACTCATCAACGCTGTTAAAAGGGCCTGGGAAGAGATTCCAATGGAAAATGTCAGGCATTTGATTGAGAGCATGCACTCCAGGCTTCAGGAGTGCGTAGCGAAACGAGGAGGGCATACTCGTTACTAAAAGATGAGCATGGAGTATTTTCTTTTGTTTTCAGTAACTTGTGTGTTTGTGTCTTTGTAACACAGTAAAAATGTGTTTTTTTCTTTTAAAAGCAAATAAACTTTTTAATAATTATTATTGGAATAAGTTTATTGGTCTACACGGTAAAAACAACATTAGTTTTCGTTATGGAGACAAAAAAAAATATATTGGTTTTATTATTTTCATGGTACAGACAAAATACCTCGTGGCCCTTATTTTGTTTTGAGTAGTATATATACGTATTTTGTACTGGACTGTCGAAGTTTAAAAGGATTCGAAATTAATTCATGACTTGTGATGTATCCGTCTTAAAAATATTTAAGGCGGAATGAGTCACTATGGGCACTAGTCTCCGCTGGTAGGATCACCGCGACTTCCAAATAATAATCTATTGAGTCTCAGTTGTCTGAGTTGATTGGTATGAGAAACATTATTCATCTTCAGTGTATTTACCATCTTTGGGTTCCGTATCCAAAAGGTAAAAACGGGACCCTGTTACTAAGCCACCGCTGTCCGTCCATCCGTCCGTCTGTCAGCGGATTGTACCTCATGAGTAGCTTCAAATTTTCAGATTACAAATACTAAAAACACAAAAAAAGTAAGGGGCTCTCATACAAGAAACGTGATTTTATCGAAATTGTTTGCATGTCATTGTTTCTTTTAAGCAATTATCTAAGTACGTACTAATAATATTATAAAATGGTACGGAACACATTACGGCTACGGCGAAGCAAAAACGAGGGTTATGATTATGACGGGTATGTATGTATTTATGGATATTTGAATGTTCATCTATTCCCTCATAACTTCTAAACTAAATATATTTATATAGGTTACCTATCATAAATTGAAAATTGAGGTATCGATTGATGTGAAATGATTGTCCGCTGGCTATATGACGTTACATTAAATTGACTAGGGCGTCCTCTACAGCACATAACGTGAAGAACAAAAAAAAACGTGTAATGTGATCGTGTTTCATATCAAAATAAAGGGCTTAATAAGTATATTTCAAACATATACATAATGTTAGCTTTTACTCGCGGATTTTTAATTTTTAAACTTATTTTTATTATACCTTCTATTGCCACAAGCGACTGCAGTCAGTAAAATTTGTATTGAAAGCGCGTCTACCGGATAGATTAGGAAACAAGAGAACTTGCTCCAATCAATGTATTATGATATTGTATCTGAAGAGACGTCCAGAAAACACTACGATCTCGAGGCACACACAGGAAAGTTATATTTAGTTTTATGCTTAAACAGTTTGGAATTCGACCGAGTCTATCCACTGAAAATGCGATTGTTGCACTTACTATAAGGATAGGGAGACGCCCGTTTATGCTTGTTTGATGACTCAGATATAGAGAGAGAACGTAGGGCTTCTCTGTTCGCGACAATATGTTTGCCAGCAGATTAATGGGCTGTACTGAGGACGTCAAGATGACCCTCTTTTGAACATTCTGTCACTAAAACAATGCTAACAATACACTGCATTTAGGATTTTATATGGCTGCCGCGTCATTGCATTGCATTTACAAATTGAATTAGCAGTTTCTTTGCTATCATAAGGGTAAAGCTGCATCCTTGCTCCAGCGGTTGCAGGGCAATAGCAACAAAATCCAATTCAGACATTAGTGACATTTTAGTTATAGTGGGTGTAGTATAAATCGTTGACATTTAATTACTCTTTTGCTTTATTTTAATACTGTTTTTTAAGTTTTTATACGTAATTAATTAAATTTGTGCTAATATATAGCTATAAGATATTTACAAATTGATTTAATCTAAAATATTTTTTGAAAATAATTAAACGATTTCTGTATAAACTTGTTTTTTAAAAAAAATCCTTATTTTCGTTTTTTTACGATGCATAGCGATACACAGGAGGAGGTATAAAATTATGTTCTAATAATAAATAAATTGTTGTCATATATTATTTGTATATGCATAGAAACTTTATTAACACAATAGTTGAGCTTACATACTTATTTTCATAAATACATATTATAACTTACTACATTTCATTAGAGATTGCAAGATTGATGGATGCTGAGCATACTAAGGCTTTTCTTGCTTATTCCTCTTACTCACTGACAACTTGATGCAACAATTATTGACACTAAACACAATAATTTCACGAAAATAAGTTACTTAAAGAGCTATTAAATAAATCACTATTTCATTTCCACATTTCTTGGTCAGACCCTACGGTCTTCATTTTCATTTACTATCAAACAGTGGCGAATCCTGGAATGAAATTTAACGGGGGGCTAAACAGTTCACCCTCTTACAAAACTGACGACCTTTTTTAGGATTTCTATTGGGGGTAGCTTGACCTAGCTAGTTTTGGGTTTGAAATAAATAAAAGCGAAAGTCCGAAGAACTCAGATGCTTTTGGGAAGACTTGAGCCCCCTAGCCCCCACTTTGCTGTGCCATCCAACTAGGGATTGCAAACTGGCATCATTTTCAATCCGGCCGGATTTTCGTCTATCCTTATTTTGGATTGGATATAATAAAGATTCAAGCTTCTAACTCTATCAATCCTATATTTTTGTCGAAAATATTTTGTGAACCCATTTATTTTAAAAATATAAGACTGAGAAGAAAGTAGATCACTGTCCTTTATTATTGTTTCATGTGATAATCCTATAAAATGACCAAACCAACTTAAAACCTTAGCTTGTGCAACTTAACAACCTTTTTTACATGAAATGTTTTTGTTAGTACTTCATAATTTTTTTGTGGAACTTTTATAAAACATACCTACAAAACTGGAACTTTATGTAGTTCGAAGAGTGAGAAGTTAGAGATTTTTTATTTGATTATTAAATATTACTTAGTGTGGCCTTTGCTACATACAACTTTTCAGTTGGTACACCTCACACTAAATTCTAGAATTTTAATGAGTATGTGTGTGTTGATAAAATTAAGGATCTGGTTTAAATTTAAATTCATTTTGAAATATAGCTAGTTACATATTACCTATGTCACCAGTTGGCTGCTACCTTTATCTACAAAAAAGATGCAGAGGGTCAAAAACCTCCTAATCGGCCCAGTGAAAAGGATGGTATGGCTGTATCTGTTTGCTCTATAACTATAGTAACTGTTAATTAATAGTAATCAATATTTAGTATCCAACGACTCACTCTCACAATTAAAGCACCCACCTATAGAGCAGCACGATTATTCTTCCTAAATTTGCTAAAACCGGACCCGGTGTATTGCTACTAGATTCGGTGGCCGACAAAGGTTTTCCAGATTGCGATCCCTATATCCAACACAGACAACATTAAAGAAGATTTTCACATCCCCTCAATTCAATACCAGTTTCACAAAAGCCTGCTTTTTCTGTCAATCTCTGTGTATCTTCATTGGATCAGTGAACTGAGCTGTTAGTATATAAAACAGGGCTGGCGCAGGTACCAGAGACAAGTACCATAACTCCCTAAACCCTGTTAACGATATGATCCCATATGCGTGAATAAGCCAATGGCCAATCAGTATTATTAGGTTCCGGGTGTTAGTTAAGGAGGACACAAGTAACGCGGGTGCCGATTGGTCGATCTTGTTAGAGAAATGCGACGCCGAAGTCATCATAGATATAATTATGATGATGTACGGAAAGGAGCAGTCTGAAAACAATGAAGAAACAAGTGATAAATACATTTCAGGACACAAATAAGGTAACTAGGTAGGTAGGTAAGTAGGTAGTAACTGTTTTTTTAACTATGTATTTAGTAAGTTCATCACCTTATTAAATATATAGTTAAAAAACATTTACTACCAGTTGGGTAATTAGTGGAACATGAGTTGTGGATTGTCCGGTGTAGATAAGTCTATGGAACCGACAACAAATGGATTGTGCTCTGCTGTGCGCCAATCCATTGGAGCAGCACTGCATGATTGCTTGGGATTGTCCAATGGGGACACAGCCTATAATTTATATTTCAGTTTCTTTTTGTACAAAACAAGGTTCAAGTATAAAAAGATAATAAAGACGAAAGTTACTTTTGCATTACACATTAGTATCATAATTATGATAATAAGCTACTTACAGATCAAACCAGCAGCAACAGTATGAATCATGACAAGTATTGGATAGAAATACAATGCGCAGTATATGGCTTTCTTTCCGGGGTTGGGAGCATTCCATTGTAGTATCCATGGCCTCAATGTTATTGTCAACAGCAGGCTGAATGCATAGATGAGAAGGACTATTGTGTATCTGTAACATAAATTTTGGGTATTATAAAAAAGTTGATAGACTAACACGACAAGCAGACTAGCAGCGAACTAAGAAGCAATAAACATACCATCACCATGAGTACGCAACACAGGCATTGTTTCATATTGTGTCTCCTGCAGACTATGTCACATTTATTTAGCACGCTCGGCCTGATACTTTAATCTCTTTATTGTGTGTAGATGTAAAAATAACTCAAAAAAAGACCATTTCTTGCTGTTGTTTTTGCTGTTTTTGTAGTTGATTTTAAGTAGAACTTAATAGATTTATTATTTTAACAGTAATTCATCAAAACAGAACAAACTTCATTAAGTAAAAATGTACTTACAGTGGATATACAGCTTCTTGTGTACAATGTAGGGTTTCCTTGTAATCAGGCTGAGGGTTGTGCAATAATGTGTACCAGTCTGACAGTGCCTTTGGTGTGCAGACATGAAGAGCAAACTTTCCAGTAGGAGGGAGCACAAGCAATGCACCTATTGTCCCTGATATAACCTCAAATAATGCACAAATGTGCTGGCCAAGTGTGCTCTTCTTACTAAAAAAAATACAATGCAATGTAATTTATAACATTTAACTATGATTAATATGCTGTTTGTGATGCCCTTTTATAGTTTTATAATACTATTATACTTTATAAAACCTAAACTAAGTATCATAACTGATTATCTATGAAACTTTCTTTATTTTGAAAGGTTAATACACTGGTTTAACATAATACATTCTGCTGGGATACAACTAAAGAAAATAAAGTTAAGAAACAACCATCACTTTTCAATAAGTTATCCTTCAAATAAATCTAATAACTGTCTAAACTCACTCTTTGCCAATAGCGACCATATCAATGAAGAACCAATGCAGCACCAATGGGAGCAACACCATGAAGCCCAGGTACTGCCAGTCGTACAGCGTCGGCGTATCAGCGCAAGGCATGCAATAACTAGTGCTATTCGTACGGAACCCTCTTGGGCAAGCTCCACAGTCACTCCACAGTCCATCAGGCAGCTCACTCCGACCACAATAAAGACCTGGACATGTCTTGATGACCACTGTCATTTTGCTGTAGGATTTAAACTTGTCCGAATATGTTTTCTTATATTTTAGATATTGAAGGTCTATTCAGCTGTTACACTTTTGAAAGAGAGAATTGGTCTTATGACTAAATTAACATAGGTTTAATTAGAAACCTGATTTAATATGATAATGAAATAATCATTTACAAACTGACCTAAGTAAGTAAGTACTGTAAGTCAGGTCTTACACTGACAATGACAGTAAATTGACAGTTCAATGGTATTCATTTGGTAAAAGGTGGTAAAAGTTGTAGTGCCTACAGTGGAGTATGTTTTTACATTTAAAATCATTGATAGGCTAGGCCACGGTATTAATACTAGAAATAAAGGTAAATTATTCATCCCTACAGTTAGATTAGCAAAAACTACGAAGTAATTTATTGAAAATTGCGTTTGTTTTGTAACAAAATACAAAGAAATGTAAACCGAAACGTCAGATATGAAATTTAAAAACTTTTGAAGTTCTTATTGAGAACAAAGAAAAAGGCTTTCTATAATTCAAAATTATGTAGAGGATAAAGATCTATGTATGGAATTTATTTTACTTACTGCACAGGTTTACCTTATTGAAAGTTGAAGTGCATAAGTTGCAATGAAGATCCGCGGTAAAGATGAACTTTGAATTGTGTCAAGAGTTCATGCTCGCTGAAATGTCTGTTCATAAGGTAGCGTTTGGGTATCGGGTCGCTCACTTTCCTGTAATATGGCTGGGAAGGGTGATGGCTGAAATCCACGTTAGACTCGTGAATGGATTCAGTTTGTGAAAACTGGCTTGCTTCACTATTTATACTATTTCTATTAGTTAATCCTTTTTTTATCGAATCCGTACGTAACATTCATTGCATCCTTTGTAATTCATATAATTTTATTACTTTTATAAAAAATATATACGTAAAATTATCTACATGAATATTAAGATTTGTTTAGGTATGTAATTTTAATTTACAGACAATTTTTGTTGTTAATTATAAAACTGTATTTAGTTACAAATTGTGCTAGAAATTAATTTATAATGCCTATTTTTTTTTTTTTTTTGTAAAAAGCAACTACAAAGGTTTTCTTGCTGGATTCTTCCCCGTAGAAATAGCGTTTTGAACCGGTGCCGGTGGTAGTTTAAAAATGACTGTTTAAAAGCACTTATTTAAGTCTACCTATTTAACTAAAAATATGCAATCAAAAACATAAGTTGTAAAAAATATGTCTTTGCCTTCTTACCGTTAAAAATTGTAAGATCCATGGAAAACCAAGTCGGTTAAATAAACAGACTTGGCCATCGCATGGAAACACGAAGAGTAGGTACAAGTGATACATGTTATATTAACTAAGATTGTTTACTAGACTTTGACTTTGATAGGACGACAGATATATTGATTAAAAATGTGTTTATTACCATTTGGTTCCTCTATCACTAATGACTTTTGAATCTCATGTTCTAAAAAGATTCAAAATCTATCTTCGTGTCTGGTTTTTATTTATGGGACGCTAAAATAAAACTTAATTGCAGTAAAAAAATTAATAACAATATCTGTTCATCTCATTACAATAATTTGGACATTTGGACACAGCTACTGTAGTTACTTAAAACCTACTTATGGTTTATTTAAAGAGCTTTAAATTTACTACCGAGATCTTGATCTTGAAATATGCGAATACGTATACGCCAAATAATGTATCGAACTAAACGATGAATAATCCATATTAAAATGAAAGACCCAATGAATATAGTTAATACAACATCCAATAGGTAATATTTCATAACAGAAAGTCCGGCGGCAGGTGAAAGCACATGTCCAGTTCCTCCCTGGCGTAAAACAAATTCAGTCCACCATAAAGAATTATCAGGACCGGAAAGAAGCGGGTCATTCAATTTTCTTTTTAATTCTACCACTGCTTTTTTATACCTGAAATTAAAACATCCCTAAGTTTATTTAGATATCTAGGTAGGTACCTAATTCATGGTCGTTCAACCAGAGAACATAGGAAAGTGTTAATGGGGAAAGGTTTTCACGTTTTTGCTTGGTATTGGTAACAACATTGCTTCCTTTTTTCATTTATGATATGGAAATCTAATTTCTTATAAGGTAATGTATATAATGAATATTATGTACCAATACGTAAGTACGTATATATTAACTTTTAGGTACTTACTCTCCAGTACTAGCAACAAGTGAAATAGTTGCAATAACAGCATCTTTTTCTAAATTATATGGATCTAATATCTCTCCACCACCATGCTTGGTTATTTCTTCAATGAAAACCCTTCTTGTTTTAACAATCGGAAAACCAACAATTGGCGTTTCGTAAAAAACTGCTTCCTCTAACGATCTGGCACCGCCATGCGTCAAAAACACTTTAACATTGGGATGAGCTGAAATTTTAAACAAAATAAACTTTCACATTTTAATATTAAGTAGGCGTGTATTTCATGGCTGGTAGGTAGGATTCTCATACACGTAGATGGATGAAATATGAATATTTAAACTAACCTAATAGTTCCTGTTGTGGGAACCATGCACGTGCAATCACGTTATCTGGTAATTGAATCGTGCTTGTATTTGCTATTTTCCATAAAACTTTGAAAGGAAGCTCACGGAAGGCATCAGATAGAGTCTGCAAAATTTTTGGCGAAAGTTCTTCTGACTCTTGAATAGCCCCCAAACTGAAGTAGACAACTCCTGATTTTGCAGAATCAAGAATGTTCTTTAATTCCTAAAACATATTAAATACAATATGAATTCTTGTAAAATATAACTTAAAAATTAAGTATTTATTTTTGATAATAATTATTTTCGCACCTCTGGTAAGCTAAGTCCAGGTTTAATATGTAGTCTATCAACATATGCTACACTCGGACTAACGGGCCTATTTCCAGTTAGAATGGGATTGGCAGCAACAAGCAGTAAATCAATATCTATTTCCACATCCAAAAGACTTCTTTTCAAACCCAGTATTTTCTCAGCAGCAATTTGAGAAAGTGGAAGATATGAGTTGTAGTACTCATTCCTGGCATGATAACTTCTACTTATTTCAGTAATTTTCTCATAAATGGTTAAATTTCCATAATTTAAACTGTTTACGTCTGGATATAACAGGGGATGAATAGGACATCCCTTAGATTCAAAGTGGTTGATTTTGCCACTTGTAGCAGTGATAGCCACATGGGGTGCGTTGTATTTTTCAGCTAAAGCGTAAAGAACTGGTACATCTGCTTCAGTAACCACGATATCAAAATGGACATTAGGGTTGATCAGCAAAGCATGCATTTGTTTAGATTTCAACTGAGCTATAGCGATTTTCAATTGCAGGTGGTTCATTTCTTTAATCTTCGGATAATAGTCATTAACATTGGTCATCAACTTCTTATATTCCTCCCAATGGATTCCTGATTCTTGGCCCACATCGAGTTCAACTATTCTTTCCAGCTCAGGATATTTAAAGTGCCCTGGATACGGTGTCATTACAACCACTGAATGGCCGGCTTGTGCGAGACGTTTTACATATCCACGAAACACTAGATGGTCAGAGAAAGACAGTGAAGAAAAAGCAGCAAGAATTGAAGCACTTTCGGCATAATTAGTTATTGTCAATATAAACACGCACAAATAACGAAGCTCCATTTTTCCAAGATACATCAAAATGATACCGCTCTCTAAGAATACATAAACTTAAAAGAGATGGTAACTGTAAAATAAGTCACATTCCATTTGTTTACACAACTGAATAAACAAGTGTTTTAAATAAAAACCTACTTAAACAACACGTTGAATTAATATAATGCCTTCATTATGATCATCTACCGATAAAATTTTGTTACCTATAGGTATATGTACCTACTCAGTTATCTACCTATATGTTTCTCCTAAATATTTAGAATACAACAAGAAGCTTTAACTTACAAGATTTTAAATATTAAGACTTTTTTTTGTGTAGACTTAATATTTCAGGCTTCTGGCAAACATGGTCTTAAAATCACTCGAATCACCCCTAAGTCCCGCAAATGCCACCTACCATCGACCCATAAATGTTTCCATGGCAACTATGGGTAAACATAAACAAATTAGGAAATATTACGCGAAAACGAACGTCAACTAAATCTTTTACCTTTTTCATAATATGTGATTATGGAAAACGACGTTAATAACTATTCTGTAGTCGGTCGTATTGGGGAAGGGGCCCACGGGTTGGTATTCAAGGCGGTCCACCGACCCACCGGCCGAGAAGTGGCGTTGAAGAAAATACTTATAAAAAACCTCGAGGATGGAATACCTGTTAACGTCATGAGGGAAATAAAGGCCTTACAACTTCTTCGTTGTAAATATGTAAGTTAAGTGATTCTGTACACTGTTAAAATAACAAAATATAAAAAGTATGTAACCTTAGTACCTACGAGTACAACTACTAAGGAACCTACTCATTTTCCATTCTACAACTAAAACGGTGTGTCTAATTTAATTAATATTTATTTTATTTAGATTATAAAACTGTATGAAATGTTTCCTCGTGGCATGAGTTTGGTGTTGGTGCTCGAGTACATGCGCTCTGGTCTGTGGGAGATGCTGCATCATAGACAACAAGAGCTGACTCTGCCAAGAGTGAAAAGTTACGCGCAAATGCTGCTCAAAGGCACACGTTACATGCACGCTCATTACGTCATGCACAGGGTATGTAGCTATGTTATCAACTATGCAACTACCATGTTCGGAAGTTATGACTTGCACAATTTTGCTCAAGTTGTCTCATTGGCTTGAATCTACTGAACAACTCAAGCTATATAAACTAGGTATGTCACTCTAACCAAAATATTTTTGCTGCTAAATTAATTTTTCTACCTAAGTAAGTTAATAAGAACAAAAATGTATGAAAAATTATATTACTACTGACCTAACCCTTTATATTGGAATCGTTATATTTATTTTTTAGGATTTGAAACCCGCAAATCTTTTAATAAATCAAGAGGGAATACTGAAAATTGCTGATTTAGGGCTTGCTCGTCTTTATTGGCCTGATGGTGGTAGGCCATATTCACACCAAGTTGCAACTCGGTAGGTTTGTAAATAATAGTTATGTAACTAAGTTGCCATACCTTCCAAAGGAATAGAGTTTAACTGTCTTTGGTCCGAACTAAACGACCAAAAATTACGTCTATGTTTGATAAACAGACTCTTTGTAGAATGTTTCAAACTAACGACTCAAACAACGATTTATTGTTTTAACAAACTTGTTTACTTTTTTTTTTTTCGTCGTTACAGGTGGTATCGGGCTCCAGAACTTCTGTATGGAGCAAGATTTTATACAGAGAAAGTTGATCTTTGGGCAGTAGGATGTATCATAGCCGAATTGATTACAAAGCAACCACTTTTTGCTGTAAGCTTCGTTGAAATATTTGGTTTATGTATACAACACAAACTTATAAAAATTCGACTTCGTCCGCCTTCACTCTAGAGATCTAGGTCTAGAGAGATATGATACAGCGCCATATAGGTAGTGGATTTATCAAACAGATACGTCCTGCAGTAGTTCGTTTTTGGGTAATCCCACAGGGATAATATAGTGACTGTAGCGCTGTGTGAGGCGGGCCTAACGTCGCACATAGCACGTGTGGCGGAGCACGCACTTATGTTCACGCACCGTACGCGAGATGAGCTGTTTTTAGAAAATCTGTGAGCGCCACTGCGTTACCCGTGTCGCTCGCGCCATGCTTGTAGTCTTAACCATGAGTATTATTGATACGGAACGCGTCATTTTAGAAGAATATAGTCACTCCGTTATACGCGATATGTCTCATATAAAGACGGGGATGCGCGTCAAGCTGCATGGCTTGAGATTTGTAGGGAATTGTATAAACATTTTGAAGACTTCAAAAAAACAAAAATATCTTTTTTTTAATATTTCTCATATTCTCTTAATAACGTTAACTTTGAAAATATTCACCACACAATAACCTAGACGTGACACATGGACTGATAGGCAGTTGCTCTCTCTTGTCTACGTCATTTAAGCTAAATGGTATATTAACAAATAATCCTTATTGACTGTTAACCTGCGCGATAGTAATTGTACTGGCGACGCTGTGAAAGGTTGGTGTCGGTCAGGAGCGCGACGGAACACGGCGGGCATCCGCGCCGTTCTCCCGCATGACGTAGCGCACTAGCTTATTGTCGATTCCATGGACACGTCTACACTGGAGATCCGCTATCCACGCTCCCTGACCATGGGCGCGAGATCGCTTGGATTGCTCAGTGGAGACACAGCTATTGATAGAGCAACAAACATCGATATATATCTAAATAAAACTAACAAGAATTTAAACATCTCCAGGGTGAATCTGACATAGAGCAGTTGGCTATAGTGCTACAGAACCTCGGTACTCCAACCGAAGAATCATGGCCGGATCACACCAGTCTACCGGATTACCACAAGATTACCTTCCCGGAGTCCACCCCCACCCCCTGGTGCGAACTCCTGCCAGGAGTAGACGCAGACGCTTTACAGCTCATCAAATCTTTCATACTATACGATGAACGAAAGCGGATATCCGCTAAGATGGTACGTGGAATTACGATTAAATTTTCGAAAAGCGCTTTGTACGAATTGGTAGTGTTTAGTTTTATCATTAGATAAATATGTATATACACTAAAACTATAAACAGTAACTAATCATATTTATAAATTTAGGCACTGCGAGACCAGTGGTTTCGTAACAGGCCACCACCAGCACCGATCGAGGACATGCCGAAACCAACAAGCTCCGCCAAAACTAAATAAAACATCAACGAAATTAAATAGCATTTTTATTATGAATTACTTAAACATTATTAACACGGTTGTACTATCTATATTTATCTTTAAAGTTTGAGCCTAAAACCTGGTGTACGTATCCAAACAATTTGTGGAATATAACTAGCCCTATGAAATTCACAAATTAGAAAATGCAAGAGCACTAACATTTTTAGTGAAAAGAGATCAGTTAAACGCCAACTTAGCATTACTGGTGTACTACGAAAAATAGATGCTCATAGTCATATATTCCTATTTCACCAAGCGTGGATCCTGCCCTCAAAAAAGGTTGTGAGTATGGCATAGGTATTGTTGGCTACTTTTTTAACGTTGGATCTTTTAAATAAGAGTAACAAATATCTATTTATCATAAATAACGATGGCAGTTTAAGATATTTTAAACGTTTTATTATATTTTTCAAATACTATTTAACTTATCACGATAAAATGCGTGCGTAAAGAGCCTCGGGGCTATAGCTAGTTGTAAATAATTTTAATGAGGTTGTATGTTACTTATTCCAATTTTAAGTTTCTTTCTAGCAATTTTTTATAAATACAACATCAGCATGATTCAGCATGTCAACCTAGTTTTAGGTAGTTTGCGAGCCAACCTTGCCAACAACGGTGGATCCACACTCGTATCTTACACAAAATACTATATTTAAGATTAAATAGTAATGCTCTGTAGCTTGGCATTTTCACAGTTTACATTCAGTAGTTTTTAATCAAACCTTTAGATACTTTTAACATCTGTTACGTTATTATCCCAACATTCTATATAGGTCCATACGAAACATTTTAATTATAACTAATTTGATGATAAATTTTAAACAAAGCGAAAAGTAATTCTGTAGTTATAATTTAATTCATTATTAAAAATTGATGGTATTTACAAAAGAAAATAAGATTATAAGTCTACCACAGCCATTGCTACATATAACGCAGTAACATTGGACTCCGACATAATACTAATTTGGTACTACTTTATATACAAAATAAAATATTCCTTTTCCTAAAGGTTTAAAATTAACAAACACTATCCTTGGATTTCGTTTGAAAAATAAAATAAATGAAAGTTACCTAAATAAAACATAATAATAGTCATCAAACATCAGATGTCCGAGAGTAAGAGTAAAGTGAACTTATACAAATATTAAAAGGATATGCTCTTTTGAATACAAGCTTCTTCATTTTAATACTTGGTATACAATCGGCATTAGGTGAAATACGAGGTAATACGTTGATGTCTTTTGTAAGTGGCAGATACATCAATATCAAAAATCACATCATTTTAGAAAGTTTCATCTATGTTATCTAATAAAATATGAAGCCATAAACAAATCGAAATATAAGATTAACTTTTAATTCACTTCAACAAAGGTTCATTGATTGTCAATCTATTTCATTTCAGAATTAACCAATTTGAAGGTTTTTTTTTTCATAAGTCAACTTTTGAATTTTACCCAGATTTTTAGCATGGAAGCCAATTTAAACTTTGAGCTATGAATAATATAATAATAATAAGTTGGATAGCATTATGAAATAATTCTCCAAGTGGCCAATACAAGTTGTTTTCGATTTGTTTATGTAATTTTTACTACAACATTTCAGAAATATACAAAGCATACCCTTTATCTAATGCATACATACAATTACAAAACATATTGACGTAGGCGACACAAAGTAAGGAAAAACTTCAAAAAATGTAGGACACTATCGTCAGCCTAATTTTATTTTACAGTAATTAGCAATTATGACTGTTATGTAAAAATGTGAAACTTTAAGATACATTTTCATGGCATTTACTTTCCGTCGTATATAATCTATAGAAAACTTTTACCGCACAATATTTAATATTTCACATCTCATTCGTTAATGAGCTTTAAATATGACTCAATGGCATTTAGAGTTAATTGTTATAATACACATTTTGAGGTTTTAATCGGTGTCGTTAGTCTTCAAGTGTAACAAAGTTTACATTAAAATCAGTGTTCTAATTCACAAATGAATACACCAAACACGCACACCTGTGCTTCTTTTATAAAGATCATCAAAAATATCGCCATCACAGCCAAAGGTGTGTCGACACAAATGTATTTAATAAGTAACATTACATGCATCTTTTTTAATTTCTAATACAATTTTATAATATACTTAAAGAAACATAATTCGTCTATTTACAATTTCTTAAAACGAGAGAATTTTAAAAAAAGCTATCTAAATTAGATAAGACACATAAACAAACACTTCTTGTGTGAAAAATACTTATATTCATTCTGAATGGTAGCTTTGTATCTTGTTAGTTCTATTCATATATAATATATGAAATTTACGATTTTTATATTGGTGACAGTACAACGTTATATATTTTTATAGACATTACAATGAATAATTTAAAAAGTATCATAACGTAACAGGCAATACCAACACAAATCAGATGGTTTAACAAGCAGACATTTTGCCCCTTATCATAAAATTTTACTAGGTACTAAATTATAATATTTTATAACCAATATCGCACACAAGACTAATAATTATCTTCCGTTAACCAAAAATCCCCATACCCGGTGTAAAATAAAATGTTAGTAGCTATACACACTGACCACTATAAAATGAAATCAATACTAAACTATTGCAAAATACGATCCCTATAATTCATAAATATTTATCGCGGCTCTCTTAGTTAAAGTATAACATACAAATTTAAAAAATCCAAACAAAAAGTTAAATTAAAAATATTATTTACATTTGTTTATCACTTTTAATTTTAACATTTTCAGAACAAACTTCCATTATTATTTTCAACTAAATAGTAATAAAGCCTTATTACTTTTGTGGCTAACAGGTTTGCACAAACAAATTATTCACATAATGTATTTTTTTTTACTCTTACGGTTTTTCATTTGAAATAAGTTGTGTAATAGTCGTCATATAAAATCAAAATGAACATTAAATAACAAAAACCGTGTTGTGAATATTTTGTCAGTCCAAAGCGCTGTTATTTTATAAATACTAATATGAAAGGCATCAATTTCTTATCCACCCTGCGGTATGGAGGTAATGTCGGATGGTCAGATCGAGATCGCTGTCCGGTGCCGGCGGCTTCCTCAGCAGAATGCCTTTCATAGTCACATACTGAGCCGGCGGCAAACTCAACGTCGTGCACAACTGTACAAACAGTAAACAATACATCTTAATTTGTTTGTTGGGATTGTGTAATCTATTCGTAATAGTAGGTATGATTATGTGTTACTAATGTTTTTCTTGATGTATTTGCTTCAATAAAAGGAGTGTTCATAAAAAATCAATATCTAATCAATGATCAAATTAGTATTAAATTGAAATTAAAGTTGACTTTTTTGAGAAAATGGTAAGCAATTACCTATAATACTTAAGAGAAACTTGAATCGGAGGTGAATAATGACCTTTTGACACCGTATTTATTTCTTTATATCTATGACTAGATCTTGCCCGCTAATTAGTCCTTGTAGCATAATCGCATTTTATGATAAATCCATCCTAACATCATATTAGAAAAAAAATTAAAACTGGTAGTTTGGAAGGTTACATAGAATCCTGCAGTTTACCTCATTATAACGTAGGCAAGTATTTGGCGACAATCTAACCGTAAGTGATGATGCAAGTTTTTTTTTGGGGTACACCCACCACTCTGTCCCGCAACAGCAACTCCTGTTCACCAGGATCAACAGTGGCGTCCTTTGATCCAAGAATCAACGAATAATGCAGCTGTATAATAAAGCACAGGCTGTGTCCGGAAACCCTACCGGCTGTCTTGGGACCCACAATAAATTAAAAATTACATGGAAGTATATTTTCCATCGTACCTGTATCTCGTTAGTTGTCAGCAGTTGCTTCGAGCATGCGGCGCTGTTGTTGCTGCATAAGTTCTTTCTGCAGCATCCACATCCTGTACTTCCGTCCTGTGTGCACCTTGGGCTGGTGGAACTTGAGCCGTTTTCGCCGTCTCTATTACACACAAGATCAAAACAAAAAGTAGAGTCGACCTTACGACGTGATCATAGTTTGTAGTGTAATGTTATACATACAAGACCCTCACAAAAGGTGCTGGGACAAAAGTAATGTATGCATACTATTTACACAAAGTTTTGTGTTCCGGTCTGGAAAGTCCAGATTTATTCTATGATGGAATAACTTTTTACTACCTGTTTTTTTACCCATAAGAATTGTTTCCAAGTCTTGATACTTATTTCTTTTACCTTTTTC
Organism: Choreutis nemorana; assembly: GCA_949316135.1. Lineage (NCBI taxonomy): Eukaryota > Metazoa > Arthropoda > Insecta > Lepidoptera > Choreutidae > Choreutis > Choreutis nemorana. Next base: position 4,198,117 of record OX438611.1, read on the forward strand.
TTTGAGGCGGCGTGTTGTTCTGCGTTGTTTCTTTTGTCATGATGGTGTCCGGGGCCCCACTGCTGCCCTGGCGAATACAACCGTTGTACAAGATCAAACCAAAAACCACTAAACATTCACTACCACGCTACAATCACTAACTGTTACTGATTTTAAATTCAGACCTCAATTTTTATAGGGTTAAGACTAGACGTTTATTTATTAAAGCTGTTATAATTCTTCATAATTTTTATAGTATTTTCAATAATTGTCATAATCGGGAAATTTATGTCATAATAAAAACAATAAGGTTAGTTGGGATTTAATAAAAATCCTTTTCTTTCTCACTATCATAAGTGTCGGTTTCGTTGCTATTGTTATAGTTTTCTTAATGTTTGAGCTAACTAAAGTTAAACTAGACTAGATAACAGACAGAAGTATTTCTCATGCTAATCTAGTTAAATTAAAATCAATAGTAAACATGCAGTGTCGACATATATCGTATTCTAAATAAACTCTAGGAACACTAACACCGCAAAAAGCTTAAGCATGAATTATGAAGCTTAAACTGAAAAAAAGAAAGAAAGTGAAAATGATTACGATATTTTGTTTTTGTTCCAAGTAAATTAAAAAAGACATAGAATTTTGAATCAAATTGCGGATAAAGAAAATGACTTATAAATGATAAAATATAAAAGTAAAATGCCAATGTTAGCGCAAAACACAACGTCAAGTTTATTTGTCTTAATAAATGTCTAATATTGACATCTATAGTTTAATTTAAGCTTAATTATTTATTTATTAACACTGAAAATACATACTCAAATATCCAGTCAAATGGTGTTTGATTGAGTACAAATTGACGTTATGTTCACGCAGAACCCCGATTCTACTAAAATTTTCTCTAGTCACCACTTTTCAAAGACGGCCGACACATTATTGTATTACTTAATTGTTTTTCAGTATCAATGTTATGGTCCATTATAGGAATTAAAGCACCCATTCTCAATGTAGTATTGTGTAGCAGTAAGGACTTAGTACAAAATCTTTTTTTTTTGTGTAATGTAGTAAGACCAACAGTTAAATCGGCTATCTTTAACCAAATTAATACACCGAGCATAACATAGTAGAACCAGGTGGATGGGCAGGGCTAGAAGCTTGCGAGTACCAAGAACCGTCTCACGTCGAGGTGGTGCGTCGCGTTGGGATGCTTGCGATGCGCGGCGTGCTGCTCGTAGTGCGCGCATTCCTCAAGCCGAGTGACGCCGGCTAGTCGGTACCGGTGGAGTTCGGCCAGTCGAACTCGAAGCTCCCGCTCCCGCCATAGTGTGGCCGCAACGCTAGATTGCTCCGACCGCCCGTAAAACTGGCCAGTCCAGCGGAGACGCTCCATGAACTCTCTATGCAACCATTTTGTTTTATGTTTAGTAACAAGAATAATATGAATTTAGGAGTAATATTCACCATGAACATATGAATTAATAGTTATGAACAAGTAAAAAACACAAAATCAAGAGAGTGATAAGTAAAATGTACCTATTCATGAATAAAACAAAATAATAATTTAAAAAATGCTGTGGTGCAGCAAAGTAGCAACTTTCAAGTTAAACATGTTTTTTAAAACTAAGTTGGTATTATACTTCCTGATTTCATTCAGGTTTTGTAACCCGTAAATGCTTGATTTCTGAATCCATAATCGCCTTTCTCTTAAGTCACTTGCGATTACTGAATCACAAGAACATGAAGTTATGAGGTTTGTCAGTGGCATTTTATAACATAGAGGAACTTCCCTAGTTACTTTAATTTGAGCGAGGTAATTGCTGAATCTTACTTTTTCTCTTTGGCAAGTTTTCCTAGAGGTTTCTGTTTGTTTCTATAGGTATTAAAGAACACAGACACAAGCTGGTAGTCCCTCACTAGACGTTTTCTCCTTGTCCTTTCTCTCAGCCGGCGAGTGTACACATCTACTTGTGTTAGTTTTAATGCTGGAAGTAAAATAAAACTTCTATAAACAAATACTTAACAACATTAATCTTCAAGTTTAGATTAAACGCAAGGAAGAAATTTATATAATCTAAGTATGTAGTTGTTTTTATGGCTTTAGTAAAAAATATAGACCCAGCAGGGTAATATAGACTGCCTTCACAAGTTGTAATCACATAACTAATTTATGCAATGCATATGTGTCAATTTATATTATAATTTTTTTAAATTTTATTTTTTGATATTTGTGATTTGTATGAATTGAAAGTTGTGCTGGCCTATTCATACAATCACCATTCTAAGTTCAATTTAATTATGGTACATAAAATGTATGTATTTGTAACTACTACTTATTTTACTTATTTCTTATGTCTAGCTAGACTGGTCTAGGTACGGAACCATGTTTTATTTATTTAGCTAGAATAAAGAATACAAACCAATATCCAGCTCATCATCTTCAGGGTTGAGTGAAAGAGCTGACACTAGTTGTTCAGCTTCATGATCATGTTCCTGAAAAAATAAACAATTTTTGAAATTAATTAGAGCTGATAAACATGGTCTCAAACGCACTCCCACATCTCTTATTTCCTAACTTACCTACACAGAAGAAAAGTTTCATAAAATAAGTTTATTCCGTACAAGAATTTCTAAATGCATAGTTTAAGATATTTTAGCAAATTAGTGAGTTATTAAATGCAATACAAGTTCAAACCATACTAATAATTTTGACATTTGTAGGTAAAATACATACCCTTTCAAAATCATCTCTATTTGGCATATACCCTAATTGGGAAGCTTCATCAGATGAGACTGCAAGTGAAGGTAGCCGAGAAACAGCACTGGGGCCTAAGGGGCCTTCATCTCTATCAGCACAATGCAGAGAAGGCCTCGACGTACCTTCTACATTGCCCCATGTCGCTCTTCCAATACTGCCTTCTAGGTATCTATTAATATATTCATCTTTGGCCTCTGAAATAAATTGCTCAATAGAGTCGTTCGAAAATTTAAAGTTGGAAGGATGACTTTCTGATGTTTATCTCACCATTGAATGCTTTAAAAACACAAAGTTCTTAAAATAATTGTAGGAAACTATTAGTGATTCGTAAAGTTACCTTCTGGTGTCCTAGTTTCTATGTGTTTGGCTATATCTTCCCAGTTACCAAAACCAAACTGTTCTATTGCATCTAGTAATCTTACTTCTTCATTTGCTGACCAACTACTTCGCCCCAAAAATATACCAAACGCTCCAGAGTCCTAAAATAAATTTTGTTGTATTTTCAAAAATAATTGTAAACATAAATTAAAACGCTAATATTTAATTAACTTACCATAAACTGATAGGAATGATCATTTTTGTGCTGTCCTATCTCAGCACCTAAAGAAAAACACTGAAAACAATAACAAAATATTAACTTTTTTAAATTTTGCGCCAAATTTCAGGAGATATGGCAGAAGAAATTTACCTGCAAACAAATATCGAAATCTACACATTCAGCACATCTTACACGTATTCCAGTTATTTCTTCTTGACAATAAGTACAATTATATTTAGCATATAAATCAGAAAACGACATGATTACAACGCAAATATCAAATTAAACGGCACGTTGGCATTGCCTCCTAAACGAATTCAGTAGCCATTTTTTTGAAGCTTGGAATGACTGAATGATTTGGTTGGTTGGTTTTCCAGAGACAATTATAGATTTATGACTGAATCACGTTGACCAACATTATGAAAAAACTATCCAAATGGAGTTTCACAATATCAATATCGAATCGCGATGAAAATTATGATCGGATAGGGGTTGCTTGGCGGGAACGGCAAATGTTAACTAAAATTTTGTCTTCTCGTATATCAACAGGATTTAATATGTAAAATGCTAGTGTTTTATAACCAGTGAGTGTCTGCAGTGCTGTACAATAAAGTGGAGAATGTGAAATATGACGATTTGGCTGTTCTTTTCGTCATCTCCCAAGGAACCTGAAGGAGGGTGTGCAATTCTTTGCCTGCCGATGTGTTCCCTGACCAATATAACTTGGGCCTCTTTTAGGCAAGAGTGAATAGGTTTCTCCTAGGCAGGCATGATCCACCTTAGACCTCATCGCCGCTTAACATCAGGCGGGTTTGGGGTCAAATGCCTGCCTGGTCTTGAATAAAAAAAAAAAAAAACCTATTAGAGCCTACAGTAATCGTATAGCATGTCACTGAAGGCAGATTCATTATTCATCTCTTCATCATTTCATTCATCATCAAAACTTGATGATAAATATGACTTGACACTGGCAAAATAATTAAAGTTATTGCGATGATGATGGCGAAGCCATCAAAAGAAAAAAAAGTTGTATGATACGTTCAAAGAGTATGGCTATACCATCAAGACCGCGATAAGACATATTTCGACCACGAAAACATGAAACTGTATCGATAATCAGTATTCAAAAGGTCGCTAAAGAAACCGAAAAATAGAAGGAACTTTTCTATATAATACTCATCTGTATTTTATTTGCTAAATTATCTATGTAATAAAAAATAGGGACTACGAGCCCTAATACTAAGATAAAATAGTTTTCAGTGGCAACTTGCAACATCAAATAAAAGCAGTCAAGTTGCTGACAATAAAGTGTCAATACTGTCAATACTGAGTGTCACTCATTTCTGTCTGTGTTTTTCAACATTTTGTGTGAATTACAAGGATATTCTTACAAAGTTTATGTTATCTTGATAAAGTAAAAAAAGTTTGTTGTTTGATGACCTTTTTGTGAATCTGTCGTTATTGCTATCTTCGTGCTTCGTTTTATTGAAAGAATGTGTTGTGAAATGTAAAGTCCTTGATTTGATCAGCTTATCGCTGATCTGCTTTTGTGATAATGAAATCCAGTAAGAGGAGGCTTCAAGCGCTTACGGAAGGCTCGGATGGTGTAACTAATTACCTTAAAATGGAAGACTCGGAATCATCTATACCGCCAGTATTCAGGTCGCGATTACACGATCTATTTTCACAGATTGAAAAAGAGTTTGACCTTCTGTACACTGAAAACCTTAACTGTGAGTAAACAAATATCTTTTAGATAATTTTTACCTTCGCTTTGTTCATTTTTACATTAAAGGTAATGAAACAGATGTTACAAAATTAGATTTGGTGTATTATGTCAGATTAGTAACATCATTAGCTGCAAAGATAGTAAATTAACTCAAAATTTGCTACCATTAAAAACACACAAATGTCAAAGTTATTTGTATATGAAATGTTTATTATCATAACTAAACAAGGCTACCGTAAACCAAAACTAATAGCAATGTATTTTTTCAGTGCAAGAAAAAATAGACTTCCTTAGTGAGAAACTTGAAAGGGAGAGTTTTGTTGGTGATAAACAGAACCCAGAGTACATAGAGTTTGAGACTTCAGGGAAAAACTCCAAGGTCAAATGTGAGTTGTATATAATGTAATTAACAAAACCTGTTTACTTTAAAAACTGAGATAACTAACTTAAATTTTATTTAAACATATGTACATATTTAATTTTTTTTAATATATGACATGCTAAGGTTCCTTTTGTCAGTGTTTTATAATTAGATTTATATTTTCTAGACAATTAAATTTTTTATTCACAATCATAGCATATCAAAGTACAAGCCTGTGCCTTAGTTTACATTAAATGTTATCTGACCTGAAGATTTTTTTCCATTGCAGTGGCCCAAAGCAACTCTCAGAAAGTGAAAGCAAGCCACAAACTAAGAGTACAGACAAGTAAGATAGTGTCAAGCTTTAAAGCTCCTACATACAACTGCCAGCTGGTCCGAGAGTTCACAGGTCATAAGGATGGTATATGGGAGGTGTCAGTTGCAAGGCCAGGGCAAGCACTCTTTGGAACCGCTTCTGCTGGTATGTTCATAAAAATAAATATTTTACTATTTTATAATACCAAGCTTAGTAGACCTTATGAACTAGTTAATTCTATTTTTAAGAAAAACAATACAAGACACATTCATTGAAATGTAAAGAGTATTTTAAATATGATATATTTTTTTTGGAATTGAATATCAATTATATGAAATTTTCAAATTTTTCTGAAGTTTTTTTGTTTATTGAACATTATAAAGTATTGTTTTATTAATTTTATAAACACAAACAAATTATATGTTGCTGTAAAATTTCAAAATCTGTTAAAAACATAAAACAACAACATCATCTAATACAAAACTACTTGATGTTACAGATCATACAGCTTGTGTATGGAGTGTAGAGTGGGGTAGGTGCCTCCTACAGTACACTGGTCACACAGGATCAGTTAACTCTATAAAGTTTCACCCTACAAGAGACATAGCCCTCACCAGCAGTGGCGATAACACGGCTCACGTGTGGCAAGCCGCTGTCAATTGGGATTTACCTGTGAGTTACATGCTTTTTGATGACAGCAGTGTTTTTGGTGATAAATGTTAGGTTGAATCTTACAAATACACACACATTTACTATTGATCTTCATTGTCTGAATCAATTCAGTTCTAAAAGAAATGGTGCCTGGCAATCATAAGGCCGGTATCATGTAAGCTGATGATAAGTAGTTACCATAAACATAGCAAATTAAAGTTTTAGCTAACTCCACCCATACTATCTTTTATAATTAAATCTTCTGTTCTTCATCAGCGTGGTCAATCTTCAGAAGAGGAACTCGAAGGTGGTGGTGAAGAGAGCCTCGGGGAGGGTGGTGACCGTCATGAAGTGTTAAGAACTCCTCTGACTGAGCTGACTGGCCATTGCGGAGTGGTGGTCGCCGCTGATTGGCTGACGGGCGGCGATCACGTGATCACCGCATCGTGGGATAGGACGGCTACTTTGTATGATGTCGAGACTGGTGATGCCCTACAAGTACTCACAGGTAAGTGTGTATTTTATGCTTACAACATGCCTATTTATGCTTACAACTTACCTCAGGTTTGCTTGAAAAATCTCTTTTAGTACTTTCTTCCACCATTTCTCCTATAAAAAATATTTTTTAAATCCTTCTTAGCAAATGCCCATTATACAAACTTTTTGTGCAAACATTTCAACACAATCCATTCAGTTGTTGAACTATTAAGAGAGCAGTCATGGTTTCCTTATATATAATGGATTGCATTGTTTAGCATCCTAGATACAGATTTTCTATCCATATAAACCTTTTAAAATATATTTTTAGGTCATGACCATGAGTTGACACATGCATCAGCTCATCACAGTTCAAGACTAGTGGTAACCGCTTCTAGAGATACCACATTCAGATTATGGGACTTCCGTGAACCAATTCATTCTGTTTCAGTATTTCAAGGCCATACAGAGTTAGTATCTATTTTATTTTTAATATAATAACAAAATCTCTATATGTGGATTTGGTATAGTTACATAATATATAAGCAAAAATTACTTTCTCTCAATGTTGGAGTTAATTTCAAAGTAGAACCATTTTTTCTGAAGTAAATGCTAAAGTTTTCAGGCACATTTCTTACCAATTATATGAAGCTAGATTTTAAAATAAATGGATTACGTTGCATTTTTAACAGGAGTGTAACATCAGCTGTTTTCACAAGGGAAGACAAAGTTGTATCAGGATCGGATGATCGTTCAGTAAAGGTAAATACAGAGATAACTTATGAATTAACTAAGCATAAGTCCTACATCATTCATGATTTAATTGAAAGTCAACGACATATAATTTAATACAGACAGACACGAATATGGTACAAAACGTGTTTTACAAGAAACTACTCGAAAGATCTTTAGCAACTTTACCTATTGAATTAATCCCTCTTTTCTGTCTCAACTTTAAAATAAATATTTCATAATTGTAGGTGTGGGATGTACGTAACATGCGTTCCGCGCTTGCGACGATCCGTTCGGATTCGTCCGTCAATCGCGTGTCGGTCAGCAGCGCGGGAGTCATCGCTATACCCCATGATAATCGACAGGTAATTCATGTCTATCTAATAATACACAGAGTCCTAAATATTTAGGGTTTAACCAGTAAATTAATTTGCATTATAACAGATTCTTTTTTAATTGAAGCAACTGACTGAGATTAAGAAAACCCACTTTTTTAAAGAACTGAAAATCATAAATTTAAAAATGATATTTCTCTTTTATTATTCAACATTTCAAAAGTTTCTATGTTGAAAAAAGTGCTATAGTAGATAGTTGTATAAACAAATAATCGAAAATAAACTGGCATATAGGTCGTAACGGGTGTTGCGCAAATATAATTTATTGTAATTAAAAATTAGTCATGAAAATAATCGGTATTCAAATCTTCAGGTGAGGTTATTTGACCTACAAGGTCAACGCAGAGCAAGGCTGCCGAGGTCGAGCAGACAGGTAAACATTTGTTATTATTAAAAAACATTAGTAACATTCAAAACATATGCCTACTAGCTGACCTTAACAAACAATTGAGCTCTTGACAACTTCATTAGTTAACAGTCATTATATCCTCTTTTCTTTGAATCATCGAAAACTGTACAAAAGTAGTTGATTCGAACTTCTTTTGTAGGCATTTTATAAATACAGTAATTTCAACTGGTTCGAAACTGTTATTTGTAAGATGCAAATCGCCTGTCCCAAAATAAAACTCTTTTTCATATGAAAATAATTTAATCTCTCTTCACAATATGTATTAAAAAAAGACATTGTATTTTTTTTAAGGTGCATACTGTGTTCGCTGGTCTTAGATTTGTATTACTATTACTTTATACGCCGTTCTTTCTGTTGATTCTTGGCAGGGAATAATCACAATTGTATACAATTTTTTTTTGTTAAATGAACAGGGCCACCGCCGCATGGTGACTTCAGTGGCGTGGGCAGATGACATATCGTCTAGTATCAACTTCTTTAGCAGTGGTTTCGACCGTCGTATCCTCGGCTGGTCCATCCAACCGTCCAAAGAAAACTAAACATTTATCTATCACTTTTACCTACTAGTTTCGTCTAAACGGAAACAGTTTAAGCACTTATAGTTGCGACACTAGTCACTACGCCGGAAATACGACGATTTTAACCATGGGATTGTCAGATTAAGTTATTTATTGGCACTAAAGATGCAAATAATTTAAATATTACCCATCCAATGTGTTTGATTTATTTAAATCGTAACAATGATTGAAAGTAAATATACAATTTAAAAAAAATATACAATTAACGAAAAGTTTTTAGAAATAACATATCACGTACCAGTTTTATCAGAAGTAGTAAATATTAAAAAAAGTGAGGGTAGTTTAATAAAAAAGAATTTTATCGTCACTCTGTCTTCGAATTTGGAATCGTTACTTGGTGTCTAAGACAAATATAGTAAAAATGGAAATTAATATAAGTAACGCTTTTCCCGTGTCAGTGAAAATATCTTGGATGATTTTTGCAAAAATTTATAGAGAATTTCAGTGTCGATTACAATATTGTTCACATATAATCACGTGTGAATTACTAGCAAGACCCATGCTTGCTTTTATTGTATTGTCTAACGCAATTTTCTTGTTTATGACCTTAATGTTGGTATCACTGTTCTTATTCAGTTTTGTTTTGTGTGTGGTTGTTATAATTCTACTAATGATAAGCATCATATTGACTGTTGTATTTATAACTGTAATTTTAGTTTGCGTAGTAATTGCACAAGTTTCGGTTGTAGTCATTGAATTAAATATATTTTTTTCAAAGAGTGTTGAAGATGAATGAGTTACATTATGTCCTAAGTGTTGAAAAGCTTGCTTTAGTGTAAATCTATGACTCAAGATATGTAATTTTAAATGATAGTATTTTTAAATACTGATAACATTTAAATTGTTTATAAAATGTTGGTTTTTTGGTATGTTAATAAATTATTAGAGTTTAAATTACCTAAAAAACGGGTTAAGGTGACATCACTATAGTCATAACTTTATAATTACGAATCTTAACAAAGACTCCATAATCTTCACTAAGTATCACTTTAATAAGATTTCGTATAAAAATTACATACAAGTAAATAGCACGGAAAAATAAAGTATATTTTCACTACTATCATCGAAATAATTTAAAATGTATCTAAATCCTAAGAAGTCTTTATAAAATACACAAACCAAAGACTAATGAGCAACAAGAATCTTTGATCATGTAGCAAATTAATGAGGTAAAGAATGTGGTAAATTACTTTTATTTTGTCTTACATAATAATATGATTTTTTTTATTAAACTTGAAGTGATAAAAAATAGACAATTTTTAAATTGTTCCATATAAAAATAACTAAGGGATTTTCTATCATTTGTTTTGGGTCCAGACTTACTTAAAAATAAGTTTGGGAATTTGTAAATAAGTGTTTAAATGAGTTTGCGGGGCTGTGCCAAAAGTTATTTGAAAAATAAAAATTATTTTAGGTGATTAAACTATTCTTTAAGGATTTAATATACATCCTATTCCCACATTGTTATGTTATTATGTAAAATTTATTACAATTTCGAACAAAGGCTTATAAAAATATTTGGTTACACATAGATACCAACTGGGTTTCTTTCAGATTGGAATTTTCAACTTGTACTCGTATTGAATTATGCTTGAATGCCCTTATAAGTACAACATATGGCTACCAATCGTTTCCTAATGGACTCATGCATAAATAACAAACATTTACAATAATAAAATGTAGTCTATGTATCTACTGCTTGATTATCTATTTATATAAAAAATCCATTGTTAAAATAAGTATTGTATCTGAATTGAACATAACAATATAGAGGTAAGTAGGTATTGTACAATTTATGTTATTCGTTGTTATCTTCTATCAATGATCTGAATATTTTTGTTATGCCGATGATGGTATCGAAATAAAAGTTTAAGTAACAAATATTGTTTCTTTTAACGTCCTTAAGATGTAAAATTAAGCATGCTACGTTTTATAATAACTTAAATAAGAATGAAGATACTAAACTACATTAGTTAGGTATACAAATGACGTGAGATTTCCATGCAAATTCTTCTTTTTAATGATATACATTACTTTCATTCGACCTGATCATCATCAAGACATCCAAGATGTGTAAGATGCGCAGTGGTGTAAACAGCCGACTGCTACGCTTGAGGTTCCGGTTCGAATCCCGACGGAGGCGGGACTTTGTGTTATTTGCAAGACGCATTGTTTCGCTTACCGGTCTTGGATATTGTATTCATATTTATTTAGTATATACCATATCGTTGCTTAGCACCTGCGATACAAATTCTTACTATACTTAGTGCAGGGCTGAGTCAATATGTGTTTCGCGTTGTGGTTATTATTTATTATTTAAGGTGGTCCTTAGTAAATCTTAGTAATATTATGTTCGTTTTCATATGTCTCATTTACACCGAAGTTAATGTTGAGTTGAGTTTGGGTTGATTTCTCAACAGTTGAGGGTCCTCCATATTAAATGCTCTTCGCGATTCCCCTCAAAATCCTTTGGCGAAAGCTGACTGAAAAAAGTTTGATCGATGATTCGGGATGTAAAGAGGATTTGACTGAATAAGTTAACGTTCTCTGTTTTATTCGGATTCGGAAACAAAAAAAACTACTTGTCAACAAAACAACCTCGGCGGTTCTCAATTGCCTGTTTGTTTTCTCAAAAGTAACTACCTGCCTCCTGAGAAAAAAGAAAAAGGAAATAATTTTATGAAGTAAAAGTATTATAGTTTCATAGAAAATGGATGAAGTCCGCGACTTCTTCAGTGGACCATCGGCATCTCGGCCTAAAAGACTTCGTACTCCTCTTACTAGTGGTCGCCGGATCACGAAGGAAGATACGAGTAATTTATTAAACAGGCCTGAAGAACATCGCCACTCAGTCGTACCTAGTGGAACAGACTACGCGCGTGATATAAAAGAAAAGGAAACTGAAATGTACTTAAAGGTTATTGACCATTTTTTGATTAAATTCTTGCTATATTCATGAGTAAGTACTTAAATGTTTTGTTTATTTGATTTATTTTGACAATCAGCAGCGATACAACAAAGATAAACAGAACTACACTTGACTTTCAATAAAGCTAACAAAAACCTAAAAGTTTTTGAAATGTAAAACTTTTTGATAAATATCAAAAACTTGTATTATACAAATTATGTATGAGTACACTACATAGCACATACATACACATACATGAACATAAATCGTGTGAATTTACCATTATACCATACATGTATTTAAATACAAATATCTACTTATATTCACACATAAATATATATATACATGCATGCTATACAAATTGGACACATACCCATAAATCTTCATAAACATACATATACACTAGAATAAATACAAACACAACAATTATTTGATTAGTTGATTGGATTCTTCAATGAATTTAATTTAAATTTGTTAAATAAAGCAAAAAGTCATTAAAGCCCCGGTACCTACTAACAAACTTTCAGCTTTCCCTTGTTTGGTCGACTTTGTAACAGTCACAGAATTCAATAAAATAATCCATAATCCAACTGATTAAGACAACTATCAATATTCCTAATCTAAAACATTTTAATTTCAGAATGAGACAGATCGGGAGAAATTTGAGAGTATGTCTGGTGGTTTGGACTCACTAGAATACTTGTCTTCATTTGGTGCATCCACACAGAACATTCAGGAGCTGAATGAAGAAGCCATGACTGCAGTCTATAGCAAATACTCATTTCAGAGAAAGGAGGATATTAATAACTTGGCTATCAATGAATACAAACAACAGGTATTTAACCAACAATTTGTTAAATATAAATTCTTAAAAAAAACTCTTACTGTTAGAATAATAAGATGATTATATGATTTCCACTTTGTTTGGTACTATGTAAAACTATTTCAAAATCAAAATAAAAAACTTTATGAAAGTAATTTTAATAGTTAATTAAATTTAATAAAAAGTGAATTAAATTATACCTTTAAAAATTGAAATTATTATTGGTTGGTTAATTTACAGTATCTAAAATGATATAACATCTAACTAGCTATCATAAAACAACTAACCAAATCTTGATTTTGGATAGATTCTAGACAGGATAAGAGGTTTCCCTGTCATCATAATAGAAGGTCCAACTGGTTGTGGTAAGACAACACAAGTTCCGCAGTGGATTCTGGATGACTGCTACCAGAACCAAAGGCCTTGCAAGATCATAGTAACGCAGCCAAGAAGAATTGCAGCTATTTCCATTGCGAAGAGAGTTGCTCAAGAGAGGGGCTGGAATGTTGGCGGTCTGGTTGGATATCAGGTATCAACATAAATTTCTTTCCTTCTTTATAAATTTAGTTACATAAGAAAGATAAATAAATAAATTTTGATTATTGAATAAAAATAAAAATATTGTATACTGTAATTTGCTTACATATTGCATAAAATAATTAGAAAATTAGAAAATATACCAAATTGTTATGAAAAACTTATGTAATTTTTTTGAAAAAAGCGACTATGAAGGTTTCTTGCTGGCTTCTTCCCCACAGTGGTGGATAAAAAAAAGAAAATTTGAATACACTTATTTTATGTCTATTTGAATAAATTAACATTTTGAATTTAGGTTTATATAAATAAATTTCGTTTTTGTATAAATTTTCACATAGTTGATAAAAAAAAATATTTTTTGTCATAGTATCTATTTTTATATGTAGTTTGGGTTTACATAAATACAGCCAGACTACCTCCTATTCAAAAGAATACAATTTTTATTATAAAGTTTTACATAAAGCAGAATAATGAGTGCAAACCTAAACTGCAATATACAATTGATTAATTAATTACAGGTAGGGCTTGAAAATAGAACAACAAGTGATACACGCATCCACTATGTGACTACTGGAATATTGCTGCAAAAACTAGGTAAATTACATTTTTATTCACCTCATTAAATATATACATGCTAGACAACTGTAGTTTGAATGTATATTCTCAATCAGGAAGGACTATTGAAAAATATACTATTATTTTTTTGCAGTCAGTTCAAAATGTAAACTTTGCCAATAAATGTTACAGTTGCGGCTAAGAACATGAATGAGTATACCCACGTAATCCTAGATGAGGTTCATGAAAGAGGTCAGGAGATGGATTTTCTGATACTCATAGTGAAGAAGCTCCTGTACACCGTCTCACCGGGAGTCAGGGTTATATTGATGTCAGCTACTTTCAACAGTAAAGCTTTTGCCGAGTATTTCCTGCTGCCGACTCCTAAGGGGCTGCAAGTATCGTCGTGCTTTAAAATCTTTAAAAAAGAACCACTGTTTACAGTCAAGACATTCTATTTGAACCATCTGAACAAGTTTGGTTCTGTAAGTTTTTTTATTGCAAAAATTTAAAGTTTTTTATTTAATTAGTAGCTCTCTATAATGATTTTCGTACAAACTAAACCAATTTTTAATATATTTAAATGTTGCATACAATTTGCACTGAGTTAGCAACATTAATAGATTATATACCTAGTCAGGTCATAAATTCTGTCACATGTTTAATATAAAATAATTGAAACAAGTTTATTCATTATGTAACCATTTATATACCAAAATGAACTTAACAAAACATAGATTCTTAAGACACTAAAGTTTATTCAAAATGACCTCCGTGATTTAGAATACAGGCCTTCAATCTGCGCGACCAGTCGTCTATCGCAGCACAAACGAGGTCCATGTCAATCTCGGCGGCTGCCTTAATCAAGGATGTCTTGAGTGACTCCAAATTGAGATGAGGCTTTGAGCACGCCTTTTCCTCCAAGTGTTGCCATATCTTGTAATCTAACGGATTCAAATCTGGACTGGAGGAGGGCCAGTCTTCGTGCCGGATGAAGTCGATTTCACGCGCCGCCAGCCAGTCTTGTGTGCTCTTCGCTCTATAAGCTGGCGCCGAATCTTGTTGGAATACCCAGCGCCTGTTATTAAACATGGTATGAGAAACAGGTTCCACAAGGTTCATCAGGACTGTATTTTGATACACAACTGCATTCATTTTTACACCTTTCTCACAAAAATGTACCTCTGTTAAGCCCCAATAAGAAACTCCCAACCATACCATGAGCGAGGATGGAAAATTACCTCGGACACGCGGAATACGGTTGTTCGCTTCTTCACTACTGTGTGCGTACACCTTATCATTTTGTTTGTTGTAGCTCTCTTCTACGGTAAAAAATTTTTCATCCGAAAAAAGAATTTCTCGATATTTTTTTCCCGCGTACCGCTTCAACAAATCTCTTCAGTCTCAGGTCCATTAGACGAGCATTCAAACGAAGTTCTGTTTTTCTTCGATATGCCCGAAACCCTAAGTCTTCATTTAACACCCTTTTCACCGTGGTTCTGCTTAACCCCATCTGAAGGGCCAACAGTTTCTGCTTACGTTTGGGATTTCTTTGAATTCGCGCCTTCACAGCTTTTATCACTGCTGGAGTCCTAACAGACCGAGGGCGACCACTTCTTGACCTGTCATCTACACTAAAGTCTTCATTGTATCGTTTGATGGTATGACAAACGAATCTTTTGGTTATATTAAAAATTTTCAGTATGTCAAAAATGTTAACTGGTGCGTAACCGCAACGATGCAACGCAATAACTGCAAACGGCCTTCTTTAAGCGTCCACTCCTTATTTAAAAATGAGTAAAATTATAAAAGTAAACATTTTTATTATCATGAACAATTCGAAATTCGAATTCAATAAAAAAATTTGTGGCCAGCATTCTAAAAGAAAAGTTTTAACTGTGTGACAATACTTATGACCTGACTGTGTAGACTTTGATTTGTAAGTCAGACATCAACAAGCTGTTTATACAACTAGTAACTGGCAATATTTTTTAGATATTACAACAAGCAACACCGAAAAATGAAGATCCAGGTATAGCTCCTGAAATGCACCATCTCGTGATAAAGCTGGTAAATGCGTTCGAACAAATCGACAAACAAGAAGATGACTACTCAAACAGAGATGAGGCTGATCTTCCATCGGTGCTCATATTCCTGCCCGGTATCAATGAAATTGAAGAACTATATGGATGCTTGACGGATTTGAAATTGAGGTGAGTTTAAGGTCTTCTCATTGCTGTTGAGATTAGTAAATAAAGAAGTAAGTAGTAAAAAAATATATATAAATTGGTGTTCTAAATGTACGAGAACATTCGGCGTTCTATTGCTTTGACGACTTTCGACGTACGAAAGAGATA
Source organism: Choreutis nemorana (assembly GCA_949316135.1). Lineage (NCBI taxonomy): Eukaryota > Metazoa > Arthropoda > Insecta > Lepidoptera > Choreutidae > Choreutis > Choreutis nemorana. Next base: position 4,214,220 of record OX438611.1, read on the forward strand.
ATGTAAAGTGAAAAACACTACTACTGATTACTGTATACACTTGTAGGTAAAGGTACCAAATCTTGTCTATTAAATAACGGAAGCAATTGATAAATTGGTAGAACAAAAAACAAAAACAAGGAGAACCACAAGGTATTTCCATTTTACATTACAGTTTAAAAGTCCAAGGCTAAGTTATGTCACAAAATAGAGATCGTACAGAAGTAAAGTTTAATAAAATGCGCGCTCTAGCAACTCCCGCATCATCCGCGAGTAATTCACGGATACAATTGACACCGCAAACACGTGATTCGTGCCTTTTTTGTAAGACTAGTTCACAGTTTTATATAAATATTTTTTGTTTGAATTAGACTTTAAATAGTTTTATTAATTTTTTATTTCTCTAGCGCAAACGTCGGGCGAAGCGGTGAAAACTGAACTACATACACTTCTGTACATTATCTATTTTGCTATCCTAGTATGTGTATTGTTATAATTTTAGAACTAAGATATGCGATGCTGAATGCGCGAATTATAAATGGTGGGTGTTGCCGTTGCATTCGACTATAACTGCGGACGAGCAGGTGCGCGTATTTCAAAGAGCGCCGCCCGGCCATAGGAAGATCATACTTGCCACTAATATAGCCGAGAGCTCTATCACAGTACCCGATATCAAGTACGGTGAGTATTTACACAGGTTTCTGAAGTAACATTCAGTTTTGATTGAAAAATATATGACGTTTTGCGTAATACGAAAGTAACTCTTACTCTCTCTGCTCGTACTCTCTACATCTTGTCTCAGTTTAAGGCCAACAAAAAGATAACGAATGAAGAGTATCCACTTTCCTTAATTAATCTACTATTGTCAGCCTTAGGAAACATCTCTGATTTTTACTTTGCAAAAATTCAAGTAGCTTTATATTATGTATTGAATTGAACTAGAATTAGAGTAAAAGCCTTCTCCGTCCTTGTAATTTTTAGGTATATTTTTGTAAATATTAATTCTTACGTTATATTAATACTATATTTTTTAAGCTATCAAATGAAACTTATACGAAACAAAACTAAAATGTTATATTCTTGTTTTAGTGATCGACTACTGTTTGATGAAGGTACTGACAGCAGACAAGAACACTAACTTCACGTCTCTGCAGTTGGCGTGGGCGTCGAAAAGCAATTGCGAACAGCGAGCTGGTCGCGCGGGCAGAGTCAGAGATGGAAGAGTCTATAGGCTTGTCACTGATAAGTTCTATGTGAGTTTGACATTTAAATACCCAAAGTTACGTTTTAGATGTCTGAGTGCTTTGGTAAAAACATTTATTATAGAACAAAATAATTTATTCAAGATTTTCACTATTTACCTATTGTGGTAAAGGATAAAAATATTTGTCTATTACATATGTCAACAGAATATAATATATTTTGAAGTTATATAAGAATCAATAATGGTTTCGTCCCAATATTCCAGGATAACCTGCCACGCGATTGCGAGCCGGAAATAGTACGTTGTCCTTTAGAACGATTGGTCCTGTTGGCCAAGATGTTGGAGATGGGCACTCCGAGCGACATATTGGCATTGGCTATGGATCCACCAGACATGTCTAATATACACAAGACAGTGTTAGTACTGAAAGAGGTGAGCATCCACACTTATATTACGTACGAAAGTAACGGTCACGCTTAAACCATAACAATATATGGCAAGGGGAGGGGATATTAACTAAAATAGTTGTATAGATACGAAATCCATTAAATAAATAAAAATATTAATAGTTGTCGTCTTCTACATGTTCTGTGTTACATAGGTGAAGTATATTTTGTTTGCACTTATTTATAGAGTGACCTTTTGCTTTCATTTATGATTACGTGTATCAGGTGGGTGCTTTAAAGAAGAGTTTTGAGAGTGAAGATTGGTGCGGGTCAGATGGTGATATCACGTATTTAGGTCGTATAATGGCAAAGTTACCAGTAGATGTGAGAGTGGCTAAACTGATTGTGCTCGGACACATCTTTGGGGTGCTTGAAGATAGTATCATAATGGGTGAGTTTTAATAAATACTAGTTAATATTATAAATGCGAAAGTAAAAAAAAAAACAATATTTTTAATTAAAATGGAATTAAAATAAGTACTTTTAAATCGTCAAAATTCTTTTTAAACTACCACCGGTTCGAAATGTCTACGGGGAAGAATCCGGCAAGAAACCTCCGTAGTTGCTCTTTTCAATTTCATAATAATCTTTCATTATAATCTTAGTTATGGTATGAAATGTTACAAAAAAAATGTATATGTATTATCTACAAACGTCGCTAAAAACATTTTTTACAGACGAAATATAACAATAAAAAGTACCTACTTAATTTGTCCTATTGAATTAAAATATAGTAAAGTTACTACATGAACTACTGGAGTTGCAAAGTAAATTTGTGACTGTTAACATTTCTTCTAGAGTTTTGATTCATATTTCGATTAATTCCATTCTGATTAAGGCTACATTTAAAAATAGACGTAATGAAAAAATATCCTGCGCGATGAAGACGCAGGTAGAGTATAGACATAAACTACACATATTATTCGTATACATAATTTTTATTATGTTAATTTTTCCGAATCAGCGGCGGCAATGTCAGTGAAGAACATATTCAGTAGCCCGTTTCGCGAGAGATTGAATGCTTATAACTCTAAGCTGACCTGGGCTGACGGGTCCACCAGTGATTGCATCGCTTTCCTCAACGTATATAAGGTATGTATAAAATCTTTGTTTGAAATATGTTTTAGTCACTTTCATGGAGACTTTTGAGGGTTCAGTGTGAAATATCGGCTGGAGCAGGTATTATATATGAATGTTTATCTTTGCTTTGTGCACAAATCACAAGCATACATTGCTAAAATTGGTACTAAGACAACTTATGTGAATCTCTTCCCAGGTATTATTGTAATGATAGAGATCAATAGAACTGATAAAATATTTGAAACATTATTGCTTAGATAACATCCTATTTGAAATACATCAAATATATACTCACTCAACATACATACATTACGTCACATACTTAATCAATGTTTAGGTGCAAAAGGTAACTATCTATTTTTCTTTAGGTATGGAACCACCTTCGTCAGCAGCAGTTCTTCAAGCAACAGGGCAATAATGAGGTTCAATGGGCACGAAGGTTCTACGTCCAAGTACGTGCCCTAAAGGAGCTCGATGACATGGTCCGGGAACTGAAACTACGGCTGTCCAGGGAAGGGATCGAACCGCTCAAAGGAAACTCGCCATGGGTTAAGAGCGAAATGGCTTTGGTTCTTAAAGTAAGAGAGTTCCTAAAGATTGAAATGATAACCTTTTCATTAAAATTTGTCATCGAAGTTGCTTGATATCAAACAAGATTTTGGGCAAATGCTCTCAATCCATATCCTTTTAAAATCTTAAAGATCTTCCCAAAAACACAACTCAAAATTATTGTATTTCTAACTAGCAACCCGCTCCGGCTCTACTCGGGTGCAACAATTCTCCAATTTTTCTATCGAATTTTACAAAAATACAAACCTTGTAGACAATAAACATCAATCAAATTAACCATTTACTTTTCAATTTCATTTATTCATTCGATCTTACAAGCTAACAGATAGCATCCAAATCGCTTACAAGATTAATTTACCTATCAACAATTGAAATAAATATAGCTAAAAATATCCCACATGCTCCATGTGACGCTTTGTAATCATAGACATTGATTTTACTTATATTTCATTCCCTACGTGTTTTTTTATCATCAGGTAATAATGGCGGGGGCCTTCTACCCTCAATACTTCGTACAAGTATCGCAAGATGAATCCCGCGAGAGGGAAGCACTACGAACGCTTTCTGGACACAACCCTAGGAACACGGTAACTATAACGTATATACCTATTAATATTTCGTTTTTCGCAATCATCCGTTCATCAAGCTCGTATGGTAAATACGATGTATTGGACTGCATTTAGGATGCAAACACTAAGCATGTGCCAATGTCAATATGGGTTCTGTTTCGTAGCAGTGGTTGACGTCCCGTTGGCCATGTAATGTGTAATACTGCTATGTTCTCGCGTCAGAGGGCGGCACTAGCGAAAATTGTAATTGTTACAATAAAATATTTAACATTATAATATTTGACAATAAAATATTTAAAATTATAATATTTGACGTTTTGCATCTTGGCGGTTTATTTACATTGTGATACTTTATGTGCTAGTGCATCCTCTGTTTCGAGCTTTGCTCGATGTTTCGGTATTGTAACAGCGACATTTATCAAAAATATTACATCGCTCGTCTAGTACTTCAACGAAATAAATATAATATTAAATAATTACTATTTAGGTATACCTTAAAAACTTCCCGGACAACCAACCTGGCGATGTCTACGCAAGCTCTTTGAAAAAAATCATGAAGCAACTAATTGGAGACGAACCGAGAGTCACTTTTGATAAGAATAGCAGGTAATAATCGCAATTGAAACATACATAAACAAGTTTCATATTAATATTCAACTTGTAGATTTATAATTATGAATGGCTTAGTCATTTTGTCTAGGAACTCGAAACAATGATATTTGGCAGCAGTCTTCTATAAAGCTAAGGCCAAACCAACGCGTCTAGCCTGCAACCGCGGTGTCGATCAGATGTTGTGTATGTACTTGTAGCTATGCGTTCAATCCGACGCGTCCTCTGATTTGACGCAGCAAATAGGACCAGGTGTGCGATTAAATAGGAAGGAGACTTGGAATAGTTCAGAGGATAATAAGTCAATTGTATGATGTAGTATTAAAAAAAAGTACATAACAAAAATTAACACGCCGTTAGATCTCGAGAGGGGTTGGCAGTGGTGTTACACACCGCATTTCGCATGTTGATGTTGAGTCCCAGTGTGATACGAGTATCTGTCGCCACTATCCGGGCACATTGAGGAAAATGTAAGCTATAAGTTACGGCAATCCGGTAGTCGGATCGTTCGGTGAAGCAAGGCACGTAACAAACTGAGCTAAAAAAAATACACTTTATAATAAACCGATATTTATTACTATCCATATCATATAGCATCAACTGATATAGTGTGTTGGTTTGGCCTTAGCTTAAGATCTTCTTTTACATTTAGAAATTTAATGTACTCATTGAATACTTTATTTTTGAATTAGGGTTTTATGTATATATATTTAAAGTCTTACTTTTTATTTCAACAGGAAAGTTTACCTGACATTTTCAGATGGATCACATTTTAAAAAGGATAATGAAAACAATGCAGTAAGTCTAATATTATTAGTTTTTTTTTTGTAAATATCTATACAGTAAATACTCCTTCTCACTCTTTATATTTTGTTTAATTCTATGAATTTTCTAACAGGATCCAACAATACCTGGTCAAGTGTTGTTACCTGTTTACAAAGCCGTGAAAGCGCGTCAACTAAGAATGGACATCAGAATGATGCTGTTGTCGTAAGTTATTTTTAAAATTAAAGTCCATATTATCTTCCTTAGTTTACAATACAACTAAAAAGTATAAATAAACAAAATGAAAAACTATAGTTGGTGAGCCACTTTTGCTGGTGAAAATGAACTGACTGCAATAGTGAAACGCCCGTTTTGTATATCTATTATTATGCGGACGAAGGCCCATCTCTTACAAATAGTTGATCACCAAATCGGTCTAACTAAAAGTGGGTCTTGGGTTGGGCGTCCTTAAATGCCAAAAAATATGTTTCCTAACACATAAAAACCTTCATTATTTCAAACACATTTATAGTTAAAAGTCAATTTTAATTTATGAGGTTTACCATACCATACACCTAGTGAAATTTATAGATTTTTTGACTGCGATTTGTCACTTCCATTAAGCATAATAGAAAAATGGCGTGGCCTTTCATCCATTTATTTTGGTGTTTATTACAACTTGCAATAAATGATAACTTTTAGTTAGATCTTTAGATCTGTAGATCTTTTTATTTTTAAATTAAAGTCCATGTTACCTTCCTTAGTTTTACAATACAAATATTAATAAAAAATTAAAAACAACTTGCCATAAATGACATCTTTAAGTTCTCTGTTTTAGTAATCTTTTCATTAGATGATCTCACTGTGACGAAAGTAATAAGGCATTTTCTAGACTAGAATGATACAACTTCGGCCAAACCGTTGAGTAAAACTGTACCCAATTATTGACCACAAGAAAAAACGAGTTATTTATATTTATATTTATTGTTTTTGTTTTTATATTTGAATGCTATCGACATTTTACCATTATCATCTTGATGAAAATAAGTGATCTTATTATTATTAATTACATCTCTTAACATCTCTGATCTAAAAATAAAATAATCTTGCAATATTATAACTTTCCACCTGTTTATGTTGATTACAATTTTTATCGTAGGCCTGATAGAGCTCAAGAGCTAGCTACGGCTTTGGAAATGGAGAAAATGAATCTGAACAAAGATTTCTTGGTACCTCGCCTGCCTGACCTAGATGACACTCATATCCCCATCAAAATATCTGAGGTAATTTATAAATATAATTAATTAATTCTCCCATTGATATATAAATGTATAGAGATGACACGCCATATTGTTGATTGGTTAAGAGACAAGTTTTCATTTGTATTATTGTATGTTTCAAGTGAAGAATTAATTGTAAATACCCTTACGGATGTAGAATTGCCACATTTAAAGATATTTCTTGCCACCGCACTGTGTTGTCATAAATAGTAATAATACTTACTAGTGGATACCTCATTCACATGTTTACTAGTTTTATTGTCTTTAAAATTATATGTTACCTAAATACCTCACAAACGAACGAAGAATGGCTAACTAGATGGGATACTTCGACTAAAAGACGGCATTTATTAAAAATGTTCCCTATAGTGCGCGAACGGTTAAAGAAAACGAGGCTTGATATCGATCATTGCGTTGCCCAATTCCTAACCGGGCATGGTAACTTTAAGGGCAAACTTTATTCATTTAACTTGATGCCGTCACCTCTTTGCGAATGTTCAACGTCGGATCAAGAATTTGTACGGCATGTTTGTATCATATTTTGTGGGACTCTAGTCTCTGGCATGACGAGCGGTCAATCATGTTGAATTCGATTCAAGTATCTGCATGTAGTCTTATTTACTATCAAGATCTTGTGAAAACGAAGGGAAAGTGCTTTTAAAAACCCAAAAGTTAAGTTAAGTTTTTAAGTTTTGCTACCAGTACTACTGGTGTAAGATTTAGGTGTGGTGTTGCTGGTTTTTAGACGGTCAGGCGTCTCCTGACTGTCTCCCCTTTAGTTTTTTTTGGCCTCTGGGCCATTTCAATTGCTGTCTCCGCTTTGCTGGAGGGAAGTCTGGAACCGCTTTCTTACTACCTCTTATTTCTTCTGATTAAGTTCGTTGCGGGTCCTTAGACAGCTGGAAGGGTATCCGGGCACAGCCTGTGCATCATTGCACAGCTGGATTATTCGTTGATTATTCGACCAAAGGACGCCACTGTTGATCGTGATAAACAGGAGTTGCAGTGGTGGGACAGAGTGGCGGGTGTGCCCCGACCTCACAAAGTAAAAGTAAAATGAAGACGTGGTAGCCCAGTTTGTTACGTGCCTTGGCTAACCGACCGACCCGACTGGTAGAGGGTTTGCATCTCGGGTTGCCGTATGATGTGGCTTACATGAACCTCTTTGTGCTCGTATAGTGGTGACAGATTCGCAACCTGTCACATTGGGACTCAACATAAACATGAGAAATGCGGTGTATAGCACCTCTGCCAACCTCTCTCGGATTACGGCGTTAGTTTATGGTATGTTAAAAAAAAACATGATATCGCATCTGGCATTTTATTGTTGCACAGTTTTTGTTCTAGATGACGTTTCAAGTCCGTACTTAGTTCAATTTATTCTTCCCACAGTTCGTAACAGTAAGCAAGTTCTGGGTGCAATACGACGACGAGTCCACAGTAAAAGACCTCATGACCATAAAGGCGATACTTAACCAAGGCAAACTGCTAGCCCACACTGGCCCTATAACACCAGGAATGGTTGTCGCAGCTCCATACAAAGATAATTCTGGAACTACGTTGCGAAGGGCGAGAGTCATCAAAGTTTTACCCAGGGATATGAATGAGGTAAGTCTTGAGTTAAGTATCTTCCGTTGTAGTAGCTTGAAGTACCTAAATAAAATTTAATAAATCGTCTATCGAACTAAACCATAGCTTTAATTTACTTATAATTCCTTCTTCAATAACAAGCTGAAGTTATCTCTCTTTTAAAATTTTCTGGATTATTTTGTATAATTACGATCTTTCACTTTTGTGAAGTTACAATCTTACAATGTAAAGTTTTGCTTAAAATAGCTAATGAAATTCCATACAAACAATTAGTATGTTAGTATTTAAGTTTCATAATTTGTGAATCTCGCGTGTATGTAAAATATTTACAAAAACGTTTATTTTTAAATTAAATTACAAAAACATTAATCCGTATACGACTAGGTGTGACTGCGACTTATTCCGCATAATCTAGTAATTTGTTATTTAGATTAGTAAAATTAAAAAAAAAAATTAAATTGATCAATGTCCCAAGAAAATTTGAAAATGACACCTATCTAATTAAACTAAACTATTTACGTCTCTGTTTTGAAAAACACAAAATCCGTGTAAAAAAAAAAAAATTTAGACGGATTTTGTGTTTTATATGATTTCTCCATACAAATTTGGAAACACCGTTAGAGGTGAATTTAAAAAATCCATTCTTAGTGGATGGCAATGTCATAATAAGTGTATGTGCTTTTTGTTTGTTGTTACAGTCAGTCAGTCATGATTTACTGTTACGTATGTAAAGAGAAAATAAGGAAGGAATGAATGATGAATTTGCATGGTGTTGATTTATTCTCTAAAATACGGGCAATGGTTATCTTCGTTGAGGGTAAAACTATATTTCTGTCGTATCACACGTGTTCCGGTGTCATGTTGAAGGTGGTGTACATAGACTACGGCGGCGTGTCGTGCGTGAGCAGCTCGCACCTGAGCGTGATAGCCGCGGGCTCTATAGCGGGCTCACTGCCGGCGCTCGCCATGCAGTGCGTGCTGAGCGGCGTGGCGCCGGGCGTGCTGGGCGCCGCCAGCTACCCGCGCGCCGCCGCCGCACTGTTCCACAGCACCGTCAGGAAGCAGCCGCTCATGGCCAAGGTACCGCACTGCTACACTCGCTCACACGTCACATGCAGTGCGTGCTGAGCGGCGTGGCGCCGGGCGTGCTGGGCGCCGCCAGCTACCCGCGCGCCGCCGCCGCACTGTTCCACAGCACCGTCAGGAAGCAGCCGCTCATGGCCAAGGTACCGCACTGCTACACTCGCTCACACGTCACATGCAGTGCGTGCTGAGCGGCGTGGCGCCGGGCGTGCTGGGCGCCGCCAGCTACCCGCGCGCCGCCGCCGCACTGTTCCACAGCACCGTCAGGAAGCAGCCGCTCATGGCCAAGGTACCGCACTGCTACACTCGCTCACACGTCACATGCAGTGCGTGCTGAGCGGCGTGGCGCCGGGCGTGCTGGGCGCCGCCAGCTACCCGCGCGCCGCCGCCGCACTGTTCCACAGCACCGTCAGGAAGCAGCCGCTCATGGCCAAGGTACCGCACTGCTACACTCGCTCACACGTCACATGCAGTGCGTGCTGAGCGGCGTGGCGCCGGGCGTGCTGGGCGCCGCCAGCTACCCGCGCGCCGCCGCCGCACTGTTCCACAGCACCGTCAGGAAGCAGCCGCTCATGGCCAAGGTACCGCACTGCTACACTCGCTCACACGTCACATGCAGTGCGTGCTGAGCGGCGTGGCGCCGGGCGTGCTGGGCGCCGCCAGCTACCCGCGCGCCGCCGCCGCACTGTTCCACAGCACCGTCAGGAAGCAGCCGCTCATGGCCAAGGTACCGCACTGCTACACTCGCTCACACGTCACATGCAGTGCGTGCTGAGCGGCGTGGCGCCGGGCGTGCTGGGCGCCGCCAGCTACCCGCGCGCCGCCGCCGCACTGTTCCACAGCACCGTCAGGAAGCAGCCGCTCATGGCCAAGGTACCGCACTGCTACACTCGCTCACACGTCACATGCAGTGCGTGCTGAGCGGCGTGGCGCCGGGCGTGCTGGGCGCCGCCAGCTACCCGCGCGCCGCCGCCGCACTGTTCCACAGCACCGTCAGGAAGCAGCCGCTCATGGCCAAGGTACCGCACTGCTACACTCGCTCACACGTCACATGCAGTGCGTGCTGAGCGGCGTGGCGCCGGGCGTGCTGGGCGCCGCCAGCTACCCGCGCGCCGCCGCCGCACTGTTCCACAGCACCGTCAGGAAGCAGCCGCTCATGGCCAAGGTACCGCACTGCTACACTCGCTCACACGTCACATGCAGTGCGTGCTGAGCGGCGTGGCGCCGGGCGTGCTGGGCGCCGCCAGCTACCCGCGCGCCGCCGCCGCACTGTTCCACAGCACCGTCAGGAAGCAGCCGCTCATGGCCAAGGTACCGCACTGCTACACTCGCTCACACGTCACATGCAGTGCGTGCTGAGCGGCGTGGCGCCGGGCGTGCTGGGCGCCGCCAGCTACCCGCGCGCCGCCGCCGCACTGTTCCACAGCACCGTCAGGAAGCAGCCGCTCATGGCCAAGGTACCGCACTGCTACACTCGCTCACACGTCACATGCAGTGCGTGCTGAGCGGCGTGGCGCCGGGCGTGCTGGGCGCCGCCAGCTACCCGCGCGCCGCCGCCGCACTGTTCCACAGCACCGTCAGGAAGCAGCCGCTCATGGCCAAGGTACCGCACTGCTACACTCGCTCACACGTCACATGCAGTGCGTGCTGAGCGGCGTGGCGCCGGGCGTGCTGGGCGCCGCCAGCTACCCGCGCGCCGCCGCCGCACTGTTCCACAGCACCGTCAGGAAGCAGCCGCTCATGGCCAAGGTACCGCACTGCTACACTCGCTCACACGTCACATGCAGTGCGTGCTGAGCGGCGTGGCGCCGGGCGGGTTGCCTGTTTCTGTTTCTCATTTTAAATTTGGAAAATTATGCGATCTGACATACATAATACATAATAAATTATCAATATCGTGCACCAAAATTTGACATTTTTTGAAGCTTGAAGCTTTGAATTTTGCTTCAACTGTACAGGTGTATTCGGTGACTCACGGCGTTGTATCTATAGAACTTTTGGCTGACAACGGGCGTATCAACTTAAACGAGCTGTTGGTAGAGCACGGGTACGCTATTAGATGTGAAGAGAGCTATGAGTCTAAAGTAAGAAGTTACTACTATAATCTAAAAACCTTTTCGTATAATAATAATTAAGTAATATTGGCACTTTTTCAACCGTATTTTATAGTTTTTTTTTCCAAACGTCATTCTTAAGACTCCAATCGTTTCTGATAAAAAATATATAGCATTTGTTAGACATCCATTTTCATTAAATGAGTGTACTAAGTCAAAAATAATCAAAATTAAATATATGTGTATAGATCTAAAGTATTAATAAAACGATTGTTGTGTAGTTGAACCACGATCTAAGGCAGTCATCGACAGAGTTGAACATGGCGCAGAAACGCGCTTACAATAAGGAACAGTTGGAGATGGCATTCCATGAAATAAGGCGACAGGAACCGATAAGCGCAAAAGAATGCGTTGCCGATGTACTCCTTAAAGGACCATACAGGTGAATTTAGCTTTATTATATTCCTTGTAGTTCGTATTAATAATAAAAACTATTTTAACAGTCTTATTAGTGACATTTCAGTTTATAAAGTACCGATAACAATGCAATAATTTAATGATTTCGTAATATGTCAGTTAAAGTACGCCTGATAGTTAAAAATATACAATATGCAAAAAAACTGTTATTGTTTAAGTTAAAAACGTATTTTATAGTCCTTTAGAGTCAACGCTGCACAATCTAATGTACGCGAGTCGAGATAAATCAGTGCACGTGGAGTGGAATTCTGTCAACTCTGTACTATTGGACACAGAACCACAGGAGAACTATGAAAGGTATGATATAATACTTGTAGCATTTCGAATATTGCTGGTATATATGAATTGTTGGAATGTTATCAAAATTAATAAAAAATATAAAAATCTTCATAATATGTGGGAAAATATCAAATAAAAATATTTGTTCAGTAGTAGGTATTTTGTATAAATCGTTATATATTATAATTAAATAAGACAAATAATACATTTTTAGGTTACTTGTGGCAGCAGAGGTTGGTCAAAATGAGAGTCAGAGTAGACTGACGTTGCGTCATACGACACTGATGCCGAACATACCGGGACTGCCTGCGATACTGGCGCTACTGTTCTGTCCAACGTGAGTATACTTTGTAATGGTTCAGAGACAGTTCGTCATTCTCATGCGAGTTCCTATCCAGGTTGTAGCAGATTTTTATTACTATAAGTTTTTGCCATTGATTTGCGCTATAATATATAGCAGTATATTAAGACATCACACACACAGCGCGAAAAGCGGTTTATTATAGGGCGCTATGTTTATATAGCCACTGTTTATGTGTAGGGGCCTTCTGTGAACGCATTTCCGCAGTATGTGTGTTGAAATATTAAGAAAGAAGAATACAAATTTACCTCCTTAGATTATAAGACTGCAAAGAATAGATAGGCAAGCATTAAGCAACAAAAGGGCAAATGTAAGTGACTGATAAAAGGTTTTTTCTTCGATCAGTGCGGAGCTTCGTCGTGATTCTGAGTCGACTCGCTACGTCAGCGCCCTCTGTGGCCTTGGCAGTGATGATGAAGGCAAGCCTTACTTCCCGGAGCACGACCTACTCATATCTGTGAAGGCGTTACTCACATTGGAGGATATCGGGCTGGTAATTTTTAAAGCTTTAATTAAAGTATTTTCAAATATTTTTCACCAAAACTTCCACTAATTAAAAAACTTACCAATTTCTATAGGAAAAAAGCAATTCCTCTTTCTCTACGTGCTTGCTAACAAGCGCCGCACGATAAAGTTTTGTCGAGCTTTTTTATCCTTTTTCAAGACTATGGCTGTTGACAAATTAATGGCATGAAATAATTGTTTCAGATCAACCACATCCGTCACCTGATGGACTACATCATGTACTGCGGCAACGGTCAAGACGAACCCGACGAGGACGATGAGTTCAGACCAAAAGTTCCCGCATACATCAGAGAAGATATGCTCAAGTATGACCATCTGTTTCTTACTTACTTCAAATCAAATCAAAATATCTTAATTTCATGAACATGAATTAGAATACAAATATGCAGTTGTTATGGCAATGGATTAGCGTTACATGTTCTACCAAATTTATTTATTGGCATACGAAATTACAATGTCTTATAACTAGGTTTACTAAGTAACTATTACATTATTTAATAAATTAGATCAGACTTGAGCATGCAGTTTAGGTCAAATTAAATTAAAATTACTTATCACAATTTAATATATTAATAAATACAAAAGATTACAAAATAAGTGAGCATGTCAAAATCAGGAAGATGTCAATAAAATAAAATAATATTATACAAATTAATGGATATTAATAAACACAAAATTCACACATACATAGTCAAACACAGTCAGGTCATAAGTATTGTCACACAGTTAAAACTTTTCTTTTAGAATGCTGGTCACAAAAAAATATAGAATTCGAATTTCGAATTGTTCATGAAAATAAAAATGTTTACTTTTATAATTTTACTCATTTTTAAATAAGGAGTGGACGCTTAAAGAAGGCCGTGTTGCAGTTATTGCGTTGCATAGTTGCGGTTACGCACCAGTTAAAATTTTTGACATACTGAAAAATTTGAATATAACCAAAAGATTCGTTTATCATACCATCAAACGATACAATGAAGACTAGCGTAGATGGCAGGTCAAGAAGTGGTCGCCCTTTGTCTGTTAGGACTCCAGCAGTGATAAAAGCTGTGAAGGCGCGAATTCAAAGGAATCCCAAACGTAAGCAGAAACTGTTGGCCCTTCAGTTGGGGTTAAGTAGAACCACGGCGAAAGGGTGTTAAATGAAGACTTAGGGTTTCGGGCATATCGAAGAAAAAAAAGACTTCGTTTGTATGCTCGTCAAATGGACCTGAGACTGAAGAGATTTGTTGAAGCGGTACGCGGGAAAAAAATATCGGGAAATTCTTTTTTCGGATGAAAATTTTTTTACCGTAGAAGAGAGCTACAACAAACAAAATGATAAGGTGTACGCACACAGTAGTTAAGAAGCGAGCAACCGTATTCTGCGTGTCCAACGAGGTCATTTTCCATCCTCGCTCTTGGTATGGATTGGGAGTTTCTTTTTAGGGCTTAACAGAGGTACATTTTTGTGAGAAAGGTGTTAAAATGAATGCAGTTGTGTATCAAAATACAGTCCTGACGAACCTTGTGGAACCTGTTTCTCATAACATGTTCAATAACAGGCACTGGGTATTCCAACAAGATTCGGCGCCAGCTCATAGAGCGAAGAGCACACTGAGAGAACACACAACAGAAGACTGGCCCTCCTCCAGTCCAGATTTGAATCCGTTAGATTACAAGATATGGCAACACTTGGAGGGAAAGGCGTGTTCAAAGCCTCATCCCAATTTGGAGTCACTCAAGACATCTTGATTAAGGCAGCCGCCGATATTGACATGGACCTTGTTCGTGCTGCGATAGACGACTGGCCACGCAGATTGAAGGCCTGTACTCAAAATCACGGAGGTCATTTTGATTAAACTTTAGTGTCTTAAGAATCTATGTTTTGTTAAGTTCATTTTGGTATATAAATGGTTACATAATGAATAAACTTGTTTCAATTATTTTATATTAAATATGTGACAGAATTTATAACCTGACTTTTTGAAAATTTCCTTTACAACTACCCTAGTTTTTTATTGTCATCAAGAAATTCACTTAACTTGTAATAAGCTTTGTTAACCAGGAAATCATGCAGTCGATATCTAAGAGTGTATCATTTATCACGTGAAAGTCTTTCGGGATCGCATTATATATCTTTGCGGTCATGAATAAGACACTTTTGTAAACTGTAGCCGTTTTACAAATTCTTTGTCGGACGTAATACGTAATACGTTTGTTGTACGTTTACTCAATAAATTATTCTGAAAAAGTTATCTATTTTCCCGGACAAACATAAATGTTTCATAAATATACAGCGAAGAAAAGGCAATACCTTATGCTTTATGAAATGAGGTTTGCAGCTATCGGTGACTTTGAGGTTGCATATTGCACGCAAACATTTCTTTTGTGCCTTATAGACTTCCCTCTGTTCTTTCCCTCTCTCTTTTGATTTAATTCGTTGTGGGAGACAAACGGTAGTATGTCCGGAAACGTAATCTGTGTTTCTTGCATAATTTAAGTATATATGTAATTGTTTTGTCTTATGCAGTATTTTTTATAGTTGGCTTATTTTTTACAAGGTTACTAAAAGCCAGACGCAAGCATTGCGAGTCTGAGACCGTACCAAACGCATGGGAGTGGAGATCAGTACCGGACCATGAGTTATTGGAGATCAATGTCCCGGGCATGGTGGAGCGAGCGGTTATATACCCGCTTCACGCGCCGCAGGAACTCAAGCCTATGTCCAGTGAACAGCTGCTGGCACTGAAGGAAGATAACGACAGACTCAAACTTCTTGTCGCCAGGTGAGTTAGCGGCTGTAATCTTTATCGATTCTTTAATCCTAATCCATATGATTAGGCGTGAAAGCTTAATTTACAGATTTACAGGTAGAGCGACTTTCTCATTATAATCTTATGATGTGCGAAAGAAATTCTGTCTGTTTGTCTATTTGTTTTCACGCTTTCATGTCGTTCACTTTACGTTAGGCAGTTACGCGTTGTCATTATTACCTTACCATTTTCGTCACTTTCATGGTCAAGATATTGCACTGATGCCTGTTATGTGTATGTCAACAGGACACCGATATCATCAAACGCTGAGATGCAGTGCAAGCTGTGCGGTACAACCCCGATGCCAGCGCACGCGATGCGAATACATCTTTATTCAAACTCACACCAAGAGAAAGAAGAAGACTTCAGGATGTTTAACTCATAAACGTTATCATGACAGATGACGTAAGTGTCCCAGTTTAGTATACTGTGCCAAAGAAATGCTGTTCCACGCTCCACGTTTGACGTTTGTTAACTGTTTAGATGTTTTCTGTCAAATGACAGTGATGTTTCAAATGACAGTTACTTTTAATTACGTCAATGTAAGATCATTCCAAGTATTATGAGATAGTATGTTTTGTACTTGATTTACTAGTTAAGTTGTTCTTTGGCTACTTCATGACAAATGTTACCTATATTAATGTTTCATAAGAAATTTCATAGTTTTGTACTTTATAAGTATTATTATTATTTTTCCTTACTGTTTTACTAATACTCGTACTACTTTGCTTGGATTGATTGATAAAGATTTTACCTTAGTTCTTAAGTGCCATCTTATAAGTAAATAATAATATAAGTAAAGAACGTGATTTATTAATAGCTAAAAAAAGCAAATAAAGATCTTAATTTTCATACTGATAGAAAACTGTTAAACTAATATAATTAAACTACTTGTTTTCCTTTTGACACAAAAAGTAAATATCTTTTTGAAATAAAATTATGTAAAAATTTAAATATATTTTATTTGAGTAAAAACTTTATACGACCTTTACAGATATTTTCACCCAACATATTTTTTGAAATTCATAATTGGATTTATGAATACATTTTTGTTCGAGGTTCTTATCTATTTAGTCAATCAAATTAAGAATAAGGATATCTCTAGACAAAAAGCGATATTTAAAGGGCTGAGTACATACCAACTTTAAATACATTCAGTAAATTACCAACAAGAATAAGATACAAACACATTAAAAAAAACATTAAACCACATTAAAAAATTGCAAAACAAATGTGTTTGCAGTTCAGGAATATGTTAACTTCGCTCGCGCGATATCGCGGCTTGGCAAATGACCTTGAACTGTATAATTGTTACCCAAAACATAACTTACACTACGATGAAATATGCATTTTCTTAATTTCTAGATTTGGATGTAGTATTCTTATGTATGTAGTCTATATCATGTCGTTGCCTAGTATCATACATACAGTGTTGTAATATAGTTTTTTTTATCGTCTTAATTTAAGCTTCTTGGATTTGATTTTAGACAAAAAGGCGATATGATTTTTTAAAGGAAAGTAAAAATACTTTTCCGTCCATTTTCATTTGTATGAAAATTGAGAATGACACATTTGTTCAAATACACGACTAGCTTACGTCGAGACGTAATGGTATCCTTGAGAAACTGGTTTGAAATTTAACTATGGAAAATATTAGTATAGACATGTCACATTACGTTGGAAAATGATATTTAAAATACATACTAGAATTAAATCAATATTTATTGGTTTTATTTTACAAAAAAATATGCTATTTAAGTGTTATATATTGATTATCTATTTAAGTGTTATATATTGGTTGGTTACCAGTAAATTACTGGTAGCTAACTGTTTTTGAGATGTCTATTTATTGGGGGGTAGATCCATATTATTCTTTTGTCTCCTTATGAAACTTCATGCATATTCAAAAGGTTTCGCCGAACCGGCAGACGTATTTTATAAGTTTACGTGAAAATCGCCGATTTGAAATGTTTGTGTCGTGTTTTTAAAAAATATAAGCAAAATGTGGGGAAAAAGTGAAAATGTTGGAGAGGTTTTAGAGTAAGTACTTATTTGGCCTTTTGAAATTTTATTTACTCAACTTGTGTTTAATAAGTAAGGATATGTTTTTACAAATTGTAAGTAATTTTGGTGTTATTTCAATGTTTCCTTGGATAAATATAAATATATGGATTGTATATACCATTAAATAATTTAAGGTATCATAATGGCATGTCGGTGTATTTTGAAATGCTTATGTGAGAACTTTTAACGCGCGTTTCTGACCAACCGGCTACCCTGGAAATCGCAATTGAAGTAACGATAGTTAGGTACCTAATATGTTTATTATATTGAGTACGATGGATCAACTGCCCCACCAACTGCTCTATATTGAGGTAGATATGTCTTAAAATGGAACTTAATCTTTATATTCCTTTTTGGGATTTGAATCTACTACGAGATAATGAATGCAATAAACCTATTATTCACCATACAATGGACGGTTGGAACTGAATTTTTGAAATACAATAGCTTTTTCTTAACTGCTAAGAATATACTCGTATATACCATAACTAGGAAGCTTTCCTCATTGTCTTTAGAAATTATATTTACACAAAGCGTTATTAATCTGTTTATAGACTATAACCGGTTTTATCTTAATTTTAATGACAAAACTTTGACAATCGATAACTTTAAACAATGACAAACAAGTTGATAATGTTTGCTGGGATCTTTATGTAATGCCCCCTAAATAGACGATACATGATAGTAAATTGTTAATGTAGTAATAAAAGGTTGTAATAAACTGTAGTGATGAATTTTAAATTGATATCAAAGTTAATTTACACACCAACAAGGCGATTTTGTAACGAGTGTCTAAGGTAAGAAGTCTGTTGGACAACTATTTATATTATAAAACAGGTACTTAAACCCAAGTAGCATAAAAGGCAAGTCGTTCGAGTGCCGCGTAGGGTACTGGATTGATCCCCGCTGGCTTCATGTTTGTTAAATGTTTAAAAGAACTATGGATACGTATTTAACTGGAAGCTTTGAAAGCCTCACTGTAGTTTGGATCACGGTTTTCAAATTAATGTTAATTCCTAGGTGAGTTTCCGCCGCAATTTTACCGGGTATCCCAGAAAAGGAAACGTGTTAATTACCTATCTAAAAACACATCATATGATCTGTAACAATGCATGACATGACAAAAATACGTTTATTTATCCTGATATGACGTCGGGTTATCAGGGTAGGTCAGCATCACAATAACTTAATGATCGTAAGAGCAGTCAGTAAACAACGAACTTGCGACCAGGTTGCAAGCATGCCGGCACTACCGATATCAGGAACCCAAGTGGCTAAGTATGTAGATACTAACATTATTTACCATCATTACACGTTACCATTCACTGTTTTTTTTAATTCTTCTCACTTCATTGGGCTTTTTCAAACGGTTTTGCCAACTACCCTCTAGAGTCTACTCTCAAAGAGGTGAGTTTGAAAATCCTTTGCCTTCATTCAGAATAGTGTTTGCGATGTAGGTAATAAAAGTGTTGCTATGATATAACTTGTTACTCATCAATTCTTATTAAAAACACGGATTGCCTACCTTCGATGTAAAGAGACACCATGTATATTTGTATCTACCATGAGTTCGTATAGTTTTCCTACACGTCAGGTAACATAGATTAATGCAGTGATTTTGTATGAGTAATTTTAATTCCTCATCAATCCGTTAGAAACGATTTACAATGATTCATAAAAATATGGAACTGCAGTCGCAAGCGGCAAGCGAAGGTAAAACTCATGGTAGCCACACTTAGCACTGTGGTACCAATACTTCGGTCTATGGAAAAACTGCTAGTACATAAGTATCCCTAGTCTAGCAAGCATGTTCGCATCTATCTTTTAGTACAATTTTTATATTCATACTATATTTTATGTTTTTGGGAAGGGCTATAAAGGAGGAGCTTCGCAATGAAGTGTCGACTCTCCGAGCGCAATGTCCTTCGTTCCTGCCGAAGCTGTCCATCGTGCAAGTCGGAGGCAGGGAGGACTCCAACGTGTACATCAGGATGAAGCTTAAGGCTGCCGAGGAGATCGGCATGGCGGCTGAACACGTCAGGCTACCGAGGGATATTACTGAATCTGAGGTAAGTTTTAGTGTACGGTCAGAATGCCCTGAGCTTTAAGTGTAGCGTTTTGCGGAGCGTTGACGAACGCTCAGGAAAACATTTACTGAGTGTCCTTAGCACAGCGCAAAGATCGGCCCGCCTTCAGGACCGCTTTGTAAGAGAGGATTTAGTTTTTTTCTACAAACATGTTCGATTTCAATCTGGTCCCCAAGGTGCAAATTGTCCATTAAAGAAACATTATAGTTTGTCAAAAACTCAATATATTTCTAGTAATATTGAAATTATTACATCCAATGTTTGGTGATAAATGGTAAATGTTTATCTACTTCAACACAAATTTGTATAGTTCTGCTACCAAAACTCTATGAAAAATCGTGTTCTTAAAAAAACTGGTCCAATGCTGGCAACCTTACCCTAAATTACTAGTTTAGTTTAGTATTTAACTTAAGTACTATTCTAATATAGGTATAGCAGCAAAATCCGTCCAGGAGTTTGATTGAAGATTAACTTGTAAAAAAATAGTTTTCATATCTTTTTTATGTTATCAGCTTTAATATTGGTTCCGCTATATGGTCATTAGGATACGAATAATAGGTTGATGTTTGTTTAGCAAACGTACAAAACTAATTTGTACCTCGTTAAAGATATACAGAATACCTAATAAAATGAAATTTCTTTTCAAGTATCAAACCGAGATAAAACGACTCAGTTTGTTATCTCGGTTTGATACTTGCAAATAAACTTCATTTTATTGAGCACATTAAGCAAGTTAGCGAAAAATCAAAACGAAATTTTTATGCGTTAAATAGAATATCAACTTCGACCTGGGGTTTGTCGTTTAAGTCATTAAAAATAATTTATACTGCTACTTTCTTGGGTTGCATTTGTTACGGAGCCCCCGTGTAGGCGGATAGAGCCACCATTGGCGCTGCGCGACGTAAATTGAGATTAGCGTTAATTTTTCTTTGTAAAGCGTATAGAACCGTCACCACTGAGGCCCTGCCGATTCTTGCGGGCGTTTTACCGGTAGATTTGGAAATACAACGGCGTGCGGCGATGTATCATAACTCGCGGATTGGTATGAGTTCAGATTTTCTTAAACCGATGGATAGGCCTAAAGTCAGTAGATTATTTGATAGTAACGAGAACGTTCACAAAAAACTAAAGGACGGCATTTATTTAAATTTTTCCCTATAGTGCGCGAACGGTTAAATAAAACACGGCTTGATATCGACCATTGCGTTGCCCAATTTCTAACCGGGCGTGGTAACTTTAAGGGCAAACTTTATTCATTTAACTTGGTGCCGTCACCTCTTTGCGAATTTTGAACGTTGGATCAAGAATTTGTACAAACTGCCCATCATATCTTGTGGGAGTGTAGTCTCGGGCATGACGAACGGTCTATCATGTTGAATTCGATTCAAGTATCTGCGTGTAGTCCTATTTACTACCAATATCTTGTGAAAACGAAGGGAAACTTCCGTGCTTTTAAAAAGTTTTTTAGTGTAAGATTTAGGTTAGTATATAATTTATCCCCTGTTAGTTAGTGGCATACCGTGGTGTTTAGACGGTCAGGTGCGTCCTGACTGTCTCCCTTTTAGTTTTTTTTGGCCTCTGGGCCATTTCAATTGCTGTCTCCGCTTTGCTGGGAGGGAAGTCTGAAACCGCTTTCTTACTACCTCTTATTTCTTCTGATTAAGTTCGTTGCGGGTCCCAAGACAGCCGGTAGGGTGTCTGGGCACAGCCTGTGCGTCATTGCACAGCTGCATTATTCGATCAAAGGACGCCACTGTTGATCGTGATAAACAGGAGTTGCAGTGGTGAGACAAAGTGGCGGGTGTGCCCCGTATCAAGAATGTCTAACCTACGAATATTTACCCAATGAAGTCTTGTAGTTTTAAAGAGTTTGGATCTCTCTGAAAAAGCGCTGCTGTATAAGAATTAGCAATATTCTCAACTTAAATTATCGAAATACGTGTAAGCATGTAAATTAATTTAATTTTCAAATAACTTGAATACCTATCCTGTCTTAACGTAACTCTGACCTTATCGATAACGCAAATATAATAGGCTAAATTTAATGTGTAAATAACATATTAAATGGATATTATTGAATGATGAAACTTTTGTAAACATTGTCTTTATGTTAGTTGTTTGTATGATTATAATTAACTGCCTTAATAAAATAGGGACAGGTAACTAATTCTTAGTTAAAATCGTGATTAGTAGTAGGAGATTATACTGCCAGCCACGTATTTGTTCTCTCAAAAAAATTTTTGTTGTTGTTAACTACTAGAATGATAATACTCATATTTAAAGAGTGACGTATTTATTTAGTTATTGTTAATTCCACAAGTCAAATCAAAAAATTACAATATAAATGCCCTGGGTACATATGTGTGTCCGCAATACGGACTTACTCGACGTTTTCAAAAATACGCATAGATAATTATGCTAGATTTTAAAGACACAAGAATTGAGCAGTGAGTTGTATTCTCTCTGGAATATCTAGAATAAGGAGTGTTGTTGTGACGTAGGTTGGTACGGGACTAGGGAAAATTATATAATTTATTAATGTGTAGCGAGGAGTAGAGCGGGGTACATGTAATAAGTCAGTGGCGGATACAGGAATGTATTTTAGAGGGGGGACTAAACAGTTCACCCTCTTACAAAACTGACTACCTTTTTGTATGTTGTGTACTCAACCGTAGCCGTAAATGTCTCTAATGTTGAAAGTCATTCGTGGTCGAGTCAGCCATTCATATAAAATTTTCTGAACTTCAGGATCTCGATAGTATCGGTGAAATTAGTGTTCCAACTGTTTTAAATCAGTTTGTAGTTCAAATAGTTATCTAGTGTTTGATTATTTATTAATTGCTTCGAGGAGCCGTCAAAAAGGAAGTACATTTTAACAGATTGAAGCGATAACATCTTTGTGCAGATATTGGCAAAAGCCATAAAAAAATCAACGAGTAATTGTCTGTGGTATAATGTATATGATTTTTTTTCTCTCTCGCAAGTATATTTAAAATATGTACAGAACACATGCGTGTGTTGGTTATATAACACTCTGCTTTTGTTCCTGTCTATCGAAGAATATAAGTCAATGGAACAGAAAATTTACCTACGCGTTAATATTTTTTGTCGGAAATGCAAACGCATCATTTACGCCCCCCTGATATTTTTTTTGGGAAGTTCTGCCTTATGCCCTATTGGTGTACAGTTTTCGTTAGAGGTGACTGTCCAGAACATAGTACTTACAATGCTACATATTAGTTAAATGGATATATATTGGCATGGTGCCTTAAATATCTTCTTCGATATGACAATGAGGTACTTTTTCCAGTTGCTAAATAAGATCACGGAGCTGAATGAGAATCCAGCAGTACACGGCATCATCGTGCAAATGCCACTGGATGCCGACCAGCCCATCGACTCGCATCTCATCACTGATGCTGTAGTGCCGGATAAAGATGTCGATGGGTACGTTGATCAATCAAATAAACATTTAATAAGTTTGATTTACATATTCATAAGGAAGGTACTCGTAATGTGGAGGTCTCTTTAAATTGTTTTCTATTAGAAAGATAATAGAGGAAGGAGGGTATAAAGGTACTTACATATGCATTATTCTTTCGTACCTACTACATTTAATTGATTGATCAATGAAATATTTGCATACCCAAACAGATTTTGCGATGTGTCTACTCGTATTCAGTTGAACAAAAAAACTTGTACACTATATTGTTTTAATTTATGATTTAAATCCATCAGCTTGAACACGGTGAATGAGGGTCGCGTAGCAGTTGGTGACCTGTCAGGTTTCATTCCTTGCACTCCAGCGGGATGTGTCGAGCTGATCAAGAGGTCCGGCACCTCAATCGCCGGGAAGAACGTCGTGGTACTCGGTAGGAGCCGCATTGTTGGCACCCCTGTCTCAGAACTGCTCAAATGGGAACACGCCACTGTCACCGTTTGCCACTCCAAGACGAAGAACCTTAGCGAAATAGTGAGTTAATACTGAAAAATAATGATATCAGTGGGTATGGAAAACCATATGATATTCTTCGAACTGGGTTTTGAACCCCAAGCGGTTAGCTTCATAACCAGGATTGCTGTCGGTAAAATATTCACACTTTCCTTTCTTTAGAACTGTTAACACAAGCTCCAAGTAGGATCTAGGTATGTAAGATATGCTTCTTGTAGCATATGCTAAACTATTGAAAATTTCAAAATAATTTCAGATTTACCAGAAGCTATTCACATTTGTTTGTATTTCAGACGAAGACCGCAGATATCCTGGTGGTTGCTATCGGCAGGCCCGAGATGGTTCGAGGTTCTTGGATCAAGCCTGGAGCAGTTGTGATTGACTGTGGCATTAATCCTATACCCGGTATATATTAATATTTTCTCATTAAAGAAGGTATTTGGGTCTCGATGGGTACCTACAAACTGGGGTCATACATAGCAAACTACAAACTGAAGTAGGTAGATTCCAAATGAATATTTTAAATGTTCTAGTGCTGTAGGTGGTAGCTGAATATGAACCTCAAGCACTGGTACATCGATGGATTGCTAATAGGGCGTTCATGTTTTTTGCATCTGTCAAATAATTTTCTTGCTCTTAATCTTGATTCTTCAACCAAATGTCGTCTACGCCGTCTTATATACCTTAATGTAAATTAGTGTTGTATGGAATTCAATAAGTGACAAGGGAATGGGTTCCTATAATGTAATATGCCTAAAGTGTTGGAGTAGGACTAATGTTTGATAACATTCTCAAAGAATAGGCGGAATTTCCTTTCCGGGGACATATTAAAAAAACAAAAACAAACCATACCTTCCACTACGGCGACACGCACAATTGCCGTACGTTGTATAACAAGAATGTAAAAAACTGAATTTAGAACTGGAAACTTTATTGCTTTCTGATAACGATTCGCACAAGTTTTCCAATTTCCGATTAGAGTATTTCTGAACAGATGTGATCAAATGCGTGCTTAGTTAAGATCCAAATACAAGTTTTGATCGTCAAGTGCATTGCTTTGTTGTGGTTAGTAATTTGACGGTTCTATTGAATGCACACTTGTAGACGCTACGAAGAAGGGTGGGCAGCGGTTGGTGGGTGACGTGGCATACCAGGAGGCGGTGGAGGTAGCGTCCCATGTGACGCCGGTGCCTGGCGGTGTGGGCCCCATGACTGTAGCTATGCTGATGAGAAACACAGTTATTTCCGCCAGAAGATACCTTGACAGACTACTGGCTCCTTCTTGGGATCTGCGCTCCTTGAGATTGAACAAACTCAAGCCGCCTCCGAGGTAATACAGTCAAATCCTGTTATAACGACGTCGGTTGTAACGACAGCTCGCAGCGATCGCTTATTTCGATTCAATGGCGAGGTCCCAGACGACTCCCGTATGAACCCTTTAGTAAACATACCGCCTATATCGACTATCAGATATAGCTACCATCATGTATTAATGATTGGTAGTTGCGATGTTGGAGCGCAGCGGAGACAAATAATTAATCTATGGTGTCCATGCTTATTCAATGTCGTTAAAATTTCAAATTTGATTTGTGCATTGTATTGGATACGCCTTAAATTATTATCAAAGGGATTCGCTCTTCAGAACTGTTATAGGATAATTACCTTATAACTAAAAGCTGTTATTTTTATTCTTTAGTTTCAAAGTGACTATTAGTCAGCCAAATTTTGAACACAAATGGAGGTACCTACTTTGGTACAATCCGATTAATGCGATATGAATTGTTTATTTTAGTAATTATTACTAAAATGAATAACTAAGTATGCGCAACTAAAACTATTTATTGTTTTATTATGAAAACTATTTTTTCAGTGACATTGAAATCGCTCGTTCACAAAAGCCAAAGGACATCACTAAGCTGGCGCAAGAGATTGGCTTGTATCCTAACGAGGTCTCCCAATATGGAAAGACGAAGGCTAAGATAGCCCTGTCAGTGCTGGACCGATTGAAGGAACAGGGAGATGGGAAATTCATTGTGGTTGCTGGGTAAATCACGTTCATAATAACTTATTTCTAATTTTTTGAAAAGAAAAAACTCTCAAATCAGCTTGCCTTGTTATTGTTTTGCTAGGAACAACAACTATATACAACTTATAAATTTTACTACAGGTTTAATTTCTGGATAATTATAATAATTAAATTTTAATTTGGCTATGTTTTCTTTTAATTTATAGATGTATTCACATATAGAGATTTAATGTAGTTCAGTTATGTAACTATAACAAATACTATATAAAATCATGGTTGTCATCTTGTTTTGTGTGCAAGAATAAAAATAAAATTAAATGAAAATAATGTTCCGCATGTAGCCCTTATATCTCTACATTTAAGATTTCTTATAGCATTACTCCAACCCCTCTGGGCGAGGGTAAGAGTACGACATTGCTAGGCTTGGTGCAGGCGCTGGGCGCTCACCGGGGCCGCAACGCCTTCGCCTGCATGCGGCAGCCTAGCCAGGGACCAACCTTTGGAGTCAAGGGTGGTGCTGCGGGCGGCGGCTATTCACAGGTATTGATACCTTCAGGCCTAGCACTTTAAATGCACTACATGAGTAGGTAGTCCGAGAGACGAAATTCTTTCCTCCCTGAAGGGATCAAAGACCTAAATAAGGAGATATATTCGCGAATCCTAGTCGTTCTCCCGCTTACAAACAAGATAGAAGGCTGCTCTACGCAAAAAGCTCTGCACTAGATCTTATAAGATTGATTATTTGTATGATTTGATGTTTCGTTCACTTGTCTTGTACGCAATATTCTTGTAAACCAATAATAATCTATTTACTCGTATTACATGTATCATTTCGATGCTTCGTAACTGTGAAGATTCTTCTATCTTATTATTTTATTACATAAAAAACTAGACTAGAGAGTTGAAAAGACTCAATGCACCGAGATAATAGTAGTTTAAGCAAGTTATTAAAAACTCCGACAAGATCAATTAGGATTAAAAACTTTCGGTTCTATTTAAGGAAAGTTCAAAATAATGTTTTTTGGGTCACTTTCATTTTACATTTTCTAATTTTAAGGTCATTCCAATGGAAGATTTCAACCTTCACATGACTGGTGATATCCACGCTGTGACAGCTGCGAACAATTTACTGGCTGCTCAAATGGACGCTAGGATCTTCCACGAATTAACTCAAAAAGACGGACCCTTATACGATCGTTTGGTGCCAAAGATTAAGGGCCAAAGAAAATTTTCAGCAATCCAGTTGAGGAGGCTCAAGAGGCTGGGGATCACAAAAACTGACCCTGACTCCTTAACCGAAGAAGAGAGGACCAAGTTTGCCAGGCTCAACATAGATACCAACAAGATAATGTGGAACCGAGGTAAGAACAACAGTCGAACGCAGTATTGATTTCAGTTCTGGCATGAAATGTCCCTATCACTACAGCTTAAAATGACTTCGAATACTTTCAATCGCGACTTTCATACAATCTACCAACCGGAATTGTGTCTTTTTCATATTATAAAGTCTTGATTTAAAAATGAAATAATCTAGGACATAGTGTGGCAAGCTTTATGCAAATCGATTGATCTAAACATACTTTCAAATTGAATGACTGAGCGCAAATTGTGTTATAAATTCTCTAGTAAAGTTAACGGTATTTATAATGTTTATTACAGTGGTAGACCTAAACGACCGTTACCTCCGTAAGATCACCATCGGCCAGTCTCCAACCGAGAAGGGTTTCACTCGGGAGACAGCGTTCGACATTTCAGTAGCGTCAGAGATCATGGCCATCTTGGCGCTTGGAAACGACGTTGAAGATATAAAGCAAAGACTCGCTAGCATGGTGGTGGCGTTAGATACTAAAGGCAATCCTGTTACTGCTGATGATTTAGTAAGTTTAATACCAGAAAAGTATTTAATTTTGTGTAGTTGTGTAACAACGTACATAACATTTAACAACAAGTTAGCATAAAGCAAGTGAAGGTAATAGTCAATGTGCCCCTTGACTCTCGACTTGAAGATTTTACGAATAAATGCAATAACTAGTTTTTGTCCCACCGCTCTGTGCGCGTTTTCTCTTGTGACGCCCTCGGTTTGTCCCCTTAATACATTGGTAGGGTATATACATTGCATATGCATTGAGTGAAAAGCTGTTAGACAAAGCTGCTACAAAGCTATCAGTCTTTTGTGTTAAGAACGTAACGCTTCTACTTTTCAGCAGTGAAGGTTTTGAGCAACTATCTCGATCACGTTTGCTTTTCGAAAGAAAAATTGAGATTTTTTTTTTCTCTTTATTTACATAAAACCACAGTACTACAAAACCATTAAAACCATTTAAAGTAAAACTTAACAATTGGCCAATTACGGTTTAATTTTTTATGGAACATTTAAGAAAACGGTCAATCATTTTATAAAGACAAGGTACTTATTCTACCTATAAATGAGTAAATTTAAAATAAATACAAAAGTGCGTGTGTGTGCGTGTGTGTATGCATGTGCATGCATGTGTGTGTGTTGCGTGAAATGTATGTATGTGTGTTGCAAAAGGTGAGGTAGGCTTGTATTCAGGAGAGACAAGTGTATTAACATACTGAATAGTGGACATAAAGTAAACAATAATATTAATACTGTAAAGCATCCGTAAGTTCTTTTTTGAATAGACTTTTAGAAGTGTTGAATATGTCGATTTTTGAAAATAAGTAGTTGTATGTTCTATGCATTTGTGGAACTAAAGCATTAGATGCGTTGTCTTTGACATGTTATCATGAAAGAGACGTGTGTGTCTTGTTCGCGTGTTAAGGACGTTAAGTCGAACAGCTAATTCTACCAGTGGAATACAGTCTATACAATAATTGCATATATCATATAGATGAAGCATGTCTATGAGGGTACGACGTTGTTTTAAAGCCATCAGTCCAAATTTTTTACATAACAGTGTGTAGTCGCCCCCTATTTCTTTGGTCTTATACTGTAAAAATCGTATAAACTTCTGTTGTAGACTTTCTATTCGGTCTATATGGATATTATATTCTGGGTTCCAGATAACACTGCAGTACTCGAATACACTGCGGACATAACTTTGATAAAGCAGTTTTATGCAATTAATGTCACGAAAATCTCCGGAGACAAGCATGACAAAACCTAAGGATTTGTAGGCTTTATTGACTAGAGAGTGTCCAAATGTTCAATATACGTTAACTTTTCATCCAGATCAACTCCTAAATCCCGAACTGATTTTACTCTTTTCACTACAACAGAATTAATTTTGTATGAAAAATTTAATGTTTTTTAATTTTTTTAGCAATTTTTAATTTTTCTTTCTAAATAAAAAATATCGTAGTTAACTAACTCCATAGATTTTCCTAACAGTTTTTATTTCCAGGGAGTTACTGGAGCTTTGTTGGTCCTTCTTCGGGATGCTTTTGAGCCGACGCTGATGCAGACGCTTGAAGGCACCCCGGTACTGGTGCACACGGGTCCCTTCGCCAACATCGCACACGGCTGCTCCTCCATCCTCGCTGACAAGATCGCCATGAAACTCGTCAGGGAAAACGGCTACGTCGCCACCGAGGCCGGCTTTGGCTCAGATATTGGTAGGTTTATACCCTTACAAACCTGCCAGGCAAAATTACTAAAATATACTAAGATTGTGTGCAAGTTAGTTTTCCTGTTCGTTCAGACTTTAAGGAACCACATGAAAGCTTGGAAACCCTATACAATCGGCGAAGTTACTTGAAAAACTTTCTGTTATTTTGTAACTTGCGTAAACCGTAGATATTACTATTTTTGTGAAGGTATGGAGAAGTTCTTCAACATAAAGTGCCGCGCGATGGGCGCCCGGCCGCACTGCGCCGTGATCGTGGCGACGGTGCGCGCGCTCAAGATGCACGGAGGCGGCCCGCCACCCACGGCCGGCGCGCCCCTTCACGATGTCTATGTACAGGTAATACTCATTGCTAGCGAGCTATGAACACCAGGTTACGAAGAAGTAATGTTTGAGTAGACATACGAGGTATGGATGATCGAGAATATAATTTCGCTTAGTTACATATCTACAAAAAAAAGCTGATTAATTGGGGATCGGACTAATACCAAGTCCAAAGTTGTTTTTCTATCAGCGCTCTCAAAATAAAGAACCTACATTTTTTTTCTGTTTTAGGAGAATCTAGAACTCCTAGGCAAAGGTTTGTGCAACCTTGGCAAGCACATTAGTAACGGGAACAAGTTTGGTGTTCCTGTTGTCATCGCTATCAACAGGCATGGGTGAGTGCTGCCACAATAAACATTCAATCAATGGTCTCGAACCGAACCCACCGATTTTTCGGTATCTGTTTTTACTAAAACATCGAAACGGAATCAAATTCTACCGTGATTGAATTTGGTTTTCTATTAAATCCTAAAAAAATGGGTTTCGGCTTATTGTCGTCTACCAAAAGAAAGGTTGTCGGTTAATATTAGGATTTGTTTTTTTTTTGTTTCAAAGCTATCATCAACCACTGGTTTCAGCAACAAAAAAGATTCCGTAGCTTTGAAACCGTGGCAAAGAGGAAATTTGGTGATGATTCAAAAACGTCACTTGCATTTCAGAGGCACCTTAGTTTAATATCATGTATGCAAGTATTAGGAATTAGAAGTGGTGTACATCAGCATCGACTTCAATCTCCAACACAAGCATATATTTTATTAACTTTCATTTAACCAGTTCATTAAAATTAAGCTTGAAATACCCGGCTTTGGCAAAATTAGATACACTTTTCATGTGTAACTGTTCCTTAATAAGTGATATATATATATTTTTATATTCCTCAGAAATGACACACAAGCTGAACTAGATCTGGTGAGAGACTACGCTATCAAGAACGGTGCGTTCAGAGCTGTCATCTGTGATCACTGGGCTGAAGGTAAACAAATTTAATTATGTCAAAGACGTTGAAAATCTTAATAGTTTTTTTTTCATTCTTTATTGGTTTATATTGATATCTATGACATACCTGCTAATAAATCTATGAGATCTAGTTATAACGATAGGGGACACCAAATTTTGTCTTTATTACAAAAATTTTACTGTAATATTTGGATATTCCCATTTAATTAGGTGGTGCAGGAGCGCTAGATCTTGCTGATGCAGTGATCGCCGCGTGTGAAACGCCCTCAAAGTTCAGCTTCCTCTACCCCTTGGAACTGTCTATACTGGAAAAGATCAAGATCATCGCCACCAACATGTACGGAGCTGGTAACATTGAATACACTGAGGATGTCCTTGAGAAAATCAAGGTGTTCACTGAAAAGGTAAGAGTTTTCGCGTATTTTACTTACATCTGTGTTGTAGCGCGCATGAATAATGTTTTTGAAACGACAATTGAACTGGCTGGCAATTGCTACGTTTTGTTTTCTGGTCACGAATGTCATAGTCTTGTCTTGAATGACGATAGTAAATTATATAAACGTACAAGGCAGGCAAGAAGCAACGATATAATACTCATTGCGTATGTCTGTGTTGACATTGTATGAATATAACGTGTTATTTTTGTTTTATAGGGCTACGACAAGTTTCCAATCTGTATGGCGAAGACTTCCAACTCTTTGACAGGCGACGCAGCTATAAAGGGAGCCCCCACCGGATTTACTCTTCGTATAAACAACATCTTCGTGTCAGTTGGTGCTGGCTTCGTAGTCCCTATGGTAGGGGAGATCTCCAAAATGCCCGGTCTCCCCACCAGGCCCAGCATCTATGACATCGACTTGAATATCGAAACCGGTGAAATTGAAGGACTGTTTTAAAATGTTCAATGTTGTTGTCATGTTCCTATTTCTTAGTTGTTTTATTTTAATAGTTGGATCAAGTTTGTTATTGTCACATAAAGTAATTGAGATGGTGATAAAACGGAATTATTTTAATGTAAAATATGTATTTTGATGTTGTATCATTTTTAAATCAATTTATTAATTTCATTTTATTACATGTATTTATAGCGGAATATATTTAAAATGATTTTTAGATGTCGGCTTATCATTTAATTATTATGTAGGTCCTACGTTGACCATTAAAACTAAAATAGGGTTTTTCAGCCTTTTACGGAATTAGGTAGGTACTTGGCATAGCATCAAAAAAGTTTTGTTATTATATAAAAATATGGGCATATTAAGAAGTGCATAAAACTGCTGCTGTATACGTAAGTTTGAATAAAATACCAACGATGATTGCGTTTTTTCTAAAGTACTACCTTGATGCTGCAAATAGATTCACTAATTCATATCTAGTTTTACCTTCAAATGGTGTTGTTTTTACGAAAGAAAAAAAAAACATATTGAGAGCTTTAGGTTTATTTTATATTATTTTGTGACACGTGGTTATCACGCACGACTTAGTGTAGGCTTTTAATACTGTTTATTATGAGGAATCTTATTTCAGTAAAACACATTTTACAAATACGATTTAAATCAAAACATACACATTTATGAAAGTTAGATATAAAAAGACAAAAACGAATCTACTTTACAATGTTTAATTATAGGTATATTACCTTCCAAGTAAAACTATTATGGCACACAATAAACAATAGGTCACATTAATAGAGAATATGCATGAAATTTTATTTGATAATTCAATCATTTTATTGAATGTAGAAATAGTATATTTACAGTGAAAACAGAATTTGAATTGAACGATAAACCAGGGAGGTATGATCATTAGAAGTAAATATATCTATCTCGGTCATCAGAACTACCTTTTCTAGGGAAGTCGAATGGCTCCCGTGTACTTTGACGTCATTGTGAATTGGATATCTGTGCCCAACCAACGACTTTGAAGCTTTATAACTTAAAGTTAAAACCTATCGGATTTGTGTATCTATGAGGTATCGAATAATAATAAACAAATAAATAAGTCATACATATTCCCTATTATCGTAGCACACCTATAAACGTAGAATCCTCTACAATCCGATCCACTTACCTACGAGTATTAATTAGTAGTTAAGTCAGCCTGCGCCTTGTTCCCCGCTTTTATGAAAAGTCAGAACAAAATTGGTGACTTTTCTTTTACTTATATTTATTTTTGTTTTTAGTAAGTACACAGTTTAATTTTTTACCCAACAAGCTCAATCTACGCCGTTTTGACGGACAATCGGACGATTTTTTATTTTTTAACACTTTTTGAATCGTTGTAAATTCCATACCTTATTTGTCACCGACACCTATAATAACATTACTTCGTCGCCTCGTTAAAAGTCAGTATTTTCGTCGTCGACGTATGTTTAGGCTTTACCGTTAAACTAATATGATGATGCTTCTAAGATTAAATCTTACATAATAAAAACGTTGTGAATCCGCTATGTACATGGCCGGCGAGGTTTTGTTATTTTTGCGAAGACATTCCATTAATTTGAATTCGTTTGCGTCTTATCGTCCAGAGGTACTGCGATGGTGTGGATCACCTCCTCCTCGTGGTCATCCTTAGTGGCCAGTTTGCTCTCCACGAAGTCTGACAAGCAGCAGAGCAGGTTGTGTCGGTGCAAGGCTTTCAACACGCGCACTCGCAACACTACCAGCACTAGGAAAATGAAGACACCTTGCAACGTGTTGAATATGTCGAAGAATATTCTGAAAATCAGAAAGGTCGATAGTATCTTATTAGTTTTTTAAAATAACTTATCTAACACTTGCATTTACATTGTATTGATCTTTAGATATAAGATATAAATATATTTACAGATCAACACAAGCGAGCGGCACCTTTAATGATAAATCTATGTGAATGACTAAATACCTAAAGATTGAGATCATGAGATGATGTAATGTTACCATCGTAGTATGCCCGTACATAATCAATAATTATATCGTTCCGCCCACGGCGCCGGTATCGTTGGAATTACTTAAGCTGGATCGTAAGCTTTTAGCTACCTAAATCCATCAAAGGTATGTAGATATATTGAAAGCCACCAGTTCCAATGAACATGTTACAGGTGGTAGATCTACCTTTCTATTTCTGCCGTAAAGCAGTTCATTGCGTTTTGGTTCGAAGGATTGTAAAGCCAGTGTAATTACCGGCACGAGAGAAATAACATTTTTATCTCTAAATGTTCCAGACATCGAGGGCATCGTCGTGTCAATAGGCGGCGGTATCACAGCGAACTGCCTGCTAGTTTGCCCATGATGTTGTATTAAACAATATATAAGTTACTATTAATATCCAATGTTAATGAATCTTAAGATCCGCCGGTGAATGTCGACATTAACCAATTTCGTTGATTCTTTTGGCTGGTTTTTGGTAATGTCCGAAATTGATCATAATTTGTACATGAATCGGACATTGACTAATTAAGTTAATCTACACGTCAAATTAATCTTAGATTGACAAATTACTTAGGAACTTATTAATAGGTATGTTTATGTTGCAAGTAATTTTTATTTTATACTACTAGGTATAAAATATCATTAATGACTAGGTATATTAAGTTACCGTGCAATAAATATCATTAATGACTAGGTATATTAAGTTACCGTGCAATAAATATCATTAATGACTAGGTATATTAAGTTTGGTAATGCTAATGAAATTTTGACTATTATGATTTCAGGTGTTTATGAAGAGATTTATTTTATATATTGTAACAAATTTCGACCTCATTAGGTAGTTAGTGAACTAGAACTTCTGTTTCTACACATAATTACTTTTATATCAATCAGGTAACTTTGCTCATAGTTATTGGCTTTTAGTGGTAATCAACATTAACCAAGTAGTCATGGTTAATGTTAACAATCACCGGTGGATGTCCGAAATTGTCAAGAAAAGGATAAAGTTAACCAATCTTGGTGGATGTTAATATTAACCGGTTAATCTTCAGATTCACTGCACTTCGGTCATTAACTGTAACAAATACATTATAATATTGCTAGAAATTTCGCTTTATAAAAGCAATGCAAAAATGTTGTCGTTGTTTCTTTTGTATCCATAAAACAATAAACGAATACTCATATTGATGCAATGACTTTACCAAAACAGGAGGCATAGGATATGTTTGGTATTGCGAGAGTATCCACATGAATAAATCAGTACTTAATCCTACTAAAATATTCGAAGCTAATGACTGTTCAATGGTTTTTGGAATTGTTAGCAATTAGTAACTTAACTAATAAAACAAAGTCTATGTCACTTCCTTTGCGATGTTTAGCTAACTAAACAAAGTTTGACAATGACTAATTGAAAAATGTTTAAATAAATTACTTTGCCGTTCGTTGGTTATTTTATTTAGCATCTCCGAAAGCTTTTATGTACGAGTTTTAAAGAACTTTTGTTTATTAAAAAAAAAGAAAAACCATAAGATGTGCTATTTAATAACTTTCAAAACTCATTTTTTTAATAAATTCGTATCGTATAGTTTTTACTTACGTCAAAAAAAAATCAGGTAAAAGTGAGTTTATCATCTCGAATATCCAAGGCAACCCCATCACTATCGACAGCTTACACGTCATATTGAACCTGAAAACATAAATAAACGTGAAATCATAGATTAATGATTGATCTCCGCTGCGACTACCAATAATTAATCTACGTGCGAAAAGATATTTTCCAATGTTTATAAAAACAAATATATGTGACTAAAATAAAGTAAAATACTTTATTTAGCTTGGTTACTTAAAAAGAAAACACTAACTTGTACTTGAGAGACTTGACGTGCGATGAAGAGAAAGAATTTCGACATAGGATGTAGGAGATGTAAGCAAAGATCGCAATGTTCGCCAATACAAGTATAGTCATAACGCTGTACAGGTAAATCCACTGCCGTTCTATATCTGTTAACAAATAAATATTTATAAAATTAACCAGTTCATATTAAATCAAATTACTGTAAAAGTATAGTTAACTTTACCTATCTGAATTTAACTCTAAGTAGTTCTCAGAAAGCGATTGGTAGTAAAAATAAAGGTAAAAAGATATAAATAAAACAAAAAAACTACTTTAGTCGAAATTGATTATAAAACTGGCTTTTGCCCACGACTTCTTCAGCATAGAACTCGCGTATTTTAAATCAATTTTATGATCGACCTTCGTTCAGTTTGCCCTTCCTCAGGATGCAAATTATGTGCATGGCAAATTTTATAGAGATCAGTTCCAAAGTTTCCTCGTAAAAAGGTCGCAACAAAAAAAAACAAAAAAAGGACAGAGATAAAGAGGACAGACAGTCAGTTAAAGGAATCTGTGGCGCAGTGGTGTAACAGCTGCCTGCTACGCTAGATGTTCCGGGTTCGAATTGCGGCGAGGGTGGAATTTATTTGTAACAACATAATTTCGCTTACCGATCTTGGTATGGTAATCTATACCATATCGTTACTTAGTACCTGCGACACAAGATTATATCTTAGTGTAGGGCTAAGTCAATGTGTGTGTCATGATGTGGTTATTATTATTGTTCATTTTGCATCATTTATTGTACGGAATTTTTAATGTGCTTTTTGGATATGATACCTACAGTTTTGTCAAACTAAATATTAAAACAGTGGAGTTTAGAGCTGTTTAAGTAATGAAACCCTTAAGGGATCTTACTGAAAAACCAGCAGGTGTTGAGTCCTATCCCAGGCCTGGGGTGATCGCCTGGTATGTAGTTGAGGATCACCAATATAACAGTTATTACAGCAGGAGTACCCCAGGCGTATACTCCATACCATATATAATCAGCCCACCTGTATGTACTTATTGAAGAGTTCCTAAAACATTATAAAGATTGAGGGTTTGGGGTAGGGGTCTACGAGAAAATAAAAATATTCTGTCTACCCACCAGTTGGATATATCGGTGAGACCACGGGAAAAGGCTCATTTTTTTGTTTAGGCTCAAAATGTCCAAGTCGCAGAATTGTTGGTTTAAAAAGATTATGATGATCCAACTTTTCTAAATATGGCAGCGGAGGGGCCGTAGTCGAAAGCCAGTTTTGTTTCTATTACCCGTAGTCCCACTCTGGGGCAGTGAGTCGAGGAAATAAAATTACGTGTACACCAGTGGGACTTGTTGGTGGGACTATGGGTATCAATTTATACTTAACGTTATACTCGTACATATACTGTATAATTATATTAAAACAAAATATTTGTACAGTAAAAAAATACTCCGTTCAACATCGGGTATAAAATAAATTCTTTATCATAAACCTTAAAGAACATTAAACTTATAATTAAATTAATTATCACTAGAGATGAAACAGATAAAGTATATTCGGGCGAGTTGCGAGCCCGTATGGCCGAATACTTGTATTTTGTGCGTTTTTATATCATTTCTTTGGTGACTAGTAAATAATTAAATTCACTTCTTAGAATTTACGAGTGCCTTCGAGGTTTTTGATACTTTCGTAGTTTAAAACTTAAATAATTTTAATAATTAAAGTCGAAAGCACTTTGTAAATTTTTGTTGCTTTTTTATCTTTCAAATCAATCCAATTTAATACTTTCAAAAACTTTAAAACAATCCAATTTAATGCTTTTTATCTTTCAAAGATTCATTTACAAGGTACGGCGCGGAAACATTCTTATTTTAAAAAAAGAAAAAGAAGAAAAAAATATTATCGTCAAGTTTTACCTGTAACTAGGTATTTTTAAGAAATTAATATAGTTTTTGAATACCGGTATCAGGCCGAACAGTAAATTATTTACCTTACGCTCTTGAGGATTTGTATTGAAATCGCATTCATCCAAAAGAAGGCAGCAGTAATAAAATAGTATGTGAAAAAACCTGAAAACAGTTTTAGTTATCTATAGGTAATGGACGTAAGACAGCCCACTGACCTACATATTTATTTGTACTGTAAAATGTAGCTAACATATACCTAATGCTTTGGCACGTTTGTTTATCTTTAAGGTATGTTCTCATTTATTATTATGATCTAAGTGCTTGTGTGCGTCAATATAAACCATTTATCGCCAGGAGCAGTTAGGTACACACTATCTATATAGTTACATTTATCTAGCAAAATACCTCGGGCAGTGCATAAATCGTAATCTTCGTATTCCAATAATTCCATTACTATCAATAAGGACAAGGCAATGCCTAAACATACGCAAAAGCTCACTATGCTTTTCCCTTGCAAATCCCTGAAATATAAAATACAATCATAATAACTAGGTACAATAGCAGTGAGAATCTGCTTTACTTACTGAATAATACATTTGTTTTTATCTTTAAAAAATCAGATTTCTTTATAATCCATTTGTAGTTAACACAATTTAACTTTGCTAAATATTATGTTTTAAAATTTCATAACAAAACTTTACCGTAGCTCCGGCAATGCTGCGTAAATTGTTCCAGTAAGAAATAAAAAAATAACTGAAACTATCATACAGTGCGGTAGGATTTGACTACTGTACATTTCGGTTTCTACTTCCTCGTCACAAGCTACAAAAGCTTTCGTTAACGTTACGTTGTCAGCTGCCCGAGATGAACCCAAGCAAAATCTGAAAATAACATAATTTACATTATTAATATTTGTGGACAGTGAGTGAGAGGTAACTTGGTAACCATCATGACTAAGGCCTAAGTCGTACCCAACAAAATCTTTGGTGAACTTCAAATAACAAGAAAGCTTACAAACAAAACACATTTACATTATATTAGTATCAACATTGGATAGAGAGAGGTTTAGGGCTTCACTTTGTTTATGGATTTTCACACCATTTAAAATGAATTATAATTTTAAGCATACGTCGGAACGTAAAATGGATGACACGATCTCAAACTAATAATCATATTAAATTCAAATTAAGAAAGCTATATTTGTGCTAGATGACGCACACTGCGCAGAGCCACAAGTTGTCAGAAAACAATTTGCAGACCAACCATAATAATATGATTAACAATATTGTGGCAGGTTACTGGCCATTGCTATCGTAATATGGTCCATATAGGATAAGAGGACATGAGCAGCTTTGTGTCTGTATTTGTAGGAATCTTTGCAAAGTACCTCTACTAGATAAAAATGGAATTAAGGTTGCTAGTACAAATTACTGTTGTAGGTCTATCTCACTTATCGCCGATCTATTGTATCGTATAAAAGTAATCTGAACTCATGGTAAGAAGTAAACCAAGATCGTTAGTAGGTAAGTCTAACCTGTTTTTCATTGCACAGCTGCAATCTAGTTTCAAAGGGCGCCATTGTTAAAGAGGAGTAACAGTGGTGGGGTACAGTAAGATATCCGTGAAGAATGTAGATGAATCGGTGTCCTATCAACATACGAGTATCTAATATCAGATTAGTTGACATTGGAAAAACTCAACTTAGGCTACCCCGATGAGAATTCGCGGTTTTAAAATTTTGTTAAATCATTAATTTCTTGAGCCATCTTTAAAACTTAATATTCAAACAATATTCATCCGAAGAATTCATTTCCTATACAAAACAAGGAGAAGAGTAACCGTTTTTAGCCCCCGACACAAAAAGAGGGGTGTTATAAGTTTGACGTGCGTGTCTATCTCTGTGTCTGTCTGTAGCATCATAACTCTTGAACGAATGAAGCGATTTGATGTAGTTTTTTTGTTGGAAAAGTGACTAAATCGAGCGTGTTTTTAGCTATTTATGATTGATATCGGTTTCTCCATCCAAAAGTTATGGGGGGTGTAAGTGGGGATGAACAATTGAATGTATGCATATAAGTCCAATCGCGGGTGTCTAAATTTGTAATATATTTTTAATAGTTATGTTTTTTATTTTTCTAAAATTAAAATTTTAATTGTGCATGTATTATTAAAGTAGGTTTTATTTAAATAGATAGAGAACAACATCAGATTCAGATAAATTTATTCTAGAACATACATATCTAAATACATAAAATATGTAAGTACTTACAGAACTTTGCTGAAAGTGTTTTAATTGCGTTTGCTTGTAAATTTATTTTTCTTTGTTATTTTATTTATTTATCAAACAAATCAACAAGAAAGACAAAAGTTTTATACTTACTAGTTTCATTAGCGTCATTAATTTATTGGTTGTATCAATAATTACCATTTAACATTAATTTACTTAATATTAAGGTATGGAGGTGAAGTTATGTAGGTACCATTAAAAATTTTAGACTCTTATGGAGTCATAGAGTGCCCATAGAATTATATATAGAGATATTAAGTTTACATGAATCTAGTTACTTCTATTAATGGAAGGTTGTTCTGATAAAATACCCTTTTGGCAAACTAAGCATTTATTTATAGGCAGATGTAATACCAGTGGCTAAAGTTTAAGTACAGTTCAAGCCGAGAGATATACTATATACTTCCATTGTGGACTTGCTAGCGTGGACGAGCTCAGTTAAACACTCAGGAGTTTGCGAACATGTTAGCTAAACCACAATTTCAGTGGCTTTAAAAAAGTTGTTTGATTTGTTTATGAATGAATAAGAGCGCGAACTTATTTTAGTTTGATTGGGCAAGCCGGGCTTTTCGGCTTCTATGACAGTACCGCCACTGTGCAATACGTACTCGTATCATTTTATAAATGTCAAATCCCTTGCAGTTTTAATGCTTATTCAGCAATAGCACAATATTTTGGCGAGTTATCAAATCAAAGCGAATAAAACTTCAAATAAAAATTACAAAGTGTTTTGTTTTGATGTGCGGGTACTGACTCTGGTTATTTCATTCTATAACATCGAGCAGTAAGTAGGTATGCTACTTTGCCAGATTTTTCATCTGATTCTCTTAAAACCCTCAATCAACTGAATAATTTCTATATCTTTAACACGATTCAACGTCTAACTTTTGAAATGGGTGATTCAAATCTATGAAATATTTATGCTGGCAGGAATTCAAAATAATTCAGATGGGTAATATGAGTTGACAACGAGTATTTTTCAGTAAAATGGAAGTGCAATTTGATGTAATTTATACCTGCATTGTTGTCTATTTCCCTACACTAAAATTATCTAAACAATAGTTTCTTTATCCATGCAGAACTTCAGTGAGTTTGTGTTATAGATGTTTGTGTAAGTTTAATTGATAAAAATATCAAAATAGAATAAATGACATGATAAAACGTCAATTTTAAATATGTACATTTTAAATTAACTGGGTACTTAATGAAGTTTGCCACTAAATGTTTAGTTATTTGTTAATTATCAAAGCGTGAACACAAAGCTTAGAACCTACTTTTTACTTTCAAGTAAGACCTCCCAAAATCCCATTCTTATCGGTGATTCCAACTCATTTCGACTATTGATTCTGTATTCTAAATGGAAGATATCGGATACGTTGCAAGGTAACTGTTTTATAGCTGTAAAACTACCATCCTTGGGATCACCGCAAGATATAGTAGATGTTACATCTTGTTCTAAAAACAGTCCATCAGCACAACAGTTCAAATTTAACTCATCCGCTTTTGTCCCTAGTATTAGAAAAATTGTCATCACTATTAACTTCATGACTTTCGTGTCAAGTTCTCATTTAGACGAGCAAATATGTGGAAACGTGCGTTCGCGAGAAACGAATCCGACAAACTGAATTTTAGCAATGAAAAAGAAACTTACGCGAAAACGGTCAGCAGAAACCACATAAAGATGCTACATTGCATAATGTTTATAAGTAAGAGGTCTGATATTTTTTTACCAAATGCAACGAAAAAAATAGGATACCTACCCAACTACTTATATTATAGGGTGTCCCAAAATTAACGCAAGATTTGATTTTGATAGAAAACACAGTTTTTGATCTTAAAAAGTGATATTTAGTGACTCATAAGTACACAGAATAGGGTTTTCTATGGTATAACACAACGAGTAAATGACCTTGGCGTCTTTGCTGGTTTAACAAAAGCATTAACGGTTACTGTTGGTTCAGATTTCGGGCTTGAGGCAATGATTCGGTGATAGGAATTAACCCCCTAGATCGTGTACACAATTAGATTAATTTTTATGGGGTTTTTGAAGTCAAAGGTCTATATCGACAAACTCACAGCCACTTGGACACTCGTGGAAGATATAGATATATCACTTTATCAAAGTAATTATGCTAGATTTGTAAAAAATCATGGAAAATTCGAAGTGCGCTTAGATGCCAGTAAAGCCGCGAAGGCTATTTGCTCGATTTGTTATACTCAATAAAAAAATGATTAAGACTAAAAACTATGTTTTCTACTTAAATAAAATCTTACATTAATTCTGTTACATTTCATATGTTTTTCTTTGACTACTAGCATTTTGTCTATGACTTGAGACAGACATTTGTATTTAATTTTATTTATAACCCTTTTTCTACCATTGTTAAATGTTCTATAGGTTTATTAACATGAATATATGGTTACATAATACTTAGCCAAACAGAATTTCGCAACAGTGGACACACATAACTTTGACACAACTCGTTTTTTTCCAATTAAACGTTTGGGAATGTTGTTCGTCCTACCTACCTACATTTCATCGAAATATACAACTTAGTAAAGTATATATTTACATACATACGTTAATTTACGTTAATAAAATAGAAAAAAAAAACATAAAACATTAAATGATGAACTAATTATTTAGTAAAATCCATATCAATAGAATTATAATTTCAACTTTAATTTCAATCAAAGTTTTGAAATCGGTGGTAGGTACATAAGTAGGTAACTAATTTATTCGATATAAATCAAAAGGAAGATCGCCCTACCCAGTCAAGATTTTAATCGTATGAGATTAGATTCGAGTAGGTATTTGATACGTACATATTACGAATTTAGGCTATCTTTTGTTTACATTCTTGTCTGCAAAATGTTTTTCGTCTTAGTAGGTGCATCCAATTTTTTGTTTACATACCTACATAAATTCAGTAAAATAATTATTAATGCACAAAAACTCCGCGTACGAATGAAATTATCAGTAGGAATTACTGTAATTTAATACGGGCAATGTGGTATGAATAGCATCAGTATAAAGCGAATTTAACCTACACACAGATCCACTTTGAAATATGTAAATACTTAAAAATCCACTTGTGTTTTCACTCCTGGAAAATAGGCACTTAGATTATTTTGGACATGACTCAAATCAGATTTAGGGTATGTTCCGTATGCACTTAGAGCACTGCGCAGTGGTCTCAGCAGCGAAAAATTCGTTCCGTTATAGCTTGACAGAAAACTGCGGCAGTGCTTTATGGAAATACATATATTACGTCAAGTTTTTTGCAAAAAATAAATGAACGCGTGGCCCCCTCCCTGATGACCTGATATAAAATAAGAAAATATCGTGAGTATGTTCGATCAGTTCATTTTCATGTTGCAAAAGATATATCGGAACATTCGCAAAATCAGTTTGGGTGGAACTTCTCACACTTGTCCAATCAGCATGTCATGTTTGGAAAATTGCTAATTAGAATGAAGATGCTTACGCATCATTTCAGCCTTCAGCTGCTTACGGATTTTGTATATGTATCATAACATGCTGATCGATGCAGACAAGTGTGATTTTTGAGATGTTGTAAGGTATGAATGTATGTATGTATGAATGTTCATCTATTCCCTCATAACTACTTATCATAAATTGACAAATGAGGTATCTATCGTTTGAGGCGACTCTATACTGACCGATTGTTCTCGAGGAGAGTCTGTATTTATTTCTACGATTCCCCTGATACAATCAAATTACCCAGTTGAATTCAAGAAAAGTGCAATAACCATAAACAATGTTCAAGGTCAAACTATTAAGGTAGAGGTAGAAGACTTGCTCCAGAGTAGCCTGGTGATTCTAGCACCGGAATGAAAATAAAAAATATTGTTTACAAAGAAATAATGCGATTTGTGTAATATTTCGATTTCTTTGTAAACAGATAATAACTGTGTAACTTTTACCAGATCGAGATTCGCGTTTATAAAATTTGACAAACTTATAGTTTCATTTTTATGTTTATTTAACTTTTAAATCGCTTCACTGCAATAAGGATAATTAAAGGTATTCAAATATTTTAGATGTTAAAATGAAAAAAAGTTTTGTTCATGTTTTTTTTTTGGAAATGTTTTTACTGCTTCGGATACGAGTCCTTTTGAGCCTTATAATATAATAATATAAAATATAATTAATTCTTGAAGACGATAAATGAGATGAAGATGATAAATGAGATAAAGATGATAAGATTAACAATGAAATGATGAATCTGCCTACAGTAACATGCTAGTACTGTTACTGTCGGCTCTAAGGAGTTATTTGGGAGATGACGAAAAGCGCAGCCAAATCGTCGTATTTCACACTTGTATAACACTACAGATATTTACTGGTTAAAACACTGGAATTTTAGACATTAAATTCTGCTGATATTATATATAAGAAAAGACAATAAAATAAGAAAATTCTAACTGACACTTCCCGTTCCCGCCAAGTAACTCATGATTTTATGATCTCTAGAGGCTGCCATACTCAATTTAATGAGACGTCACAAAACTAACACAAAATAGGGTGTATATGTACAGAAGTAAAGCTCA
The DNA here is from genome assembly GCA_949316135.1 of Choreutis nemorana. Lineage (NCBI taxonomy): Eukaryota > Metazoa > Arthropoda > Insecta > Lepidoptera > Choreutidae > Choreutis > Choreutis nemorana. The sequence goes on from OX438611.1 coordinate 4,258,424, forward strand.
GATAAACATCATGTATATACTTCGATGTTGATGTTGACAGTTAAGCTCGATATTTGCGCTAGAATTGTCAACTTTGACTAAAGCAAAAATGATCCATAAAAATAAAAACTGCTCTGGAAACAAAACACGGATGTTTATTATTTGATGTTCAATGTTCATTTGATGAAATTTGTTACAGAAATAAACTTTTAACAATGTTTATTTTGTCGAAATTCACGTTAATTTGTTTTTAGGTATACATTTTTTTCATTACTGTCAAAGACAAAATAGTTTTTATTCAAATATACTTAAAATAAGTACTTTTAAATCGTCATCTTTTATACTACTGTACGAGGATATATATAGATTTTTGCTGCAAACCACTAAAAAGCATTTACAAGGCATTTACAAAATCTCAGCCTGATTTCCGAATCACGTGATTGCGTTGAGTAACAGTCGCGTATGCTACCTTCATGTCTCGTCCATAACTTTGTGAACGACTATTGGATGATGTCTACTTTACTTCTGTACTGTATTTATTGTGGACCAGCGGACAATCACGACACCACAGTTGTCCATTAATGATAACTAATTTAGTTTAGTTATGTGGGAACAGATAAACATTCATACATTCTATGTACCGGTCAAATCATAACCCTCCTTTTTGCTTCGCCGTAGTTGAGTAAAAAGGGTTTGTGTGAAATCCTACACAGAGATAATTGTTTTTTTTTTGTGTTTGCCTATCTGTGGGGAGGGATTATCAGAAAACAAAATACAGGACCTAATTGATAAATCAGCTAGATGGCGCTATCTCATGTTTATTGATCTATGACTAAAATAGTCGAGGCGGACGAAGTTGCAAAAGCTAGAAGAAATTATAAATAATTATTGTATTATGAAAATTGTTTATTTTTCATATTATTGATCTTAACAATTAAATTAGATAATCTACAAATGTTTGGTTCTATTTTTCTTCGACTTCGTTGATGATTTCAGTAGGCTGGAAGGTTGGTTTAGCGTCATCTTCGTCGTCACTGTCGGGAGCGGCTCCGGGGTGACTTGGGACGAAATGCTGTGGCTCCTTGGAACGAGCGGCTGAAGTTGTCCCCGGTGCCGACCATTCGCTTCGAGTGTTCTGCAGGGAAAGTTGAGATTAATTAGTAAGGGTTTAATTTTTTAATTGAAATTCTTTTAAGATTGGTCTCCTACTTGTAAAAGTCCAAAAGTTTTTTTTCCTCCCGTTTCCATTCTAAGCAATACCTACGTTCTGCTTGAGATTTCTACTCGTTGCAACATAAATATATACATAATAGAAAAAAATAATCAACATTTAGTATTCAATTCGTCTCCTCGCAAAATATGATCGAAATTATTAAAATTTCAAGAAGAGTTATTAAAATTTTGATAGTTTTTTTATTTGAATGCAAAAGTTTTGTTAACTTTAAATACTTACCTGAAACTGTTTGGAGCATTCCCGGATCCTGTCAAGATACATTTCGTAGACGTACTGTGCCATGTGCGGCATGTCTCTGATGCGGAGCAGCATCTCCGCTGGTACGTTGGCGCCGACCGCCCGCTGCGCCGGGTACCTCTCACCGGGAACTAGTTCCAGCTCTAAGGGACGCGCTACTAGCTGCAATTGATAATAGTGGTTCTTGGTTGGACTACAATCGCTCGAGTTATTCTCGTACTCGTTTGATTGGAAAGGACAACGTTGTTAACGATACAGTTTAAATAAAAACGAATGGGTTATAAGAGCTGCGAATGCTATATACTCAATTTTGGGTTGCATCTGGTTGAAGTTGCAGCTTAGTCGAATTTATCCCTTCCCTGAGAAGTTTTCCTGCACCACGCTCTCATTTTAAATGCGAGCTTTGAGGTTCACATAAATCTCATTATTAGGCACCGTATACGTAAATACGTTTACATCTAAGGATCCCAGCAAAGAATGCAATGACGGCGAGTCCAGACATTAAAACCTATGAATACGATTCTGATTTCTGTTTTGTAGATTCTCAACATACTTTAGTTTAGTTACAATATTTCCATGACTAACCTGGTTGAAGGCCGGCTGTAGTTCGATGCAGTTGCTGAACAGGGCGGCCCTGGCGAACACGTAGAGGCCGAGCCTGGCGCGCGACACGCCCACCACGAGGCGGCGCAGGTCGCGCACGTGGCCCACGCCGCGCGTCCGCACCAGCGACACCAGCGCGATGTCGTTCTGCTGCCCTTGGTACTTGTCCACTGTAGTCACCTGGTATCCATCAATTAACGTGACGTTTTAATTAAAGGAACTTTAACAGAAGAAATATACAAGAAGGATTTTGGAAAAAAATACTATATCTAAGTGAATTTTCAGTGCCAACATTGACAACGTTTTGTGTAAAAATAAAATACAGAATATAACGCGCAATATAATAAAATACACAATAAGTCGCGGGAAAAACTTTATATAAACTCTGAAAATCCTCTCATACAGTATACCTTTTCATTTCATCATCACTCATTTTAAAATTTGGTTATAAGTATTTAAAAAAACCACTAGAGATCCTTTCACCCTGAATCGGAAATTAACTGTATTAAACTTTTCGGCGTCAATTATTTAATTCTGATTACAAAGGAAGGAATATATTTAGGTACGTCTTAGACGTTTAATTAAAGAGTAATACAAAAAATAGTATATACTTTATGTGGTCGTCCGATGAGTGGGTTGTCGGCGCATCTTTTGTCTATGACGTCACGTATCAAATGTTTCTGCCCGTTATACGTGGTTAGTATCGATATACGTTCTGAAGGCCAACCGACTAAACGCAGGTACATAAACACTGCTACCACATACTCCGCTTCGGCGAGATTCTGAAAATGCAATGTTTATATACTGTATCACGGCCAGATTACCAGAATTATCTCGATACGTTTGATTCATACAGAAATATAGGATGTATATTGTAAATTTAGTTTCTGAACAAAAAATATACAAGTATTTTAGCATGTAGGTACAGCAGAGCTAGCACACGAGGAGCGATGAATGATTATTATTTTTTCAGGGTGAGAAATAAATCGTCTTGCTAATGTGTAGCATATTTTTTATTTAATCTCTTGGACAAACAGTCAGATGTTTGGATGAAAAGTGATATCGCCACCTATTGACACGATGATATCTGAGAACGCCAAGAGCACTGCTAATGTTGAAGTAAAATATGATGTAAATTCAATTAGCGTACTTTGCTTGCTGGTAAGTAGTTTACCTGATAGAAGTAGGGGCTGGGTTCCGTTTCTCCGGCGCCGTTGAAGTCGTCTACGTTGATGAGCTGCAGCTCGTGCCTCATGCCGGCCACGCCCGCGCGGTACTCCGGCAAACGGACCACGTGGCCGAGGTCGCCTAAAGCCTTGTAGCGCCAGCGGTAAAGGTCGCAGATACTGTGCATATACATGAAACAAAGAATCTTAAAATGTTTTAAGTTAAACGGTTTTATTGAAATTAACATCGTTCTCTGTTTTATTGTTTTTATTTGGCGACCATATTGCATTTTTTTTCATGGTGCACTATATTCTTCTAGTACCTTTGATTTGATACCCATATTAAGGGGGTTGTGAAAAAACTTGTAGGCCGCCACTTTGTATCGACGGTAATCTTGGATTTACAATGATTCGGAATATATTATATTGTATTATCATCTGAAATAAAGGTGTGCCAAAAATCAGGTCGATCTGTCAAAAGGAAGGAGGTTAAATTTTAATCATTAAATTTGACGAAAACTAACTGGTCAAGCTAAATAAAACTGTTTAAAAAGGCATGAATTTTAAAGGTCAGTACGCACGAAGGTTTTAAAACCAACAGTGAGCGAGTGTTTTCACAAAATTCTAATGAGAAGCGCTGCTAATGCCGCTATGTATGCATGCATTTGTATACGGAAGTAACTTTATTGAACTTTATAGAACGTTTAGTTGATCCCGCGAACTTAAGTCCACGAGACCATTCCTTTGGGAACATTTACCCCTTAAATGTTACCTGTATTAGAACGAACCAAATATAAAAATAATGATGTATAAAATAAGTATGAAATCAGTCCAGCCGCCTTCGAGTTTTAGCGAGACTAGCGAACATCTCTTTATTTTATACAGGTATAAAATAAGAGGTTCGATTGTTATTTAAGAAATGCTAAAACGCTAAAACAAGGTGCGTTGTCTACTCGTTTAAACATAGACACAATATTAAAGGTTATGATCATAGCATTTTAAAAGCTTTGAATATGTGATAGGTGACGGAACCGTGGACTTAATTTGTGACTATTCTATGTACGATACATACAATTTGTCTCTGTGTGAGTGTTTTGTTGGTATTGGGGCTGTACGTGTTGATACGCTACACAGCTAAAACTTCATACATTTCATACATTGTCGCTTTGACAAGGTTTCTTTTTATTGTTCCATTGGCACGTATAACATGCTGACCATTTACTATGTCTTGAAAAGTCAAAGAAGTCAACGTTTCACACAAAAATTTATGATCAGAAAAACCCAGATGGAAATAGATCATGTCCGGGTTTCGCATCGGGGAATCCCGTAAATATATTAAGCACTTACAAACTGAAATTAGACACAGTTAGAAAAATTAAATTAGCAGAAGTTTCAGCGGAACATCTATTAGAGTACTATTACATCATGGGATTCCATTTATTTTCGGCGAATCAATTAGATTACAGTCATCCTGTTCTTGTATTAACTCGCTCCATTATGATGATCATATTATCAGAATAATAATAATAATATAATATTTTATTTACAGTTACCATTTTTTATACTAATAGCATGGGATAGATATTTCTAATTATTTTGTCACGTTCCAACTTTGTATCTTACTTAGAATACGATAAGAATTTATAGAAAAAACTTTGACCTTAGCGTGAGTACAATAGCATTTGAAACCTGATCATTTTGTCGGTCCATATTCGGTCGGTCATTATTAATATTTCATGTACAAAGTAACATGGAATTAATTATATTTACATGTCAGTACATGGTATATAAAGCACGTAAGGTTGTGTCTATGGGATACTCTGCAATATATGTAAAATATATAAACTCTTACGTTGGCCTCGCTCGTCCTTGCGCGTCAAGTTCCACATAAGGAACCCCGAGCCTCACCATCCTGGTGAACAGGCTCTGTTCCATGTTGCAGTACTTCTGGAAGGCCATGTTCTTCACCACGGGAGGCAGCTGGTGGTGGTCACCTATCATTATCCATCTTTTCAACCGCGATCTTCCGTCTTGAGGGTTTTGCAAGAGAAGAGGAATGAACGTCTCGATTTCAAGGATCTGTGCCGACTCTTCCATCAGTATGTTGTCGTATTTGAAGCCTGAAATTTGATGATTAATTAATAACTAGTTTGATTAGGTTAGCATTAAATGGAAACATTTAGGAGTATGGACGATGGCGAATTATGATACGTATCTTACACAGCATAAATAGTAGTAAAAATTGCATATAAACCAACCAAGTTAGATAGTAATCTAAGAGGCTTTGTTTACAAAGCTTTAACTGTCAAAGATGGTGGTCCTTGATTATCGATCTAATATTTCATAGATACACAATCCGATATTAACCTTTCCTTAAAAAATGGCGTCAATTTAGGATAGAGATAGATGGATAGTTCTATTCGATAAGCAATTAACTAATATTCAGGCAAATTCAACCTTAAGAACAGTACGGAAACGCGTTTCAACGTCTCTTACTAAAAAAAACTGACAAATTTCGCTTGTCGTACCATTCAAAAAGTTCATTCAAAGTTCTATTAGGTGGACAATTGGTGAGGACATTTTGTGTCAATAGATTGTGCATCCATAAAATCCTATCGATTCGATCGATTGCCTTCATAGGTATAATTTACATGTCAAACTTGTCACAGAAAATCATTGTTCTAGTTTGATTAGTTGTAATGTAGCGGTTTATACGGAGCGGTACTTATACGAATAATAATAATGTGCAATATTTGAAATAGGAACATTGTCACAATGGTGTCTTGAGCGTGGGTCTTACCGTACCCACAGTAACGTTCGGTCGGATATGCGTTTTTAGCCAAAAATAGATGGAGAAAAAAATACCCCCTGGCGGCGAGTTAAAAAAAATTAGTTCGAATATGATCGAGATTTATATTAAAACTCACATTCGAGTCTTAAATTTCAGAGAAAAGAATTAATAATCAAAGCCCTGTAAGGCAGTATCTATTGAGGAGTGTATCATTTCAAATGCATACAAAAAAAAATTACAAAAATGGGTTACAGTTAAACTCGTATTTTTTTGTTGATGTTGTGACAATGTGAGTAATTGTAAGTCTTTCTTTAAGATGCAATTTACCTTACTGTCAAATTTAGAAATTCGTTAAACTGTGTAGGCGAACACATGCAATAGAGACCATATCATACAGAATTCCTAAACAATAATAGTAAAATGTGCTTGTATGTGTAAGACATACCCATTTGAACCAATTCAGATCTCTTGAGGGCGGCGTGCGTGCATGTCATGGCTATGATCTTAGCTTCCTTCACCAGAAGGTACTTGGATCTGTCCAAACCAGATCTGAGGAGTTCGAACGCCCTGAACTCCTCCAACTCTTCAAATATATGATCTACATATCTATAATAAATTATATTTTTTTATTTATTAATTGTTACGTTTTTTTTTAGTAGCTACTTGAAATTGAAACCTTTGGCCTAGCAAGGGCTTATCATATTAACATACCCATTTCAACACAAAATAAAGATAACCTGATGTTTATGTATTGGGACCGTCAGTGTGCTTCATATGCAAGATCGCTTATAATGCATTTTACTTATACCACGAGTTATGAGGCAATAGTTTTTGTTATTTCAAAGTCGAGATTTAAGTTAAGGACGGCTATTTGAGTGTTTACTGTTGGGACAAGTAACTAACTTAATTATTTAAGTTAATATGTGTCTACTATTGGTGTGACATATTAATAACATTAAGTGCGACGTAGTCAAATCGATAATTACAAATCTACAGATTTAAAAATCAATAAATAATTTTTAATACCAACCTAAAGCAACTCTCGGCTATTTCTAGATCTTCATCGTAATTTTTCCCCGGGAACAACGGCTTCGGTGCGTCATTGAAGAACTCGTGGAATGGAAACTCTTTCGTTATAGTCTCTATGTGCTTACTCTAAAAACATTATTACAATGTAACAACGACATTTAACGAAATAAACGCTTCTCTCACATGGGAGACTTGTGATTATTTTTTTATTTTAATCAATTGTGCCTTTATTAAATAAAACATATAATTATATTTTCAATTTTAAAAATCTATGAATATGATCATATCGAATTTCATGTGCCGACTTTAAAAAAGGAATGATCTGTTCGGATTCAGTTGAATTTAGTTCGACTGTCTGCGGTCTGTTTAAGGTATTTTTGACCGAATTGGTACATCCACACAGACATTGGCGAACTAAGACCAAGACCAACGGCTCACCTTGTCCTGTCTAATAGCGTCTTTGAAAGCCTGCCAGCGTGGTCTGACGTGGTACACGTGGAAGTGGTGGGCGAGCTCGCAGGTGGCGCCAGCGTCGCCCCCAGCATCCAACGTGCCTTGAAGTCTGGACACCTGCTCCAACAGCTCCAGCCGCTTGGCCAACACGTAGTTCACCCTTCCATATCTATTCAGAAACAAGAAACCACCATCACATAGATTAACACCTATTAAATAGAATATAAAGTAGAATAATCTCCAAAATCTATTCTTATGGATAATAATAATAACCACATCACAATACATATTGACTCAGCCCTGCACTAAGATATAATCACGTATCACAGGCACTAAGCAACGATATGGTATAAACTACAAAGATAAGAATAAAACATCCAAGACCGGTAAACTAAACCATGCGTTTATAATGTCATAATGTTTGTTTTTATGTAGGTAATTATTGAATCTTCTTACCCGTTAAAAACACTTTATTTAGAATGGGCTTTAAGAGTTGATAAAAATCTATATTTTGTCTCAGAAAATAGAAATGTACGAGTTCAACGTGGCTGAAGACTTAATCCGACTAGACGAGGATGCTCACCGACTCAAGGTGTATGCTGACTTTAAGTATAACGCCTGGAATGCTAACATTTTCCTCATAGGCGAAAAACTTACAGGAGACAAAAAATTTAAAAAGCAAATAGCAAGCTACTGCAACTGTATGCACGGAAATCCCGACAACGTTCTCAAATATATTTTAATTATAGCCAATCAAATGTTATGGGTTTTTGTCTGATGCGTCAATTTAGAGACACACATAAGGTGAAACAACTCATAAACATTAGTTTCTATCCAGATGTGAAAATATAGGTATTTTGGTATGCACACAAGATTTCCACACAAAAAAAACGTGGTTCGAACCACATCGCCCATAAGATTATTTATTTTATCAGATTATTACGATATGTGAATCATTTATTGATAAATGATTCATAATAAATAACGAGAAAAGGTGTTAGTTTTTTTTCATAAAATCTGAAGCCAAGTCTGAATCAAATGTTAATTCCGATTTGACTGCACTGCACATGTTTAGGAGGAAAAGTAAAATTGTTTTATTTACATCCAGCTTTCTAAAAGTAGCCAAAGTCAATGCCGCGTGACGTAATAAGTGTAAATATCACATTTTTGTTTTAAGCGGGGAATTCGCTATGTCGGAGCAAGCGGCAGACTTCAGTCGGATCGGGCAGTCCGCGAGCGGCCCCATATTGAATTGCCCACTTTACTCCTGTCAGATACTGTACACCTTAAATATTGAAATAGGTTTTGTCCTAAAATATTTCGAAGAGCAAACTTTATCCTTAGATTCACTATATAACACAGCAAACCGACCACTGATTACATTGAAATCAGTCAAATAAGCAACATAACTATATTTTCAGAGCACGTTCGATCCTTCATTATTGTTTAAATATTCTCGTTTTATATATTTTAACTTACATTGATTTGTCAATAACTATGGAAGACAAGTTGTACCGCGGCGTCATACTTGCGTATGCGTTAAGTTTAGTATTTTTTTTATTCGACTGGCAATCATTACCACTTGATCCAGATACATATAATCATATGTATATGAATCAAGTGGTTCTGGACTTCTAGTCTAGAGTATAGTAAATATAAAGATATTGGCAAAGAAGGGGTTAATGAAACAATACAATGACTTCTGTTAGTTCTTAATAAATAATTCGAACAGTAACTGACAGAATCTATTTATCGTAGTTTTTATTAATAACAGCCACGTCCAGTGTCTATTAATAATTACCAATTATACGAACGACGTATCGGATATACGCACTATCAAATAAATAAAAAACCGATAAAAAAACAGTTGACTTATTTACATTCATCCTTAGTGACACGTAAGAGATAAGAATCATGTTTTAATCTATTGAGGGAATCTTTAAAGCTACAAACATACTATGCTTGTTTAGAATTTCCGGAATATATCCCGGGAAATCCATGTTTGGTGACACGATTTCACATTAAATTTTATTATTATTATTTACAGGTGGTAGATCTACAAGCGGGAACACCCTCCTTTCTATATAAGTCGTGTTTCGGTTCGAAGGATTGGAGAGCCAGTGTAATTACCAGCACGAGAGTTATAACATCTTTACCACTACATGGGCAACGCTCAGGGTGCTCTTGGAGTTTTACAACATTAAGGGCATCGTTGTGTTAGTAGACGGCGGTATCACTTTCCATCCTGTAAACTGTTTGCTTGTTTGCCCGTGAAGTCGTGAACAAATTAAAAAAGTGATATTCGTTCGGAATACAAACAAAATATGAGTTGGAACGAATACCAGTGGTACTAGTTGTTGGTATTAGATCGGAATAAATTATAAATATTTATAAACGTACACAGGCCAGACAGACTGTCGACTGTTTTACTACGTAATGTTACGAGGAATTTGAGAAGTACAAAACCGAAATAAATAATTAATGATTTCTTCGAAAGACAGCAACAAAAGTATTTGTTTTCGAAGAAATGGAACTACTATAAATAGTTTGCTTTATTAACCTACATAGCATTTAAAATAAGGCTGAAGGTTGACTTGTTACTTCAAATTTTATGCTACACTAGGGTTTTTGGTTTTTCGACCTTCTTGACTAGAATTTCTCGAAATTCTCGAAGATCTCGAGAGTTTTTGAAATTTTTAATAAAAAGCGATACTCGCAAGACACAGACTAAACAATTATATTAATCACATAAAAAGGTCTGTATGTGTTTCGTTATCTTAATATTTCAGTCTTTTATTACTTTACACTGGCAAAATACTCAGAGTTAGTTAGTATTGCCAATATTGCCATGATGACCCCAATGCCATCAAAAGAAACGAAAACCTAGAATTACGACATTTGCTCTCGGTATTACAGAGGTAGACAAAGCACAAATAATTGTATTCGTGCGATTCGAATTGTAATTTTGGACGAACAGTTGCGTTTACTTACCTGGAGAAGTCTTTGTCAGTCTGCAAGGCTTCTTCTCCGTGTCCTAAACGCAGCAGATGCCTTTCATCCACATCAAGTTCGGCGACCTTCTCGAACAGCTGGTTGAGCGCCTGGTTGCTATGCGTCACCACCAGGGTGCGCTGCCACGGGAAGTTGTGGTAGATGTTCGATATTATCTGCACTGCCACGTCAGTCTTACCTAAAATTACCATTTTTTAATTTAAGAGTTGTCACACAATACTTAATCGTGATCATAGAATCATGATATTTTAATATGAACAAATAATAAAATCACGAGTCACATTCAATAAATCAAATAAATAAACCACATCACGACACACTCATTGACTCAGCCGTGTAGTAAGCATCGTTAGATCTTGTGTCACAGGAAATAAGCAACGATATGGTATAAACTACATAGATAAGAATACTACATCCAAGACCGGTACGCGAAACAATGCGTCTAGCAAATAACACAAAGTTCCGCCACCGCCGGGATTCGAACCCAGAACCACTAGTATGTTGATACCGTCAATACCATCAATATAAACGTGATACTGGATCGCGATACCACGTATCGCGTGATAATATTGACAGTGTAGGAACTCCTATAAACTTTAAGTTTCAGTATTGATGGATGGTCGTGACCTTGTTTAAACAATATCAAGAAAGAATCCTGATCAATTGAATTTTACAGTTTTTATCTTTTTCCAGTAAAATTTTAAATTTAATGAAAGAGTTGTAGCATTGACATTTTTTTTTTGGTAAAAGTTTGTCGCTTTTGAAGGATTTGAAAAATAAGAGAAGCTGAAAGCTAATGTAACGATTTTTTAACATACCTAAGTCTTATTAATTGCACGTTAAATTCTGAAGATATTATTGTATTAAAAGTCAGACTTTCTATAATGTACGGTGTGTTTACATTTTTTGTAAATAGGTGTGCAAGATGTTTTCTATCTAGTGTGAAATGTTTAAGAAATAAATATTAAAATATTATACCAGTACATGTAACCTTGTTATCTATTTTGATAACTCTGCGTGTGGTTAATTTTTTATGCGAATCATTTTTATGAATCAACCTTCATGTTTCCGTAGCATGTTTCTAATGCTTTTTATATTTCTTTGCATACGCAGTGGTAGCATGTATAATAGCAGATATTTCTTGTAGTTTCAAATGACTAACAGGCCAAAATTGTTATTTAAGTCATAGTTGTTCATTAAAATGACACAATGAGTAATTCTCAAAACAAGCTCACCAAAATTGAAAAGTCATACTTAAGATCTTGTACAAAAAAGGAAATCTTACGCGTAAGGTTTATATATTTATACTGTATTATTATATATGACTCAAAACAATGAATACATCAAGGCATTTAAAGAAAAGAACCTGTGCGTGATTTGTTCAAATAAATATAAAATGTGGATTTGGGCGTATTTATTAAAATAATCTACTTAATAGTTTTATAGTTTGACGACGAGATAGCTTAGTCGGTGCCTGCGGAGCTCAGCCTCCCGGGTTCGAATCTCTACTCGGGGTGAGATTTGTGTTCTGAACACTAGTATGAGAGTTGCATTTTATTTATGTATTTTTATTGCGTACCTAAAGTAATTTAAAACTATGAGAATTTGTGCGTATTTCCTAAGATATAATATAAATGACACAAATTGTAATCCAAAACTAGTTGTAATAATAATAGTTACCAGTTCCCGGTGGCCCAACGACTAAAGTAAGACCTGGCTGCATTCCAGAACGGATCGCTTCCACTTGAGTCGGCGTGAATAGGATGTTATTTCTGAAAAAAAAAATGCAGTACAATTTCAAACATCGTTGTATCGTAATTAATGTTAGACCATCTTAGTGTATTATAACCATAAAAGCACGAATAATCCCTCGAGAAAGGTAGGCAGAAGTTTTAAACACCGCATTCCGCATGTTTATGTTGCGTCCCAGTGTGACAGGCTGCGGATCTGTCGCCGCTATCAGACCATAATGAGGAACATGGGAGCTACAATCTTCTTAACAAATCTGCCCTTAGTTTAAAACGCGAAGACACAATGTAAGCAATAATTTTTAACACCATTATTTCAATTTAATTATTTTGTTCATTAACGAAACTGCAAAAACAGCGAAATAAGCTAAACCATAAATTAAACTCAATCAAAAAGAAGAAGACGAAAAATTGCTATTTAAAGTACGAACAACAATTTACAAATCGCGCGTAACGACTAGACACATTGTAAGGTTAAAGACCTCGTTTTAGGAAACAAGCCCATATGATACAGTCAAAAAGTATGAAGACAAGGTCAAATTCGTCAAGGAGGTCATTGTTTTAAAACTCTATCAATGAATAATACACACTGCCTTACATTATGTTTTTGTATACACATTAAAATACATAACGTCTACAAAATCACAACATACCACTTACAACTTTGTGTTATTGTCGTAATAATATATTACCTAGAGCCAATCTAGAGCCTAGTCGAGTCGAGTACAGCCCCAGGAAAGTATCTTTCGGTGAGATTAAGGCCAATTGCTTATCACTGTAAGATTGTAGAAAACGGAACATTGTGAACTGCTTTGATCACAAAAAAGAACGTTTATGGCACGTGTTCAGAGTACCTAACCTAATCGAACCAACTGAACTGTAGAGAAATAATAAGTTAAAGGAATAATAAGTTTACAATGTTCAGTTTTCTACAAAGTATCGACGATCACAACCAGACCGCGACATCTATTTACATAAAAAGTACAAATTTTTCAACTGATACACATACTTTTTTGGTTCATTGTACAAATAAGGTCCACGTTTTGGTAGCACGTGGGGCTCGACGGTGATAACCTTGGCTTCATCATCTTCATCCATCGCTTCATCACCAAGTTTAAGTTTACGGACAACATTCTCAAACGTTAATCTGAAAAAAAACGAAGTTACGTAAATTGTTTCACCTAATTCGTGAGTAAAACGTGAGTAGAATTTTAGGCAAAGTTGGCCATGTGAATTAGTTTACTTAATATAGTCTCTATTACATAAGGAATAGCTAAAAGTAAGGCCATCTTACTCTCCTTAGTAAATAAGTCAATGGATATAGAACATAAATAAGAAAATTCTCATTATTTGTAAAATCTCAAATTCCACAACCACACCCTGTCTCAGAATGCTGGTAAATTTGGTTTCATTTAAAATAAAATAGAAGCAGTGAAACATTTTTCTGCGCATAAACTGTAGGTATGCCATTTTACTGTAGTAACTACTCAATGTTTAAAAAGTCAATGACCTATCAAGGTTGCCAAAACAAACGTTTAGGTATTTAATTCGATTATGGGCGAACACTATAAAAGATTTCTTTTCTGTTTTTAACAGAATGAGGTAATGAAATGATGTAACAAATATACTGTGCGGCATGAAAACTACTTACTTGAAAGGTCTGTGAAGTTTCCGTGGGTCATCAGTGTTCACCTTTATTTGGTATCCAGAAAAGCTGTTCCGAAGGTGCTCCATGTCTAAGAAGGTATCGTTGAAGTCCAGCGTTGGTATCTCATTCGGCATCCTTCATTGACAAAAAAATATATATTTATTAAACTGGGTGATCCTTAAATTAAACGATAAGTCGTAGCTTTCTGTTAGTTACCATTCCACGCCTAAAGTGATGAACAGATTTGGAATAAAATTTGCAAGGAAACAAATTGCACCCTTGGAAGGTCTCAGAAATTACAATGTACACGAACGAAATTGAGGTTAAAAGCTAGTAAGTAAATACCTGGTATAATGTGCTTGACCTGGGTCCCCATATCCCAAGACTATGTCGTGAAGCCAGTCCGGCACCACGCACTCCGTGTTCATGAGCTCCCGTATGGTCTCCAATACAGCTTTGAAGTTGTTCTCCTTTGGCTTCCGGCGCATCACGATGTTGAATGTCTCGTACACATCCTAATTAGAATAGATCTTACTTAAAAACAACCCGAAAAAAGAGCTATTCGCATCTGATCATATGATCCGTGGAAACCCGAAAATTTGGATTAATTGGTCCCATCTGATCATATGATCGATTAAAACTTTTTTTTAAGAATAAAAAGTTTCCAATGTATCACTCACATTCACTTTTATGGTGATACTCGATATATGCTAAATTATAATAATTATGTGCGAGTGGGGGGGAGGGGGTGGTTCAGGTATCATTTTCTTATTTCCTTTTCTTCTCCCATCTAGGAATAACACAAAAATACGAACGTCCATATCGGCCTACACGGTACAGTAAATTTTTTATTGTGCTTAGATTTAACAGTCCCCGACAAGAGAACGCCGACAAAAAGGTCTGTGTGTGTTTATCTAGAAAATAATCTGGCTATGACGTTGACGCTTTTCCGTGCCATAGTTATTAAATTACAAATTTTGTTGCAGTTTATAGCAGACAGGGAATTTCCGAACAAAAATAGATTTGTTCGTAGATTTTTTTTTTACTGTCAATGATTTCCCACATTTCTGAGTATCACATCAACTCCACGCCAAAGTTTTTCACAATAAAAATGCGTCAAGCATCGCATAAACATCATTTACTATCAATTTATGACAGATTTGAATGATGTTCCTAGAATATTTTTAATTCCACATTTATGATGCCAGCCGGTTTTATCGACTTTTAACGACATACTTCTTTATTACAATTTTAAGTAGAGCATCGTTTTATGCTTCGTTCTAGTTTTATGTGTCAAAGACTTTTTAAATTTCTTCACTTTGTTTCGGGAACTCTCACAATGGGAAAAATACATATAAGAAATGAAACTCAAACAGTAACCATATACAATTTAGAAGCTGTAAGATTGTCGGACCAAGGTGCTTAGACGTTTTAACTCTTTAAGAAATAACAAATGTATTCACTGACACGAGAGATATTGCTATTCAAAATAGTGTATGCAGAAAGGGACCATAAATTAAAATGGCGTTCAATAATGAGTAACGACAAATATTCATACAAATGCTAGATGCCACAATCGACAACTTGAAAGGTTGCAACGAGACCGTGATTACTGTCACGCCTCACTAGCGTGAGACGCTAACGTTAACTTTAGCGTTATGTTTTAATGCAGCAAACAGTCATCGAGATTTCTGTTCGTTGCATTGAAACATTTATCTACAAACAAAATTTAGAATGAATATTTTGTAACATATCTGTGTGATACACAACAGTTCCTGGTTAAATCTCGAGTCTCGAGTTGTTTGACGTGTCAACCACTATTCCATCGACTAATCTAGCGTTTGCCACCCAATTTGGACTTCTACCTGCACAACGAGCGTTCGGCGTTACGGAGTATGGCTTTCGTCTGGCCTTAGGTCAATTTAAAATACCTTTTCTATAACATCGAGGACCATAAATGATATAATTTTCTTTGAGTGTGTATTCATTTTGTTTGTTAATATAATATTTCTTACCTCATGCCCTTTGCTGGCCCTGTCCAAATCCTGCCTGTACTGGTTCGGGTCTAAAAGAAGGCGGAATGTTCTAGACTCTCCTTCTAACTCTGGCCTTGGTTCTGGTCCCTCTTCTATCACTCTCCCAGAAGCATCCAGCATCCCCTCTACTTCACAACCCCTTACATATATAATACCAGCCTGATCTACCATACTTTGACGGTAGTCGTATTTTGTACCTGTTGAAAAAATAAAAGGTAAGCTCACGCCGAGTCTTTCTCTGTAAACCACGGCTTTGTTTCAGTGGGGGTGTGACTAAAACTTTATATTTTTCTAACGAATTTGATCATTCGTTGCAGTAAGAACATTTATGCGCATTCGTATAATTTAGTAATAGAGCATTTTATACTCAAAATAATTCGGGTATTGCAAGCACTTTTTCGTATTGACTGATAGTTCATCGTATTCTTAAAATCTATAAAACACTCATGCTTTTAAATTTATCAACATTTTCAATACAACATATCGTATCATATCTAATTCTACATACTTATTCATTCATTAACTTCTCGACATCACCCCGACACCTTATTCGGTATACAATAGAACAAATCTCAAACCCACCTATTCCTTGAGTAGGTCTGACGGTTACTAAGAAGCAGACATCATGTTTCCTCAAGCTCTCCCACTCGTGCTTGATCTCGTTCCTCACGCTAAGGGTCACGGAGACATCGGCTCGGACCCGTGAAGGAGCCGTCTCACCTATGTTTGGCTTGGCTACTTCTACCACAGCGAAACTCTTGATAGGCATCGCCATGCGAGCCCAACCACCAAACAATACGGTATCGTCCTCCGCGCGCCTTCATAAAAAAAGTATTTTATTTAAAATAACTAACTATCTTTATTAAAATATTATCATGATCCTTAAATGAGAATTTCGAGGTAAAAACGACTTCAAATTATGATTAAAACTCAATCTAATATCGTTGATTGAATCTAGTTTAAGTACAAGTTGAGACCATTTGAGTAATTTCAAAATCCAGTTGTATTCATTATAATTTAGTTTGTGAAATATTGTAAGTAGTAACTCTAAGAAAGTGAGCTTTTGATTGAATTAAATCCAAAGAAGAGGTTTTGTTTATAATTAAATTATTTCTTACCATGGCGCTAATCTGTATACGGCATCTTCTATATCCTGGCGAATTTCGTCTGTACAAAAAAAAATAATGTTAGTAAGTAGATAAAAATCTACTATACTACTAACTTCTTTAGTAACACTGATATGTTGAGTTTCTTCTTTCAAGTAAAGGTTATTTTACCCAACATAGGGAAGAGAATATCTGTGTCTTAAAAAATATCTTAAAAACAGACATGGTACTGATTACCAGCAAACGCAAAACTTCAAATAACAATGCAATTGTTGATCATTTATAAAAGGAATTTAAATTATTTTAGCGTAAAACTTTAGTATATTATATTCAAGAATTCATATAACTTACATGTACTTTCCAATCTGAACAAGTTGAAATTTCTCAACAAATAATCGTGAAGTGTTAAAAATTGCAGGTTAAGTTTAGGCAATGCGAGACAATTCTCTCCGCTGTATATTTCTGTTGGCACCACGTTTTCATCCCAGATCACTTCTTCCGTTGGGTATAGAGGCATAGAATTTAACTCCTCCAATTGCGATATACGACGTTCATGCCTTGATATCTGCCAAGGCAAATCAATGTTTTAATGGCTACCATCTTTAGATGTTGGATTCCCAATCCATATATCGGTATTAATTTATTTATCTGTCGTTAAAGATACATGTTTACCATCGTGGTGATAAATTAAACTAGCTATAAATGTGATAAATGTATGTGGTTTACGACAAGATTGAAACTTAATACCTGCAGCCTTGTAAAATTTTCAAAAATCATAAATCAATAGCAAACAAGGAAGCTACAGGATTTTTTTATTACTACTATTGGTTTATTTTTATTGATAAAGGCAACTTTATCTTGCCTTCTGTTAAATGCATGAGGTGTCTTCTTAAACATTGAATTAAATTTTTAGCGGCCCGGGATCGCTTTGGATGTAAATATGTACAAAAATGGACATCATCCGGTCGATTATATCATAAAGTTAAAAGTTTTATTTGATGTTTTTAAAAAACAGTCTTACCAGTAATTCCTTTAAGAACTGCTTGTCAAGCCTGTGCCAGGGTGCTTCAGCTTCCTTGCCTTCTGTTGGCACCAAGTTCAGATGTGTGGCAATCGCACGGAGCGCTTTATCACTTAAATAATAATTAAAACATTAAAAGTTGCTTGTGATAAAATTTGTCAAATAGTTTGTGAATGTTTCAAAGAAAAAATATTTTTAATTGGTCTCCTTAGAGATCATATGAATTGTATAAGGTTTGGGAATGCTGATTGGCTGAAAAGAATCCTCTTTTTTAACATGGCTTCCAATCATTTTCGTAATAAAGAACATAGTTATTAGTACCATAAAACACAAATTATGCAATAGTATTTAAACAAGAAATATTATGTGGAAAATTATGTTTACTATTTCTCAAAGCTAAAATTCACCTTAGGTTACCAAAGTGCTTGTGTAAAGATTCCCTTGTGTCAACGCTGGCGACATTTGCAAGAGAAAACAGACGAAGGTCGGGAAACTTTGAAAATGCAGCTTTCTGAAAATAAAAAAGGATTAATACGTAAATCTGAACCTACTTTATCTTACTCATCATGATAAACGTGGTAAGGAGGGCTTATGAAATGAACTTCACTATACAAGGCTAGACAATAAAGTACATTATGTTTTACATTTCTTAAAGATAATACTAAACCAATAGCAAATTACCTGCAATGAGGTAATTCTAGAGTAATGGAGCAGGGTCATATCTCGATCAGTCATAGGATCTCCCGTCTCGTCACTGATTTCGAAACGAGCGTAGAATTTAAGCATATCTAACAACTGCAACAAATAAACATAACATAACATAGGAGTTCTCATTTGTAAAATAAATAAATTATGACTTCTTCAGGCTTAGGAAATTACTTGGACCTAAAAAGTCTAATTCGAAGCAGAGTTTACACTTCAGGATATCTATCTCGCTATCGGAACAACATTTTCTATGGAAGTTGTATGGCACCCGTGTACTTTGACGTCATTGTACATATTGGATCGCTCTGTCTAGTGAACGACTTTAAAGCTTTATAACTTTGTTAATAAGTCAGATATTTGAGAAAATCTAACGCATTTGTGTATATATGTGATATCAAATTCTAATTAATATAAAAAGTTATGCTATTCCCAATTATGTTAACTGATGTCCAAAAATGAATTAGGTACAAAACGGAAACACAATTTTTTCTTAAAACCAGCTCTATAACGAAATATTCAAGATGTGGCCTTGAAGTTTATTTGAAAGATCCTTTGCATGATATGGCTACGTTGCCCAACAAAGGACATACCAACGTGATGCAGAAAGTTTAGAGATTATTTTTTTGTGAGACCCTGGCTGGTTCTTATTGTTTAAAAGATATGGTTATATACAACTAAAATACTACTCGTTTGATTTATAATACTATACTTTGATTATTTTAACACCATGATTTTCACGATTTCAAATGTGGCCTAAAAAGAGACGAGTCATTTTCGGGTAAAGGACGTGACCCTCCTAACAGTTATGATCTGGACCGTGTAACTTGTTTAAATTAACAAAAATTGAAAATCTTCTGAAAGGGATACATTTTACATAGCCGGGAGACCAAGAAGACCGTATATGGTGTCTGCGGCGGAATGGAAAAAGTGTTTCAATAATTGGTTCAGATACATAAACGTTGTATAGATACTATTGAAGAGTTCGTTGAAAAGATTTAATAAACACTTTAAGTTTCTCAAAACTCACGGAGTGCCCTACATCATAATACCCAAAACTGGTTCGGCAACATTTAAGAACTCCAACGGTTTTGTGCAAAAAATCGCAATCCAGCTATAATCCAGACTATCAAATAAATCAGTCTTCCATAAGAATTGAGAACAACTAAGAAGTTATAGTCTCAGGCAGTATATTTCTTTCCATACAATCAATCATCTTAAAATTTGTTTGTAAAATAAGGTTCGAAATTGTTTTTTGCTGAATAATGGTTTTTTAATCAAATTTAATTATTATGTAGCTGTTTTGTAGAAACCTAACAGGTTTAACTTTTAATTTTAATTTATATTAAAACTGTATTTCTTCCAAATATCAATGCAAATTCTGTAATTTGGCGGGTTCCTTTTGAGTTCATGTAACTAAACGTAATGAGGTCAATTGCACGAAATGTAAACGATCTTCGATACAGAATAGCGTTGATGAATTAATTTTGCTATTTTAATTAAACATACTAACGGGACAACGTACAAAAGTAACAAGATATACTTTAGATACATAATTTAATACAAAGAATTTCTACGGTTTATTGTAAATATGTGTGACAACTAATTCTATTTTTGGAGTGATCGAGATGACAAAAAGACATGCGTATCATATCGTATGCCTTTCGTCGTGAAATTTGTGGAACGTGAAGAAAACGCCGCCGGCAGTACCACCAGCAACTGTAATGTAAAGTCAGACAGTTGCTCGTGACCGCGAATAGAGGAGGACGTGTGCATTAAATAATTGCAAATACAAAACGCGATAACTATGAAGTTAAAAGTGGTGACAGTTCTCCTAATGCTAGGGATAATAACAAAAGCAGAAGAAATAGATTTAAATTGTTGCCCGGATAAAACATTTTTGGAGACCGACGGCATTTCACCATACTGTGATGATCCTGAAAATAACACCAGTTTAGATATTAAACCAATATCTTGCAATAAAACAGTTATTGAATATTTAGAACATAGAGTAAAGAATAACGGACTCCAACTGAAAATTAAAATGGGTTTTTGGGAAACGTTTATACATGACCCTAGTAAGTAAGTACTTTATTTTCGTTATTTTAGTTTGAAAAGTGTTGCCAGTATGATTGCAAGATTACTGTATTGTAGATTCACTTGTGTTTAAATAAATTATAAGCGAATGTTTGAATAAAAAAATTAATGCATTCGAAAAAAAAATCATGCGTGAAATTAGATGAGATACCTATCGTCGAATTCAAGATTCAAATTGTTAATTTATGCTAAATATTGAACACAAGCTTATGAAAAAAGGTTTTTCATAAACATGCTGTACAATACAAATTAATTTGGACATTATTAAATCTAAATGTCATGATATGAAATAAACTGTTTGAATTAATTTAATGTCACTGGTCTGTTTTCTCACATTGTTGTTTATTATTTTAAGATTTTTTCAAGCGTAGTTGAGATGTCCGCTTCAAAAAGAGAACCACAATCGATGTGGACTAATAGTGTAATAATAGGTTGATTTTAATGGACAATTTACCTCACCGAAAGAGTAATACCGAAAATAATAGATATATGTAAATCTTGACTAACAAAGATTTTATATCATAATATAAATATAAATGGAAGGGCAGGGCAAACTTATTTTTCATACTTTTTCAATTTTCATTGTTTTCACCAGTATGGGCAAGTTGTAAATACCTAGTACCCACGTGATTTAGTTCATATCGATTCTGGATTTTTCCATACATTTTTTAATCGTCTTCTTTCCAAACTTGTTTCCGTCCACTTGTTATAGCTAAACTTCATTTTTATTTAGAAATTAATTATATTTTGTGTTAGCGAGGTGCAGATAACCTATTGTTTTAGTAAAATTGCATTATTACTTATTTATTTTTACAGATTTTGTTTGGGAAATTCTCAAGCCACTGACAACGTAACACTTGTAAGAGCTTTTGTATCTTGCGAAGAAAAAATGGAAGCTGAAATGTTCGATTCGAAAATACTATCGTACTGTATGATTGTTTCAGTAGTATTTTTATTAATCACTGGATTAATTTATGCAGGAATACCGGAACTAAGGTAATCGTATTTTTTCAGAAAAACTTTTTTTAGTAGATTTTAGTCACAGAAATACGATGAAAATAGCAAGTGAAAAAAATTCATATGGTACCTCATATATTTGTAGTCATTAAAACCACTATTTCAAAACCTTGGTTATATTCACTTTCTAATTCAAGTAGCATTATTGATTACAGCTTGTAACTGCTAATGCGACTTTGGTTAACAATTAAATTTTTCTTTCAGGGACTTGCAAGGGAAAAGTATAGTTAGCTTTTGCGCAAGTTTAGGCATGGCGTTGTGTTTCTTGATAGCTATGGAATTGGCTGAGTTCGACCACATACATTCATGCGTCGCACGAGGTTTTTCAAATTAGAAACCATTAACTGCAAGCCTAAGAATTTACAAATTCTCTGATTTATATGATTTAATCTTGTTACAGGATTTCTAACATATTACTTTATAATCGCTGCTTTTTTTTGGATGAATGCAATCTCAATACAAATCCTCAAAAGCTTAAGGTGATTTTTTTTAAATTTAAAACACACGCACACACTCGTTTTCCTTACAATTTGAGCAAATATAGTTTTTGCGCACATGAGATTTTCTTGGTCTAAATTTTCCGATTTGAACATTAAATTCATTTTAATAAACATTAATTTCTTTCAGGAATTCATCATTGAACACGTACAAATGGAAAGACTACATATGGTATGGCGTATACGGTTGGGGCACACCATTTGTATTAACAGTTATATTGGCCATATTGAACTTTATGCCGGGTGACCACCCAAGACCTGGCATTGCACTCAACACCTGCTGGTTTTTCAGTTAGTATTCACTAGGACAATAATAGGATTAAACCAGGTTTAAATCCTACTCAAAAGTCTAACGTCATTCATTTCAAGACGCAGTTGATCGCTAAAAAGTATGCATTTTTGTTCTGGGAGTAATTTAAAATCCGAAATAGTGCTTGACTTTTAATAAGACGGTTAATGTAAAAATATACAAAAAAAAGTGATTCAATCCTCAGTAGACATAGTTATTTAATTATTTATTATAGTTATTTAAGGGGCGGCATTTATTTAAATTTTTCCCTATAGTGCGCGAACGGTTAAATAAAACGTGGCTTGATATCGATCATTGCGTAGCCCAATTTCTAACCGGGCATGGTAACTTTAAGGGCAAACTTTATTCATTTAACTTGGTGCCGTCACCTTTTTGCGAATGTTCAACGTCGGATCAAGAATTTGTGCAAACTGCCCATCATATCTTGTGGGAGTGTAGTCTCTGGCATGACGAACGGTTAATCATGTTGAATTCGATTCAAGTATCTGCGTGTAGTCCTATTTATTACCTAGATCTTGTGAAAACGAAGGGAAACTTCCGTGCCTTTAAAAAGTTTTGTCACCAATATTACTGGTGTAAGATTTAGGTTAGTATCTAATTTATCCCCTGTTAGTTAGTGGCATACCGTGGTGTTTAGACGGTCAGGCGTCTCCTGACTGTCTCCCCTTTAGATTTTTGGGCCTCTGGGCCATTTCAATTGCTGTCTCCGCTTTGCTGGGAGGGAAGTCTGAAACCGCTTTCTAACTACCTCCTATTTTTTCTGATTAAGTTCGTTACGGGTCCCAAGACAGCCGGTAGGGTGTCCGGGCACAGCCTGTGCATCACTGCACAGCTGCATTATTCGTTGATTATTCGATCAAAGGACGCCACTGTTGATCCTGATAAACAGGAGTTGCAGTGGTGGGAAAGAGTGGCGAGTGTGCCCCGAAAAAAAGATATAGTTATAATATCCAACCAAAAACTAAAAATCTTTAAAATAAATGTAATTAACCTATGAGCAAAGTAACGTTGGTAACAAATTTAACCATCTGTTTTTGTATCATTTACAGATGTGAAGCGGCAGTGGATTTATATGTATAGCGTCATGTCTATTCTTTTATTGGTGAACATAGCGATCTTTATTTATATATCGCTTATTATGTGGCGCAATACTTTTTCCTCGACGCATGTTAAATCTTTGAAGTACAAGTTAGTATCACTATTTATTATTTTATATAATTTAAAGTGGCTTTTTTTCTAAATTTAGAAAAAATATCGAAATCATAGTATTCGACTATTTGAAACAACAACAGGATTAAAACAATAAAAATAATTAATAAGAAACTATTAGGTTAAGTGCATCGCTTCATAAAAATACATTGTAGGCTCAAATTTAATTAAAATTAAAAATTGTGCTAATGAATGTGCATTTAAACTTTCAGATTTAGTATGACTTGCAAACTATCCATAGTGATGGGATTACCGTGGATATTCGAGATGATCAACTCACTTTTACCACAACTAGTTTTTACGTGAGTATAATAATAATAATAATAATAATAACCACATCACGACACACACATTGACTCAGCCCTGCATTAAGTATCGTAAGAACTTGTATTGCAGAGTGCTAAGCAACGATATGATATATACTAAATAAAAAGAATACAACATCCAAGACTGGTGAGTGAAAAAATGCGTCTTGCAAATAACACAACGTCCCAACCCCGCCGGGATTCGAACCCGGAACCTCTAGCGTAGCAGTCGGCTATTTACACCACTGCGCCATATTAGTTATATTATTATATTTAAATTTTTTAGACCTAGGAACGAAACCTACTATGGCACTCTTTAATTGAGCTTCCTCGTGAACAAGTGACTCTGTAGTTTTATTGTTAAAAAATAAAGCAAGTGATTGTTTAACATAAATCGAATATACTTTTTCAATCACGGAAGTTACCAAAACATGAATCTGAGTTTTATCAACCTAGAGACATGCTGGAAACTGCTTTTTATTACGTGCTCAGCCAAAATGATGAAATATGTACATAGCCCCATTAGTCTGAACATTACGTCAACTGTATGACCTAAAACAAACATATTAATTTTGCAGAATAATTTTCAATATATTCAACACGTTGCAAGGTGTCTTCATTTTCCTAGTGCTGGTAGTGTTGCGAGTGCGCGTGTTGAAAGCCTTGCACCGACACAACCTGCTCTGCTGCTTGTCAGACTTCGTGGAGAGCAAACTGGCCACTAAGGATGACCACGAGGAGGAGGTGATCCACACCATCGCAGTACCACTGGACGATAAGATCAATACGCAATCGTATACAACTTAAAAATCCTTTTTTCTTATTAACGTGAAAAAGACGAAATGCAAACAAATAGAGTGGAAAGTAATCACCGCCGCGTACAAACACGACGATGCTATTTATGTGTTAGAATGTCAAGAGCACCGCCAAGGCGTTGTCCAATGTACAGGTTAAAATATTAAACCTCTCATGTCGGTACCTTCTCAATCTCAAATCTCAGGAATTGAGGTATGTAATGTTATATATGTCAGAAAATTTCTTGACTGTAAGAGCCTATACGCACTGTCGACTAGAGGGGAGACTCGATCTACGGCGACCAAAAACATAAGCAACTAAGCCAAGCGACTCAATTTGCATATACATTCGTGCAGAAATGACGTCGAAGAAGTGGTAATAGCAGCGTTAATTTTACTTTTTTTTTCATACAAAGCATTACATCGAAAGCCTGAGCAACTTTTTTGCATGATTTCCATTCGTGTCGACAGTCCCCCGCAGTACGTAACTGCGTACGCCTCCTTAACTAGCCAACAGTGTGAGGCTCATGGTTGGTTGTAAAGAAAATTTTACAATGAAATCTATTTTGTAGATAAACAAGAAAAAAAAAACATTTTTTAAAATGTGTACTTCATTTAAGAGAATTTGTATTTTAAAATACTTTTTAGTAAATTAAATAATTATTTAAATTAGCACATCTGTAATCTGTAAACAGAATTTACTGTCACTGTGTAACATCATCAATGCATTTAAAATTTGTAAGTATTTTTTATCGATATTTTCTTTATCAAGTATGTACGATAGCTGTTTATAAACGGGGATATTAAATAATAATAAAGTAAAATATTTTTAAGTTAAGTGACCTTGTAGAGAGAGAGAGAACAATTTAGCAGTTTAGCAGTTAAAGGCGCGTTCGATTTTTATTTGTAACTATAATTTCGACGAAAAATCTACCTCCAATAGGAATAGGAATGAAAAAATATGTTAAAGGTACATACACAATCACAGTTCGTGGGTAGCTCATCATATTAAAAAATTTATACGTTACTTTCCGATGTTTCTATTTAGACAATATTTATGTATTTATGTCTTTTAAGTTAGTATGTAAGCGACTGCTAACAACTGTAACTGCCATAACAGTTGGTACATAAACAGACTGTATTGGGTCGTATATTAAATGTACATACATAAGTATTACCATTTTACTGCTTTGTGCCATATTCATGAATAGCAGTGATGATGTCAACTTCATGCTTCATTATTTATTTTGTGAATGTCCTATTATACAAATATTTTATAAAACCACTTTTTTTTTGGCTGTTTTATAAGGTCCCAAAACATTCATTATTGCGACGACCATAATTCGAATTGAAGGAATCAAACTGAAGATTTCCAGTGTCGAGGCTCTGTCAATAGGATGAAGACTGTATCGTAGACTAAAGAGGATCTACATAGAAATCTATTAGATATATTCATCATTCTTTGTGTTCTATATTTAAAACAAATATTGATACACATTTCTAAATGAATAAACACATTCATAAAATGTTCCTATTTACTGACATTTTATCACAATTTTTGTAAAACTATTTTTTATCTGTAATCGTAATTCATTCAATTCTTTAACATATTATGTATATCTCAATTCTTACGTCATAATGAATTCAAGTTCAAACACACGAAATCTCGTGAAATATCATGGCCAAGGTCTTTATAATTTTTAAATGTCTATCTTGCTTATACTCTACAAAAAAACTTTTATTTTATTTGCTACACTCTTGAGGTTTAGATGCATATATGTGAGCCAGTATTTACCTATTTAAGGTCCTATTTATACCTTAAGTAGCGCTACAAAAATTACAATAGTTTTCAGGAGCTACCCAACATTCATATGAATATCGTATTTTTTGGATATTATGTAGATAACGCATTCCATAAGAATAAACAAAAGCATTGATATATTGAAATAAATACATAAGAAAACGAGCCCATAGGATTCTCATCCCAAATGAAATATTAAAGTAAGATACGCCTAACACCATCTATATTAATGCTGTACAACTCCATATGGTTTATCTTATGATGGCAGTTTAGGCTCTCATTTAGTTCACGATTAACGCAATAGATAACTTTATAAAAAAGATTAGTAACAAATTAGTAAAAAAAACTTAGTTATTTCAAAATCAAATGTAAAATCGCGTAATTTTTAAAGGAAACCTGAGTGACGAAATCAAAAACACGAATACAGAATATGCAAAGCGCCTGAATCTTTTTGAACTCAAACATTAACGTACAATTATTGGATTATTGCCAAACGAACACTTATTTCGCAACTACATCTTACTATAATACAAATTAACGTGTTTTTTGGGTTTTATAGCTAAATAACAAAAAAAAAACATAGTTATTTGTTGCTATCCACATGTTTCTTTCTGACGTCCACCCGCCACTCTGTCCTAACACTTCAACTCCTGTTCAATACGATCAACAGTAGCGTCCTTTGATCGAATAATCAACTAATAATGCAGCTGTGCAATGACGCACAGGCTGTGCCCGTACAACCTACCTGCAGTCTTGGGACCCGCAACAAAATTAATCAGAAGAAGTAGGAGGTAGTAAGAAAGCAATTTTCAGACTTCACTCCCTAAGCGGAGTCAGCGATGGAAACGGCCCAGAGGCCAAAATTTAAAGGGATCTACGATCAGGAGACGCCCGATCGGCAAAACACCACGGCATGCTACTAACTAACAGGGGATAAACTTAGTAATCTACATCATACACCAGTAATATTGGTGACAAATCCTTTTAATGACACAGAAGTTTCCCTTCGCTTTCACAAGATCTTGGTAATAAATAGAACTACCCGCGGACACTTGAATCGAATTTAACATGATTGACCGTTCGTCATCCCAGAGACTACAATACCACAAGATATGATGTGTCAGTTAATTAATAAAGTATGCCTTAAAGTTACTATGCCCAGTTAAAAATGATGGGCGACGCAATGATCGATATCTAAACACGTTTTATTTAGCCGTTCACGCAGATAGGAAAAAAATCCGCCCTTTTATCGAAGTATCCCATTTAGTTTGCCATTCGTCGATTCGTTTTTTCTGAATGTTTTCATTACTATCAAACAATCTACTGATTTAGGCCTATCTTTCGGTTTAAGAATGAAAATCTGAACTCATGCCATTTCGAGATTTCTAAAAACATGTAAATGAAATAATAAAAAATCTTTAAACTCTAAAATATTACAAAATAAATATTCATATTAATATGTCTATTAAAGAGCACCAACAAAAGCGGGATAGATGTTGTGAAGAAGCAGTAGCAAAGATGCTGTGTTCAGCCGACTTACTTTATTAGACTGCGAATCTCGTTTCAAAGGAAACTGCATTCCTTATCGGACCTACATTTGTGGTACCCGCGTTCGAAATCCAAACCAACGACACTCAAGCCTTTTACGTAAAAATCTTAACATATAGGAGCGACAAAGCTGTGCAGGCGTTCTTATCACTCCAGGCTTCATAGAAACCAGTGTGACAAGAACAGCTGCACGAGCTGAGAGGGTTCACTATCAAAGAGGCTTTTTAGTTCTCAGAGAGTTGACAGTTGTCGCAGTAACTCCACTCAGGCGCACGTGTCTGTGTATTTGTTAAGTCAGTGTTCGCCGGTCGGCCAATTGAAAATTTCGTGTAAATGATCAGTAGTGATTGAATAAACATAGTATTTAGCACATAAAAAAAGGATATTCTATAGCAAAAATGAAAGTGAGTAGCAATTTTAATACAACAAAAATTATCTAATATTTTTGAACGCATCGGGGTAGATAGATAAGTTTACGCCCATCTATTCCTATTTTACATTGTTCTAGTGATTGCAAAATTTTAATACAGCTATTTAAATAATTAGAAAGAC
Source organism: Choreutis nemorana (assembly GCA_949316135.1). Taxonomy (NCBI): domain Eukaryota; kingdom Metazoa; phylum Arthropoda; class Insecta; order Lepidoptera; family Choreutidae; genus Choreutis; species Choreutis nemorana. The sequence goes on from OX438611.1 coordinate 4,287,319, forward strand.
ATACAGATTTGATCATTAAATTTTATACTGGATTGGCATAGTTTTAGTGTGTTTATTGAAGCTTAACTGCAGTTGATCTACAGCAATGTAAATTATCACTTGATTTCTACTCTTCTTCGTCATTCAATTTTGGTTTATATTTTGTTAAATGATAACAGGGTAACTGCAGAAGTTCCAAAACAAAAAACAATAATACAACCAGTATTGGTGTTTGGTATTGAATGTTTCTGGGTCTGGCCACTTATATTTAAAGAATTAAAAAAACAAGTACAAAATATGAAATATTTTTAAATTTCTAAATTGTAGTTTTTTCCACATTGATTAGATCGCCGCCGTTATTAAAATGTTTATCAATGGCATTCATTACAATTCGATCTAAAATTTTATGACTGTCGCTTGGGATAAATTTAAAATTTGCCAAAGATTTCAATTGGCATTTGGTGATGAAGCCCCACCTCGTATGCATAGTTCAGCAAATTCAGACGCGGACGGATTCATCTTCATGATATACATAAAGGTCGCCCAGTAAGAAAAGCTGAAGCAGAGTGGGAGGAAAAAGGGTGCTTCTCCTTAAAAAAAATAGGATTTGTAGAATGGTGTCGCTCCAAGCGCATAAGACAATGTATGCAGATTTATACGTAAACACTTGTTTGCCCAAAGTTATAGAAAAATGTTTCGAAAAGCCACTTCTTAGCAATGTGCTCCTTTACCACGATTACCGGATCTTGCACTTGCAATCTTCTTTTCATTTCTGCACTCGGAAGTGGTCGAGTGCGGAAATTAATGAAGCCATAGAAGAGGTCCATAAGAATGTCACACAGCAGTTTGACCACTACTTTTCACAATGATTAGGTACTGCGATTGCCAAAATGCATCGCAAGTATTAAATCAGGTCTTAAATGGATCCAAAAACTTTGAATATGTCCTACGTATACCTAATAATAATATTCTAATTTACTCGTTAGGCAATTCGACATGAATTGACCACCTTGACAATGTACCTTAGTTGGCAACTACAATAATATATATTATTTTTAAAAATAATTTATCAAAATAAGATAGTGTTAAAGTCCCTTTTAAAGGAAATTAATCATCATGAACAGAATCACCTTCTGATGGAATCTAAAAGGGAAGTGAATTATGAATACATTTCTTAGAATAAAACTATGAATTTCAGTATTACAAATGTATTTTTTTACTAGTACAAGAACACATAGGTTACGTTCCTATTTGCTAATTTAAGGGGGACTTTCTAATGATGTATCCAAGACCTCCGTTGTAAAAGCTTTATTTAAAAATTTGGCATACCTCTGTTAGTAATTATGACGAATCTCTGAGAATCTTTAACTAATAACTAAAAAAACGTTTATGACGCTTGACGACCCTTTGTCACCGGCAAATATTTTTAGATAAAGCCCACTTGGCGATAAATTTTAGAATGGCCCTCTCCTAGATATGGGCTGGACTTCATTAGGTTTGTTACCAAAAAAAACCTACTTAAGACAGTTGAAAGGCCGTTTTTTCTTTGGTATTAGTATTGCCGCTGTTGCTGTTGAGAAATCAATAGAAAATATCCGTTCCTAAAAAATCCGACTGCTGAAATTTGGTTTAGCAGTTTCATCACGCCAACACAACTGACGCAATTGGGGGATATCCTAAGTACGAATTTAAATTTACGTCAGTATAGGAAACTTCTACAACCTTTTTTCATATTCTAGCAAAAGGAATTTAAATGGTGTAACAATAATGACAATCTCGACTTGATATAAGTAGGTAGGTAGTTTACAGTATATGGTTTATGTGGTATAGATATGGTAAGTCTCAAGGATTAATTATTGTTTTAATACCAAGTTACAAATACCTGGGTAGCTGACAAACTGTTCTAGACTAAACTTAGTGAAAGTCTAAAAATACATCCAGGACGAACCGGACGTCTAAAAATAGAATTCAGGCTAAATGCTTATTTTGTAGAGGGGATAACTGGATTTTCAGAAACGGAGAACGGAATTATTGAATAAATTTATCTTATACCAACAGACAATTAATTGTGTTTTGATGAACGTCATGACAAATTATTATTAAAAAGTAACTTGAATGTACTACAACATATCATATTTACATAGAAATGTCTGATAAACGCATTTGAACATTGTAAATAACATTCAACGATACATATTTGGGCAGGAATTTGTGTGACGAACACGAGATCTTTTGCAAGATCTTAGACTTTTCTGGTATGTCAGGACTTTTGGCTATTTGTCAGGAATGCCGCCGAAAAACGTAAATATCAGAAATTTTAAAATTTTGTATGAGATAACCCTGCAATTATTAATATTATATTAATTTAAAAAATATTTCTTCGAATCGAGATGCCTACGTCAATAAATTGTACGAATTGTGAATACTGTACTCGCTTATCTATTTATTTGTGGTGTATGAGAAAAACATTGTTTTTACTTCGAATTAAATCAAAAACATGATTATGCTGACAGAACTCTCATAGTATTAGATGTTTCAATGGGATTAAGCTTTAAAAAATCCCGAAAGACAGACAAGAGATCAAAAGAGCGGTGAACTGGTTTTAAACAAGTTTGAAATAAAATCGAACTTTTACAGAAGAAACATAAGTGCTTTTTGTGAGTGCGTTATTGATTGTAAATAAAATAAAACTATTACAATCTTCATATAATTATGCAGTGTCATTCATTATGAAAACAAACTCGTTGATCTCATTACATTGGCAGTGCCCTTTCGGAGGTGTGATGCTGATTTTAGCAACACACACGCAATGATCAAATTACCCTACTTACATATATTTACACTGATTGACAATCGACCTATTTCTTATTACGATACAGTCATCGTTTAAAAATCGATTAATTTTAATGTGTAATATTTAAAATGGATCATTTATTTCCAACCAAAAATAAGATTTACTCACAAACTGTAAAATCAACACTTTGAACAAGCAAAGGTCAAACAAGTTCAATATACGATAACCTATACACATACATATAAACGAATTAGAGTGAAATTTTATCATGTGTGCATGTCAATGATACAAACTTTAACATTAAGTTGTGTAAATAAATCATTAAACCTATTTATTTCATAAGAATAAAAATACGTAAACAATTCAATTTTGGAACAAACTAGAGTTAAATTAATTACAAAAAAAAACTCACTTCATTTTGTCATTACTCTCACTTCCTACCGCTTTTGCCGATAATGAAATTTTTTAAGGAGGTGACATGCTATACGAAGCTAATTTATAAGTTGTCCAAGTAACATGCCTGGTACAAATAGGTTGCATATGTTTATAGGTAGACCTCATTCGAAGGAAGCACTCTGCTTAGGATCATTGCAATTTTGGTATTAAGCACATTTTTATTAATTTCAGAGGCTTTTACTATTTTTATCAATATGCTGTGGGTATGCTCTGTCGGGAGGTGTGATTGACCACTGTTGCCATAACAACGAACCCATAAAACAAGGAGGATACTGCGGCAATGCCACCACTAGGATCAACCTCAACTGCACAATGGGACATATGCTCCTCAAAGACATAATCATCACCGATGAAACTGCAATATCTACCCAAGACGCCCCAAGCTTCATATTCGTTAGGGATCCAACACAGTCAGTTACTTTATTAATACTTAAAGTAGGTAACATTTTGTCTTCTAAATGTCTAATAAATTGTTTTTACTCTTATAGATTTTGCATTGGAGAGATGAACAAAGTCAATACAACGACAACTTATCCTGTAGCGATTGTTTGTTTTCAACAAAGTTTCACTCACAACTCTGAGTTCGAGATCAGCGGCATTTTGACCCTTATATCAGTGGTCTTCCTCGCCGCCACCTTCGCCGTCTATTTGTTTTTGCCACAACTCAGGTAAACATTAATAAACAAACATCGAAAAAACAAACCCAAAGCTTCGGTTTTAATTCGATTAAAAATATTCAGTACCAAATATAAGTAGATTTTCTAATCTAAGTAATTATTAAACGGCATGACCTTGTTTTAACCAAATTTGTACAGACACAGAAATAAAAATGAGGAAAACCATACAAAATAAACGAAGAATCAGCGAAATCTGATACCACGAAAAAAGTGAAAAAAATGTTTAAAAATCTAATAGATCGTAATTTAAAGCGAAATATTTAACTAGTTGATTAGAACACCTACTAATCCTCAGAGGACATACTAGAATCATAAAGATAGATACACTTTCCTACCAACTTTCAGGGATCTTCACGGACTATGCTACATGAACCTGTGCATCAGTATGGCTTTCGGTTTCATATCATTAGCAATCATCCAGCTTGGAGGATTGTTTCCCAAAAACAGTTGCTTGGCCTTAGGTCAGTATCTATTTCAGTATTTCTAGTTGAATTAATAAATGTTTTTTATTTCTACAGTAAAATTGTATTTTTGAACTTTGTTTTATCCTTCCTTCTTAACTAGAATATAAAATCGGAATCCAATTAACTTTTCTTTTTCGGAAATTAATCCCTAACAAATTTCATTGAGATCGTAGTGGGCGGTTGAAACAGTAGCATTGGCATGAATATTTACGTTGAAATCTCCTTATTGTATAGGTATTGTTTTTTGTAGCTCTCGGTCTACACAAAAAAACTTGCGTGACTCTGACTACGATTAATATTTCTTCTTAGGCTACACATGTAAATATGAGTCGATGTTATGAATTTTATTTTATTTTTTGTAGGATTTTTACTCTACTTTTGGATGATGGCAACTTTCTTCTGGATGAATGTTATCAGCATAAACGTATATCGAACAGTCTTGTAAGTGTACATCATACTTATCTAAAACGATTAGAAGAACCCTAAACAAAACATGTGATTTATAACATAGGTAGGACCTTAAAAGTAAATGGCAAATTTCTCAACTCTTTAACGTAATTTTATCAGAACAGATAACAATTCATAGGACTTTTATTTAGTGTAAATTTATTAATATGTAACTGTTTCTCGATTACAGAGATGCGAAACAGCTTAAGAAAACTCAAAGAAGACAGTATTTTTTCTACAGCTGCTATGCGTGGGGTTGCAGTTTTATCCTACTTTCTGTCACATTGATCACTAACTTCGCCGAAGGAGATCATTACAAGCCTGGCTTTGGAGACGGGACTTGCTGGTTTGGAGGTAACAATCATATAGAAGCCTACGTACTAATTACCAATAAGGGTGGGCCGTCACAACAACAAAAGTAGGTATAGGTAATCAGAAGACAGACAAAAATCAGTTACACCTGATACATAGGTATTAGGTTTGTACGATATCAATTATATATATTTAATTTATGATTAAATGAACTATTTTTTTACAAATAAAATCAGACTGATGACTTCATTATATCATTTTCATTACCTGACTCCACAGTCAGGTAATAGCAAAGGCAAAATTTGCGAAATTATTTCAGAATCACTACTTTACATTACCTTTTTGACGTATATTTTCCTAATGTACTTTAGGTCGCGTGGAAACCTGGTTGTTTTTCTACGGCCCGATAGCGGTACTGATCAGCTCAAACATACTCCTGTTCATACTGTCGTCCTTCTCCTTGTGGAGAAACACGAGGAAATGCAGCGAGAACAAGTTAAACGTGTTAAAACACAGGTTTGATATCTACAACTATTATATTTATTATTATACTAACAACCGTTCACACGACAATACAAGCGATATCATATTACAGTGACTTGAGAACGAAACATGATTTACGGCACTACGGCAAAGCTTAATGGAGGTTTATGTTATGTATAAGAGTTTCTAAATGTATCTCACCAACCTTACTAGGTACATGCAGACTTAATACGTAGTATTCAAATACGATCTATAAATACACGAATGCAAATGAAATTGATTAGTTATTAATACAATTTAAAATTAAAACCAGTTTAGTTCATAAACAACATACATAATTAATTATTACTTGCAGGTTTATCTTATCTTTACGACTGTTCCTTGTAATGGGTGTAACGTGGATATTTGAAGTGCTGAGTTTTGCTCATGGTGAATATCACATCGTATGGTAAGTTTAAAGTACCCTCTTTTCTTTTGGTTTCTAAACTGACAAGAGCAAAAAAAGGTCTTAATTTCAAACGGAATACACCTTGCAAATGTATCCAAACTCATTCTGTAAATTGGTAACCCAGGAAATTAAAACACAACGACCACGCATAGGAAGTTGCCAGCGGAAAGCTAGTACATATTTCTTTAAAATAAAAAGAAAACAATTACTTTTTCTAACACCATTAATAGAAACCCTATATACATAACGACAAATCTTTGCTTCTGATTTAAACAGGAAAATCACGGATTGCTTTAACTGCCTGCAAGGGGTGGTGATATTCCTTTTGCTGGTTGTGTTCAGAAGAAGGGCCATACAAGGTCTGGCGAAGGAGAAGCTGTGCTTGTTCATAACCCAGGGTCTGGCTCAGAAGCTGAGTCCTCATGATGACTCCTGCGACCAAGAAATACTGGAGGAAGACCACGCTGAGGTCAGGCTTAATTAATTCCGACATCACTAAAGCAAGCGTAGGTAAAACAATCTTATATAGAATTGGATAAAATGAGAGATCTTTGAATGTATGTCGCAAAAATACATATTTAGATTCAATGGTTTAACTCAAGAAGTTTTCCTTTTTTGTGATAAATCCTTAAATTTTGGTAAGCGAGATTAAAGACTTCAAAGTCCATTAATTCTTTACAATTATCCAACTTTTTTATTAGTACTCGATTTAATTTAAGATTATTTAAGATCAAGTTCTTAGCAGCCAATGGTTCAGCAGCGCTGCTTTGTATTATAATAATTATTACACGTTAACCTCTCATTCTCATTAAAAGACATCTTAAAAGCATTTACCGGAGTTTTTAAGTATAAAAGATTACAATTGAATAATGTTGATAAGTATCAAAATCTTGTTAAAAAAAATTAAGCTAACAGAAAGACTTAAACAAAATATATCTAATAATATTTTCTACTTAATTTTATTTTTATCAAAAGAAAAGTGCCATTTATTAATTTTAAGAACACTAATAATAATTAATATGTAATTGTAAAAATTATTACTGTTTGAGATGATGAGTGTGAGTACATTAGTTCCATAATTGTAACTAATAAATATTTTAGTGATTTATAAATGTTATTATATACCTACAAAAATACACAGACTAGTACATATGTGTATTTTTGAAGGTATTAAATATAAATTATATTATTATATTATACTGTTCATAAATATATTAAAATTATTTTCCTTTGCATAATAGGCTTCATAAGATCAAATTTGTTATTTACTTAAATAAAAAAAAACTGATGAAGCTTTTCTGCTAAGTAAATATTTAAAGTGGTACTTCCTTGTGCCTAAAATAAGTAAAATGCTCTATAAGTTATATGCTTAATAAATAGGTACATAATTGTTAAGTACCCATAGGCTTTGATCATTAAATTGAAATTAAATGTTCCTCTCTTAAATCTTGTATGTTGTATAGTTTCTTTTGCTAGAAATAATATACGAATTAATGTAACAATAAGTCTTTTTTTTCGTTTTCAAAAGTATCCTTTAGGTAACCCTTTACTTAGAGTTACTTGGCGGGAACGGGGAATGGTGGTTAAAATTTTCTAGTTTTACTGTCTTTTCTTTTTTATAAGCATAATTTAGTGCGTAAAATGGTTTTGTTTTATCCAGTGAATATCCGTAGTACTGTACGGTTTGGATAACGTTAAATTTGACGATTTGCCTGCTCTATTCTTCATCTTCCAAGTAACTTAATAAAGCGTACAGTAGGTAACAGTAGTAGCATGTAGTACTGTAGGCATATTTATCATTCCTCAATTATTTTCATCCTTTTATTATTCATCTCATCATCAATTCATCTCTTATTTTAACTCTTATTTAAACTTGACAATAAATATTACTTGAAACTGTTCGTTTTTGCCATGATGATGGCAGTGCCATAAAAAAACTTAATTTATTCGATAAATTAAAAAACTGAACAACCTAAACGCAGTTATATTCAAAATTAAACTTTTTTTTATTTAATCTTATGCTAATGGAAAAACTAAACGTCGGCATCAGTCACAATGACGTTAGTGACGCTTGACGCATTGTCGGACATCGCTCTTTCAAACTAATATTTATCATTTTCAAGTGCCTCAATTTTAACTGTTTTTATTAGTACAAAGTAGCTTTTACAGCACGAAAACTTGTAAAATATCATTAATTATATGTTATGTTAAAAGATACATTCAAAATTAGAAAATGCGTTGGCTTTTTATGTCAATAACGCTGTTATTTGTAACCTTACCGGATACACTACTTGCTGAAGTAGGTGAAACAGATCTCAACGACTTATCCGAAAGGCAAAACTCTATTAAAATTAATAAATGTTGTGAAAACAATCAGATTTTAGTAGACTCAGTATGCAGATTAGCGGAGCTTTACAACCAGAGTAAGTATATGAACGTGTTTTATTACTGTTAACACACTGTAGTTATGAACGTAAACAAAGCATGCGTAAAATTGTTTACTGCATATGTACACTTACTCACAAATGCTTTTTCATTAAACAGATATGTAACTTAGTAAAAGTTGCATGTGTCCAAAACCTGACTATATATTTCTGCATAACTACTTCCAGTAACTGTGTTTTAATAAATAATTACTTTAAAACAAGTGTTAGCTTTAGCTGCGTTTGTGGTACATTAGCAAAGCTTAACATTACTTATTTATAGAAAAAACAAACAACAATAGACAAAACTATATTAGCCTATTGTTTCTGTATCAAACATCCTTCTTTTGAATACAGAAGGCTCTAGATTGTTTTTATGCTAAGCTTAGTCATCCTAAATGTTACTTGTTACAAAAATCATGTTTTTCCTTGGATTTTTTTTATATTTTGCCAACCATAGATTTTCAATAAACTGTAGGTGTTGAGTGAAAATAAAAAGTTAATGCCAGCTTCATGCCATGTGGCAAGGTGGATTTGTATAAGATTGGCATGTATGTAGTGTACATCTCAAGTTCCAAAAACTACTATTAATTTGTTTTTCAAGGCTGAGTTCTATGAATTCATCTAATCTTGAGCCAAATTGATGGTTTACCCTATGTTAGCTCTCTCAAATCTCTTTTTGAGAACTAAAATACACTTTAAAACAGACAACAAATTAAAACAGCAAAGCAGACAGCTACATATTAAAACTTATGCTGTCTTTAGATTAAAAATTGTCAAGGATAACTTAGATATTTTTCATTCAAGGTTTGTGGGCACCTCAGTTTAAAGATGAGGATGGCAAAGATGTGAAGGTAAAGTACTACCGCTATGTGAATGGTGTGCCAGACTGTGCCACCACACAACAGAGGGCTATTTTTGCGATGGGAAAATCTGAAGATGAGTAAGTATTAATTTAAATCTGTTATGAAAACCTCTTATGACCTACCATGTTGTGTAATTATTCATAAGGGACTATTACTATTATGATTACTAAAATATAAGTAATTAAACTTTTATTACCAAAAGTACTATTTTTAAATAGTCAGTTTACGGTATTTATGATGATTTTTATCTTAATTGCGGCTCACTACAGTAACTGCTTTTGTTTATTTAACAATGAAAGATAACATTCATTATTATCAGAATATTTGAACCTTGGAAACAACAAAAACCACTCTTTGTAAGCCAAATTGCTGATAAATAAAAAAATCTAGAAACTTCAATATTGAATTGTCAAGAAGTGAAATAGATTTTATATATTGCAAAACTAAATAAATTGCTGTAATTAATATAAGACAATTTAGTTTAAGTTTTTATTGTTTCTAACAATTTTTTATATATTGTCATTGTATTATTGATTGGGGTTTATGAAATAGGTTAAACTTACTTTCGGATGGTCGTTTGAGGCACTTAATTCATCATGAGCACAACATGGACAGCATAAAGGAGGATCCAGTATTTATAGGCATGAACACATATAGTATACATGAACAGATACCTTTACCAGAAATGAAGGAACCATCTTCATACATCCATGATCAAGATAAATATTGTATGGATAAGGTAACAGTTATTAAAATAATATAAAACTTTTGTCAAATAAATCTACAATTAATACATCATTTTAAGGTAAGAGTGAATAGGCTTCTCCTGGATAGGCATGTTCCACTTTAGACTTAACATGATGCAGGATTGAGGTCAAATGTTTGCCTGGTTTAAAACAAAATAGAAAATTTTTATTATAAAATTATTTCATTATATTTCAGATTCTTATGACAAGAAATGGTAACACAACAGGGGAATATGCATTAGTGTGTGTTCCACAAGTTATTATAAATTGGAAAGACACAAATTTTCTAATGAAAAAAGTACTTAATCCACTTTTCCATGCTATTGCAATGATATTGTTCCTATTGGTAGCTATAATATATTTTGTGTTGCCAACATTAAGAGATTTAGCTGGCAATATTATAACAACTATCAATGTTTGTCTGATTGTAAGTCAGGCGGCGGATTTGGTCCGAATTTTTACTGAATTTAGCAATCACGTCAGTTTCATGGTGACTGGTAAGTTCTGTTTTATTATGATTTAGTAGTAGTTAAGTAGTTTTTATTATGAAATAAAGCTAAATTTTTTACACACAATTTCAGATATAATTTTATACATCAGCCTGCTGGGAGCTTTTTTCTGGCTAAATAGTTTTGGTTTCTACATTTGGAAAACTTTCAAGTGAGTTATAACTTTAATTGTAGTCTGTATATTTGATTCATAACAAAATTTAAATTACGTTTAATTAAAACCAGATTTTTTAAATATTTTTATTTATTTTCAGATCTCGTAACGTATTCCTGCGTGTGACGGACGTACGTAAATACTGTTACTACTCCAGTGTGGTTTGGTCGAGTGTGGTATTAATGGCAGCTATGGCGATCTGTGCTCACTTCCTATTGGACACCAGCTCCAACCCTTACAGGAAGATGCGCACGCAGTTCTCATCCTCAATACTCATAGATGACGAAGAACAAGAAACTATTGGTAAGACTTAATTCAATTATTCATAACTCACAACATAGCGTTACTTCAAAGTATAGCTTTGAAAGTTGGATAGTGACGTCATTATGTCAAATATTATAGGACACTTAACTTTTTTTACTTTTACAATGTATGATTTGCCTTTTTTATTTATAGGGTGGCTCGGAATTGCGATATTTTTCACACCAGTTGCATTTACAATTATTTTCAATATTTTCTTTTATGTCACGACACTAAAAGTTATCAAGAGGATAAATGTTTACGGAAGGATTCATTATAAATTAAAGGGATGGTAAGTAAATATTTAATGACTTTGCATACGCTTTGTACTCAATTTAGAACATCTGAACATTTGAAAGTAAATGTAACATTTTTCTAAATTGTCAATATGTAAAAATAAATGGCCTATCCAGCCAGATATCGTAAGAAAAGTAGAAATATCTTAGCTATAGCAATATGTTTCGGGAATACAATAGCTTTCTGTAGAACTTTTTAAATCATTTAAGAAGTTCTATTCCAGAGTCATCACAATTAAAATAAATACCTATTTTATTTCTTTTTCAGTTTCAACTTGTTCCTCCAACTGTTTCTTATAATGACGATCTCCTGGCTTTTTCTACTGCTGTCGTGGCTAAACTTTGACGGGCTCGTATATGCACACGTGGTGGTTAACTTATTGCAAGCGATCCTTGTATTCTACGTGTGTGTCGTACAACAATCTCACGTAACGTTTCTATTGAGGAAAAGCTGCTGTTATGCTGAGCCAGTGCCCACTGGAGAGTGGGGGGATGAAATGACGCATATGAATGGTGGCTATTAAATGTAAGTCTATTTAATTCACTTTTATTACGCCCCAGAAAAGTCCATATTTGCTGACGTTTTACACCTTTATTGGGTATGTTTGAGAATGGAAATTATTTTTTCCGGAATTTTTAAATCATTTTTATTTTTAAGGTACAAAACAAATCAGAAGTTTATAATACATTAGTTACGAATGGTTTTTATAATATTACTGTTTTAATATCTACAATTTTCTTGATAAAAACTATTTTTACCGTCTCACTATTGAATGAACTTTTGCACAAAATATAAATATATAGTGGCCTTAATACTTAAAAATAGAGTAACTTATATTATTGTAAAATGTTGTTTAACCCGTATACTCTGAACGACATGTTAACACTGTGATTTATTCCGAAATAACGAAAATGAATGATCTGTGCCTTGTGAAAGTAAGAAATATATTCAAACAGTATTTCATTCTTGTGAACTTTGCATTTATTTATTTAATGTTGTATATTAAAGTTATCCTTCTGCTTGGGGTATAAGAGAATCCTAATCATACAAAAAAATCTGAAGAATAAATACAAATATTTTTTTGAATTACTTGTAGCAAGTAAATTAAACAACGCTAGTTTTTTTTTAAGTTAACGCCGACTTTGTGTCTACACACAATTTATGAATTATTTTATAGAAGTGTATGTACTTACAAAATGGTATTTAAATCATAGTTTAATCAATAACTGTGTAAAAATGAAAAATATTTAATTTATTATATAGTTATATTAGATCATTAAAATTGATTTATGTATGTGATTTGAAATCTGAGTGCTCATAAAATTGATACTTAATGTAAACAAGAATCTCATGTCGAATTTTGTAAAGAATTCGTTTAAAATCAATGTTAAAATTAAATCAACGGTAAAAATGTATTGTATAAGCTTTAAATCCGTCCAGTTGCCATTGCCTTTATGGAAGGTACCTTGGTGTTTCACCAATTTGTAAAGGTGCCCAAATTTATAACATCTGATTAGAATCTCTTGGATATGTAACAGATCAAGGGGTGTCACACAATACTGTAATGTGATCCTAGAATTGTGATACATTAAAACTTTGAAATTGTATGGATATACCGTAATACCATCTATTTATGTGATACTGGATCGCGATACCGCGTATCGCATGACAATCCAGTTAAAATTGTATGAAAGATAAGGGCACATACAAGTCTGTACCTTCACAGCTCGCTATAATGTTAGTGATTTAAAAGACATTTAAAGCTCTCTTGCACTAACCTTTAACAATTTACTTAATCAAATATATTTTATAAACTTTTAGCCACTTGTCATATTCCAAAAATAGTTTTAGTGGATATACATCATACTATAGTTTTTAAGTAACATGCATAACGTTGTGTTTTTTTAAACAATTTATTGTACTGTGTACATTTCATTTACAATAAATCATAAATTTGCATATTTTGTTTTATTTAACTCTTCAAGTCTTATAAAACTATAAACTAAGAGACGACAAAAACGCTGAAATGTCGCCAATAAAATTGACATTTCCTTTCATGAAGTGTTTTGTGGAGGACGTGGTAGCTTAGTTTGTTACGTGTTTGTTAACCGATCAACCCGGCACGACAAGTCGAGGGTTCGAGTCTCAGAGTGCCGTAAGTTGTAGCTTCACAATCTGTCACACTGGGATTCAACATAAACATGCGAAATGCGGTGTGTGACATCTCTGTCAACCCCTTCGAGGGATTACGGCGTGAGTTTATGTTTGTGTTTATGTATGTGTTTGTGGTAGAAGAAACTCTAGAGAAGAATTAAAGCAGAAATTTTCATATAATTTACGTAGAAAGAAATGTGCCATCAAGCATAGGCACATGTCTGAATATGCAGCCGACTGTCAAGGCAACGAATTTAATCAGAAGAAATACGAAGAATGCACAAATATGGTAATAGTAAAATTTTGCCGGGAGGACGTGGTACCTCAGTTTATTACGTGCCTTGGTTCACCGACCGATCCCTCCCGACAGGTCGAGGGTTCGAGTCTAGGGTTGCCGTACGTTTTAGCTGCCATGTTCCTCATTGTGCCCGGATAGTGGCGACAGATTCGCAACCTGTCACACTGAGACTTAACATAAACATGCGAAATGCGGTGTTTAACATCTCTGCCAACCCCTTTCGTCGGATTACGGCGAGTGTTTATGTATGTATGTTGTACCTGCCTTTATACGAAGTGCCTATCTGAAGATAACGTAACGTTAGCTATAAATTCCACTGACCTGGTTGAACAGCTGTCCCTCAGGTCTCCTAGACAATGGCGCTAGTTGACACCGAACTACGAGGTGGCTGTCATCCATGACAGTGTTGAAGAACCTTCTAGTCGGCAGCAGGGCTTCCAGGTCTATCATGAGCTCGAGGAACCTTTCACAGTATCTGTAATTAAAAGATCGGTTCAGTTGACTATGGTTTCGAGTAACTCACAGGTTGAATGTTAAATGCCTCACTTATTTATTAGAACGGTTTATAACTATACTGTTTAATGATGGAATATCTCATTACTAGGAAATGTATGCTTATTATTTAAATATAAATATGATGGCAAATAAATGATTTAATAATTAATAATTATTAGTTAACCTATGAAGGCCTTACCTAACACATAAGGCATAAGTGAGAACACTTTTCAAGAAGGATATTTGAGCTATTTAAAATATCATTTACATTAAGAAAACGATATAAGAGCTAAAAATTATTTCAAATCTTTTATAAATATTAAATAAAACAATAAGTAGTACCTAACGGAATGTGTATTGAGGTCTCCCTCTTCAGGTATGGCTTCTAGGATCCCTACGAACTTGATTATGAGCCGCTGCAAGTACCGCCGCTCCCAGTTCAACTTTTCTAAGAGTTCTGGCTTATCTTTCTTCTGAATCGCCCGCCAATACTTGCGCCATTTTGGAACGTTCTTAAACTCTTGGTTCCTTCGACCTGTAATAAAAAATGAAATAAAATCAAGTGCCAAAAGTATGGAACAGCTGTTTAGAATGGTTTGAATGATTTCTTTTTCGGTATCAAAAAGTGGCTTCCAAATTCAAGTTATCATCTAGAATTATAATTATTTTATGTTATGAAACCCACGTCATCTAATGTTTTACTTGATGGAACTCGACATATGAATTAGTCAAAAACTGGTAAATCATTCAGAAAGTCACCTGATGCGTATATAAATATAAAACAGCTAAAACGACTATCTTCGCACAACATCCCCTCGTATCGACCGAATTATGTTCATTGTTATTATTACAAATTCATACGCAATTATATGTATATGACAAGGAACTGTATTACTATACCAACCTTCTTGTAAACTGATCCACATGCTAAGAGATACAAGTCTCTTAACCTGGTCCCTGCACAGCTGCACCTCCATACTGCCGAAGCAATGGTTGAGGAACAACAGCAAAGCAGTTTGTTCCTGCATGTTGCGGCTCGTGTTATCATCGGAAACGCTGGTCTGCAGCACCTGCTCGAAAAACGCTGGGAACTGCTCTGGCTTCTTGAGAAAAGCCTGGGGAAATAGTTATAAGAAACAATAAAGTACCTAGTAACGTACTAAATGTCACACGCTGTAATTATTCCTTCGAAATACAAATAAAATAAAGTCTCATTACAAATATAGATTTTTTAAATTATAAAGACATAACAAATTTGCTGCATTTTATTTCTTATTACATAAACTATGTTTGACTTCCGAAACAGATGGCATAGTCCCTATAGTGAGGTACGATATTTCAAGCTCTGGTTGTGATCTGATCATATTCCACATTGCAAAATAATAGTTTCCTGCCATTTACTTAAACATATTTCTTATCAAAAGTTTTGCTTAGGACACTTTTGATTATACTTTTTTGTACTTATATCTTGGAAGATTGTTAATTAATAAATATATAAATAATAATAAAGCACATTACGACACACTTAGCCCAGCAGTAAGTATCGTAAGCACACCAGTGCTTACGATACAGTCACAGGAACTAAGTAACAATATGGTATAAACAACATAGATCCAACATCCAAGATCGGTAAGCGAAACAATAACACAAAGTTCCGTCCCTGCCGGGATTCGAACCCGGAACCTCTAGCCTAGCAGTCGGCTGTTAACACCACTGCGCCATAGAGGTCGCCAAATAATAATAAGATACAAACCTGCCAAGCGGGCACGCGTTCCCGGAACTTTTCGTTAATCATTACGATGATGGACATCATGTGCGCATGTGACGCCTTCCCCCCCTCATAGTATAGCCACAAGTAGTTCTCCAAGTACTGGGAGAACTCCAGCATCATGATGCGCCGGATCGCCAAGCTGGAGATATACATTAATTGAGAAATCGAGAAACGTCTCAACTTCTATATAAAGCGCCTCAAGTGTACTTCAGGTGCAGTTTATACAGAAGCGATGGCAATGTGGCGCGGAAGGATGATAAAAGAAATATAACGTACACGCACTGTCGAATATTCGAATTGATCGCCGGCCAAACGCGTATCTCATCCTTTATTTTTGATCGTTGTCGACTGAGTTACAGGCGACTAGTCGACAGTGCGTGTGGGATCTCACTTAAAGTAGTCATCTTTTCTATATAAACTACACCACAAACAAACTCACGCCTTCGGCCCAAAGGGATAGGCAGCAACTACAATTATAGGCTTGGGCTACCACTAAACGCTTGGTTTGGTACAAGTAAATCCAAGCAATGGAAAATGTGTTATATACAAATTAAAACATTCTCATCTTTAAATTCTGTATTCTGTTTGTTGTTTTAGGAATTCACATCGACGTTAAAAAATAGACTTCGTAAAAAATAGAAATCGACTTAGACATTCTCGACAATTCTGAAGAGAATCCAAGCTCAGAAGTTATAAAAATGTCTCAAAAAGTGCGAAAAAATTTAATTTAATTTCTTTATCAGTTACATAGTTAATTCAAATTTATAAGAATGTACATATTTGCGTTTATCTCTGCTGTTTCAGCCGAGTTTTATAAATTTATTGTCACGAACCCAAAAAAGTGTCAAGGACATCTATTGTACATAAAGTAGTTTAAATTTTTTTCACTTTTTCAGTTTTAAAATAATTGCATAAAAATATAATATAAATAAACACCTATAATAATGTCTAAATTATTAATAAATCGTACAGTTAAAGAACCTTATATGATCAACTTTGAACCGCGCGCAAAATTCGAAAAAAATAAATAGGTCATCAACCCCAATCTATGAGGTCATTGCCCTGTTGCACTTGTTTAAATCAGTGTGGTTTTGAATTTTGACTGTTAATGTTTAAATGGTGGTAATTTTCTGTGAGGCTTACTTGGATCCAAGGATCTCTGCTTGGTAAATTGACTCAATGACTGAAGCATCATAAGGTAAGTGGTCATCCTTAGTCTGCGGTGCCCAATACTGGTTAGCAAGCTGAAATCAACCATATTGATTTGTTAATTCAATGAGGATAGTTACATAGATTTAGGTACTAATTTACCACTACTAGTTGGCTATTTTACAACAGTAGCTTTTAATAAGCCTACATGAAATATTCATGGCCTAAAGGATTTTTTTAGTTGGATATTTAAATTTTATTTAATATTTTATACAACATGGTAGTAACATGACATGAACATAAGATGATGAAGACCTGTAAATAATGGTCTGGCATTCCAGACCACTTATGACCTTCAATGTTGTTTCAATGCTAACAATTTTTGAAACAAAATTTACTTTTATTTCTTTCGACACCATGTTAGTGGACATAAAAATTGATAACCTTTTAAACATGGATACAGACTCTAGTTACAATGTATTTATCATAAAAGTAACTAAAAAGTCATTTATTATTAAATAAATTTCAATAATGAATTATATAATAATTATAATTATAATATTTTGTAGTAAATTATGTTGGAAGAGTTATTTTTGGAACTTCTACCAATTTTCTTTGCATAAATACCTTTGGGATTTTCAAAACAGGTTCTGCGTTTTTATTTGTGAATATTAAATATTCAATTATTATTTCAGATTAGTAACATAAATGATATGGAAAAAATTAACTAACTTAAGTTGCATTGTCATTTTAGTTTGATTTATTACTTTTCTTTCTGTCAGAAATTCATTTATTTAAAAAAACAGACAATAAATATACAAATCCCAGAAAGAAATCCAAATGAGTAAGTAGTTATTTTTGGTCATTAATTGCAAAGAGACATTTGGACATTGGTAGAGATTAAAATATGGTAGTGTGTATAACAAATTAGTGTACGAAGAAAGTACTAAGAGATAGTATTACATTAGATACGAAATGCTGCAATTAACCTAAAACTTAATTGCTATGAAATTAATGGTACAAGGAATTGACATTAAATTACAACTAAAATTTGGTTAATTAGTAACAGTTTTCCAGTTTATCCACTCTTATCTTAATGAAATTTAAGTGAGCAACACAAATAACTTAGGACTATGTTATGAATAACTAAGCATTAACAAAAGAAGATAGAAGTTTTGAGTGAACACTTTTCTTACACAATATTTAGAAATAATATATTACAGCTCAACCAAAGAATTATAACTTTCATCATTTAAAAAATAACAATTTACATAAAATTCTCCTCAGTTAACTATATTTGAATAAACAATTTTTTTAAGTTTGCATTCATTTCTTCATATAAAAAGTGCTAAAATAAATAATAATAATAGTTTTAAAGTACTTTTACGATAGATTACATTAGAGAATGTAAAAACTTTACTCACAAACATTAACGAATATATTAAAACAAGATAAGTAATAGATTTAATTAAAAATAACTGCTAACCTAAAACTTTATACTTACAAGCGTTATCCGATCCGCATTTATCTGCGAGAGGGTTGGCACAGGGATTTTGGGCTTTGCAGAAGGTTGTGCAATGTCTGCCTTCATTTTAAGCAATCCTGTAGTATGATAACTACAGGAAAAACACAACCCTTTAATTAGAAAAAACACTTGGAATACACAACAAACACCAGTTTACAAAACGTCAAACACACGCCGGTTGTCAATGTCAGTTAAGTCAGCAACTTTGCGTTCAAAAACCACTTATTTTAATCATTATTCGTCAAAAAGGTTTGATGGAAATGGATGGTTAAATTAAAAATTATATTTTTAGATTAAGATTTTATTCCCTACCAATACACAAACACTTTTTTGAAAATGTTTTATTTTTCAGAAATTGTGTAATATGATGTTTGACCCTCCCGATTATCCTTTTAAAGAACTTTCTGAAACCTTGAGGGATCAATATGGTCCAGACGATTTTTTGTTCACAAATGAAATTGAACCGACTGAATCTTCTTCTGGGATTCATACTCTTGCTGAAGTTACTGAAGAAATGATTATTAATGTCGAAAATCAATTAACGCTTGATTTAAACGAAGCCGGAAAATATTTTAATTTGAACAATGGATCCATATTAAATGTAAATGGCCTAGACCAAAATACTGAAACGTTAGTTGTACACACAGAAAACTTGTTTAATGACTCTACATTATTGGACGATAGCACAGTCAATCAGTTTTTATTGCCCCTTCAAGAGTCATCAGAAAATAATAAGGTGTTCTTCTTGATATTAGTGTATAGAATAAGTAAATGGTAGAATGACACACATGAAAAGCACAAGCTTTCACGTATGTTTACTATTTTATGTACTTAGTTAG
The DNA here is from genome assembly GCA_949316135.1 of Choreutis nemorana. Taxonomy (NCBI): domain Eukaryota; kingdom Metazoa; phylum Arthropoda; class Insecta; order Lepidoptera; family Choreutidae; genus Choreutis; species Choreutis nemorana. The sequence continues at coordinate 4,306,905 of OX438611.1, forward strand.
TTATTTTTATGAACTAAATATGCTAACGTAGGGTAGGTACCTTCCCCTTTTTTAAAAAAAAAACAGGATTAGTTAAGCTAAGATAATATGTAGTGCTTTACCTACTAACTACATTACACGATATGTTTATAACTATTGAACGCTTTTTCAGGAAACTAATTCCAACGGCCCTGATATTTTAGCTCTACACTCTTGCGTAATATGCCATGAAATATTCACTAACGATGCTGATCTTCTTGACCACACCATTTCTCTTCACGCTAACCTCGCTCAAGACCAAAATAATAACATTTCCAACAATGAAACCACTGATAAAGCAGTTATCGCATCAGGTGTCTTAATTTTATTAATTATTTTAAAATTTATGTCATATTTTATATTTGGTTAGTACCTTCTCTTTTTTTGAAACCACAATTAAGTAATATATTACTTAAATAAATTTGTTATTTTTATGTCCCATTTTGGGCGCCAACAACATTCCAATCGATTTGACTAATAAACTTTTTATTTTTTGCAGAAAATTGCAGCAATAGCTTAGATTTTGATGCTGAATGGTTGGTTTGTTCACTGTGTGAGCGCGTCTTGTCTACAGCTTTAGAAGTTCAACCAAGCGGTAAGTTATACTGTAGTTTGAAAATACGGTTTTCAAAAGGTATAAATCACGCTGTATAAAGGGTAGGTACTTACTTAATTTGTTTGAGGGTTAGAGGGCTCATTGGTGAACACATTTGTGCCTTTGGTATTTCATATAACCGTTAATTTATAATCCGGCAGAATAAACATCACAGCTGCAGGTCTGCTACATTTAATCTATATAGATTTACACTTTGTTATTTTCAGAGCAACTCTGCTGCAATAATGCATCAGGTAAGAGCTGTGTATCGGCACGCAGGTTGCACACCATGTATGTGTGCGACTTTTGCAGGGGTCTGTTTGCTGATGCTGATGCCTTGGATCGTCACCGCCTTGCTTGCTTCTTGCCTGAACAAACTTATGAAGACGGCGTTGTAAGTTAGCCTCTGCATTCTTTTTACATGAAATCAGGGGCGTTACCATACCGTATCATACCTGAACAAATAAAAATTAAGCAAATTTTTATGCTCCATATATTGATACGAAACGCCACTGCATCAAATACCGCTATAGTTGCCACCCCAGATTTGGTAGGTATGCAGGTCAGAGTGCACGTTACTAAAAATCTTGTGCCCACTTACCGACTTGCTTCCTACTGAAACAACTTTTAAAATTAACCAAAAGTTTCAGGATCCGTCAATGTCAAGCAGCAATCCACATGAAGAACCAGACTTGTGTTTCAAATGCGATGTTTGCGGCATCCAATACTCAACTGTCGAGGAGTTGAAGGCTCATAGTGCTGGGTGCCAAAGACCATGCACCAGAAAAAGACGTCCCTACAACAACACCAACACTAACAAGATGTGGAACTGTGGATCTTGCAATCAGCTATTCACGACAGCCAGGTTTATATTCTTTATTAATAAGTGGGTAACTGTTTTCGTTTCTTCGTTCCGTTACATAATTTGTTTACGTAACTTGTTGCTCACAACGAAGTCTTGCTCCTAAAATAAAAGCTTTAAGTTGTATTAAGTTACGCTGGAAGTGGATGTTGGTTTATTTATATATTCGGTCAGACTTGAAGACTGTCAAGTGTTGACCTGAAGGACGTAGGTAAATCAGAGAAAAGAACTTTGCACTCGTAACGTTTTGACGAGTTCTCTCGCCACGTGCTATATTCGTAAAAAATACTTTCAACATGCTGGGTTTCGAACCCAGAACCTTTGTCGTAGAAAGAGTTACATATACTGCTGCGCCACGGATGCTGTCACTTATTGCTATGTATCAAAATGGACAACTCCATCATAGGATGACATGAACTTACATATAGGCCTTTGTGCCGCCATGTTCTAAACCACCGGCTGCGAAACCAGTAGACGGTTTACATGACGAAAAGTGGTACCGCCGCCTATTGACCCGACTACACCCTTGATGCCAAAGAACTTAAAGAAAACCGCCAATGCGTCGCCCATGTAGATATTAAGTTAAGATTTTATACATCTCGTGCCGGGAATTAGACTGGCTCTCCAATCCTTCGAACCGAAACACGGAGAAATGCGTCACGGCAGAAATAGATAGGAGGGGTACCCAGACGACCTCGCACGTAGATGTACCTTTTGTGGTTCTGATTTTTATCCCGGCTCGGAGTAATATTTGTGTGATGAACAACACTATTTGTTCAAGAGTCGTGGACTTCTCTAATGATATCAGAACATATTACGTATTTCGTTGTTCAATAACCAAAGCTTGTGCTTGTGTCTTAGTTTGGGACTTTGTGTAAATTTTCCCAAGACATATTTGTTATTAGAAAAATCAATGTTCCCTTTCGTCAATGTCAGGGAGCTATACCGCCACAAGCGAGGTGAAGACCGCCCTCCAGGTACCCCGCTGTTGGCGTACGCGTGTGATCAATGCGACAAAGTACTAGGCAGCATGTGCGCACTGCACACGCACACGAAAATGCATAAGGTGGCCAAACCGGTAAATAAAGTACTATTTTCATTACGTACAACTATTACCTACCTACCTACTGTATTACAGAAGTTATTGAAAGAAATCGCTTCGCAACGACAAGGCTGATTTTTATTTATCAGTGTGTAAACCATACATACTAATAAATAAATGCGAAACGAAGTATGTCTGTTTATGTTCTATTCGGGGCAAAACTTTTAAGATTATGCATTTTTTTTATTTTAATGAATTTACTTGCAGGGTCATTTTTGATTTCAATGGTATTGGACCTATATATATACATTGACGTATTTATTCTTTAAATTTGAAATGACTTTTTCACGTAACAAATAAATTCTTCTCCTCGATGTCGCACCATAATTATTCCTGGAAAAACAGTAGTGTTCTACAAAAAATACTTTATTCTTGCATCTAGGGTTACCCGTGCCGCGTCTGCAGCAGGCGTTTCAACCAGTCCGGTCACCTGGCCATCCATATGCGAATGCACACTGGTGAACGACCATACCCATGCGATCTATGCCCAAAAGCCTTCAAAGTTAAGGTATAGTACAACAACTTGTCTATGACGTAGTCAGTTAGCTCATGAAAAGATACAGTACTGATGCTGAGGCTCGCCTATTTAATCATAGTCACATTACAACTAACTTTGACTCAGCCTTGCACAAAAATTTTGGCCTTTGGCTATCACCGGTGAAGCCAAAAGGAGAGTTATGATTTTAATTGTATCATAGCAGTGATATGGTAACTATATACTAAAAAGATTAGAATAGGTATACGATCGTACGCACAGGATCAGTGACCAAACGAATCCTGAAGACAAAAACTTCCATTCGCGCCGAGATTCGAACCCATAACCTCTTGTGTAACTGACAATGTCTTTCACTATATGGCTGTATTTTACTAACTTAAAGTTCCCTTTAACAAAATATACAAAAATTAAGATATGTTTTCTAACTTTTTAAAAAAAAAAAAACTAAATAGATTGATTTCTCCCTGTTACATATGAAACTCAGATAGTTCAATTCCTGGACACAGTCAGCGCCGCTGACTTATCTTTTTTGCGTGTAAAGGCCATTGCCAAGTGCATTCTTTCTTCTAGTTAGCCGATGTAAATAGGATTCCGCGATATCGCATAGGCTAAGCGAAACCCATACTACATTTAAGGCGAATAAAACTATTGTACTTTGTCTATGATTGAAGTAATATTAGTAACTATGTTTTATTCGACATCTTGGTACATTCAATTCAATAATTTCATAGAAGGTATGATAAGTTATTAAAAGTCACAATTATTAATTAAAAATAAAAGAATATTCTAGTAAAGAGGTAGTCATTTTAATGCTAGGCCAGAATAACTAAGCAGTAACTACGAGAAATGGGTTCACTTCTCTGGGATCTGGGAAAAAATCCTGTTACTAAGGATAGCAACTCTTTCCCAGTGACTTCCCTTCCCGAGCAATCTCGAGCACTTGGACCTCCTACCATGAGTTCGATTTAGTTTTCTACAAGTCAGATATATAAACAACAAAATGACTTTTACTAGCGATTCTAATTACTCATCTATCAGATACAATTTGCAAAGATTCATACTAATTCGAAACTGTATAGACCCTGGTGAAATGGTGGCCTGAAGCTCTATGTTATAAATAAATCCCATGTACGGAACCGCGCGACATAACCTTGTTAATATAAAGCCACATGCACACGGGCGCAGGTGGAGCGCGACGACCACCGGCGCACGCACACGGGCGAGCGGCCCTTCGCCTGCGCCGCCTGCCCCAAGACCTTCACCGCCGCCGCCAGACTCCGGGAACACGCCAGGATACACACCGACCAGAGGTACCACTTACTGCTGTTTATGGATTTTTTAAATCGTCTTCTAGAAAAAGCCTTCATCAGTTTAAAGTTACTCCATGACTTTAAAAATGTCAGTCTTGTGACTTCTAGAGCTATTTTAAATCTCAGTTCTACTCCGTAGCTTTTATTAAATCCTAGCTTGTGGATTGTTTCCGCAATTTTACTCCTAGTAGATATGTTTATATTCTTGAAAACGATCTCCACAAGTGTTTCAAAATCAAACATTTCTATACAAATTTGATTTTGAAAACTCTTAAGTGTGCTTGACTTGAAATAAGTCAACGTGATTCTCCGAGTGTGAAGAATCGGGGGAGTTTTATGAGATTTTGAAAGAAACCCGACAAATAAATTTAAAATATACTATTTTTGATGTTACAACAACATTTTCTCGCGAATTCTTTGGTTACTTATAAGCAAAATGAAATCGCGGGAAAATGCTAGTAAACTACTGGGGGCAATAATCAATATGATATAGGATATTCAACTAATGACCAATTACAAGCCGTATTAGCAACAGAAATATAATGAGAGTGAAAATCTTTTTTCCATATACCGTATACAGTTCATTATTATAGTGATTTAAATTTTTCATGGAGATGAGGCTTTGAGTATTTATGAGAAATTATTGAAGAAAAATAATCAAACAATATATGTTTTACTAATAATATACAAAACTCGAACAATATATAATACCTAATATCTTAACCATTGTGTTTAGACATATAAATTTTCACACTATCAAACAAAGTACGAAGCATCCCATTTGAAAAAAAAATGGTCAGGTGTGCGTCGGGCTCACACATGAAGGGTCCCGTACCATCGTACAAGATTAAACGAACTGTACAAAAGTAGGCAAATGTCAAAAAAATCTCATTTCTTGAATGGGAGCTTTTAATTTAAATTTTTATTTGTTTGTAATATTTTTTATGGCGGCAACAGAAATAAATGTTACATGAAAATTTCAAGTGTTTAAACCAGGTTCTCGAGATACAATACGCTGATTGACAGACGGACGGACGGACAGCGGAGACTTAGCAAGAGGGTCCCGTTTTTACACTTTGGGTAGGGAACTCTAAAAAGGGAGTAAGATACAATATGAAAAAATCTGTGTCTGCTTAATTTTCACATCTAAACCGCGTAATTAAATAGATCGAAAACCAGGCTACCTTTTAATTAAATCTATAAGCAAGGTAGAAACAATAAAATTGAACATTTTCTTAGTCTGCGCTATTGGAAAAATACATGATACCTTAATTTATATGAAGTAGATGTAAGAATAAAAGGGTTGCTTGGTGTGACCGGGAAGTGTCAGTTTAAGGTAAAAAATGCTAGTGTTTAACCATTTAATATCTACAGTGCTGTAAGTGTGGAGAAAGTGAAATACGAAGATTTGGCTGCTCTTTTCGTCATCTCCCAAGTAATTTATTAGTGCTTATAGTAACCGTACTAGCATGTTACTGTACACGTTATTCCATCTATCATTATTCATCTCTTCATCATGTCATTCGTCGTTCAAAATTGATCATAAATATTACTTGACTTGGCAAAATACTTAGAGTCAAAGTCAAGTCGCCATCAAATGAAAAAAAATAAAAAGGTATGAGAGGGACCGCTTGTATAACCCTGCCTAACCCCTTCGTACGGTCAAAGATCACGGTTCAGCAGTCCACATCACCTTTCAACAGGCGCCTTGCGCATAGCATCTACTTCATGCCTTAATTATGGATTAAACATGAATGATATTTTCATGTGACGAAGCAATAGCAAAAACAAAAGGTAGCTGCTGAAATAAGTAGCTTTTAATATTATGAAATTTGCATCCACAAAATTACTGAATTTGAACTCTTAAAAGTAAAGATACCTTTGCTTTCTAAATGTTATGGATTTTTTATTTTATAAGTAAGTAAGTATGAACTTTATTCATAACATAACACAGTATCTCAGTCTAACTTGACACACACAGTACAGTGCTCACAGTATCATGTCAATGTTCTTCAGTTTCAACATGTTCTCTAATAAAGTGTTTTATTAGATAACGTGTTTTGTTCTACATATGTCTGTACAGTTTTTCTTTTACATGTATATAAAATATTAAATTGTCCAACTAGCGCCAAATGGCCAATAATGTAAACGTAACAGTTACCTCTCAGCATACTAGATGGCAGTAGAAGTTAAAGCTCCGTAGTGCATTTTATCACTTTAATAGAAGAAATAGGTAGGAATAAGTTTAAAAGATTAATTATTCAAAAAGTTTTGTAAGGTTTTCTATTTTTTAGCAAACACTCAGAATTAGAAGTTTAGAAGTTTTGGCAGCGTTATTCCTCCGAGATTTTTAGATCAACCGCTTCAGAAACATTTACTGTTACTGGTGAATAAAATCAGTAACTAGAATAGAAGTTAATTTTGTTAATAAGTTTAATCCCGACGAATAAAAATTAAGTTTATGTTATGAATTGTTATACGTTTGTTTTTTCCTTATCCGAGTAAGAACTTTTTGTACGAACCTTTTCTAGGAACATTTCTCATTTTGTACAAAATCTCAATCTCATCTCAATATTACAGTGTGTACTGTGATATAGAGATTCGTATTTTATAATGTATTTAATAAATTGTTTGTAGGCCGTATCGTTGCGAGATCTGTGGGGCGGCTTTTCGAAGACCTTACGCTAGGACTGTCCATACTCTCATTCATACTGGGGAGAAACCCCACGAATGTGACATTTGTGGGACTGCTTTCAGGTTAGTTGACTAACCTTATTTTGTCACCAACTTTTTCTTTCAAATCAAATTTTTTAAATAAATTGTACTCTTGTTAGATTAGTTTGTCACAAACAAGCAAACAGTTTTGCTGAAACTTTCTATAAAACAGTACTTTACCTATGAAATGACGACCTCGGTGGCGCAGTGGTGTAAACAGCCGACTGCTACGCTACAGGTTCCGGGTTCGAATCCCGGCGGGGGCAGGACTTTGTGTTATTTGCAAGACGCTGTATTCTTATTTATATATTATATACCATATCGTTGCTTAGCACCTGCGATACAAGTTCTTACGATACTTAATGCAGGGTATCGTGATGTAGTTATCTATTTGTTATTTATTTAAAATCCATCATTGTAGAGTGGGTAATGTCTGATACTAATACAGCTTCATGAGCTTCTAAGATCATACATCCATTATAAGAACATTATTCATTTTTATTGTTATTCCAGGCGTTCAGGAGACATGTGGAAGCACAAACGCACATTGCACGGTGTTTCTTTGAACAATGACAACGACACTAGAAGCTAATTAAATTCTCCCAAGGGACTTAGTCATATTCATCAAAGTTCTGATATAGATAATTGTATATTTTATGATAGCTTAGTTGGTCTGTTGGTTGTAACTCTGCCGTCGAATCCGAGATTCTTCAATTTGGATCCCGGATAGGGCAGGTGTTTGTGTGTCGGATTGTGGTTAAACTTAGTTAAACACAGTATTTTTCATTTTTTCTATCTATTTTAGTATGTATTTATCTCGTTTGCATATCGTTATAATAGTAAAAAGCCTGCGGCTTTATTTGGGCTTAAGAAAATTTTGTTTTGTTTCAAATTGTCCCAAGAAATTATGAAGAATTAAAAATTATGGACGTTACGGTTCTGAAACATCTCAGTTGGATATACGTTTTTTCAACATACTTTTAGAATTTCATGTTCTTAAAGATGTAGCATCCCTTTCACTTATGTTCACACAAACTCCGTGTTCTACGAAATTCGCCTCCGATGGAAAATGAAATCAGGACTGTATACCGACATGCAGTAGGTACCTATATAAACCTACCACTCTGTTGATACAATGTAGCCTACGTAATGAACTAAGTACTCGTAACGTGATGTAGGTAACTCACATTTTGCTTATGTATTTCAAACTTTACAGAATTATTATAGAATTTTAATGATCTGACTGTAATTTCAAAGCATAGGTTTGTTTTTTAGAGTTTTAGAACTTTAATTATTTTTGCACCCTTTTGCATATCTTTCTGTCAGTCGGCTGAACCGATTTTGACGATAGTTAGACATATGTAGCATTTATCAAGAGGTTATAGTATTGGTACTTTTAGAAAATACAAATAAGAAGAGGGCATTGTTTCGCTTACCGGTCTTGGATGTAGTATTCTTATGTATGTAGATTAAACCAAATCGTTGCTTAACACCTGCGACACAAGATTCTTCAATCGTACTGTAGGGCTGAGTCAATGTGTGTGTCGTGATGTGGTTATAAATACTATTAAAGGTAAAAGCTTATCCTAGTTTAGGATTACTTTCGGAAAAATTGATTATTTTTATGTAAGTAGATATTTGATTCGCAATTACTAAACCATCAAACACAAATAACACGTATGTCTGTCTGTCTCAACATAATACGCTGTCATAACGTACAATTTCACGATGTTTCGTATATCGGTTGAGTCATATTGCATTAAACAATACAAATTTCTTGGTACCTATAACAAATTAAATAAGATGTTAGTACTAGGTGTTTGGGTTTCTTTCGAGCTTTTGCTAATTTCAGTTGTTTTCGGTGGCTTTCATAAATTTTTTGCATTATAAATACAAACTTGTATGAAATACAAAACTATAAGCACCTTATCAGTTAGTTATATATCTCATAAGGTTATGTAATGTTACAGGGCTGCAGTATTGTATTACCAAATACTACATGTTTTATAGATTACTATTTACTAAATGCAATAAAAATGTTTTATAATTCTTTTTTTTTCATTTGACTTATTGGCTTTAAAATACTTTTCACATTTACCGACAGCAAAATGTTTTTGAAATTATTTTCCAAATATTTCAATTGGAAAAGTAACTATTTTTTTAGATAAATAAACGGATTTTGGTTACGTAATCATTCGAAACCAATGAGGTTTTATTTTCTATTTGACTTTGATGCTTGGTGGTTTACATTAATACATAACTAAAACTGGTTCAGGTTAATTACTTCACGATGTTTGAAGTAGGGTGTAAATAAAAATCAGAAATTCATCAACAGTAAATATTTATTATAAAAATTGCTCTTATAGCCACATTTTGTTTTATAATATATATAATATTTATGTTCATTCTTTGTGCCATTGTTTCACAAAATTATTCCTGTTCTTGTTATTTTCGACACAACATCTTAAACAATAATATATTACAATTATATATCTTATTAGACAAATGTGTGAAACCATTTTGAATTTTCTTAATATGAGGTACGTATAACGATTCGATGTACAATATAAATATTCAAACATTGTTTCACAATTTTACTAATGAGAGTATTTTCTTTTCTAAAATATACACAATTGTTTCAATAAAAATCCTGTCATTTTTGGTAACCAATGGCAATGAAAAAACACTAAGGAAATACACATTTACATAATTATATTTACGTATGAAGAATGCAGACGCATCTTTGAGATCGTCAGCGAGTAGAGACGGGCGCGGCAACTAGTCGTATAGCCGCTTATTGCTGTTGTTCACAACACACAAGTGGTTTATCGAATCATTCCAACTTCACAAACAAAAATTTAAAACATAATTAAACAAGATCCCATCACTTCATTTAAAACAGACATTTAAACTTATTACAAAAACAAGTTAGAAATTGAGCACAATAATAATTATCATTCAGATAAATTATAATGACAGGACTAAAAGTTTGTTCATTCGCAAGCATCCGGAAGGAAGCAACATTTCTAACGTCTTTATTCTGGTAAAACCTTTAGAAAATACTCTTTTATGTCTAATAAATATAATTTTAAAACATCAGTCATAAAAACTAAGTCAAAATTAAGTACTCATATGTAAATAAGACAATAAAGACGTTAAAAAGTTTAAATTAAGTAAAGGTTAAAATTGCAATCTTCGATACTTCGAAAATTGCGATCTTCGGTTAGAACTGATTGTAGGCATGAATCAAACAGAGTTCACAAACAAGTACCTATAAGTTACTTAAGTAAACCATCACAACCATACGGGCATGTAAAACACAAGTCCATGGACAAAATAACACCTGGCATTAATGTGCATTGCTTAGAGTTAAACTCAGAAAATTAGGAATTAAACAAAGATTGTTCGTGAATCATACATCTGTACTGGCAATAAATGTTTGTGACATCTTATATTAAATCGAATGCACTATATGTAACTTGTATATCTGTACTTTGAGTGTACTGGACAGAATAGAGGTCGTATTTTACAAAACGGTGATGTGCGACTCGGCCGCGGTAGCCGAGTGATGAGCTGCTACGCGGCCTTAACATCGATATCGATAAAATTATTATTTTACATATCTAATTTATTTACAATCGGCAGCGATCATCGCGCCATAATGCCCAACTCCGTATAATATTTACACTAAATTTAAGAACATAGAGTTTCTCTCATTAGCTACCGAATCACAATTCAAATATTTGAGTAATTGACAACGGTGGACAAACATGCGCCGGAGCACTAATGCATCTTACTTTATTGAAATTTGTACTTTGCTCTATTTAAAAGTCGTGTTAGGTATGTTTGGTCCATGCAATTCCAATTCCGTGGTTCGAGCGATCGGTCAACAATAGATTACTACTGGCTATCACCAAGGCGACACTCCGATACAAGAGGCAAAATGTGTCAAATATATTAAAATTAAAAACAATTACGATAGAAACACAATGAATCAGCAAACTGGTTCGTCAATAAGTTAATTTTGCCTGTTATAGCGGAGAAGTTTATCATTGTGGCGGTATCGCCGGACAGCGCGACCACAAATCCTGATGACATCCAGTTTCATTGAAGTTAAATTTCACGCGTGATGCTCACAACTCGCGCCCCAAATACAACCAACCAGCACCTACTCGCCTACTAATAAGAGAACATATCATCACTGCGATATATTACTGACTAAAACAACTCCATTCAGTTATTTGTCTCGACATCGGAGTGATATTTTGACTAGATCTCCTCTCCTAGTAAGTGGTGGCTAATTACAATCTATTGTTAAAAGCGATCGCTCACTAAAACAGTGTCAGTATCAATTTATTTAATCGATCATATTCTAAGGTTACGTCGTAGGTCTCCCAACTTAAGTGTTCCAGTATAAAACTATAGTTTTACCGCTGCAAATTATTACCGATTACAAATTACGATTGTTTTACACGAATATTTATTACATTTATTAGGAACTGTTATTATCTGTTAGAAGAATCTTTATTTGAAATTATTCATGAGTTTATGGATTAAGAAATGCTTAAACTTAGGATCTTAAAAGCTAATATAAAAAATATACTCTCGGTTGGAAGACCACCGAACGCATATGGACAGAAGTAAAGCAATTCCGATTCAAGGGTGACTGTAATTAAGTACAATTTAGCACAGCATTGCTGTGCTGTTTGTGATACAAATTCCAATGAAATGCATGATCCTGGTGACAGACGTGACACTCTCATACTCTCAGTTGGTAAGGCCGTTTAATTGACATCCAGTTACAAGTTTACTCCTGCGGGTTTGTGGATGCACAACTCATAACACTCATGATTTCCAAGATTCTACAATCTCTTCAATTAGATATCAAAAATCATGCATTAACTCAAATGTATCTCTAATTAAGTGACACTCATTCTAACAATGTACCAAGACAACGTTTGTTTTAAAATATGATCGGCACATGTCCACATGTTAGTCTGACTTACATTGTGAAATCTATTCATGAGAGATGTGCTCTTGTTATGGTTGATAGTTAAATTAAAAGAATTACTTGAGGCAAATGGCTTTTCAAGTTAAATTAATTTTGAATCAATTAATATTACATAGATCACACTTCCGCGAATGGGACCTCAGTCAATAAACATAACCCATTCAAAGTTATGCTCGTTGTTCGGATTTACAAGTTGAAAATATCAAGACAGAAATAATTTCAAACAATCACTTTACCTTTTTAACGAAATAATAAATATAGCATTTTACCTAATTACACAATAATTTCAACAAAATTTCAAACACCCGAGTTTCAAATAAAACGATAACGGCATTTGCTAAAGTCACTTGAGTTCTGTTTGGAATTCACTTAAAGAAATAAAACTATCAAAAATAACTCGGCTCGCATTAAAGTCCTGCGTCAAGTCCAAAGCTAGCACCTTCCCTTTAGCAATTACATAATACTAACTACTGACTGCTTGTTGCGTCGCTACGGCGTCGCTGTCGAGGAGGCTGGCGCCGGGCGGGGACTAGAGGAGCCGCCACCGCCGGCTCCGGCTATCACAGGCGCTCAGAGGGGCGCGGGCGCGTCCGACCCGCGCGCCATCCACTAACTCGTTGGCACCAGCAGGCGCACGTAGCTGTCCTCGCTCCAGCCCCAGTCATCTGGCCACGAGTCCTCAGCGGGGTCCAGCGCCGACCGCGACGATAGGCTCAGAACGGAGCCCCAGTCGATGGCGCGCTCCTCGTCGCCGTCGCCGTAGCCCGAGTCTCGGTCGGGCGGCGCCGGCGTGGGGAAGGGGGTGGCGCGCCCAGCTGCCGGGTCTCGAGCACCCAGCAGCTCGCAACGCGCCGTCGCTGCCGGTTCCAGAGGCGTTTCCTCCGCGCTCTCTCGTTCCATCTCGCGCTCGATGCCACGTAAAGTGTTACACACAAGCACCGACCGCCTTAGGGAAGGGTCCGCCGTTTGGCGAAACCGGGCGAGTTTCATCGCACAAAGGTTCATCATCTTTAGCCGTCGCTCACGGTAACAGCGTCGCGAGGCACAGCGACCGGCCGCTCGGCCATCGCAGCAGGCCCGCGCGGCTGCACCGCCAAGCTCGAGGTAGGACTTGCCGTTCTCGGCACGGATGGTGTCATGTGCACCGCACCAGCCACCGCACCACCTCCGGCGGCAGGCGCGCACGTCTTCGTCGCTCCGCCAGCAGTCACCGCCACCGGCACCCGCTGCCACTGCCTCGAGCCGCGCTATTGAGTCCTCCCAGCGCGCTACTTTACCGCCGCCCTCGCACGGGGAGCCAGCGCGCCGTTTGGCGCCGCAACCGCCGCCCGAGCCCTGTAAATCAAAACATTATCTGTTAGTTCTAGCTCATCTACTACAATGACTCTGTTCGAGCCGATCATCTAGGAGGTCGAGGTCAATACATAATAAAATCGCCAAAAGTACTGTAGTATTGAAATCATAGATGAAAAGGGGATTCTATGAAACATTTTATCATCACGTGACATTGGTTTTGCAATCATCAGATAATATTTTAGCTAAAAATAACAATTGAATTGGAATAAATACTTTAAAATGGGATATATATTCTACCTATATATAGTTTCTATTTCTTTTGATGATGTTCAAAAAATATTAAACTTGAACGTTATCGACAATGTTAATTTTGATAACAAGCTACAGGTATTCGTGAAGGCACTGGATAAAAGATCGCTGTACAAATTGTACAATAGTGTGTGGGCTGGCACCGAAATATCGAATACTCGCTTATATACTCGGTGACTGGTGAGGCACGCGGTATCTCCCAACGAACAAGTACCGTTACCCTGCTCGTACAGTACTGTACTCATTGGAAACTTATACAATATTGGCCCGAAATTATAAGCAGTTGGAATCATTATAATTTTTTGGCCCATATTCTTTAGAGTTACTCTGACCACTGACTGAGTTGAACCTTAAAACTAGAGAAGACTTGGGATTATGACTAAAAGTAAATTAAAAAGTAGAACGCCATATGGATAGAGCAAGTTATACCTGGTACAGGGAGCATTGTGTTCCGACCCTTCTCAATTTTTTTCAGAACACAATGCGCTCCCGGGGTGCTGCCCTGGTATGGGTGGCGAAACTCCAGGTAGAATCGTGATACCCAAGTTTCAAAACCTATTTGGGAATTCGACTACGCATGTTCATCAGAAAAACGTTGTTTTACTGTCGTCGTCTTTGGTTTTTTTAACAAATGGAAAACCTTAAAACGGATGCTTTCCTTTTAAAAAATCTCAGGGTAAATTAGAAAAAATGATGAGGTGCAATTCATGGAAGTATTGCTCCATGATTTTTATTGATTTTTTAATTGTTTTCAATACCTATTTATTGACCTCCTACTTATAATGTTTCAATGTCAAGTATAAAATTTGATAATGATATTATAAGTGGTAAAGAAACCTACAGCTGCATATGCCTAAAGCTAAGACCGGGGTACTTTTGCTTCGTTTATGTCAGTCATGTCATTAGACTCATTACATGCGACTGTACAGATCGAGGGCTATTATAGTTTCAGCTGTGTAGGAAATTTGCAGTGTTACGCGTCAATGGACACCATGCGTGCTTATACTATACACAATAACACATGCATCGAATATAAATAAGTAGCGGCCTGTCCAGGCGCTCGGCAGATGCTTCGGCACCTGCTGACATAATTAGGAAGAACACGCGCCTGGTATATCTATTTTTTATTTAAAAATCTTAAATAAGAAGTGGAATTGAATTTAATCGAACCAGTAAGGCAAAGAAAATGAATTGCGGGCAAAGCATTGAGGCGAAGCGCTGCGGCGGCAGTTGACTCAGCGGCAAGTCATCGCAAGCAGCAAATAATCATTAACTCGGCCGCTTGCCTGCTTTGCGTCACCCTTTTATCGCTGCGCGGAAAACTTGCCATTCTATTGTGCGCTCAGTGCCGAGTTGTTGACATAGCAATATGTTTATGTTAAATATATCGAAAGGTACTAGATTGAAATTATAAGTGTAACATTTCCATGTGATTTTATTGTTATCATCGCGTAGCTGAGCGGTTTCCAAAGTCTTGTCGCAGTCAGCCAGCCAGCAGCGCCCGCGCGCATGAAAATAAATTTAGTAAATGACGTTCATGTGCGACGTTGCCAGTTCGCTTCTCTGGAACGCGGCTACGCGCCGTTGCCACTCCGCTTTGGCTCTTTCTAATCTTGTCGTAAAGTTCTTTTTCTGATGTGCAGCACGGACACCCGTTCTCAGCGCTTGAAACTTGAAAACCTCTGACGTTTATTTTATCGCTAGTCTCGGATATGCGGCATTTTATAACCGTATGGCGCGCTATAGCGCTGCTGAGTCAAGGAGTTACTGCTTATTCAAAATTACTACCATAAAGAATTCCGCTAAGCAATGCCTACGAATAGTGTCGAGTCGCAGTAGTAGAGTCGAGAGCGATGCAATAATCAGCTCTCGCTCGAGAAGGTAGGAAAAGTTCGGTGTCGGCGAGGCGAGTCGAGCGGAGACTTTCTATGGCATTGTGGGGACCAAATAGACGGAGTTACGGCATTGCTTCACCAGTGCCAGCGCTCGCCACGTCGAGCGGAGGGTGAGGGGAGGCAGGAGGGGAAGAGCGAGCGGCTGCGGCAGTGTGCGTGACGTGCCTGTGAAGGTGCACACTGGCGCGCACATAATAACATCGCAGCCGGCCGCTCTATCCGACGCTATAACTACCTACGCCCGAGCTCGAGCCCGACATCGCGCGACGTTATACGAGTATTATAGCCAACTATAAAGCGGGGTAGGATAGCGTGGGGTGTTCAGCTCTGCATTATACATCCACTGTAGGTATATGTTCGTATTTTGGGGATGAGAGAACATGCTGCTAATGTTATGAACGTTTTTAGCTAAGCTTCTACTGTGATATTTACGCTAAATCGCTCCAAGCTATTCTTGTATCTGACAGAGATTTAAATATAGAACATGATGAACTGTAAATAGTAAATAATATATTGACTAGGTTCTTATATCTTATATCTATTTATATCGTAACTGACTTTTGTTTTTGTATTCCCATTGTTAGCTCCCACGCTTTTAATATATTTTTAAAACAAAAATAATAATATTTAAATCTACGAAATTGATTATAATACACGAGGCGGTTTTATTTATATTCGCAATCTGAAGTATCTGTTTAACTTTAAGGTCTGTATTTAAATTTCATTCATTGCTATTTCGTTTGGCTATTAAATGGTAAAGCCAGTAAGTAAAGTAGTAATAAGGTTAGTTAATAAAGTAATTTTATACAATAGTGGTCGTGATCAAAGTTCAGTAATTTCATTCATTCAAAGGGCTGTTTGTCACGGATTACGGACCTTTGCTGACTTGTTTGTAGACGGACTGAATTTTGCCGTAATATCTCGCTTTAGTGATTTATGTGGGACAGTTTTAATGCAATGGAACAGGTGATCCTTGCATTGGAGGGTTTGCTTGTTTTATTTCAGTATTTATGCGTTGAGTGTTCTCATTGCAAATACAACAGGCAAAGATATTTTATCTACTCATTTTATTTTTAAATCCATTATAACTTTATAAAATGACTATTGTGCATGAGCATATGTAGATACGGTTTCAGTAGATATTTATTATTTAGTAGTTATAAGAACTTTAAAATCAGGAATGATATTTTTTCAGTTATCCCCCTAAACCATAAAGGCAATAACACATAAAAGTTGGTCATCGTACAATAACGTTGCGTTCGCCAGCCAACCATCGGCATCGCTAGCAAGAGTTCATAAAGCGAGCAAAGTGAGCATGAAGGCAGCTCGAGCGGCTGGCACGCATATTTCCGTGAGCGAGTAGCGAGGCCGTGCCGCTGCCGCTGTGTGCGTGTTTCAAAATCTCCCATCCCGCTCACACAGCCTTGAGGCGAGTGAAATAAAGCTAGTCAGCGTCGCTGTGTGCGTACAGAACCAGTCCCACATCCTGTTTGTGGCCCGTCGTCGCGCGCGCAACTTCGCCGCTCTGTGCTTCTATCGAGCTTTTATTTCACGCCTCTGGCTACCGTTCAATGTTTCGTATTTAATATTCACTACTGTATCCTTTGCAGATCATAGCCATAGCTAACTTAATAGAGAAAGAAATGTTCCTTTATTGTCCAGTCATGGATATTCAGGGTACTTAGATGAATCAATGTAAAAGATCTAGAAAAGTGTGACAATGCACTCCAAAAGATTACCAGTTTTAGGTTACTAAAAGTTGTTACCAAATAAAAGTTGTCTGGGTCAAAAAACAAAGCAAAATCTCTTTATTAGAGTAATGTATGCGCATAACGGCGCGTCATGCAACAGTTTGAATAGCTGAAGGGTTTCAAGTTCCAAGGTGACGACAAAAGAAACTGAACAAATAAACAGTTGAAACGCAAACAAAAGGAATCCCTCAGGAATGTGTTCCCGCATAAAAAGGCAGGGGAATTCCCGAAACGTAGTGTTTACAGTGCACGCGCGTGCGCGAGTTATGAGCCTTAAATGCTTATTATGATGGCTTGTAAGCAATGCAGCCTCCGACGCAATGAAAGGGAAAATTGTAGTTTTTGTAAGCAAAGCGCCAGATAGCGCGATAACATGACGCATGCTTCCAAGAACAGAACACCTTCCTTCGTACGGACGGACGCATGGAATGTCGCTCCTATATACATGTATGTCTTGTCAACACACTATACCTACTTTCCTCATGTAAAATATCATTCACTATTGAAATAACGATATTTCACGAAATTTTCGTTGAACACTTCATCAAAGAGTTCGATTGGATGTTGATTAAAAACAGGATTTTTTTGGAATCCTATTTGCTTTCAGTATTTCGATAACGTCATTTGTACGTGCGAACCTACCTACGGAATTATTACGATTTTTCATATTTCTGCAATAAAAGGGTATTCAAGTTCAAAAGTTACTTAAAAGCTACTATTAACTTATTTAAAAAATGCTGGCACCTCCCTATACTATATACTACTATTTGACTACTTTCATTCCTAACTTTACTCGGTTAAAAAATAATGTGTTACTGAGATCTGCACTATAGAGATAGAGCTTAGACAAAACTCAGTGGAACCCTTCACTATCATAAATGCTGCCGAATTTGAAGTTTATACATTGCCAGATATCTCGATGAGTCAGTGAATCTGTGACTAAGTCAGTATAGTATATACCATTCTCGCTTTAAGTATATAGTACTAAACGTATAATATAAGGAAAAGCTCGACAAAATTATAGAAGTTGTAGGCAATAGGTTTGTGATACTCCTCTTGCTTAAGACTGGAAATAAAATGAACAGAGTAGAAAGTGTTTAAAAGTGAGAAAGGATAGTTCAAAAACAACGGTAAGTTTAGTGCTAGCCAGCCATAACAAAAATTAAATATTACCAACAAATCAGGAACATTATAAATCAGTATTTAATAAATCCAATACAGAAACGGATAATCAAATATTAGGTACTTAAACCAATATTTAAAAACATATTACACATAAATAAATTAGCCGTGGGCTAGCAATATTGCGAGCGATGGATCCATTTAACCCGATATTAAATCAGGTGTGACGCGGGGCGTGCTCGGGGCGATTGTGACGTCACGGGCACGTACTCGTATCTCGGTGGATCCCCGGAAGAAAGGGAATAAAATAAAAATGTCACGTCGCGATCAGCTGTCGGCGGCGATGACGGGAGGCGAACCGCGTCGGTCGGTCGGTCGGTCGGTCGGTGGTACGCATAACGACGCCCGCAATAAAACTTATTTTATGTTTTTCGCTCACAATGGCCGCGCGAAGGTCGAGCTATCTAAATGGGTCAATACACTCGGCGTAGTACGGGCGAGCACGTGCTCCCGCGTTTGTAAATAGCGAGATATTGGCCGATTGTTGCAGTGATTAATGGGGGCGGTAATGACTCGGCTGGGCCGCCGCCCGCGCCGCGCTAATGCGTCCATTCATCCAATCGACACTATTATTCGCTGGCGAAGATGGTTTTGTTCGCATTCCGGCACTCGAGGCGACATTAGGGACGGTCAATGTCAAGGCTGCAGTTAACTACTTGCCCCGGCGCGTTAATTACTCACGTACTCGCCTGCGCCCGCCGTGCACTCCGCCTCTACATGTTTTTACATAAACTGCTTTTCGTAAATACCTTTCGTTTAAAGAAAGCCAAAGTACCTACAGCACTGAACAGTTCTTGCTTTGTTCAATGAAATCATTAGGAAATTAAACTAATAAAAACTTCTAATCAAAGCAAGAATTCTTTCGTTACTGTTTTCTGAGATTTCCTTCGACAAGGAGAATTACAAAATGAACATGTAGGTTAGCATTTTATCATTTGACAGATTACATGTTTACTTGGTTCCAGCCCGGAGGCATGTTGGCAAGGAGTTGCGTATAAAATCTGTGCCGCTGTCATCGACAGCCGATAAGGGCGAGGTCACGATTATCAATGGCGGAATCTCCATACGCGCACGTGGCGGCCGGCCACGACATCTCGCGCCCATTCACTATGAAGAAGCCCCCTGCCTCTCCCCCTCCTCCCTCCGAACACCGCGTTCACCCCCCCGCGCCCTCAGTGCATCCATGCAACAAGTTAGGGCACAGGTTCTTGTAAGGAGTTCCGGAAGTTAAGCGCGACCCTAAATTGCGTGCTCTAAACTTTTCCGACCTACTACGCCGTAGCTCTTCTCGTAGTCTAGTCAATTTCAAACTTTGCTAATAATTTAAAAATTATCTCATGTTTTCTCAGGTCGAGGTCGATTAGTTCCAAATATCAAATGTTTTTACAAACACAATAATTATAATCAGCCTCTGGTAATCCGCTATTAGCAGTTTGTGAAGCGTAATGTTATTCAATATAAATTCCCTGTAAAACATGGTTCAAACGCATTTTCAGTGGTGATGCCCAATTAAATATGGATGTGATTGAAAAACGCGTGTCCGATAACGAGCGTGTATATAATTGGTGGGAGGCAGGCGGCCGAGGCCCAGAGTGACCCAGTTCGGCTGGAGTCCTGGGGCTGCGGCCGGGCGAGCGCCTCCCCCCCCCCTCCCTGACCCCTCACTCGCCTGCAGCCCCCGCATGCCCCCCCCTCACACGCTGCGATCCAGCCCGCCCCTACCTCCACTAAATAACCTGCCCGAAAGCGACACCTTCACAAAGGTCGTTCAACCGTCACCGAGCCACTCGTACTGTGATTTTTCACCCACGACATATGACTCGACCTTACCGGACAATAGCGAAACACACCCTAACATATCGCATTCGTCTTAGCAAATTTTTTTTCAACTATTTTTTCAAATACAATGTACTTAGATACGAACATGTAAACTTGGCTTCAGTAGTTAAGAAACTTTTCTACAACTCTTGCCTCAGAAAGATTAAACTTTTTGTTCTGGCAAATAAGAGAGCTTCGAGGGAATAAATTTAATTGTTGTAAGCCGCGTTTGCTGGCTGCCACCCTTCGGAAGACAGCCTAGAGGTGGGGTGGTACAGGGTGAACCTTCGCAGTTGTATTTCTCCGAACTTGTGCTAAATTTCACTTTCTCTGAAGACGCTGTGCGTAGACTTAGCCACCCACTCTGCCTCCTTACAAACTTCTAAAGATAGTTTCCACTTTTCGTAATAACCATTTCATCTAACTTTGCGCTTAAAACTTCTTTTAATCATTTACTGCCATTGTAGTTCCAGTAGAGTTCCACACGGGAAAAAATCCTAACTTCATTTTCAATAATGTTTTGTTTTTAAAAAACGATGCAACATGTCTCTCCTGCGAGAGGTATTCACCCTCTGCGAGGCGTCGTTATCTTAGCGAACCCTAACCGAGTAAAACATAAAAAACGTACGTCAAAAAAGTCCTTCCACTCGCAAAAACTCCACCGCCTGCTCACCCTCTTTCAAGTTATAAAATACTAAAGGCGTGTGGGCGGTTGCGGGGTTTGTGACCTTATCCCCCTCATCTTACAGTCGAGAGCAACGCAGAGAGGTTTAAAGGCGAGCACACGAGCGTGGAAGCTTTAGCGAAATGAAAGCCGACTCGCTCTTAATTCACCAGCACACGGACGGAGTGTACGAACGTCGATAGCGCCCCAACCCAGGGCCGGCTCCCGACCCCAACCGCCCCGCATAAAATATATGGGGGCGAACACGAGTTACTGGAGAATGAGTCGCCTCCCACGCGCGGCAGCCCTGGGGGGAGAAATAAGGGGGCTGCGGCGAAGGACGAATTAAGGAGATGAGAGAGCACTCGCTCTCGAGACGCGCCAGGCAGGGAATTAGGGGAGATCTGATGCTGCTAGTGTCACCGCAACCTTTCTAACTCACTACGAGCTTTGCTTTTTCTAATTATTTTTCAAACTGAACCAGTTTTACCACGTTAAGAATTAAGATAGTATTTTTAATCTCAAAAATATGAAGATAAAGATGAATTCAAAACTTTTATCAAAAAAGAATATGAAATAGATTGTGTAAATAGAGGATCTTCAACTATTTCTACGCAAGTCAAAAAAATAGTGATGCTACTTTTTCGTTTTTACCACGTGAGACAATTTTGCTTATAAATTGCAAACCATAACCCTCTAAAGTTACAGTCCTTTTTGGCGAAATGAAACGGGCTTCTTTGTCTTAATAACCGCTGCCAGGAGATTGTAGACTTTAGCTGGAGGTCATAAGGTAACATTTGAGAGTTTCGTCGGAAGTTCTTGGCGAGAGGGTGGGTATAAATTTTCCATGGGGGTAGACGGGGCGACGTCGCGGAGGGCGCCGCTGAGTCACGGCGTCGGAGGGGCACTGGCGGGGCGGTCGGGCGAGGGGGCGGTATATATTGTAAGTATATCTACCACTCACATGTCACAAAGTTTTCTCCGCATCGGGAAACTTTGTTAACGTCAACGGAGCACGTGGCCTCGCAAGCATTACATATACATAATTGGTCGGCGTATTCCGACCGGCGCGCAACATGTGGCCGGCGAACGTTCTCTACAATAACTTTCTTTTCACGGTTTTTCAGTTGAAGATAAGCGGTATCGTTTCAGCTTTATCTCTGGATTCCTTCATTGATTGTGCGATGCGCATGCGACACTAAAGGATCGTACCGTTAGCGTCTCGAATTAATTTCGTTTTAATTGTTTTTAATATTTTAAATAGCAAATAAATTAGATTATATGACAATATGTTGTGTAATAATGTGTTGGAAATCCTATAATATGAATAGTTAGCAATCGGGCGTTACACAGTACCTCACCTTGAAGGTTGATAACGCTTGTGATAAGCGCCGATAACACGTTGCGTGCCATGTCTTGCAATCAACTGTACATAATCACTACTATATTTACTCATTTTCTTATATTTTCTAAAATGATATCCCTTTTATATTATAGAGAACTCAATTAAAGTTTAAAAAGCCTGATGTTCAATTAATAATACGCACATTATCATGTACATAATTAATTTCATATTTATTATCAATAACATGTAGGATGTAGTAAGTTCTGTTCTCCTAATTTGAAACAATTTCGAAAAAATATATAATTTTGGGATATTTAACTATTTATATTGTATAAAGTTATCAAATTACCATACATATTTTATGTCCATATTTAAAAATAAACAAATGTACTTATAATACTTTAACTGTTAATACTTATATTATGAATCAGTTTTGTTTACTTTACAGATACAGACAGAATAACGTTTTTATATAGTTAATGCGTCAGCCTTAGCTAAAGAAAGTCTTATGTCCTACGATTGTGTAGGAAACATTTAATTTTCCACGTTATCATACTAGCAACAAAGGCTATGTGAAACTTTTCCCTTACCCTGAAGAAAACTCACAAGCTATAAAGCGCGGGAACGAGTTGGCGCACAAAGTTTATCACGAAAGCTTTTCCATTGTCATTATGAGACAGCGTTTTTTCATGAGAACAGGTACCTGACAAATACTAATTCAATACTTACCTATAACAGTCGATCTACCGTGAGTTTAAACAGTAGTGGTCGGCGTGTTATATATCAAGTATATAAGTCGAACTTGTATAGATATAACAGCGTGTAGGTAAAAATAAAATATTTTGTAGTTGTTCACTACGCACACTAGTTTCTATAATAATCTCATGGCCCAATGTTTTATAATTAATAATTTCATAATAAATGAGCTAAGGCAAAGTTAAAAGACTGTCAATATCGCAAGCGTAGGTACAAGTAGAATACAGGAGTGGGACGTGAATAGGTACGAGAAGACAAAAGTCAGGCGACCCTTCATGAGGCCCAGGAGGGAGCGCACAAAGGGCCAACCCCGAATCGTAATGGGTACTGTTAGCCCATTGCCAACTTGCAGATTAGGACCCTTTCTAACTTTCGTACGCGCTTTATACTCCGCGCTCGGAAACTTTTTGTTATCCGAATGAATTGTCAGTACAACGCCGGGCCGGGAAGAACTTTGGCCATCGTTGTCTAAGGTTTGTTTGTTCAGACGGAGCGGTCGATTAATCAAGCGTAGGTTCGTAGGTGAGGTCAATATTAGTGGTCGGCTGAAGGGTTGGTTGGTTGGATGGTGTCGGTAATGAGCAGTTCGTGGCGGGTGATGCCGGCGCGTGGTGTCAGAGCGCTGCTGCTGTTTTGCATAAGTAATGAGCCCGAGTTATACCCCCCCTCTCCGCTGCTCACCCCTCCCCTGCAACCCCCGGAACCCGCGCGCCCCTCGCCCCGCGCTAGGCCTATCGATTGCGGCGGCGCGAGGGCGGGCCGCATCGCCGTAATTGTCACAGAGACCGAGCTGAATTTAATTCTACCCCTCTAATATCGACTTTACAACCCCTAGATAAAACTCAATCTGCCTTGGCGAATATCAAATTTTGAATGCCAAATGTGTTGATAGTCCGCTCTAAGTTTGGAGGCGGCCCGTAATAGAGCCTTCGAAGAGTCTATGACAGATCTTAATTAGACAGGCGCGAGATGGCAACAAATGGATTTTACTTGTTCGATGTTTCAATATAATTGGCTGTTTGAGTCATTATAGTTACAGAATAAAAAGGATTTGGTGGTTGTATGCGAACCGGAGTCATCAGCTGTGGTTTGTTGAGCGAGCATGTCTTACTCTGAGCTGTGTTTGCACGCCGTGTTAGCGGTGAACAGTACACTGCGACGTGCGACGTACCTACTGCGAGTTCGCTTCGTGACCTTATTCAGACATAAGTTGAAACCAGTCAACCTTCACAGACAACGTTAGATTTGAGACATAATCAATCAATAGTGCCCGTAGCCGGTACTACGGTTACTACGCAAGGGAGAGTCGTGTACGTTCGTTTGACAGGCAGCTCGCATGCCCAGCATTGCTTAGAAAACAACGATTCCGTATACTTTTGTGCGACAGAGCGTGCGACGTCGTATTAATAGAAGTCTTAGTTGCGCTTCGTTTTTTAGCGCGCGAGTAACGACGAAAGTATGGAGAAAGTGGCACGTTGACGTCACCCACACACGCGCAGAAAACGCGTGCCGCACACGCAGCCGCGGCCGAGCAGGAGCCGGGCTGTGGCGCGCCCGAGTCGGCGACGTGACCGCGGCCGCTCTCTGTGCTCAATACTTGACTCTTACTACACGCCCGTCCCAGCGCCGCTGGTTGCAACACCACTCCACTATGAGAAATATTTCGCCGACCGATACGTTGCGCACACTCTCGACACGTTCTCTTACCCAACACAAATTAATATAGAAAAATATTCATTGTAAGCTCGGCTCCACCCGTCACTTTACGCATTAAAGAAGCTAACTCATTGAAACGAACCGTCCTTCCCTAAACTCCCTATATAATTGGTCCTTATACGGGCGAGTTCCTTCATACGGGCTACTTACTGTCGCCCGTTGTCAAACTGACTTGTTTATATCTTAGTGCCGATTTGAAGGATTACTCTGTAAAGCTTAGCACCTGTCTGCGCTCTGAGATGAAAACAACAAAGGACATGACGTCTTACTAGTACTATTCTTTATTGCAGTCCATTGCATTACTGTCATTGTTGATTGGTTACGAGCGAAAATCGCTATTGTTAGCGGTACATGACATAACTCGGCTCGTGCCCACGCGATTATAACAAATGAAAGCATAATAGCGTGAAAAATAAAATATAAAAACGATGGACATCACCTAGAGATGTGCAAATAAATCGCGAGCACGAAGGTGTTTGTACGATCGGAGCGTGACAATTGAGATGTAGTAGTTGTGGAATTAGTTTATAGTCGGGCTGAGGCTAGGGCCGGTGGCGGCGGCGTGGTGAGGCAGTGGTTAGGTGTAGGCTGGCGGGACGACCGCAGCGCGCCGCCTGTGGCGAACGATTAATTACATAAAGTGCGGGATGAAAGGAAAACTGCCGACGACGATCAGCTGATCCTTGATTGATGCAGTCGACCGTTCGCACCCCGGCCGTACGCATCCCATTCATAAACCTGTTTAGTTCCGTTATTATTACTTAACAAAAAACGTATCGTATCGACTAACTTTATGGCTGATTGTATCACGTGTCAATTAAAGCGGCCGGGGAGCCCTGCCTGTGGCTGCAAGCCTCACATTATTCCACCTGACAGCCGGCATACCCAAACAACTACTTTAAGGCATCCAGTTTGTTTTAATACATGAATCATATGTAGCGAGCTTAGCTTATCAGGTTATATTTGATTTCGTAAAAACCTACATATTTCTCTACATAACACATAGCAATAGCATGTATATACAGTTTAAATACAAGAAATAAAGCCAAATATGAATTCAAAGCGGCACGGTGATCTTGTTCTCTATTTAAAAGTGCAATAAGTAAGTTATCTGGAAAATGCTTTATCATTTTTTCATTGCCAAAAAAGCTACGAGCGGTGACGTCACAAATGTGGGCGGTGGGTGGCTTTGCCGGGAGATTAGAACCCCACGGGGGGAATGTCGAGAGGAGGACCCCCCTAAATACAACCACGGTCCCTCGACGTTAACTCGAACCAAATTTCTGAATACTTTGAACAAGTCATTTGTGATTTTTTATATATTTTATTTATCCTTCTAAATTCAATTTATACTTATTCGTTTCAATTTTAAGGATTTTACATAAGTATTGAATCAAAACTGTATAAGAACAGTATTAATAAAAAATAAAAAAAGACCGCTAGTAGTACCGTACAAAAAGTATGTCCAATTTTCTCATTACTTTGAGTTTCAGTCGACAAAAAGATAAACTCGTAGTAGGAGAGTTCAAAGAGACGAGAATGGAATGAGTCTGGGGCAACTCCCCCTCCCAGGGAGGGAAAAATGTCGAAACCCTCTCGCACACTACATTACTGTAATTATCCAATTATGGGAAAACTCTACGACATCGTGTTTGATAATAAAAGGAGGAGGTATTTACGATTATAAAGATTCTTGATTCAAACTAAAACTAGAATAATGTGATAAGCTTTGCAGCAAATGAATGATGGAAATATTATTTCTTTATTAAAAATCACTTTTAATAGTAATAACAGTATCAACAGGTACTTAGTAGTTAGTACTAGTTGAAAAATGTAGTGAAAATTTCGGAAAGTTCCCAACGGCTTTTTGCGGCTGATTACAGAGCTTCGAAATAAGAATGAATTTTTAATGAACCACCCAAAACCGGGAGAGCGCTGGCTGCTCCTTCCGACTGCCGACTGGTACGCACTTACAAGATTAGTCCCGAGAGCCTCCCTCCAAACTTACAAACAACCTAACGTTCCAAAGTAAAAACACAATTTCCATCGCTAAAACCAAATTACAACTTTTACGATTTGTCCTCACTAAACCTTTCATCGACGTTGATTTATATAGAGGAATCTCCGTAACCAGACAAGCAATAAAACAATAATAAAAAGACAAGGCGACGACCTCGCGAAACAATAATGCCAGTTTTATAGTGTAAACAAAAGAATGTAAATGTGTTACGTAGGCGCTACGTCAGAAAGGGTGGCGTCACGGGCACGGCGCGGCGACGTCACGAGCGGAAGTCCGCAGATATATTTACTGTACCCGGGACGGGTTCAATGTCGACTATCTATTGCCCATCAATCACCGCCGCCCGCCGCCGCCGCCGCGGGAAACCCTCCCGTCTCCTTGCAGCCGCACTGTATCGTCACTCGACGCATCTCCGCTCGCCCACTAACCGACACTAGATAACATCTGTCTAAATATAGCTCGATAATTAGAATGTATAATTAATAATCCGTTTGTAGGTCAGTCACGCGATAAACGTCTGCTATTTCACGGAACATAAAATGTGGTGTGTAATCCACCTGTCTCGGAGTCGTTGATATGCATCACGGGTGCGAGATGTATTGTCATTTTCATTGATGGTTAAAGTGGTCGAGGTGTGCGGTAGCAAGGTACATAAGTGCAGGGAGCAAGGCCATGAATGTTTACAAAGTTCCGTCAGTTGTCATGTAGCCGGCCGGGGCGCTCCTCCACGCGGCACACGTGGCCAAACAAATAATAGCGAACCCTCACCGCTGACATTGTCCCACTTCAACTAACTGCCCGCCAGTCTAGACTTCAAATACCTATATAACATCCACTATCTATTATTAGATGTCACAACTTGCAACTTCTAACAGACGGTTTAGCGTAATCGCCTCAATCTAATGGATCCGTAAACAAAGCAAGAAATCAAGCGTCTCCTGTCACAGTTATGATTTAAAACTCGTAACGTATTACAGGAACGCGGGAGAGATATATCACGTCGGGGAAGATTGTATTCTTAAATTTGAACATGCACCCTTGTAAAGGAGCAAGCGATGCCCTACGCGGTGCTTGCGAGGGGTGGCTGCATAGGGTGGGAGCCCCCTCGCAGCCCTGGTGCACAGTAGGCGCGTAGTAACTGCAATAACGGAGCAGTGAAAGTGTCGCGGGGCGCTTCAACCGTCAATGGGTGAAGACGTAGGTACACCCTTCACCCCGCCGTCTTCAAACTTGTACTTAATAGTACGATCTTCCTTGAGCTGCCCGCACTTTACACATGTTTGCTCCCAAACAACAGCTGTCTTTGCACAAACTTCTACGCTACGTCACTACTTCAAGTGCGTTGCAGTTTGACAAGTTCTAACTTTGTACGATTAACTTATAAACAAAACTCTAACATGTCGACGATTGTAAACAAAATGTAATTAGATACCAGCCGGAAAAGGTTTTTTTTTTAAAGAAGAACCAACTTTTCCTACTTAGTTTTATTCGTATTAACTCAACAATTGACCTGCGGGAAAGTAGCTACAGGCAGACTTATTATTACATTTAAAATATGAAGATGGAATGTGGATACATTAGATTGGATTACACAGCGGAGAGACATAAGGGCATCCCTCCATATCGGTAAGTAGTGTGGATCTGGTCTGAGCGCTGACAAGTGACATGACAAGCGAACAAACAACCGGAACGAGTGCGGCGTCACTATCTCAGAACATGAATGAAACGTAAATTGAAATGTATCGCGTGCCATAATGCGCGCATTAATCTCGCACAAATGCCGATCGTTGCGCAATCGGACAACAAACGCGTCAAGTTCATTGATCCACTTAATGTCCGCACTAAATGTGTCGTTGTTTATGAATGTCAAAACATTTGTTACGTAATTATACGCGTTCGCAAAGTGTCTGCGCGTGCGCCTACGTTCCGTCGCCGAATGCCCACTTCCGACCTATACCTCACAATGTTTATTTATGAGCTTATGATTATAAAATGACGTTTACAACATTCTGATATCGTTGACCGCCGTTTAATAATAGCGTTCATTCATAAAGTGATTAATGGTTATTATTACATACGAAACAGATTTGTAGTAGACGTAGTAGGTACATCTATTATCATAATTATACGCCAGATTTTACGGTTCTTGTGGCTTATAGTAAAACATTTATTATGTGTTTAGATTACGAGATTCATTCATAACTTTTCTTTGATCTTCTAATCTTTTAAATATCTATTATGTTTCGGTAAGAATTTATTTCAAACAAAAATAATAAACAAGCGCTCACTGAATTACAATGCCTTATAAACCTTATTTGCTTATGTTATGGAGATGGTTGTGTTTATGAACGAACTTCATCCACGGATACATCAGATTAACAAACTGTCACTTTCATCAATATATCTATAAAGACTTAAGTACAAAAATAGATTCTAACATCACAGAAAAAGTAAATATAAATACAAACATAACAGTAATATACAGAATAATGACTCACGAAAAAAATAATAAGCCAGTTAAAAATATAAACCAAACAATAACAAGACTGACGCGTCACGAATGAAATATGGAAATACTTGAGCATGAATTTAATGAAATGTAAACTTTCGTTCGCGATATGAACTTGACCGCCAAAACAGAAGATGCCAATAAAACATCACTCTTACACAATGACATGAATTTACATAAATTATTGGCGTCGTCTGGTCTCGGATCGCGGCTCGGGCTTGTTTACCCAAATGCAATGTTTACACAGGCCTCGGTACCGAGTTCAACGACTCATATATTGTTTTATTACCGACGTAATTGGGTCGAGAAACATTCAGGCCATGGGAAACATATTTTGAGGGCGCAAAAGGGAGAATCCGCGATTATCAAAGGATTTTTCTACACGGAGCGATTTCTTTACGTAGTATTTTGTATGAGGGTGTCAGTGGAAATTATATTTTATTAATCTTCTCAGTGTGATTAAAATTACAAAAATCGAAAACATGGTTCTACATAAACATTTATATCAAACCTAATTCAAGAAAAAAAAATAGAAACACAACCCGTCGGAATCAAAGATTCAAATTGTTTTATTATATTGGAAACTAAATAATTATCAAATGCAAAGAAATTAAACAACCATCAAGCTTAAAGGACGTGACGTCACGGCGTGATAAAAGAATTGCACCAAAAAACCACAAACAATCAAACGGAGGCATCCCAAACAAAACGGCAATAAAAATATAATTCGTTCTTTCATTTCTCTACACCTGACGTGAAGTGAGCGCTTTATTTTTTTTCTAAAACAGGTGTTCCGCCCATTCATACGGATTGAAATGTCGATGCCCTATATTAATATTGTTCAAGTTCATTGAGTCACACAATGGGCATATAATTGGTCGTTATGGTGTATGTCAAAACACGACATAGTTCATAGTAGTTTACATAATTAGTCTCGTTTGCATAAGCGATTATTATGCGTGTCTTTACTGATGAGGACTCCCCTATGGCTAATTCATTCGTTTATTAATGTGTTTACTATTCACTTTTACTCCACGTGGTTTATTGTTTACAACGACGTCTATACAGACATATCGAGTGAATATCTTGTTTTTCAACGGTTGCATATATGAATTGATACTGTTACTTTACTCATCACAATTAAAAATTAACTACGGAGCGAAAACACGTAAAACTATTCTGACAAAAACATGTTTTTGCTGCAGTCACTATGTCTGCTAGTTTATTCTACAAAATACATGTTCTATCTTTAAGTCAAAGCTATGCAAGTAAATAATGACAGATTCCTACGAGGAAAATAATACAACTAACTTCTCGCAAACTCTCAGTAGGTACCTAAAGACTATGGTATGGAATTCTAGCTATGGTACTTATTGTGATTCCAGCTAGCTTCAAGAATATTATAACTTCTAGAACACAATTTATCTTATAGTGCAATAGACTTGTGGAAAATACGAACAAATTACTTGTAAATATTATTACAATTAAACTTACTAACCACAAGTGCGGACCAAACTGCCCCTATTTAAAATATTTAGCGTGTTTTTCTATTACATAAATTCCAGATTCTTATAAATCAATATATACCTATTCGTAAAAAATATGAATGAAATATAAAATGGGTACATTATTAGTAATTGTTTGAGCGATTGGAAATTCCTAACTAAGATATTAAAGAAGGTTAAATGTGGGTCGGACTCTCGTTAAAATACTGAAAAATCTGATTGACGATTGACAATTTTATTATTGGTGTAAATTAATTATACTTTAAAGTATCATTTTAATTATAAAGTAGAAAGAATAACAAATATATAATTATAAGTAATCCTTTTAAAATTAGAGACTGAGTATATTAGGTACTAGATTTAAAGGTTATCATTCCGACGGGAGCGAAAAAAAATATGATTCAAACTGGTCCATGGAAATCACAAAAAAAAATTGTCACACGGTCATTGCCCGGAAAAAAATCTGGTAAGAATACATTTCAAATAACGTTGGGAAATAGCGACCATACCTACGTTTGTATTCGTAACTTCGACCTATTTGAACATTTCAGTTATATACATAAATTGAGTTTTATTACTACACAAGCGTTGAATAGAGTTTTAATCTTTTCTTTAGGGATACATTTTGATATCTAGCTAGGTATATTGTATAATATAAACACAGCGTTTTGCTCAAAGTTTTAGTTTTCGCATAGTTCCGATAGAGGGCAGCAGTATGCAATGCAACAAGTCGATTTTCTTTGTGTTCTCTGACTCTTCTATCAAGAGATTTTTTTCCAAAGCTCTAAATATCAAAATTCGATCCTATTTTTAATATACTCTTATCAATACTTAGAGGAATGAATTTTGGCGTTCTGATGTTTGGTTTTTGCCAGATTTCATTTCATTTCTTTACAAATTATAATTTTATTTTTTTCACAATAAAGTATTCATCATGGGATACATTTCTTTTAAGACCTTTCAAACCTTTCTTTACAACGAAGTCTGAAAGGATAATTTAACCTCTAACATACGTTAAAAATGATTATAAAAGTGATCTCGAAACAAAGCCAAACAATATGAACAAATATTTTTGGACGGTCGCCTTCAAACAATGATTTCTGAGCGTAAAGTTGCAGTAAATGAAGCTAATGTACAAAGCAAGCGACTATAAGTACATATGTATACGGACGGAGGACGTGCTAAAGTCACGCGCAAAGGTCGCGCGTTGAACTCTTTTTTGCTTTTGTAGTCCCGCTACGCCCTACGCCGCAGAACACGTAAAACACCAAAAACGTAGTCAGCCGTAGCTAGACTACGAATCCCTATGAAACTGAACAAAATAATACTTTTTTGTGGCATTTTGTTCAATGAAAAAAAGTTACGCTGAGAAAATGTTGAGATTTGGAAATGCTAGTGTGTCGCTACTCAAAAGGCAAAGTAGAAAGACGAGTCCCTGCTTAGAGTGGAGTCACAATTGGTGATCCGAGAGGAGTAAATCTCAATAAGTGGAGTAGAGGCGCGGGGGCGGGAGTGGGCGGGGCGCCCTAGCCGTCGCCATGGCAACGCGCCCCTCACAGGGAAACCCAGCGACCTCGACTCTCTTACTAAAATTTCGCTTTAATTACTCTGGTAGCGCATTCGCTGGTTACCCAGGAATACAAGCGAGATACATTCCGCAGGAACGTATCGAGTGTTGTGAGGTATTGGTTATAGAAAGTAAAGAGCGTTCGAGTCGGCAACTGGCGTAATGAATGTGTAGTCGGGGCAAGCGGCGCCGGCAGCCTCGGCGCGCCAACAAAAAACTCGCTCTAGCACAAAAACACCCGTCGCCGGAGCGAGACGGCGCTACGGGTGCGACAGAGACCGCCGCAGCCCGTATTTTAGTGACGAGACTCGGTCGCCTCGAGCTCGCCGCGCGTTTAGACTTCATCGAGAATTCCAACTCTGTTTCATTTAAAACTCCGTGGATTGCGCCCTTATGTCACATGCTATTTGACAGATCTCCGGAAACGCGACGACTTGTCACGAACGAAAAAAAGGCGCGCAACTATGTTACGATTCTTTTAAACTGAACATATCAAAGATATAGCTCTTTAATAACAAGAATTTACTATTGAACTATTACTAGGATGAAACTTTAAATTTATCTGTTTCGAATACTGCTTACAAGCACTACTTTTTAGTAAATATATTTTTTTATTGTAGGCACCTGAACATTTATGCCATTGCAACAAAAACATTTTGATTTAATGCTATGAAGCAAAACATAAATGTTTGATTTTATTTTATTCCCATGTTTTACTTGGCTGGGCAAATTATATGAATTGTTGTTTTAAGAAAAATAATCCAGAATTAATAAAATACTAGGGATTTATAAACTATACCTAAATCTGTTACCTATGGTTTTGAAATATTTTATACAAACTTCAAATACATTTCTTTGAAAAAAAGTAATCCAGTTCCATAGTGATCATTTTAGTATTGTTGAGGGTAGAACCCTTCATTTTAAATAACTAAAAATCTATGATGATAAAATATTTCGTACAAACATATAAGTTGAAGACATTTTAAGTTATCAGAGTTTATAGGAAACTTTAAACGTTTAAAACTAATTTCCGTTATGAGAAACTTAAAGAATGGAGAGAAACATTTCACTTAATAGATTTAAATTCATAACATAAAAGAGAGACAAATCGAAATAAAACACTATCACAGTAGAAAACGTAGGTACTAAGTTAATATACACCGCAAAGTTGTATAAAACTTACCTGGAAATCACTCCACATTTTCATTGGGATACACCATAGTTCCAAAAAGAAAACATAACACGATCACGATAACAACTGTCAAAAAGTGTCACAGCACGGCGTCACTCAGTAGCGGACAGGGTGGATGCCGAATGGTGACTGAAGGCGCCGCGCCGACCCACCGGGCGGATACGACGTTTCGCGCCGCGCTTAGCTTCGGCCGCGCTCGGCACCGCTCGGTTGCGCTCGGCACCCACCTGCGACTGCTACCAACATAACCAACTCCACCTACAGCGCTCCTGCCTACTGCC
This sequence comes from Choreutis nemorana, assembly GCA_949316135.1. Taxonomy (NCBI): domain Eukaryota; kingdom Metazoa; phylum Arthropoda; class Insecta; order Lepidoptera; family Choreutidae; genus Choreutis; species Choreutis nemorana. The sequence goes on from OX438611.1 coordinate 4,340,820, forward strand.
TTGCCTTGCTTACCCTGCCTGCACAATGCTCGACCACAAACCTGACTCTCCAGCCCGCTGGAAACACCACCGGCCGCGCCGTCTTCATCACGCCACCGAATAAACTTACAATACCTACCGAACACTCTGCTGCCTCTAAACTTATAATCAGTGCTTCACGCCAGTCTCGGAGAAGGACAACGTATCGGCCTTACTGAATATTTATATTTTGCATTATGTTACTGCGACATTGACTGAACTTTTAAGTAGTTTTCGCTTGTAAATTACAAATTTGACGAGTATATTATAAACCTTTGTTAGGTACACTTGGAATTGATTTTGAGGTACGCAACTTTGAAAAGCAAGGCCAACAAGGGCACACTTAAAGCTTTAGTTTCACACGGCTGATAACAGAAAGTGACAAATAAAAAAGCTTACTGAACAAAGTTTTGAGAGCGGCGCGCTACGAGCGTAGCAGGAAGTTCGTAGCAGTAAAACTTCGTAGCGCTCTCGTAGCGTGAAAGTTTTGATTTCAACGATTTGCAGCGCAGAGGGCCGCGAGACCGAACTAGCTCCGCGACCCCGAGCCTCACCACCCATTCTCACTAGCGACACCGACTGTTTTGTCCACTTCAGAATACATTGCTTGGCTAGTGCAGCCGTTTTGTATAGGAGGTAAGCTGACCCAGCAACTTACAAACAATATGAGTGGACTTTCGTGTTATTAGAGTTCGTGGAATTTATCTGTTCGTTTATCTCTCACGAGAGTGCGCCACTTGGCTGTCGGGCAACTACGCCTTTACCGTGTTACAATTTACAAATCACCGCGTAACAAAGGCGCATTTAAGACATTGCATTCCACTTCGTGTGCGGTTCATAGCGAGCGATGTCCAAGTTATTGTACAGCGACAGTGGAGTGTGCGCAGATCAATATTTCACAACGGTGATACCGACCTCTCGGAAAACTCATCGGGCGGCAATTTTAAACTGTTGTTTACCCTATTATCACGACGTAGCACGGTGAAACAAAACTGAAACCGCGCTAATGCATAATTTAACCTGAAAATGTCCACCACTGCACTTTTTAGAACCAGTAATTAAAAATAATAAATGCTCACCGTGATATTACTTGTATCAGAATAAACCTCGCACATTGCAACGAATTAATATGAACTTTATAATATTGTACACAATAAAGAACTTGACAATTTGCTTTGATTTGCAAACACACAGTGTCACATGACATAAATTTCATAGTAAATGAAAAGAAGTTTTCAAACCCTGGATTATATTAAATATAAAGTTGCAATTTTTAATTTAATACCCGTACATAGCTAACGCTCACAGGTATTTGTATAGAAAAGTTGCGTTAAAATAAAAAAGAAAATATGTGTTGTCAAACAAGAAAAAGTTAGACTTAGTGCTGGCAAGAGAGAGACGTTCCAAGTTCAAAAACAACCGCCGCATTGCGTCTTTCACATTTTTTAGCTTATAATGATTTCCTCCAGGCATTAGAGTAGTCGGTATATGGGTTCAAAAGTATTATTACCTTTGTCAATGGAGAAACATTGTGGCAGTATAATTTTAATAGTATTTTATACCTAAGACAGAACATGTTTGAGTAACGAATGGACAGCGCATCATCGTGAGTAGCAAAAATGTGTTTAAAAGCGCAAGGTGTTTTAACAAACAGCGAATACGCTGGTCAGTTGTTGCATAAGAACGAGTGCGGCGCAATGACTCACATTTGCTATTCTCATATCGTGACTTACCACTAACAACTTATGAATTAAAATGGAACATCACGTGAAACTGTACTTACAATACCGCATTTCGTGTAGTTTGCATTTTGCTGGAACGCAAACCGAATCAAAAGCTGACTCCTCACTCGGTGTCACTTTACTTGCCTCATGTTGAGAAAGCAGGCCATATTTATGCCTAATAAAATAACTATTTAAGAAGTTTATTGTATTCATTTCAAAATTAAGGATGTTTCAGATCACTTATTTATATTGTGGGCCGTTTATCACTTGCCGACACGAGAACTTTTGGCTTTGAATTTCAAATTAAACGATTAGTGTGTAGAAACCATAACAATGTGAAGTCATTACAGATTGGACTAATTTTGAAATTGGTCGCGTCGGCTTCGTAGCTTAACCATTGGCTATTATTCTTGGGGCCGTTCGTTCGATGACAGATTTTAAAGCTTTTTTGTTTTTTGGTGACACACATAACATGTTATATTAGTATTGAAAACTATGATATTTGTGAATTAACTTAAGCTCGAAAATTAATTTATCAAATAAACTATCCAAATATGTAGTAACAGTTTATTCTGTACCGACTTAGAATCAAACTTTGGATTTTGCAACTGGAAGTATACCAATGACCACGTAGCTAATGGTTTAATACATTTCTAATTAAAATATAAGTTTAAAATTGTGTGTGTGCTCATTCTTTGCAAAAGGTCTTGCGTGGACGATGAAATTAAAAAAAAAACTAAAATATCAATGAAATTAGTAAGACTTTTTATCTTTTTCTAAATAAACAAGGCCGGGCGGTTCTTCTAGCACGAAATAAAAAAAATACCACGAACTAGGGTTATTTTTTACTCTTTCCAAAATTTCCCAACATGTCTGGAAGGTAAAGAAAAGCTGAACTAAGTCAACTCGTAAGGATTGTTTCGTTTGACTTAGACACTAGCGCCACAATATTAATGAAATACATTTTTAACTAATTCTTGTACTTGGTTTACTTATACTTGTACTGTGTCTGGGCTTGCTTCAATCTAATTGTTCAACAAATAGCCTCATTAATTTAATATTTCGGTAAGTTTAATATGGATTAAAACCCTATTTTTTCATTTTTCATATAATATGTTGAATATTAAAATTCAGATTAGAAATATGTCACTTATTAAACTTATTTCGGAATCACACTAAAAATCATAAATATATGTATCAAGTTATCTTACAATATAACGAGGGAATGCATGTCTTTTTGTTTAAACTTTTTGTAACTTTTTCAAGGTATAACGAACCACTGAATCTCAACGAAATTTAGTAAATATAAGAAAATTACTGTAAGTATCCTTTCATTCCATAATTCGTAAATAAACTATCGTCTACGCCTTAAAAGCCGCGTCAATGCTGTTACTTTTATATAAATTTAAATTAATTAATTACTTACTTTCTATATACGTGGTAGCTCAGTTTGTTACGTGCCTAGGTTAACCAGACCCGACAGGTCGAGGGTTCGAGTCTCGGGTTGCCTTACGTTGTAACTGCCATGTTCCTCATTGTGCCCGGATGGTAGCGATAGATTCGGAACCTGTCGCACTGGGACTCAACATAAACATGTGAAATGTGGTGTGTAAGGGCGAGGGATTAATTACGGCGTGAGTTTATTGTTTATGTTACTTTCTATATAAATTGGCAGTCCATTTACTTATGTATATGTAAATGTTGGTGATAAAAAGATATTTTTACTAAAAGAAAATAAATCTTTAAACCTAAGCTACCCACCTCAATGTACTATATTGGGTTCACAGAAATTTTCAAGTCTACCACTCCACTCCAGCTAAAGCAATCATTTTAAAATAAACTTTATTTCCTTTTACGTAGAACAGATTGTTTATTAGCAAGGAAACCTTATTTCTCCAACGTTTGTTAGAAATAATGTAACGCTAACTGCGCTTGCGTGAAACAGAACTCTATCGGTTAATTTGGTGTTAATAAATTATTACTAAAATCCAATAATCATAGGAATTAATGTCTAATGCAAAAAAAGTTACAAAAACAGTACAAAAATCGTTAGTATTTTGAATTATATCAAGCCTTTTATGCATACGTATTCAAAGCTTCTATCGTCTTATTAAAATGTTACAAAACAGTAAATTACTTTAATGTATTGTCATTTTGTTTTGTAGATGTCAGTTGTTAGGTCGTAACGTAGCAAAAGGACTTTTATTTAAAATATTTTAATAGATAATTCAATTATGTATTATAGATTTTATTGAAAGTACAAAACCGTTAAAGTCAATTTATTTTGATCAATTTTATTTAAAAAATAGCAGTAGAGTTACTTTATTTGGTCTTATCAAACCTAAGGCAAAATAAGAACTTTTTATTTGAGTTTCCAACCTGGGGAGAATCAAACCTACGACCCACAGCCGCTGCTTGCTAGAGCAACTTTCTTCTTAAATGGAAGATTGATTATCGATTTTTTTTCAGAAATTAACCACTCGACTCTAACTGAATAACACATAAGATAAAGATAAGAGATAAGTATTTAAAACGGGAAAAGGACGTTTTTTATTATTTATAAATATGTATGTATGTATCTTCCACTGTACATATACTGGTCGAACATATAAGTCCAATAATATGGAGAGTAATAATAACTCTGACGCATCACCGCATGAAAACTAATTAGTTGCAAACAAAATTGATTTCTAACACGCAAGAAATACGGTTGAAATCCAATCGGGATCAACAGCTAGTGTTTTCACAGAATTACGAACGGAATAGGTACTAAATTTATAATATTTTCAGTTTTAGCCTTGCGCTTTTGTCATATTTTCAGTAATTTTCATTCGATAGTTCATCGAATATGTGAATTGTCAAGATAATTTTTATTTAAATAAAAAGCTGCATGTGTTCTTTAATAAAATTTTCTTTAACTACGAGTTTTATACTTAAATGTTTGAATAACAAATATGCTATTCCTTTAATAGTAATTTATTCCTACAAACCCACCAGTGCATGTGTATGGCACGGTAGATGTTATACATAGAATTCAATACAAAATAATATAACTAAATATATGTAGATCCCAGACAAGGCATCAACTCCTTTAAATAGAACATAGTGAACTCTTTAACAAAACCTTATTTTTATTACTATATAAAATTAACTATGTACGCAATTCAAATTAAAGGATATTTTATAATACCAAAGCACCTTTACAAATTTATACTATTCTAATGCAAAAAGTTCTAATTGAAAAAAAAAGAGATCTCGTTCGATGCCTATATATGTAATTATAATCTTTATTAGTTTTAATTGTAGATTTTAGCTAATCCTAATCAACTGTTTAAAAATATTTACATATACCTACCTCACATTTTTTTGTGAGAACAACAGTCAACATTGTAAAGGTGTACCTTCTCTTTAATGAGCTAAATATTGCTTATTGTCACAAAAATTTAAATGAGAATAAATAAAGTTTTTAAAAGAACTCAATGCATAAAGTTGATCACCAATGGGAAACGAACCTAAATCATCGCATTATATTGATAAATTGGTATATTGACATAATATTGACAGGTCATTGCTTAACCGATTTTAATTAAATATTGCATTTTTGAAAAGGACATTTTCTACTGTTTGTCTGTCTATTATTTTAAAATATTCAGGTTTCTGTAACATTTTTTTCAATTAAATGGTAAAGAATTAAAGAAAATAGAGGAGTAAATAATTAAGTATCGCATTGATTGTTTGTCCCGCTCGCTGGTGGAGACTCTACATGACTCTACGCTCCACCAGATATTTTCCTCCTGACTCTTTATCTTTGCCTTACTGCTCTTTGACATCCACTGACGTATACGACCTTCAGTCGCAATAATTTCGACCTTAAATCCGAGGAGTAAGGTCGCGAATCCATCGCAATACCTCGCTCATTAAGCGCCATTCGGGAATTTTGGATTTGGTAAATAGAACTTAAAGTAGAGAGCAGAAGTGAAAAAAGATAAAGTAGCATTTCAGTAACGTAGCTTTATTTCCTTTAACTCTTGTTTTTAATCATTATTTCTCGTCCTTATAATTTATAGGTCTTAATTAATTTATGTTTTTTTTTTCGATTTCGAGGTAAATAACTATGATTCCTATTTATTTATACGTGTAAGTCCAAATACGGATTTATGTATAATTCAGATACACATACAAATAAGTAGTTATGTAAGCAGGTAAGGGAACCTTATTAGTACCTAAATAAAAGTTAAGTTATGATTACTATGCTATGTTCTCAAAAATACGTATTGTTATATAAAACATAGAGTTCATTAAATGTGTATGTTCTATTTGGAAACATTGGACAATCGACAAGGCTACAAGAGTTTCGGCAGCGTATGCGAAATGCGGGCGGCGATGGCGTCGTCGTCGCCGATTGCTTGTCAAGCCGACCGCCGACGACCGACACCGGCCGCCGCCGCTCGCTGGTCGGTCGTGGAGCGCTGACGCAACGCGACCTCTTTGTCCGCGCGGCCCCGAGCGAGCGGACTATCGGAATGTCCGCGAGCCTCCGCCCCGACCGCCGCTCGACTAATTACGAATGTCAAATGTTATCGCACGCAACCGTCCGCCGTCGTCCGCACTCCGCTGCGCCGCTCTTCATAATAATAAAACCTGATATTTAAAACGGAACGTCCTTCTAACGCCGTGTAGTTGCGCCGACGCCAATCTACGATAATAATAAGCCGTGTTGCCTGTACCACGACGCTGCAGCGCTATATTCCCATTGTACATTAGACTCCGTTTTGCTAGAAAGCGCTGAAGCGCTTGTGACGATCGCTTCGTAGCGCTCACATAAGTACGGCCAGTTCTATGCGCGTCTGTATAGCTATTAAATGTATATAGAATATATAGTAGTAATCGCTCGACGCAGCGGTATTATGTCGGAAATATACCGGCCGCGCCGCGCCTCAAGCCGATTCACTTTTTCTTGATTTAGTTTGTATGAAAAGTTTAAATTCGATTTTCTAAAATACTACAGACATTTAGCGGATCGGTTGTTTTGCTAAAATATAATGCACATTGTTAGCTGTCCTTTAAGGGGTAATGAGTAAGTCTGAAGTGGTAAAGAGTTTTGAAAAAAAAATGTTCCTCATATATTTTAAAAAGTCTCACACCCTTAAAAAGGTCATGAAACATCTAAACAAACTTTTGACAAGAAACTTTATGCGACATAATTATTTCAAAAATTCAAATAAACGAGATAAGTAAATCAGTGAGAAAATATAAATTGTAAATTTCATGTACATCATTACGAAATTTATCAGCATATTAAAAACCTTCAAATAAATTTATTTTTTTCACATTCCCCTACTTTTTAGTTAATGATTAAACAAATACATACATAATATAGTCAAGTGCTTTTAATTTTAACAGTTTTAAAACAACGATCTGGTACGTTTTGTTGAAAAAACAGTACAACTACTTTCTTCACTCCATTTCAGTCCTTTCACAAAAAAAAAAATCAGTTAGTCCAATAACAAATTCTTTAAAACGCTATCTCAATAAGCATTTTATACTAAATTTAATTCCTATCGTGGAGTTTTATTGATAAAAATCTACTCACATCGGATGATTTCAACAAAAATGACAAGTTCATATACTTTCATAGTGTATTAAACATTCATTTCTTTATCTAAAGATAGAAAGTTTTCGTTTTTTGAATATAACATTTCAAAATTGAGTAAATCACTCAAAGAAGTTAAATATTTTCAAGAATTTTCCAGTTTTCTGTTAGAGCAAGGATTTTATCTCAGAGCCAGATGACGAAGAATAAATCAAATAAATATCGTGAAATGTAGTCGATTGTGCAAAATTAAATCTAATAAAGAAAATTCTAAATGTATGTCTATTGTTGATGTTTCTATAGGTTATTTGGTTTTATATGACACATTTATATGAACAGTTAAATTTAAAATGCACTTTCTTTTCTTAAAAAAAAATTAAACTACTGCTGTTGGGTTTATAAAATTAATAAGGTGATTTTACAAAATAAATAATAAATTTTAATGTAAGGGGCGATAACACACTAAAACTAAAAATGGTTTAAGGAAAACTCAGCGTTGGTAATCGGCCTGTAGCGCGGCCCGTCCCTCTGTCAGCTATAGCGTGGCCTTATAGATGGTTGTTTGCGCTCACAGAGTGCGGTGAACAGCGCTCACCGGCGCTTTATCTGTGTGAGTGTACACGTGTACGGCGCACTAACACAGGCGCACTAACTCACACAATGAAGCCCTCTGTACGGGTGCGTTCCGAAACCGCTCTCTATTCTATCTATGCGAAGGCGTCGTCGTACCACGTATAGCGGACTCGCTCGAGGCGAGGAATTTAGAGGCGGGGGTCGTATCGTTAATTGTTATGAAGTTGATTTCGGTCCTGAAATTCCGAAATAGGTATTTTGAAATATCGCCTCTTTTCGTCAACAACATGGGGCAGTATCTCAGACATTTTGTCGTAGGAGACTTATCTCGAAATTTTGTTTTAATTGTTATTTACCTTAATTATTATAGCAATATTCCTGGTATCACTGCAGAATTCCTATAGTTGCGACCGAATGTTGAGTAGGAGCGTCGTATCTGTTGACTATAGTAAACACATGTTTCACAAATGTTTTCGAAGCGCTCTCGTCTTATCACTGAGGAGTTTGATAACAACAAGTAAGCGATCGTGAGTCTTAATGCTAGGGTTTATTTCAGAATGGCGCAGATGTAGCAGTGGTTGTCGTGTCGATCGTGAAACAAGTCCATGGCTAGCACATTGACTGACTGTCCTAGGGTCATGGTAGTAGACCTAGTCATTCACGGCTTTCCTCTATCCCTGATGCTGAAAACTAAAAACCAAATTAAAAGTTTTGTAACACAAAAGATAAAAGTAATCATGACTTTATTAAACAATCGTGATTTTTGTTTCTACGCAATATTTCTAGCGAATTGATCTTTGGTTATTTATAACAAACAATAAAGCTAAATACATCGATATCTTATAATGATGAAATCTATGCTAGATCTAAATAGAAGCAGAAAGAAAAAAAAAAACAAAAACTACAAGATGTTTATTTCAATTTAAATTTGTAGAGCAGCGCCTCTAGCGGAAATTCTCGGAAAGATACTAAACAATGTTGAGAAACGTCCATATAGGTAGGTAGGTAGTCTGAAAAGCGATTTTTTTCTTGTTTTCAGTTTCTCGCAGCATTAATAGACGCAAGTAGCTGTCTAAGGAAGAAGTGCGCTTTGTGTTAAACTGATTTTATGTTAATACAGTGACGGAAGAGCTCAAAAAACTCATTCGGTTGTTATTGTTTGAAACATATTAGTATTACAATGAGGAGTGTTCAAGAGAAGGTTTTTGTTTAAAGCAGGTTTTAGATTTATATAGTTTTGAAAATTATTTCTTAATTACAACTATAGTCATTTTAGAGGTCCACAGCTCGAAATAAAATAACTTAAACCATTTGTAGGTTTGCTTTATGTTTTTCTTCATGATTACACCTTTGCATTTTTATTTTATGTCTTATGACTTAGAATCATTTGATAATATTTAAAACAGTAACCAGAGTAAGATTTATTTTATTCCATATTTTGAAATTCCTTGAACTCGTACGTTTTAGCTCTGGCTTTTTTCCTAAATTATTTTCTAATAGAGTTTTAAGTAATTTCCAAAATATTAGGAGTCTATAATCTTTTGTTTGGACTCTGGGTTTACTCCCTAAGCAGGTTATTACATAATATATTTTATATAATGCAGCTAGATATACATATTAAACATTGTTATTATCCAGCTTTGTGTCACCGACTTTTTTGCACGACTAAGGTCGCCTAAATGTTAAACTTGCTGATGTTGACTACCGACCGAGTTTATAAATATTACAGATTGGGCTTCTTTAAGTTGAGAGTAAATAGATATTTCCTAGGCTATATCTTCAGCCTCGTCATCAGCCACATTTTTGGTTAAATTGTCTATTTTACATAGGTAAACGCATACAACTTTAAAAGTATCGAGTGTCGGAATAATAAAAGTGTGATATAGTATTAAAAAATACAATATAACTTAAAAAAATTAACAAACCTATTTGCAATCCATGTGGGGTTTTTTTTTTAATTTATTTATTTATTGTAAAACACAATATGCTGCGGAACCCGATGAGCGCAACTTCGTTTTATTCTTTCCGTCGTTGGTTACTAGTATAAGTGTGATTGATATTTAATTAATTAAGATAACCAGTAGGTTTACTGGTGTTCTAAAAATGTTCCTTTTATTGGAAAGGATAAAGTATTAATAAGTTATTACGTTACTCTATCAAAGTATAGTCTCACTCCCATAATCAATAAAAAAAATCATTTTTTTATAGTTTTACAAAACCTTCATTTTAAAGGCTCGACTTTATGGAATCGGTTTTCGGGTTCTTTTAGTGCTTCTTTTTTTGCTAATATTCTGGTAGTTCTTGAGCCCAGGAAACTACAGCTTCCGATGGTTATTGTTTTGCAGGAATACCACGTCATAATATCTAGGTTTACGAAGAAACTGATTTTCGAAACTATTCATGCAAAACAAATCAACTATGTTGAGATTTCAGTAAACGATGTCACGGGCGAAACATAGTTTTTATCAGCTCCAGCTGTCATCTGTCAGCCAGTCAAAAAAATAGCTGAAGTCTTTCTCTCCTTTATATGGTGAATAATAAACATATGTATTAGTTGCATATATATATTTATGCATAAGGCTACCTAAACGTTACCATGAACTGGACTTAACAGTTTGGTAGTTCCTATCTTACGGCTGAGGGTACATTTTGCACTTGTAATGTGTGTACCCTCTCACACGTATAGCTATTTTTACATATCTAATAATGATAACATTATTTATTATTATGTGTTTGTACGATTAATAATATGAAATGTGCTTATTATTTGTGTGAAAATGCAGGCCAACAGTGGCAAAGGGTACAGACTACCAGAGCATAGCATTTAAATCTCCACCACGGCTAAGCAAGAAGATACTTTTTCACTTCTCTAACATTGTTTATGGTTGGTGGAAAAACATTACCTAGGAAATATTTCCAAAACATGATAGTTCTTCATAATAAGCCACACAGAAACATCTCGGAACTTAGTAAATGAACAAAATAGATAGTCCTGTTTGTTTTTAAATTAAAATTTGTTCTATGAGTTGGCCTTCTACAAAGAACCATTTTCCAAGCCACCTTTAAAACTTACAGTTTCATTTATTCGTAGGTTTACATACAAGTGTTCGCTTGTGAAAGCTTAATTAATATCTAAATACTCCAATTCAGTTAATGATCTTAAATACCTTAAGTTAAAACTATAAGTGAGTTAATATTTTGCTACATTGCTTCAAGAACCATACAAGAAGTAAGACTAAGAATCGAAGATCAACGCCTTAGGAACAAGTAAATAATAATAAACTAAATTGGGTCAATAATTTTTTCCTTCATATCATATTGTTTCTGGGAGGTCTGTCCTAGACAATTTTTTCTGTGGACAATGTGACAAGCAGTAGCAGTTCTGATGCTAAGCCAGCAGTACGCTTGCGCATTGCTAACCTCGCAACGCAAGTCCTCAACAGTTTAAGGGATTGTGGCGGCCTTACTCACGTGATATTAGTTTTTCTTAAATATCCTAACTATATTGTCTGAAACTAACTATATACAAACTAGATTATTATGTCTAAGAATAATATCACACATTATCTATGTAGGCACAAAAAAAGCTATCTATTCCTATTTTATTACTGTTGCTAGCTGTGGTTGCTAGGCAATAAGCTATAGGTCGAATTATTTGATACAAAGGCAAACGGGATGTTTGATTAGTACAGTTGAGTTTGGTTTAAAAAAAAACGTAAAATTATAGATGACGGGACTTTGGAAATATTTAAAATATTCAAGCTGAGGCGTCAGGTGACTAGCGCTCAAAATCGAAAGGCAATGTCTTGGCGGTGCGAGTGAGTAACTGCTGCCTGCGTCATGGACGGCTGGTTGGGAAATTTTCCCTCGCTCTCGATACCAGCCTCAGTTGGCTCGACTTGCTCCAGCTGAGGCACCTTGAGGCAAAGTGAAGCTAACTAGAGCCCACAATACTAGGCCGCCCTTCCTTCATACCGTTTGACTGCACGTTCGTTCTCCAGTTCTAGCTAAACTTTACAGAGTAATGAAGCGAATAACTAGGTATGTATATTTGTTTATGATATTAAATTAAAATACGCAATTAAAAATATTCTTTCCCGAATGCGGCGAAGTCAAAAGAAAAAAACGAAATAACACACATTTTATTTCATTATCGAGTTTGATTCGTTAGACAGCGTTAATTTCTTTAACATATCAGACGAGTCTAGAATTGCTGGAAAAAATGAATATTTCTATTTAAAATTAAACAGCGTGTCTTATTTATTGAATTGAAAACATAGAAAGTAAATATGAAAAAGGAGAAAGAAAAAAATGTGGACTAGGTAAGGTAGTGAAAAGATATTTTAAAATAAAAGTATATGACTTATAATACATACATACACAATAAATATGTACTATTACAAGGAAGTAATAACTTAAGAACAAACACTTAATGTTGATATAAAAGTGCAAATCTTTGCAATCATCAGAACTTATAATCCGTAGCAAATTAAACCATTTAAAAAGACATCAACGCACGACACGTGCTTGCTACGAACGTCGATACTGCTACGGAGTTAAAACAGTTTTCCAAACATAAAACACACCAACAAACAATAATGACCATCGAACATAATGTAAAGAACCAGCTAGGAAAATGAAAACTCGTTTCACTACTCTGTGGCGTGGAGCGGGCGGCCGGGCGCCGCTAGGTGGCAGCACATAGCCTGCTATTCACAGTGTATATTATTTACCGCGTAGGTATATATGTATGGATGTCGTTATATAAGCAGAAAGCTACGTCGTCGTTCGGTCGGAGCGCGGCCACGGGGCGGCGGTGGGCGGCGCGGGGGGGGTGCCGGGTCCGACCCACGCACACTACAGCAGCGTGCCACCCACACAGCGCCGTGCCGTCTCGTCCGTGTGTAACCAGCTAGCGGGCGAGTTAGCCGACCGACTCAAAGACGACGCGTATTCTTATTATTATGAAAGGAGAAACGCTTTTTGTAGGGCAAGAACTAAATTGTAGTCAGCTTACGGTTGCCGATAATAAAGATGGTAAACGCATTTCAGTTCGCTGAAGTTTCCTTCGTAACTCATAGATGTCGCAGGGACACAAGATTTACCTGAAAGTTACGTAGGTAACTGAACCTACCTAAATTAATTAACGTTATTAATTTTTCGCTTCTATCTAAATAAGTAAATATTTGATACAAAAATATTGGTATGAAAAGTATTGCGCGACATATATACAAGTCAAATGCATAAATATACAACTTTTGTTACTCTAGTAGGTACTTAGTTGCTACCTTTTTGTTGGATTGTTTTCTGTCTGACATCCTATCAATCTATCAAGGTACGGAGGAGGAGGTATACTTATGTTAAACTTTCCTGGACCGTGACAAAACCGAAAAAACGATTAAAATAAGAAAACAAATAGTACTGTAAAATAATCTTAAAGGTGTTGTACAGTTATAAGTTCTATTAAGTATATAAATTGATATATAATGTGTATATATTAACCTACCGAAGTACTTAATTATCCATAATACTCATTCCCTAAGTATCTACAGTTTTTAATTTAATGAACCTAACTAACTTACCACATAAATAAAATAAACGATAATGAATTACTAACGTCATTCTACCCTTCAATGATTGTGCGTTGTCTGAGTATACTTGTGTTATACGTGATCGAATGAAAAGAAAACCTAAATTTACATGAACCATTAAATTATTATTTCTTAATTATTTGACCATAAAGTCTATGTAGGTACCTATATATTGTTTACAACTGCTGATAGATAATATAGTATACTATACACACGTATTATTATTATCCAAGATTCAGAAATGTTGATAGGTAGTTTCATACTTACGAAGCCGGGAATCTACCTATCAGACTGGCTTATTACCGCAACCTTGTCTCTTTTGTAATTTAACTTACGAAAGTAGTACTTATTGCCTTGCGTTAAGAGCCTTGATATTATTAATTCAAACAAAGAAAATATAGTTTTTGTAGCAAACCGCGCCAACGGTCTGGAGGTGGCGCCACAATCGTCGGAGTCTCATCAAACATGTCGGCTACTCGGAGGGGAATTCTAAAAGCCAAGTTCCCGCCAAAACACGCTCGAGCTAGGCTACCGAGCAATAAAACCCGCCCCAAAATATTATAACAAACGACATTTAATCACAGAAAATAATCCTGTTCTAAGTTTTACAGATCTACTTTAAAAAAAGAAATTAGAAATTCACAGTAAAACATTTTATTTCGATTTAGTGTCTGTTGTGTGTAGGCATACTGAGTACATGACAAAAATCGCCGAACAACTAAACGACAAAAATCTATAGAATTTGTCACACAGCTAATATCAGACTTAACTAGAGATTAGTTCGGTAGACACAATCAGTAGCGCTGCAGTCGCTCAGCTAGACTGACGTAGCCGAGTTTTGTTGCGAAACATGTCGGACTCGGATAATAACTCCGAATACAGTTTTAAAGAAGACATCAACAATGATACGCTTATAAAAGAAGTTCAAAAACGTCCACCATTATACGATAGAACTGTTAAAGAATTCAATGATGCTCCTGCAAAAAAGAAGTTATGGCAAGATATCTGTGGCATAGTATTCAAGAAATGGTCAACATATACTAAAACTCAACAATATTCCGCTGGTAAGTAAACTTTAATCAATTAAAAATAGAAATTAAAATTCATTATAAGCTCGATACGTGGGTCCTTATTAAATGAACGATAGCTAGACAAGAACGACCGAACAAAATGTCGCGCTGTAGCCGCCATATTGTGGCATGACAGCAGCATGGAAACAAGTAGGTAGCGTAGTGATAGCAGCGAGCGGCAGATAGTAGAATGTTTCGATGTAGTCGTCGCGGTAGGTTTGCTCATGCGCGGTTACACCTTTTTACGATAGATGGTGTTAAATATAACAATAGTCCATTTCTGCAACGAAAATCAATTTGTATTTAATATTGAAACAATGGATTCAAAGAAAATATACTGAAAAACAAAACGGAAACTATAGTATATAAGTTATTTAACGTGTTTACCATTCTACTAAAATCATACAATGATCTTCACCTTGACTATTGGCATTGTATGACTGTTCTTGTAGAACTCTGTTTGGTTTTACGTTTCTTAATTGACGAATGAGCAACTGTACACGTATTTAAACTTACTAATTTATTAACTCGCATCAATGGACAGGTGAAAAATTCGATGCTGCATTTAAGTCAACTGTTATGAGGTCGAAATATATACATAAAAACAATGTTTAATAAAACTAATTGTTACAGAAATCGAACTATTAAAACGCTGGAAGAACTTACGGGGATGTTACGCCAGGGAAATAAAGACTCAACGAAACCCTGACAAGTACAAAAAGCGCCGAAGGTACATATACTACGACAAACTTAAGTTTCTGGACCCTTTCTTGGAAGCGAACATGAGATGTTCACAAGGTCAAAGCTATTATAACGATGATAGCAATCCCCAAAATGAAAACATTAAAATTGAGTACAGTATTGAGAACGATGACGATGATAGTGAGTCTTTTATAGAAGAGAGGTTCATTGAAGTGGACCCCAACATGCTGGACTCTCCTAAAGTCACCGAGTACGTCACTACTTCTAGCGACGGCCAGAAAAGGAAGAGAAAGAACTCTGAGGAATCTGATCCTGATACACATTTTGCACTGTCCTTAGTTCCAATGCTTGCATCTCTACCGATGTCCAGGAAGATTAGTGCTCAAATAGAAATACTGCAAACTCTTAAAAAAATGAATGAAAATTCGTAGATATCGACATTTTACAAAAACAAATCAGTTAAACTTTCTTATTTTCTTAGATTAGTTCTGCAATACTTATAGTTTATTTAATTTATTTAAGTCTATAGATCAAAAACTTTAACAAGATTTTGTAACGTAGGTACTTATATCTAGCAATACAAAGAATTTATGTAAGATAAACAGTAAAAATTATAAAAATTGAACTATGGTTTTAATTATCACCCAGCTTTTACTTTAAGTAGATTTCAGTGTCAGACTTCAAAAATCAACTAAACAATCTAACTAGTTCAGACTAACTAGGTCGTTTTATCAACAAAAAAAAAATCCAAAATCTAGGTGAGGTATTTTTTGAAAATACAGGTTCCTCCGACTGAATTTTATGTCCGTTCCCGATACCAGTGACATCTGTGGTAGATTAGGTAAACAATTTTAACTCTGTTTCTTCAAGAGTTCATGCATTTT
This sequence comes from Choreutis nemorana, assembly GCA_949316135.1. Classification (NCBI taxonomy): domain Eukaryota; kingdom Metazoa; phylum Arthropoda; class Insecta; order Lepidoptera; family Choreutidae; genus Choreutis; species Choreutis nemorana. The sequence continues at coordinate 4,356,975 of OX438611.1, forward strand.
CTAGGAAAGCTTGCATGGTGAAATTGTGGCGAAATGTACCTTGCCCCTTATATTATATACAATTAAGTAGTTAATATAACTTATCCAAGCAAACTATGTGCAAGTTGCTATAGGTTATTAGGTAATAGACACATAATAAGTAATTACTTACCTACGTAAGGGAGGGCACTAATAAATTAAGATGTATCTAAGAAAAATAAAGCTCATTGTTTACCTCCAATAATTATTGAGTCTGGATTTACGGAAAAGACAGGGATCAAGTGCCGGTTGCGAGTCCCTCCTTTACCAATTGGGGAGGGGGCAGTGGAATTTTACCTGATATAACTATATGAAATCCTTTGTTAATAATAACTTTCTAGCAAGACAAACAAGGCACAAATGCTTTAAGCTTGCTTTTATGTCGTAGCTCCCCCAAAGAAACTGGCAACCTTACTCCCTCAGAGAAACACACAACATAACATATATCGACCTACAGGTATGTTCTAATTTCTGAGTTCAGGATTTGAGTGGTAGGTAAAGTAAAGATAATGCTAATGTAAAATTTAACTCCTTCATTGTCATGTTACTTATTTAATTATCCAGTTTCGGTATCAATCGCGGCGCTTCCGAAGAAAATTGAAGAAGTACCTCCTTTAATTTTTAAAGGCGTTGGTTGAGAACGTTGCTTAATTAGTGCGTCTAAAGTTTTGATTTAAAAAAATGGCGCTTTCCCGCAAGTTCTAAGATTTGGCGGGAAACCAGAATCGAATAAAATTCAATAAGTTCTTCGACAATATTCCAGAGACAAAAATAGATGGCTCGAGTTCTTTGTAGCGGCAGAGCCCCTAAATAGAGTGCGTATTACGAAGGGGGAGGACAACGGAGGGTCCCCGCGCCGCGCATGCGTCCAGCTTCATTTATATCGGTCTTATTAGAACGCTCTGCTCGTTTTGTTAGTTTAATTTAACGTAAATGAAAATGAACGAATTTCATTATTTCTTTGAGTTATCAGGCAATAAGCCGTTTCTGGTTAAATACGATGGTGGCTCATTTCTATTTACTATAACTTTATAGAACATCATCGCATATTAACTTCTAGGTGTCTAAGAGAACAAAGAGGTTCTGACGCGGATAGCTTTGATGTAGGAGGTCATAGGTTTGGTGCTCACGCGAGATATGCAAATACCTACGGCATGACGTCCAAATCAGTCAATATGGATTGGTGGGGCATCTGTTATGAATGTTATAGCTATCTTTAACTTAAGACCCGCAGGCCGCATGCAGATTTTTGTTCAGCATACAATTCACCTTAATCTATCGAAGCGATCTCTGCAACACGACAAACACCATGATTGCTGCTGATTCTGATAAACCCAAAGTATTATGATTGTTTGCCACCTTATTTTCTATAGCTTAGTGATATATTACACTTGTTTAAGCTTCATCTAAATTCATTCAAAAATGCATACATACATTCCAGGCAAAATCATAAATTTGATTCGCCGTAGTCGGGTAAAAACTAAACCACGCAAAGGGCTGCAGTTTTCTTCGTTACATACGTTTATAGAAAAAAAACGATTTCTCTGAGATACGTGCAAAACCTGGTCAGATCGACTACTGGTATTTAACAGTAGGTACCAAAATTGAATGGTATCAAAATATGAAGGGTGACACAGCTTCACCCGTTCAACAGATGTGGCAGATGTGCCCGCTGCATGTCTCGCTAGCGATTGTAGCTACGAGCAGTGGCGGATCCAGGAATGAAGTTTGTTTGAGGCTACACAGTTTTGAGGGCGCTTGACCGTTCTCATTTTGGGTTTTAACTTAGTAAGGTCTAAAAGTCCGAAAACGGAGAAGCTATTCGGTGAGCGTGAGTCCCCTAGCCCCATCTCTAGATCCGCTAGTGGCTACAGGCTAATAAGAGAAAATTTTGACATGAACAAAACATCAAAGGTTTTATTCACGTGGTATTATCGCTTTAATATAAGTTCCTCGTAATCACATTGGCATAGTGATTATTTGCGCCTCACCATCGATATTTTAATGTGAGTCCGCTGCCACCTAATATTTCCCTCTGAGCATGATTTCTCCAATCTTAACAGTTAACTTACTAGATAGTACTCATATTTTTGCATTATTTAGAGTTTTAGATTGGAAAACTCATGTCGAGGGTTCAATCTCATCGATATATCAATTGTGAGAATAATAATTTCAGGTTTGTAGATGTTATAATGAGAAGAAAACTTCGCCTACAAATATTTTGCTGAAGTGACACCCACCCACCTCTTCACGGTTCATAACGGATTCCCGAGAAATAAGAACAAGAATCTATCTTCGTTTTATCTTTAAAAATGAATATGAGATACGTTACCTCAACGCTAATGTGTTTAGTCCATTGAGTATTATTTTCTTATTAAGTCATACCTATTGCTAGAGAGTTTTCATTTCAGAATGGAATTAGTTAGTACTACTTTTTGCTCTATCTCTACCTAAACAACGTTGGTCTCTCGTGTATATAAATAGTCTTAAATATGTACGCGATCATTGAAAACTAAATAAATAAGAACATATCTTTAATCGTTCTTTTGGTTTCTCTTACATGAGTAATTGGGTAGAAAAATAAGCACATCAGCAAAGATTTTTATATCACCTTTTCTCTACAGCTTGATAGTTTGATTATGATACTAGTTTAAATTCAACATCGTTGACAAGCTTAAAGACCTGAGCCTTTATCAATAATTGATCTTTTTTCGGAAAAGTCTTCACAGTTTTTGCCATATTTATGAAAAATTCCATCAAATTGTCAGGTGGTTCGGTATTAGTGATCGGAATTTCATAGGAGTTGCATTCATCATTAATGAACACAGAGTTATCTACTGGTACAGGGTCTTTGTTCTCGAAAACATCTAGAAAGTCTGAGGAATGTGGAGATTCTTTAATTTTAGCAAAGGATTGAAAAGACAACTCTTTGCCATCTTCTTCGTTATTGCTGCCATCATCAGAATTCGAAACATTAGATGGAGTTTTTTCGTCTTCTTTCAAATATGGTATTATGAAGGTCATCTCATGATAAAATCTTGGTGGTTTTTTCTTACAGGTCGCTCCTGCTCCTTTCGATCTTCGTAAGATCATAGCTTTTCGAAAATTCTCTCTAATTCTATGCCATTTAGATTTACAATCCTGACCTGAAAAAAAAACAAAAGACCTTTTAAATAATTTAAGTTTAAGTTTCTTGAATGTATTCAATAATTTATATATTTCAGCTATATTTTACTTTAGATAAAACTTTACGTTAATTTTCAAGCTCAAAAATTGTCCGAGAGTTAGCTGTATCTCGTTTTTGCCACCGACCGTACTGCAAAGTTTTACCAAAATTTCAGTAACCACTATTTATTTATATAACCACATTGAAATAAAACCTTAACCTATCCAAGTACGATTGTTCACAAATGCAACCAGTGAATAAATATGACATTATAGAATGCTCGTAAAATTGTATTCATTTTACCCGATTGTTTGGTAGGCCGTAGTCTTTAATATTTACCTTTTGAGTCATAAGGTCTAATTTTGAACATACTTTTTAAGTTAAATTTTCGTCCTATTAGCTATAACGCATGGTGAGAAAAAGAGACAACCGTGAACGTGGGCCGTGAGTTTGATAATTTCAATTTTTTTTCATCAATAGGTTTTGACAAAATTCGGTACTAATACATTTAATTATCAGATACAAAACTATAATAAAATATTAATTAAAATAATATTATACAATACTCTATCATTTTCTAGGGTGTTTAAAGTTTTGGCACTTGTTCACAAGCATTTCAGCATGTTAAATCATCAACGGCTCACGAGCGACTATCAGCGGATACGTGCTTTCGCGGAGTTTAAGCACATATTTCTTTGGTGACTTTTTAGGCGAAGGCGGTGTATCTAGGTATTTAATATCGTTGCTACCTACATTAGAATGGAGTCTACTTACCGGATACATTCATAATTTTACCAATATTCTTCCAAACAGCTTCTCTTTGAGCATAATTAGAATATTCGGGATGTTGATTATTGTACAATTCTTCATGTTCTTTTACGAGCAAAAGTAGCTTTGAAAGTTCTATTCTGCTTTCCATGTTTTACACAAAATACCTACCTTTAGATATCACACTACATGCATAACTACCTATATGTGAATAATATATCAACAAAACCAAAAATACTTTGTCAAAAAATGCACACACGTTATCAAACGCGTCGGTCGCATCGACACGACTGGTTGCTTCCTCCACGCATCGTACCGAGTCGTATAAAGTCAACCGACTCTACCCGATACGAGCCGATGAGAGCCGACTGGTGCCGAACAGAAAATCAATGGCGTTTGCTTAAAAGTAAATGCACATTGCACACGTCTTGTTGTCAGCTGCTGCGACTAACAAAGTTATTAACGATAGCATAAATCAACTTGGTGCTAAGCTACGAGATGCTAGCCTGTTGGCAGTAAAAAGATAAAGTTAATGTGTAGATTTTTATGACATGAAAATAGATCCCGAACTTTTAATATGACAGCTGCCTGTTGGCACATCGGTCTATTCTATGGTGAACGCCCTGGACCCTCCCGCTGCCTCCGCGCCGCCCCTACCGCACTAGACTTTGACACGTGAGACCCTGGGTTCCAGTCCCGGCTCGGGAAGGTATTTGTAAGATGAACGCGAGTATTAGCAGGGGGGTATTTAAGCGATATTTTTTTTAATGCGGATATATATTTTGTTGTTTAGTACCCAAAGTAAAAACATGTGCCTCAGTTTGGAAATAAGGAAATTTGTGAATTGCCATAAATAAAGCACATACCTATGTATAGCCAATGATTACTTGTCAGGTAGGTCTTTTTACTACCTGCTAATATACTGGATAATTCTATTTAACTGCAACCTTGCAAAACAAACATGACGTCGCGTGCATTCGAAAGCCGAAGCAAAGATATGCATGCGTCGTCATATTTGTGTTGTGTGGTACGGAGAGTTGGTATACTTTATTAATAAATTTAACAAGCTTTCTTTTTCGATTTTATTATATAACTTTATGTTTCTAGTATGTATATGAAAATGATTTCAATATATCACGTTATTGGACAAAATTAAAGCAAAGTTGTGACATTCGACATCTTAATTATATTGTGTAGCACTGTGGCAGCACTGCGCTGCGACTGCGAGCGAGGAGGACTCGAGGTTCGGTACATAGTGGTTCGGAGCCAGTCGTTACTGCTAGTCTGATGGCCAACCGGTTTCCACGCAACAGAAACACACCTGAACCCCTACTACGACCATTGTTGATACACTATTTCACTTTTCCTACCTTTATTTTATGCAAACATTCATATTATTTTGGTGTTTTCGTAGTGACGCTGGCAAGTAACAAACCGATGACAAAAACAACAAAAGTTTATTAATTTGATATTATGAAGAAAAACGAAAAATTATGAACAGTAATTAAAGTTGGTCTTCAGAGCTGCAAACGTAACCATGCTGGATTACTAAAGTATCTAGTTTTCAATGTTTCGTGCTTGATGAAAAAACATCGGCAGAAGTGTAACACCACAATAACATTACAGGATACTCTTTCACACCAAGTTTCAAATCCGTATCCATACCGTACCTATTTATGACTGTTTCTAATATCTTTCTTCTATTTTCGCTACTGTAATTGCTGGACTGCCACTTCTACGAGGTAAGTACTCATATAGTAGATTTGGAATTAATATCTCTTGCTCACATCACTATAGCAGATAATAATCTATTGTATCTGACGCGTAGAAATCAAACCCGTCCAAACTCATGGTAGACTAGTAGACACACTGGATAATGTCTCACTTAGAAGTCTCTTGTTTGGGAGATCCGTGGTAGTGGTTGACCGTTACTCCGACAATACTGCCCATGCGATGCGACCACTGGCCATGTGATGTGACAGAGCCACAAATTCGGTAACTAAGCATTATGGCTGATGACTAATAATTCCCAGAGGATCACATTCCAGCCAATTTTTTTCAGTCCTTTCATGAGGGTTGTTTCTTTTGCCTTTTTCTATGAATTTTTAGAATACTACATACCTTATCTTGTGTGTTATACTGGTAACTGTTTCTTAACATACAAATACGAGTTTATGACTAGTTCAGGAACCCAGGCTATGTTACATCATAAAATGGTGTGGATTAAATAAAGATGATTAATTTTATCTATTATTTGTAATATTATTAACTTATAATGTATTGTTTCAACAGCAAACATGAACATTTTTACATACATATGCTACGACACAGTTTTATCGTACATGGTAAATTAATTGAAAAATTGTATTTAAGTTTGAAATAAATAAATAAAATAATATAAATACATTCGTCTTCGTCATATATGAATGTATCTACTATTACAGGTAGTTTTTGCATCTGTAAATACATTCATATATTCTAAGCTAAATTTTACCATTAACATATGAAGAAACTATTTATATAGTTTTTGATTAAACGTAAGTCCAAGTAACTATATATATATCCTTTTATACAACATCATCCTACCTATATTACCTATATATATATATATATAGTTTCGATGACCGTGTTTACGTTGTGGCCGTCACGCGCAGTGCTTTGCAATTACAAAGTGTAGAATTCGATTCCCAGGAGTAAACTATATATTTACAAAAACTTTTGAATTTCAATGTATGTTGATATTCATAGCCTGATTTTGGAAATCAATGTTTCTACTGTTAATGAATTTATTTCATGTTGTGTGTTCTAAATACAAATAAAGCATTTAAATAATAAAACGTTTGATTCAGAACAGAAACAGCTTCAATCAATTATGTACTTACCTACTTACAAAGATTGAATTTTCACTCACGAAAATTTGACTCTCGTTTGTAAAAGCAATATTAAAACAGAATAGTCCTAATTTTTGGTGATCAAATATGAAGTATTTATTTATTACGGCCGAAAAATAAGGTCGGACGTACAAAAAATTAGAAAGCAGTGTGGGAACGAAATATACGATAGCTAGCACGAATAGAGAAAGGTTGACGGTACAGCAACTGACGCCCGCGCCAACGTAAAGTTTTAAACCAAGTTTAAAGCTCACTTGTAGGTTAGTCATATTTAAAGAATGTTTACGTTTAGCAAAATTTTTATAAAACGTCATGTGCAAATCAGGAAACGATTCACTTGACGAAATGAGATACCGCTGCTTATTGACAGTGGACGATGCCCTTGATGTTTTACAACCCCCAAGAGCTGATGCGTTGTCCATGTAGAGGTTAAAGATCCCCGTGGACCCTCTCGTGTCGGCAGTAACACTGACTCGTCAATCCTTCAAACTGAAAAAATCTGCTTCACGGCAAATATAGTACCAACCCAGACTTAGATAAGGTCTACCAAGCAATCTCTACCTCATTTGACAAGGTATCAAACTTAAAAAAGAAAAATAGTGTATCCGTTAAGATGAAAATGTATTTTTAGGAAAAAATCGAATTTTAAAAAGCCTCATTTCAAAGCAAGAACTTAAAAAAGACGCACTGAACTAAAATAGTACAAAACTGCATTTTACAAAAACTTACAATTAAATATGGATAACTTTTTAAAATAAATCACATCGTAGTTAATAACGCGTTACGTATAGAAATGATGAACTTGTAACCCATTTCAGAATCTTTGTTTACAATTATATTTTAAGAACAGAATAGAGTGAAAATAAAACGCGAAAGCAGATTATTAGTAGTGGTTGGTTTAAAAGGGTAGGTAGAGGGCCGGGGTGCAAGGACGAGAGGGCGAAGGGTCGGCAGAGGGCGCGCGCGGACGGCCTCGCTGTAAACTAACCAAACAGTAAAAGCATCTCTCCTCACTACTTCTACCTATTTCGAATACGAATAACAAACTTGAGAACTTGAGTAAAACAAATGCTGAAACAAAAATCACAAACGTATGAAAGTCTAAACGAATAGGCATATGCAAGCCTAAGCTTTTTGTCCCACCACTGCAACCCAACTAGAAATAACCTATCTACATATATTATATACCTACCTAAGGGCCCAAGGGCGTCGCCAGAATAAAGCCTAGGGAATGCAGTTGACAACTCTAAGGTCTTGGGGGGGCAGTTGACATCTGGAGTATGGAAAAAATATTAACTCTAGTTACAGACAGAAGCAAATATTTGTAGTTCGAGTTTCTTTTGAGCGATTGTAATGTATGGAACAATCAAATGTCCGAGTCCGAGATGTAAAGCTTTACAAATACATGACTGTTGACCACTTTTTCATATCTAGGAGGACGGGGTTGCTGCATCCTCTTGGCGATGCCCATGCATGTACCTACCAAGATCAGCAAAACAATCGGACTGATAAAGGATGGTAATTATTAGTCCAGCCTTGCTAATATGCCCCGCACGATAGTTTTGTCGTGGCTTTTTGTCGATAATGCGACAACGAAACTTTATCGTACGCGCTTGTTAACAATGTTGTACTTTTCTAGCGCCCTTATTTATTCGCAGTAATGTGATTATCGCAATTTAGTCACTTTAAAGGTAGCCAATTGGACAACGAATGCGCCAACCCGGTAATTTTGAAACACCAATATTTTTTCCTTAATTACCCACTTCACGTTCTACTCTCATTATTTGAGGGTTCCCTCAAATTAAAAAACTGTCTGCGTAATAATTATTCATACATTTATTTTAGGTACATACAATGAAAATATTCGTACAAGATACTATGACGCTTGAATACTGTATAAAGTACATTGTGGCAAGGGTAAGCCGGGCACAGAACTCTGATCCGAGTCGTTGCATGCACAACCCGAGTCACCCAACCCAATAGACCAAGGATTTTTAGGATAAATTACATTTACGCACTTTACGCACCTACCTACCTACTTTAAAATTCCTTACAAAAAGTTACACCGAAAGTTTTGTTTGTTTTCTAATTGAGAACTTGATTCACGTCGAGTGTAATTTTGCATTTGGTAGTTTATTTTAGGGTGCTTGAGGGATTCAGAAATTCGTCCATTAGACAAAATAAAAAACCCTTTTGGAAAAGTATCTCTATTTTATAGAAGTACAGTAGTGCAGTAATTGAAGTATTGGTACATATATACAAATTATACTGTGCTATTTACTACAACATATTGTGTGAGTGTGGTGGCAGGGTTGGAAACGCAAGAATTATCGTTTGTTGTTGCAAGTGCCTATGTTTGTTACCTCTTCAATTCGGTTTTTATTATCAAACGTCATCGCCAAACAAGCAGAATGTTTACTAGATCAGATGGAAATTAATATCGCTATCTATTAGGTAACACGGCGATGCAGTTGATCTTTTAGAACGCCAAGAGCACCGCTAATGCATTGCTCATACAGAGGTTAAAAACACCTCTCCTGCCGGTATTTGCAACTTATCCGTAAATACCTTTTTAGTAGGTATTTATTTCCACAGAAATGTAATTCGAAGTACATATTATAACATTTTTACACAAAAATTATCAGCTTTTAATTTATTATTTACTCATATTCACTTCTTTCGTTGTAGGCAAAGTAGTATCCTCCATGCCACTTAATAAATGTTATTATTTTATTTAACAACCCCCACCGCATATTACAAATAACAAGAATTCGGTGTATAACATAGGCCATTTACGGATAAAAGACTAACTAAGACGATGTAATTGTATAGCAGTGGTGTGGTGTGATGGGTGACACATCAGCAGTGTGATATCAGCGCGTGATTCACAGGCCGGGGGCTTTCCGCGACCTCTAAACTACCTAGCTTCTGTACCTACCTTTACCTAGAGATCAACGACGTTACTATGCTGAAGTACATGAACCAAATGTGTATTCCTACTATAAAACTATTAAATAAGTAGATATAAATTTAATTTAGTCCGTCGATATTTACTCGTTTTTGCGAATTTTGGTAATTTTAATTAACACGAATTTTAACTTGCCATCTCGTATCTGCACCGCACTGCACCTGCAATGATGGTCAAAAACAATATCGCCTTTCCGATTTATAATATGACAAAAACAGTTACACAAAACATTTAACCTTAGACATACACTAGGCATATTAGAGGCATGAATATCAAAATGTTGTTTTATAAAACACGAAGGCAAGTTATTAAGTAAGCGGCTGCGAATAATAAACATATTAGATGAATGCAGCAAAACTTTTGCGCAGGCGAATAAATGTGTTTCCACGCTTCGCGTCGCTAAGAGGCACAGGGGGGCAGCTGCCCACTAGAGAAAAAAATTGTAGTCAAGAGTTTATGCACTGATGTGAACTTGAAATACGATTCTACTTTATCTACATAAGGCAATCACCCGACAAAGACGCCTCTTGTAGTACCTACAATTCCTCCATATGTCAACTGCCCCCTCTCCTAGGCAATAGGTTGCCCTCCCCCAAGTTTTGGGTGGACCCCCTCTAGGCCATAGGGTCGCGACGCTCTAGTTTATCTTCATTATATTAAGGTAGCAAATATTAACAAATTAATATTTGTGTAATGAGTACGATCATAAAAAATCGTTAATTATAAATCATATAGTTTTTACACGTCATGTACCATAGATTACTACAGTAATTTTGTATGAGCAATCTTAATTCCTCAACTATCCGTTAGGGGCGCTTTACAAAGACACAAATTTGTAACTGCAGTCGCAAGCGACAATCGAAGGCAAAATTCATGGTAGACACACAGCTCTAGGTCGGAGGTCGGAGGTTACAGCCTACTAACAGCGACTGAAAAAAAGTCTACTTCTTATCTTCCATATCCAAAAAGTTATGTCCTTAAGCATTTGTCTGCTGGCGTCACTTTAATTATTGATTGACAAACCTAGAAATATTATCTATTTTAATCGATTGCAATTTGCAGTGCATCCTAGAATGTTTGGGGAAAATGAGAAAATAAAAGCCAAACAAAATTCTACTTCCATTATATTTCAACATTAGTTGGTGACAATTAAAATTGCTTTTAAGGTTTACTATGTCCGATTCAAAATGGAACTTATAATCGTATAAATGACTTTCTTAAAACTAACTGCCTCGTTCACTTATCAGCACAAAAATAGTACAAAACATTGGTACAACCGTCGCTATTTCGTGATGATACGTGAAGTCTTATTGGGCGTAAAACTAACTGGAATTAGTACAAAAAAATCAGTCTAGAAAGGAGTCCGCTTTCATTTGACGTTGGCGTTAGCAAATTCTATCTTACCCTGCAAGTAACTCCGAACACTTTACATCTAATCACATTCCTTCAGTCAGCCTAATCTCTTACTGTTGTTAGGGTAAGGACATGCCAAGGACGTGATAACTTTTTATCACTCTCAAGTAAAATAAATGCAAATATTCGTTTATATTCGAGATACATGACAACAATAAATCGATGGCTCCGTTGGTTTTCCAAATTCGCAATAAGGATGAGAAAATCGACAGACACTGACTACATCTGTCTGAACGAATGAAAGTTCCCACAAAACTTAGAAATTGCTTGGCACCTTTGACATGTCCTTACTAAAAGATTTAAAATACAAACATAAGCCTATTTTGAGTAATCGTTTTCTTCAAACCATATCCATTTAATGAAATAAATTGTTAATTTAGTCAAGATAAATCATTGTTTAAGATTGTGATTTTTTTATTCATAAGATAACATACTACCATTCCAATTTGAAACATTAAATAAATACATAATGAACATCAAGCAATCTTTCCAATCACAATTCTCACTACCAGTCAAATAAAATAGCAACATAAAATAAAACGTAAAATTCAAACAGATTGTAAAATTTACAAATTATCATCAGATCATTTTTCCTTCGATTAATTTAATACTTCAAAAATAGGAATCAAAAACCAATTATCATCAATGTACATGGAAGGGTCACTCGACTATACTTATTATTTAAATTATTTGACTTAAATTTCTATTTACGCACTCTTTACTGTTTAATCTATTTACAAACAGCACACTGACTGATAAATTTAAAAGTATCCGCGTTCGACTGTAAAATCAACATGATCTGTTTGCGTTAATTATCAGTACGTTTTTTTGTATTGAGAGCCCATCTTTGTACATAGATGTCAATTATATACAAATTAAATGTCCATCTTATCGTATACTTCACATAGCACAGCCGAATCTCTTATCCGAACATTAGTAACATTTAAGGTGAAATTTCATTATATCCATTCAAAACTACTCTATAAATCTTAGTAGATTTGTCGGTAATATTGTATCAAATACAGTATTATATAAAGAGAATTACTCCAAAACCATTACTGTACATTCATTTACCGTAATCCAATAAACCAACATCAAATCAAAGTGTAATACATCGTTTGGCAGTGGATGAGAATGAAACATTGAATAATACGTACAATTAAGAATCACAATATAGTTAATACTTACGAATAAAAGTTACCTTAGTAAAGTATAGGGGCGCTTTGGAAAATGGCATAAAGTTCATTTTTTTTATTACATACAAGCGATCAATTCAGTCTAATTATGAAATACTGTGCGCATGTAATTCAAGTCCTAGTGATACTATTTTTCAGCCTCTTCAAAAGCATTTTTAGGGAGACATTAACTATGCAGCTGGTCCATTGTATTCCAGTCTAACCAGGCTCATCATAAAAGCAGATTCATAGGTTTTTTTTTATTTTCATTTAAAGGCAGCGAAAAACTAACCAAAAAAGGGATAATTCATACAAATAAAAATACATTCACCGCCATTTAAAACATGGATTGGAATTTAAACTCATCTAAATTTTATCCCAATCAAACGTTTAAGTGTCGACCGCTTTAAATGAGTATGCTATTCTCCATAGCTGGTCAGTAAATAGTAAAATTTAATACACGTATAAACTAGGAAGTGATGTGGCGTGAAAGCTACTTCAGTCTTGTCAACCAGATGTGGACCGCACGCCGCCCGACTCCGAATGAAGCTCCTGAAAATCAATAGTAACGTTTTTATTGTTTTGTGTCTGTAAATATTTGTATTTGTGTCGTACTTTCTTTTATTGACACTTAATAGCTCACTATCAGAAACTCAGATATCGATATGAAGCACACTTTTAATAGAAATTTTATTGATTCTTGAAATAATTAGGGAACAATAAAATCGATGCTTCCATTATTTTTATGGAAAGATAGCACGCATGGCTTTTTAATATTTAGACACTGAGTGTATGCTCCTTGAAGAGAAGTTGTGAGTATCCAATGGGAGAGACGCCCTTGTAATTGTAATTGGTTCTCATCTGAAATGACACCTACACAATGGTTATTCCCATCATCAAAATCTATTAAGTTCTTGCTGATCGTTTAACAGAGAAAAGTACTTGGATGAAATATTTTATAATTTTGTATTTACTTCATTCATACACAGAAACGCAAATACTATGAAAACCTTTAAATAGTAGAAAAAGCAAATGAATACATTTGAGTATACGCACCAAATATTTTACGCTTCCGCAGTTGGCTGTATGGGGGGATCGTTACGCATCTCGTCTGTGGCCACCGCCTTGACTTTGATCTCCACTTCTTCTACTTTACTGTCGCTGTTACCGTTCTCCTCTACAGCCTCACCATTGGAACCATTCACAACCGCTTTACCGTTTTCTACATCCTTCCCATTTTCGACAGACAGTCGTGCGCTCAATTCTTTACTTGCGTCACCGTTCAAAGTTTTCGTTCCATTAGTTTTGCCATTCATTTCAGGCTCCTCTTTTCTTTCAGGTACTGGTGCTTCTCCCTTCTCCGAGTTTTCATCTTTTTTATCTGTAGTTTCTGGTGACGTTTCATCTTTTTTGTCTGTACTTTCTGTGTTATTTATTTTTTTTTCCTCTTTGTCTGTACTTTCTTTAGGGACAGTTTCACTTTCGTTATTCTGCATTTCTTGATCTTCTACTTTTGTTTCTACAGGCTTTGTGTCTGGTTTTTCTTGTGATTTTCTGTTTTCAACTGGATTTTCTTCCGGCTTATCTTTAATTTCGGCTTCGTTTTTTTGTACTACTGTAACTCTGTCAGCATCTGTTTGTTCTTTTTTGTTTTCTTCTGTTATTTCTGCAACGGTATTAAGGTCGATGTCTGCACATTGTTTCATTTCGAGTTCCAATTCAGTATCCAATATTCTGTCAACGATATCATTAGAGTCTGTGTTTTCAGTTTCCATAGTCTCTTCGGCAATAGGGTTTAGTAAAGGTTTGATCGGGATATTTTCTAAATTTGTGACATCTTGCACCTTTGAAAGTATTTCATCGCATTCCTTCTCAAGTACTTCTCCTACATTTTGAAGTTCTTCTATTTCAGCAGCAGTGTTTGGTTCCTCGACAACAGGTTCGAGATCTTCAATAATTTCCGCGACATCACCCAGAACATTCTTGTCAGTGACATCTTCTATTTCAGTGATAGTAATAGGAGGCGTTTCTTCTGCGACAGGCACCGTCACATCGCTTTTTTTGTCATCGGGTTTCGTTACTATTGGTTCAGAACTTTCTGTCTCCATTTCATCAGTCTGTTTCTTTTCAGTCTTTTTAAGAATTTCATTGACTTCTACGTTATCTGGTTTGGTTTCGGTGACAGGTAAGTCATTTGTGAGTTCAGGCACGTCTGTTATCTCCTCAACTTTAGTTTCAGATGGAGTGCTCTTCTTAACATCATTTTTTTCAGAAACCGTTTCACCAGTCGCGGAGGTAGTATCTTCTACTTCCATCTTTTCAGTCTCTACAGTCACTTTTTCATCAACCACTTCTTTAACGGCCTCTGAAGACGTCTTCACGTCATCCTCAATATCGGTTTTTGGCACTTTGGCAGGTTGCTCTTCCTATAAAGATAAATGAAAATAAGATTTGGTAACTTACACCTAAACGTAGGTTAGTAGTTTTGTAACGTAGTCATTCGTTAGTCAACATGTTGTCATACTAAAAAAAGGGACTTCTTAATGGTGGCTCCATATACGCCGTGAAGCGTGATTGTGATGAACCGTTGTTTGGTTTTTGCGAGGTTCACGCGCATTTACGTTTGTTCCCCGATTCGAGTCGGTATTTTGTCCCGAAACAGAGTTCAAGTCTCGTTCGCACGGAGTTTACACGTACACATCCACATTCACGGCGCCATGCCATTTTTCTCAAAGTTCCAAATAAAATAGCAACGCATCAGCGTAAACTTGCGATACGAATTTTAAATAATTACTAATTTTATCTGATATGCATGTTTCCTCAGCAAATAAAATTATTGCAGCAGCCTTCAGCTTCCACATTTATGGCAGGTTTTAGATATAAATGTGAACAAACCTTGAATGTGGAGAGTACTACTGTGCGTAAATTCACATGGAAGTGGAGCCGCCATAAGGTAATTTATATAGTTATCATTTGACATAGAATACATGCCTGGGATGTTTAGCTGAAAGCACACTATATTTTTCTTTACTGCAGGAAAAAAAATGGTTTGATTTTTCGAAACTAGAAAATTAATTGTAAAATTTAAAATACAGCAATACAATTTATTAGCTCAAGCATACTTACAAAATGATAAATTATAATCATATGTATATTTAGTAACACATTTTTAAAGCATGCAAATAAAAATGCTGCAGCAAATGTAACATCTTTAATAAATTCTACAAATTTACATGGAATAGCTAAACAGCAATATCACCTATGTATTTTTACCTAACTTTGAAATAACAAAACTAACTCATGGATTTCAAAAACAGACTATAGGTAGGATCTTCCGCCACTCATGAGTAATATGAAAATGTTGAATTGAAAAAGAAAACAGAAATTTAACTTAAATCATTTATATTCAACTCACGATGAAACACAATGTCAACAAATTTTAGTTAAATTTTCTCGAGTGTGATTTTAAACAACTAAAATGACTCATTAATTTCACATTTCAACCTAAAATTTTGTGGAGGAAATAAGTTCCTTATCTCGCCACCACATGGGATTTCTAATCTCCATTTACCCTTTTCTAACCCTTTTTATAAGCCCTGTCAAATGGTACTGCGCCTGGCGGCCATATCATCGTATTGAACCCATATCCATTCAATGTATGTAATAATTATATTTTGGTCAAATAGTCAAGTTTAAATAACGTTTGATAAAACAAAATAGGCGAAATTTAATAAGGATACGTTTTGATCTCATGTATTTAACCCGTACTTATTAGATGACCAAATTTTGAGGTTCCTTTGACAAGGTCCCAGTTCATTTCCATTTGACAAGGCTTATCGTTTGAAACGCAATCGAGGCGTTTAGTTGACTAAAATGTATCTTTCTTAAAATGTATCTACTATTGTAACATAATGTTCTATGAAGGCAAAATTATCTTTAAAGTTGGTCCAAGAAATTCAAAGCGTCATATTTGAACTGTTGCCCGGCAATATAAAATAACTAATGTACATAAAAGATTCCTAGAATACATGGACGAGTAACAAAAAAATTATAACTTAATCTAGCGTTTTCTGTATTTCTTCTGTAACATTTCTAGATATATTAATTTTTACTTTTTTTAACAAGTTAAATGTTAAAGTTATTTACAAGAAGTTAGAAAGTGGTGCTGTTAGAAGAAATTCGAATTTTATGTGCTAAACACCAATCAATACTCATAGATCGGCGTTACTAGTAGTAAATATAGTTAAGTAAATGTCGTTTAATAACGAACTAAAACTGAAATTATTATATTTTATTTTATTCTTAAATCTGATCTATGTGTATTGTGTATATATGCACATTGCTATTTGTACAGATAACAAATAAATATGTAATAATTCCCGCAAACCAATTAAAAACAACAAGCATCCAGCACCTCTCCTATAAAACAAAATATAAGAAAACATGCAGACTAAACTACAAGGGTTGTCATCTGTTTAAAAATAGTTTGAATATTAAAAGATACAATTTGTTTTTACGATTTAAAATATAAAATTTTAAAGGAAGACGAGTTTTAATACAATACTGAACAATAAAGTTTGAGCAAGTGGCTATTTTATGGCGAAGTTATGGAGGAATATTCTGTATACTTTCCAGAAAAAAGAAAAAAGATTGACTATATCATTTCTTACCTCAAAATGAAAAAAGTTTAAAATATTTATCTGTGTAAAGACTTAACCTGGGTCCGTTTGCAAGCCAGGGTCGTCGGAAAAAAATAAAGGAAGATGAGAATTTACCATTAAAAAACACTTTTGCTTTCTGCTCTAGTGAAATATAATTCAATGGGCAATTTGTTTTCAGGCTCTGCAGCAGACGATGACATTTAGCTTTAATAATTTGCCAGTGTCAAATTAAATAATAAAAAGTTTCAACTAAAGTTTTACTTCAGTAAAACTTAATATTTTCAGAGAATCAAAATTTTTTATTAAAATTTGTTAAGATTTTTTGGATAAATAAATAAATGTTGTCCATGAAGGTGAGTCTTAGGCTCAAAACGGTCATTCTCAAGGCTGTTAATTTAACTAAAAGGTTATAAATTAAAACTCTCAGTTCAGAACTATTTGGCCTGCAGCCTTTGATAAGTGGTAGAGGTCTTCTAGATAACGATTTGATTTAAATTTAAGTGTAAGCGAATAGTAGACAACCCTAACTACAAAGGTCAGGCTTTAGATGTTTAAGGCACCTGGGCTTCGTCCGGTTTCCTTTTGTTGGAGACAGTGAGCTGCGCTAGGCTGTGTATGACGGGAAAGGTGTGTGTAGTGGGCAGTGGAGCGTTACCCTCGCGGCTCACTAGCACCGCCTGCAAACCTGATGTTCGGGCGGCTTCGGCTTCTGGAATACACAATTTAAATAATGAATCTTCATGTATGAGCGCAAAGATGTTTGGCGCGGTAACAGCTACTGCTATGTAAGAGTTTCCCGACGAAAGTGGAACTACAACTATCTTATTATCAGGATGCATATTTTATGTAGTACATATGTATCATTTCATTACTTGGTGCCTTCTTAACGAGATCTTAGTTCAGGGCAGAGTCAATGTGTGTGATGTTGATATATTTAATTTTTTTCTAAGCCGGCAGTTACCAAAGCCTAAAACGTGAAATACTTTAAGAGCCGCATTGTCAGTCTATCCATTGGA
This sequence comes from Choreutis nemorana, assembly GCA_949316135.1. Classification (NCBI taxonomy): domain Eukaryota; kingdom Metazoa; phylum Arthropoda; class Insecta; order Lepidoptera; family Choreutidae; genus Choreutis; species Choreutis nemorana. Next base: position 4,375,051 of record OX438611.1, read on the forward strand.
AACTGTAATCGCTCGCATTTACATACTTACGCTACACAGGAGAAAAATCCCCTTACTTTAGTTACAAACACAAATTCCGGCTTTAGTAGTAAACTGTTGTCGTCGAAATGGTTATCTAAAGTTTTAAAAAAGGCATGATTTTTAACAACTTTAGATAACGAGCAAACCCCGAATAACATGCTTAGCACGAGCATTCGAATTACACTCAGACTAGACGGTTGCAATTCAGTTAGTGTAAGATAAGTTGACAAATTTCCATTTCAAAGTGTATCTCTACCTACATAGTAAAAAAACAAGTAATACCTTGAATGATGTCAGTAAGGAAGAGCACATCATCAGATTTGCACCCAATTTCTTCTATTATTTTGGTGTAGCTAGCAGACTCTTGCTTTGCCCCGACTGCTGTGTCGAAGTGTCCGTCGATTTGCTTCAGCAAGTCACCAGACAGTGACTGGCCGAACAGAAGTTTCTGTGCCTGGACTGATCCTGACGAGTAAATGTAGACCTTCTGCCCTTCAACTGAACGCCACAATTCCAGCGCAGACGACACGTCGTCATAGACACTAAAGTTATGAAATAGAGTTTAATAATCGTAGAATATTCGTTTCTCAAACTTTCAAATTACCTAAAAGTAACAAACAATTTTCAAACAAATTTTCTATGTCCAATAATGCTAAGTAGGTGTTTCCTCATTAGTGCTAACTGCGATTACGATTTTAATTAAAAAATAAAATTAATTACTTACTTTTCGAAACTTACAAAAAATTTGTTGAAACAGGGTTTATTCCGCATAGAACTTACAATGCCATTATACTAATCCTAACATGCCAGTCCTCATATTTAGATTAGACACATTTAAGGTTTACTACTTCTTTTTTTGTTTGGATCTTAAGTGTATATCGTTAGGACTATCAAGATTAAGACATAAATAAATACGATTGAAATTGTTTTAAGGGGGGAGCCTGATTTAGAAGCTTCAAAAAATCGATTTTTTTTTTTTTGCATAAATGTCTTCCTAAACTATCTAAGAATGTGTCCTCAAAATTTCAGACGGAAATTCGCAATATTTTCGGAGTTATAGAAGAAAGAGTCGGCAAGCGTCGAGCAGGTATATACGAGCGGCCGGATCGCTCGGAGCGCGCGCGCTCCGCCCCTCGATCTATTGTTCGTGTTATGATCCAAACAGAATAACGGTCCTTCGAGGGACTGTTGACTGTTCGCAGAAGGTCATTGTAGAGCTATGTAGGGATAAAAGTATGTATTATAACGGTATATGTGACCTGGCAGCGTCGGTTCGAGCAAAGCTACATTTAGCATTTGGGTTCAGTTTCGATTTGTCTTTCGGCACGTGAACGTCTTCAAATCATGCAGAGCTATCCAAAAGTGAGCAAATCTTCAAGTGAACGCAGTGGAAAGCCACGGAAACGTAAATTCCACGGCAATCAGTTTCATAATGTTTCGGGATCGAACGATGGAGAGGCTAATACTAGCCGTAGTGAAAAAAAATTGGGGACAGCGACTACAGACGATGTTATAATTCATTCGTCTCATTGCTATCGAATAATCGAGTTTTTCTCTGTATTTTTGGCAATTTCTGAGCTAGTTATTTGCAATTCGTGTAAGCAGAGAATAACGTTTGCCGAAAGCGGCCATCGAGGTCTCGGATTCAAAATCGTTTTGTCGTGTAAATGCGGTAAACGGGAAATTCAATCCGGACCGATTATTCACACCGGCTACGAAATCAACAGGAGAATCGTGTTCGTCATGAGGCTTTTGGGTATCGCAAGAGAAGGCATTAACATTTTTTGTGGCCTTATGGATATATCTCAAGGCTTAGCAAAATCGACGTATGATTCGCGATTCATTGTGTAGTAAAGAGGCCAGAACAGCCCGCAGACTCGAACAACAGGGCACAAACCAGGTTTTTGAAGAGTGTGAAGGTTTACTTTATGGACCAGGAATCGCTGATTAGCATAATAACGCGGTAAGTTTAAGAAAATTACGATTTTTCATATACGAAAACTTTGACGCACGTTTTCTCGAGTTTTCATTTTTACGATTTTTCCTAATTGGCGGGAAAGATAGGGAAAAAACTAAACGTCCTATCGAAATAAAACAAAATGCATTTTATTCGGGATGAAATTCTCTTCTAGTTGAACCTAAAAAACCTTGAAAAAGTTAAGATTAACATATTTTTTAAACAATCTAAAGTCAATTTTTTTTTTTTTTTTAATGAACTTTTTTTTCAATTCACTAAAAATTATTGAAATTTGAACGTTTTCATCAATTTTCTTGGTTTAACTAGAAGCTATACTATTCAGGAATAAAAATATTTTTGGGTTTTTTGTTTCAGATGAAAATTGCGACCTGCATCATTCCCGCCGCACAACAAAAGCGCTCGCGAGACGCCTCGGCGAAATTCTTGTCCCGGGCATAATATTGCTTAAATCTTCATGAAAAAATTTGAGAAGACTGTTGAAATATACAACAATAAAACCTGAAAGTTTCATTCCAATCGTATATTTTTTTCCTTCCCAAAAAAATCCTTCAAAAAATCGATTTTTCGAAGCTTCTAAATCAGGCTCCCCCCTTAAACGATTTAACGACAAATAACATACTGTCCTTTGATGTCGCCATTGTCATAACCTTGCTTCCAGATCAAACCCTGGAGCAGCTTCAGAGGCCCAACCTTCCTGTCACCACCCATTAGCCACTTGACACTCTTTACCAAACCTTCGATCTGGTCCTCTTTGGAAGCATCCTGAAAGTAAAAGATTTTTACCTATGAATATTTCATTTTAAGTTTAATATCCCTATGCATCTTGGAGTGGTCTTCATACGCGTGGAACTAGTTTTTTTTGGATGAAATACAGCAAATGTCAGCCGTTGCCACAAGGTTTACTATCGACCCCTGAATATGTAACTCAATCGGTTGCGAGTTTGAAATTTCAGTTTTAAAAATGCTACCGGCGAGATAATCAGGGGACCGGTTCGAAAAATCGTAGAGTAAGGGGACAGAAATCTCGCTCAGGACGTCGTTAATGCTAAAGCAGGCATTGTAAAAACAAGTATCAATGAAGAAAATAAGTGTGCTCACCTCAGCAGGAACGGTGACGACTCCATCCGTGCCGGCGGCTTGGTCATCCACTGCCAACTTTCTAAGGCCAACCACCGCCTTCTTCACGTCATCAGTCTCCCAGTTACTCTCCAGAAACTTCTGAACATTTTCCTCCGCGTAGGGAAATAGCTTATCCTGTAATAAAACAAACTTGTGTAATAAGTAATAAATTCATATTTTTGACCCCTGCAAACTTAACATCTTACATGCTGAGAAAAGCTGTTTGTTAATGTCGCTAAAACTCAAAGACGACCGGATCGATTTGAATTGATCTCTTTCTACGTTTTTCTCTCTATCGGGAAGGTTCAAAAGGTAAAACTACAAGTAGCTTATTTAGAAAACTATAAAACTAAACCAGAAAAAAAAAATGTTTTAGAATATTGGATCCACTAAGAAATATAATATAAACTGAGCCTAAATCATAATAATTGAACTTTTGGTCACTAGACATCATATATTTTTATATTTTAATAACTTACTATTTAACTGCGATGTTTTGCAAGAAAACACAAATATGAACTTCAAAGCCTTTTTTTTTTTTTAGGCGAAAAATCGACAACAGTCATATTTTATACGAAATTTACAACTCCACGCCCTGTATACACATAATTATATGGATAATCGAAAACCATAACCCTGCTTATACTTTGGCTCGGCGCAGTCTGATTAAAAATATCAGTAAGTTCGAGTCTTGGAGGAATCGCTGTCAGAAGACTTGAAAAACTTGCACAAATGTTTAGTTTAGTTATTTAAGATGTAGCTGTGCAATGCAAAGTGCAAAGCGGCTGTCTTTGGCGCAACGAATTTAACCAGAAAAAATAGGAATTCAGAAACAGATTTTAGATAGAAATTACAGAACATAAGCAAAAGAAGAGACAGGAATTGAAACGGCCCAAAGGCCAAAACTAATAGGACAATTACGATATGCCAGACTATCGAAACGTCACATTACATAATATGCCACTTAGTTAGGGGGGTAGGATTCGTGATTGAATGAATGGTTGAAATCGTATTTAATTAAACAATCATATGAGGTAGATATTCTTGGAGCGGTAGTCACGATGAAGTGATCTTTAGAAAATTATGTTTAGTTTAGAACTTTAGCGAACCGATAACAAACGGGACGCGTTCGGAATACTTCGGAATTTAGATTCGTAAAGAACCCCCATCTCTTCCCTAACCTGTACCCGGTTGCTGAAAATTCAAGAAAATTGTATTTAAGTAAGTTTTAAATAGGCCTGGCCTTGTTTTCGTTTATTTCTACAGACTTATGAGGCTTTCTGTTAAAAATTAAAGTGGTTCCGTAGAAACTAATAAAATAGAAACTCTCGACCTGAAAGTAGGCCCGAGATTTCCACACATTTGTCAGCGAACCATTTTAGCGAACACTTTATGGACAAAACATTTACTGGGCTGAAAGATTACAGTCAAGAGACTGTCTTGGTTGTTGAAACGTTGACTACCTTTCTGTCTTTTTGGTGAACGGTTACTGCATCAATCTTTCATTTTATGCTGGGAAAAATTCGAGGTCTAATGGTAACTTGTTTTATCAATAAGCTTGTTAGTATTAGGTATACCTATAAAAATTCTAAACATATTCATGTTCATGTTGGAGATAGATGAAAAACATTGAGTAGATGTTTTAAACTTAAAAATCCAAAGTTTCGCTTTTGTTCGCGCGTACCGTTCATTACATACAATCTAGCTAGGAGGGTCTGAGAAAAAGTTTTCAGGTAGCTCTACAATTTAGCATAACGCGTTCCCCTGTAGGAGAGGGAAGGTAGAGGGGGGACGTCTGGAGAAACCTGACAATGCGGTGGGTTAACGAACCGATATCGAGGCTGGCGACTAAACCGGCTCCAAGGATACTTACCAGCCATCCGAACAAACTTTCGAGGTCAGCCAGAACCCTACATTGCTATAGGTTTACCACAATGACCTGTCTCGTAAGTGTTGGAGTAAATAAGAGCAATCAAAGCCAGAATGTAACAAAGACGCGAACTTAAGCTATTTCACCAAGTTTACTAATATACAATAGCAGAGAAGAGATTTCACGTGAAATAATTGGGCTTCAAAAGACAATAAAACGTTTTATTTCAACATACATACATCAAATATATGCACCTGGGCAATAATAAATTTGCTATTGCCAAATAATTAAAAATCACACTATACTACTACTGTGACGTCTTTCATTGATTGAGACTACAGCAACTACGACCAACTTTTCAGTTTTCTTTTAATTTTTTTCAATTTCTTTTTACAAAATCATTAAAAAAACTCCAAACCAATAATGCCATATTAATACAATATGACCACGTGGTACAGCAGCATAACTTAATGTAAGATAATCTAATCTCTCGATCAGGGGCGCAACGAACTCAAAAAGTCAAGGGGTGTCCAATAATCCACCACATACTTTTTCTACTATCTGAGATCCAAAAAAGATTAATTTTCACAAATCACCGGAGGAATTAGTATACATTAAGATTAATTTAAAGCAAGAATGTTTTAAATTAAAACTAGTTTTATACATTTATATTTTTTCATTATTAGTCATAAAGAATTAAATGAAGACCCTGGAAGAGGGTGTCTAATGTTTTAGAGGGTGACCGGACACCCTGGAGTCCCGCCGTTGTTGCGCCCCTCTCGATCCTCTCGCTGTCGAAACACCAAGTAACGACATAAATGTACATACCTTATTACCTACATTTTAAAGAGCATGTTTTGAACAAAGATCCATTCAACGATCTTTGAGTAGATCCTGATTACACTTCCGTTATGTACAATAGAATTTACAAGTCCTCAGAAAAAGCACATTCGTTTTTTTTTAATTTAAGTAAGACTAGCGCTTGGATGTAAGGGACTGCTGTGCTATACTGTACTTAACATATTTAATTCAATACGGCAGATTTAACATCGATTTTTTCTAGAACAATACTATTAAATAATTGAGATTCTTTTGGTGGTTTTAGTTATTCTATGTTGTGTCTTTTTTCTACAGTACGCGATGTTTTCGGAAAGTGTTAAGGTTTTTTTTTGTTTTATTTGAATTCCTCTCAAAATGAGAAAAAGGGCCGGATGTTGTTAGTTTAAAAATGTAGATCTAAATTTTATCAGTTGTTAAAAAATAATTCAATTAATAAACACTTTCTGGTTTCTTAAATTGGTAAAAGTAAAAGAAAACCATGTTAAAGAAATTAAGAAACAAAATACAAACAATTATTATAAATCTAGGATTTAAATACTCAAACAAATAAATACCTACATATCGCATTTGAAATTTTCAAAAAAGGATAAAAAATCCCGTCAAAACAATCAAATAGTCATAGTTCAATGCCACTGAAACGTCAGTATGATACACTGACTGATAATGTGAGTCAATTATTTTAGCACCCATCTCGTTTTGGTTTAGTTTGATTGACACTAGTGCGACAAGGACGGCCTACTTCAGACAACGCCTTTTATAAGTGAGTTGGAAACTGTGCTACATTTTTTTCGAGGCCAGCTGCTTGGAACAGCTGTTCCGAGCCGGGGCACCGCGCCGCACGCAAACCATGCTTTCAAAAAATCGTTACTATACCTATACTTCAGTTCATACGTAAAACAAGTTAGCTATAGGATTCCTAGGTCTGGTTCGAATCTATACATGTTTTATACAATTACATCTAGGTATTATATAGATAGATACTAACACAAAAATTACTCTCCTGAGAACACTTTCTAAAGCTCGAAACGTACGAATTCCTAATAATTTCTATGACGAGGTTTTAGAAGACAAAAGTACTGCTGAAACAATTGGTAAAAAGAAATAAACACATCGAATTAAAAGCAAATCGTACGATGAAAGGGACATGAAAGGGGTACCATTTTGATTTCGTCCTCCATGTTGCGAATCTTGAAGTCGTTAATTCTTCGAAAAAATCGGAAGGAATTCTACCCATAGTGATAATGCGTTGAAAACGTTGTAAGTGATATAGTCACGAAACATTAGTTAAAAACATGTTAAAGGAAACACCGGCCGGTCAATCAATGGTATGGACCTACCTTAACAAAGCTGATCGATGTTGTTGTCCCTTCGATGTCCAAAAGAAGGATTTTGCATTTCTTTACGATGTCACCGATGTCTTGAACAGCATTTGCCATCTCGATTATTAAGTACTGCTCACTAGGAGTACTATTTTTATTGAAAAAATATTTGACTAGAAAATTATCGTTTCTCGTTACGCTACCCCACACCAGAGAAAAAGCATTGAGCGAACAACGAACAGGACAAACTAATGTGGGGTGTGCGATGAACAGGATAGAACTGAATGAAATCTCTTGAAGTTAGAGGGAGATAAAAAACCGGAAGGATGTAGTTTTTTTCAAGACTGCCAACAGTTAGAAAATAATAATGTTACCAACGTATTGTTTCACTTTGACTCACCATTAAAGTTTTTCGATTTTTATAATCCTTCGCATTCATTATCTTGGTTTAAATTTTTACTTTAGAATTGTAAAAGTAATTCTATTTTCAGTTGGCAAAATAAACACTTTAAACTGCTTTGTCATTTTAAAATGTCTAACATAACACCAAAATGAATACTATAAAAAATTTATGAGCCGAGCTGAAGGTAATCGTTTTTTTCCATTAATTAGACAGAATAATAATAAATATAGCACAGACTTCTTTAAAAGTCTGATTCTCCGGTGAAATTCTTCTGCATCCCTGATATTGAAATGATCTGGTCTGGATCTAACAGTTCTTGATTTTTACCCGCACTAACGTATTCACTAAACATAGCTTCTTCTACAATTGCATACCATCAATACTTTCATAAATATCCATAATAATAGATAATCATTTGGGTAAACATGTATATTTTGTGCTCAACAGAAAACTGCAACTAATAACAACACAAATTTACACAATATGTTATCAATCGAATAAGGGCTTATTCGTTGTTCGACGGGACCAATATTTTTTATTCCCCAAATAAATGCTATTTGACTGCTTGTCTGAGGATTAAAAAAATCGGCCATAAGGCAAATTTTGCTTAAATGGTATCTACTCTTTCATGTTGGCTACACACAGTGGTCTCAAATACCGTGATTCTTTTAACATTATTATATTATGATAAATTTTATAATAATATTTCTCTGAACATAATTTTATTCGGTAATGTTAGTAGCAGAAAGTTAAAAAACATATATTTTTTAAACATTTTATTTAATAGGTCTTTTTCTATAAAAATAACTTAGGGGCCTAGTAACTATAAACATTTTACACTTTTAAATGATCTAACAAGCTATTAGGAAGAGGCTTTTGTTTTTCTTCGGTTCGCATTTTCTTAACTAATCTTGGAGTGCCAGTGTTGCAATCTGCTTTCCGTTTAGTCTTCTGCAACTGAGATTTTACGAATTAAATATATTTTTTATTACCATGTACTGTATTCTACATCAATAAAAACCTACATGTTTGTGCCTAGAACGGCACGCTTACCAATAATGTACACAATTATGAATCTACAGATACAAAAGATGAGTTTTGTTTCATCTATCAAACTTGAGAGTTGATAGGTTTAACTACTAGGAACATGCTCTTCATATAAAACTAGAATTTCCGCTTACTTTAGGTTCTTCTGGCTCGTCATCATTGATAGCTGCAAATACGAAGTTTCGTTTCTTGGAAGATATATTTTTGACATCATCGTCACCCGCAAGAGGCATAGCTAACGCTGCGAGACGGTCTAAGCTGCCTTTACCTCGGGCGAGAATAGATCCATGGAAGGAATGCTATCAAACAAAGATAAATGTTAGGTATTTACTTATTTAAATTAACAGTAAGTAACAAGATAAGATTCGACTCATTCCACTATGTACCTCAGTAAAGATCACTGTCCTGTATTATTTGATTTGCATAAAACAGTATTTAATTATGATGTAATATGAAATAACTTTAAATAATGTAAGTAGCAAATAAGGTGTATTTTGTTAATACCTGAAAAATAGCAAAAGGTTTCTTTGGACTCGGTATGTCTTTCGACGATTTTTTCTCGAGTATTGGCGGCGGGTTGTCAGTGATGTTCATACTTATGTCCATTATAGAATCCTTCGCAGATTTAGCATTCAAATTAGCTTTTATTATGGACATGCGTGTTACTTTCACATTAACAGTATCGTCTGATTCTTTTCGTTGCTGAAAAAACATACAAAGATTTTAATGTTGTCTCTATGGTACAAAAAAAAGTTACTTGTAGCATCCAAACCTAAGATCAATTTCAATGTTCGTAAGTCTAACTTTTACGTAAACAAATTATCCTTTTTTAAATATGGCTTGTTTATAGTTCTCGCACAATAACTTGTACGTTGTAAATTAAATTAAATTGATTGATAAACATTAAGCCTTTGTCATATTAAGTTTAATTTATTCAACATGAATCAACCCCAAGAAAATCTTTTTAAAAAGCACTGTTTTGACCTTTTTTATAGAACTGATTCAACAAATACTTGCTGTATTATACTAATTAGTTAATAGTTAAATTTAAATTTTATGTATATTTCAGTAAATGCATGCTCATTTCAATATTACCATCTGCCGCAGGAACATTTCTCTCTCGTGCCTCTGCTTTCTCCACATCTCTTCCGATTCAAATTCCTCCTCTTGCGTGATTCTAAATTCACCAGAAATTGTTTCGGGTTCATCTTCCCCATCTTAAAAACATAATCGGTGAAAGTAGATAAAAGAAACATACTCAAAATATCTTTAAACTTTTATAAGTCTCTTGAAAACTAGCTACTAGACTAGGTATGACCTAGACTATGCGACTAGATAGACGATTATATAATTTTTTTCAATTCTATTTGTTTTATATTTTAAGTAATATTTTAATGATCACTGGCAGTCGTAAATAAATATATTTAAAGAAGTTGTTTTATTACTACCCAAAAGTTGATTAAAAATCTCAAAAACAAAAAAACCAAAAGGCAAAGTACCTGCATTTTTCCACCGGAACTTTCTCTGTCGGTGTCCATCTCCTAAATCACCATCTTCAAATAGAAGTTCTTGTAGAATTCTAACCTCGCGCTTGTCCTGGTCAAATACTTCTCGCCTGAGATATTAAATGTTTGCAATATTAATAAGCCTGTACGGGGTAGATTTTATATTTATCTATCTATGTATGCAGGATATCGTAAAAGATGTCCTTACATAAACCCTTAGTCGACTTTTTGACATGCCCGGGAAATTAAACAGCTGAACTCAGTCTTATACACACAGTCTAGGTCTTAAATATTTCTTTAAATCAAACATTCAATGCCTCCCGCCTAGTCAAGCCTACGCTATAAGAACTATTTGCGGGTCAAATTTGAGGCGAATTTGTTTAGTAGTTGGAAATGTGTATTCATAGATCTGGTCAGCTTTTCCTTTCATATATGTTACGCTCAAAGACCGAAATCTGCTCACAACGCGTTGTCGTCACTGTAATTTGTCCACAACGCGAAATTCGTGTTATTTTTTAAATATTATAATTAAAAAGAAAACAGATTTTAATTAACAATATAAGGAAAATAAGAAAATAATTATAATCTTATCATTAAACTAAAGGCAGTTTTATAAAAATGTTACAAGTTGTTAATGCTAGCTAGAAGTCTTTGTATGTTAACATCTTAAACTTGACTACTACTGTGTTAAAAATGTCCAAATCAACATTCAAATAATCTAATTCACAAAACATTGTTGTAGTGATCAGTACTTCTAATAATAAATCGATTTCTTGTAAAGTTTTTATCTGCCATTTGCGGAACAAAGATTTTAAGGTTTTAAGTAGCTTCAACGCGAGAGGTTCGACATATGTATACTTTGCTTTTAGTGGTGACGTTAATTTGTTGTAGTAATTCTGGAAAAACAAAGTGATTATTTTGTCATTTTAATAGGAAACACAAGTCAACGTGTACTTCTAAAGAACACAAATTGTCAGATGTGAGTAAGTTGTTGCAGTGAAGTGAAGGACAAGAATGTGTTCTGTAATTTAATATTTTTTTAGAAACTTATTTGAAATCTCTCTATTCTATTTATGTATTTTCTTATAGACTCCTTACAACACAACAGAAATCAAGTATGGATCGAAAACTTAAAATAATCTTTATTTTAGTGCACCTGTGTCTTTGAATGGTTTGGTGATCAGATTTATAGATATCTGTTATTTATGGCTCTTATGAAAACGGCTACAAGCTAGTGGTCATGCAGAAATGGTATTACGCAGTTCTTTCGCTCAATATGCGTTTTCGGTCTTTGAGCGTAACATACACATAAAAAAATAATATTTCCTACATGTGTATCTGCCCCAGCTCCGCCTGCAGTTTCCCCTGGTGGAAGGTGTCGTCGTCCCCCTGTTCCCGCTCCATGCGGTCAAGGCCCCTTTCATCCTCATCACCTGATCCCACCCACTCGTCTTCCGAAGTCAGCTCCGCCTCTTGCTCGAAGAAATCCGCTACCTTCCGCTTCTTTTTCTTTATTTCTTGAGGAACAACTTCTACCTGTAATTGAACATTTTAAAATATTAAGTAAGAAATAGTTGCTAAACTGTAGATGTCACAGTTATTCAAAATATTAAGTTGAAAAGTACAGTTAGTTTATTTTTAATTAACAGAGCTATCACCAAAGGCAAACTACAGATGTTACCTTCCTCACACTGTCAAAAAAATACAAATACACAAAGCGACGTTACGTTGCTGCAATGTTTTCAAGGGGAAATGAAAACTATTTCAACTCTATCTGCCTTATTGTAAAACATGGACTATTTTAGATTTAAACCAGAACATATAAATCCACGACTGTTCCGGTTCTGTTTCGGTTTTAAAGTATGAAGTAGCCTAACAAAATTACATACATTTTAATCCTGGTTTTATCCCATTACTTTTTTAATCCAAGTCCTATAATAGGACAACGTAACTACTTTCTCGGTTCCTTTGGCAATAAAATATTGTGTAGACTTATTTTTTACCTCATTTTCCTCAGAATCATACTCCACAAGCCTCTCAACATTATCTTCTAAATCTGACTCGTTATAGTCATCTAGTTCTGAAACTTCCTCCTCATCATCTGGAAATATTAATTTGATCACTTTATTTTTTTATCCATCCATATATTTCCTATTATATAAAAAAGGAATGCCGCTATGGGCGCTTGTAAAACAAGAAGGAACATAGCGCACAAGCGCCGATCGAGTCATTTTTTTAAATATAAATATCTTAACTTAGATCCTTATATATTGTACCTTTAATGTATCCATAGATTTTATATAATGTAATAATTGTAAAGTAACATCACCTGAGATCTGCAATGCACGCTGCTCCGGTTTTCTCTTTTTTAATTTCTTTTTTTTAATCTTCTTTAAAACTTGACCATTATTATCTTCGTCATCAGAATCTATTATTAATCTCTTCTTGACCTGTGTATTAACAACCTCTATGTCTACTTTAGGTCCCGAATTTCCTGTAAAATATTTCGGCCTTGGAGCTTCTACGTCAGGACCATCTAATTCATCTATGATCGATTTTAAAATATTTCCATCATCTTTTTTAACTGTCTCATCTGTTTCAATTTTTTTGCTTGAGTTTTTATCATTTGTAGGCTCAACTTCAGGTAGTTCTAATGATTCTGGAATATTGGCTGCGTCATCATTAAGCGATACAAACTGATTTTCATAAAACTTGCCAGTACAAAGAGCTAAAATATCATCACCAAATTCTTGCGATTGTGAAGGTTTTTGCTGCGTTGTTGCAAAATTTTGTGAGATGTTTCCTGAACACATTTTGAAATTTGTCTGTAATATATCAAATATGTTAGTTCAACACACAAATCTGAAAAGTTTGGTAATGTATAAAGGCATTCAAGGTTGATATGGTAGTAATAAATATTATAATTCCTTATCACTTCTCGATTTTTAAAACATGGAATGCAGGGGTTTTTTTTTTAATTCATTAAACAGTTTTGCAAATACGTACATGAAACATTTTTAAATCCTCTTCGAGATAGCGTCTAACGAAATTTTATAGATTTTACATCATAAATATGTAAAATAAATACTTACGAAATTTGGTTGCGTCGCGCAAATGACTTCCAAATCGTAAGGAACTTTTTGTCCTTCGTCGAGATTCAAGTTTGTATTTGGATTAGAATCTAAAATTGAAAACTGGCTAACGATGTCCGTTTCCATAACAGGCAGCTCTTTGATTTCTTCTGCAAATGTGTTAGGTGGAAGATTTTCACTTTCTTGACTGGTAAACAGGTCTTCTGAAAATGATTTCTGCATTTGGGCAAGTTGTATCTCATCATCTGAAATTTAAGTCATTTAATTAGTACGACCAACAATTTTCTTTAAATGCACATGCAATCTTTACTACAGTACCTTGTGAGTTATCAGTTACTTTTTTATTTTCCTCAATGACTTCTTTAATTTCTTTCGCAGCCTCTAACTCAAGCTTTTGATCTAATTCTTTGTTATTTAAATCCTCATCGTCCGAATCTTCAAATGCTTTTAAAATTCTGCCTTTTCTTGGCTTAGATTCTTCCTGTTCTGACTCCGAAGAAGTATCATCGCTGGATTCATCGTTATCATCAGCATCATCATTTTTATCACAAGCTTCATTACCGTCATCGGATTCTTCTGCCTCATCATCTAACATAGGATTACGTTTCTTAGGCTTATCTGACATATCACAATCATTTTCTTCCAATTCTTCTTCACTTTCTGAAGAACTTTCTTCGTCTGCAACATTGCTTTCTTCAAGCTTAGCTTCAAGTTTTTCGATGTCATCCTCAACGTCAGATTCTTCACCCCGCATCGCCTCGAGTTCTTGTTGTTGCTGTTTCTCTTCTTCTAGTCTCTTCGCCCATTCAATAGAACGTTGTTCTGCTATTTTTTCCTCCAATTCTTGTTTCAACTTTAAGTGTTGCATACCAGGCTTAATCCTTTAAATAGATGCAATCACAGATTTTATTTATTGTGCTTTTTGTCGAAAGAATAAATAAAAAGTTTTAAACAAATATAAAACTGTAGAAATAGTTACCTTTTTTCTTTCTCTCGTTCTAACTCCTCGGGAGTTTTGATTTTAGAAAAGTATGTAAATCTTTCTTTCAATAGTTCTACACCAGTCTTCTTTGTTGTAAAAGAGTCAGTTCCATCTAAATCTATTACCATTCCGGGCGCTCCTAACAGTTTTGGCTTCTTTTTGAAAGAATCTAGATCTTTCACTAACATTGGTGAGTCAAAATTTTGTTTCGTTTGTTCCTCATCTGTAATGTAACAACGAATTTTACAACATTATTAAGAGTCGCAGTCTATACTTAAATACGAATATATTCCTTACAAAAATAATTATACCTTTTTCAAGTTCTGCATCTTCTATAATTTTATCAATATCGTCCATTGTAATGTCATCATCTGAAATATCGTTTTGTTTTTTACTCAAAAGATCGTGCTTTGTAATATCTTTTGAAGCTTTCGTCATCATATCATCATCAGCGTTATTTTCAATTTTTTCACCATCAAAATCCAATGCCATAATTTGACTTTCATCATCTGTACACTGTTTTAGAGTAACACCGAAATCATTGTGTGTTTGATTGATGTCAACTGTTGCTTCTACTATTTCTACTTGTTCTTCATTTTTTTTATCTTCAAATAGTTCATAATTATTTAAATTCATTTCATTTTCACACTTATTACTAAAACGGTCGACATCTTTGATTTTATCTTCATCAATTGGTTTAGGAATAGAATCTATAACGCTATTTGAATTTTCTTTGACACATTTCAAATTATTTTCAGTATCATCAATTTCATCAACATTTGTGGTGATAGCAGATTCTTCTTTTTGTAAACAAAGATCAATGTCAACAGTCTTTTCATGACATGTTTCTTCAGTGAATTTTTCATTGGAGTTTTTGGTTTCATCAACATTATTTTCGTCATCAGCTTCACTATCACTTTTGCAAAGTTCAATTATTTCTTTCTGTCTTTCTTGAAGCAAACGGCTGCGAAAAAACCCATACTTCAAATAAGCAATGCAATCATTAAATATGTAGATAAGAAAAAAGCATGTGAGCACAATTGTGAAATTAAAACTAGTACATACAATATTAGGTTTTCCTCACTTGGGATTCAGTATTCAAATATACTCGTAGATATCAAAAATGAGAATGATTTAAAAGTATTGTTATTTTATTATTTAAATACATTGAAAATAACTTCATTGAAGCATCTTTTTGTTCAACCAACCATTTGGCAATGGCATATATTAACATTACAACTTACTCATAATGTTTGAGTTGTTCTTCATTCATTTTTATGGGTAAGGCTTTACCATCATTGCTGAGGATGGGTTTTCGCCTGTTCAAGATGTCTTTCAAGGTAAAAGCTTTAGGTCTGTGGTAAGGTAGAGATACATCTTTCTCCCTGAGCATCCTGTTAGACTCGCTTTTTATTTTATGCATATTATCCATAGCTTGTTTAGCAGACATCTAAAATTTAAATAGCAATATCCTTTTATGTGTGTTTGTATCATAGACCTCAACAAGCGTGTTTCTAGCCTCCATGCTAATAAACAGTTAACAGAGATAATACAACATAACAAGACTAACCAAATAAAAAAGACAATACAAAATAAGACTAAGGGTCAGAAGATATTTTCTTTAATGAATTCCTTTTGTGTTGTATTTAATCAAAGTTGGGATTTTATTCCATGTGGAATATGCTCCAAATTGACCAAAACCTTTTGAAAACCTGCAAATCTTACTAAACGACTTTATCCAATTCTGGTAAATATGAATATAAAATGGATCTTTTATATTTACATACACATACACAAACTTTATAAAAAATGTTTTACATAATAGCAAAGTATATAAACTGACTTCATACTTGAAGCAAATGTATATTAAAAGTAGGAATTTATCAAAATATGAGAATTAAGTGATTCTATTACTTACTCTCACAGGTTTTGAAGGGTTCTCGGTGTTTTTTCTGTATTTTGGTTCTTTACCCATGCTCTCTTCATCTGAAGTATCAGGATCATAAATTGTGGACTTCAAAGTCTTGGTTCTGTCTTTAATTTTCTGAAATGACGAAGTTTTTACAGTAAAAACAAACAAAAGTGCAAGTGGCAATCTGATAATTTGGTGAGAAATGTGGGTGGAACTTTGTGTTATTTGCAAGATGCAGTGTTTTGCCTATTAGTCTTAAATGTAATAGTGTTGCTAAGTTCTGTGACGCAAGTTCTTACAATACTTACAGCAGGGCTAAGTCAATGTGTGTCATGATGTAGTTTATTAATTTATATGAATTATAACCATTTTATTTGATTGGAAATTAGTTCAAACTTGTAGTTGAGTCAGCAAATTTAATTAAAAAATGCTGAATTTGTTAGAAAAAAATTATACACAGTCAGGTCGTAAGTATTGTCACACAGTAAAAACTTTTCTTTTAGAATGCTGGCCACAAAAAAGTTTATTGAATTCGAATTTCGAATAGTTCATGAAAATAAAAATGTATACTTTTATAATTTTACTCATTTTTAAATATAGAGTGGATGCTTAAAGAAGACCGTGTTGCAGTTATTGCGCTGCATCGTTGCGGTTACGCGCCAATTCAAAATTTTGACATACTGAAAAATTTGAATAAAACCAAAGGATTCGTTTATCGTACCATCAAACGATACAATGAAGACTCTAGCGTAGATGACAGGTCAAGAAGTGGTCGCCCTAGATCTGTTAGGACTCCAGCAAAGATAAAAGCTGTGAAGGCGCGAATTCAAAGAAATCCCAAACGTAAGCAGAAACTGTTGGCTCTTCAGATGGGGTTAAGCCGAACCACGGTAAAAAGGAGACTTAGGGCTTCGGGCATATCAAAGAAAAACAGGACATCGTTTGAATGCTCGTCTAATGGACCTGAGATTGAAGAGATGCCGCGCTTTGTTGAAGCGGTACGCGGGAAAATAATATCGGGAAATTCTTTTTTCCGATGAAAAAAATTTTTACCTTTGAAGAGAGCTACAACAAACAAAATGATAAGGTGTACGCACACAGTAGTGAAGAAGCAAGCAACTGTATTCCGCGTGTCCAATGAGGTCATTTTCCATCCTCACTCATGGTATGATTGGGAGTTTCTTATTGGGGCTTAACAGAGGTACATTTTTGTGAGAAAGGTGTAAAACGAATACAGTTGTGTATCAAAATACAGTCCTGACGAACCTTGTTGAACCTGTTTCTCATACCATGTTTAATAACAGGCACTGGGTATTCCAACAAGATTCTGCGCCAGCTCATAGAGCGAAGAGCACACAAGACTGGCTGGCGGCACGTGAAATCGACTTCATCCAGCACAAAGACTGGCCCTCCTTCAGTCCAGATTTGAATCCGTTAGATTACAAGATATGGCAACACTTGGAGGAAAAGGCGTGCTCAAAACCTCATCGCAATTTGGAGTCACTCAAGACATCCTTGATTAAGGCAGCCGCCGATATTGACATGGACCTCGTTCGTGCTGCGATAGATGACTGGCCACGCAGATTGAAGGCCGGTATTCAAAATCACGGAGGTCATTTTGAATCAACTTTAGTGTCATAAGAATCTGTTTTGTTATGTTCATTTTGGTATATAAATGGTTACTTATTGAATAAACTTGTTTCAATTATTTTATATTAAACATGTGACAGAATTTATGACCTAACTAGGTATATAATAAACATAATAGATAATATCACTACAAAAGAAACTCTGTCCATTACTTTTTTACTTGTAAAACACAACAGACTTCAATCAAATGTATCATGGAGATAAATTGCATGCATTGCAAAGCACTTTAATAATAAACAGCAGACACACTGACCTGCTTTATTCTCTCAATAGATCTGGCTTCATCATTGGAATCGTTTGAGTCAGTACTATTCCTGTGTATTTTTTTTTTAGATAAATCAATCTGTTGATCTCCAATGTCCTCTATTTCTTTCTTCCTTGAACTTAGGAGACCCTTAAACTTATTTTGAAATTTGTTTTTCTTATTAAGCATCCTAAGTTGCTGTTCTTTGTTCTTCACAGGTTTCACATTATCAACTTCATCTTCAGAACTGAAGTAAGAGACTTTTATTCTGGATTTACGGGGTTTTGAGTCAATACCATTAATACAATCATCACTATCAGATGATAGTTTATTTTCTGAAGCATCCACATTATTAAGAGAGGTATTTAGGCTGATTTCTTGGTCTGACTTAGATTCACTATCTGAAGAATTTTGAACGATTCTTCTAACAGTTTTATGAATGTTATCGACTTCACCGTGGGCATGCAACTCCTTTATCTCTGTACGGTTATATTCGGATGTGTGAAGGTCCGGAGTAATTTCTGGAGGCACCATATTGTAAATTTTTTATTACTATTAATTTAATACAAAAAAAATGCCAAGTTACACTTTTGCACGAATCCCATTGCATGGATGCAATGAATTTAGTTAACTAAATTCATTCAACAGGGCTATGTGTAAAAACTTAGATTTTTGGCGATCTTAAATTTACTTTCGTAATTTTGTTAGAATTTATAATTGGAATAAAAGCAATAAAGCTCTTTTAAATAGCTTTAAACAAATTAAATGTCATTGTAAATCTTCGATTAAAATTACACTTAAACCGTCCCAATGACAATTACTCGCTTTACGCGCCAAAACAGGTAGCTGGCGTACGACAGGAGACCAGTGACATTTTATTTTTTAATATTTGACTTATGAAATTGACAAAACCAACCCATTCCCAGACAGTTTTTGAGTCAGCCTACTTTTAAATGGTTTAAAAGCAAATAGAGACCGTACAGAATTAAATATTTTACAATGCGCGCTTTAGCAACGCACGCATAGAAATCATTCACGAGTCATTCACGGACACAAAATTTTGAATGGAACGGAAAAAACATGTTTGATCGACATTCATTTCAAACGCGTGATTCGGTTGCTTGGCGGGAACGGGAAGTGTCAGATGTAATTTTCTTTTCTCGTAAATCAGCAGAATTTAATGTTTATGCGTTTTAACCATTGAATCTCTGTAGTGCTGTACAAGTGCGTAGAAAGTGATATACAGCGACTTTGCTGCTATTTTCGACACCTCCCAGATAACCAATTACAGCTATTACGGCTAATGTAGGCAGATTCATTAATAGACCTATTATTATTCATTTCTTCATCATTTCATTCCTCATTAAAACTTGTTAATTAATATACTTGATATGATTATATAATTCTTAGACATTTTCAACGCTATGATTATGGCAACGCCATAAAAAACCGGTTATTTGGGCCTTTTTGTGTGACAAGCTAAATGTTGAATTTTCTAATTGTTAATCTTTTTTGTTTAAATTTGTCTTCAATTTTTAACTTAAAATCTTTTAAATCCTTATTATACTTCCAGAGAAATAAATCACCGTGAATTTTAACGACACAGAAATCGTCCAAAAATTGTTAAGTAAAATATTAACAAATAAACATTCAAATATGAGTTTATCAACACAACCGATTTATTTTGTTTTTGTTTAAAGTTAACATTGACATCTCTCATGCATATGTTGAGTGAATCCATCAAAACTGAAATACATACTGATGCTTCTGTACTTCTGTACACTCTATTTTGTGCTAAAAGCTCCTGAATCATAAATGATATGATGAATGAAAAAGTGAGACAAAGCTGTAAAAAAATCTGTGATCAATGGAAAGTACGAAAAGTTTCTACAGTTAAATTTCTGTCTGGCTTAAAGATGTTGCCGAGGCAGTTATACAATGACGACAAAAACCATTCACCGTATTTTTGTATCAAGGCGTACTTTGTGTGGTGTTGTGTCGTAATGTGACTATGGCGTACTTTACAGTAAAATCGTGAAGTGGGTGCATAAAGAAAAAAAAAATTACTCTTGACTGTAGCTTGGCTACATAGGCCAAACACTAATTTTACGAAGCGTGTACGGAAAGATAACATTTAATATTAATTTTTTTGAAACAAAATTTCACATTTAAAAAAAATCTTACTGTTAAAATTGATTTTAAAAGGACTAAAATCATATAAAAATTTAAAACTTAGAGTTAGATTTTTGATTGTAAGAGATTCTCTTTTTTTATTTTCTTTAAGGGCTTTGTCGCTAAGCGATAATATCGCCCTGTAAAGGCAAGGCATACAAAACAGCTACAAAAACAAATATAAATAATTTAACTTTTTAAGCCTAATTCAGCCAACTTAAACAGAGAATCTTTATTCTCTTTTTAGAATAAATTGAGTTTTGGATATCTTTTTCTCACTCTTTCCATTTCTTTGACCATTCACCATGTCATTCACCTTTAAGGCGTTCATAGTATGCTTTTAAATCATTCAAAAGCCTGCTGACTCAATAACAGTTTGGAAATGGGATGTTTTTTACATGGTATTGTAGTAAGTAATTTTTATTTCTGAAACTAATCTACCTATGTGAGCGGTTATGCGACAGGAAGTTACTTTTTGCCGGTCGTTCTACTGTACCAATAGTATGAAATACTTAAACTTCCTTTTTATCGCCCTTAATTTTTTTATCATGTGATTTTTTTTCTAACTAGACTGCGATCCAGATTTTCTTAAGAAAAATAGATGAAAGTTTTAATCAAAAAGAGTCTTTAAAGAAAACTCTGAACTAATATTAAAATAAATAAGCTTAATTTATAATTTTAATTGTGACAAAAGACATTTGATCAAATTACACACTAGTTCACTGCACTATAATTTATTCCTGTTGGTAATATTTCTTGATGTTCCGAGGTATCACAAACAACTGCTTCAGCTGTAGTCAAAAGCGATGCGATACCACTGGCATCCATGAGCGCTCTTCGTACAACTTTAGTGGGATCAATGATACCTCTTTCAATCATATTAACAAAGTCGTTTTCCATTGCATCATATCCGTAATCAGCATCCATACCTTCAACTTTAGATACAATAACAAACCCATCGTATCCTGCATTACTTGCAATAGTAGCGCAAGGCATACGAATTGCTTTTTTTATTATGTTAATTCCAATTGCTTGATCAGAGTTAATAGGCTTTAATTCATTCAGTGTTTTAATACACCTCACGAGGGCTACTCCTCCTCCTGGTACAATACCTTCTTCAATTGCCGCACGAGTTGCATTAAGCGCATCATTAACGCGATCTTTTCTTTCATTAACATCAATTTCACTGTATCCCCCTACTAGCAGAACAGCAATACCAGCTTTAAGGCGCGATACTCGTTCAATCAACTTAAGTTTATCAAAATCACTTTTTGCTTGGGCTAAATCAGAATTAATTTCTTCAATTCGCTGATCTATTTCGTTTTTATCTCCTTGACCTTTAAGTAATAAAGTAAAATCACGTGTTATTAATACTTCTTCTACTTTGCCCAAACTTTCTTCACGGACGTCTTCTAGTCTAATTAAATTGGGATCCTCTTCAAAAACAACACCTCCTGTTGCTATAGCCATATCCATCAAAGTGTTTTTCCTGTATTCACCAAACCCAGGTGCCTTTACGGCTACTACTGGTAAACCATTCTTTATTTTGTTAATTATCAAAACAGACAAAGGCTCACCATCAAACTCCTCTGCAATTATAACAAGAGGTTTTTTACATTTATTCGCAACTTCGAGTGCAGGAATTATTTGCTGAATTGTAAAAATTTTTTTCAAAGAAAAAAGAACTAAAGCTTTACTGTATTCTACTATTGGTCTTTTCATTGAATTTATGAAATAAGGGGACACATAGCCACGATCAAATTTCATTCCTTCTATTATTTCTATCTCGTCTTCAAATGTTTTTCCTGTTTTTATTGTGATTACACCATCTTTACCAACTTTTTCCATAGCCGTTGCAATTAATTTCCCAATTGTTTTATCTCCATTCGCAGATATTGTTGCTACTTGTTCTATTTCAGCAACAGTATTTACTGGTTTTGACATTAGTTGTAAATTAGCTTTAACTGCGTCGACAGCGACCATAACACCTTTTCGTACTTCTATTGGATTCGCTCCTTTCATGATGTTTTCAAAGCCCTCTTTAGCTATTGCTCTAGCTAATATAGTAGCTGTAGTAGTGCCATCACCCGCTTCTTCATTTGTTTTATTTGCAACATTTTGGACTAGTTTCACGCCAATATTTTGAAATTTATCTTTAAGTGCAATACCTTTTGCGACAGTAACTCCATCTTTTGTTATTTTTGGAGGTCCAAAACCTTGATCTAGTATGACATTGCGTCCCTTGGGACCCATTGTTATCGCAACGGCATTAGCGAGGATATCAACACCTTGTAACATTAAAGATCTGACGTCAGTTCCAAATCTTACGTCTTTAGCATAATACTGTTTTGGTAAAATTGAAAAATAGTAAATTTTGTGTTTTAAATTTTTTTGGAAGCACCACATTTTATTCGAAATTATTTTGTGAACAAGAATATTATATAAAAGAATTTGTAAATTATGTTGACAGTCAACTTCAGATTTTGTAGACTGTTTCTAACAATATACTATCAACTTTGGTGGTGACTTTATGAAAAGTGGTGACAAAACTGATGCATCGATACCTATTTAAAAAAGAATTTACTTCAAAATTTAATTTGAAAAAAAAAATGGAAAGATGAAGAACTGTTATTTAGTCTCGCTAAAACTCAAAGGCGGCTGGACTGATATGAATTATTTCTTTTTAGTTTGTTCTTTCTAATTCAGGTAAAGTTTTAGAGTAAAAAAGGTAAAAGTTCCCAAAGAACGTTTGGTCAACGAGTACTGAAGATATAAAACTTTTATAAGGTATAGGTACCTGTATAAAATGTGTATATAGTATTATATGTTTGATATAATCATTACTACTATTTTGTATTTTACCGTGCTCTTCGTGGACTTTCTTTTTAGTAGTGACATAAAATGTTATAAAATCTTTAACACTATTCTTTGATACCATTCGGCGACCCTTTTCACTATCGTATAAAATAAAAATTAAGCGAGCGAGTTTTTGGCCCGTCCATTTACTATCATGGTGACCTCGATGTTGGATTGTATAGTTAGTATAGAAAATTCAGACATTATTTTTGAGCTGTATGAACTGTTAAATAAGATGCTTTTTTGTTTTTTTGCTTAACAAAACGGAAATATTAACAAAAGCGGCTACACACACTTGCCGCCTAATTTTACTGGTACTTCCTTTTCCTGCCAAGCATGTATTTAATATAAGTTCTCATAAAAAGGATCAAATAGGAATATTCCCGTTAATATTCCCATCACTAACACAGGTAACCAGACAGTCGGTGACGTCACGCAAGCGCGACAAAAAAAATTAATATTGGTTTAAACTTCTCGCAGTGATAACTTCAGATAAAACTATATTTACATACCATAGTCTATACCTTGATGGAAGGTACACTTTAAAGTAACATTTTGACACTTTTGTGTTCTCCATTTCATAAGACTTGTGCTGTGTGGGCTAATGCTCTTTGTCTTGTCTGAAACAAAAAATACAAGAAAGGAACGGTTAATGTTTTGAATTTTGTTGGTTTTAGAGAGGAATTGAGTCTAGAATGAATAATCCTAACGGGGAACCAGTAAAAATAAATTTAGGCATAGGTGATCAACTGACTCATATATCTTGTGGTCACATTGTTAATGAAATTATCAAATTTATTGCTTATCAGAGGCTCCAAATCCCCTACACTTATCAATGGCTAAAGCAGGTAATAAATAAAAGAAAAACCAACGAAAATCATGATAGAAAGGAAAGTTTTCAGTCAGAGAGACATTTCAGAGTGGCTTCATCATCGTTGGACAATTTAGATTTTATTTTAAAGGTTAATATGAGTGGCCATTTAATATCGTATTCTTTTTAGACTGGGGTTTTCTTTCAATTGTTTCATTTTATTACAGAGTCTGTCACAGGAAATAAATACTAGTGTCTTACCTGTGGAGGTGTGTATTGTGGTGGGATCAACACCAGTGACGTGTAAAGAGGTTTACCATCTGCTCTTACCTTCATTTTGCCACAAGACTCAATGCCATTCAAACAATATTGCAACTGACCAAAAAATACAGAGTAGCGTGTTTAGGTAAGTGATCTATTTCTTTAATTGTTATACTCACTGACGATCACTTGACTTGAGATATTATATAGATTAATTACATTTACATCAACATAAATAAGTTTATTTTTCCAGGACATTAGTAACATCTGAGTTGATGAGCAAAGTATTTAGCTCTGTGCTAGGGCCAACAAATACTTATGTATTTATAAGGAAAAAGGTTACCAACACTCAAGACCTTGTAGTCAATGCAGACAGCTTTGTTCCTACAAGTGGTTTTAGGATACCTAGAAACTGCAAAAATGTTGTAATAGACTTCAGGACCAAAAGTCATATAGCTTTTTCTTGTTGCAATCAGTTCCAAATATTTGGAGACAATATCTATGAAGATTTAGTACAGTTGCAGCTAAATGATGAGGCGAATAATACAGATGAAATATTTAATGAAATTGAATCTACAAATGATATGAAATGGTATCAATCTTCATATGTGATGAAGGGATTTAAAGACTGTGTTGTAAATGGCAAGTCCGTCACTAACATGTGGATAGAATAATTATTATGGTTTACACTTAATTAAATTTTCATTTTTGTTGATGCAAAAATATTGATATCTATTATTTTAATCTGTTATCAATTTGTATTTTAAGTAGGTAAATTATTAATTTTAGAAATTTGCTCAATTTAAAAACTAAGCATGATACTTGTTAGTTTGATTCTAAGTAGCAGATTATAACTGAGGATAGCTAAAAAGACAAATAATAGAAACTGACTGCGATTAAATTATATTGTTCTTATTAATTGTAGATTCAATTTAACTGTAAATGATAAAAGTTTACATAACGTAGCATTTCTTTAAAAATGAATTTCATATAATAATGTTTACCATTCAGTTTCTAATGGGTCTTCCCATTTATGTTATGTGTATCATTATTGATTAAATAAGACTTGGACTTGTGCCATAATAAATCAATAGTTTTTTAATGTTGTAATAAATTTTAAATAAAATAATATTGATTTTAAAATTTATTTTTTATTCATTAGTAAGTTTTTAAAATTATTATTCATCTCTAATTTCTTAAGTAGTAAAAAGTATAGTATAAAATCATCCTTGTATTTTAAAAAATCTACTAAAATATTCAGAACGAAACATCACATCTGGTGAGTTAAAAAGTAGATAATGTTGAATTTGTCGTTTTTTTTATATAAATTCATTGGCAAATAAGCAAACAGTTCACCTGATGGAAACCTATATCGCCGCCTATTAACGACTATGCCCCTGACGTCGTAAACACCAAGAGCACCCCACAAATATGAAGATCTACCACCTGTTTGTCATCACAATATTACTTAAATAAATATTTTATGAATTTACAATAATAAAAATTGTTAATATGTTTTCTACAACTCATAGCTTAACATAAATATTAAGTATCCACAACTTCAACATTGAGGTTTTTGTTTTAAGATGACTTAATACATATATATACTACTCAAAACAAAATAAGGGCCACGAGGTATTTTGTCATTTTGGTGTAAATTATTAAACATTTACATATTGAAAGTAGTAAAATATTGAGTATACAAACTCTTTGATACCTAAACTTTTTAATATTGTAGTATTCATCTAATGCTGGCAACAATTTTTAAATAAAATTTGATTTAAAATTATTTTTGAAAATTTTGATTCCATTTTCTTTGTCGTTTTGCTTTCCTTAGCTTCTTGGTTTATTAGAAATTATCAGAGTTCATTGATTTCTCGAGTCAGAAACATTTTTTGAAATATGCCACAAGCACGCAGGCGTTATATGGACTCGCTGACAGCAACCAGAGCCGTTACAATGATTGAAGAAGGTCATTCGCAGCGATCTGTGGGTTTGCAATTGGGATTTTCTCGAAGAGCTATTCAAAATCTATGGAATCGTTTCCAAGAGACTGGCAGTGTTAGAAGAAGACCTGGTTCGGGCAGAGTTCGCATTACAACAGCTCAAGAGGATCGTTACATTCGATTAAGTGCGCGCAGAGATCGCACAACGACGGCCCGCAAGCTGCAAAATCGTTTACGGCTCACAACGGGTACTCGTGTCGTGATTGCATGAAGACCAGCAGGCATCAAGAAGGCGAGTTGTCCGTGTTCCATTAACCAGAAATCATCGTGCAAATCGTTTAAGATTTACCCGTCAACATTTGGACTGGGACATAAACCGACGGGGCATGGTGCTCTTCACAGACGAATGCAAAGTTAATTTTTTTAATGACGATCGGCGTATTAGAGTATGGAGAAGACGCGGCGAGAGATTTTCAGATGCCTGCATCCATGAAGTCGATCGTTTTGGTGGTCCAAATGTAATGATTTGGGGCGGGATAAGCTTACACGGCAAAACTTAGCTCGCTATTTTAAATGAGGGTACTGTTACTGCTCAGCGGTATTTTGAGGAAGTTTTCAGACCACATGTGATCCCATTTGCCCAGCGAGCGGGTCCTGGATTCATCTTGATGCAAGACAATGCTCGTGCTCACACGGCTCAAGCGACTCGGTTTGTACTGGAAGCGTCTCAAATTCAAGTCTTGCCGTGGCCGGCTAACAGTCCGGACTTAAATCCAATAGAGCACATGTGGGATCAGTTGAAACGAAGAGTTAGAGACGGTGATCAGGAAATCCAAAACCAAAAGCAACTCATCAACGCTGTTAAAAGGGCCTGGGAAGAGATTCCAATGGAAAATGTCAGGCATTTGATTGAGAGCATGCACTCCAGGCTTCAGGAGTGCGTAGCGAAACGAGGAGGGCCTACTCGTTACTAAAAGATGAGCATGGAGTATTTTCTTTTGTTTTCAGTAACTTTACATTGTTTTTATTTTTAACCTTAAATGTGTTTTTTTCTTTCAAAAGCAAATAAAATTTTTAATCATTATTATTGGAATAAGTTTATTGGTCTACACGGTAAAAACAACATTAGTTTTCGTTATGGAGACAAAAAAATAAATATTGGTTTTATTATTTTCATGGTACAGACAAAATACCTCGTGGCCCTTATTTTGTTTTGAGTAGTATATTTTTAATATAAGTCAATCACCATAGGGTCCATAGGGTGATTGACTTATCACCATAGGGTTATCATTTTGTTCTAGAGGAGATTCTTTTTAAGTTACATATATAAACATACATCAGTTTCTTATTACTTAATTTTACAAGGATTTAAGTATGTTAATTTGTTAACTATTAATGTACTCTATCATCCCTTTGCCACCACTAAATATTGTTCTTTGTCTAAAAGCAACACAAACTTTATTTAGTTCTTGGCTTAGAGGTCTTATAGTACAGTTTTTATCACACTTAGCCCAAGCTTCATTTGCTTCTACTATTAAATTATTTCTCCCTCCATTAGGCCCTACTACATAATCACAAGAAATGAACTTAGCTATCATGTCTTTTAAACAACATTCTAGAAGTTCATAGTATTCTAACCAGTACCCTGTTGGTAGTAGATAAAGTTTTATTTTCAATGCTTCAGCTAAAATACCTGTTATGAAAACATCATCAATCCAAAAAGATGGATGCAATGAAGCTTCTCTATGAAGATTTAAAGCTGTTTGTTGTGTAGTAATGTAGTACCATCCAGACAAATATGGAGGGTAAGCAGTTTTAGAATATTCTTTTTGGGTTACATACCATTTATCTTGCATTAATCTCTTTGGTTTTGTATTGTTTAGCATGTAACCCATTAGGAACTCTTGCTTCTGTAAGTGTTCTAAAGACATTATCATATCATAGGTTCTTTTAAGATTGAATACTGTGTCATCATCAACTTTCAGTATGAATGGTGATTGAGTACACTTAGTAGATGCCCAATGAAGGCCCATGAGATGTTTTAAAGTTAAGTTTCTGTAGTTTTCAATGAAGTTTCCTTGGAGATTATCACCATAAATGTTGCTCTCATCCTTTATTGCTTCTTGTGTAATGTATCTAGAAAAAACATAGTTTATCAAAAAATAACATTTTACTGCTACAAATAATTTCGTAAGTCTTTTTAAAACCATTTCAGTACATATTTAATTTTAAATTGATTTGAACACTTTTAGATACAATGAAGAGTTAAAGTAGAATGCATGGAATCTCCAGCATGGAATAAGCAAGGGTATCTCCAGCCTACTACTAAGGGTACCTAGAGGGGGGAGGAGAGTTGATAAGCTTACAGCCTTATGGGTAGACAGTTCATATTTGGAGTATGAGAAAAGTATCAACTGTAGTTACAGGCACAAGAACTTTTTGGAGTTCAATAATTTTTTGAGTGAATTTAATATTGGTTCAATTTGTCCAAGTCTTACATCCATGGGATGGGATTGAAGATGTGTTAAATGCAATAGAGATGAAAAAACTTGTATTTTAAGTTTTTGAAAAGCTTTACACCTTGGATTTGGACAGATTGAACTTGGCAACTCACTCTATCATATATACTAAAATTTAATTATTTATTAGAATGCAGTTAAAACTACAGTAGAGGGTAGTAAAAACTCATGAAACTGCATTCCATGCTGTAGTTTTTTGTCAAAATATATTGGTATTGATAACTTCTAGCAGTTTGTAGTTACTTACTTTTCATTTTGTGGTATTCTTGCTAGTAAAAATATTCTTCGTGCATTGAATCTCTCCAGTTGCCTAGCAGACATAGCTCTTCTATGTGCACTCCTTAGTTCCACATGCCCTACATATGAAGTGACAAGTATAACAAATAGTACTCCTCCTGTAAAATAGTAAAACAATGACTTTAATATATGAACAATTATTTAAATAAAGAAAAATAAGATGAGGTTTGTTAAATACAAACCAGTCTAAATAGGTGTTATGAGTCAGGAAAGTCATAAATCGACAGGTCAGTGCACATGAAGTTATCAAAAACTAGGTATCTCGGGTCTTGTATAAAATAAATAACAAAAAGTAACCTGTGCAGGTCTCGTTCATAGGTTCGATTAGGAATTCCCTTGTTGCACCCGAGTCCTCAATAATTGAACTACTTAGTGTAGTGTAAAAAAGTAAACCTAAAAATGTTAAAAAGATAAGAAGTATAAACTTCTTTTTTGTTGTATTAAACATAAACATTGTTCAACTTTAGCGTGTATCAATAGCCAAAACTATTTTTGTGATGGCCAAAAGTGCAGAGAGCTATTTTTTCGATGTCTTTTAAAGAGTCCATATATAGATCTCGATAGGGAAAGACTCAGTTTAATACGTTGTAAGTTTTTCTTCTGGCTTTCCTTTCAAAAAAGTTTTGATTGTTTCCTTGATTTTTTTTTCTTCTCGCCCATGGCGCAGGCTATAGTCTTCCAACCATACCACTTAGTCCTTTGTAGAATCCTCACCATTGACAATTTTGACATTCGTTTTCTTAATTTAACATGAAGGCGGTAACGAATACCGTACCGTTCAAGTCATCTCTTTGTTTGTTGCATCCTTTTATTTGATGCGATGAAGAAATTAATCAAGAAAAGATTAAAAAATATGTTATACAACATTAAGTTATAATGGTTTTAGAGAAAATATTTCCTCTGTGAGTGTAGCAGAGGTAGTCAGTCGCAGAGGTATTCTTAAAGCCTACAAGTATTAATTAATTAATTAATGTAAGGGTCTAATGTTTGTACAGGTATTAAAAGTTAACTATATACAGGATGTGGATCCTATAATACAGGATCCTTTATACAGGATGCGTGTGCTAGATGTATAACGTTTAAATATCAACTTTATATTGCTATAATTAAGATTAAAGCGACTCGAAAATTAATATATTTGTTTACATTTTCTGAGGCCTAAAATGTTATTCGGTCTACGGGCTTTGATAAAAATATATTCTTCATCCTTTTTCTACTTCCATTAACAAAATCAGTGGGTCGCTCGTTATCAAGATCCCAACGAGTGTATGGCGGGCATGCGCTAGCGCTGAAGCACAGTCAATTGAATTCAGTATACATTGAGTGCTAGAACAAAGCAGAGCTGTGATAGAACGGACGCGCGACCCCACGAGTTATCCGCGACCTTCCATCTCGTGACACTATAATAAGTTAAAATGAATTTGACAAATACCACTCCGGATTCCCAAGCGGAAGTACTTCAAGCCAAAATAATTACTATGGTCTGCTTATTTAGTATATCAATGGTGTTTGGGTGTCTTCCTATGTTAATTTCGTTGAGATATGATTGGTTTAAGTCGAGTGGGCCCGACATGAGGACTTCTAACCGAGTTATAATGGGCCTACTTGCATTCGGGGGCGGTGTCCTGTTTGCGACTACATTCATGCATTTACAGCCGGAACTAAGCGAAAATGTGCACATTTTACAAGGTAGGTATAAGACATTTCCGGTTTTCATAATAATAAGCAATAAAAATATTATAAAATAATTTTCTCCTGAAGGAATTCATCCCAAAAATGATCTTAGTTCTAACCAAACTAAAGCACAGGCAAAGGTTTGTAACTACATTGTACCTAATAGTTGCTGGTTTGTACCTAAATATTTATGTAAACAAAAACATACTTAAATCGTAAACATCCAAGATCACAGAGTAATTTCTTGTGTGCATCATATTATTTAAAAGGTAACTGCAAGAGGAATTGATTCTTGTATGACCAACCATAAACCACAACATACCATTTACCAGTCACGTCCATCGATAAATACATAAAGGGAGTTGTACTCATTACATCAGATTTTTGAGATTCCAAAAATAAAATTTCAATTAAGGATAGTAACAGTTAGTTAGGTATTAAAGTTATATGTAGGTATATACCTCGTTTATTTCTCGTTATATACCTACCTAAGTATCTTCCTGATCACCCACATATATCTATAGTGGGTACGTCAGTTTTAGACAAAACATTAAGCACTTTCTCGATGTTACAATAAAAAAGTAGTCAGGTAATAAACTTAAAGTACACATGCACTTACTGATAATGGAGTAAGTTTCTGATACTAAAACTGATTAAAACATTAGGAAACTGTCGTAAATGAAATCGGATAAGTTCATTTTATACAGGATTTGGAATAAACTACTCCTTGATTTTCTAATTTATTCAATAAATAAAAGAAGAAGTAAAAATAGATGACAGCCGTAAAATACTCTTTTTTTGATCTGTGAATCAATCAAAGCGATGGACAGGATCAAGGGTGCAAAATTATTTTTCTTCCTTATTTAGTTAGGGCTTTTGTAATCTTGCTTTAGAAAATTTGCCACAGCATTTTTGCATTCTTGCGTCTATTACGTAGACCAACCACCAAGCACTAAGTTACTAACAGTCCCAAACGTATGACTATACACCTAAACTAAGATTATGTAAGTAGGTATAATTATAGTAGGTACTTATTTTTTAAGTAAAGGTTATCATTTTCAATCGTGTCTGGAACAATATAATTGCTAAAACATACCATTGATACCTTCCTATCTATGTAGGTACTGGATAAAAATACCTGCATGTTTGATTTTTCTTATAAGAAACTATAGTTTTCGGCCACACGCAACAAATCTCAAATCGCAGCTAATGTTTAGGTTAACACAGAAGGTTCATAGTTATCTGCTTAACCTACTTATGAATTAAATTTTATTCGAATTAAATTCCATGCCAGTCGTTTAAGTTTGGTAGTATAAAAGGCACATTACAATTACACGCTTGTTAAATTTGTTGACATTGTTTTAGCAAACAGGTGTTACTTTAAATTTGACGTAGATACCTATAAGTATATTAAATTTACATAAGCCTCAGTCTGCTCAGTAGTGCCTAGTTTTGTCAGACTTATTTTTGATACCAACATATTTCTTGAGTAGCACGTGACCGTACTTGGTCGAAAACCTGGATTTTAAATTCGATTCGAAAGAATCGAATGTGTATTTGTGTGATGAACTGATGTACCTATAAGGTTTAGGGTCTTGCATGTTTTTTATTCTTATTGTTAGGTATCTAATCATATAACAAGAGTAGGCTTATTTTAAAATGAGGAAAATGGCAATTATTTATTAATTGTCCTGGAGACTTACTTAACTACCTATGATAATTAATTTTATCTTTGTCGAGATTCACACACTGCACTTATCTGGTAGTTTACTAAGATACACCTACGGCTAAAAATAAAGAAAACACAGTACCTATTTGGCTTTTAAAAATTTTTACTATGTCACTTTTAAAAATAATAATTGTGATGAGTCATGTGGAAATGCATTGTTAATGTATATTGATTGCAATAAAAATAGTTAAACATAAGAAAATGTACGTTTTCATATAATATTGGACGTAAATACTTAGTCAAATTTTTGATACATTTCTTTTTGGGAAGCTGTATAATAACTCTTACTTCCTGTAGGTACTTAGCTTTTTACAATGTCAACCTACTTACTTACCGATGTACATAATATACCTAATAAAATAAATACTTTCCAATATAATAAATGTCTAGTATATTAAATTCGATGCATCCCCTCGATTCTTGCAATTAAATTAATGTATTAAATAAATTCCTTAGTATACTTAAAATCCATATATTATTAATAATATTACATATCGTAATTTGCTTTTTATAAAGGTAGTCATACTAGCTTCAAATTGAAGAAAATAATTAGAAAACATATATGTTCCAAAATGTAATAAAAACCATTGTAATTTTTTGAAAAAACAACTACGGATGTTTCTTGCTGACTTCTTTCCCGTAGATAGCATTTCGAACCGGTGTGGTAGATAAAAAAACTATTTTAAAACACCTATTTTAAGTATCTTCAAATAAAACATTTTGAATTTGAATGACCATATCAAATTTTGTATGTACCTAATAATAACTCTACTTTTTGCTTCGCCATTGTCGAGTAGAAAGAAATATAACATACATTATTTCATGGCGCTAATACCTTCAATGTTTAACAACAAAGGACCATAATAAATATCTATTTTAAAAACTACAAAAAGAAGTTAAATAAACACGAACAAGCAATTACAGAAAATGTTTTATCTGTCTATAGGTACATAAGTTAGCTATAGGTACTATACATAAAGAATATATAAAATACTAATTAGGTAGGTACCATACCAACATACCTAGTTAGGAATATTAAACTAAGGCACTACTGGTACGTTGCACCTTCATACTTAGGTCTATCCATGTGCCTGTGTACAATTATTATTGTACCTACCAACATCCGCTGGAAGTAGGCTGGCGGCTGGCAGTAAGAAGATACAGCACAATAAGAAGATGCAGCATGGTAAGAAGATATACTTTGATGCTTAAAAATATACCAAATTCTTGTATCTGTTTAAAAAGTTACTACGTTGTACTTAATTTTTGAGTTATAATAGGTGGAGGAAAAAGTATTTTAGTATTTTAGCACATTTTTTAAATTGAAAAAGAAGAGTTTTTCATTCTTAAAGTGTTTTAACTTCTTCCAAATATCATTAATTAGTAAACTAGCAATATTTTGACTTTGACGACCTCGGTGGGGCAGTGGTCTAAACAGCCGACTGCTACGCTTGAGGTTCCGGGTTCGAATCTTGGCGGGGGCGGGACTTTGTGTTATTTGCAAGACGCATTGTTTCACTTACCGGTCTTGGATGTTATATTATTATCTATATAGTTTATACCATATCGTTGCTTAGTTCCTGTGACACAAGTTCTTACGATACTTACTGCAGGGCTGAGTCAATGTGTGTGTTGTGATGTGGTTATTGTTATTATTTGTTTGAAACGAATTGTTTTAATATTTTGTATTTGTTTGTTTGACTGGGGAATTAAATTCATATATCTTTTACGTATGAGTTTTGTTTACCGCAAAATTTTGACCGAAAAATGCCACTTATTTTAAGAAATTCACCAGTAAGTTGGTGGCTATTTACGGACAGTTTATACAACTGACGAAATAACATGACGTTTATAAGTGAAATGTTTTTGTAGTAGGTAAATTAAATTAACACTAGGTATACACCATTATCAATTTTTCGTAATCCTCAAAAAAAGAAACATACCTAATTTTGTTAATATTCACTTCGTTAGGCTTTAAAATAAATATTTGTTTAGGATTCTGCAGTAATGAATTAAAATGTATGAACTAGCTAACAAAGAAAACATTAAATTAATTAATATGCAGATTCTTACCTACAATAAAGAACAAAATCAATGAATAAGTACATACCAATCTATAATTTATCTGTAAAATATCATTAATTTTCAGAAACCGGTGTCCTTGCCCACCTGCCGATCTACTTGGCACCTCTGATAATGTGCTGCGGCTTCTTCATGATGTACCTCATTGAAGAGTTAGTTCATGTCTACATAAACAGTCGGGAGAACAAAACAGCCAATACAAGTTTTACCCGAGTCCTTAGCATAAGGAAGGCTAGTAAGGACATTGCGGAGACTGACGGTTCATCAGAAGCTCCTAGGCACAGCCATAACCATAACCACAGTCATATGGTGGGTCAAACAGGTGACATGAAGGTGTCAGCTTTGAGAGGTCTACTGATCGTGCTGGCTTTGTCGATACACGAGCTGTTTGAAGGAATGGCTGTCGGATTGGAGTCTTCCGCGTCTAAAGTTTGGTAAGACATAGAATATTTAAGTATTTTCAGTAGCTTTGACAAGAATAGAAGTTTTCAAAGAGTTTCGTTAGTACGATAATAGTTGTACAGGCATAACAATGGGTGGCATGGCGGCAATATGCTAGAGGCCCCGAGCAGTTTAAGGGCCCCTTTTGAATGGAGACCAAAATAAATAAAGGTAGCAAGGATTTTATTTTTTTTATGCCACATGGGCTTTTGCTTGAAATGGAGATCTAAAAAAAAGGTCGCAGGTTTTTTCGGGCCCAATTCAAGGCGGTCTAGTTATGCCACTGTGTACAGTATAATTTTAAACCCTCTGAACTCCTCTTTATATACGTCGTTAATAATTACCTATTATCATTGTTTAGACCTTAAATGTATTACTTACAGCAAATTGCCACTTAAGACTAGAGTAGACGCCACGGTGCCAACCTACTCTAGTCTTAAGTGACAGTTTATTGTTATAGCCATTTTAGATGTAGATAGCTATCTACCTAATTATTGAAACTAAGCCGATAGGTAACTGATTATATCTAAACAATGAATTATTATTATACCTATAAGCAGAGGCGCGACAATCGCAACAACCTCAAAAAGTCAGGAGGCGTCCAATAACCCACCACATATTTTTTTACTGACTAAAAAACCAAAAATGAATTCACAAATCACCAGAGAATTAAGTACCTATACATTAAGATTTCTTTTTTAGGCAACACGTTTTACAATGTATTATAAACTATTTTTCAAATTTTCCAATCTATGATATAACTAAAAGTTAAGACTTAAATGGACTCCCTGGAAGAGGGTGTCCAATGTTTTGTAGAGAGTGTCCAGACAACCTTGACACCCCCCGTTGTTGCGCATATCCAACATGAATCGATTTCGAATCAGATTGACATCTTAATTGCAAATTAAATTATTTATAAGAAGAGTCGGGGTACATACGTAGGTAAACACAGATGGTAAGTAAACATTCTAAATAGGTAGCCATGTTTGTTAATGAACTTTGAATGTGATGCATCCATGCTACTTACAAGTGGGTACATCTTTTAAAACCGGTCAAGCAAGCATAGAAATAGGTACCTATTAATTGTTAGACCCACTTTTGAACAGCTAAGCAGAGATGAAGATGGAATCGTAGGCAGGTAGGTACTTTAACCTTGCTCTGGCTTTATTTTGAAGTCGTGATAGCTAAATTTAAATGGGCACCGTATTTTATTTTTTGGCAGTGGGTTTCTCGAACTAACATTTTCATAAGCTATCAATACCTACTTTAATAACAAGGTACTTACTTTAACTAGAAGATAAAGTTTCTAACTCCAAATTAATGGTCGATTATCTTAATCCATACTAAATGTCTCAGATTTTCTTTGCCAAATGTGCGGACATTATCGAGAATGTTAAAATAAATAATGATGTGCTCGATATCGTAGAATCGAATAAATTCTTAGTCATTAATATCGCTTCAAAACTTCAGTGGAACGCACATTTAGAATTAATTTGTGGTAAATTAAGCTCGGCGGCATATGTAGTAGGGAAAATTAGAAATTTATCAGATCTTCCTACGGTTAGACTGGTATATTTTGCATAGTTTCATAGCAATATGTCTTATAGTTTACTAGTAGGGGGTAGCTCGGCCGAAACATTATGTTTTATTTTACAAAAAGAGCCATAAGAGCTATGTCACTTAAAGCCTCGACATTAATTACGAAAATTATTTTAGGAAATTTATATACTCACCTTACTGTCCCAACATATTTTTGCAATATAAAATATGTAAAAACGTCTGAATGACCTTGATAGATTACGTCACGGTATAAATACTAGAAATAATTATAAATTACGTATTCCTACAGTTAGATTAACAAAAACGAGTAAGTCATTTATTGGAAATTGTGTTCGTTTTTAAAATAAAATACCAAGAAATGTAACAGAAATGTCAGATACGAGATTTAAGCAATATGCTAAACATGTTTAATTAAGGCGGCTTACTATAAAAATCAAAATGATTTAACTAGCCCTCACAGGTTTATCTTATAACATTTGAAATTTAGAGGTGGCAATGAGGATCTGCGGTTAAGCACATTTTATACTGTGACTGAATTTTCAAGCTCTTTAAAACGTCTGTGCTTACGGTAGCGGGTCGGGTGCCTGGTCGCTCACTTCCCTCTAACATACACTCGGCGTCAAAAATATCGCCCCTTTGCAAAAAATGTTTTCAACCAACTTTATTTCACTTTAATCTTGGGTCAAGTATTGACTTAAAGGTATCATTTGAAAGGTAATTTAATGGTTTTTATAGTTATAAAGAAAAAAATAAAGATTTCCTCATTTGTCAAAAAATATTGAAAAGACATTGTAAACAGTAAAAAAAACCATTTATTTCATCATACAAAACAATAACAAAAAATTACAAAATAAAACAAAACTAATTTAAAACCTAGTGTTCCCCCCCCTTGCCCTTATTACCGCCTCTAAACGGTCTTTCATCGATCGCACCAACTTTACAACCGATTCCTGCGGAATTCTGTCCCATTCCTCGATGACGGCATCTTCAAGTTCCTGCAGGGTGGTAGAGGCGACATCTCGTGACCTAACTTGTCTTTTTAAATCGTCCCAAAGATGCTCTATGAGGTTTAAGTCAGGACTTCTGGCTGGCCACGACAAAATAGGGATCCCAACCTCCTCCAGATATTCTCGCACAATTAAAAAGTCGGTGAAGACAACCTGCCTCCATTGCTCAAACGTCCAATCGACGTGATCTCGGACAAATTGTAAGCGGTCTCTACGATGTGCTGCAGTCAACTTAGGGCCAGTAGCAGCCCTGTGAACCCTAATTTCTTTCTCCCGCAGTCTCCTTCTAATCGTAGAGACGCTAACTGAAGTCCTGCGAGCGCTAGAGAAGCGACTGCGCAGGGACGACGTCACAATGAAGCGGTCATCCCGCTCAGATGTGCAGCGTCCCCGACCAGCTCCACGTCTTCTAACGAAGACTGTCGAACTCCTGCTTGCAGTAAAGCAACAACTTGAGCAGATTCAGCCGCGGTGGTCTCCATGTTTGAGGGTTGATTTCTTGCTTGAGCTCCTGAGGTGTGTAGTCTTCAAAGTCTGGATAGCGAATGACTGACATTTTACCCTGTCCAGGCATTTTATAGCTCTGGAACTGAGCTCAAGTCGCGACCCTTGAAACGAGTGTTTTGGTACATTTTCTTACAACTTCTTCGACATGGAAATTATGACGTTTAATTTAAAAAAAAACACATGTTAATTGAAGGGATATTAAACAAGCTTTAATTTGACACCATGATCTATTAGCCAGAGTTCTTATTATAAAAGTTAGATGAGCTTGATGCTGAATTTCAGCGAGGGGCGATATTTTTGACGCCGAGTGTAGTTGAGGAGGGCAATGGCTGAAATACTCATGTACGGGTGCTGCTTGTGTGGACTGGCTGACTTGGTTATACTATTTCTATCAATGATTTTTTTCGATCGCATTTCCAGTACATTTCATTTTCATCCTTTGTATCAAAAGTCAAAGTCCAAGTCAAAGTCAAAATGTTTTTTATTCGATTAGACTTAAAATAAGCACTTTCAAATCGTCATTTTTTTACAACCACCGGTTCGGAATGCTATTTCTACGGGGAAGAATCCGGCAAGAAACCTCCGTAGTTGCTTTTTTCAATATTCAATTACAATATTTTCTACTACAAATTACAATTTTTCAACATAATAAATCTAGCTAAACTGTCAATAAGATAAACCTGTGCAATTACTTCCATATATCTTTATCCTCTACATAATTTTGAATTTTATAGTAAGCCTTCTTAATTAAAATTTGTTTAACATATTGCTTAAATTTCATATCTGACATTTCTGTTACATTTCTTGGAATTTTATTATAAAAGCGAACACAATTTCCAATAAATGACTTACTAGTTTTCGCTAAT
Source organism: Choreutis nemorana (assembly GCA_949316135.1). Lineage (NCBI taxonomy): Eukaryota > Metazoa > Arthropoda > Insecta > Lepidoptera > Choreutidae > Choreutis > Choreutis nemorana. The sequence continues at coordinate 4,413,761 of OX438611.1, forward strand.
CTAACTGTAGAGATACGTAATTTACGTCTATCGAACTCATTTAGATGTTTCCTTACATACATAATATTGTCAAAAATATATTGGGACGGTAAGGTGAGTTTATCAATATCCTTAAATAATTATCGTAATGAATGTCGCGGCTTTAAGTTATACAGAGCTCTTATAGCTCTTTTTTGTAAAATAAATATCGTATCTGTTTCGGCCGCACTACCCCAAAGTAGTAACCCATAGGACACAATACTATGAAAATATGCAAAATATACCAGTCTAGCTGTCGGGAGATCCGTTAAATTTCTAATTTTCCGTACTGCATATGCCGCCGAGCTTAATTTACTACAAATTAATTCTAAATGTGCGTTCCACTGAAGTTTTGAATCGATATTAATGCCTAAGAATTTAGTCGATCCTACGATATCGAGCACATCATTATTTATTTTAACATCTGTCTAAATGTACGCACGTTTGGCAAAGAAAATTTGAGACATTTAGTCTTGGTACTATTAAGAAGCAAATTGTTAGAGTTAAACCAATCTGTTACTTGTTTTAAAGTTGAATTTATTTCATTTTCTTCGTTATATTTTCTGTTGGTTTTAAAAATAAAAGATGTGTCATCAGCAAATAAAATTACTTCACCAAAAATTTCATCTAGCATAAACGGAAGATCATTGATATACACTAAAAACAAAAATGGTCCCAGAATTGACCCTTGAGGCACAGCCATTTTTACAATAGAATGTATTTCATACAATTTTAAGGCAATGGACTTAAAATCATACAAAAAAATTATTTCTTATTATTTGTTTATCTAGCACTTGATAGCGTCATATGGCAGTTAACATTATTTTATATTCGAAAATTAGAATTATTACGTTTTACAAATTGTAAGTTGTAATAGAAAATTAAAAAAAGCAACTACGGAGGTTTCTTGCTGGATTCTTCCCTTAGAAATAGCATCTCAAAAATCAATCAAATCAAAAAATTATGACGATTTTAAAGTGCGATTGTATATCTTTTCGAATAAAAAACCATTTTGACATTAACTTTACGATCCATTAAAAAAAAACAATCAATAGTATCGGCTGTTTCCGATAAAATGCACAATTAGAATTCATCAGGCATTGAATGTTTCATATTCGGCCATATCGTAACTGAGGTTGTGGCCACATTCTAAAGCATTTGCACCTAATAATTACGAAATAGTTTTGCTACTGAAATAAATAACTTTTAACAACGCTTTTCTACCGTTTTAGCAGCAATTCAACACCAAATTTATATAAGTTAAGTTGTATAAGTTGAAAATGGGAGAAAATCAAAGTGGTAACGTGTCAACTAGGCAAATAATTGTTTATTTTCATTGTAATCAAATGTGGATATGCTGAAGAATAGCTGATCATTTTTAATATTCTTTATATAATATTTAATAGTATTGAACATTATAAAAGAAGCGGTATTATTGAAAATATATATAAAAGCTCGAAGAAAAGATCTCCGAGAGAAGATATGCTCAACGTAGTGTTGCTAAACAAGACTTGTTTAAAGGCTTCAATCTGATTAAAAATGAAGTTGAGAAACTTCTGAACAAAACCGATATATTATATTTTATTGAATTTTGTTTTGTTTGTTTTGTTTTTGAGATGTTTCGCTGCTTAGTTGCGATTTTTATTCACATGAAAATATGATAAATAGTATGAATATGGAAAAAGCGTTATTCTTAGATAAAATCAAATTTATATAGAAAATTTCGACGTAAAGCTATGTTAGACGTACCTAAAAAATTTCTAATAAATGATTATCAATTGAACATTATTTTATGCTATTTTGGGTTCATTTCTAAATAAAAGTGTTGCGGCAAAATATTAAGTAATAGAGTTAAGATCTGTTATAAGTGTATGTATGTGTGCACCACTGTAGGTCTGGCAGGGTCCCCATGTAAGGGCTGGGTGTTAGGTGGAGAAATGATAACATCGAGTGTCCGCTAAATACTGACTTTATTTAATATAAACATTGGTTATTATAGTATTCTTAACAGTTACACACTACAATACTTACTTAATATAATTGCAAGCCCATCCCCCAGAAATGTGTAAAGGTAATGAGGACTTTGATGGGTACCTATTAATATTAAATTTTTTATAGGTTCATGTTCGGCGCAGTATCGGCGCACAAGTATATCATAGCGTTCTGCATCGGCGTAGAGTTGATGGCAGCCGAGACGAAACGCTGGCTGTCAATATTCTACATATTCACGTATTCCTTTGTATCGGCGCTCGGAATCGGCGTTGGGATTCTTCTTGTCGGCGGCGCCGGAGCGACAGAAGCGGGGATTTATTCAGTCGTATTGCAGGTATTATTTAATATACAAATATCACCATTTACTTAGATACATATACAAAGGATAGCTACACTAGAAATTACCCAAGTTGTTTGGCACTAGGAAGTTATTCTCCTACTCTGTGCTTTAAGCTTTTACCCACCTTAATTAAGATTATTTAATATTTTTAATATAGCTAATTAATTAATTATTTATATCATAGGAAGATAAATATAAGTAGGTAGCAAAGAACCGCTGAGATTTCAATCAATATAAATCTTCGATCGTTGAAATAAAGATTCAATAATATCACAAAGCATTAACTGATTAAAGTACTTAAAAAGTAAATGTTAAATGGGAATGTAAATTTTTATTAAATAAAATTATATTAAGATAACTAGTAGATACAGCTTTGTTCATTAATAATTGCTTTTATTTTGAATAGGTATCTAAGTACTATGTATCGTTAGTCGTTACTGCTTTAAGCAGGTAGATATGTTTTTTAAAGTTATGAGCACCTTCTTTACTAATAATTGCCTGCTTGGAACCACTTCCGTAGAGGAACTTCAGATAAATACAATATATATTTGATTATTAACCTGTCGAGATAGAGTTTGAATGTAAAAAAGTAACGTAACTCTTACAGTACATGCTCATTGCGCCAAATGAATAGCAAAACTGACGCCTGTGCGCCTTGAAAGTGTGCAGGAACCACAAAAGACTTCTGAAAACTACTGCAAATTTACATATCATCGCCAAGACACTTTTAAACAATATGTTACAGAGTAAATTTGTGGAAAAACAGAGTAATTTTGTCCTAAAATCGGTCTAATTTAACCTACTTGTTTACAGTGTTGTCTCCATTCAAATTAATATTTCCCCACTTATGGGTTAGCTAATTTAAAATGTAATTTTTGTAATAGATTTACTGAAAACGAGGTTAATTTTAAACTTAATAAAAACGTATTTTAATTTAAATAGGAATTAATAAATTTTTCGGAAACATAATGGGAAATATTCAAAAGCTGGTAGGTTTCACTCGGCATGCTTGTAAGACAGAAGATGCCCTAACTAACGTCTACTTGTGTGGATATTACGCACACAAGCCTTCAAAACATGAACTGTCTTCTACGAGTAGGTTGCGATTTTTGCTTGACACTCTATCTAGACGAGTAAATCAAAGCAAAATATTTATCAATATAATGATATGTACTAGCCCGTTGAAAGATCACTAGTTAATAATACTGAGTTTAAATTCATTAATTAAACTAAAATATAGTTAAAATCACAAAATTATGTTTAATAAATAGTTAAGCTGACTACCTACAGTAAAAAAAATATTGTCGATTTGTTGTAATCTTATGTCGTGAGAGCAGTTACTGAATTATACGTTAACAACTTGACAACTGTTTTAATTAAACTGTGAAATTGAGTTTGTGATGTGAATGAATGAATGTGTGTGGAATGAATTTAAATATTTTAAGATATTTTAAAAATAAAGCTCATCTGACGACGAAATTTTGTGATTGCAAGACAACAATCTTGAGGTCAATATGGCGGGTGTATCTTAATTTCGAAATAATATTTTTCTAAATTAGCTACAAATATTTAAAGCTAGGTGCGAAATAGTTTAAACTACATCTTTTTAGTCTTAGGATTTTAGTTGCAAAGTGAACTCAAGAATAACTTGAAAAGGCCATGTATCTGGTAGAGGCACACAGACTGCAGTCGTTGGCAACAAAAGAGGGCATTAGCTCGTGGATGAAACATAGTATAGCTCAGGATACCATCAGGTGGACTTGATGCTTGCTTCCCACAATATCTGTATAAGAAAATGATATTAGGTAAGAGCCACACCTCGTGTAACTCGTCCCTATTACCTACATATCTATTTACTAACAGTGCGATGACCGATAAATCTAAAATATTGTTAGATATTTAAATAGATAGGTAAGTAGAACAAGTTTTTGGTATTGATAAGGTGACCTGTCGGCACATTGCTTCACATAAAAGTTCACTGGATTCCAATATTTAAGTTCATAATATGATAGGCATATTGTCTTGGTACAGCGGACTTAAAATGTCCGATTTGGCAGAATCGAATAGGAATCTTCTTGTGAATTGAATTCCCAACAAGGGAAGTTGTGTGTGTTCGTATTTATTTATAATTTTCCAGGAGTGTCTTTGAAAATAGTTCATAAAAATCCACTTCGCACAAGGATTAAAGTGAAAAGGGCCATAAAGATCCGTCAATGGATCATTGCAATGGAATTAATTGAGCAAAGGGTTTATTTTTATACATACTTGAATATATTTTGGATTTTTACCTCAATTTAAGGCAGGATCAGTACAAAAATAATGCGATTAATTCATTGGAAAAGTCAATCTGCGGATAAGTTTACCATAGTGCTAATAAATGTAGTTGTACGTACAGGTATAGGTACCTACCTAGTACCTACATATTGTATTGAGGATGGAAATGAATGTTTCCAACTGCTTTAAGAAAGGCACAAAATATTTCTATCGATCAATGCGAAACATAACCTTCTTCTATTGTGTAACATTTTCGCAGGGTCTAGCGTGTGGGACACTAGTCTACGTGGTGTTCTTTGAAGTTTGGAGACAGGATCAAACCGGGATACTACAGTTTTCGTGTTCTATCGTAGGATTCTTCTTAATGGTAGCCGTCGAAGCGACTGTTGAAACCAGTAAGTGTATATATATCACTGTTTATATATATAAGAACAGCCTCCTGTACTGACTGGAATATGGTATAAGGCTCTATGGTTGTGCAACCCTACTATCTGTCGCTAGAAATATAAAAGCATAAACATGTCGTACCAGTAGCTTACGTATTCTGTGTAGAACAATTCATCTTTAAGTGAATCTCGCATAAGTTTAGAGTACCTATAATTTAATTGATTTTATCTCTTTTCAGTTGCTGGAAATGAGTTCTAACATCACCTCAAACAACAAAAACTGTACAGAATGTTAGATAACTTTTGGATTTGGATAGCGGCGATGAAATAAAGTATTACTTAGGCATATCAATAAATGACGATCGAGAAGACTTACTAACTACGTTAACACTACGATAACTAAGTTAAAAGTGATAACTCCATTGACTGAAGCGATAACAAGAATCATATAAAAGACTTTAGGTAACATTATGCAGAATCACGTTAATTACCAAAGGTCTGTCTCAGAAAAAGAACCAAACTCTAACCGTCTTATTATAAGACATTGACTAAAAAGGTAATAGGATTAAACCATGCTCAAATCTCAATTATCATTACAAGACGTCTTTATCACTAAAAAGTATGTATTTGTTTTGGTAATAACTTTAAAACCAAAATAGTCCGTCTGTTTAAGATCCGGTTTAAACCTCACATAGTCTTAAACACAAAATAGTATATAGTAGTTATACTATTACAAGACTTGGACTAAAAAAGAACAAGGGTTTAAATTTTGGACTAGAATTAACTTCGAAATTAGTCCTGGACTTATTAAGTTATGGCTTTAGTCTACATGTCAGAAATCTTGCCCTGTTGTTAAATGAAGTAGGTACCTAAAATTAGTGAATAGCACCGCTAATATAGCACTGACTTCTTGTCTACTTACAAATTCAGAGTTGAAAATGTTTTATTATTAACAGACTAAAATAGGGACGTTGTAGATTAATTTGTGTATGTGAGTGTTTATCGATGACTCTAAACTGACTTCAACCTGCCCCCTTAAACAAACGCCATCATTCCGCAAGCGTTAACAACAGAAAATAATGTATTGAAATGACATTTCCTCGCGCTAGAGTTACGTCCTTGTAATTTCAAAGCATTTTTATTTGCTGTCGGCGTTAAAGCTTTCGAAATAATGCTGTTTGTCTAAGTGGCTGCTCATTCAGAAATAGGATACAGGAACAAAACTAAATTACCGGCAATTAAATTAACTTTTAAGTGATTATTTTAAGATATTTATTTCGACCTCGCTTTATGAATCTTGATCATGTATTATACTGTAAATAAATTATTTTAGTACAAATTTACCTAAAAGTTTCTCATTTCGAAAACTACTTACATCAATAATAACTGAACTAAATATATAGTAACGTACTATATAAATGGTTGTGCTAAGTACTTGTATGTCATACGGCCCGCGTGGTTGTAACCAGGATTGTAACCTATAGACGTTTCCGAAGATGAGTGTTTAATATTATGATCTTTAGTTTTAAACTTACTTGTCTTAAATAAATGATCGGTTAAACTTCGAGAAAGTACGTATCTATAAATACTTATATGGGACCAAATGAAATGAAACACATATTTCTTAATATAACAAATAAATATATAATTGGAAATTAACATGTTTTCTCTCTATATAGCTATGTTATTCTATTCTTAACGAAAATATAGTTGATATTTCTATTAATATTAAGATTGAAAATAGCAGTTTCTTTCATCTATTGCATCTATGTATTGGAATATCAGTAAAACGAAACAGAAAGATAGGGTTCTTATAAGGTATATTAGAAATTTAAAATTAAACTTGTGTTATAACACAAATACATACGAAGAAAATTATCACAACTGCAGGTAATCTCTGTTTTTTTTTAACTTGAGCTTACAATTTATAATAAGAACATTTTGAACAGGGAATATTTAAAATATTTCTGGAAAAGATTTATTTAATAAGGCGTAGGTAATAGTTTATAAAGAACCCATTTAAACCTTAAAACTAATATACGTAGAGAAAAAGACATTGAGAAATATTGAAAAAACCTTATAGAACTCTAATTATAAATTAGTGTTACACTATACAATTCAAGAATGACTGGATATATCTTGTTTATAATTTTAACTGCTGTATGTTTTTGTCTTCCGTTAGATAGAGAGGGAAAATTTGTTTGATAAAGACTTTAATCAATCTACCTATATGAGTTTGAAAACAAATACAGTTCAGTCAAGAAAAATATGATACATGATGTCATGTATAATATTTTTCTTACTGGTCATTATTAGCAAATTTATTATTGATCATGTCTTACATGATATTTGTTTATTTTTCAACCGAATTACTTGAAGTTGATAAAAATTTTGCTATTCATTGAATTATTTAGTACAATATTTCCTATGTTTATTTTGTCAAGCTGCTGCCTTTAACATTACTATATCTATCTCGTTTACACTAAGGCCGGCACATATTTATTCGTCGCGTTTATAATTATATGAAGAAAATTTATCACTAAATACTATTGCAAAGGTTACGTAATCGTTAAACAATTTTTTTCATTATAGATATTTTCAAACTTAGCTTGTATTCATATGGAGAAAGAATATCTCACACGAATTACGTCTTCTTGCTCAAGTATTTTTTAAGCCTTAATTTAGTAATTAGGTACTCTAGCTAGGTTGGTAAATATCCTATATGTACCTAGAGACTAGGAGATTTCAAAAATGTTAACATTTTGTGGGAATTTTTAGGGAGTTATTTATCAGGCATGTTAGAACCTGACATCCGAATATATGCGGATCATCATATAATGTATAACCCAAATATTTTCGTAATTGATTAACCGCTACAAGCGCATATTAAGACGCCTTATTAATCCTCACTGAAATGCCCAGTAGAGCAGGATTGATTTTTGAAACCACTACCTTTAGATCGAAAGGTGATAAAGTTTCCTTTAGGACTTTTAACTTTCAGAATCCGATGTGTTAAATCCGCGGTTTTATATTTCAGGCCACTGAGCACAGCGTTTTACGGTGCGTTTCGCGTACAAGTAGTACATTATATCTACTTTAGGATTTCCTTGTCGAATCATATGATCCCTTAGAAAATAGGCTCCAGTTTTGGTAGATTGGATTTTGTACCAGCAATCATCAATTCGTTTACACAAAAGATGTGTTGATTTAGATCAGTCCAAGGTGTTATCACTCGACAAATAAATAAATCTAATAGGTTGGTCAAAGTTTCGAACGAGATGTATCTAATAACACCAAACATACAACAGCTGGCTGTTAGGCAAAAGGTCGCGGAAGTTCGCTGCAGGGCCTGAAAAATATTTTATTTGCAAGACATATTGTTTAGGTTTCTGATTCTGGATGTAGTTTACACCATATCGTTGCTTAGTGCCTGCGACACAAGATTATATCTTAGTGCAGGGCTCGGTCACTGTGTGTGTCGTGATGTAATTATTAATTACTTTTAGATTTCACGAGGACCCGTCAAACGTTGTTATGTGATTAAGAAGTTACCTTAAAACCGAGTAATATACATTTTATTTACTAAGTATGTAATATAAGAATTTTTAATCATCTAGCTTTCAACATTTTATTAATTATCGCCTTAATTTAAACGTATGTACTTGCTTAAATCTCAAGAACAAACAATTACTGTCTACAATTAAAATGGTTAAATATATCATTAATAACTTTAGGAATAAAATCCAGCTACTAAATACAATTAATAATCAAATCAATACGATTCAGGCACCGTTATCTTAATCTATTAAATCATAGGAGCTTGTATTGACAGATACAAAAGATAAACATCTAATCAAGACCAATTAATGTAATGAGCTTAAAGAGAGATATCAATCAAACTTGATAGGTAGGTTGTTTGTGTTTTAGTAATTTTTTACTTATTATTTAATAATGTAGGGTCTATATTTTCAGCTCCATTTCAATAACGCTTGATGGACAGCGATTCCTACTTTTCATATTTTAAAACAAGGAAATGATTTGTTATCTAAATTAGACTATTAAAACGGCCATTAGTAAATCGTGATATTTAGATATAATTCTGTTATCTGTATTATTAGTATGTACGACGGCCGGCTTATTGTTTGCACTATTTTCGTACGTTGCTATTTGTTTTGATTTAGATATATCATCGTCAGGAGCAGAATTATGCTGTTATCAATATTTTATCACGTAGGTAAATTCATCAAACAACTCGCGTAAATTTGGTGATGATCCATTTGTTGCTTTAGAAATCAGTCATAAGCTTTCTGATACAAGTCGTACCGAAAATGTAATTTTCAAATCATAATATTCTTTTTGCAATATTTTTTCGATTAAGGAAAAGAAAAAAAAGCAATTCCTTTTCCAGCGTTTGTTGTTTTTCTCTCCCCTACTTACCTAATCAGACATAGAAATAATTTATTTTAGCCTGTGTCCAACTATTGGAGCGCTATAGAAAGGCTCTTTAAGGCTGTTCGTTTTTGACAGCACTTGCAAACTAACAACAGTAGATGGGTGAGTTAGGGGTTTCCACAAATTATCATCTGATATCAATAACCTGCTAAACATTTACATATTCAAACTAAAACTATAAATCACATAAATGGTGTCCTTTCTTTGAATACCAAATAAGACAAACGGAACAAAAAAGTACCTGAATTGGTGTTAAACGGTTACTTTTGGCACTTCAACATATTATATAAACAGCTGTTTTATTTCACGCAAACAAACGTAATATTGTATCAATATTTAATAAAAAGAAAATATAACTAGACCAAAATTCTAGCCCGAGTTTCATGTTTAAAGAAAGCTGTTATTCTAACTTTCCGTTAAGAGCTTTATCGGTACCGGTACTATTATATAACATAAACAAATACTATTAACGTTCACTAAACTATCAGAACACATATATGTCCGAATATATGAGGATTACATAAAAATAAATAATAATATGGATCAGTATACTTTTATCTAAGGACATCAAGAGTAAGAATAGGAAACAGGCTCTATGCTTTAATATGAACTCGTTGATTTTTACTAGGCACGGTAGCTGTCCGTATATGATCATCTGTTTTATTCTTAATTATTGCATTTTTATTAGCATTTTCTATAGACAATAAGAATATAAGGGATAATTGAATATATGTTTGTACATAAGGAGACTTGCATTAACGATTATGATCCATACTTATTTATGAGTCCGTGAAGAGTATTTTATGGCGGTCATGGCGGTCATACCTGTGGCGGTTATGGTGGCTAAACCTATGCTTTTCGACTTTTTGTGTTGTTTTTATGAATACGATACAGGCTGATAGATTGTATAGGGAATGATGGCAACGGTAAAGCTGCTAAGGCCTCCGGGCTGCAGCACTCATCGTTTAGGAAAAAAAGACTATTTATTAATGATTTATCGAATAAAAAATCCTTTTAAACTAAGGTAATTAGTCCTAACAAGCTATTACCGCAACAGAAGAAGTTTTAAAAATATTAAATACAAATTTAATAAAATAAAAATCAATAAAGATTTCATTGAGTTTTATTTTTCTTTTGTTTTGTTTTATTGGGTGCTTATTTATGTAGCTACTCTAAATTGTCCATCTCGTCCATAATTATAAGTTGGCTTTAATCGGATGCTGAATTGTATTCATTGACGTATATTAAATAAATTGCTACCGTCTCATAAAAATTACGACGTAGTAGGACGTGGTAGTTTGTTACGTGTCTTGGTTAACCGACCGACCCGACCCGACAGGTCGAGGATTCGAGTCTCGGGTTGCCATAAGTCGTAGCTGCCATGTTTCTCAATGTGCCAGGATAGTGGCGACAGATTTGCAATCTGTCACACTGGGACTCAACATAAACATGCAAAAAGCGGTGTATAGCAAGCACCTCTGCTAAACCCCTCTCGAGGGACTACGGCGTGAGTTTATGTTATGATATGTCTTAAATATTCTGTATCGTTAGTAATGATGGTGTATAAGTTTTATAGAAACTCCCATTGCTTACTTTTAAAAAAAGATGCTAGGTTGCAGGTGCTAAAGAAACCTTATTATATATACTAATCGACACTGATTGGATGATAATTTGTAAATGCAAGTAACCTTAAATTACCTATTGATGATGAACAATGAGTTCTTATATTCATATATTTGTTTAATGTAATGAAATTATGTAGCAACAATAAGCATATTTCAAACGATTTAAACATCTGAAATTGACGCAATCTTGACTATGCACAAATTTTTATTAATCTACAATATTTTCTTTTAGAATAGCTTGTTTTAAATGACATTCGGATTTAATCATTTCCTTAATAAGATATCAATTTCGAAAGCAGCATAAACCTTAGATATTTTGATGAAAAATAAGTATCTAATACATTACAAAGACAATAAAATATTTTCTTCGTTTTTTTTTTAAATCTAAATTAAATCTTGATTTTTAATTAATCATAGAATAATCTTTAAATTAAGGAAAATGTTGTACTTATCTATATAATACGTTGCACAGCGTTGAAACAGAAGTTGTATGAGTATTTAGGACTTAAGAAGTTTGTTCGCTCGTTGGTTCGCAACTGCTATGCGGGTCTCATTGCTCTCACCCTAAAACATATCAAAAAATCAATCAAAATATATCTATAATATAATTGAAAGAATATATCACAATAAACCGAGAAAAATCCCACACGAAAAGATGAAAATTTGTTAAATTTTATACAAAAAAGGCAATAAACGTCATCTTGAATTACGAATGTACCTTTTATAATTGATTTATAAAAATTGTCGTAATATAATGATTCAATAGACAAAACAACATGAACAATTTATTATATCGATAGGTTTATATCATATAAATAAACAACCGTTATAAATTATTAAAATCATTATTATTCTGAAGTTGTATAATTAGATATATAAATACAGTATTTTCATTTATTGTTAACTGTACGTACTCGTAATTCATTCATTCATTCAAAATCATGTTTTAGCTGTATCATCTAGTACATATCTTTTGAATATGGGATCTAACTCAGTTATATCTCTGATATGTGAGGAGGTCGCAGATAATATTTTAACGAAATTAGATTTGCACAAAATATTAAGTAAATAGGTTTAATTACCGTTGGATTATTTACAATTTATGTATTGTCTACGACCTCCAGTTTCATGTAAATACATAAATCAAATGAAAACGTATTTGATCAACTGTTATTGTGTTTAAAGTAAAATTATGTAAGTTGATTCTTTTTACATAAATCTTTGAGACGAGAAATTCAGATAAATAGGAATGAAAAAAAAAACAGAAGAAGTTTGAAGAAGTCTTTGAGGAAGAATTGAAAAAAATAGGTTTTCTACTTGTAACTTGTACTTATGAAAAAGAGAAAAACTTGTACGGCCCAAAGAGTACAACAACATTGTTAAAATAGTATTTTGTAGAAAACTTAATGCCATTTACTGACAAAAAGAAAAATCACAAATTCTCGCCTTTTACTTTCGGAGTACAAAACAAAATGATACCAGAAAAAAAAAACAAAGAAGGGCAGAAAAAAACCAAAAACCCTGTCAAAACAGTATTAACAAAAAAAAATACGTAGAGTATTATTAGAATTTTGAGTACGTAGAAAATGGTCGATTAACTACCTTAATTTTTGTAAGAAAAAGAAAAACATCAAGATATACATATTTACAAATAAAGCCATATTTGTGCATAACCTGTTTAGAGTACAAGCCGGCGGCGAAGGCTTAGCTTTAATGTGAATCAAATTAACAGATACAAAATACTCACTTGATCCATCCAGTATGTTGGTAGTTAGTGTGTGTATGTTATGTACAGTCTCGTGGTTAAATGGAAGAACAGGTTTTCATGGTAATGATGATCTTATTGCAACCATGTATTGTTTTTTCAAACCTGGGTTTGTTTTGACTTTTCTAGTTCAGACACCTACTTTTTTACTTTGTTAACTAGATATGAACGTAAGCTTTTATGTAAGAAAGATATTTGTTTACTAACAATTGGTTTACGTTTTGTTTGTTTTTCTTTAACTGGTTTATCTTTTGATTGATCATTGTTTTATTAAATCATAATAATAATTATTTATTACGTAATCATGTATATGAGGACACCTGTAAGGTTCTAATGTGGCCTATCTTTTCATAACATTATTGTTAAATTAGCCGATTCCATTGTTCTAGTAAATAGGGGTATATTATATAATAAATATTTTTTATAACTAGTTTATGTCAAATAATTAGGAAAAAGTCTTTTTCAACTATGAATTAGTTTATTAAAGTATATTGTTGTGTTTAACCTCTTACTATAGACTGTATTATTGCTAGACATAATAATATGATGACATATATGAATATATATCTAATAGAAAATTTCGAAACTATAATAAATAGTAAATCTAAATGAGGGCTACAACCTAATTAAAAAATTAAATAAAATATCGAAATCCAGTTAGAAATGAAACGATTTATTTTTCTCGCAAAATAAATAAAAAACCTAAGAATAATAAGGAAATTTTTATAAGCCTAAGTTATAATTATATTATAATATTAGAGTTATTTAAAATTACTAGGTTGACTACATACATTTGAGACTTCACGCTATTTCATAGAAGCAGATATGATATTACAATATGTATATTATTATAAGATATGTGCATTAAGCTATTATCAATTTATATTTAGGTTATATTAAAATGCATTAACGATCATGTAATCAATTTTTATTTTAACTTGATTAGAAAACATGGGTCTTTACAGAATTTTAACGCCAAAATTTTTGGAGCCGATAAATACGATAGACAATTAATAAAGCTGTAATTAGACCATATATAAAAAGCAGGTAACAAAAGGTAGATGAAGCAAGATTATATGTTTTGTTACTTTCATTTTTTACTAAACAAAAAAGCACCTAATAGCACACATATTCAGAAAAATTTCGCCGAAGTACTTTTGCAATGGTATTTCAACAACTGCATAGTGAAATTCCCCGCCAAAATATTTTTCTGTAAAGACCCTAATTAACTACAGTATTTTTTGTTAATTTGTTTAGAAAAACCTATTTCTCACTCATCAATTTTGAAGAAAGATTACACAATAAGCATGATTTGTAAGATACATATTTTTTAAATCTACATCTAGAATGGGTTAACATAAACATAAATATTTTTATGTCGGCGTAAAGAATTATCTCTTGGTAAATTTTAGTTCTTGCAGAGTTGAAGGGTGGGATTGCTTTTTTAATGATTACCAAAGAGTGACTTTGGAGTAACTTCTCAAACATTCCCAAAATTAAATAAAACTAACTAACGAATATTTCAAAATACTGCTGTTTACTTTCACACCAAAGTCTAAATCCAAGTCCAAATTCCAATTAAAAGATATTGGTTTTACTATTACAGTATCTATGTTAATATATAATATATTATGTATTGGTGCCATATTCACATAAATGCTCCTATGAAATATTATGAATATCAACTACGATTAAAGTTATGAAAGACTTTCGAAGTCCCACTATATAGTGATGTCTTAGTTTCGAATTATTATCACAAATCAATTCACCTCTTTCGCACCTACCAGAAATCCCTTACATCCATCCCCTTCTTACTTAGCAGCTTATACTGTTAATAATGACTAAGTTGTATTATTTTAAACATTTGCGAACAAACGGGACACAATCAAATTTGTTTTTAACACGAAACTATTACGAATATTTATTGCTTGAAAGATCAAACCATTTTTGTTTTTAACAAATAACTTTTATTTTAGGCTAAAGAGAATCTGCAACTTTAAAGGTATTTAATTTCAAATGATACTCGATTCTTAAAAATTCAGTTGGTGGAATGGTTTTTGAGAAATTGAAGAAGAGATTCAAAAAAGGCAAAACACTTTAGATTCTCATTAGCCTTTCTATATTACACTAGAATGTCAACAACGGGTAAATGCATTATCTCAAAATAATATAATCTCAACTGTTGTAACCTCCTAAAATACTATGTATGTGTTTTAAAGATTAAGATAAATTACATTTAAATATGATTATACAATAACTTTTTACTTAACATGATCTACTGCATAAAATGAGCACCAAACATTAATTTCAATTTATTAAAAGTTGAAGTCACCTAACTATTTAGAGAAAGACGCTAGGAGAAGTCGGTAGTAAGATTTGAGAGAGTTAAAGGGATCGGGGGTATCGCGATTACAAAGTTTGTTCCATAAAGAATCAGTGTTCACTTGATACAGTAGCATGTATAAGCTTTGGAATACAAGATCTTATGTTATTTGGTTATAATTATATTCCTCTAGAAGTTGAGGACATACTAAGCGAAAATTTTGGAGTTACATTAACAGACCGGTCGCAGAAACGATGTCACGTGCCGACTTTACTAATTAAAATAGCGGATATTCTGCTTTGTTTTCTGATATACTTAGTTTTTTTTTAAAGCAAGCACATTCCACGGTAGCCAATAAATTGCTCAATAGCTTTACATTTTAAGACCATAATACAGTTGTAAATAATTTTTGGAAACTAGCAAACATAGGTCATCAGCTTTGCGTTTCGTTCCTGCGATCGGTGGACAGGAAAAATTTAATAATTTCATGACGAATTTACACTTGTAGCGTTTTGTTTCATCATATCCTTCAATATGTAGGTACTGCAAGTGTAAATAGGTTGTTATAGAGGGTGGATACCACGAGACTGTGTGTCGTGACGTGTGTGGTCCGGCGCCGTTTACTTGAGGAGCTCATGTGCGCGCTGGTTGGCCAGCGTTATCCTTGTTTCGTTCGATTCACCCTACGATACAAAACACGCGTTTTGTTTCTCATCTGTTCAATTCACAGCGATTGTTCAAGTGTCAATGTCAACAGTCGCTGTCGCTTGAATAGGTTATGTTATGCGAATGACAAGTGTTAGGTACGGATGATGTCTATCTGATTCAGGAATGTTAATCGATCCGATGGGTCGTGACAGCTAACAGTCAACACAATGACAGTGTGCATAGATGTGTACAAGTTATGTCTGTTGTTATATGTTTTGACATTTCTCGCAACACGACGACGAATAAAGGAAAAATACAACAACCAATCACATGTTACTGCATTCAACTAGAAGGTATGACATGCTAGAGAGGAAAGGATAGACAACTTTGTTGCAAGGTAAGCTGGATTTTTAACAGAAGAAAATTTTGAAGGCGACAAGCTTTTTTAGTTAGAGATAGTCTCACAGGTAGTACAAGAGCGAGAGGAAAATTTCTATTCACACTTCCACTGCTAATGTGACAGGCAAACATTTAGATGGTGAAAATGTAGATGAGAAATTGAGAGGTTGGAAAACACCTCTCACAAAAACACATCGGCTTTTCTTTGTTTGTAAACTTAAATACTGAATCTGTTGATAAAGTCACAAAGAAAAACTGACGACAAGTTAAGAGAAAATATTAAGACAATAAGTATACTAAAACATATATTCAAATTTTCAGTGACATGAGTGCACTCATTATAACGATTTTTTTATTTTAAACAAAATATCAATAAACATTTTTCAAATAAATTATTTTCAAAGAATGTTTTAATCCGTTTTTTACAAACACTTCCATAACAGTAAGCGCTTCCTTTTAAATTAACTTCATCCGTTCACTTTGTATATACATGGGCGTAGTTTTTAAAGCAGTGGGTTTAATATTCGTTTATACGAAAAAAACTTAAAAATTAATTTGGTTAGATTGTTTTTTCCCCCAGATGAGTTCAAAATTGTATTTTTCTATTAACCTCCCTCCAGTCAATTGATCATAAATTAGTACATCTCATGAAACAGCAAAAAACAGTGTTATTTATGTATTAATTTAAGACACGCCACTAGCAAAGATGGCATAACACAATTATTACAATCATTGAAAGAATTAAGGGGTTACATGTTTGCCATGGAATGGTTCGCGATTGTCACAAAATGGTACAAACATACTTTACTCACTCAATTCATATACATACATATTAGTTCATGTTTATTTACTCCGTAATGCCCCTCTATTCATAATCGGGTGTTTCCCGTTCGTCCGATGCACACTCCATTCAATATGTATAGTACAACTTGTTTATGTTATAAAGTAGCATTATTAAAAAAATACTTATGATCCACTAGCCGCTTGTGGATCATAAATAGCCCCCCAAAAGCATCTGAGTTCGTCTGACTTTTAGTTTTTACTGAGTTAAAACCCAAAGTTAGCGAGATGAAGCCCCCCCCAAAAAGCGTTTCTAAAAAATTCGTCATTTCGTAAGAACTTTCTTGAGTTTCACCCTTGCTTTACCTTTGGTACGACCACATGACCTTTATATTTCACAGTGTGAATCACAATCGCGGGTTTTACTTCGATATATAAGTAAACTAGAAATCCTGGACTAATTTTTTTTATTCCACGGGAATCGAACATTTTATCGTATTAAAAAGTAGCCCATGTGCTAATCCAGACTGCCTGTATGATAAAATCTATCTTTTTGCCAAATCTCATCGAGATCCGTTCAGTCGCTCTGGCGTGATTGAGTAGCAAGTTTAAATGTTTGTTGCTTTGTATTCTAGCTGTTAGAATTGAATTTTGTTTTGTAATCTTAATAATGTACGTTACGTTAATGTAAAGATAATGTTTCTAATTGAATATGTTTTAATTAAACATTTTACACAATGAACGTACCTGCACGTTTCAATCATGATAGGACCAATGTGGTTTTTGAACGGGAAACACCCCTTTTAACGTTTAAACTTGTAAGCCCTCTATCACATACGCCCATGTATATATCACCTAGTATTTTCCCTAAAGTGCACGCACGCGTATGTGGCCGCAATAGCGTACGTATACGCGTCCTTACCTTGCGGTTGATGCGGTCAATCTGGCGGTTCTGGTTTTCGAGCTCGGAGCCCATGTCCAGCGCCATGTTGCGCAGGTTGCCGATCATAGTGTTCACCTGACCCATGTTCTCCTCCATCTCGTCTTCGCGGGCGTCATTTGTTATCCTGGAACGTGCAATCAATGATTTAAAAATGGCCTCGTAAAACTAAGATACAGATATTGTAGGTACTGCATAGATGCCCTCATCGGGCAGTGGATGTTTTCCGGCTCTTGGACTCAAAAATTTAAGAAAATCGCTTTTCTTGCATTAAATGTTTTGATAACAATGGCTACAAACTTTATATTACACGTCGAATTAAAAATCAGCAAGCCGGGACACATCGGGAAAAATTATTAGTAACCATTAACTAATAACTATGAAGTTGGGAGCCCCTGGTTCAAATCTCGGCTCAGTTAATTGTATGAGAAACGCGAGTATTTGCTGCGAGTCATGGTTGGTGTGGGACTAAGTAAGATATTATGATGTGTGACCTCACCTCCCTATATACCCAGCCTGCGGTCCTATGCCATTGCGTTCATCCATCACCCGCTGGGGCTGGTTGTTCACCACTTTCCCGTCATCATTACCCTTCCACGTGCCGTCATCTTCCTTGAACGATGCTCCTCTGAAATTGTTACAAGTAAACATTATTAAGCGCGTGTATAAACAACTACAACAAACATCATCAGCATACAAATTTAACTTGGAAGATGAGTTTACTAATAAGTAGGTATTATAGGTAGGTATATAGACAATCTTTCGCTTATGAGCTTCATCCGTGTCATTCAATAAATAGGCAACACATGAATCCAGTATAAGTCAAAGAAATTTTTCTTTTAAATCGGTTAAACATTTTCAACTCAAATTCAGGCAAAGACAGACTAGTTTTTTCGATATTATGCCCCTGAGAAAGTTTATTGTGCATGGATGATCAGGGTCACTTAACGTTTTATATTTAACTTATATTTACTTGTTGCAAGGCAGTACGCAGATGCCGCAGCATTTCTCCATCCCGGAGAGATTTTTCTCGGCCTCTCTCATGTCCGCATTGATCTGATCCATCCCCTCCTCGATCCTGTCCAATTGTTCTGTCCACACACACCAATAATCGTTTTATAACCTATTCTCTCAAACACACCACGTGTTAAAGCGCCTAACATATCATCTGACCCGCGAATTTATACAATCATTGTTTTAATCTTTTTATTCTTGTAAATTCTCAACGCTCTCGACAAATTACAGACTAAAGTGTAAGACAAGCTTGCTCGATTACAATTATGTTTGTTTGACATTATTTATTTTTACAGTTATGATGGATTAAGGTAGCAACTATGTGTGTTGACTCTACATTTAAGCGACTATAATTTTAATCTATTCTTTTATATTTTTTACATCTTACACTTGATCTGATCGAGCTTTAAAAAAATTACCTTTGATTCGACATGATGTATGTGCTAATTCTAAGTGATAATTAAACTATATTTATCAAAGCTAACACTTATAATGAATCCATATACTAAAACTCATGCAATTAACAGCAAGATTGAAGTATTCGTGCAAATAGCTAGATGCGTGAGAAACAACTAAAAAGTAATTAATAGACTAACTTAATCAAAACTATTTTATTTTCCCTGTTCCAATTCAAAATCAAAATAATTGAAACGAGATATAATTCGATGCATATTAGTTAAGTTCTAGTTTTTAGAATGATCATGACAAACATTTTACCTTGTTTTATTATCCTTCATTATTTAATTTGTTAGCACTTTTATTTTAAAATCGTCGCCATCAAACAAATTTGAATAAATTATTTAAACTTGGCATTTCCAAAGCTTCACTAAGAGATATGGGTTGTGTATAATAATACTACTGGATGCTTACCGCCCTGTTCATCCAGCATGACCAGGGATTTCATGCCCACCTCGTGACTCTACAACACAATAATGATGTCACTATAGCTCGCCAAACGAATACGGTGTAGAGCGGCGCGGGCGAGCGGGCGCGCGGGCCGGATCGCGCGACCGCGGACCGCGCCGGGACCGAACAAATACAACTTAAAACAAACTCAACATCAACAACTAAATCAACGGAAATATACATGAACATGGCCGTAGTGACAGTACGCACCGACAGAGGCGCTAATATATAGTGATAATGATTAAAAATAAATCAATTAGCAAATGAGCGGTTCCATAAAGCCATTCCTAAATGAAGGGTGAATATAGCAAAACAGTTTTGATTTAGTTGAAGAACAGAAATGAAAGAACTAATAATGTATTGTAGCGAAGAGCGGTCGGCTAGTCGCAGGGACCGCGACGTAGACGCTCCAGCTACAGTACCAGTACAGACCTACGCTCTAACATTAACAGTACGCTGCTAGCCATGGAGATGAAGGCGTATAACTATACGTCAACACAGTCGGTACTCGCGCATTCGTATCGCAGTGTCAGAGAAGAGAACAGGAGATTCGGAAAGATAAATAAATATACCTATAAAAAGCATTCCGGTCGATCAATATCAACGGAAGAACTAAACAGATTGCGCAGCTCATTCAAATTAAATCTTCAGCAAGATAGAGAACAAGTCTTTGGCGACATTTAGCAACGAACGGCCACTCGGCTTCTATTTACACTATTTTGTCAAGTCATCCCCATCGAAACATAGAACACACGCAACATCGATCTGAGATAAGTCGTTATTTAAGAGAAACGTCAAAGAAAAACAAAGAGATTACTTTATTTTACTGCACATTCAACACAGACGTTCTCACGGTTCGACTACCCATGTTTTTGTTAACTCTTACCGCCCTGGTGACTCAACATATGAAGCGCTTGCCCCCCGGCGTCCTCGCTCTATACATAAAATACATATCAAAATAATATATCGTAGGAGAGAGTATCGGGGGTGTGTGGGTGGCGGGGTGTTGTGCGCTTGCGCACTCGGGCGCGTGCGGCGTGCGCGGGGTGCGGTGCGCGGGGCGCGGGGTGCGGTGCGCGGCAGCGGAGCGAGCGCAAGTGCCCTTTCCACAGGATCTGCACCAAACTTGTCTAGAACATTTGCTTTTACAAAGAACTTCTATTATTACTTTAGCTGTAATCCCGATTCAATAAAGTTCACTTGCTTGAGCAGCAGAACCCGCAGAAAGGTCATGCTTCAGGCGTTCGGGCCACGGCGAGCGACGCGACTCTGCTAGGCTTTAGTCGTATTAAAAAGAAAAGCTCGACGAGCCGCTCGCCGGTAACACAAACTACTTGATAACAACGACATGCATGCAGTGAAGCTTGCAAGTAAAACCAGATTCAGTTTAATCTGTGCTCAGTTTCATATGATTTATGATTTTTCTGTGTTATGTCAAGAGTCGTGCGTTGAGGAGAAGCGTTTCGAATTTACTTCGCTCGTTTATTTCGATCATTTATGTGAAATAAGTGGTAAATTTATTTGGAGTTAAGTACCAACATCTGAAATGCAGAATGTATAAGTATCGGTTTAATCGAATACACTCGTTTGTTGTATTATGTTATTTCGCTAGAATTGCTTGACATAGTAGTAGACGATGGGTTAGCACTCGATGTCATTTATGTGCAAGTGGTGTTAAACTACATAACCAATAATAAAATAAACAAAGGTATAGGAATTATTTATAATGTGATTTTAAGCTTTAAAATAATCGTAATTATACAAACAATGCAGTATGCCCATACCTTTGCTTTTATAGCAGTGACAAATTTGAAAAACATTTTATGTTACCCCATTGTTCTTCTATCGCGTTGAGCTCATGTAAGAGCCGGCTGAAAACCCTACGACGACGTTTCAGTAAATTTAGCGGAGAATGCAAATATAAATATATATAAAATTGTAAATAATGTAGTGTTGCAAATGTTGCAGATCACTCACCTCCCTGGTCGTCTAGAGCGACCAGAGTACGTATGCCGGCCTCCTTGCTCTACAGCCGCAGAAACAAAAAGTCACAGAGAATGTTAGTTGTGAAGGGTACAGTGGAATGAGTGAGGAAGTTTCCTACGACGCCGGTCACTTCGCATCACATTGTTCAGTACATGTTGTTACAGATAGTGCTAAGAATAGTGTCACACCGAAAAGGACACCTGCATTATAAGCTCTATGAAAATTACAACTTTTATGGCATATAAAATACAGCGATTGAGTTGAATGCAGATTCCTTGTTCAGTGTTATAAAGTGATGTAGGTAAGGAGTTAAGGGAAGTATGTACTGTGTTTAGCTTGATATACCGTTGTTAATACTTAGAAACACTGTTGATACCAATACACGGAAGTTGAACTGTTAAATATATTAACAATTGTAAACGAATAAACTTACAAATAAAACCTGGTAATATAAATAAAAGTTATGTTATGTTTGATTTAATTTGTTTTGTATTTGTTGTGAGAGTGATAGGTGTAGCTCGATCATTGTTGGAGTTCAGTGGTAGGTATGGGGGTGTGTACGCCCATATACTGACAGTATTGTGAATGTTCGAGAAGGCATGAAAATCATACAACATAATAGATTTACAGTCAACAACAGAGAGCAGCCACTACACAGAAACCTAAAATACAGAGTCAACTAAAACGGGTTAGAACATACATTGACGATTCGATAGTTCAGAGGTGCTAGAAGGTAAGATTGATTCTATTTGAAGTACATTTTAACGAGTTTAAAGAAAAAGGGCAACTATATAGAAAGGAAGAAGAAAGATAGAAGGTGCGGTCGGATTCAGAGAAAGAATAACAAGAGTTGTCGCCCTAGTATTTCCAGGGTTCAATATAAAGCAAGCCCAAGCACGAGGGTTGACTACTTGAAGAAGCACACGTCATCGGGACATTTAAATAACTAATGGGACACTATCATGAGACAACTCGTAAAATGACTAGTCTGGGCTGAGGTTTTAACCATAATGGCAAGTCGGGTGTCATGCTCTGGAAATAAAGCCACTGGGCAATTTTGGGGCTGACGGTTAAATTTGTTAATTAATTCACGGGTCTAATTTTGATTATCTAATTATTCTAACATGAACAATTTTCACTTCTGATATTTAATTAACTGTCAGCGCCGAGGGCAGGATGCCCGGAAATATATAATCACATATAGTATACACTACACAACACAAAGGGCTATAGGTTACTAACATTTTCGGACACAGTAAGGCAACGGATCATGCAACATCCATTCATTGGGAGAGGTACATATGTGTAATAATATTGCCATATAGTTACACATACTATATAAACAGGTCAACTCAAAATTAAACAAAATGGGAAATCGTAATTGGATACTACGTAACATATAAATACACATATACATAACATAAAAGTTAAAAATTAGCGACATCGATACACAACAGCCAGGGATAGCAGAGGCTGCGCCCTAAGGTTTGGGCACGGGCGTCGGCGACCAAACTGATCTAGGAGCTATCCAAGACACTTCCGCTATACCCCTCACTCCCTCGCATCGAGAACACCTCTCTCACAGATGATCATAAATAATCACATAACCAACAAAACAACTTAACATAAACATTTTGATCATGGAATGAGGGGAAACAAACAATAATTTTAAAAGAAACGCGATATTTGAACTTTTAATCATTCAAATTTTAAAAGGAACGGGGACATTTTCTTCTTGAACGCTATAGAAAATTAAGAGCAGGTACATTTAGAAACACATTAAAGTTTTAGGTGACATTCAATTTCGAAATTGATCCAGAAATATTCGTTAGTAGTACAAAGAAAAAAAGTATATATATTTTTGTATCAATTTCATTACATTTCATAAATATATAATAAGTGATTGAAGATCACACACTTAATCTGACAGAATGTTTCAATGTTAAAATGATCTTCATCAACACAATTTAAAATTATTTATATCAACCACCATAAATAACAAATAGGTTATTTTAAATCATCCTTGTACGATATGTATCCTTCTGATGTACAACTTCGATCCTAAGATCAAACCGATGTTTTTTAGTCTGGTGCTTTCTAGGTATTGAATTCAAGTTATTATTTATGGTGATTTTTGATATTTTTTTCTGAAATTTCATATTTTTAACAGACGAGTTCTTACCTCCTCGCATAGTTGCATCATACGCCTGGTAGACTCCAAGGACTGGAATTAATTAAAGTTTATTTTAATGGATTTGCACAGTATATAAAGGCAAAGTAAAACTTTTAGGCCATGATGGTAATCCACGAACGTGGGATTATTCACAGAAATAGAAGCCAAAAAATGGTGAAACTACCCTGTTTTTATGGTAAAACCGTTGACTCATTTACCTACTTTAATTAAAATAACAACATTAATTGAGAATTTCCTTTTGAAGGGAAGTTTTCCATCTGAGAACATATTGCTTTCAAAACTTTTCTCAACGTTCATAACGAAATTTTCACATCTTAATTAGATTTTAAAAGTTCGCTTAAAGTCAAAAGATCAAGAATAAGTAACTTAAATAGTTGTCCTCTCTATGCCCATATAATTTGCACTAATATCATTTAAAACAATCCTTTCCCATCATAGTAAGTTTACTTTGTTATTTTGTAAAGGTCATATTTCTAAATTGAACGTTGAAATTAATTGAAACAGGATGGCGATTTTCCTGACGGGTACATAATTTACACCTTGTGTACAGTATTGCGTAACATCTGACCTACTTTGACAGTAATACCAAATAAAGTTGTAGACTATGATAGTGACTGTATGTATAGCACAGACCTCATCGGTGACTTCTCCAGCTTTCATTTGGAGCTGCTCGAGCTCGCTGCGTGGAACGCCATTCTCGGCGGGTGGCGCGGGGGCAGGCATCCTGAAACAAAATTTTGTTCCATTAGATTAAGCTCAAGTAATTACAATAATTCCACATTACACAATACACAAATTGACTCAGCGTTGCACTATGCTCTTTTATGGAATGTAGTGAACAACAATATGCCGGGACGGCTAGGAAGATAAAGCTCCCCAAGAGCAGCTGAATTCTTCGGACTTTTAGTTTTTAATTAGTTAAAATCTAAGTTAGCGGGGTCCAGCCACCGCAAAAAGGTTTCTAAAAAAGGTCGTCTATTTTGTAAGAGTGTACTGTTTAGTCACCCCCATGCTCCTGCCTATCTTGCAAATAAGACAAAGTTTCTCCCCGCCAGGACTTGAACACAGAACCTCTTGCGAAGCAGTGACTTGTCATTGTTGCGCCAGCGGCTGCGGCTATAGCTGTATATACCTAAATATTTAGAGTAATTTCGATTACAGACCATGGTGTGTCTTTGTAATCTTCTGCTTCGACCATTTGTTCAGGACTTGGTTAGCACACAGTTAGATGACCTTGCCCAAAACCAAATTAAATGTATTTACATATCTAAATAAAATAACACATGTAAAGACCTCGACGACCTCGGTGGCGCAGTGGTATAAACAGCCGACTGCTACGATAGAGGTTCCGGGTTCGAATCCCGGCGGGCGCGGGACTTTGTGTTATTTGCAAGACGCATTGTTTCGCTTACCGGTCTTGGATGTTGTATTCTTATCTATTTAGTATATACCATAGCGTTGCTTAGTTCCTGTGACACAAGTTCTTACGATACTTACTACAGGGCTCAGTCAATGTGTGTGTCGTGATGTGGTTATTATTATTATTATTATTAAAGATGTCAACTAAAATAATTAAATTTTAAACCAGCTCTTAATTGAAGAATTTAAACACTTAGTCATATTTTTTCTGAAGGAAATATTACTCACATTTTCAATTAATAAAAATATTTAATTACTTGAAATCTAAATTATAATACTTACACCGAATCTTAATATAAGGCGAAAAATATTTAGAATACTAAACGAGAGCCGTCGGAGGGCGGGAAATTAATAATAAAGAACATTTTCATGAATCTTCAGAATAAGTATGATTACGAAAACGCAGATTTAAATTACGACGATTTTCCGCTGTTCGAAGGCTGTATTAAGGTACACATATGTCTGGTACAAATTGTTTTAAAAGGAAACAGTGAATCACGAGATGAACACATAAATGACTCAACTTATGTTACATTATTAAAACCTTCCCACGACCCAAGGTGAATAAAAGCTTGGATAATGATTACCGTTCTGTAAACAAGTAACGACT
This sequence comes from Choreutis nemorana, assembly GCA_949316135.1. Taxonomy (NCBI): domain Eukaryota; kingdom Metazoa; phylum Arthropoda; class Insecta; order Lepidoptera; family Choreutidae; genus Choreutis; species Choreutis nemorana. The sequence continues at coordinate 4,439,832 of OX438611.1, forward strand.
GCGAAATACATAGCGTGATATCTATTATAGAACGCGTATTTTTAACCCGGAGACGGATCAGTGAAATTAATATCTTTTGAAGATGTATTTGAAAAAATAATCTGCAACAGGACCCAAATACCTAGTTGAATTTGTGTGTAATCATAATTTGAGGGATCAAGTATGTGCCAAGAAGGGATATTTGAAATAAAGATACATGAGAAACCTAAAAGTCAGCGTCCAGACAACCAGTGTTTTATACAGCCATAAAGTTGAATAATGTCTTTCATTGCATTGTCTGAACTGAAATGTGTTAACTAATTTGTTGGAACTTTGATAGATATAAACAAAGGACAGTTTGTGAAAGGATTTCTAGAGCGAGATTAGCTCGACGCTACAGGATTAATAGTTGGAACGAAGTAGGTTGCAAGATCTTAGCACTCGAGATAAATTCCGTTGTTGTGCTACTTATAGGAATTTTAAAAGAAAAAGCTCCGCGAAGCAATGTCTGAGACGTCTCGAAGATATAAAATTTCAGCGTAGAGGTTCTTGAACTGAAAATAGGTTGTATTCTAAAGCTGTAATGCGGATTGTGTAGTTAGTTGAATTAACTGAATTTAAATAATGTGTTCTTAAAGTAGATAAGATTGTTCAGAATAGTTTTCGAGGTTTCGAGACATCGTTGGTCGTCTTTGCATTATTGAAATTCCCTTTATTGAAGAACACTCTGTTTTTTTTCAACCTTGTAAAAGTGATCGACCTTCGCGATTAGCACCTTACGTTATAATTATTAGCACGAAACGTGTTCGTATGCCTATACGAAATGACCATCGTTCATTACTACGTAAAAGTAAACGTACTTACGTACAAAATGCTTGATACAGTATATTTCTGACAAGCATAAGGATTCAGTCTTTTTAATATTGAACGCATGTTACCTTCTCTCCTGAAAGCAAAAAGCTATAGAAGGACTTTAACTCGAATCAACTGGCTGTTACATAACAAATTAATTAGGGGTCTACTCACGGTTAAACCTTTCCGATCTTTTCGCAGAGATTCCGAGCGAGATTCGTTAAATATTCATCTGGTAGCGTCGGAGAAATAAACAAATTGTTTACGTGGTAAAAGGGGAGCTACCTTTTCCACGTATACATTCTTCAATTTGTAATGTATTCAGAAAGCATAGGTTGATTCTGAAGAGCCTACACTTAATGGCACATCATGAAATTGTAACGACTGAGGGTTTATTTGTACACATGATGTTGATTTAAGTGGGTAATATTAGTAATTTTAATACTTGAGCACGTTCATAAAATCTTAAGGGGTTTTTGATAGTTAATAAATTATTAAAGAGAGAAAAACAGAAGTAAAGACTAACTAGTTGGAAGGATAATGAGAAAGTTTTATTATTGTCGGTTAAAAACAGATTAAATGTTGTTACAAAATTTCATCACAGGGTTTTGATGTTACGCCTTAATTCAGAACAAAAAACACTCACTAGCCTAATAGTTACGTCGTTTCAATAAGTAAGCATGCTAGCAAGGTACAGCTCACCATTTTGAAACTTGATTAGCTATCAGTTGAGATTCTTATGCAAAACAATTGAAGCACCCCATTTCTCACATGCAAAAGTTTTCATAAAGCGAGCCGCCGCTCTTTTCTATTGTCATGCACGCTCTTTGTACCCGATATTTTATGCACCCGAAGAGTTTTCTCCCATTTCAATATTGAAGATGTAGAGATGTATAATAATGAAACGCTTTCTGGCAATAACAGGACCGTAAGTGCCACCTGCGAGTAAATATTAACTTTTCCATATTTGTTAAACCTACGTGTTTGCTGGCTGCAGTTTTCGGTATTCAAATTTTAGTAGAATTTCAGAAGTCATTTCTTTTCAGAAAATATTTTTTCACTTGAATGGTTTGGATCGATGGTCGACAAATATAGCATTAGCAGTTCTATAAATAAAATTTATTGCAACTCGGAATGTTATAGACACGTGCGAAAAATTTGGGGGTGACCTTGAACAAGCGGAAACAAAGAGTGGAGGCGAGTGATAGTCATCCCTCGGTAACCCACCCTCTATGCCTGTTGATTTACTGATGACTGAAAATTGGCCCTTCAATGTAATTTTTTACTTAAGCATCAAAAATACCTTTGGCTATTTTGCGCAATAAATCAGGAAAGTGGTCGATTTATTTTTGTCTGTTTTGACGGCTGTACCACTCCTCCGTCACGAAACAGCAATACCGCGCTACGTTCGCCATGATTTGTAACTTGTATGACAAGGGAAACAGACGCATAGATTTAACTATGATTCTATCTCTTTCTCCCGTGATTCCGCCGATCAGACTCAGACAATTGCTAAATTTCCGCGTTCGATTCGCCATCATTTGCGGCTCCGCGTGTGTTTCTAAATTGTATCAAAAATATAAAAAAACGACTTCTTTCACTACAGTTAATTTAGATTTTACGGAAGAATTTAATCCATCTAGCTTTGCTATTATCACACCAAAACTTTTTTTGAATTTCTACTCTTGAACGTGTGGTATAAATAGGTAAATTATTCTTAAAATCTTGAGAGATGTGAATTTAAGAAATAATGAATGGTGTTTCTTCCATCAAGGTAAAGTCAGGAATATTGTGTTACGTTTTGTGACAAATATATACCTTTTTGCAAGGAGTATTTATAGAAAAGTAGATTCATTAAAGGAAGGTTCTAGTTTGTAAGGCAAAGCATATAAAACCTCTAGCAGTTTACTGGTTTACCTTTCATATTAATCGATATAATTTGTATTTCGCAAAATATTACAGTTTGCAATCTTTAAGATTAACTTATTAAAGTGAAATCCTTCGTATGAAATGTTCACATCTAAAAGACTAAACGTGAAGTCGAAGCCAGTAAGTCCAGCGTTCAAATTTATGTTCACGGAAATATTTAGCTATTAAGAATGCACGAAAATTAACAAAATACATCCGTTATACGTGATTACAAGTCGCAGTGATTATAAGCTCGATGCAAACATCCCACAGAGCCGCCCAGGCTGTGGGATGAGCTCCCTGGCATGGTTTTACCAAGCGAATCCAGAATGGGGTTCTCCCAAAAATACTCACAAGGTCAGCAACGTTTGATTTTGCCACCTTAGTGGTATAAAACAAGAAACTCTTTTTTACGAATACATAGGCTTAACCTACTTGGACCTCGTTATCTGTTTGGCAAGCTTACATTTAAAACTACACACACGCCTACATGTTTCCTACTAAAAATCAATATGCTCGCGATCGGAGGATGACTTGGCTAGAATTTTAATGACTAAAAATACTAATATAAATCACTGTTATTAATGTCATCGACAACAAAGTGTGATATTTAATAAATAAAGTATTAGTAAAAACGTGATGATTTTAATAGAATAACACAAACGTTCTTTTTATGCCAGTATTTTTATAACATGAGTAATCCCAAAGAATATTAAAATGATCACTGAATGACGATTGAATCAAACGGAAAAGTTATTTTGTTGGCTTGCTGCATAAGATGTGCGAACAAAATACGCACATTCTTTTACACAAAATTATACATAACCATTATTGTTCTATCGTAGGTTATGTATGTAATAAACGGATACATCAAAAGTCCACTATATTTACAACATCTGAACCATTGTGCCGGCTGTATCGACAGAACGAATTTGGGCAAAGGTTTTTCAGGTTTGTATTGTAGTTTCAGAAAGTTTTAGCTTTCTAGGGCAGTTCGAGATCGAAAATTGGAGGATCAAATATGCAAAGCTGCTTTATGACAAGGGTTTCCGAATCCGATCTCTCTCGTTTCGAGAGGGATTTATGTTTCTTTGCCAAATAGAGGTCATCCTGTAACTTGTAAAGTGACCCTTTTAAACTTGTACAATTTTGTAGGATGTACACAATGGCGATTCCAATTCCAATCGCAAAATCTCTAGCAAATGTTATGCAATAACATGTTTTGGTCAAGGAAGAAGGAAGTGTTGAGAAAAAGATGGATGGATGACGTTAATCTTGAAAGTAATATTTGATCCATGACTTAAATAACATTGCTACAAAGTATTACATAAAGGAAGAGCTCAAGAATCCAATGAAGCCGCACGTATGTCAAGGTTTATTGTTATATACTTAGTAAGTACACATTTTAAATACAACTTGATTGCTTTCACGAGTGCTTGCCGCTTTCCAATTACGAAGCTCCTCGTTCGATTCCTAGTGGGAGCTGTGTTCGTTGAATGCAAATTTTCGATTTCCAACCTGAGTCTTTACATGGTAAACTACCTAGTTAACAAAAGTGTACGAATTTGCTCGAGCGCTACAATAGAAAATAAGTGTAACAATGAAATCGTTTGTCCTAAAGATAACATAAATTGTTAATTAAAAAAAAACATTATTGAAGAAAAAATGAATTTAACATTCTCATTCAAATCTTATTAATTTATTGGTATTTACTGGTAGCGTAATTTTTAGTTAAGAAAGAAGCTACAGACTCCCAGATCTACGGTTAAATATTTTTTCTACCATTGATCAAAGTTAAGTGCGAGTGAGTGTATGTATGTGATCAAAGTGTTTTGTTACTCGTATTCGATGATGACAAACCTCTGACTATCCTTTAGGTATAATGGGATTTTTTCACGAAACATGAATAAATATACATGGAAATTATTTTGAAAGTGAAGCCGCTACTGTAGGAGGCTTTAATAGGCCACAATACCTATGTATCTAAAGGGAAATGTTCAGGACATGCGATAGCGTCTGCACTTTCGAGGCCAACTCGACAGTATTATCTGTATAAATATTATTTTAAAACTTTACCAAGTATTCCTATCATTTTTAACTTTTAATGTTAATTGTCTCTTTAAATATTATTATAAGCAAAGTATTTCCACATATTTATTCACTTTCATATTTTTTTGTTAATACCTAACATTAATTTTGAATCTGAGCAGAACAGAATAGATGCGAAAACACAAAATTCTACTAAAGGCTTTATTAAAAATTGAAACATAATACATCAAGGGGTAACTATTCGCATATTTCGCGTGCGCAAGCCGAGTTGCTTTCCAACTTGGTAAGAATGTAATCACAAATATCGCCTTGAGAATCTTCCAGCCGTCTAGACTTAACAAAGACTTTAATAAAAATTCAAACGATATTGTGAGAAGCAAAAATTTTGCTCCGGGAAAGAAAGGCTGTAGCTGAAAAAACACAAAAAGCTTAGCATAAAATAAGTTCCCACACGTACAACGGTTCTTGAAAAAGACTTATTTAATCCGTTATACCCACATGTGAGGTCTCTCGGCGTAATTTTCTCTTCGTGATAAGCCTCTTAATTCGGGCCTACAATATCTCGGTTGGCCTTCACTCCGATTCCCTATTATAATTGGAAACAAACAAGGGTTACCGTTTGTTTTGTTTGTTACAAAAGGAAATAACTATTCGAGAAATTCGCTTCGCAATGTTGTTGTTTCGATTCCGACCGGTGACTATTCATGTCAACTGCAATACAAAGTCAAGAACCAATTTATCTATTCATAGCGTGCCATTTAGCTATTTATAAGTGTTCTTTAAAATAGCTGACTTGTCAAGTTTGACAGTATGTCTCTTGATTTTTAACGAGTGGATTTGCAAATGTTATTTGCTAATTAGTTAACCGCATATAGTGAGGAGAGCTATTATATGTAACTTTTGACCTCGCAAAAGTTAATTATCAAGTTGTCCAAATCGCAAACGGCCCATAATCTCAACGTTTTTCAGAGATGCTCTGAGGAGCGATAAAGCGCGTCGCAGTTCTATGTCCGCGTGGAAAATCAATAGTCTCGCGCACCCCCCGCCACCTCTGTATGCCTCTTCTATCCCCTCCAACATCCCTTACTGTTAAACTTCGACTTGTTTACAACACACGCATTCCTTTTATAAATAAAAATAATCCACATGAAAATTACACGGTTGACATTTTTACAGGTCTGGAAATACATGACATTAACTTACGTTTGAAGAGACTTGGGGACGAGAAAATTATTTCATGTAGATAAACAGGATGCCATTTGTTACTGAAAAGAGCATACGTACCAAAACGGTAAAGGTCTAAAATGCATATAGTACAGACAAATACTATACGGATGTAGTTAACTTATACCGTAGTTGACCTTTTTTCACTGCCTGGATAAGAACTAAAAATCAACTGGGTTTAAAAATCATAAAACTGATCAGACGAAAAAATGATGTTTCAATTATTTAGTCCTATTCGTTTGTTTTTTGTGGTTAATCAAACTGTCATATAAAGTTTTACTCGCTTGATTATAAATAAATAGGTATTTATATTTTGACGCAATTTTTTCTTGTATTCATTTGTATTTAAAAAACATAGTAACGTGTAATTTTTACATACAATGATTTTATAAACATTTAATTACGCTTTTAGTTCATAACCTTCAAAACCTTTCATTATAAAATTACCACAAATGCCTAACTAACCAAAAAAAATTATTATAAAGTTATTTTAATTCTTTTTTGAGGAATAAAGCGATACAATCAAGGCACTTAATTTTCTCTTTTATAATTTGGAAATATAATTATAATTAGGTATACATTTCTGGATTAAAAACTATGGTTTTGAATAGGTGGTTGGTTGAATGGCTTTGAACTATGGTTTTGTACTAGTATTTTGGTTAGCAAAAGAAGATAAATAATTACGTAAAAATTCTATTTTTGTTAAATAATTCTGTTAGTAAAAAAGAATCGAGAGACTTGCTCTATCGAGTCTCTATTCAAAAAACATCCTATGTAGGTATGTAAGGGGGAAAAACGGTTTTTTTAATTTAATAAAAAGTTCAAATTGTTTTAAACAAGTGTTTTTCTATATTTTTGCTATTAATTTCAAATCAATCAGACCAATTAGCGAAAAGTAGGATGTAAATTATTTACAAAAACTGATCAATGGGTGAACATTTATTTTATGTTACATGCTAGTTTCTAATCAACAATTATAGCTTTACATTCATCATGTATGTTCTATCAAATGTTCATTTTGAAAATAAGCAATTATCTACTTTCTTTAGACGGCCAACTTTCCTAGTGAGACTTTACCGGTGCGGAATTACCTGTCAACTATGAATTTTATAGTATAAATACAAAAACAAGTGCCTTTCTTTATTATATTTAATTATTAACTTTGTGACTGATACCTCATGAAAATGTCAACACCAGGATGCAAAAGCATGCAACTTGGGAACAATTGACATCAGTTTCTTGTTTTAAACCTTGTTATTTTCTTAATGTTAAAGAACATATTTAAATATATTTATTTTTTTAAACACGTAATAAAAAAAAGGTTTTTAATTCAAACTGTTTTAATTATGCCAACCCTGGGGTATGTACAGTCATTTCTTTACATGAAAGAAGACCTTTCTCATTTTTTTTCTATAAACTCCATTCAATTCAGCGTCGTTCATAATTACTCAAGCTACGGAAGGTTGAAACAAACAGTGAAGGATGTTCCTTATGGGAAAATCTTAGGGATCGTTTGTTTACAACCATCAGGGTCGTATAATTGTAGCAAGTAAGTAACCAGATTGTAGCAAGCAAAACTTCCCATACCCACGTCAAATCTTTTATAGCACTATATATAACTCTATATAACTAGGGACATTGTGGAGTTTAGGTATTTAATCTTCCACTCACACTCCATAGAAATGCACTTAACATTAGTCAATTCTCCGACTCTATAAAATCCATTAGGCTAAAGTCAGGCAACGTGGTATGGCTATGCCCGGAGTCACTTTACGCCATCAAATCAGAAATAAGGATATTCGTGAATTAAGGTATCCGCCATAGTCCAAAGGATAAGCAAATTGAAGTTGCAATGGGCTGGTTGTATAGCAGGGCTATAAAGCTCATTGTGAAAGAAAGGTTCTTGAGTGGCGAACGCGGGCCGGGCGAAGTAAAGTTCGTGCCCGACGAGGGCGGGGACGATCATGAAGAGGTTGCCGTACAATATCATCCGTCCATCTCATTGCTGGATATAACCGGCCCAGGATCACTGCGGTTGGAAATATTTGGAGAAAGCTTATGTTCAGCAGTGGACGTCTTCCAGCTCTAATATCCAATCAACTCCAAATCAGACCAGCCCCTTAGACAAATACTATTTTCCGCAAGCGTTTACGCTAACAGAAAATTTAAATGTATGAAAATGACATTTCCTCGCGCTCAAGTTAGTAAAAATGGGTTCTCCCAGTGTATTTGCTATCTTCAATATGTTTTATACCCTGTATATGTAAGAAGATTTGCTAAATTTTAACTCACAATATCAAGCAGTGAATGTTATATTAAGATTACCACAGTTCAGTTGGATAATGAGAAATTAACGACAGCTTGAGATCAAGGATGAAACCTTTAATGTGTGTAAGTGGTGCATATCATAAAATTATCAGCTGTCTCGTGTTTGTTCGTGGTGTCTATTAATATTACAAAATCATTTTACCTAAACGTTTAAACCGTTCGTTGTTTGGATGTTTATTGCCCAGTCACCGAAAACCGTCGAGAAGATTTGGATGAAACTTAGCACGGACATGAACCATTTACTGGATTACCATATAGGATACTTTTAAATCCTTAAAAATATGAGACTCGTGTTGATACAGTTATTCCATCTCACGAAAAACGTTCAGCTATGGTTGTGATTTGACCTGTACATGCACATCGTTCTATTGCGAGAAACCTCTTTATTTAAGAAACTCGAGGTTAAGCACACTGAAACAATGCGCATGTACACGCCTGACAAAACTAACACAACCTAAGTCGACCGTCCTTCGTGAGATGGAATAACTACACTAATTTGAAGCATTACTTTGATCTATTAGATAGCGATTATAATAAATCGATTAACTTATCGTCTAGTTTATCTATTGAACAGTGGTAATAAAGATTAATAAGAGTTTCATTAAATATGAGCTAATTCTGCATTCTATCATCTCCAATAAGAACTCTTGGCAGACTGGCTTGCAGGACCATAAATTGATTTGTTTGACATCGTAGTAAACTAATCCATGTAATTTTTAACCCCGATCCAAAAAGTAGGGTGTTGACGTTGGAATGTTTGACGTGACGGTCTGTGTGTCTGTCTGTGCGTCATAACTCTCGAACGAATTAAGCGATTTTGATTTTTTTTATTTGAAAAGTGACTTCATCCATCGTTTTCTTAGCTATGTTTGATCTCCCTTTGAAAAATGATGGGTGGTGAAAGTGGGGATGAACAATTGGATGTGCACAAATATGTCCAATCGGGGGTTTTTGAAATTTATAATGTTTAACTTTATATGTATGTGTTTAACTTTTTAGTAAATCATCAGTTTCAAATTATTTTTATCTAGTGATCACAGAAATATATTTATATTCCTGTCAACTTGACTTAAGTATTGTCAGAGCCCAAAGATTAAATTCTTCTGTCCTACAGAAGACTTCAGCCAAAAAACATTATCCTAAAAAGAATTCCCTTGAGAAGCTCTGACAACTCATAGGAACAAATAAAATTAAGGAATTATTTGTTCCTGTGTTGTTTCCTAAGTTGTTTCAATGTTCAACATAGGAAATCTAACTATTTCATTCCTATCTTTGATTATACCTTGATTACTTCTTTAAGTACTACACATGTCATAAAGGATATTTTATATACTTACTAACTTTGTGGGTATCAATTTATTTATGTTCCCCTAAGTGCCATATAGACATGACATTATCAAATATTCAATGACAAACACACACAGCGTAAAACCTCTCCACTTAATTAGACAAAAGGTATGTCTACAAACTTGCATTAGTGTCAGTGAGGAGTAAATAATGAAATATTACATTATGCTTGTGTAAGTATATTATGATAATTTTCTTCATATATGGTTAATAAAAAGGAGGAGATTTAATAATTCAAAAGTTTCTTACTCTCTTCTATTAAATGGATGATCATTGATAGAACAGGAATTACCTTTTTATCAACCAATTTAAGTACTTGGAGTTTTTGCTGTCAGGGGACTTTGTAGGCACACCCTCAGGTTGGTAACATTCTAATTTTAAACAGCAAGGAAGATATAATTTACTTTTTAAGTTTATTTTAAAAGGTTAATTTCATAAATTTTATTAAAAATGGGCAGCTATTAAAATGTTCATTATTAAAGCTCAAATTGCCCTGATAAAGATTTGTTATGTAGTTAATTGCATTTTTTACTGTCTCTTTGTAATTGTTTAGTTTACTCAGTTCACTAATTGAAATATAATATAATACAATAAATTATTTAATATTGCTTTAAATTAAAAATGTTGCTTTTATTAGCATAAAAAATCTTATTGAAATTAGGCAAAAGTTAGTTTTGCGTCCCCATTGATAGTCAGAGAAACACCATTTAAATAATAATATGTGTGTTATTTCTAGAATAGGAGAATATAAACTTGAGAATGTGGTACCTTTGTCAACTCAATTGTTCCTTACATAACTCAAGTTTTAGTACAGACAAGTTGTGTTATGTTGATATTCTTACCTCTAATTCTTTTAGTTTTAACTTAATTCTCTTAAACCTTTAAGTGTGTTCATCCTAAAAGAGTTATCTAACATCATGTTCTTTATTTTTGCATTGTTCTTAATTAAAATATTTTTAAAGATATAATGCAATTACCAAAAAAAAAAATATTTGCTTACCTAGTATGATAACCTACATTGTTTGCATAAAATAATGTAAATTTTGTAACTTATTTATGGTTTCTTGATAAGTCAATTTGTAATGAAGCCTTAAAATGAGCTACTTACATCCAAAGGAATACATTTCAAAATTGGTTGGTAAGAATCAATTGTTTATTTAAATTGATTACCAAGTTTTGCTTTCTGATCATGATGTTTATTGTTTATAAATAAATTATTATATGACTACACAAAAGCATTGTTTTTTGAGGTGAAATTAATCTATAGTCAAAATGTTTTTTTCTTAATTACACTTAATAACACTATCTTTAATAACAGTGAAGTCACTTCAAATTTGAATATTTAATTAACAGTTCTTAAAATAAATCAATAGTACTACTGATTTAAATATATCATTTAAATTTATTTAGTTTTTATTTATTATGTATGTGTTTCATTCTGCATCATTATGGTTTTGGAAGCACAAATAGTTTTAATTGTAGACTATATAATGACATATATTTTCTATAGTTATAAACTTAACAGCTATATTTAATACTGGCAACTAAATTTAAATTAAATAGATATAATATTAAAATTAATTGATGGAAGATTCAGTATTTCTAACATATCAATATTATTTTTTTCAATTAAAAGAGTGGAAATATATAGAATTGAGAGAGGTTTTGTAATTTCAAGTTTGATTTCAAGCTATTTGAGATTCGTCTATATAATTAGTTGATAGAATAGCAACCCAGCGAATTTCTTCGTGACGCTTAAAAGTACAGTTGTATTAATCACATAACACATATTCACTTTTTCGAACATGATGTCATGCTCAAAAAATGCAAATTCTTCAAATCTATCCAACTGCTGCTATTTCGAAACCTAGTATTAACAGACAATTTATGGATTTTAAACAGCATAACACTTATCATCGAAATAGCAAGATAAAGAAAGGGGCGTCCGACTCACCTGGTTAATTTATTTTCTAGCACCTAAACAAAACGAGAGGCAGATGAATCCACTTAGCACAGCACCAAAATACAGCACAATGGTCAAAAGAAATGGTTTTAGCACTGACAGTTCCTCAGTTAAACCGTCTGGTCGATCGACTCATAGGAGGTTAGCCACCGAAATGCGCAATGTTTTGACTATGCGCATTGACCTTCGTGGAAGAGTCATGCGCGTTTACCGGCTTCCAAGTTTCAAAGGATATTCGTACTGTTCAGTAAGTTACTACAGGTTTTTGTCAAATTAAATTACTTTTTTTAGAACATAATGCCACTTCACAAATATTATAATGACAGATAGGGGGGAGAAGGGCAGGGCAGTGCAGAGACACAGCTGTTAAAGTTCCTTTCTGTATAAAGCGACATCTAGCTTTGAATTAGGAGATGATTTCCAAGAGTGGTTGAATATTACACATAAAAGTGGTTGCTATTCGTTACACGATGGCATTAGTTTTGTTGAATTAGCAATTTTTAGTTTTTCGAAGTAAATATGATCACTATAAATTGTATCTATAGACTTAAAGATATTTAATTACGATTATTAGTATTACATTATTATTTACTTAAACAACTTATTGTCGGGAGCTAAAACGCAGCATCTTTTGTGTTTTCAGTCTAGGTAATAATATCTGAACTGAATTAGAGCTACAAATAAACTTGTTGATACCTTAATAGGTAGGTAGCCTTTTGTTGTAATAGGTTATTAAAACCTTAGAGTAATCTCAAAGTTATTAGAATGCTTACTTAAAAATGATTAATAAAGTAATAATGTCGTGTGTTGATTGTAATAGGTCCTACTCGAGACTCGAGAAAGTCATCTATGTGTCCTTTTACTTTAGCACGAGTTACAAAGTCACAAATATTAACACGTAGTTCGCGCTATAATATCTACAATAAGTTATATTACCGCTAAGCGACTATAATCCAAGACTGTAGTACCTTTTTGGTATGAATATTTGCAAAGCGCCTTAGTACAAATTATATAATTAATCTATTGTTTATCAGACGTGTGGGAAACTAATAAGTACTGAATGGTGGACAAATAGAAGCTCCATTCCATTACTTTCTCCGATTTGCTGATAGGGAAGTCTGAAACCGCTTTCTTACTATCTCCTATTTCTTCTGATTAAGTTGGGAACCGTAACGTTCTCAAGACAGCCGTTAGGGTGTCCGGACACAGCCAGTGCATCATTGTATAGCTGCATTAATCGATCAAAGAAGACCAGTGTTGCTCCTGGTGAACAGGAGTTGCAGTGGTGGGACAGAGTGGCGGGTGTGCCCCGAAAATAAATAGAAGCTAATTTGGGAAACAACACTGTGATAAGTTGTAATAGAATGAATAGTAGGAAAGTATCGTCATGTAATACCATAACTGACTTCAAAAAGTACGAAATAATCTTTAGGTATACTTTTATCATCTGAAACTAATCTGTACATCACAAAAAAATTAAAAGAGCTTGTGACTTTAGGTAAATATTTTGTGATCAAGGTACACATTAGTTTCAACCAACAAAATAATGTTTAGTTCTTAAAAATCTTGATATTATTTAGTACTTTTGAAGTCTGTTGTGTTTTTATTTAATTACTTTTTAGCGACACCGTAGGAACAGTAAATTAGTTACGATAGCCTTATGACACCTGCTCATATTTTTTTTACAAAATTAGGCTTTCTGTTCAGATCCACTTCTCGATTGTAGGAAATGACTAGCATAAATTGCTTAACAACTTCTGGCCTTCAATGGTCTTTATCATGAGTTTTATTTCACCAAATGTTGCATTCCGACAGTAAATACAAAATTTATTATAAATCATATCCCAACTTGAGTACTACAAATTTCGAATGATTCTGCGTATTACGAAGGTAGAAACTGTCGATTTTAGTAGGTATTTTAACGAAGTTGATGTTTAATATGGTAAAAAAATAAAAATATGGCAATAGTGAAGAGGTAAATTCGTTTCTTAAAAGCCTTTTTCAGTGGTAGACAATATGTCGACGAATGTTATCACTGGTGAAATTCTGGACGATTCATTCATTGCCTTGCCTCACCTATAGGGCCAGCTGGATTTTCAAGTCATAGAAAATTTCATCCCGATATTTTATGCTGCACCAAAGAATAAAAAAAGAAGCCCTAAGGTTAAGAACGCGGAGTATCCATGGGTTGCCATTACTTTAATAGGTAGGTATTGAAAATAAATTAAATATGTAGGTACCTACATACTAAGTTTACGTAGCTACTACAAACATATTAATTACACCTATACCTACCACCTATAAACTAAATAAAATAATAATATTGAATGAAATTACTGCCTGATTATAAAATTGGTATTATATTAGACCATCTACTAGTTACAATTTGCCAGCGTATATACCTATATTATAAAAGTATCTTGTCAATATAAAATTCTCTGACAATCTTCTTAACGCTATAAAACTTAACTCGTTAATCTCGTTAAAGTACTTAAGATAAAAAATGATAGCTTACACGTGTCGTAAATATTTATAAGAATATGTTTTCTCTTACCTACTCATTCTTAGTATCAGACACTAGGACTGTGACAAATATATCTACAGTAATAGTGACGTGCCACTTATATAAGTGCTTATCCAATAACGGCCGCTAGCGTTACTAACGACATTATCGTTATCGTCGTTTCGTTAAACGACTGATACAACAGTCGCTATTCGATCTTATCGCTTATCATATCCTTGTAAAGATAAAGGAATTAGTTTGTATCTCACTTTAAAATCAAACTATAATCCTAACGCGATAGCGTTCATTTTCAAAAAAAGAAACAAACAAAGACTTATGATAACGACTTGTTATTTTCAAGCATTACGTAGCGTCGCGTCGTCGTTAAAAAGGAGGAAGTTCTTGAATTTCAATCTAAAATTTTATTACATCATATTCTATATAAATAATTAAAGGTCAATTAGGATTAGATTAAGGCTGTTTATCAAACATGTCAAAAATGTATGAGGATCAAATAAGAGTGTCTTGATTCCATTTTAGAAAAGTAGAGTATAGCCAAGGTTATTTAATTTCGAATGGTACTCCCGAGTATCACAGACATCCTATATCCATGTTTACCCACTCTTTGTATCGTTACATAATTTATTTAAGTATTTGCTATGACATCTAGACATAAACAGGACATAATAACATGAGTACGTCACCTACTCCTGACGACAGGAAATATAATATTGACTACTGACTTTCTACTTCAATTAAAGTTACGAAGCAACTCCACCTTGCTGACTAGGCTCAACATACTAGTTGACTTGCTAAGGAACCAAAAACAACACTGTTGCCTAACACATACCAGCTAAACCTTATTGCATCCGGAACTATTTTTGCAAATTACTTACAAAAGAAAAACAGAGACGTATAGACGGCCACACATAAAGCTTCAAATGACAAGTGCAATATCAATCCTTATGCTGTACAACTTAAGAATGGTACAAAGTCCTGTCAGGTAAAGTTGATCTATGGCCGTGTGTACCTACTGACCACTAAACAAAAAAGTGCAAATCTTTAGCAGAAATACAAAATACAGCAAAAATAAAGCTATGTTACTTATTTAACATTCTCTGCAGACTTCACTATTTACTGATTGTCTCACGTCATAGTTTAGTTTTAAAATTTCGCAACTATTTTAGTTCACACGAATACAGATAATAATGTACTTACATATCAATACGGTTAAGTAGCACACATTGACTTCAAGTCAAAGCTATATTAACAGTTTTCTCATCTGAAATTTAATGAGGCCTCTTCTTTGTAAATATTGGGAAACTTTCTTCGAACAAAGGATTAACCTTAGATTGTTAATTACATCCCAGAAATATTAACAAGGTATAAGTATTAAGAAGATTATGTCGTAAGGAATGTTTTAATCTCTGTGATTTTGCAGTATTACTTATATATTTGCTTACTAATATAATTTGATTACCTATTAACGGATATTTAGATGAACGCATTCCACTCGTAGAATATTAAGTATACATACGTACAATAACAGACTTTTGTAATATTCGGTTATACAAATTACAAAATAGAATAGGTAACTACTTGTTTTTAACCAGAATGCAAGTGAGGAGGGATCGTTTTTTAGGTTTGGCTTAATAGTATTTAAAATAGGACATGATTCGATACCAAGGGCAACTTATCCGAAGCCTACCTACATTTTATCTTGCCAAAAATGTATGCGACCTCTAGCAGGTTTATCACATTTTATAAATTGTGCATTCGTACTCACATGCAACTGCGGCGTGAGACATTGACTTTAGCATGAACTGTATATTTTGACATTGAATCAACAAGCTAAAGGTTGTCACCACATTGATAAAACCCAAAACGGTAAAAACGACAAATTTCTTTATCTTACATACAAATTAAACAAAGAACTGTTTATGAGCAAGACACAAAAAAAATGGAATTGGGAATGCTCGCGAGCATTACCTACCTACAATGTCTATAATACGTATAATGGTCAAATAGAAAAAAGTATAGGACAGCTTCTATAATTTCTAACAGGATATAATAAAGGTCTGGTTGAGAAAGCCTGCCCATTTGAATGGCACTTAGGTAGCGAAATGGAGGCATTTGGGGATTTCCCTTTCTACCTCATGACGTTTGTGCGCAAGCGCATGTGTAATGTTTGAGGAAAATTGTCGTAGTGTTTCTAGTCACGTCTTTAGGACATTCGGATTAAATGAAATATTAACATTACGAGGAAGAATTGCCTTAGTGTTAATAATGTTATGATTATTCCATGAGATGAAAAAGTTCATTCATTGCGCGTTTATTATTATTTCAGTTGTTTTCTGTTTCTCTTTGAATATGACCAACAAGCGTAGGTTTAAGTTTTTTCCTTTTTATCATTTAAAGTGCGCGAAGTTTCCCTTCATACAGTTAACTTTATCATTTTATTTGTTTGCTATTAAAATGGTTTCATCCGTGGATTTTATATCCTTATCTACAGTTAAAACAAAATGTTTTGGTGTATAATCTTTTGTCTCGCTAGAATGACTAATCTACGTTTGTACTGTAGAAATTACGTGCTGAAATTTATAATTGAAGGAGGAGAATTATACTTAGTAATCTATTTTAATGTTTATGCACTTTATTTATTCCCTATTTTAAATCTAGACTCCTGAATTTTACGACTAACCAAGTCTTCTTTCTCAAGTCTAGTCAAACTATCATTGTTATTTTAGCTTCAGAAAGTACCTAAATATGGTATAAATATGAAATTGAATCCGTTATGTAAGTCACATTGCTATGTGATTAGCAGTTTGTTCGTTTTAGCTCGTTACCTAATTTACGCGGTTAATTTTGTTCGCCAAGAGATGTCACAACGACGGACTGAATTCCGATTCCGTCTGTGATTTACCACAGTCGCTTTGCTCTGAAGCAAGCATTACTAATAAGACACTGAGTAGTGTTGAAAATAAGCTGGTTTATCCATATAAATAAAGTGTATTTGCAGTTGTAACTAAGATGTAAGAGTAAATTGCTTCAATGTACGTTTATAAGGAAAAAAAGGCTATGAAAGTAAATAAAAGACTGTGTTATGCAATAATTAAATATTAAATTTTCGAGGGAGTGTTGAAAAACGTATGCTTGTGGACACATGCGGATCCAGGTGAAGGGGGCTCCAAAAGCATATGAGTTCTTCGTACTTTTAGCTTTTAGTTAGTTAAAAACCAAAATTAGCTCGGTCAAGTCCCCCCTAAAGCGCGTTTCTAAAATGAAGGTGGTCAGTTTTGTACATACATAAAACACTAAATTACCTTTTTTCAGTCAGGTTATTTTATATCCGTTTTAAGTTGGATACAATTTGAATGTAGGTCCAACTTGTATATCTGATGTTACATAATTTATTAAACTTCCGCTGCCCTCGTAATTTTGAGTCATTTAAAAGAAAGTTGTTTGTATGTGTATCTGATACTTATTATAAGGAACACATGGTTTACATAAAACTTAACAAGATGTAAAAATAAACTTTCGCTACAGAATCTATGCGCTTTAATACATTACAGTCATTATAATGGATCAACTCTTTTTTTAAACCTCATGACTTTGAATGGAAGACAAATTATTTCATGATCAGAATATAATATAATGATGACATCAAATACTTAACATAGTTTAAAACCTGCCTTATAGCATATGAAGAAAAAAGTGGTAATGTGGATTATGGATGATAGCCATCGTCTATTATATTATAACAGATTGAATTAACTTAAAACACTTCCAAAAATGTAACAAGGATGCGAGTGCTTATTTGTCAACAACATTCCAGTAATTATTTCAGATGAGAAGATATGTACGTTACACAATATCATGCATTTTGTAATTATTAAAAAACCTATTGTAATATTATAACATTTAATTATATTTTTCTACTGTACCCATAATGAAAAATCACTACGCTCTTGTTTACTACAACGATTATGTCAAATTGTATTATATTCAATCATATACTTGTATTCTACTTTAGTCAGAAGCATTCTAGAGTGCAATTCAGTTATTTGGTCTCCCTTTTATAGTATTCACCTTAACCGCATAGAAAGAATTCAAAAAAGTTTTTTAAAAATACTTTATTTTAGGCAACGCAACACTCGAATGCTCCCCCATTACAGCGATAGACTTGCAAAATACAATATGATTACACTTGATGATCGCAGAAAAATTCAAGATTTTCTGGTCTTGCATAAAATTTTGCACTCTCATATAGATTCGTCTAGTTTACTGTCGCAAATAAATATTAACACCTACTATCGTTCGCGTAACCCTTCAACGTTTGCTTTAAGAGTATACTTTAATAATACATCCTTTTATAACCCTCTTGTACGTATGTGTCGTCAATATAATGAGTTTGTAAAAAATAAAGCAGACGTAGACATATTTAATTCAAAGTTTAGCTTTTTCAAACGTAAGATCGTATCCTGTTTTACTTAGATTTAAGTTTTCTTTTTGTTTTTCTTTTGTTAGTAATATTTTCTTTTCTTTCACAAATTATTTCCATGATTCCATTCTAAATTTGCCGCTCATATTACACTACTAGTCACACGAGTTGTTGGACTACAGTACAGTCATAGACTAAGAATATACTGTCCATTTTTTTTAACTATAATCTGTTTCGTGTGTAAAAAAAATTAAAATAAATATAATAATATTTTATATGTAAAACTATATTTTTCATTACTTGTAAAATAATATAAATGTAAAGAAAAAACTGAAGGACCGTACCTGCTTGTATTGGTACAAACATAAATGTTGATTCCTAACCATAGTATTATAAGTGGATTTGCTGTAGAAAAATAATTAATATTACTTAAAATAATCATAATAATGATCAAGTATGATACAGGGTTAGTCCTCGTTACGTTGGTCATGATTCAAGTTGTGGGGTTTGGGAAAACCCACTGTTGCATTGCCGCGTTGCACCGAGCTACTTACTCAGTCAGTCTATCATGAGTTTGTTCAATTTTACACGTGAGACAAAATAGATTACTACAGTGATTTTGTATGGTAAATCTTAATGTCCTCATTAATCCTTTAGGGGTGCTTTACAAAGATTCATACCAATTTATAACTACAATCGCAAGCGGAAGTAGAAGGTAAAACTCATGGTAGGCACACTCTACAATCTACAAATATTATAAAAGTACATACTTCATAAAAATAGAAATTTTAAAGGTTTTTGAATGTTCAGATTTAAAAGAATCGGGCGGGGGATGATTTTGCATGAAATTATCACTATATTAATCTTTCTATTCTCCTTATATCTTGTAATTTTTTTAATTCAAATAAATGATAAAACGCGTGCAACAAGCTAGTGCCTTATGTAGTGACTAGATCAATAAAAATTTCCGAACCGGTAGTCAAGTCACTTTTAAGATTAAATTTAAATTCATTTGACGATTCCTTTTTAAGGTTCTATAACAAAATAGGTTACCAACGAACAACATTCAATAATATTTGTTTGTATCTGATTAGGTATTCCTATAATTAATTCGACAAAACTATAAATAAATTCATTATCTAATAATTAGTATTAGAAATAATTATTAAAAGAGTTGATTACGTTTATATAGGAAATTAACGAATTAAGAAGACAAGACAATTCTAACGAGGCGTTAACCAAAACTGAAAAAAGTAATTTGTGAATTAAATGCTAATTGTTATATAATTAATTGATGTTTAAATATCTATGGATTATAATTACCATTTAAATTAAATTGGTTTGGCTTTAGTTTTTATTAAGTACTTACGTCAACAATTTAGATTCTTATGGACGTGTACAATGTTTATGTTATAAAAGCAGGCGAGAAGAGAGTTTAAGGACATGATCAAGTACATATTTCATTTTAAACAATTTTAAGTGTATCTTCATGTATGTTTAAGAAAAAGTTAAGTTGTTTCAAAGAAAAGAGAGTTTATTCTGATACACTTATCTAACATATCTGCGTTATAAACATAAATATCTAATAAAACTATTGTCCACGTAGATTTTATTGTGGTCTTATAAAATCACGGCATGTTTACAAAACGATAAAACGACTTCCTATGTTTCTAATTTATAAAATTTTTATCAGTTTCAACATTACGATATTGATTCTAAAAAGCGTGGTTTTGTAATATTAGATATGTATTAAAATGTTTCAAGTTCATTGATTTCATTTTCCCATATTTTATTAAGTGATAGCTTATGAAATAAACACGGAAAAGATAACACAAAAATTTACTAAGCGAAACTTTGAACAATTCGTAACAAACAAAAATTTTGTTACCTGTTTGGTTAATGTCTGCTAAATGTTGGGATTCCCAGGTAACAGGGATGCCCTTAAACTTATATTTTATAGTAATTCCAAACGGAACAAAACTTTATTACTGTAGGTACATAAGCTAAACATCTTTTCAGCTCAAACTAAGCGATATCTTGCGGACAACTGCCAAGAATAATAAAAAATTGTTACCGAATTCCATTTTTTTTACATGTAATTAAATTGAAAAAAAAAATCTAAAATCACTTTTCTTCGGTAATTTCAGGTGTGTTTTTCTTTTCAGTTAAATTTAATCATAAAATCAAATAGGAACCTTCTTTCCCCTATTCAATTAATTTTGCTGTGGCGTGTGTTTAAAGTATATATGAATTATAGCTAAGTTGTATGGTCATAGATCTCAGTTTGATCGTGCAACTTAATCGATTTATAAGTGTGCTAATGTAAATGTCCACAGTGCTTGTATCCTGTATACCTAATACACACACATACAGAGAGAGAGAGACACACACACACATAGATATACACTTTAAACGAATATTATTAAGAGGTAAATATTTTTGTTGCATATTTGTATTTACAAGGGATTCTGAGATCTTCTGAATTACTCCGATTTCAAGAATTCTGTCACCAAAGTTTAGATTGGACTTATGCATGTTGCTTGAGAATTCCATGCAAACGCAAAAAGATAGTGTTTTTTTTATTTAGAGTACGCAGTACGTAAGTTTTTCTTTCGGTACGAAAAATGTAGTGGTATTTTAGGATCGGTTTAGTAGGTTTGGTAAACAGAGTTGGAAGGTACCTTATTACCAATAGAAATAATCAACTGCTAAAATAATGTAATTAATGTATGAATTGATGTACGTTCCGCTGCATTCGCGTGTGTGGCATTGACTGCATTTTTGCAAACCTGCTCTTCGTACGAAATAAGTTCAGGGAAATCCAGAAAATAATGGCAAAAGGATTTTTTTGTCGGATTCCATGCAAAAATATTTTAAAACCCGTTTCGTAAAGAAACTATAATGAGATCCGCGTTGGTTCCCATGTAAAGGGTCACGACTTTGCAATAAAAACAACAATTCAATTATTATATTTACTTACTTTGTTGATTGGCGGTACAAAATTATTTTTATACTAACGTTTGGACTTTATTCTAAGAAATAATGAATTGTCTAGAAGATGAAAATCGATTATTACAAAATACAAAAATCTAGTGCAGTAGTAGTTCCTTGTCCTCATTTTAATTAATAAACAATTTTAAAAAATTTGTTCTAAACTCAACTGTGGGTATCTTTTAGAGTAAATCAAAAATATTTCATTTACTCTAACTTACATTTTATAATCAATTAGGCAGAATAAATGTGCAATTTATAAAATTTTGTAAAAATCCATTATTTTTGGCAATTAGAATTGTAGCTAAGATCAGTTGAATTGCAAATTGTTTAAGTTGTTGATGTTTAAGGCTTTGCAGGCTTCGAGCGTCAAGGTGGAACTGACTTGACAGACAGGCTCTACCTACAAGCTAATAGTCTTAACGCGCCGTTCTTAGCTGGCGCACGCGCATCTGATAGCGCCCTCTATAAAACACACGTGCCTTTACTACGCCGACCAAACCGAACCAACACCTTCAACTATAAACAATAAAAAAACTCCAAAAATGTCGCTCGCCGAAGATATCCTTGAAAGACACGATCATGACGCCGACGAAGACTTCCAAGCGGTTTTATTGGCGAAGGGAATATCGATGGCGGTGCTGTTCTGTGCTTCCATGGTTTGTGGGATAACTCCCCTGTTCCTGGCGAGAAAGCTTCGGTGGGTGACCGCTGATGAAGCAGGGAATCTCAAGTCCACGAACAGGGTTGTCATGGCCCTGTTGTCCTTTGGCGGTGGAGTTCTACTGTCCACCACTTTCCTTCACTTGATGCCTGAGGTTCAAGAGAACGTAGAGTATTTACAAGGTCAGTGCTGATTGATTTAGCCTTAAACTAAAAAACGAACATTAGCTCAATGTAACTACTTACCTGTATTAATGCTCGAGTTGTTTGGGATCTTGAATTTCATGTCACGATAGTTTAATTTAATACGAACAAAGACTTGACCTTAATCAAAATCATAAACTTAAGGAATCTGCTTTTTCCATTTTATTTTAAATAGTAATAAATATTTTCTTGTCGGAATAAAATCGGATCGTATGACTGATTTGGTAGCCGTTTGTCCAACATGCGATATGTCCAAAAGGATTTTTTTAAATTCTGTCCAACATGCTTTTTGTCCAATGACTAGGTATAGGTAACGAATTTATAGAGAGTGTTAAATGTTCATAGGTGCGTAAGTAGGTAATACGATCTTTATCGAAGATCTTTAAAATATCCTAACTTTTCATGTGCAAAGTGATTTCTTATTTAATTTTTATTAAGTATATACTTAGGAATGTAAATTTAATTTAGTCGTTTCATGATTGATTTAGCAATTACTTGGGTAAATTTCATTTTTTGCGGTGTATAGACGTAGATAAGAACATTATACAACATTTTCGTCGGACCATAGAACCGTAAACATGTAAATTTAATCTTTTGTAATATTTAAATACAATTGGTTTAATAAGACTAATTAACTATGAAAACCGCAACGAAAAGCATAGGTATCGTAATAGGTATTAGAATCCAAAGTATTATTCAAATCGCACAATAGCCTGGTTTATTACTCTACAGACAGAATACTATAAAATAACCTTGATTTGTTTTTTCGAGTGTGCTAGCAAGTCTTTTTGAGGGATTGAGGGCGCATCTACTGTAACGTAGTAGTAGTATGACAAAAATAAAAAACATATCACTAACCAAACAAATCTTAGTAGGTTAAGTTTGAATAAATAAATAAAACAGTAGTAAGTGTAACAATACTGTGAGTTAATATCCATTTTATTGACATTCTGTCTCTTTATCTTTGTATTTAATACTTATTTGTTGATCAGTGACACAGTATTGTGAAGTTGTTTGCCTTCGATTACAGCGGCCTGGTTCCTGGTTACGATTACTACTTACAACCCAATATCTGAGAACCGAAAGATAAATCTAACATTTGCTATCAAAAATTATTTATCTACACAAACCATTTTGAAAATAGAGAAGTCTTATTGCAATAAACTATTGCGTAATATATGCGTGGGGACCGTGGGTATAATAATTGAAAAAATAAGAAGTTGTAAAATAATCAATAATTAATTAGTAGAGTTAAAAATTGGGATCTTCGGTTCCATCACCGAAAATAAATTATTTATATTAATTCGGAATTTGTTACTAGGAAATATTATGAAATAGGAAGATAAAGAGTGTTTTGTTTGTAGCTGTTTGGATTATATTGATAAACCACTACTCTATGTCTATTTTAGTAGACGCGTGAAATCGCAAACCATTTCAATAATCGACTCAGTGGTATCTAATAGAAAACTTTGCGTGACCAAATCAGAAATCAGTTTCAACAAATTTCAAGGTCTGATGCTTTTCAGAACTGGTCTCATTGTGAAGGTGCAAAGTGCCGACTGAGAATACAGCCATTATCTAATAACACCGTCGAGTTGCGCAAATGCAACTTGAACCGGCTGCTGCACCGGCGTATACCGTCTCCATCTGCCAGGCAAAACGTCACTTTATCTTGAGAACAACAAAGATCACTTTTCAAGAGTAGATATAAAAATTGCGAGAGAAACAAACAAATGTATAATTAGCGTTTTCTTATCTCAACAAATCGATAGTTAGATATTTAATAATCGTTAAGTAATGTCAGTAAAAAGCATCATCACTTGGCATGGCCGCAGTATGTTTGTAATGTTGGCAGCATTGCACGATCTGTAATTCTGACTAGCTCACTTGATTAACTTATCTATTTTTATAGTATTTTTATGATATGGCTTTTAATTTTACCATTCATGTTTTACTTATTGGCAATGGCCTATGTGTAGTAAAAGGGTAAAGCAATGAATCCTACTCTACATGATAGGCTTGATTGTGATATTGATAGAAATGTCTGTTATCGCTTTATCAAGTAGTTCACAGTATTTTTAAACCAATTATGTACCACTACCTACTCTTTCTTCTATCAAACTCTTGACAAATATCTTCAAAATTAGGATTTCATATTCTATTAGAATGAAACGGACGATGACTTAGTTAAGGAAAACCAGCAGACTTTCTGCAGACGTCAGCGTGATATCGATGCACCGGACGGACGGACGTGCAGTTTAAAACAGCATAAATTACCAAATCAATGAAGGGAAACACAAGCGGAGCGAGCGTCGCATCGTAAACAATGACTATTCCCTTGACTTATGTATTATTTATTAACAACTTTTTATAAATGGCAATCCCTTTGGCCTTTGACTAACGTGATGATAGCTATTAGGTAAATATCATAATTGTAACTAAGTAAATAGCGATGTAATAAATAAATACTATTTTTACCAACTCATATCTTCAAAACACGAAAATCATCTTATAATAATATTTTTTTTCACGATTAAAAAATGGCTTCCTTAAAAATTAAGATATCGTTGAAGTATATAAGCAATTTGGAATGCTATTTGTAGGTTTTTATTTACCTAGTACCTAAAGTTAGAATTCGAAAATAAATGATTGACAGTTCAAATCTTATGAAAGAGGATCGCGTAGGTATGTCGATCTTATCTTTCGATTGCATACTGAGAAACTATGGAGCTCTTGAAAAAAAAAGTCAAATTTTACCTTACCTATTCTGGAAAGAAGAATTATGAGGCTTAATATTCCTCTAATAGCATCATCTTTTAATGTAAAGGATCTTCGTCTGCGGTTCTGAAATATTCACTTAGTTATAATTATAATTACATAAGGAAAATCTAATAAATTCATTAATCAGTAACAATCCCGGTACCTATTAAATACCCCGTGAAAACAACAAAAGAAAAACATGTGTGTTGTTGACTACTACATGTTTTATTTTTACATAAAAGTTCATTAAGCTTTAAATTATGCAAAAGTAACTTCCATATTATTAGGTGGCGCCAAAGTTTTTATGACAAATTCCTAAATACTAAAAAAGAATGATTCGTTTTATTTTTATTATGGACGTCGCGTATTTATTTGTGTCGCACGATTTCAAATTATACATTAGAATTGCTAACATACTTATATTCTCAATACTTTAATGGAACGTTGAATAACGGCACTGCACTTTCATGCAGCCATATTATAAAAAAAACCGGCCAAGTGTGAGTCGGACACGCTCATGAAGGGTTCTGTACAAGATTTAACGGTACATTAGAAAGCAAGTCGAACAGATAACCCTCTTAATTTAATTTTTTATCATTATTTATTGTTAAAGTAGCAACATACATTTCTGTGATAATATTATATTTGTACCTGTAACGGTTAATGATTTTCGGATCATATGTGACACCCTAGGAAGAGAAATACCTATATTAAATTTATCCTTAAATAACTACACTGTTATCGAACTTACTGAACATAATTAATAGATTTAACTAGGCTTTTTATAACTTTTAACTTTGTGTACGAATCCTTAGTAAAAATATTTTTTGTATTAAATTAAAAATAATCGACGATTGTTTGTTAGGTATAGGAATATAATATAATTTGGGGTTGGTGTAAAGTATGTAATTCTAATAAAAACTATATTTACGGATGCATCATTGGGTTTTAAACACATTGAGAAGACAATCGAAAACTTTCTTATTATGCATTCATCTATTGTTTTGTGTAAGACATAAAAACAAGTCGTAACCTTCAGAGCTATATAAATGCAAATAATGCCACATGTGTACAATTAGTTAATTAGCAATTACATAGATTGAGATGGTAGGGATTTAATTGATGTATTATGCAATGCAATTTATGACTGAAGTATTTGTGTTTGTCTCTTGTTGGTAAAAGGTAACAGAATTAATTGCAGGAACAGACGGACGTGCTTTAGTTGAAGTTTGAAAATAGCATTTGTTTGTAAATTATTAGATAACTCATTGTTTAGAAATACAGTAAGTATGTACACAAGACAAAAAACGTTTGTTTAATTTAAGAGCTATTTTTAGAGCTAGAAGTTGATGTTTAAATGTAGGTAGAAAGAAGTTTGAATTCGTTATTTTATTGCAATGTGGTTCCAATCTTTCCTGAATTATTTCCAGTAATATTATTACGTTATGAAATATACCTTCGTATTCTTAGCTAACACAAAGTTTAAATATAAAGATTTTTAAAAATCTCATATCATTCAAGTATAAGATGTTTATTTAACTACCACACATGACACTAATATCAATGTCGTTAGGACAATATTTTATTCATTAAAATACCGTCATGTCTTGATTACATCTAAAAATATCTTGTTATTTTATAACGCTGAAATTTTATCGTTTATTCAACACTAAAGTTTTAAATTTGGCCATAACTTATTAAAATTCAATTCATTATCCTAATCAAGCACTACAAATACTAAATTCAAGTTCACACGACGCGTTTGTACCCGGAAGACGTTTCAGATTTACATACAAAGCTACTTCGCAAGACCAAATTCATAAAATAATATCTTACGAAGTTGGGTGGACTATGTAGTTTGGGAAGAATTTATGACAATCATACCATCAGCAACTACGTTGCTAAAGTCGAGCTTTCATTTCATTTATTAATTTGATCTTACAAGCTAACAGATAAAAACATCCAAAGCGCTTACAAGATTAATTATTATTTGCCTATCAAAAAATAAATTATATATATCTGAAAATGTCTCATAGGCTCGTCAAATTATACTATATTAGATTTTTATGAAATAACAAAATTTCAAATGTAATTGACGATAATAACACAAAATTAGAACGATTAATATATCGAAGAATAAAATTCATACATACGCCCTAATCCCTCGGCTGGGATTGGCAGAGGTATAACACATCGCATTTCTCATTTTTATGAGTCCCAGTTTAATCTGTCGCCACTATTCAGGCGCAATGAGGAACATGGCAGCTACAATACCGGCAACCCGAGACCTGTCCTTTGGGGTCGGTCGGTTAACCTAGACGTAACAAACGTCCACGACGAGCTTTCAAATAATTTAAAATCCGTCATTGGTTTTTGTAATTTGGTTAATTTTAATTTTACTAAAATTGTTTAACCATTGTTTTTGGAATGAAACAATTACAACATAAATTATTTCCATGTTTAAGTGCTTTGTTACCCCAGTTTTGCCTTTAAATTTTATTGGTTTTGCTTAGATACAGTTTTATGTTGGTCATATTGTTTTCTAAGTAGGTATATGAGTATGTAATGAAATCTCAATTTCGAACGCTTCGTCTCGTGCCGAGCGTGAAATTAATTAAGTTTATTTAAATTTTAGGTATGTAACAAAAGTATTAATTGTATTTAGTTTGATGTTAAATAGTAGGTGTACAAGTCATTTAAATTTACCAACCTCACGTTTAAACATTGTTCATATAAAAGAGGTTGAAATCATAATATACTATACCTACTCGGGATGAAATCTCGTTATACCTGCCGGTGCCATAGGTCATCTGTGCACTAGGGAGAGACACGTACAGTCAAACACCTTTCTATAAACTCCAGTCTATTGTCTTTTCTTTTAAGTTATTTTGATTTTGATTGTTCATTCCATACTTTTTAATAGTGTAATTAGTAACTCGACAATAAGGCCTGTCAGTGCGACAAGTGACAGTGTAGGCGTAATGCCCACATTTTACTGCCCCAGGGATAGCGATTGTCTAACACGAGTATAATGAGGCACCCGATGTCGCCATCGCACCGGAATCCGCCATGCTAAATGGCTCGGCTTACTTAAAGCAGACAGACTAGGCTGTCACACAAATTTCTGTAGTGCAGTTTTTGAAGGAACGATCAGTAGATCTTTTTGTCCTGAGTGTCCCAGTCCTAATTTGTAAAGAGGCCGTCAAACCGATACAAACCTTGTGTGCTAAGTTCTGTAACACTAGCAGGAAATTGTTAAAATTCGATTATGTGGACGACGCTTAGTCATAAACTTAAAAAAAGGATCACAGACTTGAGCTATAATATATAACGCTGCGTCGTCGTATCGTCAGACATCACATACATTGGAAATAGCGCTTAGTAAGCGGCCGCTATACCTTTACATATGTAAATATATAGCAGCCGCTTAAATTCAATTAAAATAACAATAAAACCCAACCATTGAAGTTACAAGTGTGAAGGTGTGAAACTAATAGGAACAAAAATATTTGCCAAGTTATTGTAAGATAGGCGCACAATTTGCAACGCTAGCTAGCAATTTAAAATAAATAAAAGCAGTACGAAATTGTTTAAATACAAATTATACCTACCAATATTACATGTAATACAGTGAAACCTGGTTAAGTGGAACCTGCATAAGTGAGAAACCTCTAGTATTGAGAACTACAATGAGGTCCCGGCACTTTTTCATCGAATTACCTCTGTTAATGGGACTTTTCGAACCTGATTAAATGAGGTTTGATTTCTAGGATTTTTTTCATGTTTACCTCTATAATTGGGACTCTGGAGCTCAGTTCCCTTTATAAGTGAGATAATGTATCAGGTTGGGACAGGTTTCGACACGATTGTATACAAACATTCGAATTTCTTTTGCACGTGTTTTGTTTACGGCCTCTGTAAATGAGACAACAAATTTTTAAACCTGTCTAAATGGTAAACTGGATAAATGAAAACCTATTTAAATGGTACAAAATCCTTGGTCCCTTGAGATCCCAATTAACCAGGTTTCACTGTATTTGATGTACCAAATACCAGAATAAATAATAAGTATTTTTTTAATATGTTAATATATTACGACAGTCGTGAAAATTAAGCAAAAATTATATTCACTAAATAAACACGTTCCTACACATGTGTAACATAGCATATTTTTCATTACTCAAATAAAGTAGAGACGTTCTATATATCGTTCTATTCGTTCTATATATTGAACAATAGCTTTTGTTAAGCCAAAATGTGCCTTCAGGAAATCATTTCATGGCAATTCGCATATACCAGTATAATATAGATTACAAAGCTATAAAATTTAATAGCTATCTATTGATATCTTTAACTTTCAATCAAATAATTTATTAATTAAAGATTTTTTTACATAATAATGCAATTTCAAAATGTATAAAACGTTTTGTAATTTATATTTTTTCTATTGTGTCATTGAATTTCAAATGAGGTGAGATTTAGAATGTTTACGAATTGAGTAACATCATGATCGCTCCACTTCCGTTCTCTGTGACAAATTGTGTTTTAAGTTTTTCTTTTAATATTATGATAGTCACGCACACTAAATCGTCACATTGATTTGATGTTATTGAAAATACAGAAACTAATGCCCGCGACTTTGTACTGTTAATCTCAGCGTTTCACTACATTTTCATTACACTCTGCCCTATAAAGGTACACTAGATATCAGGAATATTCAGGATGCACTTTATCTCCTTCGTTCCATTTCAAAGTTTGTTTGTTATACACGTTTAAAACTAATAAAGAGAAGGACATAGTTACTTTTGCATTTTTATTTCTTGATTCGTGGCTGCGGACGTGGTAGCTAAGTTTGTTACGTGCCTTGGATAACTGAACGATCCGAGCCGATAGGTCGAGGGTTCGAGTCTCGGGTTACCGTAAGTTGTAGCTGCCATGTTTGTGGCGACATATTTGCAACCTGTCACATTAGGACTCAACATAAACATGAGAAAAGCGGTGTGTAGCACCTCTGCCTACTGCTCTCGAGGGATAACGGCGTGAGTTTACAATGTTTTCAAATTCGTAGTTGATCTGCTTCACTGTATCAAGGTAACGGAATGCAACTTCGAAATCTTGGGATCAGACACTACAATTTGAAATAATAATATTGTAGCAATAGGAGTGATTTGTGAATTGGCTTCTTTAGAGTATTAAGTGTTGTCAGATAAACGGCACCTTATGAGTATGTCAGTCGCCATTTACCCAGCACCTGAAAATTCCCCCTCTGACTTAACACTAGTTTGTACCAGCTTGAGTAAGCTATTAAAAGTAAACTGTAAAAAACTACCCCTTGTTCCCCATTTAGATCCACTCATTTAGATCCACCTCATTATTTATGAGACTGGACAGTCTTGTCCATCTCGTGCGAGACTTCGGGATTGATGTCGAATAATGACACGAATTGATTGCATTCTCTAATCAAGGTCAAAACAAAATTTTAATCCATATTCTAAAGACTTTGGAATAACTAATGTGCTACATTCGTTCACAAACCCTTTCATTTGTAACCCATTAAGAGAATCCAAATGAATATGACAAAAGAGAATAGTTGTAGATATTTTTTATCGGTAATGTTTAAGTGTTACTGGGTGTTCGATTGTTTTGCATATAAATAATAGGAATGTTATAACAAAATCCGGTCGAGTAAGATGTAATAAGGAAATAAACGCCACTGTTCATGGATCTGTAATTATTAATGTCACCAAGTATACAATCATAACTTAATGGCAGAACCTTATATTTTTTGCAAACACTTACGAGTCGATATCTGATTGACTTACGAGACGTTGTTTTTAACTTTCTTGTTACTTTTAGTAATAAAATGTGTATTTGTCGATAGATAAAAGGCATAAACATTTTAAAATTAAATACTAAGGAAGAGAACCAATTAGAGAACATAGTCCCGTCATGCCTCAATCCGATTTTTTGTTGTTTTTCTTTACCTAAGCTTAAAATCTCTAACGACGACTGTTAGTGTGAGTCAGCCACCCATTTAACGTAATAGCACTATTAGGCAAGTATTAAGTAACCCGAGCTTTGAGTAAAAGCAGTGATTAAGTTCAACGACCCGCGAACAAATTGGTATCCAAGTCAAACAATAGTCCCAGCAATAGAATAATTCATTCGAATCACATTTACGAGTATTCACATTAAATACGTACTGACTTCAATTTTAATAGGTTGGCAACAAAATAGTATCTAATACTACATTTCCTAAGTAGATGAAAGTATATTTAGATAAATTCTTTAAATAGAAAATTCCGAACAAAAAACGTGATTTATCAATATCGTCTTTTCATCTAACATGCTACCTGTTTATTTTATTTTTATCTCAATTAGGTATACATACATTAATTGTTTAAAAAAAATAAGAAGGTATTATGACTAAAACAAAAATAATATCAATAGATGTGCAGGAATGAAAGATAAAAAAAAATTGAAATCTCTGCCGCGTCCTATTTTCTTGATTTGGGTCAGGTGAATTGATTTGTTTATAAATAATATATAGTCTATTTCTGTTTGAGTGTTAATGGTTGCGATCCTCATAGAGTTCTATATATATATACCTAACCTTGCCTGACTATTAATTGCATTTTCTAATTACTTCAAAACTAGTAAACAATATGAATGAGTTAAAAATCTATCAAGAAGCTATAAGAAGAAAAAAAAATAGGAAGAAGAGAAATAAAACAATTAATAAATATTTAATGGACAAACAGTACAGGAGTAAAATGCACTGGATATTAGACTTGGAATCTCCAGCACTTTCAAGGCCTGCGATGACATTAGTTGCGTAACCACACCATGCCATGCCGTGCCACGCGCAAATCATTAGAATATTGGGAACGCGGTTGGTAACTATACTCCATTCCACAAGGATACAAAATACTCGCAGCTCATTGGTCACGGCGCGCGGTTAAGGATGAGTCGCAATAAGTCATTCAGATGTAAGGAAAGGATTTTGTTTAATGTATCCATATATTTGATTTTCTT
Organism: Choreutis nemorana; assembly: GCA_949316135.1. Classification (NCBI taxonomy): domain Eukaryota; kingdom Metazoa; phylum Arthropoda; class Insecta; order Lepidoptera; family Choreutidae; genus Choreutis; species Choreutis nemorana. The sequence goes on from OX438611.1 coordinate 4,472,079, forward strand.
TAAAGCTTGTTTCATGGAATGGAATTGTCGGTACCTATGTACTTGTCTTGGAGTGTGTTTCTAAAGTCTTAGGCTGATTAGGTTATCTTGCAAAACGCATGTTAACTAAGAGTCAGGTCGCAAGTGCTGTTGAGTAAGCTTTATTCCTATTTTATTTAATTAGGTTTTCCCGAGACTTATAGTACGTCAAATTTAATAGGCCACTTTTGAATGTCGATCCAAAATTAAATACTGTAACTTTACAACGGCAATACTTAAACACACACGACAATATTTTTTTAATTGATTAAATTTAATCGATTATTATATTTCCCCGTTACTATGAAGTTGAAACTTCCGTCTGTCCAAAGTGGCCTTCTAATTTGGTCGAACTATAGAATTTTTTGTTTTCAATTATTTTAAACGAAACGTAGCTCGACAAGCCTGCTCAACAAAATCGACGAATTTTTCAATGAAATGCACTGATTTAAATAAAAGTTCAAAGATTTGATTCTCAGACTCACAAAAAAATAGCGAAAGTGCATTATTGAAAAGTGTAATAAAACTCTAAGACTTGAGATGAGAACAAAAGCCATATGACTCTCGTAAAATGTACCAAGTAGGTCTTTTACCCTTTTTCCTGGAAGCATATTTTATTATTTTGAAAGAAAAAATGTATTTAATATGTAAAAGCAAAAAAGTGTATTTTTTATTATAATGCAGCCCTTATAAAGTATAATAAAATTTCGCTTCAGCCTTTATAAATCAGAGCATGGTTTAGTATGGTGGAGCCCCACTACCGCTACAACCTGTATCCAAAAACCTTGACAATAGGAAAGACATACTTCTCTTTCAAGGCATAAAAATTTGGAGGACAAGAATGTGTTATATCAATAGTATAATTTATTGTCTTTTATCGAAAGGCGTAAAATTAATAACCATGGTACATCCCATTCACACTTGAATAAACTATTGTACGAAAACATGTGTGTTTTTAATTTTTAATAGTACATATATAATTTTACTTATCTCAACTACATTTAGATCAGAAAACTTGTGGTTTTTATTTGAAATGAATATTTCATATTTATTGAGTTCGCGAACTTGACCGGATTTTTATGCGTAAATAAAAAAGAGAATTTCTCTTCTCTTTTTAAAAGTGGCCGGCAAGGGCGTTTGGGTCGACAGCTTCGAAACCACAAGGTTGACCAGCCGGTCTGATCATAAAGTATAAACTTAGGTTTACTCTTCTGGCCAACCATTTGTAACATACCCTTTTCGTTGTAAATGAATGTTTAGGCCTATTTATGTAAATGAGAGCTTTTGGATACCTGATAAATATCACCTGTAAACGACGTTCGATGTGGACAATGAAGGAGCAATTCGTACATACTTGGTTAAAATGCTTCTTTCTGGATTTGAAGAGGGAGGTTAGTAAATACATCCGCTGCCCGGGAGAAAGTTACATGATTAATATAATTTTACTGATTAAAAAATTCATTTGTTCTTCAACAAGATTCCCACAATTCAAAATTGGGATTTCATAATCCCACAGCCACAAGGGATCGATTGCTAGCCTTGACTTGTGTCTAAAAACATCAAGGTATGATTACTAGTCTAGAATTTATCGATCATTCATTACAAGATTCAAGTTTAAAGCAAGCGTGTGGCCATTGTCCGTGTTTTTAACCGGTTTTTAACATTTCTTTTTAACAAAGGCCACAGTTTGTTGGCTTGTGCTCAGTGGTTATCGGTGTGTATCAACCATCAGCCAACGAGCGTCAATACTCGACGATTGTTGTAAGACGAGGTCGACGGACTGTTGCTTTCTTATCTTTATAGATTTCTGCTTGGAACTGTCAACGTTAGATCGGAATTCCGACTGATTGGGTTATTAGGAAGGCAAAAAACGGACCAGGCCTTTTTATTTTTCAAGAACTAAATTTAATTAATTTTGTTTATGACTTTTATAGGATCTTCTGAATAAACAAAATTGTTGTTTCAATGTCATTTGCCTGTAAACGTTCATTTCCTTTTATGTTTATTTATTTGACGTCTAGGACTCATTGAAGAGTAGACATTTATTAAAATTACAACCAATGTTTATGGTGTGGTTTCTGAATGCAATTTAAAAACGGTGAAGTAAGTTGGTAGCCATTTTCCAATTACATACTTTGAATTGGCTTTTCTTAAATCTATTTAACTGGAAATACCTAATAGATTCTTTTGCATTCAATATCTTAATCATAAAAATGAAAATAGAAGTACATATGTATTTGTTAATTATATAAATATTAGAATCAACTATGCGTGCACTCAGAGACGATTTCAACATCTAGACACTTGCGCATGTGCGTTTCACACATATCATAACTCATAGTAGGTACATAACGTTATTAATATCGCAATGTAACATGACATTTTAAATGTCGTCATTAGGTAGTTAACTTTTGTAAGGCACGTTGGTACCTACTTATGCATCTACTTACCTAATGTACTTAATTAATAATTCGTCCTTACTCAGCGAATTAAATGATCTATGTTACAAAATTCAATGAATAAACATGAATAACGTTAAATTATAAATCGATTATAAAGGTAATAAACATAACACCGGTAAAGCCAACCAGCCCTTTTCGTATATATCTTGCTTCTTAAGTCCACCTGCGGTTTTCCTAATTGCAGGTAATTCCAATTGAAATTGTAATTTAAATTACAATTTAATCAAATTCGTATTCTTTTACAACAGTTCTTACTCCTTGCTACTTTGTAAGGATAATGTGTTTCTTGTTTGTTGTAGACATAATAATTGTATTTTATTTAACTTATGAGTATGAGTTATTTATTTCAAAATAATGTACCTAATCACTTCCCAAATATTTATAATGATTTATGCGTATCTCGCAATTGTACTGAAGAATATATAAGCGAATGGCTCAAAAAAACAAATGGTTCTTAAGTATGTGGTATTTAAAAATCTAAATAGGACTTTAAAACAAATACATCTTGAGGTCACCAGGACGAAATACAATGAAATTAGTAATAAAATTGTATTTAATATGTTACAAGATACATACAATACACCATCACATTTTATTAATGACTGACATCATCATAACTGTTGCTATTCAATCCCTATTGTTTATTTACCATGAAATATTAACGATTTGTCTTCAACACTGATAAAAATGGATACCGAATCCCTTGCAAATTCAATATTTTATTATGTAGCGATTCTTTTCTTTGAATTCTTTTGTAATTTTATATAGCAGATTGTTGTACAAAGTCAAAATACTAAAGTTATTGTTTTGCAATATTCATAAACAATACTACAAAAGTTTCATTTTTCATTACATATCAGTTTTTCAAGGTACCACATTATAAAAGGTTTTTTTATAAAATTGAGAGACTACGTAAAAACTTCTGCTAAAATAGGATTCATATTGTAGTTTAAACATATTCCAAAAAGGATTTAGAGTGAAAAAAAACTTATAAAACGAAATAAAAATGAAATTAAGTAGTCAGCCACGATCTTGTTGGGTCGACATAATGCGTAGTCAATAACCGTGACTACGCGTGGCCAGAGGTCAAATTTGACCAAAAAATAACATTCCCTCGGATTTTATTTTGGATGAAAGTATATCACTAAAAACCTAAGCCTAATTGCTTGCTTCCGTAAAACCACATTAAAATCGGTTCAACAGTCAAGAATAAAAGCTTGATATTTTATCACGATTTTGGTAAAATTAAACGTAATAAACAACTTGTTTAGAGGGACGTAGGTAAATGATTTATCCATTGAGTTACAGTGATATGAAACATCTGTTGCACTGAATCTTGATTGAAACAGATTCAATATCCAATCGAACAATGGGAAACAAACGGTTTTAATATGTACATATTTACAAGTCTATCGTCAAAGTATTTAATACATATTTATTGTAATATTCTCACAATTTCTTTCGATCTCAATTTTAACAGGAGGTTCTGTGTTCGATTGTTCATGTCTATCATTGTTTTATGTTTATCGATATCTTCATCAATTTTAGGCGCATCTCCAAAATTTATTTTTATTTCTTCTTTCAGGACTTGGTCGTATGAGGGACTTCGACTTTTCCCTGACTCCACTGTTGACTTGCATCGGCTTCTTCATCATGTACTTGGTGGAGGAGCTGGTCCACTTGTACATCCACTCCCGAGAGAAGAGAATGAGGAAGGCGACTCCATTAGTCAGGAACCTCAGCATCAGGAGGAGCAGGAGGGCCAGCAGTGCCGACACCACTGGAGACCAGAGCGTCACCAACTCTACCGCTGATCTCATAGATCCGGAATCTATTAAAAAATCTAAAGTAAGTTATTTTCAAATATTCTAGATATTTGCCAGGAAAATGTCCCGTTCTTGTAAATACCGAGATTTTAAAAATCTTGTCCATTCATAATAAAAAAGAGCTCTCCGTTTGAGAGCAACACACCTAAAAATGCTACAGCAGCTAAAAAGCCAGTATACAAATACTTAAACCTGTCAACAATAAAGCTGTTCATCTGCTGTGTTGTTTTTGAGTGAGCTTGAGATTCACAATGAGATTGTTTCCATTTTCAGGATCCCGATATGAGTCACAATCACAGTCACACACATCAGCACACACACAGTCACATGCCGTCTACAGACGGCGATGACGTCACGTCAGCGCTGCGCGGTCTATTGATTGTCCTAGCCCTATCCATTCATGAGCTTTTTGAAGGTCTAGCCGTAGGCTTGGAATCTAGCGCTTCACATGTTTGGTAAGTTTGCTGATTTAATTTTCGAGACTGCTGCTGCCATCTATTGTCGAGTAGATTTTCCAACTAAACTACACTTGATTGTAAAGTTTAAGTATAATTTATCTTTACTTATATAAACTTTACTGTTTTAAATTTCATAGTTCTGGAATAAAAATATAACATTAGAATATTATTCCCAACATTATCCTACTTAGAATTAAGTTTTAACTATTTGTACTATTTCCAGGTACATGCTGGGTGCAGTGTCGGCACACAAATTAGTGATTGCTTTCTGTATTGGCGTCGAATTGATTGCGACTCGAACAAAGACTTGTCTAGCAGTCGTTTACATTACAACTTTTGCCATTGTTTCCCCTCTTGGAATTGGTATTGGATTGGTGTTGGTGGGAGGACAAGGAGCGACAGCGGCTGGAGTATACTCCGTGGTACTTCAAGGGTTAGCATCAGGAACACTCCTGTACGTGATCTTCTTTGAAATTTGGAAGAGCGATAGAACAGGATTACTTCAATACTTCGCTGCCGTAATCGGATTCTGCCTCATGTTTGGATTACAATTACTAAGTAAGTCCTGTCCCATCTATTAATTTTGTTAATGTTTTATAGTTCTAGCATTAACTTTTTAGCTCCAGATGCTGCAAAGCCTTTTTGTGCCGGGGTTTTAAAGCAGTAGGTGGCTTTGCTTTACTCAAATTTATAATACCTTATTTTTAAACCTACGAGTTTCTTTCTGACAGCTTATTAAAACAGCATGATTCTCAATTTGCCTGGCTAGGTGCACCCAAAGCAAGTTGACGGATGAGTTTTTGAAATCTCAAATAACTTAGGCTAAATTTGGTTTCTTATTTGTTACAGCGGGTCACTCACATTCTCATTCCCACGGAGGAGGGGACAGCGGAGACCACGGCCATTCGCACGACCACTAAATTAGTTTTATTACCTATCTAATGAGTATTTATTGTAGACAACCAACCAACATTCTGTGGCTGACAAGTCACGCAAAATTGAACAGACTTAGGTATTAACTTGACACACATACTATAGATGCATATATACTTGTCTTTGCAGGCTGTAATATTATGGTCAATAGTCATGTGCATGTAATGCCTGTGTAAATGATTCGCTTAAAAACCAATGAAAATACATTTTCTTAATCGTTTGTTTATAAAGTGAACTTATGTAAGTGAAACTTGAATCAGAAAATCAGAAATGGAAATGTTAATGTCCATATCCTTTTACTTTTTAAATATGTATCCTATATAAACGAGGCATAGAAACAATAATGGTGAACCCATAGGCAACTGTAAGTATTAATCAAAACAAATCTAGTCGTTTAAGTAGTTTTATAAAATAATGTTATGATTGTGATTATGATAATTTAAGTTATGTATAAGATAACAATAATTTTAAGAAGCATGCGGTAGAATACATAATAATTTATTTGTATCTACAAAACTAATGAAAATGAAATGAAAATAAGTAACTTCTATATACTGAATGAGGGACACTCCTGTGTCCTCCTCCTTCATATGAATATAAAAAAGAAATCTAATCATGATTAAAACTCCATAATCAGATTTTAACTGAGACCTCAAAATTTAAGACTTGATAAAACAATCATGGAGGCACATAAAAATGTAATGGGTAATTTTGTAGTTGATTGTCAAGCAAGGCATACCGTAATATTTTAATTTAGTTATTTGTTAGTGCCATCAATACAAACAAATATCTAAATATTTACATTAAAATCCTGTTGTGCAACGATTAGGCAGATTATAGTTTAGAACATAAGTAAGTGAAATATGAATAACAAACATACAGTGCAATGTAACTATTTAATAACATAATCTCTGTCCCCAATCTACGTTGACTATAATTACCTACCTACTTAATAATTCAAGTTTATTTATATTATACTTGTTTGTTTGTCATTGATAATAAATGTATTAGAAGCACAAATCATGTTGTACGTAATTAAATTATAACCCTCTATTTGGCTTCACCGCAGTCGGGTAAAAATAGGAATAAGGTTTGTTTGTGTTACGCTAAAAGATCGAAAACGATCGTTGAGCGAAAAAAGTGCACACAACGAGTTGCGGTCATTGTAAAACATCCATAACGCGAAAACGGCCACCACCTATGCTTTGTTGCAAAGCATAAATGCGATGATACGTTCTGAGATAACGCTTTCAGATTTAAGTAATTAATTTGGATATATTTTTGTTTTGTATTGATGATCAATGAACCGTTGTGTTAATAAATAATTATATTAAACAATTTCTTTTTGTTTAATTCAATAATGGCAAAAATGTTGATTGTCTATCTCTATATGGATCCCATATCGCAAATCACAATGTGGCGTATTCATATACGGTTCGAATACACGTCATGGCATTATTACATTTTCACAACGCGTCGTCGCCGTTTTCATAAAAGCCCGAAACATGACATTCGCGGTGTGGATGTTTATATTGACCACAAAGCGCTGTGAGCACTGATTTCGCTCAAATAGCGTTTTTGTTCTTTGAGCCTAACACATGCATTGAAAGTGTAAAATAAATAACAGTACTTAGGTATTTAAGTGATTTTTACTTACTTAGTAGAAACTATCGTGTAAACTTTATCATAGTGATAACTAAGGACTACTTATTGTACTTTACGATTAATGAGTGATTGTTAAACCAAACATTTTATAGATAAACATAAAATAACATAAATAAAATTAAATGAAATTTCATTACTATTTTGTTTTTACTAACATTGCATCAAAGAAAACTTCGAACGAGCTTGACTAAATATGCATTTACCTACCTACCTCATGATAAAATTCACATTACTCGCACATATTTACATACATACTACTAACTACTTTACTTCGTACTGCACTAAGAATCCTTGTATCGAATCTGTGTATCGCTTTTATCAGGCAAGCAATGATGTACTGCGGACGTAGATAAAGAAAATTACATCTATTTGCTCGCTCAAAACCAGTGAGTAATTAATCATGTTAATATATAACTAAAGTTATACTCCAGCCCCGGCTAGAATCCGAAACTTCTGCTTCAGCAGCCAGCAAGCATTTTTTCTTTGAAATTATTAAATATTATTTTTTAAGTTTACGTTTTTGAAGTTTCACACCGCATTCTACGTACCTACAAAAGTACAACACCGAGTTTTAGAGCACTTTCTTTATAGTCATACATAGATATATAAAATAGAGCCATACTATATGATAAAACAAACGCCATAACTTATGTTACCTACCAACACATATAGGACCTATAATAAAGTAAAATATGTCTCGGTCTAACGTAGTGAACCCATTTTGGACAAAGTACAATAGAGGATAGAACAGTTACGTGGATAGGTAGGTAAACCTTACTTACAGAGGCGTAGCTATTTAACCGAAGGCCCTGGTGCACAAAAATAGGGGGTCTTAAGTAAAGTGTATAGTTTAGTTTAAAACTTTTCCCATATAGGGGAACGAAAATTCAAGTAAGAATATTATTGTACTTGTGAATACTGGAAATTAAACCGTGGGTATGGTATGAGGGCCACTTTCCTAAAAATCTTTAAAAAGTAAGCAGACCGAATGCGATTCAAACATCCATAATTATTTTATAATTAACTTAAATTAAATAATTAAAGAAGTCTAAGCATATTTTCAATATTTTTTATGTGTACATTAGAATACGCTTCTACGAATACCTACATATCGAAACAATCGTAACTTAATGTGCCTTATCAAATTATTGTTATTATATTTAAATTCATTACTAAATATTTTTTCAACATTATTAATTTTTATTTTACAGAGTTTTAAAGAGTCCATAGTTAAAGCCCAAGACAAATTAGTAGTTATGTAATCCTAGCAATAGCTATGAGTAAAGTTATAGAAAATAATATAAATAAAACCTGTATAAAATATTCTAAAATACCGTTTTGGTGGTCGTCGTTTTAGTAGTATAAATGTATGCGTGCCTTTGCATTAAAACACAGTTTAGAAACAAACTGATTTACTTTGTGCCCATTTCCTTTTAATTGCTCTTTTTATTTACATCTTACTCATTAGTAACATTTTCTACAAATTAGTTGTTGTAGTAATCCATTTTCCGTATATTTTGAGCCACTAGCGGATCCAGGGGGAGGGCTAGAGGCTTAAACCTCCCCCAAAAGCTATACTTAGAACCGAAAGTTGCCTTAGTCAAAGCCACCAAAGGTCATCTTTTTTTAGAGGGTTAACTGTCTAACCACCCTCAAAATTTCATTCCTTTTTCCGCCACTGTTTTGAGCTTTGTTTTAATTTATTTGGGTGCTTACTACAACCTCGATGACCTGCTATGGTCGAAAGACCTGCGCCATGGGCGAAAAGAAAAAAAAACCTTTATATGGATTGGTTTTTTAAAAGGGTAGGTGTAATGTGATAAACAATAGACAATTTGAATTTGAGGTTTTAATAGTAAGCATCCAGTAAGAAAGAAGGTTGTTTACAGCACGTACAACACGCACGTTTTATATTTGACTTGAGGGCGCTAGATACGATACTGAGGATGCTAGCTGTTATTGTTTTCAGATATTATATAATTAGCCAAATGCTATGTGAACCATCAATTTTATGATTTATTGAGTATCAATAATACTATAATAATTTTACTGGGTAATGTAAGACAAAAAGAATACAACAAGGCTGTATAAAAACGATGTTGTTGCCAAGTTTATTATTGTTTATTCGAAAACCAAAAATACGGAAAGAAATGTGTTTTCCTGCCGATCTACGTTGAGTGTTTCGAAAGTTTTTAATTTTTTCGTGAAACGTTTGATATTAATTAAATTAATTTTTGAGTTACGCCTACTAATAATAATACATTTTGAATATATATTTTTCGCTTTGGAGTAGTTAAGTTTATTCTTCGTGAATACTACTCAAAATCAAGGTAAAATAAACTGGTTTTTGTTTCATAACAATCTATAACTGCATAATATTTGCAACTTATTAGGAATGTAGATTTATTAGAAAGTGAACAGTGTGATATAATAGTTGAAAGGTGAAAACTGTAACCTTGCCTCTTCTCAGGTGCATTGAAGTAGAAAGTTTGCATCGTTTCACTTCACTCCATCAGTTTAGTTTCTCGGTGGCCTTAGTTGTGGTTAGTTGGTTACTCGATCTTTTAAATATTTTAAAACGTGTAATGAGTGTCTTACTAGGCTCGTCAGTTTGCTTGTCGCTTGCAGAATGTAAGTTAAAAAAGAAACAAGTTTGAAATTCGATTTTTTATGGGATTTTTGTCATCTAGGTACAGTTATGATTCATTAACGTAACTGCTTCAATCATTAACATAACAGTGAGTAATTTCCTTGTAGGTGAACATAGGCCTTTGGTAAGAAGAATGTCGGCACCAAGTCTCACATCTGAAGCTCAGCTGAGATACATCTTACAATGGTTTGGAGAGTTCAGTGAGTTGCAAAGGGAGGATTTCCTTCCAGTGCTTGCTGCAGCTCAGAGAGGGAAGCCAGAGCAGCTGGCAGTTTTCCTAGCAGCTCTCAATTGCCAGGACAAACCTGTCAGCTTATTCCAGTGCAGAGTAAGTTCATATAATAGTCATTGTTTGACTGTTTTATTGTTTTGATTGCTTTGTTTTATGACAGTAAGTAAGTTTACTATGGTCAAAAAAAATTTGCTAAATAAAAAATGCTACTTGAATGTCTTAAATTTTTAGTTAATCCTTAAATGTATAAAACTAGACTCTATATTTGAGGAATGGTGTCATGTTATTTAAACATCAAGGTATTTTTATAATGATCACACCTAAACAATGTGAACCTGGCAACAGAATTAGGATGCTCACACAGGCTCCTTAAGTAATAATACATCAATACAATCTGCAATATTAAAAAAACTTTAAGATTCAAATCATTTGATAAATAATATTACTATAGTTTTCTGAAAAGTTACACTTTAACAATTTTAATCACAACCCCTTGTTCAAGTGACTTCAAGTTTGGTGAAAATTTTATATGAATGTTTAAATTGCTTTTTCAGATTAAACTGTTCAATGAATGGTTTCCACAGTGGACTGATGAGGAAAAAGACAGGTTGATTAAAGGTGTGACAGAAATAGATGCTGAATTTGGACAAAAGCTCCAGGAGGCACTGTTAAATGGAGACAAACTGAATGGAGATATTAACGGAGATGATGGTAACCAGAGCAATGACAGTGATCATCATGAACAACCGATTGTAGAAGATTCACCTGACCAAAGCATTCCTCATGATGCTGTTCCAGTGGAAATTGCTGCGGCATCATAAATTTATGACATATTTATCAAAGATATTTAAAGATTGATTGTATTAAGAATCTGGTACAAATAGTTATATATTTGGTTATTGCCCAAATTATATTTATTACATAAGAGAAATTTGTGAGACTTCTATATAATGCACTTATTGAATCTCAATATTTAATATGAATATGTACCTTGCCTATATCTCTATTTAAGTTTTGCTCTGTTCTAACTTAACATTCCTTTAAGGCATTCCTTATTTATTTATCTTTATGATTTTCTACACATATGTATGTGTATACTCAGTTATTTTGAATGGCAGCTAAATATGGAAGTTGTGAAAAAATAGCACCAATATTTAATGAAAGATTTGGATTTCAATTTTTCCTTTATGATTTACTCAGTTATTAAAATGGCAGCAAAAGATTTTTACATGTATTTGTAAACTCAAATTTATAAGAATGGCAGCTTCATGGCAATTCATGTTGTGAAAAAATGGCACTGGTATTAAAAGAAAGATTTGAAATAATTTTTGCACATCTGTTGTATGCATTTAACAACTGAAAATCATACAAAACACATAATCATAAATTGTAAATGTGTGTGCCAATAAAACATGTCATAGTTACTTTTTGACTAAAACTGTTGATCATGATTTGATAGTCATAAAAATATGTAAAACAATATCTTATACTTTCATGTAATAAAACTTATATTTGACCATATTATTGGTAAAACTCAATTCCTAATAGCCATATAATGTTAAAGGCTGAAATAGGCCCGAAGCCTAAAATTATATTATGATAATTATACTTTTTTTAGAATAGGTAATAGTAAGGTGCTGAGTTGTATGAACTGTTGGTTTGATAATAAATGGAGGCCATTTAGATGTAATATATAAATTTTATCATACTTAATAAAGTACATTTCAAATTTTTGTAAATTTTTATTGAAATTAATTAAGCATAACCTTTTATCTTTAATTTTTTTTCTTTAATTACAAAGTACAAAAAGAATATGCTTAGGCAATATCCCAAAACAAAATGTATAGGTATGTTCCTATTGTAGTAAACCATTGATACATTCGTGATACATAAATATTATGGCACCTTGGAATTGATTCGTCAGTCAAAGGCATAAAAACGAATTCAATGGCGTCTTCGTTTAAGTTAAGGATCTATGGTGTCTGATGAATTACTGTTTATTTCTATTGGCGTATTTTGGATCGGATCCAGTCTACGTAAGCTCCGACTCTAGTGTAGACGCCGGGCCAGCCTGGGGTTCCACAGGGTGTGGGGCCATAGGACACGATGCCTGCTGCATACCAATTGGTGGCAGTTTCCACGCGCGCCATTAGTGGACCACCTGGAATAAAGATTTTTTAACGAGTACATAGGTAGTAACATTTTTATTTGATAGTGTTAGTGAAATACTTGTAGTTATGAAACTAGTTAAAATGAAAATAGCGGGAATAAAATATTTATCGAATTTTACAAAAAAAATATAAGTTCAATTTATTTAGCATTCGTAGGTACTAGTTGTTTCTCAGGTAGGTACAAACTTTAAAAAAAAGACTTCTTAATTATGTAATTGTTTTACCAATACCATTTAAACAGCTTTATCATATTTGTAACGTTACATAAGAACTTACTTGAAGTAATTTATGCGGAACTTTTTGATATGTAGACAAATGATGTTTGCTCCGCTCAACGGTTTTTGATGTAATATTCTTAACGAAGTACCTAGTGGACTATATCGTTGCTAAGTGCCTGGCATCCAACATTCAATCTTACTGCGAGATGCTGGGCTGAGTCAATGGGAGTTGTGAGTAATGTGGATAATTAAATATAGGGTATCAACCTGAGTCACCCCTACAAGAGTCCCTGCCAGAAGTTCCCCCAGCACACAGCTGATTGTTGGAGATTTTCCTCTGAACTCTTGAGAACACCCTGGCGCAGTCCCGATTTTTCACTACTGGCACTCTAACCTTCAGTTTCACATCAGATTCAGATCCTAAAACAATGCAATATTTTTTAGGACCCCGAGCTCGTGTGGTATGTATGGAGTAGAGTAGGTTTCTTTCTACTTGCCTTTTTCTTACAACCACGTGTAGTAATGTGGTAGCAGTTAAGACCAAGTGTTGGTAAAAAGATATTGGTTATGTCAGATAATTATTTAATTCTATTCCTTGGAATTATAATATTAGCTACTTAATGAATATTCAATATTGGAGTAACTTACTAGTTTCAGTTTTCCCCCAACCAGCTACCTCCATGACATACCCATCGAACGAGCTCTGTCTTACATCATCAGACAGTGGAAGGCAAATTGGCTTAATGAAATCTGAAAGCATACAAAAATACAGTAAATTAGTCTAAGTTTACCTATCAGGATGAAGACAGAAAAATGCTAATAGTCCGTAATACAAAATGTGGTAGGCATAGCGAGTTTCAGAGGTATGGCATGACGAATAAGCTAACAAAAACAACTTGAATGGGACTATTTGTGACTGGGACAAACAGTAAAAGAAGGCAGAATAACACGATTGTGATTTTTTAGTTAAACACATCCCGATCGCGAATTCTTCTTCATTCTTGCCTCCAGAATCTTTTTTCATACTTTATTAGATTGAAATGAATCGGACGAGTGTATTTTATTGTCAGTAGGTGCACTAGCACTGTTATTGCTCACCGGTCATTTCTACATTTCTGGAGAGTCTTAGCAGTGCGATGTCATTCTCCTGGTTCTCGCTGGATGGTTCATACCCTTCGTGCGCTATGATCTCCTCGATTGGCACGTTGACAGTCGGGCCGCTGCAGTCGTTTTTCACGCAGTCTCGCTCGCTCGACGTGTTCCACTCACCAAGACGAACCTGAGTCCTAGAGTGACATCAGAAACAGTTGACGTGAAAATTTTGAATTCACTTACACTTAGCTATAGTAAGGAAAACATTCAGTTCTGATAGATATTGGAAATGTATTTTCAGTAAGTAGGTTACTTACAGTTTCCATGAAGATGGCAAATCTTCTCCTTTCACGCAATGAGCGGCTGTCAGCACGTATCTCTTGGATATGAGCACTCCGCCACAATAATGGCCAAAACCGTTTGCTGTAAAAGAAATAATCAATCTGCATTTAAGGTCTTTACACTAGTATTTACATTAGCCATTGTTGCGATGCAACCAAATTACTACGAATCAAGTGACGATTAATATTGATACACAGGTATTACGATGCGTTTACCTACAAGTTAAAGGAGATAGAAAACTTCCAAAACTTTAAGCCCTGCCTACCTTAACCCAAACCATAATGTTTAGGTTTAGGTAGGCAGGGAACAAAAGCAAACTTCGCAAAACTCACGTTTGTCATAGTGGAGTAGAGCCATCCATGGGTGCTCGTCCAGTTCAGCTGTGACTCCGCCCACGATCCTATCGTTGTTCTGTATCCCACACTCCGCGGTGTCAGGGAGCAGTCCGTCAGCGCCCCCTATCCTACTGCTTTGTTGTTGATTTCTGAACTCTGGAGGACAGCAAACCTGGAATGTTTTAAAGAATTATATATAGCTAGGAATACGAATCCATCGTACGTGTTCCTCGAGTATCAGATACAACTTACAGGTACTTAGACCTCTTCAAGTGCAAGTCGAGATAGGCGATTTCTAGGCAAGTGTCCACATCAGGTGAGAATGTTGCTAATTGATTGCCTGTCCTAATATGAAAGATATATCTATTTCCACAACACACACTTAAATATCTTGACCAAAAATAATAATACATATAAATGATATATCTATTCATAACTTTAAAATAACGTTTGTCAAAAGCGCCCTTATTGCTAACAACCGGTTTAGTTTAGGCAATGATAACTTAGTGTATTAAATGTTAATATGTTCCTAAGTCAATTGTAGATAAATATGACAGAATGTGCAAAGAAAAAAAGAAAATGGAAATTACCATAGGTTTGTCAGCGCTCTGGAAACCACAGTGCAATCTTCTAAGTAGATTAGTAAGTTCTGGAGAGTTTCCCTTCACTAGTTGATTGTACAATCCGGTACAGTCTTCTAGAAGTTCGCAACTAGCGCCACCATTGCATCGTTCTAGAAAAAAGAATTTTTCCATTATGAGGTTGCACATGTTACCGGCCCAACCCGATTTCAGTACAAACTAGTTTTGCCTGGGCTAAACTAGTTCTTACTATACGCAATAGGATTAACTAGTATAGCCTAGTCCAAACTAATTTGTCCTAAACCCTATAGGGTAAACCAGTTTAGGCATATACCAATACGCACACTCTAGGATAAACTGGTATGGCCTAATCTAACCATTCTAAACATTATAGTATATGTAGAAAGTCAAAATACATATATAAACTGACAACTTTAGCCTAGGCAAAACTAGTTTGTTCTGAAATCGGGTTTGGCCGGTAACACATATACCCAGTGGCGCGTAGCGTACCTAAGTCTAGCACCAGGAGCGAATTTAAATTATTAAGCAAATGCCGCCGCAAATGCTCGACCAAAGATTTCCGAGATATGTGGGGTCGCGAGTTGTGCATATCAACATGATAATAAAATATTATACTTTTGAAAACACCCATTTTGGTGCCAGAAGACACCCTTTTGTATTTTTTAAAATATCCATATACGGACAATTGAGTTTTTAAGATAAAATTTAAGGAAACTTTAATTGTCAAAATCATACACCTAACTTTCATAACAAAAGATACTTTAATGTAATAAAATTATGTGTAGATGTTTGACTAAGTATAATGAAGTATCAAAAGGGCGTGGATAATATAAACAGGTAAATAAATAGGAAATCCCATTGGGACATAGTTTTGTCGAGTATAATAACAGAAGGTAACGGAAATAGTTGATCTGGGAGATCAAACGGGTATTCACATATCAAACGGTATAAACATCTACATTAATATAGTTTAAAAGATAATTAGTTTGCTAGAATATTAGTCAAAAACGTTGATATGTTTAACATTTTCATGGTCCGGGTAAGTATCGTCAATCGATTACTAAAGGAAACGTTTTTTCCTGTTAATAAAATTAAAACGCAACTTCGTATATCATTTAATGTGTTTTTGATACCTGGTACATTTAACTGGTTTGACTTCTTTTAACGAAATACTTATTAAGTAAGTATTTGTTTGCAATTATCTTCCAACTTTCGAGGAAAAACTTTTGCAAAACCCAGAACTAAGTTCGGAGGTTTACCTACTCTTTACTCATTCGGATTAGCCTTTTTTGCTAAGGTTATAAGGATTTTTTTGGGTTAAAGTGGATTGCTATGCTTCATATAATATTTACTAAAGTTAAAAACTCTGACCCGTTGGGATCTAAGCAGTGAACAGCAATAGTGGCGATCAACACCCACTGTACCACATCTGTTCTTCAAATATTTCTATTGAGTATTAGGTATATGGGTACGCACTTTACATGCCTAATACATACATTAAGATAATTCTAAACATGTATGCATTTATTCGAAATAATTATGATTAGGTTTATTATTAAAAAATAATAGTCAGGGTTGTAACTAGCTTATGACAAGTGTTTCCGCCCTCGTAATCATTGGATTTGTTTGATACTAGCGTCTTGTTGATCAACAAAGGAAAATAATTAAAATAAATAGGTAAGTAGTAGGTCTATGATATCGAATGGATTCGATCTTTAATTTTTATAGAACCTTTATCTAATGAAAAAAATGATAATCACTAAAATGGTGAAGTCAGTTATGTTGAATACGTCAAATTTGCAAAATTTCCTGCTATTGAACTCTTAGTACTGCTACTTATATTAGTCACGAGCACGAACTTTTAATATTTTTCTACTCATTTTATTGACAAATAATAACTAAACAAATAAAAACAAACTTAACAAAATTAGCGACAAACAAAACAAGATAACAACAAAAATTTATATTAATTAAAAAAACAATAATCCGATGTAACGCGCTGACTAGTGTTACTGGCGGTACAGAGTTCAATGGCAGGAAGTGACGGAAATTTGACGTCATCAACATAGCTGTCAAAAGTTTTACCATTTTACGGGGCCTATACCTCATATACCCTATCAAAAAGGTCCAGTCGTGATTCAGTATAGATACATCAATATTAAGTATATAATAGGTATTCCAATAAAAATGATGATAGGGTGCTGATTCTGGCGGGCGCGCTGATAACTCCAAATCAGCCATAAGAGATTCAAGATTTTTTTCGTCCAAAACTTAAAAAATGGATGTGTTTTTAAGAAAAAAGTACCACGATTTATACGAAATTAATGTCTGTATTTGTACGTGGGCAACATTTTTGTTATTCTCTAACATCTTCCTTGTAAGAATACAACTAGCAACCGGTATGACTAGCAAGAAACAAAAAACTAGACATAACAAAGAGGCAAGCAAGATCCTTATAGTAACTAACTTACATTCATTTTGAACGAGTGCTGGAACCAGTAAATAAAATGTATTAAAAAAATAAAACAATTCTTACTAAACAGTAAGGCCTTCTTATTATTAAAGACTCGTGTAATTCTGATGCTATTAAACTAAGAGTGTTAAACGAGTATATAATTCTAAACTAAGTTATATCGAATTTGAGGATTAAGAATGGTTTGGGATCGGCCATTTGCATTTGGTACAGCACCATAAGGGACCTAATTTTGAAAACACTATTAAAAGGCTCAAGCCTTTTCACAACTCCTCTCATAAATCTAGCTACCTCCAAAATACGATAAAAGCTTTTGGCGGCTTCTAGGCTAAGAGGCTCAAGCCTTCCGCCGCAAACGCATCTGAGTAATTCGGACTTTTAGCTTTTACTTGTATACAACCAAAAATTACCTAGGTCAAGCTAGTCAAAAACGTGTCAAAGAAAAGGTCGACAATTTTATAAGAGATAGATACTGTCAAGCCTTCCCGAAATTTCATTCCTCGATTTGCCACTGGATGCCACCAATTCATATAAAATATGAAAGAAGAAGAGGAAAAGCCACCTCAGCCAAAAAGTAAACAAACTAAAGAATGAATTCCCAACTGGGAATTATTCGAGTCTTCACTTAGCACGCGCTTATAACGTATCTGCCTCTTGTTAATGTATATTTAGGGAATAAATTTTTTTTGAGCCAAATATAATGTCACTTACCGATAAAACATCATAAAGATTTACTTATACCTACCTACACAGTTGCACTATACCAAAACTACACTACCTATCTCTTTACTGATAATAATGACCGTAAATGTAAATTATTGATATTATTAACTATGAAAACAAGTGAGCTTGTTTTTAAGTAATGAGCAATAAATATGGGAACAAAGTACTCACGTCCGTATACATTTTTCAGAGTAACAGCCAGAACACAGAATATAGCAACTGTTTTGTATGAGATCATTTTAAATTGTGTATTTTAAACAAATAATAGGAATCACTTTGCTAAGAAACTTGGAGCAACTGATGAGTGGACTGCCCGCGCATGACTGAGCCATAAGACGCGCGAATAACCGGCTCAGGCACAGCTCTTATAAATAAAGGTTATCATCATTAAGTAAATAGGAAAACGCATAATAATCGGCTTTTATAGGAATTTACGCCCCAAAAATTTGTTTTCGGTTCGCTAAAATTATGTAAATATAATATGTATTCTCATTCCTATCCCTAACTCACTATCTAAACAATACCTGCTCAATTATTTTTGAAAAAAGTATATACGTAATACTGTACCAAGTCACTATTTTAAACAAAATAAGGTGCCTATCCTCTATTAGTACAGGGGACTGGGGTTAGGGACGAATAGGATAGGTACCAGCAGGTCATAAGAGCTTGTTTCGAAAGAACTTTTCCTATTATTCTACTAACAGTTGAAACCATGAATCCCTGATTTTGATTTATGAACGAGTTTGTTCGAGAAGTCAATCTAATTACCATAAAAATACTTTCCATGTTTGGAAAGTTTATGCTGGGGAATATTCCGACAAGAAAACCCAGAATTTTCGAATACATGCACCAAAGTATTAAGTAGCTATTTAATAGATGCAGGATAATCGATTTTGTCACAGACATGTTATGTTATTTTATAAATGCTATTTTCACAAATTTGTTTATTAACCAAACAGACCACATTAAGCTCTTAATCACTAATTAGTAATGAGTTTTACGAGTTCTGCTTAATTATATTGTATGTAACAGACGTTATATATACCTACAAAATAATCATATAGTGATAATGTTAACGACTGATCATGACCACAACATTAGTAGTAGGTAGTTTATTTATATTCAAAGTCAAACAAACATTTGTTTTTACTTCGACTTTGGATTTGTTTACGTCAGGTGTTTTTTAGGCAAAAAAAGCTATTGGCATAATCTGACCTATATTCTATCTCATATGCACTAACAATGTCTCATTTTTACTCGATTGCTCGCTCATTCCTATGTTTTTTCGTGACAGCTGAACTGAGCTGAAATGAGAAGTTGTTAAATTCGTTTTATGTGCGAGTATAACATACGGTTACGGAGTTATCAGTTATCTACTATGAAGCCTCCAGGATCCTTTTCAAAAATATCTACTATTTTGAGTTCGAGCTGTTCCTTAAAAAATATAGTTATCATTGGAAACTACCTTGAGCTTTGAAATTGGCTGTAAAATTATGAAGACCTTGACAGTTGTGGACTGCCTCTATTCACTAACAAATTGGCTTTCTGCAATGCTTCTGCTACCAGGCACATCATACATTTTGCCTTCATCATGGTTGGAACGCCTTCTGCGTGGAAACCCTAAATGTCTCAAATGATAGTTCGGGTCTCAACCATGTAAGGCTCGAAGGGGAGGCGGTCCTACCTATGTTTTTTGTCTTGTAGTGTTGGCAGGCACATATAGACAGCTATGTTGATGCCTCGAAAATTCGCTACGCACAAAGCATCTTCGTACATACAAACTTTTACACCCTCTTACTCTCATCCGCTTCAGAAGAGAAGTTCCTCTATTTTAGTTGACGAGTTAAATCTGTAAAGAAACTAAAATGCAAAGTTTGGAGTTTTAAGCTTTAGAATATATCAGATATTGCGATAGTATGATACTCGTTGAGGGATTGATTAATTTATTTATTTTTGTAAACATTATTCTTCTTTCTATACCTCTTTCTATCTCTCTTCCCTCTTTCTTTCTTTGTCTTCTTCCTTCTCTCTTCTAGATACTTTAGTCTATTTATTGTATAGGTACAAAATGCGAGCCAACAAAGATTCAGACTAACGCCTTTTCAGATCAGTATGTAAAGTATATATACGGAGATATTTCTAGTATTACAACTATCTGACACTATTTCATTTATAGTTCCGGCTTCAAATTATTTCGATGTGTCCCATTTGTTCTATGGAAAATTACGTAATAGAACAATTTGAGAAAATATTGTCTCTTTTTGTACTATGGAACAGTTTGTACTTTTTTGTCTCAAATTGCTCCATAAAACAAATTATATATCAATTCAAGAAGTTGAAAATATATATTATGCAACGAGTAGTTACATTTTTTGATTGTGAACTGTACCTGGTATTAACGTCAGAGATTGTCATTCACGTCTTTCTCATCAATCATCATGGAAGAATTTGGGAAAAGCTTATTCCCATTTAGTTCTACGCATTCACAGACAAATAAAAACAGGATCAAAAGCTAGTATGCAGTTCTATAGTACAAATAGGGACAATATTTTCTCAAATTGTTCTATTACGTCATGTTCCATAGAACAAATGGGACACATCGAATTATTTTACATCAGAAATCACGTTAAGTAGGGATCGGATAGCGACAAGTAAAAGCTGTCGATAAATCCAATAAAAATTAAATATATAAAAACCCACGGTTTTGTTAATACATTAATAACGTGAACTGCTGTTTTAATAATCAAGGCAACTTAAAAGTTTGAATGTTCGAGGAACCCTATGAAAATACTCTTTAACCAAAATTACCCTCTTTTAGTTTTAGTTGTAAGTTATTTCTTCATTATTTATAATATCAAAACTGAATTATATGGACAAATAGATATCATATTGTTTACTTCTATCTTGAATCATTAATGCTAGCATCGTTTAATTGACAAATGCCTGGCGATGTCAGAAAACAGCTTGAGTCCCAACATGAAGAACAGGGTGCTTTTAACCAGTTGAAAATGGTAGGGTTCGTAATAAACTTTTCGTGAGAATTTAACTGTTCGAAGCCAAAGATTCTTTAGCTTTTGAAAGAATTCGCAGGCTGATTCAGCTGCCTGTAAAAAAATAATTTAAAAGGTTTTAGGCAGGTGCTATGAAGAATTGAATATATACATACAGTAGTAACACAGAAGTTTACAGAATTAATGCTGTTTTAAAAAATAAATAAAATTAAAATTAAGGAGGTCTTACACATGGGTGTACTAAGATTTCCAGATTTGAACCAGACGTAAACGTTAACTTTTTAAGCAAAAGCTATGGGATAGGCATTAGCTGATATAAATGGATAATCAGTTTGAATAGTAAATATGTTCTATGATTCTACTAAATAGCTTCAGAAAAGATATTGGTTTACGTTTTTCGGTCGATCGAAATTGTGTCCGCATTTAAATGATCGACAGTTGAATCGTATTGTACCATCGGGGCTTGGAATTGGAGAGGCATTATCAACTGTGGTTGCGTTTTCATCAGAAGATTCTTCTCTATCCCTATCACATACAAATCTTTTCTTACTCATATGTTTGTTTTGTCAGCAATAAATTTGGTCTATTTTGAGCAGAAGTAGTTGTAACATACTTCTGCTCCAATTAAATTTTATTTGAAGTATGGATTGAAAGCTACATTTTCATATTTTTAGCAGTATTTTATTGATAAACTGTGACATGACAGTTTGACATTATGAAGTTGATGACTTTTGAATGACGATACTTTTTACTCATACAGGAACAGGAAGTGTCAGATAAATTTTATTTTATATCATCAACAGTATTTAAAGTTCAAAATAGTGTTTTAACAAGTGACCCAGAGTTATTGTAAGAACAAGTGTAAAGAAAGTGAAATACGACGCTTTTGCTACTCTTTTCGCTATCTTCCAAGTAACCCAAGTTACTCAATAGTGCCTACAGTAACCATACGTTATTGTAGGTATATTATAGACGTATATTACCATAGGCAAATTCATCATTCTATCATTCATTTCCATTCTTTAATTATTATTATCTTTATTATTTCATCTCTCATTATATTCCTAATCAAAACTAGATAATACATATTCATTGACACTTTATATATCTATATACTATCTGAGGGACCTATGTGCCTATAGCCAACTCAACCGTGTCCAAGATCCAGTTCCTACTTTAAAAATCATTTCGTTCGATTGAAGAAGACTAAAATCAAGTCAAGTATTATTCGGATTCGCACATGAAGGGCTCCGTTCCATCAAAAATGGTCAACAATGAGTACTTTTTTAATAATTTTGTAAAAGAAATAAGAACAGGCAAAAAGAATAAAAAATCACATTTCTTGTATGGTAGCCCTCTTTATGTTTCATTTCTATATATTTTTAGTGATTGTTGTTTTAGCGGCAATATAAATAAATATTCTCTGAAAACTATGAGATACAGCGGAGACAGTGGAGGCTTAGTGATTGGGGCCCATTTTTTACCCTTTTGGGTACGGAACCTTACCTAATAAACCGCTAAAAATTCTATACATGTAATTTGAATGTGCATAAATTGTTTTTTTATTCATAACTTCGATCGTAACTGCGGATTTGGATTAGCGTTTTTCATCGTGTAACTAAATGTCGCGGGTAAATAGGAAAAATATAAAAATCCTTGTGCGTTTCAAATTATTTGTTTATTACCCGACTACGGCAAAGCAAAAAGGCGGGGAATTATTTTGACCGGTATGAATATACGAATGTTCATATGTTTGCTCATAACTTCTAAACCATTAAGTGACCAATGAGGTATCGTTGGATGTATCATGATTGTTCGCTGATTACAGGCTACATTACTTCACATTAAATTGAATAGGCCTCTATAGGACCACGGTTAAATTGAATAGTTTACTCAACAATTTCAGATGAGAACATTTTCTTGCTCCATACTTTTTAGAGCGCAGTTTTCAGTAGTCGGGTTTTAATTTTTAAACTTATTTTTATTACATTATTGAATACAGGTATTATTGAACATAAGTATCTACCTGACAACAGTTGTAATTACGTGCTCAACTTACTTAATATATGAATATTAGTTGAGTTTTCTTGCTGAATATATCATCAAGAGCCATTAGATATTTTTTTTCATATTCCAGATTTAACCAGCTCTATGTTTGTAATGTTTGATATCAACATACCTCTGGCGTTTCTTCTGTTTCTCTTTTCATAGAAGTGGTTTTACTTTTATAAATGTAGGTATAATAAATTGTAATATCATGTAAAAGATAAAATAGTTCTCAAAATAATTTTTAAATAAGACCATCTCGATTAATGAACTACGTCTGTCAAAATTTCGCTCTGCCTTTTTTCATCTCACTCTTTGTTAGACTTGTAAATTAATATAATTTAATCAATAAAATTAAGGTATTTTGGAATGTATTTTGTAGGGAGCGATTAGGAGATCAGTAGATCAGCTGAATTATTTAAAATATAATATATAAATATATATTTTTGATCGAACAAAATCAACAGCCCTTAATAGTACAGCCAAAAATATATTATTTTATTACTTATATTATGTATCACGACAGATGAAAAAAGAAAAAATCAAAACAAAAGAGAAATTACGATATTATTCTTCAATATTTTCTAGAATCCAATCCATGTAGGACCCGACTCTAGTGTAGATGCCAGGCAGGCCGAATCCGCATCTGATTGGGCCTAAGACCACGATGCCCCTCTGCACGTATCGCCTCAGTCCAGAACTCAGCCTTCCCATGTTCACTAGGGGCCCCCCAGAATCGCCCTTACACGAGTCTTTGCCATCTCCAAGCCCCGCACATAACTGGGTCTTTGAAAATGGTGATCTGAAAATACGAGGGAAAGTAGGTAGGCATATAAGAAAGTCGGATTTCTAATGATTTGACTATTTTGCTTTCCAATAACTCCTCAAGGAAATGATATCTCAATTAGTTAAAACATAAAACAAAATTCCGTAAAAATCGCAAAGAACTTATTTATGTCCCAATTATGATTTTTGCCAAACTCGGCACAGCCTAAGAAACATTATTTCATTCATTAATAAAAATAATATCATCTGCGGATGTATGAAATCAGAAGGGCTACTTTGAAAGTATGTAATAAATAATTGTAAAATGTAATTATATAGAAGTACTTGTAGGCGGCTTGGCAGGCAATTTCCGAAAGAATAGGAAGTTGCACTTTCAATAGGACTGGTGAAGTATGGGTCTCATTCATGAATCCCCATCCTGTCACTAAGGATTCCACGTCATCTAAAGACTCCGTCTGAAGCTCACGAGTGGTTGGCAGACAGATCGGCTTCACGTTTGCTGTAAGAAACAATTACACTCATTTAACACAAGTATTCCTTTTCTCGGGACTAAAAAAGCAATAAGATAATAATCTGACTGTAACGTGCTTTAGGATAGATCTGTGTTTGGTCAACGGTGATAGAGCCTATAAGGACAAATACTATGATTAATGTTATCGATCACCACTTTACCTTTTTCACAAACCAACCAAGAAACCTTTAAAATCCAAAACTTACAAGCTAGTATTAAATTACCTTGAGTAAAATTAATTGGCTCTGAAAGTCGTAACAGTGCAATATCATTGACTGAAAGTTTTTTTGTATAATAAGGATGCTCGATAATCTTCTCAATTGTGAAGTTCTGAAAAGAGACCAAGAACAATGTTATTACTTAGCAAAAAAGCACATGTAGTGACCTTACCTTTCCTATTGTATTAATACAATACAACAGACAAAATATAAGTATACCTACCTAATTTGAAAAGGTGAAGTACTGAAGGTGACGGGAAGCCTTTTTAAATGTGTAGATAGATACAAAATGTTGCAATAGTAAAGAGAGAAAGTTCGTAAATACATGTAGAAATTAATCTTCAAAACCAAAAACTGTTTCAATAATTATTTCTCCATTATTTAGAATGGATTTACATGGTGGAAAAAGGCTTTATTTAAATTTTATATAAAACTAGTGGCGCGCCTTTGCTTTGCTCGAGTGGGATTTAAGTTTGTATAAAATATAGCATTCTAATGATGAAAGAATTTTTAAATTCGTTTTTTAACTTCTTGAGTTTATTCACTACAAAAATACAAAGTTTTAATTATATAAACCTAGTAACATGTCAAAATTGACTTCTCTTGAACTATTTGCTTATATGACATGTAACGAATAAGCTATACATATGCGAGTATACATGTATATCCATGACCTAATTTCATGAACGAGAATAGAGAAAAATATGATTTTTTTAATGGTATCAATCTAGAAAATATCACAATCAACAAACAAGGTGTAATTAATGATTTATACTACTATAACGTATCAATATCGTAATGAGATTGGAATCTCTTTGTCTTTTGTATCAACTTGTATTGTTTATTTTAATTTGGAATTGGAATTAGGTAGGTATAAATAGATGCGACCACTCAACTTTTGCACTGGGAGCGCATCGTCTCACGCCTTTTTTTATTTCTTCACAATCAGGGTTTGTCCGGATATCATGTTCTCCTATTATGACTCCATTTAGCTTTAATTCATTTAGCACACAATGAGCAGCAGTCAGCACATACCGCTCTGAAATAATGGATCCACCACATCGGAACTTATTTCCGATTCCTGGAAATCATAAATTCATAACATAAATCTTTGAGACCATATCAATTTTTATACACTACGACTTAAGAAGGGATCAAAGTCCAAACAATGTAGCAGGTTATTAGATTTATTGTCCAAATCTGGTACAAATGCTGGCGTACTAAATTTTCCTACGATAAATGTATCTCGTAATAGCTCTCTTGAAATTTTCAGAGAATGTCTTATACAGTTGTCGCTACAACAACAAATGTTTAAATCTTAAGGGGCTCCCAATCTCCATTCAAGAAACGTGTTTTTTTTCGACGTTTTTTGCTTGTTCTTGTTTCCTATTTAAAATTATCTTTAAGTCCGAGTCCGACTCCCACTTGACCGGTTTTTTCATTGACCGGAGCATAAAGCAATATTGTTTTTTTTCAGTTTGTGGAAAACTTACTTGAAATAGCTAGTTAGACGTAAAAATACCTGATTTTTGTCTTACAATCTTGCGCAGCACGATAAAGTTTTGTCGTGCCAGAGCATCATTTTGTCTTTTATATATGCGCCAAAAAAACATTTGAACATTTTTTTTTCTTTCGAAAGTTTTTATCCCAGATGGTACATAAATTTTGAATGATTATATTATATATATGAAGAAAAAAGGGAAGAGATTTATCTTACTTGTGCTATAAGACAAGAGCGCCATCCATGGTATTTCAAATGGAGAAGTTGTATTTCCGCCGACTATACGTGTTTTAGAACTTGCCTCCCCACACCTTGTGGGAAGAAATCTCAAATTGCGATGATCCTCGATTTTCTGAATATTTTTTGCATGATCAACACCTTTGTTTCTAGTATTCAATTTTTCCGTTTCAGTTGAAGTTTGTAAATTCTGACAGCATACCTAATAAACAGAATAGAATGTGATGTAACTATGAATTTTAGGAAGGTACTTTTCACAAAATGAAAAATACATTTTAGCTCAAACAATTCGAAGCTAAAACGTTACAGTTTAACACACGTTAAGTTTTGAAATAACAAAGAAAAACTACTTTGGTTCCTTACCATGGGGTTGGTACCTTCGAAACCACAATTTTTGTGTTGGTTCAATAACTCCGCCCGCCTTCTCGGATTATCAAAGTTTGCCGTAAGCTCGTCCATTAAAGGTTTACAATCAGATATTAAGCGACACATCCCGTCTTCAAACTGGCATCTTTTAGTGATAAATACTTAAAAGAAGAATACATGTTACATTAATCGTTAGGTATTAAATCATTTCTCGTACACAGCTAAAACATGTTGGTCTTTACTTCCAGCAAGCGAACTACATTTCGCTTTAGTGTTAGTTTGTTTTGACTCAAATATTCTACATCCATTAACACTTAATTTTCTTTCTGATGGAGTCTTTAAAAATACCCAAATACTTAATAGCCACATAATCGAGATTGGTATGTTATTAATCTATTTATAGTACCTAGATGTAGAGGCTGTCTATTAATCATGTGAAGTTTTTAGCAACTTTAAATAACAACGAAGGAAAATAATATATTTATGAAATTCCCAAAACAAGATAACCCAATGTTTGTCACGCAACATGTCGGGGAAAATAATAATCAATTTAAGCTCGGAATACGAACAGATGTCTTTTATAGTATTGATAATATCTAATAATGTTTAAACCATTCTCGCAAAAATAATCCCTATTATAAAATTATAACAAAAAAATTATGTCGGCACGTGGTCGATACACTGTTTGTCTCTTTACTAGCTTTTAAAAATAAAATAAACCATAGCCAAAATTGTCGCGAACTTTTGTTGAATAATATACTATCATAGTGCCGTACCTTTAAAATGTTTTGTCACCAATATTACTAGTGTAAGATTTAGGTTAGTATTTAATTTATCCCCTATTAGTTAGTGGCTTGCCCTGGTGTTTTGACGGCCAGGCGTCTCTTGACCGTAGATCTCTTTAGCTTTTGGCCTCTGGGCCGTTTCCATTGCTGTCTCCGAATTGCTGGGAGGGAAGTCTGAAACCGATTTTTTACTACCTCCTATTTCTTCTGATTAAGTTCGTTGTGGGTGCCAAGACAGCCATTAGGATGTCCGGGCACAGCCTGTGCGTCATTGCATAGCTGCATTATTCGTTGATTATTCGATTAAAGGACGCCACTGTTGATCCTGGTGAACAGGAGTTGCAGTGCTGGGACAGAGTGGCGGGAATGCCCTGAATACTATCATAGATGAGGAAAGTTTTTTGTTAATTAAGAATAAGTTTTTGTTAAATAAATACTTACAAGAGTGAGTGAGGACAGGCAATAAAATCACCAAAGCACAATGAATCATTTTCAGTTGCGAAATATAAAAGTAAAAACAAAACACAACGTTGTCGACTGTTTAAAAGTGGTTATTTAAATGAGGTTTCCCTACTACCTAGTCAAAGAGGAAACTTTCCAAAATACCTATCAAAATTTGCACTCGCGTAAACATATTTTCGGAGTTATTTTAAAAAAAATACGAATGCATCATAGTGATGCGTAAGTGGTCGTATAAACATGTTTAAATGTACCTACCTAAATATTTACTTAACTACATCTAAACATCAACGTGTACATACGATTAAAAACAAGTTAAATACACATTATGGGAATTTCTCAATGAAGAGAACCCTAAATTTTTTTATACATACTCTCTTTTGAACTTTCGCTAGTTGGGTAGATATTTTATCTGTGAGATGAAACATAAAGAAGTTCCATTATTGGTAAATAAATACACACCAGTTTATAGCAGTAAACCTTATACGGGATTCTGAAAAGGTATATTTAATTTAAGACATACTTGTAACGTTAACGGAAATTAAAGTGATTTAGTTTAGAATTTCAAAATATTGAAGTTACGAGTAAATCGTAAATATACAAAGGTTATTTAAATACATCAAACAATCAGTATCAAACTAACTACTTTTATTTGTGGAAACTTAAATAATGCGCTTAACTAAAATGAATGATTAACTGATTGAACTTAATAAATGTTAACTTTTAATATTATCTAATATCCAGTCCATGTAGTGGCCGACCCTGGTGTAGACTCCAGGTAGGCCCCCGAGCCCGCATTGCTTGGAGCCGTAAGAGACGATGCCCCTCTGGATGTATCGGGCCCCTCCTTCACCGACTGGCCCAGGGTAAATAAGGGGCCCTCCTGAATCACCGGCGCACGAGTCCCTGTCTTGTACACCACCAGCGCAGATTTGTCGGTTGTAGATATGAGGAGATCTTGAAAAAAATAAACTGTACATTGATTTTTTGATTTTGTTCCATAAACATTCAATTTAATTATAAGTATGAGGCACGGTATACACTATTCGTTTTCATACAAAGGACAAGAAGTCCTCTCACGTTTTGTTTGAAAGGTAAAATATATAAGTAGGTTCTTAACCTTTTTCGTTATATTTTTTCACGAGGAGTAGTGCTCCCAGGTAAATCTTGACCATATTGCACGTTGTGTTTTGTAGGTTATGTCACTTCCTTTTACACAGTCAGGTCATAAGTAATGTCACACAGTTAAAACTTTTCTTTTAGAATGCTGGCCACAAAAAAGTTTATTGAATTCGAATTTCGAATTGTTCATGAAGATAAAAATGTATACTTTTTAGAATTTTACTCATTTTTAAACATGGAGTGGACGCTTAAAGAAGACCGTGTTGCAGTTATTGCGTTGCATCGTTGCGGTTTCGCGCCAATTCAAATTTTTGACATACTGAAAAATTGGAATATAACCAAAAGATTCGTTTATCGTACCATCAAACGATACAATGAAGACTCTAGTGTAGATGACAGGTCAAGAAGTGGTCACCCTCGGTGTGTTAGGACTCCAGTAGTGATAAAAGCTGTGAAGGCGCGAATTCAAAGAAATCCCAAACGTAAGCAGAACTGTTGGCCCTTCAGATGGGGTTAAGCAGAACCACGGTGAAAAGGGTGTTAAATGAAGACTTAGGGCTTCGGGCATATCGAAGAAAAACAGGACATCGTTTGAATGCTCGTCTAATGGTCCTGAGACTGAAGAGATGCCGCGCTTTGTTGAAGTGGTACGCGGGAAAAAAAATCGTGAAATTCTTTTTTCGGATGAAAAAATTTTTACCGTGGAAGAGAGCTACAACAAACAATATGATAAGGTGTACGCAAACAGTAGTGAAGAAGCGAGCAACCGTATTCCGCGTGTCCAACGAGGTCATTTTCCATCCTCGCTGATGGTATGGTTGGGAGTTTCTCATTGGGGCTTAACAGAGGTACATTTTTGTGAGAAAGGTGTAAAAACGAATGCAGTTTTGTTAAGTTCATTTTGGTATATAAATTGTTACATAATGAATAAACTTGTTTCAATTATTTTATATTAAACATGTGACAGAATTTATGACCTGACTAGGTATATCTCATAGAGATGTGATACTGTCAATACGTTTTCGTAGGTACGCTAGGTTTATTGTCATTCGCACATATTTCACATTGGTCCCGCATAGTACATACTATTAGAGTATAGCCTTTTTGTACCATTACGATGGTAAAATGACTTATGATATACTTGATAGATTATGCTGTTGAAAATCCTTTTGCGGAAAAAAATAATAAATTAACATTGCGTCAAACAACGAGTAACGACAAATGATAATGCACTTGCTAAGCTACTGCCACAATTGACAGCTTGAACACTGGCTTCGGGAGCACCTCCTCCGACCCTCATGCTCACTGCACACACAAAATATGGGGCATTCTTGACATACATATGTCTAGAAAAGGCATTTGGAACGAATATTTTGCAAAATGTCTATTCTCGTATGTCATACAATAATTCATGGTTTAATCTTTCGCGCTCAAAAACATTTTGACATAGTTACTTGACGGGAACGAGGACTGTCAGTAGAATTTTCTTATTTTATTGTCTTTTAATATATATCAGCTGAATTGAATGTATAAAATGCTAGTCATGTATAAATATCTGTATTGCTGTACAAGTGTGGAGAACGTGAAATACGACGATTTGTCTGCTCTTTTCGTCATCTCTCAAGTAACTCCATAAAGCCTAAAGTAAGAGTACTAGCATGTTACGGTAGGTAGACTCATCATTCCATCTATCATTTTCATCCTTTCACTATTCATCTCATAAATCATTTCATCTCTCATTTCATCCCTCATAAAAACTCGATAGTAAACATTACTTGGCACTGGCAAAATACTCAAGTTATTGACTTGGTGATGGCAACGCCATTAAAAACCTTTTGACAACTGTCAAACACTATTTATTCATCGGTAAATCTGCTCGAAATGGACTCCTTGGAGACCAACGAGCGTATGGCGCTGCGGAAAATGGGCCTTTGCCTAAGTCCCCTCGGGCGTCCCCTACACACACATACAATACATATAGCTAAACGGTTAGCGTCAAGTGAGACTGAAATATGGTGTATATAGTAGTTATACGAGGGCGCACAATGGCATTGAAGTTTTTCTAAGAAACCGCTAGCAGATAAATCGCGCAGAGAATGAAAACATCACAAGCATCCAACAAGATTATGATTTTATATTGTAGATAAAAAGCTTATTGTGAACCGTGCTACTGGGACCTTAGTTTGCTTTTTTATGTACTGTACCACAAACGTCGTCAGGTCAACTACTATCACGCGAAAACGCAATGGTAAATTGCGATTTGACCAAAAACTACGATTTATTTCATAGCTAAAAAACAACTTAAAAAGGGTTCATAAATCCTAAGCGATAATATAATGGGACGAAGGGTTGTAGATAATGCTTAAGACGTGTCATCTAGTTATAAAGACATATACCCGTTGAACGCAGCTTGGCACTCCCGGTTGGATATAACAGGCAGGTGCACCGTCAGCAATACAGGTGACTGCAAGCCGTCTTCAGTGGCTCCCCAACCAGAGACAAGCGCGCGGGTGCCCTCCAGTGACTCCGATTGCAGCGCCGGAGTGGTCGGCAGGCAGATTGGCTTTATGTTCTCTGAAATCATTTACCTCCGTATGATATTGGAAACTTTCAAAGAATATTCACTAATGATAAGGTTTAAGAAAGTAAATATTAAAATTACAGTTCTAAATGTATAGAGAAGGTTTATTTATTTCACTTTGGTCACCTAGGAGAATACTACTCTTGCTGACAATTTTCAGGAATGTTTCTCAACCTTTCTAGGTTTAATAGAGTGTAGAATTTTACGGTTCTCATTATATTACACACTTCTATATATAGGTACATATTTACAGATTAAAAGTGGTTAATGGATACGCAAAAAAAACTTGCTTGTTTTGGATATAATAGTGTTATAAGTTGTTTGTCTTACCTTGACCTAAATTAGCAGGTTCGGATAGTCGAACTAGGGCTATGTCATCGAACAATGTTTGGGGACTGTATCCAGGATGTGCAATTACTTCCTGAATGTTGACAGTCTGAAAAACAAAAAGCATCATACTTTTTACCAACACTTTAAAATCATCTTATGGTTTATAGCAGACATCCTTTTAAACCGAAAAATATGTATTTTTCATAAGTCACATATGTCAAAAGAAGTCATATGAAGGCATACATATCTGATTCAATGAAGTCCGGCACTAAAGAGAATATACTCATGGGTAACTTACTTGAGCGTTAGGAGCACAGAGGAGATCCCCACCTTCCCGCTCACAGTCAGGGTCGCTCCTAATGTCGTGTTCCCCTAGAACTACTCCTGACAGCTTTAGCCTGGATCCGAGAAAGGAGACACAATGGGCGGCCGTCAGTACATACCACTCCGTTATCAACGTACCACCACAACTCAGCTTTGTTCCTCGACCTGAAAACAGGACATCATTTTTGGATTACTTTTTTTTGCTAATGTTTGTAATTACTAAATTAGATAGGTACACACTACACCTGGGCCATTTTGAAATTCAAATTCAAATTAAATTGATTTCATCGATATTTCGTCAGTATTTACGATAGTGTAGATATAGACTAAAGATACTCTAATAAAAGTAAAAATCTAAAATAATATCAAAAATCTTATTCATCATACAATTTTATACATTTGAATATTTTTCTCAAATCAAATCAAATTTCTGTTAAATACGTTAGTGAAAATGATTTTAGTTTAATCTACCCCTAATCTATCCTTATCCTCCGTAGGCCTTATTAAAAAAAAAACAACAAAGAATTAAGAAGTTTTACAATTTTTTTTTTTTTTTGCTAACTTGTATTTTTTTAATAGGTTTTGATAGGTCATTTAGTACCGGTCCGGTCCGGTATAGTTTATTTTACCTATCTACTATGTCTTACATCTGCATTCTCCTATCTAAATTAGCAAGTGTCATGATTAATTTTATTTACCCTTTATACTTGCTTTACTAGGTTGGGAGTAGTTTAATACGGAACTCACTTGATTTGTAAGACAGTAACACCATCCAGGGCATTTCGAATAACTTAGTTCTATTCCCGCCAATTATTCTGTCACTGTCAAAAACTCCACAGTTTGTGGGAAGAATTTTTAAATTCGGATGTCTTCGGACATCAGGTGGGATGTTGCTGTCGGGTTCTCCTTTCCTATTCTCATCTTGGGACAAGGTAGGCTTTTCCGAGCTAACCAAGGGTCTGTTTGGACTTCCCCAAGATCCCCAGTTGTGCGGCTTTTCGAAGCTATTCGGTGAGCCCCAACTACTGGAACCGTGCGGTTTTGGCGGACGAGTAAACGTCTCCTGCCCTGAAGTAGAATCATCGCTGTTTGTGAAAGCAGGGCAGCAGACCTGGAATTATAAAAGTAAAGGTATTTCATTTCTTGATCATGTCTTATAGAAGAAGATTATATTTGGGTTATAGCAATAGGTATCTGAAACTTTTAGCGAACAAAAAAACTACATGTATAAATATTATCAGTGAACCCACATTAGCTAGTTACTATATTATGTAATACAGGCAACTATGCAGCAACAGACGAAAACCACATTACACATCGATGCCTATGGAATTTTCCATTTTACCAAAAAAACCTAATGCTAAAAGGTACCAGGTATGCACGGGAGTTCTCGTACCTACGCAATTTCAATGTAGGAAAGGGCATATCACAGGTGACTAATACAGTAGTATTACTATTAGTGTGTCGGGTGTTTCATACTCTGGAAATAACTGTCAAAAACTGGTCAAACCAAAGGATGCTGACGATCGAAGCCGCAGGAGAGCCTTTGGAGTCTTCTGGTCAGAGTGCTGGGTATTGGAGTTCCCGCGTTCCTCATCACCTCCAATATTGGCTCGCAGTCCGATAGCGACTGGCAAATCCCTGCTTTGTCCTCCGCATGGCAGTTGTCTCCAATAAACACTTTAAAAAGGACAAAGTAAACATGATGTAGCTACTATAGTCTGACTGAAACGTATTAACCAGAGTGTCTACCATGAGATTGCATAGTAATTATTGTAGACTGCTACTGCGGTGAAGTAAATACAGGCACAATAGGTATAACATCAACCGCACCATGAGTTGCATCTGCGGTATCTATTTTATATAGATCATACTATATTATAGCATAAAAGATACAGTAGGTACAGAAATAAAGCTACATACAATGCGCGCTTTACCAACGCACACGTAGACACCATCCACGAAGAATCATCATTCAAAGAAACTAAATTTTGGAAGGATTGTGAAGGAAAAACACCACAACCACCTGATTCGCGGCTTTATTTGTGGAGCAAGTTAAAAGATTTATTAATGTATTTTATTTTTGGTTCCATTGGCCATTAAATAGATTTTTTAATTCTTCAAATTATCTTTAAATTATCAGGAATTTCAATGACACAGAAATCGTTTAAAGGATATTTCAGTGACAAATATCAACAAATTTAAATATGAGTTTTAAATTGCCACGTCAGTTTAATTTTTTATGTGAATTCAATGTGATAAGTTTAAATGTTTTATTTTGATGAAATACCTTTTTGTGTAGCTTAAGACAATAAAATGTTTTGATTAGACTATCACAACGATAGTTTTCAATTAAACGAATGATTTAATAAACAAATACTGATGATGATTTAATAATGAATATAATTCATCGAATCACAATTCGAAAATTATGAAATTCAGTACACATACTTTTATGATCATAATACCTAACCTTAGGTACCAATTTTAGAAAAATATATCAGGTTATAGAAAAAAATCATCAAACCATAATTTAAGACACATTGATATGATTATTCATACATCATAAACCGTTTTGATTAATATAATAGCAAATATACTTCATGAGAATAGATATTATAAATGGGGTGGGTATTGCAGATTAGTGAAGTCTAAACCTAAGTATGTGACAGATACGTAATTTGTCAAAGTATAATATGATTTACCTAAATTAACCATTTTATCTATTTGATACGTAACATTTTAAAAGATAAAGGAAACCTAAATACATAATCAATTCCAAAAATAACTGTTCATAATGTTTTGGCGGAACCAAAGCATTTGATAGGTAATAGGTATAGTGCACCGGACATGACATTAATGAGGGACATGGCAGATGCATTTTAAGTGACTGTATTACTTACAAGAACGAGCGACCAGAGGCAATAATAACAACAATATATACCAAAACACACACTTTAACATTGTTCAACTTTATTTAGCTCTGTTTATTGACAACTATCAACTCCACATGACACAGTATCACATTGCATTCCGACAATTTAATAATTATCACTTTGATTTAATAGAAATCATTAGGGAAATTGTTCCTCTATCTGGTCACAAAAGTTTGTATCACAAAATTCATTATAAATATGTCTGATGGGTTATCCACTTGGGTCACGCCAATTACAAATCACTTTGTTTACGTCACAGTGTCTTTTTGTAAACAACAATTTATATCAAGTATCTCATATTCGTTTGATTTAGGGAACACGACGAACTTCGAATGCTGAATCTATAATGAATATGATATCGAAAAGATGTTCGTCCACAACTTCTTATCGACGAAGATGACCGTCATTAACATACCAGTTTCGCAGGAAAATACTGAGTGGTCGAGCACTGGTGCGCCCGCGCACAGCTTGGCACTCGCTCAATACATGGACGTATGGTGAATCAGCACTTTGTACGATCTTAATAACCGGCTATGATAATGTTTAGGAATCTTTTATACTATTAACATCTTTAATTTTATTTTACAAATGTATAAATACTTATCAAAATGTTACGAGTAAGTAAATCGAATTTATATAGGTACCTCCTTTAGGTATACTGTATTAAAATAACTGATTCTGCTGTGGCGACAGGCAAACTATTTATGAATGTATGTATATCTTTTTATCGCCTTCAACAATAAGTTTTAAAACTAGAATGTATACTTTTTGTTTAAGCTGGATTGGCGCAGACTCAATGAAGACCGCGTCGACAGTAACAATCATAGATATGGACATCCTTACATTTTTGCGAGTGTTCATTCAGTTAAACTACAATAATGTATTCCCACTGTCCCCTTTATATACGTTCTCAATGTTTCATCCTATTAGACAAACTGAGATTATAAAGAAAATAAATAATATACCAGTTTTTTGCATTCTCTTTTATCAGTGGACTTGTCTTATTTTAATAAATTAGGTACCTATTTTGCCGCACTTATCGAGATACAGAGATGTTTACTAAGAATTTAAAATCACATTTTTCCTCTTATAGGCTTGCGGTTAAAAGTTACTACTATAAATTATTTAAAAACAATAATATTTCTTTACCTACATTAAAACTGTTAAATAGTTATTATTAAGGGTCTCATCTTTTACCTGACTACGGTGAAATCGGCAGAAGGCTGATGATTTTGTTGACCATATACCTTATATTCCTTAAAATAGCAATGTGTAGGTAGCGCGATATATTAATTATGGACTAAGCGATACCGTTTGAAGCTACTTAAACGTGAGGTCGAGGTTTTCCCATCCGTTCATAGAGCTGTATACCTTATCCACAGTTTCCGGATTCCGAAACACTTATTCACATTTTCAAATTTGACTTCCGAAAAACTAACCTTTAATTCTTGATTAAATATTGCGTACAACTGCGAAGGATAAACTCTCCTTTCTTTCTCAGAAATAGATTTTTTTACAAAAACTCCGTATACTTAACATAAGAATACTGTATATATTTTATAATTTACATAACACTCGTTGAACTGCAGAAGCGTGAAATCTGTACATTGAATATAAATCAGATTTATAAACAAGCATCACCTCTGGCTTTACCTACTATGGAATAACGAAATGTTAATGCTCATGTAGGTTTTTTTAGCAGCCATCTTAGCCTACCTACGTTTGCAATACCAGGAAGACTTTTGACTAGGTAAATCTAGGGGTATGTCAATTGAAAAGCAAAAGTAAGGAAATAGTACCTACCCTTTTTATGTAGGTATAATATTTACTAATCAGCCCACTTAGACAAATATCATTTTCCGGAAGAGTTAACGCCAACTGTAAATAAAAATGTACGGAATAGAATTTGTCTAAGGGGGCTGAAATGTCAGTGGCGGTGTTGGTAATAGTATGGAGGTAGCTGATATGAAATGGTGATAGTACCTACTTATCGCTACAATTACATCGATTAAAATTATTTAAAAAAAAGTACCTAGGTGTCTATCTTAGAACCAGAACTTATCTTGTAATTTGGTAAACAATGGTATGACATCTAAGTAAGTAATTAGATTAATCTATAAAAAATATTTCAAGTTACCCAATATGATAATTATGAGTTAAAATCGTCTCTACAACACTTACTTTCATTAGAATTTAATCCTGATGTAAAATATGTGATATTGTTTTTTTTACGATCGTTTAACATAACAACCCGAGCCATAATTCACACTTTTCTCTTGGAAATTAAATTTATGTTTTGCTGTGTATGTAGTTATTAACGGCATTGTGCACCGTGTCCTATCGCTTCTCTACGTCGCATTTGATGTAGTCCATTAAAACCTGTTCAGGAGATTGTTCGAAATCACCTTCGCTAAATTAATAGAGAACTGTTTTGTGTTTAAAATGAACCAGTGGAAATTCATCTTCTCCTTTACTATAATTGTTTTATCTTGTATTTCTAAAGGTAAGATCTACGCCTGGTATTATCTGATATTTAGTAGGTGACGGAAGTGATACAAGAAGGATTCAAATTTTTCATTACTCACGATTCTGTTAATCAGAAATATAATTGGCACTTTATAAGCGTAAATAGGATTGTCCCTTTATATGCTTACGAATTCTATTTATTAATAACGAAACAATCATTATACTAAGAAACGTTCTGCGATTCATGGGGCGAACAATAGTCATTGCTTTGTGAGTTTTTATGTTCATTAGTTTGATCGATTTATTGACGTCACACATCATCTCACTAAAGCCAACAAGTCTGTATTTTTTGCTTGGATTTTAGTTATATTCATTTCGGATCTCTAGACTATCTATAACTGGTCTATTTTATATAAATGCACTCATTTTGAATAATTAATATAGTTATTTAATCTGAGACCTAGGTACTAATTCATCAAACGTAATTTAGTTGAACTAGTCGGAATGAGCTAATTTAACTGATATTTTATAGGCCTCCTATAAAATTTGGGATTTCTTTTCTATGTACTAACATTTAACTGTTTTAGAGTCGAATGCCTTCTCTTCAACATCAGGACATTGGCAATATCCAAATCAATTTCCATTGACCGGATATACAAAGTTTCCGACACACTTTTTGAAGGGATATAGAGATTTTACCGATCCCTCATGGAGGATAATTCCAGGATATTTAAATCATGTACCGCCCAAATCATATCGTGAGTAGATAATTATAACAATCATTACAAATGTAGAATTACAAAATATTTTTGTAATTTACTCATATGGTTATTCAATTCACGAACTGTTATTCAACTGAAGCACTTATATTTTATTAATTTCTTAGCTTACCCTAAGAACCAAATGGTAGACGCTTTTTCAATACAACAGCAAATATACAACTATAATCGGCGAAATTTACCATTACCGACTGCGTCTACGCCCCCTACATATGTTGAAAAACATGACATTCCTGAAGTTGATCTGCAGATTATGTCCGAAAGAATAGAAAGACATCCAGGGTGGGTCATGCTGAATTCATTTGAATGCGGGGACAGCGCTGCTGATCGGATTATTGGTGGCAAAAACGCAGCTCTTGGACAGTTTCCTTGGATTGCACGTCTTGGATTTTTAAACTGTGAGTGTTGGCGATGTTTTCTTTTAATTCAAAATCATTTTTTAGTAAAAAGTACTTCAGTAAAAAGTACTTTTAAATTACCACCAGGAATTTTTTAGAATAAACAGTAGCAGGTGTAACTTACGTGATTTAGGACATGGTCAAATACGCTTAACTTTGTACGAGATTAAGGAACAGACGATCAAACATTTATACAAACTGTAACAATTAGAAAATTAAAACGAGGATTAATTAAAAAAGTAAAATTTATTCCAAGGAACTTCATAAGTCAAATAAAAATTACTTTATTCTGTATTCGACTTCCAGTCCCTTTTCTTATGATAAAGGAGTTATGTTTGTTTGTGTAGATGATGACTTGGATTACAAGTGCGGTGGTGCTTTAATCACGGATCGCCACATACTTACTGCAGCGCACTGTGTCAAGTCTGAGTTTCAGCTGTAAGTTCTGAAAAACTGTTATTGTCTTTTACAGATGGGAGCAAAGTTATGTCTTTATTGTTTCTACTCTATTGTGACTTTTTCAGAACGACCGTTCGTCTCGGAGAACATGATGCCCGTACTAATCCAGACTGTGTCCTCAAGGTTTGTGCTCCTCCAGTCCAAGACAGAAATGTTAAAAGCATCAGAAGTCATGAAAAGTTCAATTCTCCCGCTCTCCATAATGACATTGCTATAATTGAGCTGGACAGAGCAGTCGACCTTAATGGTTAGTTCACCGTTCGTATATGTTGCTTATTAGGAATTGCAGAAACGGGCACCTATCTTAAAATAATCAAATTGATGGAACATTTCATGGACCTCAGTAAAACAAAATGATTTGAGTTATATAAACTTTTCAACATTTATATGACTATAAAGGTTTTTTTAAAAATACTTGATTCGAGTCTAAGTGCTAATTATTTTAAAGATATTTAAAGCTTCATTCTCAGCGCGGAAACAGGTTTTATTGAATGATTGATTGCATTAGATTATGTGGCACCAATATGCTTGCCTCGCGGGGTTGTGATCGGCGATATAAAGGTTGGTGACATGGTGACGGCTGCTGGTTGGGGTACTATGAATATGACCACTGAAGACCGAGCAGACATCTTACAAGTGGTATCGGTATGTACTTGATTCGACCTAGTAAGCATACTACATAAATTGTCTGCGGCTACGAATACATGACTTTTAACGGATATCAGCTGGATATCAGCTTATCAACTGTTCATCTTAACATTCCTAAGTGGTGGTGGTGGTGGGGTGAGTATATGTAGGTACGACTAAGCAAAGCTATCAAAAATAACTGTTGTCTAACTAAGGTAACATGACAGTTTTGCTACAACCCCAATTTATATAGCAAAACTGTATAAAACTTCTAATATAATAAAACAATAGTATAAAACAATAGGTTATATGAATATTTTCCTCAGAATTGATGAATTAGAGACTTCCCATAGAAACGTCAGATCTGAGAAAGTTACCTGGTTTTAGGACGATATAAACTATCTCAACTCTACCTACTTACCAAAGGAAAACGGAAAAAATCCCAGTTTATCACAAAACAGAACCATAACTAATTGATAAAGAAGGGGATCATTGTTACTCATCGGATTGTGGTCGCGGCGTATAATTCAAAGCTTTTACCTCAAGTATAAACCTCTTACGTAAATCTACCACAACAAAGTTTCCAAGTTCAACTCTTTGCATCATGGTTTTAAGTTCTGTCTAGAGCTAAGATAAATGTTAAGGATAAGGATACAGGACGAAAAGAGTCTAAATCTTTTGCTGTTTGGCTTACCTTCCTAATTAGGTTAGAGGAAATTTCAGAAAAGTGTACCATTTACCACTAATGTAGTTATTGTAGGTTATCCATGCCCGTACATTCTTACTCATAGTAAATTTAAATTTGTTTTATAAATGTTGAAGCTGCAACAGCGTTGGGCCTCTCACCGTCAATAAATTAAAAACACATCCCATTGCTTTGCTTCATTTATGAAACTTTGTTAACTTTTTATCTATAACAGGGCAAAATTGTTGGCAAAGGAGCGGATATTCGCTTGACGTGTATTCGAAATAAATAAAACTGTAAAAAAATACACAACAAAAACAAACTTTTAAATGACGTCAATAAACAGTCCTTAGTGAAAGGCTTTGGTTTTTCCCAGTCCCAATTGGCTTAAACTTTAATGTTTTACTTGGGCTGTTCAAAATGACAATGTTGACCATTCATCAATTACTAAATGGCAAAGTAGGTAATTGGCGTGGCTAGGTCGGGACCTTCGCACATCCAAGAAATACATACAGTTTTATTATTTAAGTACTTAAACTGTATTACTGGTTTTTCTTAATGTTCATCTGGGCAGCTGCCCTATGACATAACCCCTATACCAAATCTTTAGAGATTATTTTATTTACTATTAACATTCTAGACAGGTTTATTATTTTTCAGATTCCAGTTGTAAATTCAGCTCAATGCGACTTATTTGGCAAAAAATTTAAGCTAACCAGTTCTGAATTGTGCGCAGGGGCACAAGTAAACAAAGACGCATGTGCCGGCGATTCTGGAGGACCATTGTCAAAGGTAAGTAGAAGGCAGGGTCCATTTTTCAGTTTCATAATTTATTATAGATTTACAGGAGAAAAGTGTTGAATTGTATTATTTTGATTGTTTAAATAGACGTACTCCTAAATGTATTCATCGACCTTCGGTTTAGGTAGTTAATCAGTTTTAGTTTCTGATATAAATAGATGCATTTTTTATGTTTTAAAAATTTCGAATCGGGACTGTAAATTCTCTTCTATCTTCAGTTTTGAAAACTTAGGTTTGCAAACTTTGTGTTTTACTTTGTGATGGTGACGAAATTAACTGTCTTTCAAATTATTCTATAATCCTACTCAAGTTTAAATCCATCTGCTATCTATTTAAAAAGATCTTTGGATAGAGGAATTTGGTATCAAACAATAATAATTTGCGAGCCACCTCTTATCACTAAATTTTTTGTTAGTAGCTTTGATAAAATAACGATGTAATTGAACATAGGCTTGGGTCAGGGCACGTCCCAATTTGGTAAGCGTCTGTGTTAACACTTAAGACATTTTGGAGGCGCTAGCCTGCCACTCAGTCCTACCACTCCAACTCCTGTTCAACAGAATCAACAGTCATTACAATTGATGATGCTATGTAAAAAAGCACATTTTATATGTAGGTATCTCTTAGCCGTCTCAAAAACATCCACTACATTTCTAACGTTTGTATATTTCAGATTTACGACACACACGAAGGACCAAAGAACTATTTAGTTGGAGTTGTATCTTTTGGTCCAACTATATGCGGTATAAAGAAACCAGGGGTTTATACATCAGTTTCACATTTTTTACCATGGATACTAGATCGAATAATAGAATAAAGCATTTTAAGCAAGTTTAAAGTGATCGAGTATTTGTAATCTAACGAGAGTATACTGACATATCTGCATGCATGGGACCTATTTCATTACTGTATTTAAGTATAAATACAAATTTTGTTAAGTTTCAGGAAAAAATTAAGACAATTTTTTACTTTCTTGGTCTGATGATCGAAGCTTTAATTTTTCAGTCTTTTAAAGAAAATTCACAGATTCATAATAAATCCAAGAGCCTAATTGAAAATAAACCCAAACAAGTATGTCGTATCTTTTGCATTACCGTTTTATTTCTTAAAATATCAATATATTACAATTTGATTAGTAGGAAATATGTACTAATATAAATAATTAATAGTATTTATTATGTAGTAACAATGTATAAGGGTATTTCAACTTAGAGGCACTAAATAAATATATAAACTCTGCTATTATTGTAGCACTATATAGATTATCTGTCTGAAAGGTCTCGGTTATGGAGCAAAGTTCAGTGATTGGGTTTTCCCAGGGGCAATTCCACGATATGGCAACGTGCACCTAGGTCCTCTCGCTCATTTAAACTGCAGGTACATTTCAATAATAGTGCGCCCCTGGGTCATCCATATACTACGAATTCAGATTAATTTACTTAGAACATGATAACGTCCGCATAAATGTAAGTGCGATGTTTTTCAGTCAAAAGATTCCGTCAGATCCATATAAATAGTCGTTATATTTTTATTTTTCCTGGTATTTTCATTAATACATTTTTCTTTATCTGTTTCTTTAATTGTTTCCAGAATTTGGTGCTTCACATTTTTTGCGTATAGATGATGTTGTCATGTTTGTTGTAAATGATTAATACAGAAATTTAGATTTGTTAAGAGTTGAGTTTATTCAGACGGACAGTGAGTAGTTTATTAGTAGATAGGTATCGTTCGGCAGTCTCCGCGGAGCATTCGTAGTGACTGCGCGTACACGAGAAGTTTTCATTTCTGATGTGCTATCAT
Source organism: Choreutis nemorana (assembly GCA_949316135.1). Lineage (NCBI taxonomy): Eukaryota > Metazoa > Arthropoda > Insecta > Lepidoptera > Choreutidae > Choreutis > Choreutis nemorana. The sequence goes on from OX438611.1 coordinate 4,515,507, forward strand.
GTTTACAATCAGCAAAACTTGTTGGATTTTACTTGCCGTCCTTGCCATTGGAACCTCCCGTAAGTATACCTCTACTTTAATAACAACTTGATGCAGGCTCGCTCACTCACTCAGCACTACAATTCAAATTCATTGTTTTTATTAAGGTGTCACTTCATAATTAAGTAGACATGTTTCCTTATTATCAAAGTTTTGTCCGAGACTCGCTACTCTGACTTGCCGCATTTAATTAACAAGATCTCATGCCTTGAACAGGATTTTAATTATACCTATTGCTATAATAGGTATATAAACATTTACGTTGGTAAAATTGTATAGTTTTATCAATTTTAATGACCATATGTAAATAAAGTAGAATAATCGTCACCATTGCATATAAAGGTCATATTCTGATAAATGACATGCAGGCAATGCTCGACTCTGTTAGTAACAAAACTATAAAACAACCTTATTAGGAACGTATGACTACTTTGTAAACGAAACATAGATGTTTAGTTGGATTATAAATACCTGCCTAATTACTCCGATATGTGTTTTTTTCATTAAATATGTAATTTTAAAAATATAAATACCTTTATATTTTTCACTTCTTGGACTCCATCTTTATTAATGGACTAACATCTTGTTTTGGTAACAGATTGTTTGAGTCTTTGCTTTTTATTTATGTATTTAGATATACCAAGGCAAGGATAAAGATCCTGTTTGCCTACCACAGGATTTTTATTTTTGCCTAGGTATTTTACATACGTACATAAATAAAAAGATAAGAAATACAAATACACCAATAACTAACAAGGCACAGATATTCATAGATAAATGTTCCTAGTGTTTACATTAGAATCACTTTTTACCTCTCAGGTGTCTTATTTCCAGAGGATACCAACCCCCTGATCAATTCAACCTGTAAAGCAAACGGCATTGATGGCCAGTGTATCTTCATTGCTAAATGCGCCCAAGCACTCCAACTACTCAGACTTGGTGATTACGACACAGCCAGGAATATGCTGTGTGGATTTGAAAAAAGTGATGTTTTGGTAAGTTTTGATCAAGAGAGAGAACGTGTGATAGTTTGTTAAGTTTTTTCGTTTGTAAGAATTTGGGAGACTTCAAGATTGGGTCGTATAATAGGATCTTCAAATATAGTTAATTTTAAAAAGCACATTTTAACCATGTTTGATTTTAAACTGTAAAACAATTATCAAGATGAGATTAGCCAATAAAAAAACTAATATACAATTACTAATAAAAGTTTATTTACACAAACTTTTTCAGGTCTGCTGTCCAAAAGAGAAATCAGAAGATCGAATAACTTTTATGAATAAAACGGATGATCCGATAACCGCTATTCCTGTGTCGACTTCAACACCGACAACTGCCTTAGAAGTAGAAAAAGAAATTAATGATATACCTGTGAGAACAACTGTTAGACCCACTACGATGGTGACAACAGCTCTACCAGCTACAACTATAGAAGCAGAGGGGTTCAAGAAGGATTCCTACGGCCTTCCTGATAGATCTGTGTGTGGTATTGATACAGTTACAGACAGGATTTACGGCGGAACTGTGGCTACACTAGAAGAATTTTCATGGCTTGCGAGACTTGCGATAAGGAGAAGTAAGTATTCTTCCCTTCGAAATTATTAAGGTGTATTAATATATTACCGCTAGTTCTCAGAATCTAACACTACTCCTTCTTGTATCAGAAAACTTTAATAAAGTAGCAGACAGTCAAAAGAAACGAAATTTTTATTTAGAAATATTTTTAATTATGAATGACTTAGCCAAATTATATCTTTAACCGATCATTGGTTATGTATGTATATGCCTGTCTGTGAATTATTTTTATTTACAAGAACTATTATTACTTTCAGACAAGAAAGTTTCGTTCGCATGTTCGGGGTCCCTCATTAATGACCGCTATGTTTTGACAGCTGCACATTGCGCTAGTGGAAATGAAATGTGAGTAAATTTTCAAAAGGTTATTGTTAAATTTATATTAAAAACGTATTGCGCAAAACAGAATATGTATATTTAGGTGAAATGTTAGTGCAATAACGTAAGAAATTTAACGCTTGGATTATAATTGTTGCATATGGAACTAATTAAAAATTGATACGCGTATCAAGACCTTACCACCTACCTAATAAGGTTTCTTGATTAGTACCTACATGGGCGTAGTTTCTAGCCCCCCCCCCCCCCCTCCGAGATAAAAAAATGTACAGTGCCCCCCTCCCAATTCCCTCCAAGGAGGCCAAAAGCTGTATCAATAGTAGGTGTAGTATAAAACGAAGAAGGTATTTTGTTAGTTGCCAAGTAATTTTTCTATAATTTAACAGAATAGGGGTTCGGTTGGGTGAGTGGGATGCGGAGACTGACCAGGACTGCTACAGAGGAGTTTGCACCGACCCTCCAGTGGACATCAAAGTAGACAAGGTCATAATACATTCATCGTTCACGCGACCTGAGTACTTACACGATATCGCACTACTAAGATTGAAGAAGCCTGTCAATTTCACAGGTTAACTATTTTTTCTATTAAAAAATTATAGTGAAGTTAGCTACAAAAGAGCAACGACAAACCACACTCAACACAGTGCAATTTTATGAAACTGAACATATGAAATAATTTTAATAGAAGTAGAAGTAATTTCTGAGTCCAGATAGCTAACAAACTGTTTTTCCATTTTTTTATTCTTCCGATCATTTTTTTGCAAAAGTCAAAAGACAGTAGCTACTAGATATTTAAGTTCAGCTGGCCGGTGGTATGTTTTACTATACATAGCACATAGGTATACATTGAAGTTTTAAAATAACTCTAAACCTAAACTAAACGAAAGTGATAAGGTGTGGGGTGCCCATTAAAACTTATATAAGCTTATGTCTCGCCTCCTTTCGTGTGGCCAAATTATTTATATTTCATTAATTTTTAGATTACATTCGGCCAGTTTGTTTACCAACGACCAGCTATATCGCTAGACAAGACTACTCATCAGATTCTGTATATGAAACTGCTGGTTGGGGCTTTACAGAATTCGGTAAGTAATACATAGCCCTAGTCTCAAGACAATTACACAAGTTGTCAAAGTTTAATTATAGATTTGGGTAGATCAAAATTTACCAAACAATTTTTACAGGTACTATATCTGCTGTGAAGAGGAAGGTGCAGTTAAACGCAGTTAAGATGGACGTGTGTAAAATCGCTTTGCCGATTCTCCAGCACTCGTTCAACAACAGTATCATCTGTGCCGGCGGGCGGGACGGAACTGACTCCTGTAGAGGGGATTCAGGTGGATCCTTAGTCAAAAAAGACTCTGAAGACTATAGAGTCAACTGGTTCATTTACGGTATCACCAGTTTTGGCGCCGCCAGATGTGGAACGGAAACCAAACCAGCTGTCTACACCAGAGTCTCAACATACATGCCTTGGATCTTAAATAACATCAAAACTTGAGTGATCGCTTTGACATCTTAGCTTACTTTACTAAGATTTGAAAAATTCGAAATCACCAAAAGACGTCAGTTACTAGTCTTGGATTTATTATAAGCCCCGTTACACTCCGATGTCTGAGTTTAAAATCTCAGTATTTTTGGACTTTCTGACAGCTAACTTACCAGTTGTCTAATTATTCCAACTAAGTATGTGTTCTAAATTGAGACATCGGTAATGTAAATCTAACAGTATTGTTTTAGTTTTAAGAGAAGTTACAACTGATGTAGCCGCAATACGACGGAAGACAGATACGAAGTAAGGATATCAACTTCATTGAAAACATAATTACGGATCTTATTAATCAAAGTATATTTTGTAATGTCTGCTGTCTATTCCTAGATCAATGTACATATATGTTTAGAGATTGATTGAAAAAGACTCAATTTATAAATACATAGCGATACTAATTAATTAATTAATTACGTGGACTTCTAGTAAGGACTGATAGAATAAAATGAAACCCTCTGATTAAGATAAGACTGTACGTACATATATCAATATGGATTGATGAACGGTTCGAAGAATTGTGTATAGTGTGATCTGTTTATATTTTTTAGTTTATTAATAATTAAAGTTAAATTGTTACTATCATATAATTTTTATTTACGTGTACCTCATTTTTAAATTAATTATAAATAGGTTTCCTATCTTACCCTACGATCAACAAAACTAAGTAGGATATAAGTTTCCGTGTTTTATGACAATAACATACATTTAAATCATTAAAATTAATAAATTACTTACGTAGACTCTATTTGTACTGATTCACAACAAATTTGACAGTAGGTAGCAGAAGGTAGATAGGGTATACTATCGGTACAGCTATAAGTGAGTATTTGTAATTAGCTATCTTTTTTTTCTGGTCATATTAAGATACCCATATAGAATTCAATTTTTAATTATTAGTATATTAAAATAGGTTGTGTATTTAGAGTTGGACTACCTAGTAACAACAATCTCTCAAACTTTACTTCTATTTATGCTATCTAAAGCTTCCTCCGAGTCCGAGTATTTCGAATCATTTTCTATTTTATTTAAATACTCTATGATGTTGCCATTGTAAGTCTCCGTATTTTCGTTAATAGAAACTTTCCTCGACCTTACTGGAGTATTTGCGTGGTAAGATTTATTCTTCTTGCACCCGTGTTTTTTACTGCTCTGTTTTCTCGGAGATAGCTGGAGGTAATCCATGGATACCGAGTATGACTTGGGAGCATAGTATCGTTCAAATAGCAATGGTTGCTGCTGCACTCTCCCGTACATCATCTCCATCTCGTGGAGGAACTCCTCGCGTCTCATTCTTTCTTCATCTCTTCGTGTCTGAAGCCTCATAGCTATATCTTCTTCATGACTGAAAATTATAAAATGATTTTAAAAAGTATAAAGCTATATAAAAAAGAGACTGACAGCCTCAATTTTTTTCAAATAACAAGTAATAAATATTCTTACTTATTTTTCACAAGATGCCAGGAAGGTTTAGATCGCAGAATTCTATCTTTCTGTCTCATCTCAACTCTGCGACGCTGTTCTGCCAACCTATTTTCGGCCTCCGTTTCGAACCTTCTTTGTACAGCTTCTGCCCTCAACAACGCTGCTAAATTAGATCTACCCGATGCAGCAGCTCTCAAGTCTAGAGCTGAATAAGCTTTAGCACTGACCTGACCATGACCACCAAGACTTTCCGAACTTTTGTTGTCCATGTATATTCTTTTAGTTATTTCTTGCATCTAAAAAAAAAGGTTTACCTAATTTAGTACTTACCTACCTACCTATAGGTAAAATAAAGATCACGTGTATCAACGTACTCTTTTAGCAGCTCGATCTGCCGTATTAAATCTAAAAGGCTGAGGGCTTGTCGTTATAAAGTCTTCTTTATAGCTCTTCTCCCGTTTCTTTTTATCTTTCGTTGGACTTGGGGCTCGCTGCCTGTCGGAAGAAGATGTAGATGGCGCAGCTGGTGATGGATCTATCGGAAGATCGCTATGTGCTGCAGGGGTGGAAAGCCTACTGCGGTCCCGTTGTGCCATACTTCCTGGTAAATGGGAGTTACGAAGCATTTCTTCAGCTCGGATTCGACGATTCATACAACTAAAAATAAATCAGCAATTTATACAACTAAAAACTGTATACTAAAACCGGTCAGGTGCGACTCAGGCTCGCACACCGAGGGTAACGTTGTGAACGTATACACACCTACAAATTTACACACTGAGATTTCATTTCATTTCATTTATTTATTTGGATTACCAACGAATAATACACATGCATGCAATACAACTTAAGAGACTAATAACATTCCCTGTGTTTATCCAATTAAAGGTAACCACAGCTTACATAAAATAAAATCTAACAAAACACAAATTCTAGTTGAATGTATTAAAACAAAATTAAATTAAATTGGACCATGTTATTGTTACATCATAAAAAATAAAAATTCAGAAACATTATGAAATAGTAGGTGTCAGAATAAAAATTTATATCAAAATGAGGAATTGCAAAAATACTTAATTAACTTATCTGAAAAACTAAATATGCTGTCGTTAAATAAGTTGATGTCTAGTGATTTAGGAATGCTATCATAGAGTCTGGTCATTCTATTTATAGGTGAATTGAATGAAAGCTTTGTCTTTGTATGACGGCTAGAGAAAAGCTTAAATGTGCTGTGCCTTGGAAGTCTGGTGGGAGCAAACATACTGATCATTGACAAAAGAGTAAAACTATCAATTTGGTTACTAAGAAGCTTGAAAATATTTTTTTTGTCTATGAGTTTGCGCCTACTTGTCAGGGTCATAATTTGAAAGTATTTCAATCTATCACTACAAGACTTATTTTTCAAGCCTCTCTGTCCATACGAAAGAAAATGTACAAACCTTCTATGTATTCTTTCAACTAAGATCACATATATATAATACACACATAATAAATACAAAAATATGAGATAGGTTCTTTTTACACCGGAGCTGGGGCATTTTTGCGCATTCTCCTTTACGACTTTGAGATTTTTTTCTACATCTTTATTTCCAAATTTCATGATCCTAGGTGCAAGGAAAGTACCCTTTAGGTTTTGATACCCAATGCGAATGTATTAAAATTCGACATAAACGGCTATATCTTTTGATTGCGTAGACTTGCGCTGAATTTTTCACAGCTCTAAGGGAACGCAGAGGTGAGTTTTTGGGATTGATTTCAACTTTATACCTCGACGCATTCCTGGAAAGAAGTCTTGACGGGCTGACAGACTGACCAATGGACAACGAAGTGATAAGAATATGGATTCCTTTTATCCTTTACAGAAACGGAACCCTAATATTTGAAAAAAGTTACTTAAAATGAATATGTAACCTACCGAAAAAACTCTTCATCCTTTGTTTTGTCGTAGAAGTAATTTGAGAACAGATTTTTTGGTACCGGTCTCGCCTTGAATCGTTTCTTTTTTTTCGTTTTAGGAAGAACATTTATTATTCTGTCACAAACTCCTATCCCTTTTTCTTCTTTTTTAGTAAAGCTAAACGGTTTCATTTTCGCTCGTAACTCAGCCTCGCTGTTGATTTTCGTAATGGCGCGTCTGTGAAAAAACTCCAGTTCTTTTACCAACACAAGTATACAGTGGTGGGGAAAAAATTAAAGACACATTCTATGGATCTGCATACAAGATTTTTCGTAATAATAATTATAAAACCAAATCACGACACACATAGTCAGCCCTGCACTAGGATAAAATCTTTTATCGCAGGTGCAAAGCAACGATATGGTATTAACTAAATAGATAAGAATAAAACATCCAAGAAAACAAGCGAAACAATGCGTCTTACAACTAACAAAGTCCCGCCCCGGCCAGGATTTGAACCCGGAACCTCTAGCGTAGCATTGAACTGTTTACACCACTGCGCCACCGAGGTCGTCTTAATGTTGGAACTAACAATTTTTCTGTACCATGCTTAGAATCTTTTATTTCGTATAATTGGATCATTTTTGTTAATTCTAAATTATTAAATGAAAACTTCTTTTAAACATTACATTTATTTTAAAAAGTAGAAGGTTCTAAAATGTATAAATGTATACAACTCTACGAAAATACAGTCAGAAAGACAGTTAAAAAAACAACTCTACGAAAATACAGAATGTCAGAAAGACTGTATTTTCGTAGAGTTGTTTTTTTTTACTGTTATTGAGGTTTTGCTTTAGGTTGTTTAGAACTTCTTGAAATCATTTAGTAGCATTTATGATCACATGTTATGAGCATCGGACGTGATTTGCAATAGTCTTTTATTTATAAAAAATCATGGTCACAATTACATCTTGTAATGGGAACTTGATTTGCTCTTTGATCAAAAAAGCAACATGCAACCGAATTGAGGACCTTCTCCTTTTTTGTAGTCGGTTAAAAATATTAATATTAAGTTAAAGCTGCTTTATACGCGTTAAGAAACCCGTGTGAATGTTTCTTAAAGATCTCTGGCAACGTAGTAACAATAAAAGATATGTTTCATGAACAATAAACTATCTTTAATTAAGCTTCAGTTTCAGCTAAGTATCTTGACATTTAAATTCTTACTGAGAACCAGTAAGCAACGTATGATTTATAAAAGTAACTGTTTCTTTAGCTATTTTTTGTAACACATTTAAACTATTTAGGTACTTATGTGCAATAAAATATGCTATTGAAATCAAAAAAGTCTAATGCAACGGTGGCTATATATTCCTATAAGCAAAAAGGTACTGGCTGTGTTGTCATTGATAAAACAAACTGTTCTATATATAAATAGATATAAAATAAGGTAATAAATAAAATTAAAGCAACTCATTTTTTATGGCGTGAAGTGCAGTGGACGTCGTGGTGCATTTATTTTGGGTTAAACCTCATGGCCTGGTCCTCAAGTATTTTATCGTAGAGAAGAATTTTAGATTCAATTGGAACTGGTTTCGCCTTAATGTATGTTCTTTCACTCTTCTGATGAAGCATATCGGCTGAAAAAGACTTTTGAATGCTTCTTAACTCGTGTACAATTCGTTCTTCTTCATCTCTAAAAATATGTAAATATCATTTAGTAACATGTAGAACTAACGGAATGTAGTACCTACTAACTACATTTCGATTACTCACATAATGGGAATTGATTTGTAGTTCTAATATAAATTAATAGAATGGGTTATCTATTGATTAAGTATATTTTATTTTATTCTTATGTAAAAGGGAACTTTTAATGAACTTTTTATGTTATTACCTTTCTGTCATTTTAAAAGGCTTTGGTATTGTGATACTCTTTCGCCTTTCTTTTCTGCTAGGTGTTACTGCCCGACGTAGTCTCGATGGACTGGACGGCATACTCTGAGTTTTAAAGTCATCGTCCAAATCAACTTTACTAAATGCGTTATAATGAGCTCCATCAAAAAACTGATCAAATTTCATATCAATTTCATCCTTTTTTTCTACTTGCTCATCATTCCATGATATCGAACAAGCTGAGTAATTTCTCCTTGGTCTATGATTTTTATTTTTTTCCGTTGCAAGTTCATCTACAGTTATCTTACTTCTCTTCTGTTCACCAGCCATCTTCCTTGATGGTCTTATTGATTCTCCATTGGTAATTAATATATTAGAATCAAGAGAAACATCCTTTATTCTTTTTTCTGCAGATAAATTTTTTCTAAGTGTTGTATTCACTCTCGATTTTGCAGTTTTGTTACTTAGTGATGACTGTCGAAAATGTGGTTCATTACTTTTATCAAGATCGGAATATACATTATTTCTATTCCCATTTAAATCGTCGTGTTCAATTGCATGCCCTAACATGACATTCTTTTTCTCTCGCAACAATTTTAAAGTCAAGTAAAATTCCTCCGCTGGCAAATGATTAATTTCGTTATAACTAGGGATACTTTTATAGAATTCTTTTAATTTATCTCCATCTACGTCTGCCATTTCCACGGAACAAGTAGTTAACGATGAATCAATAGAACTTTGCGCTGTAATACACACTTCCTTTTTATCATATGCCGGTATAGGCATTTTACTTATAGGATCAATAGGTCGATTTAGACATAAGTTCGCAAAGACACTGATGTTATGGTTCATTCCGGGGTATTTTAGTGATAAAACATATATGCTAATTTTGTTTGTAACCAAGTACAACTCGTAGAAAGTGTATGGTTGTCATAGAAACATTGACACATACTATCTTAGGGTACCTACTACAATGTTGGTGCATCATAACTTACTTTCTTCTTCCTTCTTTCTTTGGTTTTATGCACAATAGATTATACAAAATATGAGTTACACGTACTTTAGAACTGAACTGAAACTGAACAGTGACAATTGAGATGCTCTCTGCTTCATTTCTTCTTCTCTCTGCTTAGTTATTTTCCGCGGTAATAGTATTTATACTAGATAGGTTTATCAATCCATTTATATAAAATTTAATTACCAATAAACACCACTCCTTTAAATAATTAAACTATCAGTAATTAAATGTATGAATGGGCTCAAGCACTTTACTTTTTCTCAGTAAAAAAATAAAGTTAATGTCAATGTCAATTTTATAACCTGCCTGACTGAATTTATTTTTGTTTGAAAGATTTATGTAAAAGTACGAAAATCTATTCTTGCAACAAACATTTATTCTTTCCAAATATATGTCATATAATATGTTGTTAAATAAAGCATTTCCGCGTAGCTATATTCTTTTCGCTGCCTCCAATTCTTCTAAAAGACAGGCTTTTAGTTACCGTCATAGAAGTACAGCAAATCAAGATGATTTAAAAGGAAATTATGATGTTATTATTGCTGGAGGTGGAATGGTAGGATGTACGTTAGCCTGTGCTTTAGGTAAGATACTATTTACTTACGGATAAATCTTAATTAAAGGTTCTTTGTGATGACAACCAAGATTTTCATCATGCAATATTTCTTTATACAGGTAAAAACCCTTTACTATCTAATGTAAAGGTATTACTATTGGAGGGCAGTCCAAATAAAGAGTTCAAATTGAAACCAGATTACAGTAATAGGGTTGTTGCTTTAAATCAAAATACGAAAAGCTTGATGACATCTCTGAAAGTCTGGAGGCATGTCGAGAATATGCGATTACAGCCAGTCAGACACATGCAAGTAAGCAATAATGTGTTTAGTCTTAGATACTAAAATTCTGCAAAACTAACAATAAACAATTTAAGGGTAAACATTTTGAACTGTTTATGAAATTTGGTTAGGAATGGCAAGAAACTTTTATCATTGCTATCTCATAGCTGTGAAATCTCGCATTTACTTCTGCTTTGTCATCTGCTGTTTCTGTTGTCAAATTGTAGTACACATGTATAGGTTTAACAGCAGTTCTTCTACTAAATTCTTAGTTTACTTTAATAAATCTCAATTGATTTTTGAATCACCATTCATACAAAAAAAATGCCCAAAAATTTTATCAATAATACTAGACTTGTTCTTGTTATCACTAAGATTTTTAATTCATTTACTGCCTGTGGCATTGAGACAGGCAAAAATAATTTTCCATGGCATTACTTTAAAAAAGTAGAGCCATGATAAGATTGTTCTAACCTTTGGGGTTGAGTTAGATGCAATTTTGCTTATTATTTACTTTATTGACAATTTCTAATAAATCATTTTAATGGTGATCAACTAAGAAACATAATCCATAGTAAATCCTAGATTAATATTAAATTATATTTAACATCTACCATTTAACTCATCATGCCTATTTCATTTTATTTCACTTTATTTCTATTAGTAGTGTGAGGGGCAATGAGTTGGTTGTGCCATGGGCAATAAATGTTTAAATATACTTCAGCTTTGATTTCTTATAAAATATAATGAAAATTTCTTTTACCTATCCAATTTTGTTTATTCAGGTGTGGGATGCCTGTTCTGATGCATTAATATCCTTTAGCAGCTCAGACTTGTGGGGTGATGATGTAGCATACATAGTGGAAAATGAGGTCCTGCTACATGCAATTAACACAGAACTAGGCTCACCGGACATCAAAAATGTTGATATACTGTATGGAGCAAAGATATCTGACTATGAATTGACAAAACAAACAAAACAAGATAATTTGGTCAAAATGAACAATGGAGACTCTTATTCATGCAAATTGTTGGTAAGTTTTTGTGATACTTTTTATAATTTAATTTAGTGCTTTCAATACCTGAGATGAATGTTGCTGCCAATGCAATTACTTCTTAACTGACTCTAAAAAGCATCAAATTTATAATATGGGGTAGCATGCCATATTGCTGGCAACCCCCCATTAAATTGAGAATCTAAACATGTCTCTACAAAACCACTGAACCACTGGAGTACACACATATGCTATTATTAAAAATTATAATTTTCGTTTCCTTAAAGCATGTTTTTACTACAAATTTAGGTACTTACTAACCTAGTTATGTAGTGAGTTAGGTTAAATGACGGCAAAATATTGCCTAAATATTAAATATAGGTATAAACTAGGCAGGGCCGGATTTAAGGGAGGGCAACCGGAGCGGAAGCCCCGGGGCCTCCACAAATAATAGAGACTTCGGATTTTTTTTGTTTCCAATTCCAACCAGTAAACACTAGTAAACATGTTTTCCGTTTATATTTATATGTGTTTGTTCTACTAAAGGAATCTACTTGGTTTCACAATAAATGATTTATTGAAAAACTTGAGTTAAAAAAAATGGTTTACTTTATTTGGAAAATAATTTGGGGCAAGGGGGCCTCCGCTCCTTTATTGCCCCGAGGCCTCTGTACCTCTAAATCCGGCCCTGAAACTAGGTTTAATTGTATTTAGGTTTTTATTAGAATTAAAATATCGACTTTTATGCCTATTTGTTAAGACTAAATGAATACTTTTATCGGAACTGGTTTGCCAGTAATTGGTCCAACACTTACTAGCCAACAATAGGTCAAAAGTTGTATTAATTAAATTATATAAAGGTCAGTTTTTAATCAATCGATTTTAATCTCCTTATATGCTGAAAAATTTATGTTACATAAAATGCTTATGGTATAAAAATTAATCCAAACACATAATCAAGATTTCCTGAAAGAAATTTTTAACATTTAAACAAGTTTTTTGTATCATATTCCTTTAAACTGCCAATAATTTGGTAGTTTAACCTACTTAATGAAAATAATCAAATTTCAAAAAGACTCATAGTACATTTCAAATGTAATAAATATAATGGCAATTTTTTTAACTATTTTTACTTCTATAGAGAATAGATTTTAGGTTTTTTTTCCATTTTCGTTTAATATATTTTTTATTTGAAATATATTAGGATTGGCCCCAAAAGTTATCTGTCACAATAAACATCATTAACATACCTACATAACTTTGAAATTCCTTATGATGGGATTGTATCACAGGGTTTACTTTCGAGAACATTTAATTTTGATTCAGTGGTTTCTAACAACTTATTAATTTTCTTTGTTAAGTCCATGAGTTGGTTTTTAATATCAACCATGCAGATTTCCTGTATTGCGTTCACAGTTAGTGACATTGGCCGGTTCTTGCCTTCCATAGAACCTGATGTGGTCCTTTTTCGTTTTTCTATCTTGGTTTGGCTATCAGCTGAGTACCGATCAAACAAATTACTTTTTCTTTTGACATGCTGCTGTTTAATAAGATCCTCATCTCCTTTACACTTACGTATCCTACACTCATAGTTGTTATTCTTTCTGATGCTCCGTTTACTATCCTTACGGCTTGCCACCATTTTGTAAATGGATCCTATTAGGTCTTTTGGTATCTGAAACCGAAAAAAAATCTTAATCAAATATAAGTAGTCACTATCTATCTACTTTATATCTCAGTCTCACTTTATTTGAATGTAAATAATAAAAAAAATGGTTCGTTAAAAATACTTAAACTCTGTCTTCCTTTTTATGTGCACATCACTTGTTATTTAAAGTCAGAGAAACGTTCTGATTGGACATTTAACTTACCCTGCTCTCTCGAGGGTCGTTAGGTCGTATATTTAGCGTTCGAGTATGAGAAGCAGTCAATAAAGCTCCCCATCGTAGCACTGCCATCAGTTGTCGAGGTGCGCATGAAAGCAGGGAACTAAAAAGCATGCTCTCAAGATGGGCCACTAACTGTGTTTGACGAACCAATCGGTCCAGACCTGCACTCTCTTGCAGGGCCTAAAGCAAACGGAATCATGTAGATTTCCACGCAACAATATTAATCAAATAATCATATTATTATCAATTTCGTTGTTCCCACTACTAAACACATGTTGAGCTAGATAAATTCACAAAGAATAATGATTTTAGCATTTTTAATAGAATAGTTTAGTAGTAAGTTACATAGAAAAAACCTAGATCATAGGACACGAAAAAAAATTCAATCTGAGAGAATTTCAACTAGTTGAGAAGCCGTAGAACTAGTTTAGGACTACTCTCTAAGATGCCGGGTTTTTTGTAGCTGGCACTTCGTTTGATGATGAGATGATGAGGTTTTTAGACATCTTTTAGATATAGATTATGACCGGTAATAAAAACGGGATATGTTTACGTTTTTACCTGAATATCGCTGACAGCTAAACCAACAAGCAAATTGGTCAAAATCACGGTTACCAACAAAACAAATATCAGGAACATTCCATGAGCTGTCAATGGATACTGAATCTGTGAGTTGGTGCAGTTGTTGTAGAATATATCTTCGTATTCCAACTCTCCAGACATCATCATGACGGTCTTAACCAGACCAGCGGGAAGGTGAAACGCTGGGTAGTTACTGAATAAAACGCTAAAGGCTAGCCCAAAAGCAATTAACAGGCAACTGTAAGCCAAAAGAAACGTTGCAAAGCTGACCGTCACTAAAAAAACATAAAAATTACAAATCGACTAGTTATTAGTCTACGATGTAAAACCTATAATGGGACTAATCATCTATCATTTTACTTAGATATTCCTTAATAATGCCCATATATAGGGAATAATCTTTACCCGTTGTAAACATCTGCACATAAAGTCCAAAAGTCGGGAATCGACCGATGATCATCATTAATTCCAACCAACAAAAAAATATTGTGATAGCTGCAATATCATGCTGCCAATTTGAAGTGTCAGTTTTTAAAGATCCCTTGTCCATGTCCCACTTTGGCAACTGAAAAATATTTTAAAATCATCAAATCTTTCTTTATAGTATAGAATTACAAATTAAAATATTTTATTTTCTGCCTTCTTTTATAAAATAAACTTACGGTGCATAAAAAAACTCCTATTATTATTAACATTTGCAACCAGTTCTCCCATTGTCGTATATACGCAGACCAGTCGAGCCATGCTTGAAATAGTTCTTTCCAGAGAAAGCACAGGTTGAGGATGACGATCAAATACTGTACAGGGCGTAAGTAATGTGGCACATCACACGTTACGTGTTCGCATAGGTAGGTTTCTGTCAACAAAATAACAATATTGTCATTACTACTCTCATAGGCCGACAGATTTAGAGTTACTTTATAATCGACTTACGTAGGACAAATAGACTGTAAAGAGATATGAAGATAGCGTGATAAATAAAACTCAATACGAAAAACTTTCTTATCCTTCGCCACTTTAAAAATAAAAACGTTTCTGCTACTGGATGTTTCAATACATCTTTTCGGCCGACCTAAAATGATATGTTAACCATTAACTATTGAAAAAGCGACGAAGTTATATTTTAAGAAAGTTTAAGTCATACTTCTATAAAAGCTAGTAATAATTCCGCTTCACCCCTTAATAAACTAGGCACTAAAGGTCTGAAATCAATAGTTAGTTCACAGTCAACGTCGCCTATTTCATGTTCACTGACGTGAACGGCATCATCGAATTTGCACAAATATCTTGGAACTACGTCTGGCACTCTCCTGACAATGAATGAAAGAGCTGACACTCCTCCATTTGTTCTTAATGTCACATCACCGCCGTAATCTAAAGAGAATTCAAATCAAATTTTCAAAAACAAAATCATTACAATGAAAATTTAAGTAAAATCACTTAATAATAAAAAATGAACGAAAAGAAAACAATTCTCAGCCTTTTCTTTGCAAATAAAAACTTACCTAGTAAGAGAAGAACGCAGGCTGAAAATTCGTTAAGAGCAGCTATGTGTAGTGGTGTGTAGCCAAAGTTGTCTGGTGCATTTGGATCAGCGCCCACTGAAAGTAATAACCTTGCTACGTCGCAGGCCCTCGCGCCTCTTACAATGGAACCATGTAAAGCTGTTCTTCCATCAACATCTCTTGCTTTGACATCCGCGTTCCTTCCAACTAATAATTCTACTACGTCTACGGATTGTGCCAGAGCAGCTGTAAAATTCAGAAAAGTTAATTGAATGTATTTTTTCTAAAATTCTAAGCAGTGAAAAGTAAAATTAAATAAAAACACAGCAAAAAAATGCTTGTTGGAAATTGATAACCACTGAACGCTTGATGACTGAGTGTGGAATCTCGGCCTGCATTTATAGATTGGGCGCTTGTTTTTTTCTGGTGGTTAAGGTGTTTTTGGAAGCACAATGTTTTTAGGAAGAACCAACCTAGATGAAGTGGTGTTTGCCCTTTTGAATTAGGCCAATCAATATGAGCTCCGTTTTCCAGAAGTAAGCATGCACATTCGGCGTGGCCGTCTTCAGCTGCCAAGTGTAAAGCGGTAGCTCGTCCAGCGCCTAAGGCAGCGCGAACATCGGCACCTGCCTCAAGCAGCAATTTTGTACATGATGCCGAACCTAAAGATGCCGCTACGTGCAATGGCGTTTCCGTAAAGACCTGCAACGTTTAAACATATAAATGAAAATTAAGCCTCGTAGGAAAAAAATAATGTTTTATGCATGTATATTTACTTGCGGTGTGTCAGGACAAGCTCCCGCATCTAATAAAGCGCTGACGACATCAGGAGCATCACTTAAAACAGCATAGTGTAACGGAGATCTTTCACTTAGTCCAGCATTAACGTCAGCACCATGATTTATTAACACCTGAGATTTCAAGAAGCTATTAATATCCAATATTTAGGTCAATTACATTAAGTAAATATCCTGTTTACCTTTACGCAAGGTAGAGATTTAGCACTCGCAGCGCAATGTAGCGGCGTTGCTTTTGTTTCGCTTGATGAATCCCACCTGTTGGGATTTGCTCCATATTCTAAAAGCAGTTTGACACATTCTTCGCTTCCTACTAAGCAACTTAAATGAAGGCATGTCCTGAAAATGTATGCAATTTTTTGATCTTTTTAATGTTAAAATGAAAGTGGCTTCGCAATAAAATTTGTTTTATGACAGACAGACCATCGAAGATAAAAGCACACTTTCACATTTTATGAGCGTGAGTTATGGTAGTTTTTAGGTTGTTACCTGCCAGCATCGTCCATCCAGTTAGGGTTAATACCAAGCTTCAGAAGTTTCAGCAGAAGAGAACTCCTGCCTAGCCAACAAGCCCACAGAGTCACGGTCCTAGCTCCCACACAGCCCTCGACTTGCGATGCAACTGCTATTGCCTCTTCGTATTGTGACGACTGCACAAGTAGAGCTATTTCTTCCGCTTGAGGGAGCTGTTCCAATGTTGATGTGATTTCATCTAAAGTCAAAAGTCAAAGTCAAAATGTTTTTTATTCGATTAGACTTAAAATAAGCTCTTTCAAATCATCATTTTTTTTTACAACCACCGGTTCAGAATGCTATTTCTACGGGGAAGAATCCGGCAAGAAACCTCCGTAGTTGCTTTTTTCAATATTCAATTACAATATTTTCTACTACAAATTACAATTTTTCAACATAATAAATCTAGCTAAACTGTCAATAAGATAAACCTGTGCAATTACTTCCATATATCTTTATCCTCTATCTAAAAGAATATACACATTTGCATGGATTTTCTTATCCGCTAGTAACCATATCTTTAAATTGTTCGTTAACAACTGATTTTAGGGTTCCGTACCACTAAAGGAAAAAAGGAACACTCAAAGATTACTGTGTTGTTCGTCTGTTTTCTAACTGTCAGTTCGTCAAGACCCTTGTTTCACCAAAACGTAGAGGTATAAAGCTGAAATTAGTATCAAATACTAAGGGAAGCCTTATCATAGACTACTAGTAAAGGAAAAAATCCGAAAACGGTAAATTAGTCAACAACTGAAACGTGAAATCACGGAAAAAATTAATATTTGATTCTTGTGATGAAAGAACTATCTACTATTACTACTATTTAAATATATGTATTTACGAGTTTGTACGGAACCCTCGGTTCACGAGACCAACTCGAACTTGACCGGTTTTTTATAAGGACTAAGAGATATCTATTTCTATCCGATCCAATGCAATGGTAAAAATTACGTTCTACATTAAAAACACTGATTTTATTTAATGAGAGTCAATTCATTAAAAAAAATTAAGTTTGTGTTCCTAATCTATCTCGACTTTATAAATAAGTTTAAATTGAGTGTACGTACCCAATTCCCATATGTCTCTAGAAGGTTTGACCCGTATCCTTTCAGCGAGGTCTGCCGCATGACCCGACTCGTCACTGGATATTGATCCTGCTTCCGCATCATCAGAGTCTTCCGCCAACTGACCCATACCCACACACCACCTAGCACTACCTTCTCTCCACATCTAAAACATTATCCAAGGCTTTTTACTCCTTATATGTAACTAAGATACAAAACATCATTAAATGATATTCATGAGGAAATACAGCGCCGCGTTATATTTAATTGCTCCGCAGATCATAGTTGTTGTATAAATTAAATAACATGCTTTTGCAACAAAATAAATAAAACGTAAAACGAAGCGTGTTTACAATTTATTATATTATTGAAGACATTTTGTTAGGCAAAACAATTATTTTTATAAAATTATTAATTCGCTACATATATCTACTCTAAAGTAGTTAGGTACTTTAACCTACTAGTAGGTACGTATGTAGGTAGGCATAATAAATAATTTATCTCATAGATTTAAATTGATCGCCCTCTTACGAATTATTTGAACGAAATTTAAATAAATACAAAACGATTTATTTGTACACTTTATCAAATAACCTTTTTCACATCACTCTTTGTCCCACATTTTTTCATTGTTATTGTTTTCCGCGATCCAGTTTTAATAGATTTTAACAGATCATTGCTACGTCCACCGCGGTCCCTGCAATACTGAAATCTTTTTCAAGATCAATGAAACTCATCCAAGAAAGCGTATACTCTATAAGTATATTATTAAAAATATGCGTTTGATGGATCCACCGGATCTGTATACTGTCCGATATTTTTATACCGAGACATCTGAACGTATCATGGGAAGTTCTTTTTTATTTGACGGTTTTGTAACATTTTGTATTGGAATGTTTAAAGCTCGTGTTGGAATTCCTGTAGTAATTGATTTCGGGCGACGCGAAACTACCCACGCGATTATTTTTAAGAAATCCTTGATTTGATGCGAATACTCAGTTGTACGAGCAACCAACATCTCCCGGAATACGACATTGTTAAGATGAATTGAATGAAATCAATTCCTCGTGTTGTTGACTTCAATGTTTTTTCAGTTTCAAAATTTTAAGCAGTGGTCCGCGTAAAAATGAAAACATAAAAATAATTACTAGCCATAATATGTTGCGGAAGTAAAGTAAATTTTCAAGCATTTTTACATTGGTTTATTAGCAGAGATTCCCATTACAACCTCATTATGCATGAATTCATCATTTAATAAGAAAAAAAACTTTATATTTTTAGATAGTAAAAGTTAATTCCTAAAGCTCACATGTATTACACATTGTAATCTTAGATGTGCAATGTTCATTGTTAAACGTTAGTGCTATACTTTAATATTTATTTGTTTATAGCTTATAATTTATAACCGGCCACCTGCGCGTGTTTTGATATTTTACAAAGTGTTGCAGTTTCAGTACTGGAGTTGGTAATACACCTACATCGATAATGTATAGAAACGAAGCAATAAATGAATGTTCCATTATTAGCAAGCAACGACGGACGAGCAATGCGAGTTACATTCCATCAAAAATACTTCAACGGTTACAAACCAAAATCTTAGAAAAATAAATGAGTAACGTTTGAACGTAGTATGTACGAGTATATTAAATATTTACTTATTTAGGTAGTACTTTTATTATAATGACTGCAGTGATAAACCTTATAACTATGTTTCAGATATCTACTTTTATAATCAAGTTTAAATATAGTTTAACTAGGTACTTGTCATTTTATAAAGTAGTATAAAATAGATCGAGAACCCACGCTTCTCCATCGTCCATTGCAAACTTGGTTGATACTTCACGATAAATACAGGTTGTCCCGATATTTAAATAACAGATTACATAATGAAAATGTACAGTTTATAGAAATTAATTCGATGAAAATAATTTAATGAGATGTAAAATTTCGGAAAACTGCCCCGGACGTTGTTCTGTGATCTTAAAATAAAGTAAATCATATGGTAAAACAACCCCGAATTTCAACTTATTTTAGTTAGGTTGCTAGAAACATGCTTTTGATCGAAGATTTGTTTGTTTGTTGATCAATTAGTGTTAAAAGTTAAAAGCGAGGTTTAGTAACGTCTATTTTAACGTCTGTTTAGACATCCATCCGGCCGTTAGACATCACTGACGTCGTTTTCTGCTAAACAAAACCCTAGTTCTTACAAAAACAACCTTGAACAGCAACTTTCATTTTTTAAATCATTTTCACACAAAAGGTCTGCTATGTCTGCCGTATTTTATTTTGAAACATTTTTATTTGATCTGATTAAAAAACATAGTAAAATGCTTGTGTCATCAATAAAATATATTACTTCTATTTACTACTAGTAGGGGCTGGAGTTTATATTATATATATACATATACACTTTTATAATGTAAAAGTGTTAAAAAGCTTAATATTTATATTTTCTTTGATCATTTCTATACAGTCTCTACTCATTGATTTAAAATAAAAATAAAAATATTCCATAAATCTTTGTCTTTCCCATTTCCATATGCAAAGAGAGCCTCAATTTGTATATTTTATTAAGTTTGAAAAAGCCGTTTGCAGCTTCTTAATATTTTCCTCAATACTTTATGATTATTAAAGACTTGCGCAAACACATTTGGGACTTCTTGACTTGACTATCCATGGCTATTTTACTATCTATTTTCATGCAATTTAAAATTTCAATCAAGGCGGTACCTACTTAATAATTGGGCTTCCTTGGAAATTAAATAATTTTTGATCAGTTGGGAATAACATTTGTTGTTACATAGATATAAAATACTTACAACCTTCTCCCTTTTCTCCCTTTGTTCGTAGTCACAAAGCATCATTTTTGATTTCTTACTTTAGATGCTAAACTTTACCAAATAAGTCAATCGTCATGTCATCAAAAGAGAACGCACACTGACCCAATTCCTTCGTACTCAATGTGTTGAATTCAAAGAAATTAAGAGTTTTATTTTTGGGTATAAAATGACAACAAATGTACTCTCGCACTGCTGAAACGCTTTTCAGAAACGGGAATAACGCTTAGCTTGAAGTAAATCTATTGAATTTAGTTCATTTATTTCACTTTCCGTACTGAATTTATATTAATTCATTATCGCATTTATTATTTAAAATCTCCCAATACAAATGACTAATTATAAATATTGTTTATTCAAAAGTTTTAAGAACGGAAACTATCAATCACAATATTAATAACACTTAAATTAATTTAAAGCTTTTAAGACTCCCTAACCATAATACAAAATACACACTTTTATTCCTGAAAATTTTGTAACGTAACTGCTCCCACTTTGTTCCATACACACTACGCACTGACTAACAAACTTCGGCAATCTATTTACTGTATAAATATACAAAATCGAAAGCTTAATACAAATACGAGACTATTTTAAAGTCCACGGAAAAAACAAATTTAACCTATCTATGCATAGAGCATAAAATTATGTAGCAAATCTTTTCTTTCGCCAGTAATCATTTTTTGACCAAGTTTATCGGAAGGCCCAGATGTCCTAAACTGGTGACTGTTTTATAGACATGCACATACATACATACATATCCTCACGCCGTAATCCCTCGAGAGGGGTTGGAAGAGGTATTACACAACGCATTTGGCATGTTTATGTTGAGTCCCAGTGTGACAGGTTGCGAAACTGTCGCCACTATTCGGGCACAATGATGTGTTTTAGGTTTTATGTTTTAATAAAGAAAAAATTTATTGGATAGCGGATAATATCACCGAATCTGTAGGCGGTAACAAAAGGAAGAATGTCCCAAAACTTTTATTTCAATAAGATCGATGGAAATAGGATCCATAGTTAACCAATAAATATTCAATTTAATGCCTTATAATATTTTATGATGTTTATTTGTTTACAGATCGGTGCAGATGGAGCGAATTCAGCTGTACGTAAAGCGATGGCTGTCCAGTACTTATCTTGGAGCTACGATCAGATGGGTGTTGTCGCTACTTTGGAACTAGCTGAGGTAGGTACTAAATATAAGTGTACGAGAAAACCAGCGATTAGACAACATGATGAACTACCACCCTATTTAAGGTAGGGTCCATCGAAAGTGCATGTGTAATCGCAGTAAGGTGTTAGGTTGCCTAGCTCCATACTAAGAGCCTTTTCACACTAGCGATTTGCGAGCAAGTTCAAAAGGCGGATGCGCTCGCCTTGCTTTGAATTCGCTAATTCTCTAGGCTCTTAATATGGCTCTAAAACGACGGCGACCTATCCCCCTCACTGCGACTCTTTCTAGACTCCAACTTGTCGTGTAGCGTGTTGTGTGATTGTCTTTCATGTTCTGTTAGTGCCACTTAGGACCAGTTCATATTTATCTATTGCGCCGTGGAATCCGCTTTTGCGATGCGCCTTCACTCAACACGTACACTTAACTAAAACGTATAGATTCTATAAATGAATTATTTAAATAAGGAATGGGTTTGTAAAAGCTATATTCTTATAATAATAAGTAAAACCGACTGATATAAAAATAATTTTTATAGAGTTTAATGTTTTTACATAAAATTTGGTTTTGCGACAAACACAAAACATTTGTGTTTGAATCGTTGTTTAGTGAATCTTTACTTGAGCACTTAGCATAGTTGATCATATGTATAATAAGGACGGGCAACCTAAAACATCGGCAACCTACAACATACTCAACCTTATGTATATTAATACTTGCACTTGTTTAGGACTTTGACTTTGGTTTCCTCCTAGTGGTGCCGTCATTTAACAGACGCAATTATTTTTTTTATTTGAAGATATGGTATTGAAAAACCGCTGCCTAAAAAACATCTCATCTATAGTGTACATAGAAAACGTGTAATGACGCCAAGAACTGTTTGTTACGACCGTCATTTAGCAGAATTACTATTGGAGAAAAGCAAAGCATTATACTCGTGCTAAACTCTCGCTTCCAATAATGCCATAGATCATCTGTGCGCTAGGGAGGGTCACGTACGGTGCGCCATTTTACAGACTTTTGAGGTTTGTCGTAATGCTGTTTATAGCAAAACGGCGCACCGGACATATAATTGCTATAATTACTTAACACTACACTGGTGCATCGCTTCGCTCTCCCATAAGCCTGTAAATGCGACAGAACGAGACGTAAGCGCTGTGCTAATCCAACAGTTTATTGTCCCAGGGGTTGCCAGAATTTAACACGAGTATAGAGGTTTAACGGTCTTGTTCCCAAAGAAACATTAATTAATAGATTTTCATTTTTTAGGAATGTGACAACACAACCGCATGGCAACGCTTCCTGCCAACAGGGCCGGTGGCTCTCTTACCCCTGGACTCAAGGCGAAGCTCCCTGGTGTGGTCCACCACGAACGAACACGCAAAACACTTACTGCAGCTGTCCGAAGAGTCATTCGTCGACGCACTCAATGACGCTTTGGTACCTATGAACTGCTAAAGTCTCTAACTAAGCTTTAAACTCTAACCGTCTTATTATAAGACATGGACTAAAATAGTATTAGGATTAAACCATGCTCAAATGTCATTACAAGATGCAGTTTTACTAAAAAGTATCCACTTTTGTCTTGGTAATAACTTTAAAACGGAACTAGTCCTAGACATAGTCCATGCCTTATAATAACACGGAATTAGTCTCATAAACTTTTAAATAGTAATGCTGATCTACGGAGAAGAATCTGGCAAGAAATCTCCTATAAAATTAGATCACGAATAGTTCTTGTACCACGTTAATCGAGACTTTTTCACTAGCTTACAACTCAAACCCTTAATGTGCTACCTCTTCTTCTGGTAATCCATGAACGACTATGTCGTCTCATCCTTTTAAATGGACATTTGAATAAGCATTTATTGCGACATGCATGTAAATATTTGCATGTACGACAGTATGGTACATTTTGATATTGAACTAACAAAGTAGCTTCTTTGATCTGCGATTAGGCGGGTGTTTATGAAAATGTGTATTTACAATACTTCATATAATCTTATCTTAAGACATAAAAATTTTATTTAGAATAGAAAAACATGATGAGCCTACACCATTATAGCGAATCAGGCGCGGTATGCGAGTTACACAGATGGATATTCTCTATTGCTTCTTTCGTTCTCGTATAAAATAATGATAAAATTGCTTAATTAAACTATTCCCAGTGGAAACAGTACCCTCGCAGCAGTACAGTGGAGGCGTGTACTAGTTGGCTGAGCTCGGTGCTCCGCTCGGCTGGGTTCGCAGACGGGGCGGCGCGCCAGCTGCCCCCGTCAGTGCGAGCCGCAGCGGCCGGCACCCGAGCAGCCTTCCCGCTCGGCTTCGGACATAGCACTAGATACGTGGCTGATGGAGTCGCGCTTATAGGGTATGTCTTAACTAACTTTTTGGTAAACTGTCTATTTAAAATTTACTATCAACGCACAGCCAAAAGACATGTTTTAACTATAAAGTCTGAAAGAAGCTGGAGCTTTGATATAGGAAAGAATTGTTAGAAATCTAACCCTAAACCCCAACATTTTACCCTAAGCTGTAAAAATATAAAATGAAACTTCTTATGGACATTGCTCAAGAGAAACTGAAGCGGGTCGCCAGTTGTTAGCACTGTGCAGTTCGGCAGTTGGCAAATAATAAACCCTAAAGGTTCTTCTACGAATTGATAAATGGTTGGTTGTAGTTTTTCACAATTTTTCGTTATAAAATAGAGAGAGAGTTATTATGACTGACGATGTTCGCAATCATACAATGACATATCCGTACTATGATGGCATTAGATGTCGGAAAAAAAAAACAAATTCCGGAAAGAAACAAAAAACAAATTCCAAACTAAATTTTATGTTTCTGATCATTTTATTACAGATAACAGGTTTAAATATTACTAGACAAATGAGTTTTTAGTCAAGACAGCCTGGGAAAATCCCATTCACAAGCCGTGCGCCAGAGTTGAGGAAAATAATGCGAACATTGTCCAATGAGTACATAAATATAGTATAGAAAACTTGTCATGGTCACTTTGTTCGCAAGGCCCTGTATATTCAATGAAATAAAATAAAAGAGTCACCTATTATGTAGTTAATCTTTAACAGATTCGATACTAATTTTTTTTTGTTTATAATTTGGCATAATTGTCTAAGGAAGATCTACTGTATGTATGGATAAATTTAATGTTTAGACGATTGTAGTACATAACAGGTGTAATTTGCAGAATAGTGTGTAAATACGATATAAATCGCTTAAGCATTATGTAAAATATTCATAGTTTGTGGATTTAACCTTCTTGACTTATACGAAGTAAGATTCTTAGAATACAGGACTAAGTAAAAACTATGACGAGCACCATCTGTATCAGATATTTAGTAACTATTTAATCTGAAAAAAATGTACAGGTGGCGTTGTTTTATGAGTATTTCAACGGATATGTTTTTTAATTTATTTAACTTTATAAAGTTATTGCAATAACAGCAGATAATTGAGGCGTTTAAAAAACCACGGAGGTTTGTACCCAATGCTTAATGCTTATTAAAACAATAAATTTTAACGGTTAAAGTGAATTAGCCTGTTCCTCTGAAATTTTGAAAACATGTTCCGTTATGGCAACAACGTAAATTTGTACTCTAATTAATTCTTATTTTTATTTTATTAACAGCACCAACCCCCAATTTTATTTTATTTTTTGTCCATATACATAAGAAACAGAAAATATACAAATGTTTTTGAAAACTACTGCTTACTAATGAATGTACGTACTACTAATATTTTGTTTAATATTATGGTTTTCAGGGACGCCGCACATCGTGTACATCCTTTGGCTGGACAAGGAGTTAACCTAGGCTTTGGAGATGTAAAAGATTTAACTGAGTTTCTGGCTGATGCAAAATATGGTGCTTTAGATATAAGTAAGTATGCTGTACATAAAAGCAACCAATATTGAACGATGGTTTTAGTTAGAACTTACGTCCTAATCGTAGGGCTTCGGGGAGTACAATCTATATACACTTCTGGACACATCTATTGGCCCACCTTGATACCTAAATATGATTGCTAGTTTGAACAAAAACTATTGACGCAGTTTTAAACCTGATACATTTTAACATCTTTTTCGATCGTATTGTTTTAAATTTGAATTCAGAATACCACACGACATGGAGCTACGCCTAACAAGTCGGGTATGCGCCTTGATGAAGGCAGTCGATTTTTAAATAAAAAACATGTTTTATCAAATAAAAGTTTAATCTAAAAAAGCGTGTTGCCTCCATGGGCATCTACGACAGCTCTCATACGATTAGGCATAGAGTTTATCAACTGCTGTATGAAATTTTGAAGGATCATTTCCCATTCCTCTTCTATGGCAGTTTTCAGCTCCTGCATCGTCTGGGCAACTGGCTGACGAGCCCTAACACATCTTTTTAGCTCGTCTCACATATGCTCAATCGGGTTCACGTCTGGGCTTCTGGCTGGCCAGTCCATAACTGTAATGTTCACATCCCGAAAATATTCCCTGACGATGCCGGCTGTACGGGCTCTTGCATTATCATGCATAAAAAGGAAATTTGGGCCTACATAGTCGGCGTATGGCATCACGTGAGGTTCTAAGCATTCACAAATGTACCTTTCAGCACGTAATGTTGGCAGCCGTGGTCACGTAACAACCTAAGATGAGTTTTGCCGCTCGCGGATATACCGCCCCAGACAGTCCATGTGAGCCACCGCCATAAGCAACCCTCTCTTCAAAACAGCACCGTGCAAAACGCTCTCGCTTACGTCGGTAGACCTTCTTC
Source organism: Choreutis nemorana (assembly GCA_949316135.1). Lineage (NCBI taxonomy): Eukaryota > Metazoa > Arthropoda > Insecta > Lepidoptera > Choreutidae > Choreutis > Choreutis nemorana. Next base: position 4,542,212 of record OX438611.1, read on the forward strand.
CTTCCATCATTGCCATTTAACGCAATTTTAGACTCATCTGAAAAGAGTACACGGCTCCAATGCTGCTGAGTCCAATTTAAATGAGTGCGCGAAATGAAGGCGCGCTGTTCGGTGGGCTCGCGTTAGTTGTGGGCCATTAGCTGGCTTGTGTATATCGCGTTCTTTTAACCTTCTCCGAACAGTTCGAGCGCTCACAGATAGATGGTGGAAGTCTCGAAGTTGGTTTTGTATCTCAATGGAGGTAAGGTGACGATTTCCAAAGCTGGTCCTCACGATGAATCGATCCTGCCTTTCAGTTGTGACCCGAGATTGTGGCCTTCCTTGGCGACGAACAAAGCCGCCAGTCTCTAGGTACCTCCGATAGACATTTCGGACCGCAGATCGATTAAGTTGAGCAAACGAAACTGAAAATGCAAGGTTGGCCAATAGATGTGTCCAGAAGTGTATTATTATTAACAATCAGAAGAGGTCCACTGCTTGACTTAGGAAGGGCTACCCCAATTTTTCCCACCGTAGCGATTCAGGGCCGCTTGCCCACATTTTTTACTGTACCTGACAGTGTAGTGAATGAGATATACCAAAAATACTGTTTTATCATAGGCCATTTAGTATATAACCTATCATTGATTGTCGTCCAAAGAATAGAATTTGATTTTGAATTGCTATAAAAAAGACATTGGATCTTTGTTGTGTCTGGGTGGAACATTAATCTATAAAAGAATCAGCAGTGCCCAAATCATGAGATATAATATAGTATACTTACATGAGATCACTTAAAAGGCATGAAGAAATAAAAATATATAGAGATATAAATATCCGTCATTCCAATAAGCATATTGACGCAGTGTCCATGTGGCACTGACAAACACCAAGGATTGACCCTTACTTAAACTGAGTTTCGCTACATTCGTAAATATGCTAATACAATCTTTTAAATTCCAGCGCACCCAACATGGTTAGAAAAGTATGAGACTTCAAGGCAGCGTCACAATGTACCAACTCAACTCGCAATAGATGCTCTCCATCGCCTCTACTCCATCGATCTTCCACCCTTCGTGCTGGTTAGGAGCCTTGGACTTCAACTGACCAATGCCCTGGAACCTGTAAAGGTAGGTCTGCACTCTTTAGTAAAAACCTGCCCTTACTTAGCAATGAATGTAAGTAAATGTTTGATGAGTATATGTTAGTGTAGCGTTGGGATTTAGTTATTATTAAATAATACTTGCAAGTAAAAGTTCTTCTAGTCTTTTGTATTTTAACTATTACTCTATTCGCTTTTGGCCTGTCTATAAAATGGCATACAAGTTTTTATATTCTCAACAATAGACCAATCTCACCACTGATGGTCAAATAATGACGAATCAACAAGAATCTGATAGATGTCACTAGAAATACTAATAACATTTTATTCAACTATAAATAACAACATTTTTGTCCGCAGAAACTGATTATGTCCCATGCTACGACATAAAATAAGAATAGGAACCTTCCTGGAACTGATTGTGTTAAGGACTAGTCAAAAGAAAAGTAATTATATTAAAATGACTATGTTTTATAAATTTAAGTAGTACTTACAACGTTTTAAAAACGAGTCGTTTGTCAGGCATGTGTAATTTAAGAATATTTTTAGGTCTTTCTGTTTGAGTCGAACATTTATAATTCTCTTTTCTGAGGTAATTACTGTACTGTGTTAGACCAGTTATGTATTAAATATCCAAAAACTCTTAAAAGATAAGTCACTTAAATTATTATATATCTAAAAAAAGTTATAAAAATATAAATTATTATGAATACATCTTATCGCTTTTATCTTTTAATGAGTTGTTTTAATTTAATCTTATTATTAGTTCCCTTAAAATAACTCGTTACTATTTAAAAAGTCATTAATACCAAATGCCATTTTATTTTTACTACCTTTTATACTACACACTCGTCTTACTGTTGTTATTGTGTTAGTAATTACATTATTAATATCCCAATTTACTATTGGGATATTAATTAATAATTCATTTACTAAATGGAACTATTAATCGTTTCCTGTATTTTTGTTTTGATTTGATTAGTACGAAATTTCTTGCAATAAATGAATGAATGAAACGGGGTGAAGTCGTTTTAATGTCTTTCTATATGAACTAACTTACATATACGAACATCATACAAACCTATAATGCTTACCGTATATACCTATATGATATCTGTTTATTTTAATAAGGAGTTGTTTTGTTTTGAGAACGTGTTGGAAAATGTTTAAAGTAATACACAAACTTAAAGTTCATTAATATTTTACAATGTTTTGCGCCATATTTAAGTAGTTAAAAAATAGGGTAAATAAATTATTTAATGCTACTCATCATTTTATTTTAATACAATATAATGGGCAAACAAGCAGACAGTTCACCTGATGGAATGTGATACATCCGCCAATTGACACAACGATGTCCTAGATGTCTAGAACGCCAAGAACCGCTAATTACTAATGAACAACATCGAAATCAGTACAGACCCGGTCGGGAGCCAGACTATCAAGGGAAATTTAGGATTTACAAACTTCTCAGGCTTAAATAGTAGACATAGAATAAATAACACGCCTGAATTGGCTCAGGTAAAAAGGACGCTTTGTTCTTTTAAAAGATATCTTATGTAGGTAAGTACGATTTCAGTGGCTTAAATAAAAAGCATGTTGATAATTAGTCAGTAGTATTTAATTATTCATTATAACATTAGTAAATTGGTTAAAATGATCCTAAAATCTGTTCACAAAACACAACTGGGTATAAACTTATCACTTAAATATACTGGGTGTAAACTTATTTAATAGCTATTGTTTTATGTGAGATATCGATAACAGTATTGTGTAGTGGAATGTCTTATAAAATAAACAAAACGGATTTAATTTATTCTAAAAAAGAATACCGAAAAGACCCGTCTTAATTTAAAATATGTGCACATGAATATTTCTCGAGATACTTACTGAGATACCTACTAAAATAAAAGCATTTTTAGGAAACTTTAAAAGCCATTGAAAAAAAAAAAATATATATATATATATATATCGCATTTAAATAATTATCTAAGACTGATTGAACAGTGATCGATTCCTTCTGTTATTTTTTCTTAGAAATCTTGGCAAAAACAGTGCATATTTATTATGTTCTGAAAATGGATACTGACGTTAGTTTATAATAAGATGCATTGTTTATAATAATAAAGACATATTTATGTATGTAGGAGACATTGGGCAATTTTTGTTACTATAGGGATGAGTGAATGTTTGCATCTTTCACTTGTATATTTTGGACACTCAACATAGCTTTGAGAAGTCTGCGGCTCATGTATGTTTTTGGCGCACACTTTTTGTTCTAGAAGTTGCGTAGTACATATTACTTCAATGTATAGTAAAGAAATACATACCTACATGCACCACGAAGGCAATCTTGTAAGAAGGGTTTTCTTAATAGGTATATGGCAATACATTTTCTTGCAAATCTGTACAAGTGTTAAAGTTCAAACACATAATATAATAAACAGATAGAAGTTAGAGCTTGCAAATTTTTACTCGACTATGGCGAAGCAAAAAGGAGGGTTATGATTTTTACCGGTATATATGTTCATCTATTCCCTCATAAATTGACAAATGAGGTATCGGCGGATGTGTCATGATTGTCCGCTGGTTATAGGCTATATGACATTACAATAAATTGCCCTTTAATGTGGCCATGTTTGGTATCAAATTAAAGGGCATAATAAACACAATTTAAAATATCCACATTGTTAACTTTTGACCTCGACTTTGCTTGCATTCAACAAATAATTGATAATTACTAAAATCACGACGATTCAATTTAGCGGTGGCCATATGCCTATACCAAACGAAACCCAACATAATAAAATAATACAAGTGAATAAGTTTCCTTATACTATCGGTGGCATATGACCACAGCTAATTTGAATAGATTACATAAAAATTTCGAATGAGAATGTTTTTTTGTTTTTTACCTTTTAGAGCGACGTTTTCAGTAGTCTAACTTTTTTACTATCTCAAAAACGGCAGTTACTCATATTTAATTAAATGTTTATTATGAAATGATGAATTTATTGGTTTCGTTGGCTTCGTAATTGGTTACTTATGTAGTTATTTCAACTTCTTCATTACATAACACTATTTACGCAATATAAGTTTTCAATGGATAGCAATTGGATTATTGTGCATTAACATAGCATTCTTGTTTTATAAATATCAGTAAAATCCCAAATGGAAATGAAAATCATAGATTTGTTTGAACCTAAAACCTACCAACCAAAAATATGAGATAAACTTGATCTTTAACATGCTTTGGGCTTGCTTGGTTTATAATAATTTATAAGTATGACATGTTGGGACTGTTAAAATGTCAGTTACTAATACGTTATAACCAGCTGCTTGTAAAACAGCCCTCGTCCTTAATACCTACAGACGGCCGCTCATCGACCCTGAGCGAGCAACAAACAACAATAGGAATGACGTCGCAATGGCGCGCAGTAACGGCCATCTTGATTTGTGCCATTTTATTAAACGCAAACTAAAAGGAGATCTATTCCAAAGCAATATGAATTTAATTCGAATGCATGTTTTTCAATACTTGCGCACGTCGTAGTAGACTGACTCAATATTTTTTAAATAAAAAGATAATGCGTCATAGGTTAGTCTTCAGATAAATAGAATGGAAATTCTGAAAAATATATTGTATTTATGTGGAATAAAACTTTAGAATAATTAGTAACCTTATTTAGGAATCTCCCAAAGTTAAACACCTGTGTTGTTTTAATGATTGTTATAGTAATTCAGCTAAAAACAACAGTTGCAAACCTATACAGTATTAGTATACTGCTGAATAATTCTTATCTCAATAATCGACTATTATGCCTAACTAACTAGGTACCTACTATGTAGTCCGTAAAATTCCCACGCGAAATGTTAAGGGCTTCGAAGTCTTGTAATAAAACTATTTAAAACATGTTTAAAACCCGCTCTTACTTTTTAGGGTCATTGCATTGTATAAGACCCTTGCAATCATAAATGAGAGCTTATTATTATTGTTGGATAAGTACCTATTTACGCGTACACCTATTTCCGAATGTTCCTACCATGTTTACCAACCTAGAAACAATCTATTTATATTTCTGTTGGAAATACACAAGGAAGGTAACTACCTAGATTTTTTTTTTCGAGCTTTAAGAGGATGAACTATGTAATTTGGCTATAGATATAAATCAATTGTACCTACTTGCTTACATAATCGAATATTTAAATGATTTACCTACTTAAGTGAAACCGAGGTTTATTTCTTTGTGAATTCGATCGATTTATTCCTTCATGCGCCTTTGGGTTCGTCCTCCTTCCACCTTGGCTAATGACATGCGCAGTTCCACTTACTGTGCGTTCAGCAACTACCTAATAGATTTATGGACATTCGTGGAAGATGAATAAAATTAATCTTTCACCTAAGGTAAATATCAAGGATAATAATTTAATGATTTGATAAGTGACAAATATCTGATTAACATCAATTCAAATTGCTTTATTTATATTTTAAACGTTTGTAGTACATAACCTATTTAGAGCTTAAGTAGGTATCATGTTATTTCATTGATGGCAGTTTAGTTATTTTAAATTTATATACTAATATTTCTTTAAATAACCACTTCGTAATGCAACATAGATACCTAAATTGTATTTAATGAAGGTAAAACCTTCTTAAGTTATTAAGCATTAGTAGGTGTAATTAATAATAACCACATCACGACACACATATTGACTCAGGCCTGTACTAAGATAATAAAGATATAAACTTTTTAGAAAATAATAAAACATCCTGAGTGATATTATTTTTGAAGATCTATCACATACAGGTAAGATAAATTTGTTCTTTCAAAAATGCTCAAATATAGGTAGTGATTGATTTACAAAAAGACAACTACTTGCAAGATAAGTAGTCACCATGTTTACACTCGATTAAAATTGATGTTAAAGATACGAAAAAATTTAAAAGTAGATCTACTTGTAGATATTATTCTTAAAAAGTTCGTTCGAGAATGATTCCAAAATGCTTTTTATTGATCGTGACTCTTCGGAAATATTCGGATGACTTCGTAATATGTTCACCGCCATTTTGTGCACCAGCTTGTACCCGATAGCGTCAGGTATATAAAGCACAAAATGACGTCAGCGCCCACATTTTCAACACGAGAACTGCTTTGATAGGACGTGACATGTGTGAAGTGCAACCAAGTTCTACATTGTGAAATTTTGTGCCTGAACGGATACAGGTGTGTAAAATTATTCCACATCTTTTTGCCCAATTACCTACTAACTATGGGCTATATTTCTAATGAACGATCTGTTGCTGATTTTTGTGAAAGTAAGACGGAAACCCTTTACAACTGGGTCCGCCAAGTTAAAAATAAGTCGCAGTGCGTGAAGACAAAGAGAAAGCGTGATTATAGAATAATCGCCATTTTGAGTAATTCGTTATTGCGAGCGGAGAGTGAGCTATTTACGAAACAAAGAGAGCGAGCCAGGAGGTGGGCTCAGATGCAGACTAGTCTTGGAATTAACCAAAAAGAAGAGGATATGGCCAAGCAGGACCGAGAAAAAATCGACAGTTTATGGAAGAATGACCTTAGTGGATTAGACAACTTTTTCAATGAATTAGACAATGTCAAGCCCCTATCAAAATAGAACATGATTGCCCTAGGTAATGTAAAACTGTATTATGTATCTGTGATATAAGTAGGATGTTTTTCTAAATTACAGTCCCATTGCGTTTCGCGTGGGTCTGCATCCGTCGGCCGCCATCTTGGTTGCCGCTGGGGCGTGGACGCTGCTACAGCAAATGGGTTTGTAACGGTATCATGCATTTAAATTATATTTAGTTTTAAATAGCCAATTGTAAATAAATGTTTTAATGTTTCAATTCACTCTATTGCATAATAGCTAAAATTGGAATTTGAGTCTATTCATATTGAATAAGAAAATTATTGTAACATATGTTTAAGTATGAAAATAAATTGAAAGTTTAAATTAAAAGTTGTATTTCTCAATCTCTTGTTTGTTGCTGTGATTTCACCCAAACTGTATTATTCCATGAGTCACCATCATCTCTTCGTGGCGGGGTGGAGCGCAGCTGTGCCGCTGGGCAGGAGTCGCAGAGCGACGAATGCCTCTTCTACACTACACTACCCATGATTAACGAGCAGCGCCTTCTCTATGGCTCGCATGACCACTCGAGTCCCGGTTCTCAGCCCACTAGGTAAAAGTTAGGGTGATTGCGACATTATTTCCAAGATTTTATAATGTATGCATATTTAGCTACATAGCATTATCGAGCCCGTATGCGGGCTCCTGCGTGTAACATTGTATTTAGACCTCAGAGACCTTCAGTGTATCGAGTAGATGGCGGGTCGTTCCACCATACAACCTCGTGCCTACCTTGGCAGTACTGCGAGGCTGGAGGGTCGCGCACGTGACCTGAGCTGTGTAAGCAACTGCTACTATTTAGAGAACAATGATTTGATCCGTTTGAGGAAATGTGACGCATTCAACCGGTGAGTCACTCGTCGCTGTGTTGGTAATTTGAATTTATTAAGACTTGCTTAATAATTTTCTATTAGTAACAAAATGAATGAGGAATGTAAATAGACGCCAATAGGCGCTTTCTGTAACATAACAAAAACGTTCTATTTAAACAGGCAAACTTAGGTTCCTTGTTTGATGCGTCTTGTGAACGTTATTGGAGAGAAGCTACGTACGAAGTATCTACGCTGCCGTTGCACATATCGGGTGACCTCAACAATGGCAATAAACCGTGGGCCCCTACCGTTCAGTGGCTCAGTGGATCTCCTTTCACTTTTAGGTACCTACTAAAGCTTTTAAGGTCAAAACAGTTCATGGTGCATAAAACGTAACAATGCATTCGCTTCCTTTACAATGTCGCAACTCGCAAGATTAAATCACAGGTCTTCTAAAGCTGATAATGAAAACTGCAATACGTGGGCTGACGAAATCTCCGGGACCTTAACTAGCGCGTTGACTTCTACCTACATACCTACTTTAGATATCCTGATAATTTTAACTGAAATCTACTTTTAACTAATCTGAACATGAAAATGATAAATAGAAATAGGGATGAGAAGCAGGAAGTACTTAAGATTACGGTGAGTGCACTGATCTTTAGTGAAACATTTTCTATTATTCCTACTTAACTTTCATATTTTGTCATAGATTTTTTTCGAATGTATAACCTTCTTGAAATTTCTGTGAATGATTATCAAATAAAGCACTTTCAAATTCAAGCCATATATCCGAATAATTCATTTAAATTGAAAAGTAGAGTAGTAAAACTGATGTGTAATCCAACGTTCACAGCTAAAATCACCGGGCAACTGACACACTGAGCACAAGACTATATCCCTGTCTGCAAAGTGATCGATCGCAAACCATGGTCTACCTCTCTCCGGAGGAGGCAACCTGGCTGCGGTTCGTATGAAATGGATCATATCGATCAGATAAGTCCGTCGGATGTAAAGCTTAAGCGTAACATACCCGTTAACTCTTTTTTTACCGCCATTAATCAAGTACACTTAATGAACTATTAGGTAAGTGGTTTTTTGATTCGTTCAAAACCATGACACGAAGAACATGCAGTTCTATACAAATTTGGTCATAAGGCTGCTCATTTTTTTGTAAGGGGTGGGGTGGGGTAGCTAACTAAAATTTTATTTTTTCAGACTTACATTAAAACTCATCCTTCTCTTCAAATCAAATATTTTACCTACGTTGGAAAAATTGTTTTAAATCGATAAATTACTCAGGAATACAAGTATTTGTCACGTGTATGATAATACCGCCCTGAATTTTTTTCTGATCGAATATTTGCTGGTCTAAAATTTTATGATAAATATCAACGAATAAAAAGCTACATCAATGAAACCTAGTACAAATAAAAACTAAAATCCAATACGACGGGATACAGAGGTAATTTTATCCAAATGACATTATTTATGGAGAACCAATAACCGTGAATACTCTTAAATCTATCGCAGCCTACCGTGGGCACAACACCTAACTTGTTTCCTGCATAGGAAACCACTTATTTGATTTTCTTCAGGTTTCTTTACACCATCTTTAATCTTGAAGACACCAACATAAGAAATATAAAAGTCTACCTACTTCATATAGGTTGCAGTGTATCGTGCTACAGAAAACCATTAAGATTTTACTAGAGGACTATGGATATTATGGCCAAGTAAGACTTGTTACAGCACAGCAATGCAATGTTTGAGATACTACCTTAATTAAAAAAGAATTAGGAGTTCGAATCTCAACAGAATATGAAGGTAGCTGCGTGATATTTGATTTTGGAAATGTATGAAAAAGAAATGTTGTTATGGTAAAACTTTGTTTAACTGGTTTGTTGCGTTGCATGCTGTATTTTGTTCAGCTAGCGTCTGCAAGACTCAATGGTGGCTGGGCAAGTCCTGGTAGCGTGCTGTTGTATTATATCTGAAGTAACATTCCAGTAATTGTTACGAACAGTCGAGCGAGGAAAGCCGTGAGATTGGACATTAGACGGTTTGATTATTCACTTTAATTTTATTATAACAATTGTTTTATAGCTAAAAAAAACTTCAAATCAAAGGGACTTAAAAATACTACTTTGTATGCCTTTGCATTGTTTGTAGCTAGATGCATCTTTCATATTCAATCACTGTAATGTAAAGAAATGGCTAATTTGAAACATATCTGAAAATGAATGACACAAAATCTTTAGATTTGCCCAGGTTTTTATTTAATGGAAATCTATGCTTTAACAAAGGGTCAGGTATATATTCTCTCCACTTCTTCAAAATATTTGTGGTAATGTAAAAAACAAAACCGTTTATTTTTGCTTGTCTTTAGTACAACTAGTTGATCTTATAACAAAGAAGTAGCCTACCTAGCCATTTTTTCAATGAGTTTTCTCAAAGAGTTCTGTAGGTAAGAGCTTTTTCATAAGAACCTCTATCTCGGAACATGAGCTGAAAATTCATGACTACCTGCATAGTATATGGAGAAATATCAAAATCCCTACCTGCTTATGTTCTCAAGGGATGAAGAGTGAATATATTAAAATGATACACAAACTTGATAATTGTGTGATTATATGGCGAAAAAGAAAAACGAGTTGATCCAACTATAATTATTGAAGACCAACAAAAAAAGGTATTTTTAAATGTAATAAGAAATTTTGAAAGAATGGATATGCTTTATTCTTCAAACAAATAAGGTAAAAACCACGAATCTGCTGTAGTCTAGAACATGGCTTTATATATTTAACGAAATAATTAGTCAGATTTTCTACTAATGTAGACAGCAAAATTTTCAATAAATAATTCTTTGCAACGCGGTTGATGCATTGTCACAGCGCGCTAAGAGGCTTTAGAATCTTGCCTGCTACTTGTTACAGAACAGTATATTATATGATCCTGCCCTGACTCTTACTACGTATAAACTGGCTATAGAAACTTACCTGCTGCCCTATCACAGCACGTCATTCGGTGAATAAAACGTGCCTGCTGCCCTGTCACAGCACGTTAGCTGCTAATAGAAACATGTCTGCTGCCTAGACAAAGCACGTTATCCGGCCATAGAAACGTGTCTGCTGCCCTGTCACAGCACGTCAGCCGGTCAAAAAATCGTGTCTGCTGCCCTGTCAACACATCAGTGGGCCATAGTAACGAGCAAACTGCTGACATTTTAGCCAGTGCTGATCCTACAGCATTGCCTATTAAGGTAAGGTAAACTACGTTAGAACAAAGTCAATAGAAATAACTTTCATCTGCATCAAGCAATACGTAGTCATTGTTCTAAATATTTATTCTATCGAATTAACTGCGTCTGTTCTGGCCCTCTGACAATCCACCATCAAAGCGTCTGCTCTGATCTGTCAGATGCTCTGTCCTGTCAGTGCTTCTACGCCTAGTTGGCGTGTCAGCTCTATGAATTCAGCACATTTGCCTTGTCCAGTCTGCGTGCCTGCCCTGTCCAGTCAGCGCGCTTGCTGTGACCAGTCCGCGTGCCTGCTGTGGTCAGCGTGTCATGGCCCAGTCGGTGTGCCTGCTCTTTGAAATCGGCGCGCTTGCTGTGACCACCAGTCGACACTGCCAGCTCTGGTCAGCGTGCCATGGCCTAGTAGGTGTGCCTGCTCTGTGAAATCAGCTTGCCTTCTCTGCCCAGACGACGTACCTGTTCTGAGAACTCAGCGCGCCTGCTCTGAGCTCAGCACGCCTGCTCTATCCAGTCGCCGTGCCGACCCTGTCCAGTCGACGTGCCTGCTTTTCCCAGTCGGCGTGCCTGCTCTGCCCAGTCGGCGTACCTGTTCTGAGAACTCAGCGCGCCTGCTCTGAGCTCAGCACACCCGCTCTATCCAGTCGCCGTGCCGACCCTGTCCAGTCGCCGTGCCGACCCTGTCCAGTCGACGTGCCGACCCTGTCCAGTCGACGTGCCTGCTCTGCCCAGTCGGCGTACCTGTTCTGAGAACTCAGCGCGCCTGCTCTGAGCTCAGCACGCCTGCTCTATCCAGTCGCCGTGCCGACCCTGTCCAGTCGCCGTGCCGACCCAGTCCAGTCGCCGTGCCGACCCAGTCCAGTCGCCGTGCCGACCCAGTCCAGTCGCCGTGCCGACCCAGTCCAGTCGCCGTGCCGACCCAGTCCAGTCGCCGTGCCGACCCTGCCCAGTCGCCGTGCCTGCTCTGCCCAGTCGGCGTGCCTGCTCTGCCCAGTCGGCGTGCCTGCTCTGCCCAGTCGGCGTGCCTGCTCTGCCCAGTCGGCGTGCCTGCTCTGCCCAGTCTGCGTGCCTGCTCTGCCTAGTCGGCGTGCCTGCTCTTCCCAGTCGGCGTGCCTGCTCTTCCCAGTCGGCGTGCCTGCTCTTCCCAGTCGGCGTGCCTGCTCTTCCCAGTCGGCGTGCCTGCTCTTCCCAGTCGGCGTGCCTGCTCTTCCCAGTCGGCGTGCCTGCTCTTCCCAGTCGGCGTGCCTGCTCTTCCCAGTCGGCGTGCCTGCTCTTCCCAGTCGGCGTGCCTGCTCTTCCCAGTCGGCGTGCCTGCTCTTCCCAGTCGGCGTGCCTGCTCTGCCCAGTCGGCGTACCTGTTCTGAGAACTCAGCGCGCCTGCTCTGAGCTCAGCACGCCTGCTCTATCCAGTCGCCGTGCCGACCCTGTCCAGTCGCCGTGCCGACCCTGTCCAGTCGCCGTGCCGACCCTGTCCAGTCGACGTGTCGACCCTGTCCAGTCGGCGTGCCTGCTCTGCCCAGTTGATATGCCTGCTCTATGAAGTCAGCATGTTCCCTGCCCAGTCGGCGTGCCTGCTCTGCCCAGTTGATATGCCTGCTCTATGAAGTCAGCATCTTCCCTGCCCAGTCGGCGTGCCTGCTGTGCCCAGTTGATATGCTTGCCCTATGAAGTCAGCGCCTCCCCTGTTCAAGCGGCTCACTAGCTCTACTCAGTCAGCGCGCCAGCTCTGCCCAGTCAGCGCGCCTGCTCTCCGGCTCTGCCCTGTCAGCGCGCCTGCTCTCCGGCTCTGCCCAGTCAGCGCGCCTGCTCTCCGGCTCTGCCCAGTCAGCGCGCCTGCTCTTTGGCTCAGCCCAGTCAGCGCGCCTGCACTCCAGCTCTGCACAGTCAGCGCGCCTGGCCAGTCCAGTCGACGTGCCTGCTCTGTGAAGTCAAAGCGCGCCTTCCCGGTCCAGTCAGCATGCCTGCACTGTAAACATAGTGCGCCGACTATTCCAGTCGGCTTGTCGGTCCTGTCAAGGCGACGTGCCGGCCCAGTCCAGTCGACTAGCCTGCTCTGTGAAATCAGCGTGCCTTCGTTGTTCGGACGGCGTGTCTGCCCTATGTGAACACAGCGCACCTACTCTACCCAGTCGGTGCGTCGGTCCTGTCAAGTCGACGTGTCGGCCCTTACCAGTCGAAATGTTCTCTATTCCTGTTCTGTGATCTCAGCGCGCCTTCCCTGTCCAAACTGCGCGCCTACGGACTCAAAACAGCGTGCCTGCGCTATCCAGTCAACATGTCTATTGTACCAGTACTATTCGATTGCCGTACAGTTCTAGTTGGTGTAAGGTATGTGATTAAAATTTCATCCGTTAATAGCAAATTGTTTCAGATTTACATCAATAACGACCTATGGTAAAATTATTAATTATTTTTCGAAAAAAATATGGATTTTGCCCATATACATGAATCTAAAGAGGAAATATAAAATTTAAAGAAATTACTAAACAAAAGCTAAACTACTACTAGCTCGAGCAAAAACTCAAGAAACCACTAAAAAAGATAGCTTTCGATCGACGATTCGACGATCTAAATTGTATACTTACACGTTACACTACTGCAAATCTGCGAGATATCGCGGCGTTCTTTCTACAGGTTTTCATTCTTTTTAAGCAACGGGAAAATTACACGGTGACGAGGAGTGCACAAGCTAAATCACATACCGGTCCATTCTATAGTATATAAAGTTAAGTGAATCGGCTCGGATTTTTATCAAACCATCTGGAGATAACATTAAATATGAATCTTTATTGAACTAAACTAACCAAAAAAAAATGTTTTTGCTTAGCTGAATGTTTAACTTGTGCTTGTTTTGTGGAATTATTCTATGTTACAGTTGTCGTAGTTTGGAATAGAAATATAACTAGTAGATTCTGCACAGAATAGCAACATAAACAAGCATTACTTACAAGCATGCTAGCAAGGGACTGCTACTGAGCTATGACATGGCAAAGGAAAGGAAGACTAAGTCAAATAAATTTAGAAAACATTTTGCTAATTTGCTAAGGCACCACGGTTCTCTCTTGTTGTTTCGTGTTTTTTTTTTTTGCAGTTTGGAGTTTAACGGACATTGGAAAAATTACTAATTTTTAAATCTATACGTCCATTTTTTTGCACATGTATCTATATACCTAAGTAAAATATATACACTCTGATTGGTTGTGATTGACTTCGGCTTTTTGTCTAATGTATTAATCGAGCTAGAGCCTGCCTTATGTAGCCCAATTTCACACCTGTACCAACTACCTACGTACTATCAGTACTTAGTGCTTGAGTGCACCTTTACGTGCAATAGAAGGTCGTCTGGAATTTAAGTTCTCTGTGCTTTTAAAGGTATGGTGCATTCTTTACATTTTTTCATCTTGTGTAGCAAGGGAGTGAGTACCTACCTAGTTTTCTTCTTTTTTGTTTGCAGTGAACAGCATCGTGTAAAAAAACGAATAGATAAGCAATTTGGCAAGCATTATGAATGAAGCCTTTTGTTTGTTACTCTGCTTTTGTGATTGATTTGATTATCTGCTTCATCTTATTCAGTGGATATTTTTGATTAATGATTGACTCCGGCTTCTTGTCTTTTGGCTGCTTTTGGAGCACATGTATACAGTAGTATGTTAAACTGTCACGTAATTTTGACTATGTAATAACTCTTGCCTGAATGATGCATTTTCAACCGCTGGAATAATCAAATGTGATTAATTAGGTTCGCATAAAGGTACGCTGCTATTTTATTTTAAAAAATTGACGCATTTCAGCTAATTTTAATTTTGTATGTAGATACCTACTTTGCCAGGCATTAAGGTACTAACCATTGCCCGGTGTGTTTTATTTCTAATTGCAGTTATCAGCAAAGTGCGAGCAATAGATTCACTGGCATTGATTTATGTAAATGACTATTAATTAACGCCATTCTTTTTCATCGTTTTCTGATCAAAACTTAATTGTAATATTTTTTACATCTACGTGCCTAATTCTGTGGGTTTGTGTGAGTTTGGATTTGGTGCATTCATATGGATTATAAATCCCAGGTTTTATTTGGTTATCAGGTACTCATTTCAATGCTTTATTAAATTTATATGAAATAGACTAATCAATACCTATGCAAAAAGGTGATTTGTACCACCAAAAATCTAAGGCTTTTCAAAAATCTGAGCTTATCGCTATATCATCTACGCTTGTTTTTGGTTGCGTGTGATGTACGCATCCGACTACGTGTCTACTTATTGCCTCAATTTTTTATGTCTAGCTAGACGGAGTGCATGAATGATGCTATTAATAAACTATTATCTGCATTTAAAAAGTATTGTCATGCCGTGCCTAAATGATGCACATGAACAAAAACATAACTAAGCACTGGAAAAATGTCACCAAGAAAAGATACTCATTTTACATGCCTCCATAATTTTAGCATAAAAAACGTTACAAAACTGGATTGCCAAGGTAAAAAAATTCGCATTGATTAAATGTCCAAAAAAAATATATTTTTTCCCAGATTCAAAACTGGATTGCAGGTAAAATAATTTTAGCATGGATATGTTTTAAATCTATTTTTCACAGATACTACATGGATAGAGGTATAAAAGTAATTTCTTTGTTGATGACCATGAGTTCTTATCAAAGTTGCATGTGTGTTAAATATTTTTCGTAAGGAAAATTTTACAGAACAATTGAAAAATACAACAATGTTTAAAAGAAAACAAAAATCAAGTTACAAATTGTCAAGAGCTTTTAGAACCTTCAATCCAGTCTAGACTTCTTAACTAAGACATCAAAAACAACCATGGTACGTAAAAATTTCAGGAACATTTTAGCCACCGCAAATTAAAAAAAAATATACACCAAGAAAGGAAGAATCAACGAATAATTTATATAAAAAGTTCCGTATGAAAAGTTGCGTCTTGACAAGTGCGTACAATACATATAAATACAACAGGAACAAAAAATTAAATCACAATATGCTGCCGAAAGAAGCCTACCAGAATTTTTTTCAGCCCACGTCGTGTTCATCGTGTAAGCCTGCCTTGAATCATAAATGATGTTGAAAGTTCGAAAGGCATAAGTGTGTTAAGATAATTGCAAGTAAAAACTACAAGCGAGAGAAATGTACAGCGTGCGTCGCGGCGGGCCTCGCGGCGTGCATCGCGGCGTGCATCGCGGCGGGCCTCGCGGCGTGCATCGCAGCGTGCAACGCGACTTGAGCTTCGGATTTTTTTTAGCAAAACAGCAAGATTCAAAATATAGAAGACTATTATATATAATATTTCATGGTGGATGAAAAAATAAAAATTGGTCATGAAAATTTTGAGAAATTAAACAAAATATTAACAAGGTATGTATATCTAACGTAATTTAGATTTACAGATTTCTACAAATGGATGAGTTATAAAATTAACTAAAGTAACAAAAAGTAAAACATATTCGAGAAATACATAATGATAAAGTATGAAGTTAATAAATTGAACGAGATGGGAAGATGGTCGCTAAGATTGAAGGCTAGAATTAAACATAAGTACTTGCCAGATTAAATATGTCGGGTGAACTGGAACACAGCTATTGCCAGAAATTACTGCAGAGACAAGCTTAATACGTTATGAAATATATTATCCTATTTTTGAAAAGGTAAACAATTTTTAAAATTAATAAAACTTCAACAAAAAACCTTTAATAATGAAGACAACAATAAGCTAAATAAATTGCTGTTTTGTGTATCAAAAAATGTAAAAAGCATCTTCCTCAAAAGCTTTAGATCTTAAAACCTCAAATTCAAATTATTTAAGAATTCCTAAATTCATGATGAGACGAAATACAAACACGAAGATTCCATATTGAGAAAGAAAGCTTCCAAAAAAATCAATACGAAGAATCCATATTAAAGAAGACAGATTTAAAATAAAAAATATGAAAAAATTTCATAATGAAAAGATATTTTTTACAAAGAGGAAAGAAAGTGAGATTTAAGATAAGAAAGAAGGTGAAGATAGGATGAAGAAAGAAACCGAAGATTACTTAGATATTAAGAAGCTAGAAGCCTAAGATCAAGATGAAGAACGAAGGCGAAGATCAAGATGAAGAACAAAGGCGAAGATCAAGATGAAGAACGAAGGCGAAGATCAAGATGAAGAACGAAGACGAAGATCAAGATGAAGAACGAAGGCGAAGATGAAGATGAAGAACGAAGGCGAAGATGAAGATGAAGAACGAAGGCGAAGATCAAGATGAAGAACGAAGGCGAAGATCAAGATGAAGAACGAAGGCGAAGATCAAGATGAAGAACGAAGGCGAAGATCAAGATGAAGAACGAAGGCGAAGATCAAGATGAAGAACGAAGGCGAAGATCAAGATGAAGAACGAAGGCGAAGATCAAGATGAAGAACGAAGGCGAAGATCAAGATGAAGAACGAAGGCGAAGATCAAGATGAAGAACGAAGGCGAAGATCAAGATGAAGAACGAAGGCGAAGATCAATATGAAGAACGAAGGCGAAGATCAAGATGAAGAACGAAGGCGAAGATCAAGATGAAGAACGAAGGCGAAGATCAAGATGAAGAACGAAGGCGAAGATGAAGATGAAGAACGAAGGCGAAGATGAAGATGAAGAACGAAGGCGAAGATCAAGATGAAGAACGAAGGCGAAGATCAAGATTAAGAACGAAGGCGAAGATCAAGATTAAGAACGAAGGCGAAGATCAAGATTAAGAACGAAGGCGAAGATCAAGATTAAGAACGAAGGCGAAGATCAAGATTAAGAACGAAGGCGAAGATCAAGATGAAGAACGAAGGCGAAGATCAAGATGAAGAACGAAGGCGAAGATTCAAGAGGAAGAAAGAAGGCAATGTAGGGACCCAGGGCGAGTTTAATGACGACGTATGTGACAACGGTGACGCAAAGCAACAAAGGAAACGGTAATACTGATTAGGGCCACAGCAGTACTTGGAAATTACTACAAAGGTAACGCAGGGGCTACGGCAGCAGTGGCACAGATGCAAAGGGACTACAGCTACGATGACACATAGCCACAACGGCAACAGCAATGCGGGGTACTTGGTAACGCAGGGTAACTACGGGAGCGGTGACATATAGACGAATAGAGACTGCGATAACGGAAACGCTGACGGCAACAAGGAGCGACTCCGATGGAGCGGCAACGATGACGACTTAGAACGACTGTGGCACCGGTAACGTAGGGTGACGACTACTGGGCGAATAGGGCAACGGCAACGGCAACACAAGGCGACTGCGGCAACGGCGACGCAAGGCGACTGCGGCAACGGCGACGCAAGGCGACTGCGGCAACGGCGACGCAAGGCGACTGCGGCAACGGCGACGCAAGGCGACTGCGGCAACGGCGACGCAAGGCGACTGCGGCAACGGCGACGCAAGGCGACTGCGGCAACGGCGACGCAAGGCGACTGCGGCAACGGCGACGCAAGGCGACTGCGGCAACGGCGACGCAAGGCGACTGCGGCAACGGCGACGCAAGGCGACTGCGGCAACGGCGACGCAAGGCGACTGCGGCAACGGCGACGCAAGGCGACTGCGGCAACGGCGACGCAAGGCGACTGCGGCAACGGCGACGCAAGGCGACTGCGGCAACGGCGACGCAAGGCGACTGCGGCAACGGCGACGCAAGGCGACTGCGGCAACGGCGACGCAAGGCGACTGCGGCAACGCAAGGCGACTACGGCAACGGGGAGGAATGGCGACTACGGCAACGGGGAGGAATGGCGACTACGGCAACGCAAGGCAAGGCAACGATGGGCGACTACAGCAACGGCGACGCAAGGCAACGATGGGCGACTACAGCAACGGCGACGCAAGGCAACGATGGGCGACTACAGCAACGGCGACGCAAGGCAACGATGGGCGACTACGACTACACAGGACAACTACAAGGTCTACAATTGAACATCAGAGTGTACAATGTAAGAACAACTACTAATAATATCATTGTTGTATGTATATTTACGTTATTAATTAAAAACCATACACATATATTTAGATGATGAAAATGTGAGTCGTTGGACCCTGACAGTTGGGTATAAAATCACGTGGCCCTGATGAAATATATTCTCAACTTTTTTTAACAATCCTGATTTATTTTCTGAATTCTTTATTAAAAATAATAAACCCATGATTGTCTTTCAGATATTATAGAATTACTACTTCAATACAAACTATCATGACTTGATCGACAGCTGCATTCCAAACTGCCTGCCTTTGTCTTCTTCTTGCTGGTAGCTCGCCTCCCCGAATGGGGTCTCACCTGGCAGGGCCAATCGCGGAGAGGGCAAAGAACCAAAGTGGACCAGATGTTTTCACTAGAGGGGTAATCCTGACCAAGGGCGCAACTGTTGAACTTCTGAGGACGTGAGAACAAAATTACAACTACAAAACAGTTTCATGGTACCAACTCATACTCATTGTATTACATAAGTACTTATTGAATTAAATATTTGCTATTTATAAACTTTTGTTGTATTTTTATGAACTGAATTACCTGCTAAGCCCCTTCATAAATCCTAAAGGTGCAGGCGCACAGTGGGTCGAAACTGCTATATGAGGGACATTCAGATTTTTTTTTCAAATCCACAACAACAAAAAAACCAAGATCTTTTCTTGTCATCCTGATGAATATTTAATCTTGACGTTTTCCTCTGATAGTTTTCCAAGAAAAAAATATTTTCAATTTGAGTTGTATGGAATGAGATAGAAAATTTTGCAGAATCGTGTATCTCTGAAAATATTGTATGTGCGCCTGTTGTATAAACGTACACAAATAGCTCTTAATTTGTGCGGAAAGCAGCAGGAAATGCAATATCTTGAAAACCTAAAGATGCACAATATTTCTCTCCGATAATTCATTTAGAATTTTCTTGCTGGAACAACGTTACTCCAGCAGGAATCGTTTTGTTCGTTTTTTCCCTAAAAGACAACACGCACAATTTTTTTTCGCACATTTACAGCAGATTACGCACTAATTATCTATTCCACTCATATCTCTCTAGGAGCCACTTTCCTGCTGGAGTAACTTACTCGATAGAAAATGCTAAAATGTGTCAAAGTCTTGAAAGGTATTGCTTTAAAAGTACCTAAATCTTATTTTTGGATTTGTTGGCTATATTTCTATGCTATCAGCGCGTGCCCATACTTGCCCCTCCAAGAGTTATGAGGTTCAGAAAATTGCGAAAAAATGTGAGTAAAAAGTACTTTCTTATGAATATTATTTAAGATAAAATAATTATATGACATGAAAATACTTTCAACTAAGGATTATTATTTTATATTAATAATTTTAAAACATAATCTCCCTTAATGTAAGCTCTCTAGCTCGAAACAAGTACAAAATGATATTTAGACAAAATTAAAATAAATTACTTAGTACCTAATTATTTAAAAAAAGGTTGGATAGATATTTTTATTCAAAACTATAGCTAATACAGTAAAGTAATTTACAGTATATTCCATTTCGGGTTCAGTTAGAAGAGCCATCAAAAGCTCGACTTCTCTTGGTGAGAGAACAATTCTTCGATGTCGGAGCAGTCTTGGCCTTAGAAAGGTCAGTTTTGGATTAGACGTCAAGAGAAGATTACTTCATTTGTCGCTGATCTCTTTTCTAGCTCAGTTCTCTCTATAGTTTCGAAAGTCTTTCGAGCCTCTGATGCCTCTTCCGATAGTTTCCCGATTGGTAAATTCGAAAATACTTAATACCATGTACTAGCAACTTATTTACGCTAGAAAGCATGTAGAACCAAGGATATAACTACATATTAAGTGGCAGTGTCATTACAAAATTGTGAGAATTTAAGGTCAACTTGCTTACCAGAACCCACTGTCAAAATTATGTGGAACTTTTCAATCAGCTCTTCATCAACTCCTATGATGCGAGCCGACGTTTTTGCATCACTGAAAAGTCTTTTAGCACTGTTGCCGTCGTTTGTTGTGCCTGTGCCTTGTTTTACAATATCGACCAGCAAGCCGATTTCATCGTTAAAGGTTTATTGGATTTCTCTTTGCGCCAAATTTTTCATGTCCTCATCACCCCATGACCTCAATTTTTAAGTCCATCCGGCAGGCTAAAACAAAGAAGGCAATTAAGGCGTTTTTTGTTTTCATTCGAATTTGGCCGGATAACCAGCCGTTATTCACATCTTTTATTTTTGTTTATATCTTTTTATATGGGGAACATTTCAAGCTGAAAATTTTCAGTATGTTATTTGAGCAGAGGCACTTATTATTGGTTTACACCCGCTCATCTTGGATTGAACAGGTTTCTGTCAATCTGGAGTAACGTACTCAAACTAATGTCAAATTCAACCCAAAAAATATTTCGTGTCCATGAATGACTCGTGAAAAGCGCGCATTGTATGAAGCTTTACTTCTTTACGTTCTTTTGGTTGTAAGCGTGTAGGGCCGGCCCGACCATTAAGGGGAACTAGGCGCCCACTACGGGTGCTGATATTAGGGGAGCGCCAATCGGAAAGTCGGATCTACCTACCATTTTATTACCAAGTTAAAATTTCATTGAACCTGCTGCCCGTGCAAGTACCATACCTTGTCGCTCTCCATAGATCCGACGCTGCAGTCGAAAATATAAGATTATATTAATTTAGATCTCCAAAATACTATGAACAAAATAATTTACTAAATGATAAAGAATGATTTTGATCTTGGTTTTTTGGTTGTTAAATGTTTTTGAAACTAAATATTCGAAACATAACAGCGGTTTAATGGATTACTTTAAAATTTTATCAATATAAATAAATAAATAAATAATAACCACATCTCGACACACACATTGACTCAGCCCTGCACTAAGTATCGTAAGAACTTGTATCGCAGGTGCTAAGCAACAATATGGTATATACTAAATAAATAAGAATACAACATCCAAGACCGGTAAGCGAAACAATGCGTCTTGCAAATAACACGAAGTCCCGCCCCCGCCGGGATTCGAGCCCGGAACCTCTAGCGTAGCAGTCGGCTGTTTACACCACTGCGCCACTGAGGTCGTCAACAATCAATATTGTAATACTTTAACGTAAATTCTCTAATGAAACTAAAATTACAAGTAAAACAGAAAATAGTAATTCCTTGTAAAGAATTTATCAATATTGCTGAACCCTGAATTTTCTATTCAGATAACTGAAATATTTGCAAAGTTGTCGCCAATGGTATCATCCCAACTGATGACTAATGAGGGGAAAAGATAGTGGCGCGGTTATTACCATGCAGTAAGAGCGATTATTATCATTCGTTATCAGTGCGGACGATGCAATGTGGTGAAAACTAGGCCGAATCAACAAAACTAAGATCAAAGATAAAATGTTTTCATTAAAACTCAGCTGAAAATTTACCATAGAAAAAAACGGATTGAAGCTGATTAATCTATCTATCTGGGAACAATCTATTGGTTGAGATAAAAAATATCTTATATCGTGGACGCAAGACAAAAAAACGCAAAAAGTTTCTCACTATTTCTTACGCTTAAGTGACACCTGTTCACAAGAGACTCAAATGTAGCTAATAACTAGTTAATAGATAGTCGATATATAGCGTACCGACGTGACCGATCAATGTCTGGATTTAATAAGCATCGAGGTGTTAGGTGTAGGACATATCTTCTGTTCGTGTGTCAAGTTGGGAGTCCGATTGTGTGCCATCTGGATTGCACTAAAAAGCAATGCATTCAACACAACTAAAACTATTGCTCTATCTGCTGTTTATCTTCCCCTACCTGTTAAACATTGTTAACGATTTGGTAAGTGAAGCCATAATCCTGGGTAATTTTAACCTAGGCTTTATAGAGTGGATCTCCGAGGAGAGCGATACGTATTTTTCCCACAATACTTACTGTAGCCTAGGTTACGCCCTCACTGATTTCATTTGTAACAATAATTTTTACCAGCACAACTACATAAAAATGTCAACGGGAAATTGCTTGATCTTGTATTGAGTAATCTACCTTTAGGATTTGTAACTAAACCGTTGGATATGATTACCTACTAAACTCGACAACCATCATCATTATCTTTTATTTACTGTCCCAATTACTTCCAATAATTGCTTTATTAGTAGAGCCGATAACAAAGCCAATTTTTAATTTCTATACAGCGGATTACGATAGTATCTAAGCCGCGCTTAAAAATAATAAGTAGAATTTTCTTTCCGATTGTGAGAATTGTAGTGACATGGTTTCAGCATTTTACAAATCCATTTACAAACAACACATTTACGTAAGTACATGGGCTCAAACCAATGAATTAGCTGAAATAATCCAGTACTTTGTACGTGTGTGGCATTAGTGCTAGCATTAGTGTGGGATCACAGTTCATTATCTTTTTGTGTGCTTCATCTATAACTAAACTAGTGAAGTGACAGATTTGAAGTAATGTTATTGGGTGTTTCATGTTTTCATCCATATCCTTGTTTCAATACGGCCACTAACCCTCACATTACCTTTCTTATCAATAACACATGACATAACAACGGACACAACGACTTCATTTGAATTATCTTTTTGAAGTCAACATATTGGAAATGTTTAATGCAGAAGCCTAACGAATTGTTGAGTTCAACTCAATATGGGCCCGAATACGCGAATTAATCTTTAGAACACTCCGTGAAAGATCCGATGGCGATAGTACCCTGGAAACAACATCACCAGGATTATGAGCTAATTGAACGTGTGCCCACTGCTTATAATCCATTCTACAATATTTCCGTGTTTTATTCCCAATAAAGGTCGATTATCGACTTGGATGACTACTCAACCATTCTAAGCGTTCCTGCACACGATGCCGTCACTGCGCCGACGCCGTGCAATTACACTGTAGATACGAGTCGCGCGAAGCCCGCCACCACGCGCGTCTCCCTGTCTGTTTGATTCATTCCATTACCGGCCGCGTACGAGCGTGCACGCCGTCAGATCGCACGTGACGCAGACATGTCTTATATAATGAAAAAAAAGAAATTTGTGCTTACTTACTATATGTCTAGAAAATGGCAAAAAGAACGTCGAGTTAGAAAGTTGTAGGTTCATCCTATACTGGCGGCACAAGAGCAATTTGGTGAATTTCATACACTTTACGAAGATCTCCGAAAAGACGAGGCCAAGTTTTGTGATTATTTTCGAAGTAATTACAAGACATTTGATAAATTATTAGATTTATTAAAGAACAAATTGCAACACACGAATACAAATATGCGAGCAAGTATATCTGCTAAGGAGAGATTGGTTGTTACATTGAGGTAAAGAAACATATATACACAGTCAGGTCATAAGTATTGTCACACAGTTAAAACTTTTCTTTTAGAATGCTGGCCACAAAAAAGTTTATTAAATTCGAATTTCGAATTGTTCATGAAAATAAAAATGTATACTTTTTAGAATTTTACTCATTTTTAAATATGGAGTGGACGCTTAAAGAAGACCGTGTTGCAGTTATTGCGTTGCATCGTTGCGGTTACGCGTCAATTCAAATTTTTGACATACTGAAAAAATTTAATATAACCAAAAGATTCGTTTATCGTACCATCAAACGATACAATGAAGACTCTAGTGTAGATAACAGTTCAAGAAGTGGTCGCCCTCGGTCTGTTAGGACTCCAGCAGTGATAAAAGCTGTGAAGGCGCGAATTCAAAGAAATCCCAAACGTAAGCAGAAACTGTAGCCCTTCAGATGAGGTTAAGCAGAACCACGGTGAAAAGGGTGTTAAATGAAGACTTAGGGCTTCGGGCATATCGAAGAAAAACAGGACATCGTTTGAATGCTCGTCTAATGGACCTGAGACTGAAGAGATGCCGCGCTTTGTTGAAGCGGTACGCGGGAAAAAAATATCGGGAAATTCTTTTTTCGGATGAAAAAAATTTTACCGTAGAAGAGAGCTACAACAAACAAAATGATAAGGTGTACGTACGCTCACAGTAGTGAAGAAGAAGAGCAACCGTATTCCGCGTGTCCAACGAGGTCATTTTCCATCCTCGCTGATGGTATGGTTGGGAGTTTCTTATTGGGACTTAACAGAGGTACATTTTTGTGAGAAAGGTGTAAAAACTAATGCAGTTGTGTATGAAAATACAGTCCTGACGAACCTTGTGGAACCTGTTTCTCATACGATGTTCAATGCACTGGGTAATCCAACAAGATTCGGTGCCAGCTCATAGAGCGAAGAGCACACAAGTCCAGATTTGAATCCGTTAGATTACAAGATATGGCAACACTCCAAGTGTGGAAAAGGCGTGCTCAAAGCCTCATAACAATTTGGAGTCACTCAAGACATCCTTGATTAAGGCAGCCGCCGATATTGACATGGACCTCGTTCGTGCTGCGATAGACAACTGGCCGCGCAGATGAAGGCCGGTATTCAAAATCACGGAGGTCATTTTGAATCAACTTTAGTGTCATAAGAATCTGTTTTGTTATGTTCATTTTGGTATATAATGAATAAACTTGTTTCAATTATTTTATATTAAACATGTTTAATTATTTTGATGTAATGTAGAAAAATCAAAATCAATCCAGCTTGAAGTAGATGGACTTGGAATGCTTTGTAATGAATCGTTTTCAATGCTCTCATTCGAAGCCTGTGATTGAACTCTCGTACTGGGTCCAGCACTAGCATTGTAACCGTAGTGTGCCGGGGAGTCCATTGCACCTGCTGTGCGTGAATGATGTGGAGCGCTATAACAATTTTTATATTGAATATTTCTTACAATATTCAATACTTGGTACGGGAATTCAACAATGTCTTCGTCTTTGAAGCGTTCCACGGTAGGAGCTATACCTTTAAAAAAGTCATCATTCTACTATCGTCTTCTTTTTCTAACGTTTCCATAAACTTAATCAATTTCTTATCTATAGGATTTATTTCTTCATTTTTCTTTCTTTTGTTGACATAAGTAACTTCAGATTTGTTTTCTTCCGACATGTTTGATCCAGATTGGAGTGGCTGAGGGGCTAATATGTTCCAAAAATTGTAAATTATCATAATATTGATAATTATGTACTGGTTTTGCACCTGATCCAGATTTCGATTCACGTATCTTTTTGTCGCATTTCATTCACACATCCCTTATATTCTTCCATTTCTGAGATATTAGTTTACATGAAATAATTAATATTAATAATCCATTTTATTATTATAATGTTTTTTATTGCAGGTATTTAGCAACCGGAAATTCACTAGCCGATCTTGAATATCGTTTTAGAATAGGAAAATCAACTTTAAGCGTAATCATACGAGAAGTGTGTTCTCTAATATGGTCTGAACTTTACCCAAAATATATGAAAATGCCGGTCAACGGTCTGACGGCGCGGCGACGGCGCGGTGTCGGCATCGTGTGCAGGAACGCTAAGACCACAAACGATTCTGTCCACCCGTGCACATCATTATTTTCAATCCCCTACACCATGGCCACTTCTAACAAGAGTTTGGCCAACAGGACCGCTCAAATAAGCTCTAGACGTGGGATAGAGACTTGCATTACAGGAGCTACCTTGGTCTTAGCAGTTATTAGACTAACATGAATATTACCGCCAGAATCTATGTTACGTAAATACACTACTGCTGCATACGCTATATTCGAGGCGTTGCAAAACCTGTAAAGCTCGCAATATCAGTTAATTTAGTCTCAACCCACCTTAGAACGCAGAACTTATGCGTTTCAATAACTTCATCTCAAAACGAATTATTCTGCTTCACATTAAATTCTGTTAATTTGTAAGAAAATACAACATCAAATAAGTTTAAAACTAAAACCCGACTATTGAAAACCCCACTCTAAAATATATTTTTATAAATCTTTATTTAAAACCAATAATTAAGAAAAGTAACTGACATGATGGCTGCAGTAGTTAAAAACTGTGTCGCAGCCATCATCTCCCATCTTCACTAACATACAGTAATTTAACATTGTTATAAATAGTATGGTATTGTATTATTATTAATAAATAGTCATTTTTTTTTTTTTTGGTAAATAAACATAAATAAATTCACATAGATATTTATATACTTACTTTAATAAAATATAAAGATCCTTTAATATTATTAATTGTAATGTAATTCTTTAAGTATATTTAAATTTATTTTATAGATGTTATTTAATTTTTATGTAGCAAATTCAAATTCTGAGACTTTAACAGAAGTTCAGTTTGATCATACGATAAAGACAAAAGCCATGATTTTTTTAAAGATTCCAAGATTTTTGGGTATAATATTGAATAAATGAATGAAATAAATGTATGAAACAAGTCAATGTTTTCACCTGGAATTGTGAAGATATGTATTCAATTTAGCTTCGTTATTGCTTCGCCGTAGGCAGATAAAAAAAAAATAACCACCACTGCCCGTTTCCGCCAAGTAACTTATTTATTTGTTTTTTTCTTTGATGGGTTTTGCCATCTTAATAGCAATAACTTTTTAAGTATTTTGCCAGTGTCAAGTAATATTTAGTATCAAATTTTGATGAGTAATGAAGTGATGAATAAAGATAGATAGAATAACGAATCTGCCTACAGTATTTTGCTAGTACAGTTACTGTAGGCTAAACATTATTACAGTTACTTGTACTACAGTTAGTATAGTAACTATAGGTTACTTGGAAGATGACGAAAAAAGCAGCCAAATCGACGTATTGCACTTTCTACACACTTGTACAGTACTACAGATATTCACGGGTTAAAACATTAGAATTTTACAAATTAAATCCTACTGATATACAAGAACAGAAAATTCATTTTTTGTCATCTCTCAAGTAACTAAAAAAAGCCTATAGTAACAGTCACTAGCCTTTTATTGTGGGCAGATTCATTATTACATCTATCATTTTCATCCTTTCTTAATTGAATATGATTCAGATCGGAAAGGAACTATCATAGCCGAGGAATATATTGATGAATTGATTACACATTCATTCTGATTATTAAAGAAAATAACAACTTCTGTTTCACTTCCATCAAAGTGCCCATCAATAAAAAAATGACGATTTAAAACAAGTTAAAGATAGCATTCTGGAAGAGCATATGCCATTTTATAACAACATTCTTAGCTGGCCAACTGCAAATGTTGAAGATAATCCAGATGAGAATGATGGAGAATATGACTATGTAGGTACCATAAAGATATTAAAACATCACAAATTAATACATAACTCTTAATTATAAGCATTAAAAAATATTATGAATTCGATTTTTTTGGTTAAATTATGTACTACCAAAACTTATTTCCCGCTAAAACAACATAAGTCAAGGAATGTTTTTCAGTTTTTTTTCATTATTTCTGTTAATAAACTGTAAAGATTATAGGCTATTTTAATTCTTTACCACTCAAATACTAAATTGAACATAAAAAAGTCTTTTAAAACTCATTTGTTTGTGTATGAAACAGTTTTATTGATTTCTGAATGGTTTTGATTTCGTGACTTATGAGGTTTTTGAAATGACCGATTCAATTCATCTCTTCATTTCATTCCTCATTAAAACTTGAAAATCAATCTTATTTGACATTGGCAAAATACTCTAAAGTTATTGCCATCAGAACAAAAAAAAAGACATTGACAGCTTCGCTTTTCTGACAGCGAACTGAGGGAAAGTAAGACGTACCTATTGTGAATTTGATTTCGTGTTTCAAATTTATTTAAAAATCTAGTTACTACTTAGGTGAACTCTTAATTAAAATAACCAATAAACATGTCATATCAACTATACAGAAACACTACCATTGGAAATACTTTACAGGAGAGTTTAGATGAACTCATACAGGTGTGGTAATGTGGTTTGTTTGTAATCATTATTAAACCTGAGATTATAAACGTTTTTACAAATTATAATTATTTTTAGTACGGTCAAATAACCCCAGCATTAGCTGTAAAAGTCCTGCTGCAATTTGACAAATCCATTAATCAAGCTTTATCAAATAGAGTGAAATCCAGGTTAACATTTAAGGCAGGAAAATTAAACACCTACAGGTGAGCCTGTCAATCTTACTATGCGTTAAAAACTGTGTGCTTTATTTCATTTTTTTCTTAATATAAATGATATGTAGATGATGATATATATGTGGATAGAATTACTACCCAGGTCTTAATTATTGTTCCATCTTCATGGACTGCTTTTGACTCAAATTGAAACAGATTTTAACCACAGAAATGTTTGATGTTTTTGATCTTCTTTACAAATATTATAAACACGAAAGTTTACAAGGATGTATGGATGAATGAATGTTTGTTACACATATACAATAATTTATAAAGATTTTCTGTGAAATATCCATAATATAAAGATAAATATCAAGTAATTAAAGTTCCATTTTCCAAGCCGCTGGCAAAAGCTAGTAAGTAAGAAATCTAATTCCATTATTCCTATGTTAAAACTGTTTTGAATATGATTTTTAATTACTAGCCATTTATCATTATATTTTGGACTACAATATAATTATAATATTTATAACTATAGTTATTATAATTATAGTTATTCTGATATATATTATTATTAATTTATCATTAATTTGTTTTTGAGTGAAAGAGTAACAAACATCAATTCATCCATACATCCTTACAAACTATCACATTTATAATATTAACTTTTTTTTTGTTTTTCTCTGTCATATAACAAATGTGACTTTTGCAGGTTTTGTGACAATGTGTGGACATTCATGCTGAATGATGTAGAATTTAGAGAAGTGCAAGAAGTGGCAAAGGTTGACAAAGTAAAAATTGTTGCTTGTGATGGAAAAAGTGAGTTCTGTTATGTTATCTGTTAGTCATGAAATCTCACAAAGGCTGTGGAAGGGCTATGGGTTTGGTTAGATATGTTACTGATCAAATTCAAAGTTATGCAAACAATGTGTATTTGGTAACTAACCTTAGTCAAACAGACTTTGTGAGGTGTAATGGCTACATAGCTTTAGGGTTTCATCTGGGTGCCAACAGGACCCTATTTCTGAGAATCCACTTTCTGTCTGTCTGCTAGTGGGCTGTATGCCTCAAACTCCACCAAAGCGGAGACAGGCAGAGCGGAGATGTGTTTAAGCAACTGACTGAATTTGGTTATTTGCACATATTATCTCCGCTCAGTTTCAGTGGTGACTGCTAAATAATGATGAGTTATATTGCTGCTACAACAACAAATACTAAATCCATAAACAATTTAAAAAATGCAGGACTCTCATACACGAAACATTATTTTTGTAATTATTTTTCTATTGTTTTGGTCTGGATCTATGCAAGGTTTCTGTTCTAGCTGAGCATAGCCTTTGGACACCTGCATTATTCTTTGACAAACAAAACTATCAAAAAATTATAAATCACTTATTATAGTGTGGAAGTTTTATACTCAATGTGGCTGGTTTTTTATTTACTTGTGTTTGTTCTTATAAAATGTTGCAGTGTAAAAAAAAAAGTTTTTTTTTCAGATGTGGATGATAGAAGATAATAATGAATTTTCTCATATTAGTTAATTTAATATCTAGAGGTACCTAAAATGTTCATTTGAATTGTTTGAAGTTCATGTTCAAATAACTATACAATACTTTATAATATGTTCACAAAATATGTTATTAATTTAGATAAAACTAGAAATGCAATGTTAATTGAAGGAGTTACAGGCTACAAACATTCATATGTAACTTATTTTGCATACTGTAAATATGTATTTGCAATTTGTGTAAAATGTGCAGATTTTCTTTGTAATAACTCTATGAATCTTTTTACTTCCACTGTTTTATCAAATTTTTGTTGCATTTATTGCTGTATTATTCCTTTTAGATCTTGTTGCTTCAGTATGAACAAAGGAGAATGACTGTTTTGGGCCTAAAACTCACTTTCATGAACAAGATTATTTTTTATTTTATTATTTTAACAAACTTTTATTAACTTTTAGATTTGCTGGAATAATATAAACATTTAAAATTTGAGTTTTACTGAAGTAACAATAAGTTAATATGTTTCAATAACTTGCACTTGCAATTAATTAAAACTAACTGCCATTATCTATTGGAAAGCCTGGAGACAAATTGCTAATTACTTGAGCGTATTTGTGCGCTTTTTAAGTACTGCTACTGTGTGGAATCTCTCCTGGATGGAATTCTAACCAGGAGGTTAAAATAGATTCAGTCGATCATTCATGTCTATAAATTCCCTACATCAGAGTACTTGGAAATTTTACAAAATACTCCAAGAAAATGTGTATAAAATAACCACTCAGCTCAATCATGTTCATGAACCTTTACTTCTTGGCCCAGTCATGTATTCAAATTCGTTGTTCTCCTTTGTATTGCTAAGCCCCGTCATATGGTACCTAA
Organism: Choreutis nemorana; assembly: GCA_949316135.1. Lineage (NCBI taxonomy): Eukaryota > Metazoa > Arthropoda > Insecta > Lepidoptera > Choreutidae > Choreutis > Choreutis nemorana. The sequence goes on from OX438611.1 coordinate 4,573,350, forward strand.
TGATAACTTGACAAGGTTCCAGCACATTATCATTACAAGGTCTTATAAATTGTGTTCCTTTTTTAAATGTAATATCTAATTTGACTTTATTAATTTTAAATATTATGATTTTAGCGTAGATCATAAAATCAATTTAAAAGTACCTAATTATGATAAATATTGATGGGATCATAAAGTCTTGTGAAATAAATGTAACACAGTTAAATAAAAATGGAAGCAATCTTTTGTTTGTTTTCAGTTAAGTTGACCCACCCTTACTTTTGCTTGTATGTAATGCTAAGTAAATTACTCAATTAAACAATGTAAAAATTAAATCTTATATTATGTCAGAAAATATTGACTGTCTTTGGTATACTGTGAACATTGTATTAAAAATAAAAGTTTCAACATATCTAGCAGTATTAGGAAATTAAACTCGATTTAATTCAAATGACCTGTACACCATCTGTTGGCACGCATCGACATAATGTAGGTATTTATTAACAAAATCTAAAGAAAAACTAACCTAATCAAAATCGGTATATTATTTTGGGAGCTATAACAATGTTACAGACCGATACAGGTCAAACTTATAACATCCCTCTTTTGCGTTGGGGGTTAAACATGTTTGCGAAGCAGATGACATGTTGCAACTAAAGTCAAGTTTACGTCAAAGCTAAGTTTTGGTCAACTAAAAGTTGGAAAGGTATGCGAGATTGAATAAGGTACCCGTGCTAATAAGCAATCTGTGTCCAAATAAAAACTGGATTGCAGACCTATCCGACATAGCCGATTGCAATTGCACTCTTAAAGTTTATAAGGTATGTACTGTAATAAGTTAAAATTAGTTGTTTTTTTTAATATTGCCAAAAATGCTGTACAATGCAATGACGGCGGTGAATACTGTTATTAAGTATCCGTCAGCTTAGTGTTTGCCAATCTGTTATGATAATAAAACCAAGTTTACTTTTATATTCGACTGAATACAGTGTAATGGGTAAATTTCTTATTTTGAGAAAAGTTTGAGTGCCATTAAATTGGAGGGATACTAGCATTAGTTCATGTTACCCTAATATTTATATTTATTCTGTGCAGCATAGTAGTAACGAAGATTCACTTTTTATCATTTTCACATTGCTTTAGTTCACGACGTATTTTGGAGTAATTTCTGAAAAAGAAAACTAAATAAAACTAGAATTTCAAGGAAACAGTTGCTAACGTTTATTTTCTGAATGGTAACAATACAGTAATTTTAATTAGACACAATTACATTAATCAAAAAATAAAATCTTCGAAATTAAATAACATCTACATAAAAACAAAATACATTGAGATATAGCAAAGGATCCACATTGAATTAAACATAAAATATAATTGTAATGAGAGCTTTAAATATACAATGTTTATAAATGTACATTTCTATTTGGGAAAACTTCAACAAAACAAAATTTCGCTAAGGCAATGATTGAAAGGCTATTTTAACAACTAAAAATGAATTATGTGAGTAATGAAAAACCAAAGATTTATGATAAGATTTTGTCATAGCAGTATACATTAAACAGAATTCAATAATTATTTGTTTAAAAAGTGATCTGTCCCTTTTTCAAGTGTAACTAATCCACCACCATAAAAATGAATTACATTTTCACCTCTGTTATTTATTATAGAGAACAAGTACATCTAGTTTACAATGCCATTAACGATTATACGTCTTCAGTACTTAAACATTAATTATTATGTCTTTATATTAAACAGTCAGTAAAACATTGTTATAAGAAGTATATAATAAGAAGTCATAGTTGAAACAGAGTATCTATGCAGTGAATTTAAACCAGCACTTTTGGATGTTCTTAAGTGTATAAAACTCTTACGATAGCTTAGATATACATTTACTTGGACTCTGTGTTTCTGAATGGATGTAAGTATTTGTGCAAAACTAAGTCTTATGCTAGTGAATAAAACATGAATTTCTATTGGAAATAAAATGGCAGTTGAGTATAACTAATACCAAAAATGAGGTGAACATTTTATGATAACCACGTAAAAGACACCGTTACGGAATGTCAAAGTACAATTCCATGATATCTACATTCTATTGGAGTCTCCCTAGATCTGTATTCATTGACACGACCTGACGTCAGACGTAGTCACGTTTTATGTTAATATCTTGTGACTGATAAGTTTAAGCACAATAGGATGGCGGTGAAGTGAGGTCTGCTAGTAGATCTAGTTCGGATTCCGATAGTTGTTCGCGATGTTTCGGCCAGTCGTCTTGGTGGGTCCTTCTGAAGTTGGCTAATGCGGTTCTTATCGTCGCTGGAATTGGATCAGGGGCGCTAGTGTGCCGAGAAAGTTCCGCCAACACATCCCCAAGTCTCGGCCCAAGGCTATAAGGCCGGGATGCCACGTAGGCGCAAAGGCCAAGTACGCCACAATGTCTTTCAACGAGTTCCTTAGATCTGCAGCTCTTGGTGAGGCTGCGTAGAGTTTTCTCTTCGTTGGGCAACGCGCGACAATGCATCAAGCCTGTCAACAATTTAGCTGCAGATTGACGAACCTGTAATAATGAAATTTAAACTTAAAACAAAAATTCACAAGTAGATGTCTTGCCTGAAATTACTTATCAATTGTATTAAAATTGTTTCAAAAATTCCTAATAAACATGAAGAAAACTAAAAGTTGTTATAAATCCATACTTCTAGCCTGGGGTCCCTCATCAGTTTGAGTGCGAATTTCTCAGCTTTGACAGCTCGTTCGATTTTGTCGTTCAGCATAGGTAGGCCGTAGAACAGTAGCGGCTGTGCAAAGTCGAGGCATGCGAGCCGCGCCCACCACGACTGTTCAGTGGCTAGCGAATCCAATACTACTAGGGCTTCGTCAAACTCCTCGGGAGAGTGATGAGCCATTGCTAGGCATGCTAGAAACCTGAATAAGAAACAATAAGTTTGTCATGGAACCAAGTACTTTAAATTAAGTCTTAAACATGTATGAGAAACTGGCGACTGGTAAATTTTACTTTCTCGAATCAAGAATTAATTTGTCGAGTTCTCGCCTGCTATTTGAAGAGCAAGCAATCGTCTTTAAATGTGTTTGCAATCAATGTATAAGTTTTATTTGTGTTTAGTTCCTCGGATTTCCATTTTATTTTCTTCGGTCAATTCTTTCTTCTTTTATATACATATGTATTGAGTTGTCATAAAATTTTATATGTATTTTATTTAGCTGCAATATCAAACTGTATACCGCGATTTTATATCATCAGTTTTCTAAATTGTCTCCCACCATTGACACAAATTTAAAGAAAAAAAATGAGATAAAGTAGTATAATGAACACAATACCCGTCGGCGTGCGTGGCGAGCTCGTTGTGCGGCTGCGGCGGGCCGCGCGCTGCCAGCGAGCAGGCGGCGGCCGCCAGCGCGTACGCAGCGCCCGCCGCGCCGCGCACGCCGCGCACCAGCGCGCCCATGCACGCCGGCAGCACTGCAACCACACGAGCCGCTTGCATCACTCACCTCTACACTTAGCATTCATCACTGTCCTTTATTATTATCAATGCACAGCCATAACAACAATTTAGAATGTACGTTAGTTTTATAATTTCAGTATTTGTTAAGAAAATTCAACCCATAAAGCTGTGAATGGGGGATAGGGGTTGGAAGTATGGATGTTGTACTACTTGATAAAATGCAACATTTTACAAGTAAATAGTTTGTAGTAGACAACACACTTAGCAGGAAAAATTTGGATTGAATTTTGTACTAAGACGGATAGCTATACTCCATTCTACGAGATAAACTTTCAGGAAAAAAAAACTCATAATTTGGCAGAGATGAGCAACACAAAAAACTATTTCATTGGCTAATATCTCGGAAGGTCACACGCATTAACCAATTTGCAAAGCCATTTTGTTATTGGAACTTTAGTATTAAATAAATATGTCCAGTATGTACAACATAATGTTTGAACGAGTTACGAGTCTTACCAGTAGCGAGTAGACTGACAGCTCTAGCATGATGCTGTGCTGATGGGGAAATGACGTCACCAGCTAGTAGACCGGTGTCCAAGCCTGGAGTAAGTTCCTTTTGCAGCTTCGAACCGCGACCGATTGGCGATCCAGAAATACTATCTACACTGTCCGCATTCTATGAGAATACATAAAATATTAATTAATAACTAGCTTTCGCCAGCGACTATGGATGTTTTTTTTTTTTACAAAATGTAGCTTTTATCCACGATGAAATATCATTCTAAATTTTGGTGTCTTTTTTTTGTACGAATCTAAATAAGTTATTAGTATGATTAACAAAGTACAGTCAGCGTACGAATTCTCGTCACATTATAGTATAGTCAACATTTGCTTGCATCGTTTTAGTATTAGTTATCCCAACGTTTTATTTCAAACAATACAAAACATCGCATTGAAGTTTGCAATAGCCATGGATAATCGGCCGTATCAAATTAAATACAAAAGAGAGTTCTTTGTGATGATAAGAAATGCAAGTGAAACTATTTAAATAAAACAATAATATTAAAATCTACATTTTTACCGTAAATCAAATTAAAATTGGAGCAGTAAAGGGTGGACTGGAGCCTAAACTAGGGTAGCCCTGTCTTTTAGGCCTCCAGGTCTCGTCCCGCGGAGCCGAGTTTTTTGGATAAACATGACATTAATTAAATAAGGTTTTACACCCTTTAAGATAAATTTTTAAATGACACTGACGAGACAGTGAAAGTTGAAAAGAATAAATTTGATTCAACCTCCGAAGTGACTAGGCAATCAAATCGGTTTTAATAAATAAGATGAAAGACAAAATTCAAATATATTTGATGTAGACATCCACACACACACAGATCTTGAGAGTTTACTATATTGATCCTTGTTTCCCAAATCATTTTAAGTATGATTTTTAAAGCAGTTGTCTGTTAAGTGCTTTAGTTTCAAAAGGTAATAAGAGTGAGTGACTTGATAAAGGAATGAATTTGAAAACAGACATTACAACCCTGTACATTAAATTATTGCTTAACTAATATAGAATCTTGTGACGCAAGCAACTAAGAAATCACACCTGAGACCGGTGAGCGAAACAATATATATTTTATTTGAATTGACACAAAAGATTAAATACAAATGTAGATTGTATGCTTCAAGAAGTATAAAATAAAATGATTATTTGTTCATAAAACTAAGAGACAAAAAGATTTTTTTCTATTCAACAACATTCACATGGAGTTGTCAACAGTTAGATAATGTTGAATTTCACCTGTGACGAGTCTTCGGGTACATTATCATTGGATGAAAGCCTTGCTACTTCGATGGTGACAGCTTCTACCATGTTGGTTCTCATCTCAGGTTCTGGTGACGAAGCCTGAGCTGCCATGCCTTGTATTGAACCCATCGCGATCATGGGCTTTATTACTGTGGAATAAGTTTGGTTTTTAGTTTCAATTACTATATATGACTGCTTAGCACACTTATACTAGATATTTCTTAATAAGTAGGTTCTGCATTTAAATTAAGTTTGGTACAATAAAAAGTGAACTACTGACAAAAGTTTTCGCATTTATAATCTCTTACTAGTTAAAATATTTGGAATGACTTATTTTATTACTTAACTAAATAAAGCATGATAATAAATTATATTTATTTATCTTGTAAAACTTAAAAAAAAAAAATTGCAACTCTTAATACGAAGTCAATTTAATTACGATATTTTTGACATTTGAAAGTTATATAAATAAAACGGCTGTATGTATGTATATCTATCATCATAATGCATAAAGGTGTGAGGTAGTATAGTACTAACTGATATCTCCGTTCTCGTCGTATAGTGCAGCTGTGCGTGATTGTATGTCCGCTAGGAACGCTTCTAAACTGGGCGCACCGCCTGACCGATCCGAAGACCAGCAGTCCGACGACCCGTCTACCAATCCAACCCCCGGTAGATGCAGCTCCGTGTCGAATATAGCCATTAGGATACTACAAACAAAAATCACACATTAATACCATGCTAGAATTGATCTGTCGATGTTACATCCGCTCCTTTAGTGTTCAATAAAAAAAGATTTTTTGCCAAAGTTCGTATCAGACAAATCACGAGTCAATCAAACGGTATTTACGTAAATATGATTTTACCTGCTGACAGTTTGCCTGACGTTTTGGTAAGGATGTTGCGTAAAGTTAGCCGCCTCCAATCTGTTTAGTATGTCAGTTGCCAACGGCGCCGCCCGCCATGCCATAGCTCCGAGAGCACCCTACGCAAAAACCATTTATGTTTTTTAAACATAATGATCCGTCCATAAAATTATTGCACTGCAGTAGTAATTTGTTATCCAACACGATATAAATATACCTGCGTTTATCACGTCACAAAAATATTTACCCTAATCGTGAATCGTACCCGGAAATGCCGAGGCAAGACTACCGTCAGCACCAAATAAGCAAAGGATTCAGTTGTACTAACAAAACAGATAAAGTTCTCATTGTAATTGATTTAAAAGAAGCAAAACCTGTAAAGCAAACAATCTAGCGCAGACAGTGAATGATGTGTCATTATCAGGTATCTCTCCTTCCACCGGCTTCGGAGCACAGATGTCAAGGAGTCCTTTAATAACTGTCGCTCCACGAAGAGGATCCATCTTTTCCATGCCAGTTGCTAAGCAAGTGGCCCAGTCATTTTGAGTTTCAACAGTCACTGAAGTAAGACCTGGGAATTATTGAAATATTACATTAACATAGTAATTTGGACCCAAGAACAGTGTTTGATGTAATTGCGTGTACGTACATAGATATCAATCGTACATTGAGTGAATACGAGGTCTAAAAAGTCGATCCACTAAGTAATGTTCTGAATTTCATGTCTGGGATTTGGCTTGTTTTATTAGTTTTATAGTTTCAACAGAGATAGATCAGACGGACAGCATGAATGACATAAGACATCGAGGCTTTGTTTTTAATGCCTTATTAATTACTTTGTTGGACTTATTAATTTAGCCACTCTTTTTCTTACCATTTCTTATGATTTTGAGTGCTGTGTCATAAAATGCCAATGCTCTGTCCCTGGTCCAGTATTTCGGCGCACGTATTGCTGCTGCTGCCACCTATTACAAAAAATAATAATTATAAATCAGTAACATTGATGCTTTCAATTCGAAAACTTATCTTAACAATTAAGTCTAGGGATTAATTTGTAGTCTTTGTCTACGAGAATCAATAATAAGTTTTCTATTCAGAATTTCCTTTTGATAGATAGGATTTATTACATCTCATCTCAAGTTCAAACCATTTGAAATTACGTCAGGTTCGCACATTTTTTTGGTAGATGTATTTAAGTTTGATTTTGAAATTAGGCTTAACAGTAAGCTTATAGTGTCTGCAAGTACTGTTAAGATAACATGTTTTGTTAATGTATACTTCTAATTAAGTTTTGTAATTAATGTCATGACTTACTGTTGGTTTCCTGTTTAAAAATAATATAATATTTACCTCAGCTGCAAATCTTTGTGGCGCTTCTTGCGAATCCTGAGCACATTCGATGGCGCGCATCAGAAATTTATTGGCTAATTTTTCGCCAAAATGAGTAAACAGCAACTTTAGACAAAGAAAAACAATTACATTTACGAACTGATTTAAGTGCTTATTTAAACTTACTTTAAAATACTGCAAATATGACCTATGAAGATACTAAGAAGCTATAAGTTGTTTTAAAATAAGCTATTTTAGTCTATTTTAACATTTTTGATGTTTGTATAAATTCCGCTTTTTAAATAATTATATATTTTTAAAATTAATGATAAAAATAATTACGTTTAGAGTTACGACTTTGGAACACAAATTTCTTTTAGTTAATAGTTCTTTTCAAGCCTGTAACACAGGGAACCCCAGTACAGTACAGGCACATGTAAAGATATTTACAATAAATGTCTCTCAACACTTAGTAACTATATTTAAAATGTTAACTTTAATAAATTTAAGACTCGTATGTTTTAACAATTATTTTCACGCGCAAAAAAAATCGCGCCAAACATACTACTACTACTACCAAACGTAAAATAAATAAGACAGAGATTACACTCAGTTCAATAACCAAAGAGCTTAACTCACCCTAAAGACAGAGAATCTGAGTCCGTTGAACTTATCTTTCCCTTTCTTCTCTTCTACTGTTAGAAAAGACATGAGTTTTTCTGCGTTATCATCGTCGTTGAAGAACTCGTACATATACCTCTCTCCCTCTTCCATGTCCTCGGGCTTTATGTCAGAGTAGTATGGCTGCTCTTTTGGTGGTGCTGCCACCTGTAGAAGAGAAAATAATAATTATATTTATTAAACTTGCATATGTACAGAACCAAATTGTTAATGTTACATTTATATTAAGTCACAAACCAGTTAAATTTATATATTATACAAATGATACGTGTGATATATATTGACATAGGTACTACAATTCCTGTTAAATTATTCCATACAAAGTGATGAATTGAAATTAATAAAAAAAGACTGCAATTTTTAACATTAAACACTATGTTCAACTATGTCATCGTCATTAGACATGGTTTTTGCTTTTTTAGTAAAAGAGTTTGTATCACGTTAATATTGATATAGTGTAATTTATGATCTTTTGTGATATCTGTGTGTATTGATTGAGTTGACCCAACATACCACAAGTTTCTTCGGCCAGCAGTAAAACCCGCATATGATTGTCCTCAGCCACGGTTTGTCCCAATCTTCATCGTTTTTAGGTATCCTGTCCTCTGACCACATCGCCCATTCCAGATCTTTTCTGTATCCTATAATTATGATACAAATATTATAAATGTGTTTGTGGTGATATAACACACAAATCCTGCGTAATTAATGTGTATGTGTTAAAAATATGATAAGTATAAATTGATCGCTTTTTATTTAACAGTAGTATTTTTTATTCTTACTGATTTCTTTATGATTTTATGACTATTGTTTTCTTCGCCAAAGACATCATTATATTAAAATCAAATAAACGAGTATAAAATACCTGGTGTAATCTTCTCTGGCCTCTTCATACCGGCTACTTCGTATGGGTCTACTTCAATTTTTACAAGCGGCCGTTTCCGTTGCTTCAATACGTAATGCGTGATGCATTGCGCGGTTTTCCTTACTATAATATCGTCGTGCAGCAATGAATTTGTAACAAGCTTAACCACTCGCGGTGGGTACGGCGTTTGTAGTGACGGGCAGAATGATATCATGTGCATTGCCAGCTCTAAACGACGCCATTGGCTGTGGGAAAAGAAAAAAAAATTGTTATTGGTAGTTAACCTGTACCATGTTTAATGTCTAGAAAGAAATTTAACTATTTACTTAATATGGTTTTTTCTATGGTCAAACTTTTTTCAAACCGATCTAATTTTAACCAACATTTTTCCCTTTGTTACTTTTTTTTTATTATTTATTCAACTTACACATTAGGTGCTTCAGCAATATTAGCTAACTCATCCATAAGTTCTAGATATAGATTTTCTACGCTGTCCGATTGTTTTCGCTCCGTTTCGACAGCATTCTCCAGCATCACTTTGAAAGATTCATCTGACATTTCCTTATCCGTCAAAAACCATCTTGCGGCTTCCACGGCCGATTCCGATATCTCCAATCGAGTGTTAACAGTCGGGAACTGACGTTGTAGTAAATCGCTGAATTCTTGTTCTAATCTATATCAATTATATAAATTATAATTATTTTATATCCGTTTGCATTATTTTACAAGATAGAGGAAATAAAAGGTCGAAACTTAAATACGCACAAAGTGTGTTCTGGGAGTTTCTATTGAGTGATATAATTAAGTAGAATATTATATTTTGGTTTATTTTATGTTACGAAACCACCGTCACTTTATAGGTTCCTCTAAAAATTACACAGCTTCATAAGACTAATTAACACTGGCAATCTTTTTTTAGTATGGTTTTAAGGGTTTGAAATTCGAAGAATTCAGATGATTTTGAGCCTCCTCCCCTGGATCCGCTAGTGCTAATTAATCAAGTAAAAATTTCATATTTACCTTAAAATGCTTGGCTTTTCACTGAAAGGGGCCTTCAGAACTGCTGGCCAAATTGTTCTAATGACATCCCAATCCTGCTTCGCCATCAAAGCTCCAGAGCGAGGCCCCTGAATTATATAAAGAGCCCCTTTATGTCTTGCATGCCATTCGTCTCCTTCTCCACCCTTTTGTAACATCTCAGCAAGTTTCGGTATGATGACTCGAGATGAATACGGGTAGTGGCTTAGCATCCAGTATAGAAGCATTTGAGCCAAGATTCGAATCTGAAATAAAATTACACATGAATATCTAAAAGGCTTTTAAGCTGTAAAACGTACACACCTTTTTAATGTAAATAGATAGGTAAATTCTTTGGTTACAGGTTTTTAGTACGTTTACAAAGGATTTTGAATCATATTGAAGTTCATTATTGTTAAATATTGAAAAGTGCAACTAAATAGGTTCTTCCCTTTAGATGAACATTACAAACCGATGGCGATTTTTGACTATTCAAAAGAGCTTATAATTACTTTACAGATACTCACTTCACTATAAGTATTAAGGGCCAGTTCTAATATTGCTTCCAAGGCTAGCATCGCTGACGGTGTGATACCGGCTTCACAGAGCAGATCACCTCTCGCTTCTCCTTGTAAGTAAGCTGCATCAGCAACTAATTTCCTGAGCCTCGCATTTCCAGGCCCCTCTGTGTCTGGACCACCTCTACCGTCTAATGACAGCTCTAGGGCCCCGTACATACGGAAGCGCATTTCCAATCCCATCAGACCCTTTACAACGATTACGCGTTCCCACATCTGGAATAGAAATTCAAATATTTGGTATTGAAACAATGGTGCAATAACATTTTTACAGTCGTTAATTGAAATGTAGCAAGATGTAGATATGCAGCCGAAAAATAGCAGTCAGGAAAGTAATTTAATTTTACAAATTACATTATTGTCTGTTCGTTTTATTTCATACATAAATAATCCCACAAATTTAAATATTTACGCTCCGGAATTTAAAAAAATATTGATGAGATTTGTATTATAATTTATTTGTTTAATGTGTCAATAAATAAATCACCTGTATTAACATTTCCAGTGCTTTGGTGTCATCAGTTTTCTCCTGAAGCATTTTCCCTTGTACTTGTATTAAGAGCTTAGTTAGGGCAACTCTGACGTTCTCTCCGTCCAATGTTATCGAGTGTTTTATACCGTTCCTAAATGGTATTAAAGTAGCTGGGACTTTCGATGGCACTCTGTCAGAAAAATAAACGTTCTAACTTTACATTATTTTAAATTACGTAGTTGTAAAAGTTTCGATTGAAAATAGATATTTCTTTTATAGGATTCCGTACCACAAAAGGGAATAAAAGGAACACTTTAAAAGGTGACGTCGTCCTGTGGATGAGAAAAAATTGTTATTACATCTATAACTAAATTATTTCTAGAACTTACAGATTGATTGGGTCTTCATTAGGTAGTGCCATGAAGTTAGTTGAAGCTAACGTTGCGTTCACTATATGGAAGCTCCTTAGTTTCCTCTCTTTACACATATCACGTTCGCCACTAATCCACTGGCGCCATCTTACCAGTTCCGGCTTCATATACCTACGATACAAGATTCAATGTTAGGCTGAGACTAATATACATAGGTGTATATTATATGTATATTTATTTAATTTTTGAGGTTTCGTAGCTCAAAAGTTATTAGGGCACGGTTGTAGGATCTCTTTGTTATCTGCCTGTCATTCTGTCAAATATAAAGTAATGAAAACCTATCGTATGCATCTTGGATATTGGCAAGCAATGTATAGCACCAGAAAAAAGAGTGTTATTTTATTTTAAAACTCGTTTTTTTATTACCTGTCTAACAACATCTGGGCGCAGTCAGCCTCCTCTTTACTCGGTACATGCCAATGTAAGTCGGCATTTTTCACCAAACACCCACGCCCCCACTCTCTTATCGGCAACCATTCCTTCGGAGCCTTTGAATAGTCTTGAGTACAACTTCTTGTTTCTTTAGACTCTATTACCGATAAGGAAGCGAGTATATGCCTTAAAATAGAACAAGCCCTTGTCAGTGCGTATTTCGAGTACAACTTCAGAGCCCTGTCCAGAACTGGTATAATTTGTGGTACATAATTCTGGACAACAGAGCCATCGCATTCTACCACATTCGATAGCAACAGAAGTCTGTATACGACATCTCTGGGTGGATTCTCATCTAATAACACTTCATCTGTCAAAAGTTCTGTCAATTCATCGCAGAGTTTCGGCACGAAGGCCGGCAATGTCAACGCGGGGTTGACTTTGGCGAAAACTCTCAAGAGTACACCGATGATGGTGCCAGAGAGATTTGTTTCAAATGTGGATTCCGTGGCAAAAGCTTTGAACTTTCTTAGGGCTTCTTTGAATATTTTCGGTGAGCACTGCATAAGAACGGCCGAGGTTGCCGCTGATAGGCCTTTTTCTACCACTGCATCCGATTTACTCTTCGTCCAATCCGATTCTTTAGTATCCAATCGCGCGTGCTCGACTATACAGGACTCTATTATCATGAACAGTCTATCTAAGAACACAAGAACGAAGTCTTCGAACTGCGCCGTCGATTCACACGTAAGCAACTCTTCCTCAGTCAAATCTGACCAGTACTCGTGAGCAGAGCTGCAATCTATATATGGCACCATCCAGCTAAAAATCAATATAAAGTGTAGAGTCACTAACGACTTTCTGGTATCGTTAGGATCTAAGCCTGGTAATACTGCCATTAGTAACGGTACTACATGAGTTGGTCCTTCGGGGTACCCAGCTTCAGCGCCTCTCAGCAAAGGCCTAGCTACTGCAGTGACAGCTGACATGGCGGCAGTCACTCTATGGGGTTCTGTAAGTGATGTCAAGGAAGTTCTAAGTTTCTCAATCAAGGGTGGTATAACGATAGCCGGCCGCAACGTGGCCAAGTGAAGTAACGCCTGCGATATGTCTAAGGACCCGCACCGACAATAGACTCCTTGTAGGGTTGGTTCGAGAACTGTTTGCACGAATTCCGTAATGTCTTCTTCTCTCAATTTTAATTCTGGAGGAGTTTTATTCTCCCAGCTTTCTAAGAACTTTTTCTCGCGTTCGCGACGTACCCTAAAGTGATAAAAACATGTATTAATTACGTAAAACAATTATTTCTCCCCTTAAAAATTAAAAGTTAATATGGTTACCTGTGAAGGAACTCTTTAGAGAGTTTTCTAAGAAGATCCTTGATTCGATACGACCATCGCCCAGAGTTGGCGCTGTGTAAGTATGACTCGATACCAGCAAGAAAACTACGCAGTTGGTTCAGTACAACTCCATCCGGGTTGATGGTCCAGACTATCCAAGTAGCTACTAGTTTCATATCTGAAAGTTAGTTTATGTTTAATATTTAAACTTCAATCGAAAGAAGTCAAAGTCAAGTTTCAATGACTATACATAGGTTTTATAGTGGCGTAAGCAAACATCAAAATATTTTAAATAAGTACTGCTGACTCATAAAACTTCTAACCCTTAAAAACACACACAAAATTCAAACTAAACTAAGTAGGAAAAAAGTCGGGTACCGAGTGTAATATTTACCTATGCATTGATTCCTGGAATGTTGCATGTCTTTGTAACTGACGGGGAGATTGAGCGAGTGCAGGAACCGAGTAAACATCTTAGTGACATACGGCGTCCATTCCACCGCACCAGGATTCTTTTTGGCGAGGGTTGAGAACAACACCATTAAATCCTGAAAATCATTAAATTTATACAACCAGGATTTAAAAATACGTAAAAAACGGGACCTAGGCCTACGCTGTCCATTCGTCCATCTGTCTATCAGCGAACTGTATCTCTTAAACCATAATAGCTAGACTTGTAAAATTTTCAGAGAATGTCTATTTCTGTTGCCGCTTTAACAATAAAAACAAAAAGGAATCAACAATTAAAAGGGCTGCCATACAAGAAACGTGAGTTTTTGTTTGTTCTTGTTTCTTTTACGAAATTATCTAAAAGTTAGATGGTACAGAATGTATCTCATGTGAGTCCGATGCACACTTGACCGGTTTATTTAATCAATGCTTACATTTTCTTTATTTTGACTGACTTATACGCACAGCAAGAACTACTAAGCTTTGAAAACATAAATTGGCAGAAATAAAGATTATTGGTTAGAGACTTCAGCCCCGAAAGGAGCTCAAACGAAGCTAGACTACGCGCCTTAGCGCGTGAAAGTGGACCGTGCTTGCCAAGAAAATTCCTATTTATTCTCGACTTGAATTCGTGTTGTAGTTACTACATGTACATATTTAATTGTGATAATTTTAAAATATGGAAGTCTCTAGCTATAAACTATGCTATCATAATTTAATTAATAAAACCGATAAAGTGTTTAACAAGTGAAACAAATTATTCAAAACTAGCGTAAAATACTCACACTCAATATTCCAAACTTGGCTTTGTAGCAATGATCCCAGAGCATCATCATCTGATCAAACCACAGCTCGTGGCCGTGAGCAGCGTCCTTTGGATACAATGTGACTGGTAGGAACAACGCCAACTGGTTTATTGCGTGGTTGTCTGGTGACCAAGGACATATTTCAGGCAGCAATTCCTCCAGGATCTCTCTTGTGGCACTCACGTTGAAATACCTAAGAAAAAGTAGTTCATACATATTTACAATCTCTTATTTTCATAAACCAAAATCGAATTCAACCATAATCACTACAAAGCTATGCTAATTTTATAATGCCTGGTGGTAATTCATACAAATTACCATAGTTATAAAAACTAAGGCTTGTAGGTAACTAAGTACTAATGTATGTAAAAATATAAATAACTATGAATTAAGAAATATTTATACTTACGGTTTTGCAAATTTCACCATAGACACGAAAGATCCTTCCAACGTCCTGAAATGTTGAAATATAATTAAAGTGAATCTTTACTGTAGGCGAGTTTACATGCACCTTTCACCGACGTGGTCTGATGGTCTTATTTACAATAATTCAAGTTAAGATAAAGAAATAGGTTTTATTAAACAAAAAGTAAACGAAGAATGGCCAGTCCTTCCTTTATCAATAAAAAACCCTTAAACATTAAAATAACTTGATGTTAATGAGGTCATGCCCACAACCATTGTGTGAACGAAGCTTAACCCAATGATTTGATTTATAACCAGTCGTACGTTGGCAAGTCATTGTCGTCCCGTTCTGGGATTCCCAAGAAAAGTTGAGCGGCTTGGCCCAACCCGTCCCCGCTGATAAATTTGCGTATCATATCGAGCACGTCGTCTTCCTGCTTCACAGATTTCTGTAGCCTGAACATAACATTATGTATCCAGTTTAATGTTCTACTATCCACAGTCTTATTTTTTCTTATATTGTCTTTGATAACTTGTAAATATTTACTGTTATCCATGACATTGTTCATGGTTAGTAATAAGCACGATACAGAAATAAAAACAGAGTATCGACGTTACGGTTTTCGTCACATAAAATAGATTTAAACTAGAAGAAGAAGTAAAATACTTTATTTGTATCTAAATGTTGTAAGTACATAAGATTATTTTTTTGTTGGCTAATGTTTTTTGTTATTGGACCGCGATTAAACAATGCTTACGTTTTAGATCTCTTAATCTTCATAGCTGTTTCAATTATCTTCTCTATTAACTTCACTATTATGTACCTACTTTGTGTTCTTATTTATTTATTTAATACAAAACACTACACTCAATTAAATCATAGTGATTATAATTCTCAATTAATATGAGTAAAGTCATTGATATCATCTTCTATTCCTCATTATCTCATACATTTTAGAATTATGCCAATGGTTTGATGTTTGTTGCTCAATCACGTGTAAAGCGTTGAGCAGCTTTGGATGAATCTTGCTTGTCTCTCGAAAAATAGAAAATTCTTATAGGTCAGGAGAAAGAAGTCGCAGGCGTAAGCTTTATTTAAATACTGAATTTAAGAAATATCAATACAAAAGTTTCGTCATACTTTAAGAATGGTTCTGCAATTTACGATATTAAAAGCATCATAATGTTTTCATCACTTTTCAGACGTCATACTTAGAGGCATAACATTATACTCATACATAAAGAAATGCATGACAAATTTACATAGCACTATGTAAAATGATGCATGCAGCAACCAACATAATAATATAGTTGATACAAAGTAGTTTTTAAAAGGTAGGTACATAATTATACATGCGAATAAATTGATTGCGTATTTCAATCGGCATGATCGACGTTGATCGTAAATATAACTTTAGCTAAATGTATAATGAATCTCCATCTAAGGACTACTAGTATATGTAATCTATTTAAAAAAAATTTGGAATCGTGAAGTTTTTGCCCCTTTTCTTTTAAATGGGGTAAAAAAAACTTATGGTAATTCTGTTAGTATAGTTACAATCAACTTAAAGTAACTTAGATTATGATTAGGCAGAGGTGTCACTCCCACTTTTATTTAAATTTCCTAATCCGTAAAGAGTAATAACCACCGCAATCTTAAATTAAAAATAAAATACTGTTTATACTCTGATTCAAATAAATCGGGACATAAAGTCGTTGACGCCTGTGTACTTAATACAGGCGCATGTGTACTAATTTACACCAATTTACGAAAACGATACGATAAACAAGAACCACAATTATCGCAAATACCCTCAACTAGCATACCGCAGTATGAGGCATGGTGAGCGCGTGATCTGCCAGGGAAGACAAACCGCTAAGACCGCAATACCCAGGTATTTGTAAAATTTCTAAGATGTCCTGTAACAGCAAATGTTAACGGATAAAATGACGTCCCTGGTGTTCCAATAAAAAAATCAAAACTATTAACTAATAATACAACATGCGACTCCTCGAGTCGATTCCCCTTGACAGAAAAAGAGGGGTCAAAAACTTTTTGTCCTGATTTATTTGAATCAGACTATAGTTTTCTATAAGGCTGTTAATGACTAGCTCTCACATGAATGTGAATAATTATTTTTATTACTAAATAGTATGTAGATAAAATAGTTCAAATTAAGTAAGGAATTGTTAGCTTACGGATGGTAGTGCAACATTCCAACATGTGCAGAGACACTTCGGAACAGTTTGATGCCAAGATCGTATAGAGGGCGCCATGGAAGTTCCAATTCTTCAGGTTTGATTAAATGTCTTTTCCTACAATTTCATACAGCATTTCAAATTAAATAATAAATAAATACATAATAACAGAGTATTGTTTTGTACAATAAAACATTTGATCGAAAAATATATATTTTTTTTTTCATTGAATTTTAATTTATGAGTACATTACAATTTGAAGGCATCAGCCAATGATACAAAAATATTTATAAAACTTACTTTGCTAGCAATAGAAACAATGTGGCAAACTTATGTACTTTGCATGGTTCTATTTCAGGTATCAGCACCAGTTCATATGCAAGTTTTATAAAGGCTATGTGATCCTCTTTATTGAATTTCAATCCATACATCCTTATGTACCTGTTAACAAAATAAATTCAGAAATTGAATAAATATTACCTCTGTTTTTGATGTATTAATATTATATTGTCTGTCTCGCCAGTTCCATATCTTGAAACAGTAAACTGTGGCATTAATATAATGTGATTTTGAAAGAAAATACTTGAAGCCAAATGTATTTTCAATCTGAGGTTAACCAAACCAAAAACATGGTGCCATGAGACTTATAACTCAAGCCTGCAGTAGGATAATATAATTTTGTATCGCAGGCACTAATCAATGATGGTAATAAACTACAAAGATAAGAAAACAACATCTAAGACTGAAGACCGGTAAGCTAAACAATGCGACTTGCAAATAACATAAAATTCCACCCCTGCCGGGATTCAATCCTGGAACCTCTCGCATAGCAGTCAGCTGTTTACACCACTGCGCTACCAAGGCTGTTAAAGGAAATAATGGAAAAGGTAATGTAAGGAAATGCCTATTTACTCTTAACTTGAAGAAGTTAGTAAGTATTATTGTCAGATTCTACTCTAGATGAACAAAATGTTACTATAAATTTATTAAATATATGAATGTATTAAATATTTTTATGTACATAAAAATGGGTCATAATATTTTCTGAAACACAAAAATAAATGAGGAATCAGAATTTTAATTTTAATACACAGGACATTTGCACTCACTTTATAGTGCATTTATTGATTCCCAAAATATAAAATGAGGAAAACATCTTGTATAATTTTTGGCTTAAAGTGGAAGTTTAGAAGCATATAACAGCTGCTATCAACTAAGCTGACATTTTCAATAATAATCTCATAAAGGGCAGAACCCATATAAAATGTTCATGTAATAAAATTTACTGTCACATACTTTTTTGTTGTATGTATGTATGCTTTGTTTAAGTGTTAATTAAGTTGTTTACTAATAAAGTGGCAAAAAAGTATGTTCTGTCGAAGAATTAATGTAAACAATGATGTATTACAGAGAAACCATAAAAAACAAAAAAAAGAAAGTAATTGTTAATCTAATCTATCCATTTTTTTAAACTTGAAGAGCACCATGAAAATGTTTTAATTTGCTATAAAATATTTCAATTTCAAAAAAATATTCAACTGAAGTTTTCTGAATTTTCAGATGGAATTTAAATAACACATTTGTTTATTGGATCAAGTGTGATGTAGTAAACAAAATATAATTTAAAGTAAATCCTTTTATTAGGTAAAGAGAATGAAAAGAGATAAACATGTAAATTGGTGTTGTTAAATATAAACAAACCAGTACAGATACTCTTTGTTTTATCTTGACATGAAGGGCAGTATGGCTGTAGGAAGTTTTGGGCCTGTGCCAGTGCATTGCTACCAAAGAGATCACTGCCAAAGGTTACAACTAAAGGAAACATTTGATTGTGGATCTATTGTTCATATTGAAACTTTGATTCAGACTAGGCATAAATATTACAGACTTATTTAAAATGCATTTTTGAGTATACTTTTTTATTTTGCATTAAGTCTCCATAAAAATGTAAAATATCTATCTATCTATCTATCTATGTTCATTATTTTAAAACAAAGGAACAAAGACCCAAAAGCTACAAGTATAGCACCTATCTACAATATTAAGGTTCTAATTAGTAGGTAATGATTCCATGCAACCTCATATAGGATGACTACCTCAATTTTAAAAAATATTTTTGAACTTGGAACAAATATAATTTTCATTCATTTACAGCACTTAACTACCTATAGCTTAAATTTTAGGCAAATCTTGTAAATTAGAAGTTTGTTCTCACTTACTTTATGAGTCTTGAAGACCATACTCCACAGGCTGGCTTCATCTCTCGCAGCATAACGGACTTAGCCAAGTTAATTTTAACTTGCTCCAAAAACTTGGCGGATTCTTCATCCAGCTCGTCGGCATATGGTAGAAGGTGATTACTTGTTATCTCCTTTTGGGGCCTGTACCCCAGAGCTTTAATTCGCTCTGGGGTAGGTGGCTCAAAATCGACCTCGTGAATCATATTAGCTTTTTATTTAATGTCCGAAAAATTGAATTTTATCACTTCATTGAATCTGAACCTATCAAAGCACCGGACACGCGACATTCACGACTATTTTTGCGTCTAATTCACTCTACGTTAACCAGTCACACAACTATAGTTCCGTCACATTAAAATATGATTTTACACAAGTCATCCATCGGAAAACATCAGAATATGAATAAAAATCTGTCGATTTTGAGGATTGTTACGTTTCTTTTCACGAAAATTTGACATTTATTCTTCTTGGTTTAATTCTTCCCTTTTATCGGGAAAGGCAAAAGGCTTTAGCCCATACGGCACAAGTCTTCAGTGTAATATTTTCCTTCTTTCTCAATTGTTTCTACAGTAACATACTAGTAATGTTATTGTAGGCTTTATGGAGTTACTTGGGAGATGACGAAAAGAGCAGCAGCCAAATTATCGAATTTCACTTTCTCCACACTTGTACAGCACTACAGATGTTCACTGGTTAAAACACGAGTATTTTACACATTAATCTCTGCTAATACACAAGAAAAGACGATAAAAAAAGAAAATTTCAACCACCACTCCCCGTTCCCGCCAGATAACCCCAAACGAAAAAACTTTTTTGAAATTTATGTGTCTTCTTTGCATAGGTCTTTCCTTTTAATCAGGAATAGCAGAGAGCGATAGCCCAAATTGCACATGTTAATTTCTAAATTTATTTAACGATTATTTGATAATTTTGTTACTATTTATTTATTTATACGAGCCAACAGTAAAGGTATCAAAATTAATAAATGTAAGTAAATGTAAGTAATAGTAAAAAAAAATAATAATAATAATCATAGGGAAAATACTCATACTGATTACAGTCGGTTATTAATTGATAATCAAGATGAGTAATAAAAATTGTTATACATCATAACACTTATCGATAAACAGAAAATATTTTCTCAGATTATCTATTCACTCATTCCCTTCATGTGAAATTATGATTTAAAGCAGGGGAGACTCAACTTCAACTCAGACTTCAAACTTGTATAAGTAAAAAGTTTTGAAGGCTTTTTGAACCTTAAAAAGGTATTCATCTTAATAGCAAGGTTCGTTTAAACATGGCAATTTAACCATTTCAGCTGAAAATTATGGCGACGACTACTAAGATTCCATAGGGGCCTTCTTACACTAAAGAATATGGGATCCTGTAGGTGACTGAGAAGGAAGAGTATATATTTTATAAAGTTTATTCAAATATACCAAACGAGATCTTACTAAACGAAAATTCGAGGGAAGAAGCTGAAACTTTAAGCAGAAAAAAAATAGTATTATTGAATTTCTTCTTTTACAATGAAGGCAGAGGCCTTGTAATATAAAAAGGTGCTAAAATGTTATATAATAAAAAATAACCAACGAGTTTTCATTAGTTTAAGAATCGCTATAAAAATCAATCGCTTATAAAATATCAACAAAGTTTAAAAATAAATTTTATTGAATCTCATTTCCATTTATTCTCCTTTTATCTTATTTAATCTTTGATAAACAATTCCAGTCATCGTTATTCTTAAATTATTAGTATATTAATGTTTATTTTCAGATTGTATAAATTACGATTAAAATAATATGCATATATTATCGAGAATTTAACCTCTGGCGCATTTGTATAAATAAGGCAGTAAACTTTATTGATTTTTTGCTTTTCACATAACTATAGTTTCTTTTTGAGTTGTATATAGACTGGCAGCGAAAACTATGTCCCTTTTTATTGCGGTGGATGCTTCCATCATCTTTGCTTGAAGCTTGGGATCTCCAATTGCTACTGCAGCATCTTTCACGTCCACAAGGAGCTGAAGATATAAAAGTTACGTGTTAATAATCTGACAATTATAGGATTTCAACTAAACAACAAAACATTTTATCTAAATTTGAAACATTCCTTTTTAAAATAATTTAAATTCAACTTTGAAAATATACAGTCACACTTTTGTGTTCATAAAACTATTATAAAATAACGTTTCAAATACCTCATGCAGCTGCTGTATGCATCTTACAATGATTCCTTCTTGTACATCAGTGAGGTCCATGATTTCAGCAAACGGCTTCTCTAATGCCCATTCGTAAACAACTCGCACCAGGTTGAAATTCAGCCTGTCGGGTAAAGCTTCGAATTGGCCAACCTGGGAGACGTTATGAAGAAAAATTAAAAGTATATGTTATTGTTAATGTCCGATGTTAGTGAATCATGAGTTCCATCGGCGAATGTCGACATTAACCAATTTCGTTGGTTAATGTCCGAAATTATACTTAATTTGTACTTGAATCGGACGTTCACCGGTAAATCTTAACATACCTCAAGGAAGTTAATCTTAGATTCAGCAATTTAAAATTTGTGCGAATGTTAGGAAATTATATATATATGTTTATTTTTAACTAGATATATTTCTTTGTTTGGTATTGCAAATAAAATTGTAACCATTTATAAATTTATTTATCGTAATAATTTGCGACTTCATTAGGCATCATATGGCGGCCCAGAACTGTTTCTACACTTCTTTATTTCTCTATATTAATCAGGCATCATAATTTCATAATATTCATAATCATTACCTATCGTGGAACAGATATACCTATATCAATGCTCATAATCTACATTATCTAGCTCAATTTTTTAGCTCTACCTCTCTTTAAGTCGTAACTTAAATTTGTTGATATTTAGACACTTATAACTAACTTACATGATACTTAGTTTCAATGGCTATCAACTCGTCTTCAATATTTTGAATCGCTTCAACGCCTTTCGCCAGCTTATCTGTTAGCTCCGGTTTAATCTGAGTTCTTGCTTGGAAGACAAAACAGCTGAGCAACGCCGCTATTTCCGCCGGGGTTTTGTCTGTGAATACATTCCTAAACACCAGTTCGGAAATTATCAACTCATTGGTCCCCATACCGCAGGCGACTCTACCTTTCAGTATTACGCTGTCGTGTTCGTCTATATAATTCAATTCTTTCAGTACTAATAGTCGGCTCACGTAGTCCGGGTATAGAGCTAAGTTTTCAAATGAAAGTAGTCTACGGTACTTGTCCCTCTTCCTTTCGGCTTGTTTACGTTCGTAAACTATCGCGAACTCAGTCTTGAAATTTGCTATGTCGGTGGATTTTTTCAAGGAATCGAGTTCAATCTGAAACGTAAATAAATGAATGCTATATTTCATGTACATTGTAATAATTATTTGATTCAATAGATCTAAGATTGAATTTTAATATAGATGGAGAACCAAAAAGGGGTTAATCCTGTAATTAAATGAATACTTATCCAGACTGCAAAGAAAACATGGTATTTATACACATAACATTTTTAAAATATGGATAAATTTTAACCAATACGGTTCGCAGCTTTTTTGGGAAGTTTCATTTTGCGGTGTAGAAATTAAATTATCTGCACCTCAAAAGAATCTTGCGAAAGCTGAAAAACATAAATTTTCGTACCTTAAGCCGGTTCATTTTATCCAAAGACTGAAGTATTTCACCGGTAGAGATCGCAAGTGATTGTGTGAGACTAATTAGATCTAACGCTGTGGCTCCAGTTCGTATAGCGTGCGATAGTCGAGACAATTCTTGCACTGCGTTTGCGCATGTTGAACCTATTGGCGCGTCTTTGAATCTAAAATAAATATATGCATAAAACTGTGTGTAAACAATTTATGTCTTTAAAAATGTACACCAGAATATTTGCTCTAGAAGCCAAACTTAGGTCCTAAATAATGTTCTCAAATAAAAAAATACTTTGATTTGATAACGTTTGTCTCCTTTCGTTGTTTTAAAATAGCAATACTAACCTTGGCATTTGTCGTTTTTCCCAATCTTGTATTATAATATTGGCATCAATCTTGAGATTTGTTTTTGTTATTCCTATTACATTTCTTGGTGCGATGCATAGTATTGTGTGATCCATTGTACTTTCTTCAGTTCCTTCAATAAAAAATGTGAAGTTTAGATACAGCGAAAGAGATAGATATCATCTATAAAGAGTTACAGTAGTGTCAAAAGATGAATCCGATCTGCGTCGTCTATTATTCAACAACGCTTTACAACGCCACACGTCAACGCCAACGCCAACCTCCACAGTGCGAAATTCATGTTATAGCTCTTGTGAAAACGCGTTGTGGTAATGAAGAAAATAGTACCAATTGGTAAAGTACCAAGTTTAACCACTTACCATAACCATCATAAAGTGCTGTGAAGCCCAACATTCTGTACCAGCTTTCATCAACATCGAAGTTGTATTTAGTGACGTCTTTTTCTGCTGTGTTCAATACAAGCACTTTGTATGGCGTTTGTCGGGGTCCTGTTAACAAACCATTCTTAGCACTATACTGTATGTAGTATTCCAATAAAAAAGCTCTATCATCAAGCTGCTAGAATTTGTTAAAAGGGGTAAGCTGTAATTTGTTAACCATGGCATTTTTAATCACTTTTGTTTTTTTTCCGTTTGCAAGACAATAAGTCTCAAATATGTTAGGATTTATGCTACTAACAAATTTAAAGAAAAAATTGTTCCAAAATTTTTTTCATATCATATTGCATATTAAAACAGAATACTAACCACTTCCATTTAAATATACGGCTAGTTGATTGATATACGCCCCCGCAGAAATTACCAACACCTTCCCTACTACCAATTCTTTCGATACTTTAGCAGTGCCTAACAATATAGGCATGATTTCATGCAACACCTCGATATACGTTACTGCAGTGTCATAGAAAGTTGCTAAGGGAGCTAGGTGGGAAGCGAGCGGTGTACTGCATTTCTCGGTATATTCCTTTTCGGCTTGTTGTAGAAGTTTCTTATTGTTATCAGCTTGTATGATTTGGTCGAACTCTCTGAAGGATCGCTGCATCATACCTTCTACTGAGACGGTTGCTACCCTGGGAAAGAGTTTATATCATTTTGATTTTAAATTACGAATGTTTTAAGATATCGGTATAAATAAACTACATTGGGAAAAAGGATTTTGTAGATAAATTGATTGTTTTAAGAAAAAAAATTACCATCAATAAAATTCGAAGAAAAATATACTCAAAAGATATTAATAAACATTTTAAGTTGATGTGTTTAAATTTAAAAAAATAAGCTATGTTACTAACCTCAATAAGCTTAGTATCATGGCGTAAGTAAGTCTGAACTGTGAGGACAGTTTCTGAGGAGTGCCCAGCATCATACCCTTCAGTTTCGTCAGATCTGGGACTTCGCCCTTGCACAGAATTATTACTGTTCCGGTTTCGTCGAGACCTAAAGTAAATAAAAAAAATATTTTTTGGAATATCATATCATCATTGCTAATTCAACCTCAGCACATCCAAGTCTAGCTTAGGTGATACCCTATGCGACGATTGCCAAATATGATTAAAACGGTTTACACCATGTGTGGATGTGTGTGTGTATCGGCGACATTAGCTTTGCGAGGCCCTTGTCATTTTCCTGTTAGGAAGACATTTTTTACTGAACTGAGTTCACTAAGAGTATGTTGATAGAAACACTTAAGCTCAGTTGCTGCTTAAAACAATAGCCTGTCTTGTTCCATCGTTAATAAAAAAATCTTCCGTGAAACAGTTCGCTCTCATGGCCTCTACATGGGCAACGCATTTGCGGTACTCTTGGCGTTCTCGGTATCACTTTCCATAAGATAAACGTCTGCTTGATTGCCCATCTATCGTCACTTCTGCGAGCAATGTGCCCTGCCCAAAGATTTGCAATTGTGAGAGCTATATTGTGACCTTTGTTCTTCTGTTGATCTCCTCATTACACGTTCGATCATGCAGGGTAACTCCCTCTCCATTGCTCTTTGACTGACTTTGAGCCTCGGGACAACGTCTGTGCCGTAATTCATCACTGGCAACACACATTGCACTGGTCAAAACCCTCGTTTTGAGACACTGCGGTATTTTGGATGAAGTGTAATCAGAATACTAGGATACTGACTTAGGATTCCAATTTCTAAAGGCCTGAATATCGTGGGGTGAAATCACTACTTATACTAGATTACTCATATAAAAAATATATTATAATGTAGTATACATACCTCGTCTTCCGGCTCGGCCCGCCATCTGTATATACTCGGCGGGCACGAGCGTCCGTCTGTCTACGCCGTCGAACTTTGTTACTTCGTCGAAAACAACAGTACGAGCGGGCATGTTCACGCCCATTGCGAATGTTTCAGTTGCAAATAAAATTTTTACCTAATGAATTTTTAAAGGTTT
This sequence comes from Choreutis nemorana, assembly GCA_949316135.1. Taxonomy (NCBI): domain Eukaryota; kingdom Metazoa; phylum Arthropoda; class Insecta; order Lepidoptera; family Choreutidae; genus Choreutis; species Choreutis nemorana. Next base: position 4,599,088 of record OX438611.1, read on the forward strand.
TATTTAAGTATTTTCAGGGAATTTATTAACAGAGTTTTGTTTGCTAACAGGTTATTTTGTTTTTTAATGAATTTAACAATTGATTTAATGAAAAATATGACAGTGTGGCTCAATTGATAATGGCGTTGTTCACTAACCTAGCCGTCCCGGAATCGAATTCCGGTTATTTTGAATCGAATGTATCTAGTTTAATCGTTGTAATCAATCTAGTTGTTGGATTTTTGGGAGGACAGTGACTTCATACTTGTCTATGAAGATATAAACTATTACTACTTACATGACCAGACTGGAACAACATTTCAACAATTTCCTTAAGCAGGGGCAGTATTCCACTGTGATGAACACCGATACCGTTCTCTAATACTCTCTGTAATCTGATCACCTACAAAAATATGTTTAATATTAAGGTTCAGTTGACGTCGTAGGTTGACGTACATAAACAGGATTTAAAAACAAATTCCCTTTTAGCAACGCGATTTAAGAATTTGAATGGTTTTGAGTTTGATAGATAAATTCTACTAACATTAATCGGAATAGACTAGAGATTAGCAAAATATAACTGCTACTGCAAATGCTCAAAATTAGTTCCGAATGCATATTCAACCCAAATATTTAAACGAAAATTATGTTGACATTATCATTTACCTGTGGAAGCTTTCTGTCAGGTTCCTTTAACCTCTGAAGGCATCTCGTAAAGAAGAACCTGATGTGGCTTTTTTCCTTAGCAGTAGTCAGATCCACTGACATAAGATTTTCAGCGTTCTGGTCGCATCTATTCCTAGACAATGTGAATGCTACTACTGGTAATTTGTCGTTCTTCTCCAAATGGTCTATGAACGCTCTCCACATAGTCTGATCGGCTTTTGGATTACTGAATTGTTTCCCGCCAGCTACAATAAAAAGGAAATCTTTACGAAAGAAAACAATGGTCATACAAAAAAAAGTAAAGAAATAAAATTTAAAACAAATGTTACTACTAAAAGAGCGTAAGCGGTTTAAGTTAATAACAATGAATTGAAAGACTTAATTTGAATAGCATTTTTGTTTAATAGTTTTATTTGAAGATCAATTTTAGGATAACTAATCATTTTATTTAAATTTGTAGTTTTCAGTGCAAGCTCAATCCGTTTTGATTTTACTGAAAATTATATCGAGTTGTACTATAGTGTTGAGAAATCATTCAATTTTTTAAAACAACATCCAATATTGCCTAAATTATTAGTGAAAATCAGTAAATATACTTGCTTTTCGGACCAAAGTTTTTCTTTACATCACTTTCTCTCGCTTTGAGAGCCGCTACTGCATCCGTGTATCCACGCAGTTTGAACTCTCCATTCTGATCTATCACTAAGAACCTTTCGTTCTTTGATTTTCCACCAGATCCTATACAATTTGATATTTAAAATATATTTTTTGGTTTGAAAGAAAAAAATACATTTAATTTATTTTATACAACTTAACCATCTTATCCTGCAATTAAAATTCATACAATCTTTCGTCTTCATTTTTTCCCGTTCAGGGGTTGAATTTTAATATACCTTTCTTAGCAGACGTCTCTTCGTATCTATTGTGCTTTAGAGTAAATACAAAAGAGACAAAAGGCTTTAGACCTCTTGACTCAATAAGCTAACATGTTAAAATGTCAATGTATTGTGTTACTTTATGAATAAAGTATACAGTATTTAATACATAATAATTTAGCTGACCTGTATACAAGTAATGGCATAGTGGGACGGGTCGCTTCGGAGTAGATACAACGTAAACTTTTCGCTTTTTGGTCCGACCAACCCAATCGGCGAACTGTAGAGTATTAGGTACAGTTGCACTTAACATCACAATGCTTACGTGTGCCGGTAGCAAAATCAATACCTCCTCCCAAACGTGGCCTCGCTAAAAACAAAGTCGTGTCCTTACATGTATGTGCAAGGTTGTGTCGATAGGCACCAAATAATCAGAAGCTCTGAATCATAGTTTAGTTTAGTTCTATTTATTACAGCCCTAAGATTAATTGGTTTCAATTAATTGAATAACACAGTTTATTATTTTTGTTATATTAAATTATCTTGTGTATTTGTTTGAGATTTTGTACAGCCGTTACATGGCATGAAAAAATCTTGTAATATCTTTTGTCTGAATCTGTTTTCGTAGAAATCGCATTTTTGGTTTTGATAAATAAATGTTACATCAGATGGACATAACATTTGCATTTACAATATGAGTATATTTTGGATATGGAAACAGCTATATGAAATAGTTTGACATACTAAGTAATACTAGTTAAGTTTAAGCAGTGCTCACCTCAGCATTATTAATGTAGTGGACCTCATCAAATATCACAAACTCCAGGTCCCTGGTGACGTCAGAGCCGCAGTACAGCATTGACTGCAGGATCTCCGTGGTCATCACGAGGCAGGAGGCGGTGGCGTTGATCTGCAAGTCCCCGGTCAACAGGCCCACCTCACCAAACATCTTGTTGAAGTCATTGTACTTCTGGTTGGACAGGGCTTTGATTGGAGATGTGTAGATTGTTCTGGTGAAAAAAAAGGTTTTTAGATGTAATAGTTCTGTTAATTGTAGCGTGAATTTTATTTAATATTATTACGTTTTACAAAGCCTTTTATTCAATTCTCTAATGAGTATGAGTATGATTAAAATTCTTAATTTCATTGGGGCAATAGTCAGTCATATAAAAGGTGTTTTTAAATTTAAATATGACGATTTAAAAGCACTTATTTTAATAGATTTCTATTAGAAGAAAAACATTTTGAGTCAAGTTTCTCTTCTATAAGCTTCAAATGAGAAGAATGTTTAAAAGTGTATTAATATTACCTGGTACAATTTCTCCTGGACATAGCGATGGCGTATTCGGCAACTGCAGTCTTGCCAGCCGATGTATGAGCTGCTACAAATACGTGGTGACCTTCCTCCAACTTGAGAATCGCCTAGAACATAACATAACACCTATTATAGTTTTTTGTAATGTCTAGTAATCCAACACACCATTCTTTGACCGGTTTTGGATCTCCATAACAGCACCACCTATCGAGTCCATAGATTATGTCTATATTTTAAGCTATACACATTCACAAAATGAATTTTGTTAGGTCATTTTGGAGAATAACATGTTTCAACACACTATTAAGACAAATAGCTTTAGGGTAACAAATGAGGGATATGTTTTTCTTCTGTTACTGCTAGGATATATTTTTATAAATTTTGTTATAAGATTTTATGCTATTTATTATTTATTTGCTCATACTTACTTGTTTCTGAAAGTTATCTAATTCAAATGGATAAGAGTGGGCCATGTCTTTGATCTTTTCTCTAAAATCTGGCACAGGTAAGGAGACATCTATTGTCTCTGCCCACTCCGTAGCTGTTACACCAGGTCTCACAGTGGAACTGCTGATTTTTAGCACTGGAAGTTCAGGTAGTTCTACTGGAGGCTGGATTATTGCTTCTGCTAAGAAGTTGTCATCTTCTGCATCAGTTGATACATTTGTAAAAGGGGCTTGTTTTGGTTTAACATCATCTTCATCTTTCCAGAGACCTTTAGAGTTAAGAGTTGTTTGAAATGAGTATTAAGAAGGGTAAATGATTTTTTTTGCTACAGCAAATTACCAAATGTGTTAGTTTTTCTATTGTTGAAAATTCTTAAACATTTTGAAATAATTGACTAATATAGACATGCTGTGGATATTCTTATTACCAATTAAATGTGTGTTAGTATCCACAACTTCTTCCAAGTTGATGTCAGCTTGCAAGTTTATTTTTTCTTTCTTTTCAATTTTTTCTGTTTCTTCCTTAATTGGTTGGTTAAGAACTGTCACTCCATCATCAGCAAAAATAACACCTTCCTTGCAGCCAGGAGGAGTTGTTAAAAGTTCTGTAAGAAAAATTATAAGCTATAAACTTTGTATTTTTAACTTAAAAAGTAAATAGTGTCTTCAACTCTAGCTGGTCTATGCAAGTGCTAGGGGGCTTAAGCCTCCCCCAAAGCATCTAAGTTCCTAGGACTTATAGCCCTAACTTTGTGAAAACCTAGGTTTAGCTAGATTTTTTTTAGGAAAAAGTTTGATCACCTTCTCCTAAAAACTTTCCGAGCTCATCATTTTCAATATCAATAGTGATTTCTCCACAATTGTTAGCTTCATCCAGAACTTTTTGGAGCTCCTCCTCAAATCCTCCTGGTAGGAAAGGGCTTTGGGTAACAGTGCCTCTAGTGGCCAGGCTTGGGGGAAGTGGTGCCCGAGACATGGATAGGCTCTCTTCGTCATCTTCAACTGATACATCTACCTCTTCTAACCCTATAATCTCTCCTGTGACTGCATCTCTGATCACCTAGAATTTTTTTACAAAAACTTTAATGAAACATTGATATTTACAGTATTCAATATGAGGAAAAACGAAATCACCCTATAAGGGTTCTTTCAATTAAGATGTTTTTTTATTTTTTTTTTCCCCATCCTGTTGTTTTGTGTTTATTGCATGGTTGTTTCTACTCCTCTTTTGTATAAAACAAGCCATGTATTCGGAAGTTGATATGTAACAGCTAAGTTACTGAATTATATTTGGCAGGATGATTTTTGGAACATTATGAAATTATAGTATGAAAAAAATATCCAAAAATCAAAACATAGATTTCACAAAAAAAAAGTAAATGAAGTATTTGTTATACCTTTAGTCTTCTTATATACGAACAAAGGCAGAACGGTTAAACCATCAACGCAAAAGAAATTAACTGATACCTCAAGAGTTGTGTCAGGATTAATTTCGTCATCATCACATCGAAACAATGAATTAACGTCCGTTTCACGATGCCAGTGCGTCTGAGACCTTTCCCACTTGTGTATTGAAAGTCTTTCAGGCTTCAAGAGATACTCTTTAACTCTATCTTCTAAGTTATCAAAGATCGGCGGTAGCTGAAACATATTTTTATTTGTAAGTAAATAACTTATTAACTTGTTGATAGTAGAATTATATGACTAAAGACAATTATTACTTTAAAATCAGAGAACTCAGTTTCATTTCCTGAAGACATTTCATTTGTTTAATAATCGATTTGTTTTAATTTTTTTTGCAAGATAGAATAACATTTATGAGGTTATGTTTACAGAAATTTTATTCTATCATCTTTGGATTCCAAAAAATTAACATAACTTTTTACTTCATTTCAATTTTACATAAAATTAACGGGCTCACAGCAAGACGATATAAAATCTTAGTTTTATTGATTATGATTTTTACAAATTATTAAGTGTGTTATTATAATTTAAAAAAAAACTCATGTTTTTGTTTCTTTTCTAGCAACTATAAAATACCTACAAATGACATTTGACACTTGTTTTTTTAATCACAATTTGATACAAAGACGTATTAAAGATGCTAACTTATACAATCTTGATGCCAAAAATGTACAAATCTAATTAACCTCGGACTACTGGTCCCATAAAGATCTTCCATTTTTGGTTAAAAGTTTCAATGAGTTTAGGCGGCTTCAACATTATGTTTATAATTTTCAATAAAACCAGATATTCGACATTAACTTTTAAGCTCTGATTTATAAACCTAGGGTAGTTCTTAACTTTGGCATTTATAAGAATCAACCTGAAGCTGATGCCTGCTTTATTGATATTTTTAACAAAGTCTGGAACCGCTGGTTACATATATTTACTAATACGTCCAAAATTTCTGAAGGTGGTAATGTTGGTTCGGCTATTTTATTCCATCTTCAAAATTGCTCTAAGTATAAAAGCCCGCAATTGTCCTCGGTATTCACTGCCGAAGTTATTTGCACTTTTGGAAGCTGTCTCACATGATGAATCTCACAAAATGAGATGTGATCTAATATTTTTTCGGACGCTAAATGTTGTTTGCAGGACTGAATAAAATGCCCTTTCAGAAGTCGCGATAGTTTTTTTAAACACTAAAAATTAGAAACATATTAAATAGATGCCATTCCCTCGGCCTTGATATAGTCTTAGCCTGGATTCTTGCGCATTGTGGTATATCCGGCAAAGAATTAGCAAGATATGTTTACGAAACAAACCACCCAGGCAGGATCATCTTCATATTTCAAATATGTTTCCAGGGACCTACGCTCTCTTGCAAAACCACTCTTGGCTGACACCAATCAATAGGTCTCAAAATGTTTGTTTCAGAAGATAAAGGTTTTACTGGTAATGATGTAAAATGTTTAATCCAAACACTCTAGGATAATTTTCCTTGGCTGAACCTTTGGTCACTTTTATAAATTAGGTAACACAGTTTTTGAGTTGACCCAAATACTAAAAAGTTAAACTTAATATCTGTGGTCTGGTTTGTGTCCTTTATACCTACTAAGCAGCAGTTAAGATTTGTAAATTATAATTTGATAAGGCCAAATAAATAAATAAACATATCAATCGCGACTTCGTCTAGGTCCTAGGACCTATGTCGCCTATGTTTTTCCTCACAATGGTATCGGTTCTGGAGAATTTCATCTTTCAGTGGTGAAAAGTGGTCAGACGGACAGACTCATACATAAAGTTACTTTCACATTTATAATTTTAGTATTGATGTACGCTTGAAAATAACGAAGTTACCAGTAGCGAATCCGGGATTTTATTTCGGGGGTTTTGACATAGTACGGGCTACAAGTTCTAAGAACTAAGATGCTTTTGGGAAGGACTTGAGCCCCCTAGCCCTTATCAAAAGTGATATTTACCATAGTTGATGTTCGATCAAATAGGTTTCTTACTTCCTCCTATTTCTTCTGTTTAGATAAGCTGCGGTTCCCAAGTCAGCTGGTAGGTAGTCAGGTTCGGTCACAGTCTGTGCTTAGTTGCGGCTTCATTATTTCTTGATTCTTAGACCAAAAGTCGATACTATTGATCCTGAACAGGAGTTGCAGTGATGGGACGGAGTTACAGGTGTGCACCAAAAAAAAAAAGTTGAAGTGCGCTTGCAACAACACATGATAAACATGAGTGTTGCTGACTCTAAAAGTCAGACAAATAAATTACAAAACACTGGTAAACTAGCATAGGGAGGGCCTTATTAACTCTCAAGGAGACGTCAATAGTCCAAGCAGGCAGGGATATGAAGTCAGTCAAGAATACAAAGCGCTCTGTGTGTCTACTATGATTTCGTAGTTTTTCTACAAGTCAGGTAACAAAGATTACTACAGTAATTTTTTAGAGCAATCTTAAAGATTCCTAATTAATCCCTAAGAGGCGCTTTGAAAAGATTGTTACTTACTTTAAAAGTACGAAAAATAAATTCTAGAAGTAAATATATTTTATCCTGAAACTCAGTAATTCCCACTTTTCTGGAGCTAGCTATAATTTAATATTGTACAAGATGTACCTTAATTTTAAACAATCTTTTATCTTGCAATCAGTCCTTAGACCATAAGCAGACGAGTTGATGTATGTTGTTGATGACTTGTTCAGGAGCATCCCCGTTATGAGCCTTCCCTCTCTTAAACTTGTACGCTGTAAATCTACCTACATGTAAATACTTTTCAGCTCGGTATTTTCCCCACTTTCCCCCTTTCATTTGACATCCCACTTGATATAATAAAAAAACACTTTTTAACAACTGGATCAATAAAAGAAATCTATCCGTCGCCCGGACTATTTTGAGAATCGATTCCCCCGATTCGAATTCGGACTCATTCGTTAAAATTAGTTCATTAGTTTAAGTACTACTGTGAAACATACATAAATACACACATACTAAAACTGCTAAATCATAATCTGTCATTTCAGCTTTGCCGTAGTCAAGTGAAATGAGCGGGACAATTTTATGTTACCACAAGTTATCATAAGCACGTTTAGCACATAGAATTCAAATATAAAAGGAGCTGGAAATCAAACACTTTAATCAAATAAAAAATATTAACAGGTGATGAATTTAAGCCTAAATACCTTCTTGTATTATTCACGTAGTCTCTTAGATATTTGCCTAAAACTTTTGTCAGTAGGTCTCACCTACAAAGAATAAAATAGCTTATCAAAGCTTAGTCATCGGACACAATAGGAGGTGTTTTTATACGTAAGTAGTTAATTGTTTTTGTTGTTGAAAGCAAGTGTCTAGATAAGTATTTAAGTCAGTAAGGCTCGATGGCCAAGGTCGTCAAGCAAGATCCCTCCATAAGCAACCTGTGCGAAGTCTTGCTTAAAGTTATGCCTGTCGTGTTGCTCCGGTCTTAGCAGCCGCACCGACTCACGCGCCGGCCTTTCCGTAAAAAGGCGCCAACTTTTTTTTCCAAAGTTTTTTCTCACAATGGCTTCCCGTTTGTGGTATATCGTGACTGTCTTGGGTTTTTTTAATTTAAACAAAGTGACTTCCGGCTTGGATGAGGTAAATTGAATTTTACAAAATTATTTAATTGCTTAGTTTTAAATCATTATTATTCATATTCGGAGGGAGTTTGGTAAGTTAAATTGTTTAGTAAATAACAAAACAACAATCTTAGGGATGTTAAATAATTATTTTAAGCGATGTTTAAAAATAGTGGGAAAACAGAATATTTAAGTAAAAATGCGGTTATTTTTAGGAAATGAAAGCATTCTACCTACAGAATAGTGATCTTATAATTACTTTAATAACATACCCCTGCAATGCACCTACTTTCTCTGAAATTGTTTCTGGTACGTGCAATAAACCAATTCATTTGTCGGTTGTATTATCTTGATGATTTATAATACCGCGAAAGCCAGCTAACCTGTCTGGATGGAAGAGTTGTGCAACCACTACTGACCAACGAGCATTTGTTGAAGCTTCATAGGTATCTGTTTCCATTTCACTGTTTATAAAATAAAATACAAAATTGAATTAGCTATCGCGTATATTAATTAAGTTTAATTAAGTTGTTTGTTATTGAAATTAAATTAAACTTCTTATAGCTTATAGCTACAAATGCAGTTAAAACATATAAATAGAGGTATCGTAATAATTATATCTGTACGTAAGTACCTGTTTATAATTTTTGATATTACTCAACTTAGTCCAAAACAACTGGTTTCAAGTTTAATTCTTACTTAAAGGTATGAATAAAAACAAAAAGAACAGTTTACTTGGTATTTTCGGCCTCAATGGAAATCAAATCTGCACTTCGGAAAGGGAACCAGCGTGATCACTCTACCATTGCGGTTCTTGAGCATTGTTTACATTAACGCATTGCGAGTAAAGAAAGTAATTATTTAGGGTGGAAACTTAACTGAATTGTTCCTAGCCAATGCGTAGGTAAATATTTGCATTTCAACTCACATTCATTAGACACATTAAGTAACTAGATGTTGTAAAGAATACCTTATAGATAGACCAATAAGTTAAAAATTAGGGCTTCCTACCTACATACATCTTTTGTTAAGCCTTTTCTATGGTCATAAAACATTATTTATAAAGTAGGTTTAATAGCAATAAACGTTACGCAACGGAAACAAACTGAATAATTCCATGTTATTGTTAATGCATTCGGAGACACGCAATTACCTATGAATATGGTAAATTTTACGTGAATAAATTGCGTTTGCAAGGGAAATGTCAAGAGCCGTCACCTTTGTAGAGATGAAACCCTTGACTTCATTCACACATGGCTGGACGGAGCGATTTTGTTAATGCTATACTATTATTAGGTACCTATTCGGCAAAGGAAATCCTCGTAAGATACTCATTTGAGGGACGAAGTATCCGAATAAAAATACATATATTGAGAACTGTCCTATCTATAAGTTGGAATTGAAAACATACATGTTAGTATACATTTAATAATCATACCCAATAGATACCATTTTGAAGGCTTGTTTCCTTTAGATGTTCATAGAACATGCTAGGCTATTATTCGCAATGTATTTTAGGTGTACCTACCTACTAACCACTGCTGTAATTTTCGAGGGCCAATTTTCTCTAAAAATATCAAATTATACGTTAGAAAGTTAATTCTTGCATATAATGACATTATACTTTATTACATAATGTTTGTTAAAAATTAAGTTTTACTAGTTGGAATGGAAACTTATGTGACTTCTATATACGGGGATAATAGCTCCAAGATCGAATCCCGGGTAGAAGATTTCTGTAATGAACATGAGAACACATAAATGTATTTTCCAAGGCGATTCGGTTTTATGCTTTAAGAACGTCAGTATACAAGAATTTGCTTCTGGTTTCTAATTGGAAGTAGGTATATATTTTAATAAAACTGCCATAAAGAAACTAGAAAAACGTAAGCAGGGGACAGATTGTTGATGATTTTTAATTACCGATTATTGTTTATTTACGAGATTTTAATATTGTTTTCATTTTAGAACAGATTTGTTACCCCAATACCCTAAAAATTAAGTCAAGAAATAATCAAATTCGCGTGTAACAAATTGCTTATCGGATATGTTGATAACACGCGAAAAATGATGTAGCCATTAATCGCACATAAAACGTTTAAATTAACTGCTTAACCACAAAAACTGAAAACTTTAAAGTTCAGAAAATAAACGTATTCTTTATAGAAATAAATTTTATCTTTATTTCTTTTTATTTCTTAAGAATTCATCTGAATCTATAGATCAATTCTTAAGAAATAGTATCGTCTAAACCATTTTGTCTTGTTTTGACTCAGTTACCATACTATGAATCTTTTGTAAAACTTATTTTCAGTTCACACATACTTTTGAGAATTTTGCAAAAACTATCTTGTTCCATTTTAAAACTATGCTATTAGCTTGTCCGTCTAAACATTTCTGTTAACATAAGTCATATATTGATAAAGACGTTTCTTCCAGGAGTCACCGTCTAAGCTCTCCTGCGTCATTGGAGCGGGGTATTCAGGTCTTGGCGTGGCTCGTTACTTGAAAGACTTCAAGCAAAATTTCAAGGTTCTGGAAGCTACCAAATATGTAGGAGGTACCTGGAGATTCGATCCTCACGTCGGAACTGATGAGGATGGCCTGCCACTGTTCACCAGCCAGTATAAAAATCTAAGGTAAGTTATCTAAGAATATGCACTGTTCAAGTATTAACTACACGAAATATAAATGAGAATATATCACTTCATCACAATTTATTTATACACCTGAAAACATTTACTTTTGAAAAACTTAAGCCAACCAATACAATTTGGCAATTGTTTTGAAGTGTTGTAAGTATCTTCAGTCAACTTAATACCGGTTTGTTATGAAAGATAGTAATGTCGAAGACCAGTTTTATTTAGTTCATCTTAAATAATACTCTGTCATCATGTCTTAAAAAAAAATGTCTAAATTGGTAGGCCAGTAAATTAGATGAAGAGATAAAAATATTTGAAATAATTATAATGCGCACGGCGGCGTAGAGACGACAAATTAGTTAGATATATCTATAAATTAATTATATGTTTGTCAAGCTAGGCGTACCCAATGTAATGTGCTAGGCGTAATGTAGTTATATAATATCTTGTATTGATTTGCGTATGAACTATTATTAAAAATACGAAAATAATTCTCTATTTTACCTTTTAACCTCAGATTTTGATATATCTTGGTAACGAGTTTGATCTGAGAAATTATAATTTGCCATATTTTTTCACAAAAATGAGCAAAAATTACATTTATTACACGGACAAAGTCGCAGTCTAATAAATATAGTCAAAATACCTAACAAATATTTTAATATCCAATTAGAGAAATTTGTGAATCCTCAAAATTTTGTGATTTTACAAAGGTGTTTGGAGAAATGCAGAAATTTAAAAGAGGGATCTTTTAAATTGAAGTTATTTTTTATAGAACGAACACTCCTCGTCAGACCATGGAATTCGTGGGTTTTCCGTTCCCTGACACCACACCATCATACCCCACAGGAACCTGTTTTTACAGATACTTAAAGCTTTTCGCAAAAACATTCGACCTCTACAAATACATCCAGGTAAATTCTTAACAAACCTTTTTTGAACGTTTTTTTTTCTTAAACTTTATTAAACATTTTTTTTTCTTGATCACGAACTTTTTATAGTTTCTTTTTTATCGACATAAAATAATGTCTGGAGGGCATCGAAAGGCAAATGGCCACAGTAACGCTGTTCTAATAAAAGGAATATTTTTCTGACGATTACCTATTTTGCTAGCCGAAAAATAGGTTCAAAAATATATGACAAAAATTCAACAAACGAATCAATGTTCTCACTTTTAGTTAAGTACCATGGATAATCTGATTATTTTTCGAATCTATTTTGAGATTATTTGGGCTTTGTGCCGTGTTTATCTTATACAGTATAAGGATTGATATTGTATTTGTTATGTGAAGCTTTAAGTAAGGTTTGCTATACTTAAAACATGTACAGATTATTATTTAATTCTTTTTTACGTTCACCACCGCTGAACAGAAACCGAAAAGAGTTATTTTAATCATATGTTATGACACTACAATTATATAGATTAGCACGTATGCACCTACTTACAATGCAAACACTAGGTAAGGTAGGTTATGTAATAGAAATCGTGCCATTAGAAAGGAAAATTTGGATTGTAGAGCTACTACCTATTTGAAGGACTCACCTGATTTGAATATAGAATGAATATTCAATCCAGATAATCGTGTGTAGGTTTTAGAATTAGGGTTTTGTAGAAACTGTAGTAGAGTTTATACGAAACTCCCAAATCAGCAAAGTTAGGTACAAAAAACGCTTCTATCCATCATTAAGTTGTTTTATATATAGTTAAAACGAAAAAAGAGGGGTTTCCATTAAGCAGTTGTTCCTATAAAAATATTTAGGTATTATGATTGTTGCAACTTTATTTGATGTCATGATTACTGTATCGTTTGTATATACTAGTGATGATTGGAATTAAGGCAATTATCTTAGTTTGATTATAGTATGACAAGACTTGAAGAACTTGGATATGTTTGAGGACTAATGTAGGTATAATTAAAGTATTGGTACTAAGAAATAAGATGTTGCTGTTTATTATCATGTCAGGTATCATAAAATATCAAGTTAAATCCTTGAGATTTCTATTAAATACTACCTATAATTGTTTGATCATAATTGTTGAGATTCAGAGAAACAGAATTAATAGGCTAATAAAATTACTATTGTTAAATTTATGTACACCTTTAGTATTTTCCTTTTCGTTAAGTTGTATTTATGTTATCATTATATCACATCTTACTTCATCATAATTCAACGAAATGCAGTCCCAGGTTTATATATATATTTAGTATTGGTAAGGAATTTCTAACTTCGCATCGTAATTCACTTAAATAAAAAATGCTTTATTTGCAGTTCCAGAGTTTAGTAACAAAAGTCAAATGGGCAGGACGCCACTGGAATGTGACTTACACAAAGATTGATACAAAGGAAAATAATACTCTACAATGTGATTTTGTGGTCGTTGCTAATGGACATTATTCAAAACCTGTTTTACCAAAATTCAATGGAATGGACAGTTTTAAAGGTATTTTTTCTATAAACAATGGTTTCGAAAAGTTATTTTCTTGGTCATAAGAGTTACTAAATTTTATAATTGAAATTAAATCAAATAGCAATGATATTCTTACGTACATCGTAAATTGTGTGACACAAAATACATAAAAGTTTCATTTGTTTAATGTTATCCATTAATAGTAAGAATCACGTTCTTGCGATTAATAAAACGCGCTATTAAATACGTAACACATTATTGATAGCCGGTTGTTAGGTGTGCAACAATTATAAATTCATTAGCATAGCTAACTTCATTTGCTGTTGCGTCTACTTAATCGTTACTTTGTGTGTTTGCGAACAATTTATAATCAGTAACAACTTTATTGCAGGCAAAATTATTCACAGTCATGACTATAAAGATCCGGAGGTTTATAGGAATAGGAAGGTACTGTTGGTTGGCGCTGGTCCTTCAGGATTGGATCTTGCTACTCATTTAGTGAATGTGACGTCTAGATTGGTTCATAGCCACCATCTGGAATACACTCAGCCAAATTTCCCAAAGCACTATATCAAGAAGCCCGATATCAAGGCCTTTACTTCAGACGGTGTTGTTTTCGAGGATGGGACCTTTGAAGAAGTGGAAGATGTCATACTTTGCACAGGTGATTCATCTGTTTAGGGTTAATCATTAATATCTTGTTAGTTTTATAAATTGAGTAAATTTTTAGTTTTCTAAACGTTAAACTCCAATTCAATTACATAGCTGGTCGCATCCATGTCAGCAAATTAAACTTACATTTCTCGATCATATTCCAGGTTTTGATTTCGATCATCCATTTTTGGACGAGTCAAGTGGAGTGACGCTCTCTGGAAAGTTCTTATTGCCTCTGTACCAGCATATGGTCAACATCAGATATCCTAGCATGGTGTTCCTGGGGATTCCAAAAGGAGTAATTAACAGAGTTAATGAAGCTCAGGTCAGTAATAAAACTTTCTTTAGCAAAGCTATTAAGAACAATGATTTTTCTTTTGATCTTTTCTTTGTGTGTCTTATTCAAATATACTAAGTTATTTAAGTAACATTTTTCCATTTGCGATTCCAGGCGGAATACGCAGCAGCATTAGCAGCTGGCAAATTCAAGCTGCCCTCACAAGAGCAAATGTTGAGGATATGGCTCGACCACGTCCACGGACTCCGGGAGAAGGGACAGAAAATTATCGACGTCAACGTCATCGGGAAAGCTATGGTAAGCCATCTATTTTGATTCCTGTAAAGATTTCTATGTCATGTGTTTCTTTTGAAAAACTACTGGGTGAAATTAATTAACAAGTTTAGAAAAAAAAAATGTTTTCTTTCAAAGATTAAGGGTCATTGTAATAAAGTTAGTACAGTTACTTGCTCCAAATCTGATTAAACCTTGAGGCAGATCTTCGATGTTGAAAAAGAATAGGTCAACCCGTTTACGAGAAATCGGTAAAATACCTTAAATTAGCAAAACCTTTTATTAATTTGGAAATCATTATAGCAGCTTCTATTAGTCAAAGAAAACAAACTTCATAATTGAGGTAAATCCAAATGAGATTCTTACTCAACATTTTAACCTGTTTAGATTTTTTTGAGGTTAAATGGAACATCACATTTGAAGTAGTTTATGAGGTGGTAAAGCGTAACACTAATTGTATTTTAATGCATTGTGTCATATTGTTATGTGTTAACTGGGTTCTTTGCATTTGGTAATTCCACAGCAACCAAAAACCTATTGCTATAGGTTCTTGTTTTCAGAGAATCTGAATTAAGTAATTAATATTTTTATAACTTTCCGTAAAATTTTAATTAAGTTCAACGAAATATGACCGGTTTCACATTAACGTCAAATTATGTAGAACTTACAATAATGATGACTTTATTTATTGAAATATCGCTAATGTAAGCCAGTTAAAAAGTCTTTGTAATGAGTCTTAAGGTACATATTTTCTTACTAGATAACATCCGAATTAAGAACCTCCTTTTTAAGTTTGAAGTTGATTGGAATAATAAAAACGTCTTTTCACTTATAAAGTTAGGCATAGAGGTTTCATTTTTATGTTTCAATGAAAACCTCATAAAATTGAGACTTCTTTTTGTATCGTCTGTAACTGATTGTGTTGTGTCCTTATCCTTTTTACGTTTTTCCCCTTTAGTTCTTCTGATACGTCTTTAACTTGCCTATTTTCTAACACCCATATAAACTTGTGTTCCAGGACGAGTACTTCGGTAACCTGACGGCGGAGGCAGGAGTATCGCGAGCTCCTCCTGTCCTTACGGAGATCAGGGACCACAACGCCTGGTACCGCTTACAGGACCTGCTCAACTACCGCGACTATGACTTCAAGGTACTGGATGACTTACACTACGAAAAGACCTACAACCCTCGACCAGAACCTGACCCGTGCCCTCTAGAAATCGAAAATTAATTAGGTTAGGAAAAAGTGTTGGATGGACGAACGGTCTTATGGATGAAATGAACAGGATACAAAAGGCTTAGGATGGCTCTGATTGGATTTATGGGGGAGGTCTTTATTCAATAGTGGATGACGATGTTGAATGATGTAAATTAAGATGATTCAGAGGGGCTATCTTCATGATAATTTCTTTTTCAGTAAAAGCTTTTCCTAATCTATCCGTTTGTTAAACAATAATTTATAGTTAATTGATCATAAAAGTTTAGTCCGATTGCGCGGACTGGAATTGGATTGGTGATGTGCTTAATCATTAAATATCTATAAAACTAGTAAGTAAGTACTGTACAGAATCTTTTAAATGTAGGCGTGGCATGTCCTATGCCAAATTTTCATGTTTATTTTGACCTCCGCCTTTGTCTGTGTGTGTGCTCTTTGGTTATTTGTACGGATATTGTGCTATGCAAGTTTTACTCGCATAGGTATATATATGTTAAGTATATTACCGCACTGGTATATCCACAACTCAATAGTATGTAGATCTATGAAAAAAAATCTATTGTACCATTCATAATGTACGAGTACATTTTATGAGAATTAGGCTTTGGGCTTCGATCAAAAAATAAGAATATTTTGTTGTCGAACGAAAGACTGGTGAATTTGAAATAATAGAAGGTAGGTATAAATTTTGCATTTCTAACGTGTTTTGTGTGTCATCATTTTGGCTCTTTACCTACCTAAGAACCAATTTTCGGTTACCAGTTAACTTAAGATGTAGAATAAGCGCTTTAAATTAATTAATTTAAAAATGATGTACAAATAAAACGTTTTACTCAAAATGAAGTGTTTATTAATTAATAATTTAAAATACATATTGATAATAAGGTACATTTTGTGAAGCACTAGCCTTTTGTTGTAGGAATTTTTTTGTTAGTCATTAACATAACAGTTATGTACAGGTTTTTTGTTAAGAAATATCATAGTACTCATGAATATCTATAAATTTTGAATGCTTAATTTTGATTACGAAGGCAACTGTCTTATTTTTAAGTATGTCACACTATGGTCGCACTGCGAACAATCTGCAAAAATAAATATATGGATCTTCCACGGAGAGGGTCTAGCAAAGTACTATTAGGAATTCAGCATAAGGCAACTGAGGGTGAAAATTGTTTTATATTATTTATTAAGGGAGCACAACTGTCATTACTAGTAGTCTCGTTTTCAAGGGTTTTTATAAATGTGTCTTTATTTATTATCGTGTACTTAAAGTTTCTGTATGTGTATAGGTTTTCTATTTTTGCTGCGGTGTCGACTGCTCTTATTTTGAACAGGACTGGAGGAACTCTGTCAATGCCGGACTCTTTTGTTAAGTCTTCATAGTATTGATCCTGGAACGAAGGCAAAATTGTATGATCAACTACTATATGGTTGTCCAGTTAAAATTTAATTTATAGTTATGTGGATTATGAGGGTTGCAAATCATATTGTCCACCGGAGATGTGCCTGCAGAGTATGTGTTTTTTAGCTTAGCTTAAGTTGGGTAGATATCACTTCAACCAAGCGGTTTTTATCTGGATAAATGCAAAGTAACATAACATAATAATAGATTTTTCTGTAGAAAGCCTCAATACCTACCTCTTTTTCTGCCAAAAGGTGTATGTCCGAAATTTTTCTGCCCTTGGATTTGATCTCGTCCAATTTTTTCTGAAATTCTTCGAGCATTACTTCACTTGGAGGTAAAGTGAAGTTTCCTTTTACGAGGGCTGTTGCATATCGTGCCTGGAAGAAATATTTTTTCCTTACAAATAATAAGCAATGTAATCTTTCATATACGTACATATTCCAGGGGTTATAATCCAGGTTGGGGCTTGTGTTTAATACTAGTAATTGCTCTCAGGTCTTTAATTTTCATTATATTTATCTATCTACTTAAATTTATGCTGCTATATTTGTTTACCTGAGCGTCCAAAGCTACTACGATGCAAGCTCTGACCACTAAGCCCATGACGATCATGCTGGGTTGGTTGATGTTCACCATGTATTTGTAAAGTGGGACTACACTCCTCGGGGATATAGTCAGTCCACTGCTTTCATCCAGGAATGGGTAGTGGAATTCGAAGCCTAGAAAAATATATTTATAGTTTAAAGTTCGCATGATACATATGTATAAATTTGTAATATCATACGAACATGTTATACGACATTTGTATAATATCATTCGAGCTTAAATGAAAATTAAAAGATTGTTTAACTTCAATACTAAAACATATTGTCTCCTCTGAAAATTGAACCAGGGACTTTTCACTTTCAATCAATCAGGAAAATTTTGTTTTAACATATTTACAAGCTTTGTATTTTCTGCATAATATACATGCATGAGAGAGGAATTTATATATGAGAAATAATTGTTATTGGAAATTATATCACCTGTGCAATAAATAACGTCATCGATCTCTTCGAATGTTCCATCAACAAATATGACCCCATTTTCCGTAAATTCCTGAATATCTGGTTTCTTTATATAATGTTGTGGGAATGGAGTTCTGAAGTTTACTTTGAGATGATGGCTGTGGACTAGGGTCTTGCTGACTTCTGCCACGTTGAGACCTATGTCCATTCCTGAGGGTCCAGCACCCACAACTAGGACTCGACGCCCTCGATACCTTTCAGGGTCTCTGTAATCGTGGCTGTGAATGATTGAACCTGAAAGGAAAAACAAATTTAGTATGAACAACAATACATAAAGTAACCTTAGACTGGGACTTATTGTACACCGTCACCAAGTGTCTATGTGTAAATCGTAGTCTAAACTTACCTTAAATTAAGACTTCGACAACGACTTACCTCTGTTCACACTGAGACCGATTTCTTGATTTCTAGTGATGCAACACTTATTATCGTGTCACAATAAAGTTGCTTAGTGTTCATATAGACACTTTATGTATAAGTACTGCGTATCGTGTCATCCCCTATTATTGCCTTTATAAAATTTATACAAAAGTGTAACTTCTAATAAAAGGAGTTCAATATGAGAAGTATTTACCTTTAAAGAGATGTTCTCCTGGAATATCGGGTAGTAGGGGTTTGCTAAAATGTCCAGTGCCTATAAATACGAAGTCATATTCTTCTTCAAATTCCTCACCGGTGCTTACATTTTTGTGTTTAACTTTCCATATATTATTTACCCTTCTTACTGATGTTACTAGATGCAGGAACTGAAATAGTTTAAATTTTACTTATGTAGTAATTTCTGATACTCAGTGGTGTAAAAATGTTTATTGGTAAATGTTCACCTTAATATATTTGTAAATATCAAAGTGTTTTGCGTAGTTCTTGATGTAGTTGTAATATTGCTGCCAGCTAGGAAACGATGGCATATCGTCTGGTAAAGGAAATCCTTTTAGTTGCATTGCAGGCTTTGGTAGGTTAGTTCTAAAAACAAAAACAATGTAATATTATTGTTTCTGTTTAAGTTTTGCAATTTGATAAGAGATACTCGTCATGTTGTAGGTTCCAGTTAAATCAACTCGAGCCATCGTGATTCAATATACCTGTTTGTTTGATTAGTTTATCAATTTCAAATATTATACCTGCTAAGTACCCTTTGTTTGATCGTGACTTTTAATATTTTGACTATTAAGTGAAATATTTTATGAGAGACTATGTTTCTCGTTTATGCAGTTGCATGTAAAAAAGAGTTCCACTTTAGAGAACCACCTTGATATTACATGCTTTGTGTCCCTTAGAAATACACACCTCGTCGAGGAGTGTGGGACCTGCGACAGAAATAATTCATGCAAAATGTAAATAATTCATCATAAACGTCCATATTCTACGGTAACTGATATTTGATAAATTATAGCCTACTTACTCTTGTGGTGTAAAGCAACATTATGTACAACATTGTAGTTTCATGAAAAGGAGTAGTTTTTGCCTGTAGTAGTGACTTAAATTTTTTGGCGCTAATAATATAATAGTAGGATTACCTTAAGTGTTTATACATGCTTGTAAACAATGGCAGTCCGTTTTCATCCTCTCCGATCCTATCGTCGTATCTCCAAGTTCCCCCAACATATCTGGTCGCCTCTAGAACTGTGAATTCTATTCCTTCTTCCTTCAAATATCTAGCAGACGTCAACCCAGCGATACCTGCCCCTATGACACATACTCGAGGGCTTTGTGTTTTAGGCTGAAACAAGCCAAGCAAATGGCCTAAGCATTTTTGTACCTAATAGTTATGATTAAATAGACGAGTAAAGTAGTTTTGGAAAAAAATGAATTTTATTAAGTATATTATGTAGGTATTACTAAGAGTGCATTGCACGTTTTTATATGAATCTTTTTACCGTGTATTTAAATTTGTATACCATTGTTTGTTCGTACGAAAGTATAATTTTTAGGATATTATGTTATGCAATTTATGTTTTTTGTGTAAAACAGCTGTTCAATAGTTCAAATAACTTGGTTGGTAACGTGATTTACCAAAAGGTTAAGCGTGAGGTTTGGAGTGTGGATTGATGGATTACAACATTGTCTATCAAACGCTATTGTGATATTTTCTGTTGATAAGAGTTTTAATTTGATTCATTAGTAAAATACTTTACTGTAAAATCACATAAAACGTTTATTTGGAATAATAACAAAATTATATTTAAAAAAATAGTTTAGGTATAAACGTTAACTATATGTATATATATTTAATAAACTATGGTAAAAAGTCTGATATTGTTGTAAAGAAACCAAATAGTACTATGGTAGATGTAAACTT
Organism: Choreutis nemorana; assembly: GCA_949316135.1. Classification (NCBI taxonomy): domain Eukaryota; kingdom Metazoa; phylum Arthropoda; class Insecta; order Lepidoptera; family Choreutidae; genus Choreutis; species Choreutis nemorana. Next base: position 4,619,679 of record OX438611.1, read on the forward strand.
CCGCATTGCATGCAGGAAGAGATGATTTAGAAACAGCGTTTCTTTGTTAACCTTTATGACGGTCATGCTAAATTAGTCATCTTCAAACGTTCTTTTTTTCTCAAAGTCAAAATAAAATCATTAATCGGGTCCAAAAATAGTAACACATACAAGTATACCTATAAATAATCATATTATTATGTTATCAAGGCATTACCTTAAACAAGATTGACGAATTCCTTTGCTATGGTTATGGTAATCGGCGCGTGAACAACAATTTTAGTTTTTTTAAATAAATACAAGGATGAGTTGAGTTTCAAAGAAAGATCATGTTAAAAGTTAACAATGTAGGTACTTACATGGAGACTCGAAAAATATTGATAATAGTAAGTAATTATTACCACGAAAGCGGACACGACTAGCAATAATAAACGCATTTTAAGTTATGACCCCTGCAACTGTTTATATGTCCAGAACCAACAAATAAAGGTCTTTGTGTTGGAAAACACCTTTGAATAACACTCACCATTATTGCGATTTTTTCCTTATGTATAATATAAACTATATCATTATATTGTATAATGTATGAGGTTTGAACCCGTTCTTGACTTTACACACAACTGGTTTGGATTATTAAAGCAAAACAACTGAGCTATCGGCAATCGCGCGTTATCTGTGCGCAAATGATAAACAAGACAAAATTTTATCTATTGTTTTTTTTAGGTATTTTTGTCTTTTTGTAGGTATGGTGAGTTCAAGAATGTCAATGTTATCTTTTCGATTTTAAGTAGTATGATAATAAAAATAAAACAACGATATTTGAGTGCTGTACACACGGTAGCGGGTCGCCACCGCTCGACCGCGTGATTACGTGGTGCTGCATATATAGCATTGTGTTCCTTGCCTTATTATTCTATTTAATTTATGCACGTTTAAGAAACAGTTTTTTATTGTTTTCATACTTTTTATTTTACAACACCTACCTACCTAAATGTTGACTGCGATTTTAGCCGACAGCCGGCAAGTCTTGGTTCTAACAGAGTTCTGAAGTATACCTGCATGTTTTATTTGATAAATGAGTGACATGATTTTAATAAGTGATATGTAGTTAGATTTGTCTTAGTAAATAGCGCGAGGGTCAATGGGTATATTAATAAAATCAAAAACTTTATTGCGGATTTTAGGCGACATATGTACATATGTATATTCAAATATATATTATCTTAAAGAAATGGGTACCAAACTAAAAATACTGCCGATATAAAAATTGGAAGATTAATATGGCGAATTTTTGCGCCAATATGTTTTTAAAATAAATAAAATTGTATTAATATAAATACCAAATGAATGCCAGTAAAAAGAAGATCCTAAAACTGTATTGAATATCTTAACACTTTGACTACTCTTTTGGTACGATTAAAGCGTATATTTACATTAACTACAAAAAGCGAAAAATAAAAGAATTATATTAAAAGCAAAAAACCCGACTGCTTAAAAATATTAACTAACAATGGAAAACCAGTATTACAATGTAATATTAATATACTTAAATATAAATTTAATTTTATAATATGTTGCAGGGGAGACAAATAAAACTACACAAATAACTACTAAAACTACGTTTGCGGTTTAAAAATCGAATCCCGTTCTGAAGCGAAATATGTTGGTTATTTGCGGGACTTGAGGAACAAAATATTTTTTCTCAAAAACACAATCCACAAAGCCTACCTTTAACAGAGCACAGTAAACTAAACTGAATTGGAACACACAGAAAACTAACGGTTTACAACACATAGCTGCAATAAATTATTAATTTTCGTTAATTAAATCTAATTTGTACGAACAATGAGTAAATACTGTCGACACACGCGGGGTCCCGTGGCGTAATAACTTGCTTTGACCTTAAATTTTATCGATAAGGACCAACATAAATATAACATTATTAATGCGTATATAAATAGGTACTATAGGTTACGTAATTTTCGAATATTCATCGTGCTTTGTACATCGGACCATTTGAAGAATAAAACCTGAAAATAAAGGGTTTTTTCATAATCGCGTCCACTATAACCTCTTATATCCGGGCAAAAAATGAAATGCATAAACTTTTCGTACTATGAGCCTTTAATAGCCGGGGTTGCGGTGACGCAGTTTTGTGGTGACGTCAAGAACCATACACCGAAGAATTTTTGCATAACTTTATCTAACTCTTCATTCATCATGTCATGCATGTTTCGGCGCTTGTAGCATGTTTTTAAACCATTCAAAATCTGGCTGACTTGAGAACTGCCTGGAAATGGGATATTTTTTAAAAGATAGAAAGCCCCACACTAAGTTTAAACACACAAACACTAAGTTCACTAAGTAAGTTTATCAACATACTGGAAGCATTTTAGTAAAGTTCCAAAAAAACACAAATGTGACTGGATTTTCCGAATAGACGAGAAAATAGTTTAAAAACACAATAATAATAAGTTGCGTAACAAAAAAAAATTGTTACTTTGCATTTTTGCTTATTAAGATTACGATATATATGTTTTAGGACTATTAATGTTTACGATATAACTTAGTAAGTATCTTCCTGCTGCAAAATCTGTACACTCCCTTCAAATAGGTGCAAATTAGATTCACGAGGGCCATTCGCATCGACAACTGTATTATACATTAAATTGACCATGAAAAGAATTTGAGTGGAGGATGTGGCCGAAATCATGGTCTATGGCAAAACTTCAGATAATACTTTGAATCATGAAAATTATTGTGAGTAGAAGCAAAGAAAAATATTGTCAGGAGAACGTTCTGGAGTTATATTACATAAAATTCAACTTTACTACGAGTAATTTGGTGAGTTGGTATTTTAAAACACGTCCAGTACCTATCATAGTACCAGATACTGAAATAAACAAGATACGCTTAATTTGTATGAGATGAGTTTGAGAAAACTTGAGTTTTATTCTTTATATTTTGTTTGTTGTTTGCTTAGCCTCAATTTTGATTTACTGAGTGACTAAAATTTATTTGAAAAGTTGTAATTAATAAAAAAAGTTGCGTTTTTGAATTTTAAGGTATTCTGGATTTGCATCAGGCCTCGGGACGTAAGTATTTTCTCTGAAATTTAATTTTTCTCCCCACATACATATGTAATGTAATGTTCATTGACAACCCTGTGGCTTAGTTCGAAACTAATGCAATTTCAAAATTTAATGTCGGTACCTAACTCTATAAAGAGTGTCAGATGGTTTTTAACGAAATTTAATTTGTAAATTTTACTTGTACTGTACTTTTACACCCTCGCGGGAGTAGATTAGCCAGACCTAGTTGAAGGGTCACGAATCACCGCCCATTGAATCATCGAAATTGAAACTCACAGCGTAATAACAAATTAGAACCTGATTTAATATTCAAACTTTTGAAATACTGTAATAAGAGAAATTTCTCGATATAAACAATCTAATTATTAGTACGAAAATTACTCTGTCAGTCTGCCTGCCTGCTAGAAACTTTTTACGCCTTTATAAACCCAGAATAGATTTCAATAAAATTTGATAATGGCATAAATTTCACGCTCACAAAGGGCTACATTTTATTTGAAAAACGTTAACATAAGTTCTACTCGGTCGAAATCACGAGCATGAAATTTGTTAAATATAAACAATCACCCACTTTTCCATACCGAATGCAACACATCGCTGAATACAAAACAAACAGAGCGCCTGAAATTTTATGAACATAATTATTTTCATGTGTTTATTGCCAGGTACATCAGTACAGGTTACATCATTGTGAAAAACTGATAGTCATTGCGACCAGCCAGGTTATTAATATTATTTGGAAATGAATGCTCACGCTCAGTATATACTATTTGTATTTGTAGGATAAAAAAACAATAGTTTTTAATTGTACAAATACAAATAGATTTGAATGTTCTTATCCTATGAATTTGGATTGAGTTATTCAATGGATACATTATGAGAATAATTTCAGACAGTACCTTTATACATAGTTTCATCAGCATGATAGAAGCACCAATCACATCACGCAGCATGCCAGGATTCCTGTTTGATTACCGTGGCATTCGGTCCTTTACCATGGGCACATGCCCCGTTAGACACATGCCCCATTACACGCAATGTTAATTGATAAATACTTGACCGCTGGCGTGTGTAATCGAATGTTCGCGCTCGAAACATGGGGTAGTCGAAAATAAAATCTGTTTCCTTAGCACTAAAGCTCAATTTTTATAAACGAAAAACATATTCGTACAACGTACTGAATATTGACCACACGAAATTGTATTGAATTTCGTCTTAAATTCCAAGGTATCGATCGAACTTCGATGTGATTATTTTTTGTACATGACGTCACAAGATATAAAATATGTTTAAAAACTAAAACCCGACGACTACTGAAGTCACGCTTTAAAAAGTATGAAACAGGAAAATATTCTCATTCGTTCTTAAGTAAACTTTTTAATTTAGCCGTTTTAGTTTTAAACTTATTTTAAATTTTTACTGTTTTGGGGTAGATAATCTTTAATGTAAAACTCGTTTGTTGTAAATGCATTTTAGGTTGGTTTTAGAGCAAAGATACGTTTGATTCACGAAGCAAAGCCGTTGGTAAGCAAAGCTGACAATATGTATTCTACAATATGTATGTGCGTAAATGTACTTATTAAGCCCTTTTGTTTGATATAAAACTCGGTCAAATGAAACATACCTTTTTTATTCATTACTATATCCTGTAAAGTGCACCATACTCAATTTAATGTGACGTCATATAGCATATAACCAGCGGACAATTATGACATATCCAAAGATTCCTCATTTGTCCATTTATGATTAGTAGTGTAGAAGTAATGAGGGAACAAATAAACATTCACATATACATACATACTGGATATAAAATTATAAACCTCCGTTATGCTTTGCTGTAGTTCTAGGGTAAGAATAAGTTCATGTAAGATTATGTAAAATTAGATGAATTATATAATGAATTGAATGATGAAAAATTAGATGAATTGGACGATGGAAAAGATGAATTGGAACATAAGCTCCTTTAAAGTTGTGAAATCCCGCTAACAATATTGAATGTAGGTAAAATAATAAAACCATTAAAATGGTAACAGTGAAGCGTTAAATGGAAGCCACATCGTTACAGGACCGTTTAATATGAACCGACCGCATGCGCTGGACAACTCAAAGGCAAAGGAAAACTTCCTAACATGCATCAAGAAATCTGTTCATGGAATTGTAAAATGCTGGTCAAACTGTACCCTTCTCTTTTGTGTTACGCATGAGCTTTAAACAAACGAACAATACGTAAATACACGGTTTTTACGCAGAATAAAATGATTACAAAAAATATCGATACATCATATCAATTATACAGTTGTGTGTTTATTCGATTTTACATAAAGCTAGCTAACGTTTTTGCTTGTTTCATGCTTCATTCGGGGCATTTCACATTGTTTTTTAACTAATAATTTTTTTACATTAACGAGTGTCTGTTAAATTGGTTTTTAATTTAACGTAATAAAGCGGTCAAGAAACAACTTTTATAATAAAAATCTCGGATGGAATAATAAATAATAAGCAGGAGAGGAGGTACATTATTGAAGCGCCCGTTCAATTTGCCAGAGTAATGGAAAAATTCCATGGAAATAGGTCTCCGTTTTGACTTCGCCGGGACCATTGAATTTTTATCACTTTATTAAGGAAAGTTTTGTACTAAACGAGCGAGATTTATTATTTTACATTTAAAAAAGTACCTGATGTTTTTTCACAAAAAGCTTTTATATCATTTTATATTTTTATAGCAGTAGCTTTTAAAATTTTAATATCGGTTGTGATTATGAATTCAAAACTTTTAGCCAATAGTCTTAGCTCAAAATCTAAAGTTAATGAAATTTCGTATTTCCATTGATAATATTTAAAATTAAACTCAACCAGGATGTTTACTTTTATGACTGAAACATGAAATATGAAAAATTATGATGTGTGAGCTGTAGGTTTAAAAAGGTCTCTTTTTAGAATCGTTCATAACACTAGCAATTCTCGTATTGACACTTTTCTATAGAAATTTTTAAAATGGTGCATAAAAGGCAAATTGCTTTTACGTTAAACATCAGAAGAATAATACGTCAAATAAAAAATAAAGCTTTCAAGAATCCTTTAATCGTCGTTTTTAACCCCATTACTGACTTACTGATCAGCCACCCCAAATTTATAAAGAAAATTGATAAGATCATACAATTTATTTTGTAAAATTTAACTTAGGTAATCAGCAAGGGATTTGTTGAAATTCAACACTCAATAAGTTTTAACTTCTGAAGGGGTTCAAGAACAGCTTTATTTAGATATAAATAGGAATCTACCAATATTGGTCAAGTTTGTTTAAATCTTTGTAAAACCCATTTAGCAACATCTTTGACGATTTCGGTGGCGTAGTGGTGTAAACAACTGACTGCTATGCTGGAGGTTCCAGGTTCAAATCCCGGCCGGGGCGGAACGCAATGTTCCGCTTACTGGTCTTGGATGTTGTATTCTTATAAATGTAGTTTATACCATATCGTTGCTTTGTGCCTAAAGAATAATATTTTATCTTATTGCAGGGCTGAATCAATGTGTTTGTCGTGATGTAGTTATTATTAAATTAAACACATCTTTTGTCTAAAACTGTAACCCTAAGATCTCTTAGTGGGTTACAAATATTTATGAAAAAAACAAATATTGTTTTTTGTTCGTCTTAACTTGATTGACGCAACTTAGGAAAGTATAGGTTGACTCTTTCACACGTTCCTATGTTGTGAAGCTATCCTAGGGAATTATAATAAGATATTTAATCAAAAAATAATATATCGGGTGATTCATTTTGAGGAATCTAATAACCTTATCTGATAAATTCTTGTTATAAAAATCACTTATTATAATATTTATTTTATAAATGATTGGTCGAAAGGACAAAAACAATGTAAATGCGATGGGTCGAGGGTTCGTAAATAGTTTCTGAAATGTAATTAATTGTACTTTAAATTAATTACTTACTGGTTTTCGTTAAATATGTTATTTGCATTGGTTGATATAAACAGCAACAATATTCCAATGTTAAATTTCAGTAACACAAATATAGAGTATAAAGCAATTAGCTTATTAAAATAATACGTTCTAAATTCTAAATGTTTGCTAACTAAAATAAAATAAACTTATTGCTAACATAACTTATTTTCAGTTAATTAATGTATTCAATTTTAGTACATTTAGAAAGAAAACAAACAAAATAGAACTTAAATACACAGTATAGTAAAATCTTGCCATCACAAAAAAATCCTAGCTTCCTTTGTTGTACAAAGAAATCTAAAAACGAAAAAGCTGGTAAATCTCTTTGACATTTGCTAAACCCAGGTCGACACGGGAATTACTGAAGATGAACCGAACTATAAGATGCCCATACAAAGCCTATAAACCCACTGTCCACCTGAATGAAGTCAGACAAGATTGCCTGGCACAAAAGCCGGATTATCATCCCGAGTGTACAATGCTCAGAGCCTTTGCAGAGTTACGTAGGTACGACATGAAAATTCGTCGATAGATAATTGCTATAAAAGTATATATATAGAATAGTAAATTCAGTGAAGGTAAATATGAGAGTTTTCTGAAAAGCATTTATACCTTCGATTGACTCAAACCTATGTATCAACGGTTGAACTCCTTCTGTAGTTGAACTAGTGGGAATGAGCAAATTTTTACATAACATGAAATGTGTTTTGGATCAGACAGTTGTCGTGACAACGTGTCGTGTTTGTTTGGGTGTACCTTCTGTTTTTCTATATTTTTTATTAAATTGCATTTTCATTTTGTTTCATTCCTTCAACTTATGGATAAAGTTTACCGTTACAGAAATTATGGAATTTTAACATTCCATAATTTACATATCGGTAAACTTTATCCAGACGAAAAATATTCACTATAATTTATAGAATTTGTGGGTATTGTTATTAGAACAAGAGTAGGATATTTGTAATAGATATTTTTGCAGAACTAATATGATAGAATTTACCAAATAATATGCCAGCTTTGGCCCGAATCCCCTTTAATGCTTAATAGAATTATACAGTTGATTGCACAAACATTTTTTTGATGCCAAAGCCAAGGTTCTCAAAATTATGTAGTAATTTGTCATATACTTTTTCAGTAAACTTTGGGGTAAATGAAAGTAATTTACCTAGTTTTGTTTATCGCCTGAAATCGTTTGAATTGTGTCTTGCCCATAAGCCATGTTTGCCTTATTTTTACATAAAAATAACTATTTATAGAAGTAATGTTTTATAGTACAAATAGTAAAAATAGAAATCGAATCTAATAAGTAGATTTTTTGATGTGTAAAGCCGAAATTTGGAGAGCGGTCTATACTCAGGTATCAAACATTGTATTAAGTTTAACATTTATTAAGTAGATATTTAACCTAACAGTAAAAAATATCACTATTATTAAAATAAAAGTTTGGGAACATGTGGCAAACATAATCGGCTAATACTCTCAGTCTATTATCATTGGGTATATTAGAGTCTTGGTTCGATTCGTAATACGCAAGATCGAATGATTCTATCGTATTACTCGCTAATACGTAATGCCATCAAAGGTGCCCTACAGGTTACAGGAGGGCGCAAAGCGATGAAAAGAGCCCTACAATATTAAAAGTGAAGACTTGCAAGGAATACCCAGTACATTGAACAGTTATAAAAATAAGCATTTGTAAAATGAATGTTTTACACAGAATTTATGTTGAATGTGTTTCACATCTTCATACTAGTTGTCTTTATTCTAGAATAAGCTAGTTATTTATCATCTCATTTTCTTGAAACCATGAATTAAAAATCGATATCCGATTCCACTTAGCAAATTCTGCAGCTTTCAGTAATGCACATAGCTGAATAAATAAACGGCCATCATCGTGTAAACACATAACGTCAGTTGTGGATTACCAAAAGGTATTTAGCGAAGCGCCACCGTCAGGCAGAGTGCCACCATTTAGCGGTCCGACAATCCGCTTACGGCAAAGCATTAGGTGGCCATAAAATATGCATGCAGCACTCAGCATATGCGACATGCCTTTCCCTCCTACCCTCCGCCTTCTCTGCCTCTCTGACAACGGCACCAGAGGTCCTCTGGCCCATCCTCCATTATCTTTTGCGGGAGTGAGCTCCGACTGATGATATCAAGCTGCAAATTTGTTGGGTAAGTACTTTTGTTTCTCAGTCTCTTTCAAAATTAACTTTTGTCGTAGTAGGTTTTCTTATGATGCCATTGATGCTTTAAGCTTCTTTATTAACCAACCTATATTTCAAGATATAAAACTTATCTGTTATTAAATGGATGTGGTAGGCACCTTATCACTGTTTGTTTTTTGATTACTCAAAACTAAAACTTTGCTAAAAACATGTTTTTGAATGCTAATTCAAAAAAGTTTTTTGAAGCTGATGTTTTTCAAACTATCTTTAATAAATAAAAAAATAATAAATAAATAGGTATCTGATAACATTAAACCAACTTTAATACCAGAAGAGAAAAATTTTATTGTGAATAAATCTCGAAGTACTGTGTTGTTCAGTTTCGATAGGTACATAGGTACGTCTGTAAATGAATGTAATGTATTCAAGCTAAGCCGCTTGTGGGAGGCGTGGCGTCACGATCCACCACTCAGATGGGGCGGACTTAAACAATAATATTTGTTTTAATATTATACTTGTACCTTAGTTCTATATTAAGGAAAAAGTCATAATAAACCTCGCTTCGGATTTTTTTTCCAGTTATGCACGGCTTTTGTTGCATAAACTCCTTTAATTTTTAAAAGCACACACACTTTTTGATAATAACATTCGCAGAGGCGCGCGCTTATGTAATAACCAAACACTTGTTGTGGTTGGATTAATGAATTTTATCGAAATTAACGTTACTACACATAAATAACGTTAATATACATATCTTTAAATTGCAATAGATGCAAATAGCAGCTGAAAGTAATAATTCTTGTTGTGGTTGGATTAGTCGGTGTAGTTATACGCATGATAAAATTAAAAACGATTTAACTACGTATTAAAAATTCATCCCAAGGTTTGTAAATAGTTTAAGAATAATGTGATATTTACCAATTCCCCGCCATGACAAAGAAAGTCAAAGGCAAAGAGTTCCGTATATTAAAATAAAGGTGTAAAGTAATAAAAGGTGGTAAGAACATTTCAAACTGTCGTATACAATTTAGAAAGTTGAACGATTTTTAACTTTTATTAGCATTTATTATGACTTTTAGAAAGTTGAACGATTTTTAACTTTTATTAGCATTTATTATGACTATGTTGTGTTTTTGCTGCATGCTCAAGAAAGAATTCTATTTAACGTATATGTATTAAATGCTATTTTTAAAAATCAAATAGCGTAATCCTAAGAATTTATTATCTTTAAATCCATTTTCCGTATTTAGATTTAACTGAACCCTAAAACGTTCCTTAATGGCTTTATAAATACATTTCAGAAAGTATTTTCTATTAAATAAACTTCCATTTGACGTGGTAACATGGGACGATATGTAGTATGAATAAATCATATCAAATGACTATCAAGGGAGGGAAGGCATTCTCTCGCCGTTTTTATGCAAACATTGTATTTAGGGTTGAATAAGACAGCCTATTTTTTACTAACAGATTTTTCTATGAATTTTTGATCGCCTCACCCCGCTTTTAAGGCATTTTTAATATTTCATATTTTTCCGTAGCAGATTAGAAGACTACGAATTTACTACGTCTGTTTTGTACTTTATCTTTAAAGTAATGATGTGTTACATTTTCACATCATATCACCACAGTAATTTCTGTCTTACGTACTTTTTGAAAATTAGATTTTTCACATGTCGGTCAGGGCTGTATCCTAATTTTTCAAGAATTTTTATTTTGTATATTTACTGTTTGGCAAATTAACGTCACTACTTGCATAGCCTTGAACTTGTTTTTGTTGTTTTGAAAAACTATACACATGTATAAAAAAAGATTAAAAAGAACTGACAGTTTTCATTGCATGTTTTAGTTTCTTACTAATTATATTTGAACTTTAATAATTATTCCTACAATTAAACATTTTTAACAATACCTAACCCCATTTGTTGTAAGCGATCCGTACGAAAAGTGTTTACCGTCAAGCTATATTTGTCATTTTATTTGTATAAATGGTAACAAGGAATTCTTAGGTTGCCCAAGTCTGACTCTGCGGTAAGATCGAGAGGAATCCCTTGGGCCGTTGTGTCTCGAACACCTTTGGAGCTAAGCTCTTCAGAGCGACAGCCTGCCTGATTGAATCCATACTCCATCCATACATAGTACTCGTACCTTCGAGCCATATCTACCTTTAGTGTGCCTTCTACCGCGCCGCGCCGCCGGGAGCAGTGTGTTGCCTCATACGGTATTATAGCTCTCATTTCGATTTCTAACGTTATCTACAAAGCTGTTGAAGTCTCATATGTATAAGTGAACTACAGCAGTTGCGTAACTAGTACATGAAATATTGTTAGTGCTAAATATTTATCTGATTGTAGTATAATCAGATAAATACATAGTACTAATGTACGTCGACACGTATTAAATAATAAATCGAAAAGAAAATATTATTTTCTCTATTTAGACAAACGGAATTGAGTTCTTATGAATTTAGATTTCACCGGTAATAGTTATTCGAATCCATAAAATCCTACAAAGGTTCCAATTCTAGAAATACATTCAATATTCATACAGGCACTTTATACTGGAGTACCTATATTAATAGGCGGAGTAGATATATTAATAGGCGTGGACTCTTCGTTTTTTTATTTTATTACACAAGACACACAAGTCACGCCGTCCTTAAGCCCTCGAGATGGGTTGGCACACGTTTCATTATTATATACACACCGCATTTCGCATGTTTATGAGTCCCAATGTGACAGGTTGCGAATCTATTGCAAATATCCAGGCATAACGATGAATATGGCAGCTACAACTTACGGCAACCCGAGACTCGAAGCCTCGCCGTATCAGGTCGGGTCGGTCGGCTAACCAATGCACGTAACAAACGGAACCACCTCGTTCTCCGTTAAGATTTATGAAAAATGTGAAAATAGAAAAACATGTATAATTCACATTCATTTTGTCTGTTTCATCACATATTCCAGTACGTGTAACAGAACAAGGCTTCTGCAATGCACATGTCGTTTTAATTTATCTCAAATTAGAATCAACCTTCCTTTTAGATGCTCTTGATACTTCAATTCGAATCCTTGTAAAATATTTCTTACAAAAATTTTCTTGAATATTAAAGGCGATAAGTACCGGTCTGGGGTAAGAATAATAAAATAAGGGATCATTAGTAGCGTGGTTCTGACAGAACGTGCGCCGCCATTGCTTTGTCATAATGTCACTTAGGAATAATTACGTAGCTTGTTTGTGACGTATCGATAAAATTTAATATTTTTAAATTGTCATTTTTGATTTGTATACAAGATGTTAGACGATGAGTATTTTTTATCTATACTTACTAGGTATATAAGATGGTTTGAATTCAATTCAATTTGATCAGTGCTACAATTTTTCTGCTCATGATAATACTGTGACTACTATATATATTTTTAATTTTTAATATGAATTCTTTTAATATCCTTCAAGGAATATTTATTAAATGGTTTGCTATTAAATTTACTATCTTTAGCTTTTTTTTAAAAATTTTGATGTGGTTTATCCAGTTTTAGTATCGTAAACGTTTTTAAATCGAATTACTCATATAGCTGTAAAACTAATGGTTTAGTTAAAAAGTCCCACTTGAAGTTAGATAAGGAAGGGAGGCGAGACGAAACTCATGAATATATAATAGAAGCTATTTTCAAAAGTTGTAACTTTATATCTTATGTATTAGTTAAAAATAGATAGACCAAAATTTAGTTTGGTTTTAATTAATAAAAAGCATGAAAAATAAATAATATTAAAATAATTTTTTAAAAACTTAAACAATTTTATATATAGAACAATTACGTAACAATTCTAGAAACACTTTCAATGTATGTAACATTTTATCAAACTTTTAATATTAAATTTAATATTTATTTCTTTAACATAAATAATTTAAGTTTTACAAGAAAAATATGTAAAAGTGAAGGGTAGGACTGAAGTATCTCTCGATTTGTCAAGTTGTGCCCCTGGGCGGCTAATCTAGTTGTCGCCCCCGCTATACAGTTAAAATAGCAAGGCTAATAAAATATTTTGACCCCTTTTATAGGACGAAAACGTCTACAGGCACGGACAGATGGATACAAAAGTAAGTAACCCAAAATACATTGCGTTGAGGAAATTAAATGGCATAATAGTACAAAAAAAATACGTTTACGAATGGAAAAAAATTATATTTTTAGACAATGACTTTAAATTCAAATAGTATTTTTATTTTTAGTTTCATTTAGGAAACTCTGCAACGTTTCTACAAATACTTTAAAATGCTTGACTTCATGATTGTACATACGTCCCTAACAGAACTATTCGGATGTGTCAATAATTGAAATTTGTGCCCGGAGGCATTCATGGCAAATAACTTTATTCAGCATTTAGCGCCCAATCTGGGTGCAGTTTGGCAGGAAGGAGAGTCTTAGGGGACTCGCTCTTGGCTCTGATTGAAAGGGAACAGTTGAAAAATCTAATTACACAGGGGTGTGAAGTTTCATACTAAAACATCAAGATTGAATACTAAAGTCTTATACGTTAGAACCTATAGTAAAATGAGATACGTTCTGTGGTATATGCTGAAACAAAATCCATGTTGAAATAACCAACTCTGTCAATACTGAAATGTTTAGTTCAGCTTCTCAGCCTACCGAAAATATTGTGTACCTAGTTTTTTCTGATATTTCAAAGTACTAATTAAGTAGGAAAAACAATTCTGCCGATTCTGTACCTATTGATAAAGACATTAGGCAATCACAAGGACCCTTTTGTGTTCTGCTGGAATGATATAACAGCCTGTTATATGTTTTCTGCTCATTTTGGGTTTGAATATTTAACGATCCGGTCTATCTTACCGGTTGTATTAACATTTTCCTGGTGAACACGACAAAAATAAAAAACCGTTCGAGCCGATCTTCAGCGATACATACATGTAATTTTTATTATGACGTCGGGTCTATCTAGTTTGATTGAAGTATGTCAAATTTTTACAATCAATAAGTCTGACGATGACAATTACCGTAGCCTTTACACATAAACTAAGTTTGCGGTTATGTTCTCATGCTAAAACTGCACTATTGTTTCGTTCAAGTAATGTTAGTTTACGCTAGACAGCACCAAGTAGCGTGAGTTTTTTCATATGGAAAATTTTACAGCCAGCTTGCTTTATAAACTGTAAAAAAAACGAGTTAACTTCCATAACACTAATTTTTCTATAAAACAATGAAGAAAATATTTTTTTAACTTCATTAACTAATTTTGGATATTCTTGTAACTTGACTTGTTTCGAGATTGACTGTAATTGTTTCAAATTTAAATGAAATATTTCTAATCTTGTTTGTAATTAAACAACTTCTAACTTTACTCAGCACATTAAGGAAATATGTTTTAGGGTTGTTTTTGAACAGTCTCTTATGTATCGATAGAAAAAAGCTTTTTACTAGCTGAGGTTACTAGGGAAAATAAAAAATGCAGCAAGGTAATGGTTAATAGCAGGTAACATTGCTGATGTTTTGAATTTTTGATAATTTATTATACAAAAGGTTAGAAAGAAATAACAACAGAGAATTCATTACATATACAGATATCTGAGTTTCAAAAATTTATTCGTGTTTGCGTTATTATCTGTTAATGAAGAAAAGTATTTTACTTTTCTCATGGTTTTTTGTTATGAATTAAGAATGAGAGAGTTTATTTACACACACCGTAATATTTATCGACTAAAATCCCAACACTAAGCAAATGTAAAACGAGTTTTACAAACAGGTCAAGAGTGTATCAGTCCACGCAGAAATGGGTACCATAGTCTAGATTACCATACCATAGTAAGTTCATAGGTCAAATTTTAAATTAAATTTTGAATGGAACCAGGTAACTCACTAACTTTACAACGTAACTCACTTTTCGAAATGTCATCATGTTTTCAAAGACATTTTTTGTGCACGAGTATTCATTGACGAGTGTTCATTCACTGTTTTCCAACTAAAAATAATGAAAGAAATAAATCACGAATGAAAATAATGAAAGTTTTTTTCTTACAGGTTTCATTTTTGCATTTGCCTTAGGAACCCTAAAAGGAGCCAGTGAGCACAATCACAAAGAAACTCTCGTAATTTAATTTTCACGCCTTTTAATAATAAAATGATGAACCCTCGGAATAATTACATATTAACTAACACTGAAATGAACTACGTTCTCATACTTTATTAGTATTTATTCATTTAACTCTAATTTACTTGTACATTTTTAACTTGTCAACATTCAATAATCTATAGATTTAGAGAATATTAGATATGCACCATTATGAATGTGCATTTGATTTTAGTTTATATGAAACAATATCTAAGTATTTCATAACGAGATTTGGTTCTTCAGAATCTACAAATTTGACTTGATATAATTATTCTGTCTTTCTTGTTATTTAAAAGCGATACTTTAGATTATAAATTTTCCACTAAAATGATTGATTTACTCTTACTTTAAAATGTGACCAACGTCCATCTTAGAATAACATTCTAAATATAGGTGTATTTCGACTGATCAAGGTAAACTGACGACCGATCTGTCTCTACATATACTCGTAATACCGTTTCTAGTGTATCACGGATAAGCTCAGGCCATAAAGTTAATTTCCAACTACAATGTAACACAACACCATAATGCCCGCCCGGAGCAAGTTTATCCATCATACACTTACCCAGTAGATACATTACTAACAGACCGTGTGAGTATAGTATCAGTTTATGTATGGATAGATATAATAAGTATAAATAATATAGGTCTCAGATAAAGTTATACGTTTTAAGTAGGTATTTTTTAACGCTTTAAGTTCTTCAAAGAGGCATTTTATTCAGTGTTGACATTGGGTAGGCAAATTTTATTTAAATTAAAGTGAAATAAGATGTACGTAGATATGTTTTTTATCATGCTTTGACCGCGAATGCATCCGCGAAATCTTATTTTTATTTTTAAAATAAACCATATCTTTCTTTTGAAAGCGACTTCGATTTGAATTACAAATACACTCCCGCATACAAATTATCGATTTCAACTTGTTTACAAGTAGACCACCAATACACCACCGATTCTCCTGATTCTACATTTGGACCAATTTGGAATACGTTGTTTTATAGTAATGTCATGCCTAGACCAAGACATGCTTCTATTTAATATCCTTTATACAGTTGTACATTACAGACACCAAACAGTTATGTTATGAACCCGTCGGATGTGACCAAAGAGCTAACGGAACATCACTAAAACTGCTGACAAAACCAACCCACAAATTTTTACATAAAACACACAACAATTTCTATAGATCTTATACTTCTATTATAAAGTTGTGTTTGCCATGATATCAGCTATTTTATTTACCAGGTTACGTGGCTTTGTTTGCTTCTATGAGGGTGTGGGCTACTTGCAGCTTGCCTGTTTCCGGGAGTGTGTGAAATGTCACCTTGCTCATGTTTCTATGGAAATCAACGAATTTTTATGGTGGATTATTGAACGTTATTGTTTATAACACAATGTTATTTTGGGGCAAAATAAGTAAAAGATCGGTTTCTAATTTCTGTTTTTATAATTTACGTGAAAATTTAGAAAACTGATCCGATTCATATTTGGAATTTAAATATTCAAAATCATATTTAGCTGTTTCTGTCTAAGGTAGTGTTGTGATTTTAACTCACAAGTTATCTAAAGATAAAACTTTAAGATTTGTCAAATCTTCAAAGTCGGAACATATATGCTATAAGGTCGGTTATTGTTTCTTTATTCTATAGAAAATAGGTATAAAACTAAACAACCTCATGGGGATTGCAGCTAATAGCATTCTGTCTCGGTGGTCGAGCTTTTTTCTTTTACCCACTTTTCCTTTACATACATATTAACCTTGCGTCTTTTGTATAAAGTTTAGATTCGTTTGATTTCCTAAAAAACATGAAGAAGCTTTTAAATCCATTTGTTGGTATTGACATGTCCTTTAATCTTTTGTCATGTTGAGATTTTATTTGAGGAAATATATCTTGTGTTGACTTCTTTTGTTTCTGAATCAGAGATTGAAACTTAAAAATGTACTTGACTGCAGCATCAAAACGAATAATCAGTTACAGTTGCAATAATTTTGATTAAATATTTGTTTTTGCAAAATAAACTATACAGTAGGTATATGTTATATTGTTGTTTCAAGTAGGTAAGTATGTATAAGTGAATAGGAATCCCTTAAATACAAAATACTTTACCTACTGCTAAATCTACTGAGTAGTAGGTACAAATCCAGAAAGAAAACTTTCCACTAGTCTCAAAAGGACTCATGTTAGGATAAATTTTAAACCAATGAGTGGGTTATTGATATATTTATGATTTTACGGTTGAATTTATTTCCCATTTTTATTTTATTTACGCGTGTACGAAAGTTATTAATTATTTTTAAAGTTGATACAAAACAAGTTTTAAAATAGGTAAAGTAAGTACTTGTTTATTGTTATATTTCGTCTGTATAGATAGATATTTTATAAAAAATTGTAACATTTTATACTATAACTAAGATTGTAATGAAAGATTGTATTATGATATTGAAAAAAGCAACTACAGAGCCGGATTCTTCCCCGTAGACAGGCATTCCGAACCGGTGGTAGTTTAAAAAGAATGACGATTTAAAAGTACTTATTTTAAGTCCATTTGAATAAAAAATATTGGATTTTGATTTTGAAAATTAATTACCAGTATGTATCGTTAAAATGTATTATATACTATTCACCTAACCTTTTAGCTAATTCAGTAGAATCCATAGAAATCTACCCTTCTGATCACAATCAAACGTTTTGATAGTTTCATCAACAACAGATGTTGAACATCAATTAATCGGATATTTTATTTATCGATCTTTATAATGTGGTTTTCGTAATGTGTTTTGAAAAAAAAACATTCTACATCCCACATCTACCGCCCATGACAAACTTTTTTTTTCTTTTTAATCACACATTTTTTAGGTTACCGATGATGACTTGGTACACATACGCAGAAAATGTATGTATGTTTTATTCCGATTTTTTTTAACAGAATTGTTTAATTACTAGTTTTTGTATTGTTTTATTTTTACTTCTTAAATACTAACTTTATATCTTTACAATACGAGGCATGCCTTTTAAGTTTTGTCGTTTGAAGAAAATAATACAACTACCTTATAGAACTTTTTATTCTTTATCAAAGTATTCACCACGTAGCTAAATATTATTTTCCATTCGCTCAAACTAGTTATTACAACATTTATTCCACTCTAAAGTGGGGGTGTTCAAAATGGCTGACTTGAAAGCGTCGACTGCTTCTTCACCGGACTGGAACCTTTGACCACGAAGACTTTTCTTAATTTTAGGAAATGTGAAGGAATCGTTAGGGCTTAGGACAGGACTATATGGAGGATGGTCAAAAATTATAAAATTCTCAATCGTTTAACGAGCGCTGTGTGAGCTTGTCGTGGTGCAGGATGATGCGTCGCTTTGAGTTAGATTTTAGAAGTTCGGCAATGACTTGAGGTAAAGAAACTGTGGTATACCACGCTGCGTTAACCGTTCTACAATCTTCGAGTGCAATAGTCGAGACATGGCCGGTTTTCCAATGGTATTGAAAAACCCAGATTGTAGATTGTTGTTTGGAATCAGGATCGTATGCATAGATCCAAGATTCGTCACTACTGATGACTTAGACGTGATTTGACTCTCCTCGGTTGAACCTTTGCAGAGTTTTCTTACACCATCTGACGCGGGCCGCCTCCTAATCTTCGAAAAGCAGATGCGGTATCCAACGGCAAACTAGTTTTCTCACACCCAGCACTTCATGCAAGATCTTCTGAATGATTGCCCCTGAGATTCCTAATAGAACCTCTATCTCGCGATACGTCACATTACGATCTTCTAGAATTAGTTGTCTCACAGCAATTATGTTATCTACAGTGAAGGCGCATTTTGGGCGTCCTTCGCGAGATTTGTCACTAACACTAGTATGCCCACGCTGGAATTCTAAATATCAGCGTTCGACAGTTCGCAGACATGGGGCTTCATACTGAACACAGATGTTAGCTCTACAAAACACTGAAGCCGTGTCAGGCCTCTTCTAAAGTTGTAGAAAGTTATTGCACGAATATTTTCCTTAGAAAGATTCATTTTCGTAACCTGACAGATTCAATTCTACGTTGTGACTAAACAATAGCATTAATCCTAATCCTTTCAACTGTTTTGAGATTCAAAATTTAAACACATTCGAATATAGAACAGTACCAAATTCAAAATTGCCGTGAAATATGGAAACGACAGAACTTAAAAGGCGTGCCTCGTATTAGTATAAACGTATTGTTATTCATAAAACTTGATTATTTAATTCATTTTTGTTACCCAATATAGTAATTACGAGTATCTAAGTATTCAATCAATTATAAATGTACTTTATGAAATATCGGAATATCAACGTAATAAAAGTAAGGAATGTGATACTGATTAGGACACGTGCGTCCGTCCAATAGAAAATGGCGACAACCCTAAATACCAACCTTGATTTACCCTTATTATAGGCAATTACGTTCGGCAATTTTAGCATAGTTGGGAACTTGCATGTGCTTTGTAATTAACCACTTTTTTGTTTAAAATATAGCAACCGAGAGTTAATTTTAATTTTTACTCTTTAACTTATAGTAAAATCAGTTTATTCGCAACAACCACTTACATGCGCATATCATATATATTTTAGTGTTTTTTATAAAGCGGTCTTTTCATATATATCATTAGGAATAGTGTACACGCGCCGAAGCGATACGGCACGCGCGCGCGCAGATTTATCAGGAATAATTAAAACGCGTCGCATTACCGTATGAATACGCGGCGGGTGCGTGCCGCAGCGAGTTGCAGCTGTCGTGTATACTCAGACTAAACAGTCTTGATACTCGTAAATTTATATGAATAACAATAAAATATACTCATGACAATACACACATTGACATGATCCTGCAAGGATATAGTTTCATATTGCACCAAATAAAAATGTGGTATGTCAACGTGTGCGTATAGACTAGAGTGCATAAGAAAACACCAGTGAAAGAAAAATTGCATCTAGCAAATAAAACAATTACTAAAGTTCTGTGGACTTGTTTTTTTATTCATGAAACAAAATATGGAAAATCCAATAATAATTTAGAGACAACTGAAAAAATTGCAAAACACATTTTTTTTTTCTTTCTCAAAATTCTCACATAAATTATAATTGCATTTTAAAGTATCAAATTATCTCTCGGTCTTCACTAAATCGCGTGTCGTATCGTGATTGTCTAAAGTCCGACAGATGTGTGCCGGAATGTAATTGTTTGCTCGTAACTTTACAGCGCATTTTATATCACTAACCACCCTAATGTTAAGGATTCATTCACCTCGTCAGATGTTCAATGGCCCAAGCATGCTCGATCCCCAAACTTTAGGGTCGAAAGTAAGGTTTTTTGCGAGAAAGTTCGATTTTTATACAATTTGATTTACAGCAGCAACGGTGATCGCAGATGATACGGTTTTTTTCTCCGATTGTCTGCACCTATCCTAATATTATATTTTTTTGCAGATAAAACTGAATACGGTTGGTGTTAGTTTGGTAAAATAAATATTGGAAAACAAGATTAAATACAATATCTAACCTAAAAACATACAAATAAGTTGCCACGACCATAGGTTTTATAATAATGAATATCAATAACATTAAGATATTAATAACACTTCTTTTCAAAATTTACTTAATAAGGATGATAAGAATCTTTAACAAGATCATAACTAATATGTTATTTGCATAAGCCATATGTTTATATCAAAGAATACAAGTTTACAAATATTCTTTTAATTAAATATTTTGGTTAACATCATGGCAGGAAACACTGGATGTAACTCCATTATGATAATTCGATACACAGCTGTCTAACTTAACTAAGGATATTACTGTTTGAAACATTTTCGACTAAAAGCTGATTTGTATGAAATAGGTTTTTACAATTGCTGTGAAGTTGATCTTCTGAGCTTTTATGAATTAGTTGTGTGCACTAAGTTTATCCCAAAACAAATGGTATCGCTTATCTATAAGATGGTTCTCTATTTGCCTGCATTTATTTGTTTTTACCAAGAACTCAATTAAGATGTTCGCCTTTAAAAATCTGTCAAATGATCTGCATAAACTAGAAAAAAAATTACGACTTGTTTAGATTCCAACTATAGAATGAAATGTTATGTTTTAATTAAGTTTTTTTACTGTAACATTTTAAACTAGCTGTTTTTGAAGCTAACATTTTATAATTATACTAAAACAACAATTTAGTTTCGAAGGCTCGTTGCATCGTTAACAAGAAGTTGGTTCTTGAGAAAATTAACTTCATCCACAAACCCTATCTTGTTAATTCTACAGCAAACTTCAAGGGCTTCCTGACCGAGATACTCGTCTACAAAATATTGTCTGAAGGCAAATTAAATTAAAAATTCCTCATCAAGCTATTACGGGCCGAAAACACTCAATTAGTCGCGAGTTACAAAATTAATTGTTTACAAGAAAGATTTTTCGCAAGGTAACATGATTGAAGTTGATTGAGACGAAACAGAATTTCGTATTTTACAATCTTATTCTTGCTCGTAATTTAGGCATAAAGTTTTAAGCAACAGTTTTTTGTTTATAGAATTTGGTTTTTGAAGCAACTACAGACAATAGGGTGATTTCAGTGCTGAGAAAATAGAAATGAACCATAGACTTAATGTCACTAGATTATCTGTTACAAATGTTTAATTTTTACGCCTAAGTACCAAATAAAAATCGGCCATGTCAAATAAATACTAACAATTTTAAAGATACTTATTAGATAAATTATACATTTTTATATCTAATTGAATTGAAGCCAATTTAATCAAGTTTTTTTAATTTTATTCAACAGATAATTCAACAGACGTTCATTTTTACAACAAAATAAAGTAACTGGAAAAGGACACATCCAGTTTTAAGAGGGTTCTGTGACCAAGACTGTGGTATCTCACCCTTCAAGAAAGGGGGGTCAAGTCACCTGTTGCACCCTTCTTTATTCCGTGAACCTGTCTTGAGGCACCTACTAAGAATTAGGGTGTAAACGTGAGGTGCTTTATGATTTATGAATTATATAATCAGTGATTTATATAGCGCATTACCATTGAACTAGTTTTTTTAATATCGCTCATTGATTAAATGTAAAAACATTTTATTAAATATTGTTTGTTATTTTTTTCCAATAAAGTGTTTTTGTATGACAAAAACATGTTTAAAACTTACGTAAACGTTTAAACATGTTTGTTTAAACTTAACAATCTGTTTTTGTTTGGGATAAATGGTAAATTGATAAATGCTAATCCGGATATTTGGTAATTGGACTTTACTGTACATATTACCTAATAATATAACTAAATGTTTAGAGTTACTGTCACGAACTACATAAGTAAAACCTTGGGCCAACAAACAATGGTAAAACTGAAGAATCAAATAGGTATTCAGGTTGTTTCATTAATAATGGTTGAGTACGTATTGAATGACACTCATTACTATTCTATTCATCGCGGCATACAATCGCGCCCGCATATCTTTTGGGTACCTAACATACCTACCTACCTACTTGAAAACTTGCCATTAGGTTATATGGGATGCAGGTATCAGGTGATTAACTTATACGAAGTAGTTTTAATTTGGTATTTTGTTTTGAATTATTATAGTTTAATTCTATTTTAAAATCGGATTATTATTATTTATTGGTTACAGTGCGTTTAAACAATTTTTATAAGATAGTATTTTGGACTAAGGTTGCAAAGGGTTAGGTTAGGTAAGGGATAAGTTTACTGGACAGAGGCGTTTTAAGACTGCTGGTACTGTGCAGTCTGATTGTTTGCTAGGCTCAGCGGTGGTGGTTCTTAAGGGTCAGCCGTCGGAGTAGTGCGGTGTCTGAGGGTTCTGTGGTTTCCCTCTATCCCGTAATGGTCTGACAGCTAACGGAATTGAAGACGTGGGGTTTAAGTCTTTAGTCACGGGTTCTCAGTGAATCCGACATACTTCTTCGGTCCCCCCGGTCTGACAAAAAGGGAAGGAACAAGTTAAGTTGAGGTTTGGTTCGACTGGTCGTTTTGTAGAGTTCGATTCTTAAAATTTTGAATTATCGATCTACATTAGATTATTTGATTAGATTAGATTAGATGGACGACAGAATCTGTGACCCAGTGGCGTAAACAGCTAACTGCTGCAGTAAAGGTTTTTGGTTCGAATCCCAGCGGGGGCAGAACTTTGTGTTATTTGCAAGATGCATTGTTTCGCTTACCGGTCTTGGATGTAGTACTCGTATTCTTATCAGTGTAGTTTATACCATATTGCTGCTTAGTTCTTTAGAAACAAATTCTTACGATACTATTGCAGGGCTTAATCAATGTGTGCGTAATGTGATTTATTATTATAGTTAAATATTTTTCAACTTGAAAAGTACAGTACATATATATATATAAGTACAGTACATATACATACCTAGACGTAAACAAAAATAAAAAAGTCAGTATTGTTGTTTCATTTTGGTTTTTGAATTTGTAAACAAGGATTTAACGCTTTCCATTAATGTTTTCTCATAAAAAATAGAAAAGAGAGCACCCCTGCATTGTGATTTACCCTCGTAGAGCATAAAGCACGCGTGCGCAATCACCTGCTCGCTATATCAGTGCGCAGGCGCAGCTGTCTGCACTTTGATGTCCTTACGCACATGTATTGAAATTATTACCTTATGCCCATCGAAATAGGGTTCGATTTTAGCTGTCATAGTTTTCGCTATGTATAAAGTTACAACGGTCGCTCAATTAAATAGTATCGTTATACAGAGTTAACTTAATTTTTTTTACTTCTATTATGATAAAACTATTCTTAATAATTTGTTACTTTAAAAAAACTGGAGGGATTCGAAAATCTTCACTCTTGAAAATGAAAAGTGTTCTTTTGTCACTACGTAGTATAAAACAAAGTCGCTTCCCGCTGTCTGTCTTTAAAACTACGCAACGGATTTTGGTGAGGTTTTTTTGAAATCTGTAAATAATACATTCATAGTATGCGTGCAAAGCAGGAGCGGGTCGCTATTTTGTGCGTAAAATGAAATGTGACACAGAAAAGCCAAGACAAAGACCAATTTTTTGGCATTTTTTCAGTTTATTTATGTAAGGCAGATATGCGAAACTGATAACATTCATTTTCATTTAAGTAATTAGGAGGTCCATCTAACTGTTTATGCTTAAACATAAATTATGACATATTAATTATGTCATAAGTAGTTTTGTAGTAATAAAGCACAGACACATCCCCGAACATTCATATACTTTACGTAGGTATAAGTATGTAAAGCTCACCCTCCATGTAGAGGGCGCCGAAAAACACAATAAAATAATCCAGCGCTTTGTAGACTATTTTTGCGATACTGGCAGAAAAATAATATATTTTATCTCTCAAAGAGGTTAATAAACCTTGGTAAAGTTAAAAATTCTTTATTTATTTAATTTACTTTTTGGGAACAGGATGAAAAAAAAAATCTTTATAAAATACAATAAACTTAAAAACGACAAAGCCGAACTGTCCAACAGCTTTTCGACTTTTTAAGCCTAAGGTCTCTGTTAATTTGTGTGTTTTGTACAAATATATTATTATCAATACTTTAAATATCTTTTCGATATGTTTTCTTTGCTGGCTGTACCTAGCAAAGGTGCGTCAAGGCGCGTGGCGGCCACGTGCGCGTGCGCCTACCACTTTCTATTCGGCCTTCTGCACTGTCATGCTTCATGAACCTTACCATAGAACAAGAACAGCGAAAAGTACCGTACTAATTTTAATAAACACATCTTAATCTTAATTTTCTATTTTTGTTATCTTTGTACCTACTTTTGTTTTTAATTGTCTACCTGTTTGTTTTACCACTAAAACATTATATGTGCTTGAGTTATAGTGCTTAGATCCGGTAATGAAAGGAAACCTGACATTTTCCATACTTGATTTTAATCATCAATCAATATTTAAGTCTTAATGAATACGCTGTTGGTTTTATAAATAAATAAATATACAATCCGTTTTTGAATAGTGGAAATGTTGTAGTAACCGGCTGATAGAAATCTAAAGATACGAAAATGTACCGTATCAGATTAATATCTAATACAAAGAAGCGATATATTTTTATCACGACATTTGACTTTTTGTTTAAAGATGAGACGTGCCACCTAAACGCAGCCTAAGCTAGGTTATATACCTATAGCTTAAGTTGTATGAAACATTTTTAACCTCCAATAATAAAAGGAACGACAGTTCAACGAAGACAACGAAGGTTCCGATTTCCCTTTGATGTCTGGGAAACATACATTTAAAAACAATTGATATAAAATTTGCATTGTATTAATGAAGTTTGCTGTTCCAACTTTTTATTATTTAGTCACTCTCTGCTTTGCACTATTTTTCGCAAGCAATAGCATAATGTTCCGTAAATTGCGTCACTATTAAATAAAAAATATGCGTCAAGATTTTGGGACAGAGATAAAGGAACGCAAGATTATATCCAAAAAGATTTTTAGTGTCCAAGTATTTTCTATTTAAACATCACAAGTCGTTTGTTGTTTATTAATTAGAGTATTGTTTTCATGGTATAAATACTATGTATACCTATGTTATAATAATAATTACCACATAGCAATACACACATTGACTCAGACCTACAGTAAGAGTGAAGAATCTTGTATCGAAGGAGCTATGCAACGATATGGTATAAACTACGTAGATAAGAATACTACATCCAAGATCGGTAAGCGAAACAATGCGTCTAGCTAATAACAAAAAGCCCGCCCCCGCGGGGATTCAAACTCGGAATCTCTAGCGTAGCAGTCGTTCGTCTGTGTACACCACTGTGCCACAGAGGCCGTTATGTAAAATGATTATATACAATCATTACTATTCGATTTTCACTACAATCCATACTTAGCCCTACAATAAGGTCGAATTCTATTAACATTGAAAAAGTTATCGAATTAGTTTCATATTATAAAACGGATTGTAAGTTTAGTTTTACAAAGAGATTTTCGTAATTTGAATCGTCAAAATAAAGATTGTATTGACAAAAGTTCAAGTTTTGTCACATTACTAGTGATGTATGTCACGAGCAATCGTCAGTACAGTTTTAAGGCTGGACGTGATTTACCAGTTTATTATTAATGTTTATATATTTGTGTGTACGTATGTGTGTAACAATCAACTGATTAAATCCTGGAGCTCACCTGCAGGCCGGCACGGGACGAGGGTGCGTCGCCATAGCAACGATCCTGATCAACACTTTACAAAATAATACGACTAGAGAGGGCTTCAATTCATTATTATTATCGTTAGTTCAGGTGTTAAAAACTTTTGTTTAAAATAAATCCTTTTTGCCTCAGATTCAGAAACTGAATAATTTTTTATAAATTAATTTAAAAAATCGTCGTGCCTAAATATACATTGCATTGTCACCTGGATTTTATCTTCTGACTTAGTTGTACACTGCTGTGTGTCTACAGAAAGTAAGCAAGATTTGCTTTAAGACTGCTACTTTACAGCTTTCTTAAATCTAAATTTTTGACATATACTTAAACTAATTGTTAATTAGGAGGACAAGCCTTAACATTCTGAATTCCATCTACCGTTATTCCAAACGGACAGTAAAGCGTTGTCCCGATAGTACTCACACGCAACCCCCTTTTATCCCACAACAATAGCGCCGAGTACAAAGGGTGCATCTGTCATAGGCCCGCCTGTGATTGGTCGACCGGCCGGCGTCTGCGCACCCCCAAGTACTGATTTCCACGGTGTTGTCCGAATCAATACCGAGTTCGATGTAACGGTGGAATTGAAAGGGCTTCGAACTAATGTATGGATAAATTTTGGAATTGTATTATAGGAACTATGTCGACTTCGTTGGCTTTTTCTGTTTCTAAAAATCAAAATCAAACAGTTTTTGATTCAAATGGACTTAAAATAAGTACTTTTAAATCGTCAAAATTCTTTTTAAACTACCACCGGTTCGGAATGCCTGTCTACGGGGAAGAATCCGGCAAGAAACCTCCGTAGTTGCTCTTTTCAATATCATAATACAATCTTTCATTACAATCTTAGTTATAGTATAAAATGTTACAAAAAAAATGTATATAATATCTACAGATGTCAATAAAACATTTTATACAGACGAAATATAACAATAAACAAGTACCTACTTAAGTAGTCCTATTGAATTAAAATATAGTAAAGTTACTACATGAACTACTGGAGTTGCAACAAAGACCCAACTGATAAAAACTAGCAGAAACTAGTTTATGTTCTGAATCTACATTTCATGGACCATGATTGCAACTCCTGCATTTCAACGGTCAATAGAGGTGCCTGCGAGGGTACGATAGATAAACCTACTTCCAAATGTCTTTCTCATCAATATATTTATTAATTTTATAGTAAGTCTTTTTTATTAGAATATCTTTAACATGTGTCTGAAATTTAATGTGTTGTGTGTAATATACCGTGGTATTTTATTATAAAATCTAATACAATGTCCGATAAATGATTTAATTGTCTTTGCTAGTCTTAGTTTTGGTATGAGTAATTTATCATTGTTTCTTGTATTTAAACCGTGGCCAAGCCTTTCAAACTCCTTTATGTGTTTTCTAACATACATTATTTTGTCAAATATATATTGGGATGGCAACGTTAAAATATTTATTTTCTTAAAAATTTCCCGCAAAGATTCACGAGGTTTCTTATTATAAATGGCTCTTATCGCCCTTTTTTGTAAAACAAATATAGTTTCTATGTCAGCAGTACTACCCCTAGAAAAAAACTATCCAATCTTATTAAAAGTATTAAAAGCTTTTAATTAGAATGTTGCATAACTAGGAGCTATTTTATGGATTTTTGACGTTAACCTTCGTCAGAGTAGAGTCGTTTGGTTAAACAAAATGTAGCCCATGTTTACTTCCTCAATATTGGTGAAAGATTTTTGAGATTAAATGAGTATCATAACATAACTCCTCAATACACAATTTGCCTCTTTGTTATAGAGGTTATTCCTTGTTAGTTTTTAATCTCGAGTATAACTTTTAATATGCCTCATAGAAGGTGGAAGAACGATATCAAAGACGTCGACTCTATGATCATATGGATATAGAAAACTAATAATGAAGAGTTATCAAATAAGGGAAGAGAAGTAAGTGAATAGTTTATGTTTAAATTGTATGTAGGTTACTCATAATGATACTAGGTATACTTTATATTATTTCTTTAAATAATTTTACAATAACTTATGTGCCTACGTATCGTATGTGTAAAATCTTCATAATAATACTTGTTTTAACTAGTTACAGAATTTTATTTATTTAGTATGCAAAATTTCTGAGACGATTCCTACATTTGGAAGTTTCTACTGTAGGGATGAAAAAAAAAAGCGGAAAAGCCTAGCTGTTTTAATGGATATTGAACTCTAAATTTTAAACGGAATTTTGTTCAACTTTAAACAATTAAGCTACTTATTTTCCCACCCCAATTACACCCACTACGGACCAGAGGAAACAAGGTGTGTGTGTCTCTAGCCTTCGTCCGTACATCCTTCCTAATGCATCGATTAGACATAAACAAGCAAAACTCAATCCAAAAACTATTAAGATAACGTTGACTTTGAAAAACATGAACAATGTCAAGCGTTCCCACGGAAAAATAGCATCATCCATTGTTTGTATTGCAACGGACACATTATTGCGTTGATTGCACCTATAGGGTAATTATGTTTTTTTATTAACACTTTAATAACGTAGACACAATAGATTAATTAAATTTCAGAGCATTGACGTGTTTATTTGCATGCGCCGTGTTGCAATTAAAGTTTATAATTAGATATGGATTTCACATAACTTGGTTTATCGTAGTGACCATAACTTACTTAAGTTTGTATTAAAAACAGAGCAGTGTACGTAATAAGAAGATCAAAGTTAAAATAATGCGTAGATACCTGAGAGCGTTTTTATGTATAGCCCGTGGCTTCATTCGCGTAGTTAGTTTTAAATAAAATGTAGCTGCTGTACCTGTTAGTCTATTCAAAACTATATAAATATATAGAATTTCATAATCATTAATAAATATAAATGATTGAATTTTTTCAGTAGGATGAGTAGCTTTCAAAGCCACGCCAGGGAGTATAATTCCAAATACTTGAATAAATCATTGTTCGGTTCTAAAAAAATCCACTTTCCTTAAAATCATCGTGTATTTAAGTGGAAATAAAAGTCTAAAAAGATTCAATAAATGTCAGTGGATTTTAGTGGAAACCGCCCATTTGTATTTGAAATAAATTACCAATTAAAGTCGAATACTGCAATCGGCTTATAACGCCTATAAGTTAATCGATACAAAGCAAGTATATATTCAGTTACGTTGGTAAGTGATACCGGTAGTGGGGGATGCGCGGGCGCAGTCGACGCGTTGCTTCCGCTGCACAGTGGAAGGGCTTCCCTTCCGCTAGGACTAAGTACTTTACATAAGTAATGTGCCTCATAGACTATACAACATACTAAAATAAAGATTTAGTATTGACAACTTTGTTGTAAAATTTGCAAAAATTGCATTGATTGATTGCATTTGTGAACATTTTTACTATCATTTGTCTTACCTTATATTGTTAGTTTAAATTTTGATTACTTATAAGTAGCTGCTTTTATGTGTATGGGTATTCTATGAATTAATTTAAGCTAAGTTGTGATAAGATAAAATTAAAAGATACCTATGGTATAGTGGTTTTACTACCTCTTCTTCTTGTTTGTATAGGTACATATTACGTTACAAAATGCCCAGACACAATTACTATACATAAATTTCAATACACTGATAAATTACCTTAAAACTAGTGAATTAGTGTAAAATTTCTTACTCTATGTTACAATAAGTAGATGTAGTTGGAGAAGGGCGGCGCGTGCGCAAGCCGGACGCATGTCAAAAGACAGCTTGCATACTTATGGGTCATCTAATTATCTACAAGTATTGACGTCCCGGAACAAGACTTCTGCTTGAGAAGAAAATCAAAATATAAAGTACTATATTTGTATTTAAGGGGTAATCTTCAAAACTTTTCATCAGATTACAAAAACGTATTTGAGTAATCCCATCCTATATTGAAAACTGTGATGGTATGAACATAGGCTACATTAATACGAAGTACGAATTCCACTCTTACTATTCATTTATCTAAATATGTACTTGTAAGTATGAATTTCGTGTTTTTTGTACGAATGAATTTTAGAACCCCAACATGAAGATATATGAAAAATCTGTTGTCTGTTTTGTCAAGATAATATGTTCTATATTAATGACGAAAAGGGTCAGAGGCATTATTTCGAGAATTTAAGGGTTTGCAGACCACGATGTGGACTATCATATTCATATTAAGCTTGTTTGCGACAATGCAAAACTTGTTGCAAATCAAAACGTTTACTGTAGCTGAAAGCAAAACAAGGCAATGGAAACTAATTATTTACAACTAATTGCTATTTAATTAAAATTACAAACTTTATATGGAGGTGTTTCATTTGATACAAATAAACAATTCGACAACACAATTTACTATGGCGTTATGTCCCTGGGTATTTGATGTATATGAGCTTCCCGTCGCCCGACGTTCGCAAACAATTGCACTGATTCGATGCTTTTGCAGTGTTAATTGCATTATTTCAATACACGAACGAGATGATTCAATTAAATGGAATTATTTTGTCGGCTGGGCGGCTCGGTGGGCGTGGCGAGCTCTGATTGGGCGGCCAGCCAGGGCGGGCGGGAATATGATCCGCCCAACGCATCTCCACTCACAGCTAAAAAGTTTTGTCTCTGTTCGGTTGAAGCTAATTAAGCTTTTGAAATTAATTATGCCATTTAGAGAAATATTAAATTTTTAAAGCTGTAGTAACTAAAACATTGAATATTTTAACATAATAGTTCCCTCATAGGTCACTTAACTAAACTTACAGGACATTACATCAATACCAAAGATAATCATTACACAATAAAGGTAAATATAATCGTACGTAATAATCGTTCACCTTCTAAATTGCCAAGTTCATGACTCAATAATGACCCACATAAAACCAAAAAAATTATTCCATCCTTTTCTTGCTGTTGAAAATAAAACGAGACAGTAAGAATTTTCTCGTAGTTCGAGAATGAATTTGCAAAAATACGATTAGATTTCGTTTGGCTGACAAATAAAGTAATATCGATCTAAATTGAAGCTACATAAGAGTGGCGTCTGCTGTCTTAGAGAGCGGTAAGAAAAGTAGTGAAATGCGGGTTTAATCGGTGATTGTCGTCGAATTGTTAAGTGTTGGTTAAAAAAAGGAACACTTGTAAATGTTGTATGGGGGTCCTACGTTGTCAGTAGAACGTGTGCTGATAAGTACATGCCTTAACCCACCTTGATCGTAACGCATCGACGGATTATACAGGATGGTCACTAGTTTACACTTTGTTGTTTGTTTGTTTTTGCGAGACTTGTCGAAGGTAGTAAGTAGTACCTATTGGTTGATTTAAATTTTAGATATTCCTATTTAATTGCTACGCAATCTGTTTCTGATGGAATAAATAAATCATCACGTGTTTGTCTGATTTTTGATTTCACTTGTAAACTAAGTAAGGTTAATATTTGTGGAAATTTTTGTAGACAAATTTAAATAACGGTTTTAACCCTAATAAACAAAAACCTTTACCAGTTTAAATCAGGTCAACAACAAGATTATTATCTTGCAGGCATGACAAAAGGAAGCAAGAAAAAGTATCGCACCTTGTAAAACAGCCTGTAGAAGGGTGGATGTGGCCCGTGGCACCGCACGCTTTGGGGTGGCACCCTGTTTGAGCCGGCAGTCCTTACCCGGCCGCCTGCATGAGCGGACACAGCGCACCCCAACCAAAACCCACAAATACGATACGCAAACTTTTTGAAACAAAACTAATTTTAAATCCATAGAACAATATAAATTCTTTTTCCAAATTAAAAAAAGCCAGTGCCGTGATTGGGTGCAGCCGGGTTAGTCAGCAGTGGACCGAGCGCAGGTATGAGTCATTAAATTCACTTATTTCTCGCCATAGTAACACCCTTTGCAAGCACCTGTGCAATAGATTGCAAAAGCTCGTGGACGAGTGGTGAAGTTGAGATTTAATTTGAGCTCTCCTACAACGCAGAGTTTGCCATTATAAGCTTCAACTATATGATGTACTATCTCCTATTATTGTTATAGTTTGATTAAGAGGTTTAAAAATGTTCGTCAGTTTGTAAAATTTTAGGCAATGACCTTTTTTGGAGGCAAGTTTTGGAAATTTTGAGTATAACATATCTTAGTAATAAAAAGTAAAGCAAATCAAAGCCAGGGCATCTTTATTATTCAAATTTAAATATCTTTCACGTAAAATATTTTCATTCAATTAAAACTTTGACTTCGCAGCGACAAAATAAAAAAAATTCTTTTTCAATAAACAAAATCGATTAAGATTCTATTTGCGTTAGCCAGGGCCAAAGTGTTGTAAACATAAATTTTGCTCATATATTAATCAAACTGAACTGAACAATAAACAGGATGAAAGAATCTGTTTTTATAAGTTTTCGCTGGGAAGTTTTAAAAGTTCCTATCAGAGTTTAAGTGTAGTCCAACGTAAGCTAAAGTTGGAACGTATGAAGCCACATACACTGCTCTAGCGTTGGCCAAACTTTCAACTTTGGACAAGTAACTCACGTGTAAGACGAAACGATGGGAGCAAACTTCAACGTTTCATATTTGCTATTTTTTTATTAACCTTAACAAGCAGGACTGGGGCTGGTTCAACAAATATTTTTGGAAAACCTATTGCCCCTTTGATTTGAAACGTACAAGGAATCCTGGCCTTGAGTATCTTCTTTTTCAAAATTAAACTACGAATTAGTAACTGATTTTCCATTTTTAGAAGTGTAAATTGAATACAATCTATTCATATCATAATTAAATCATACATCAGTAAATATCCAACAGAAACTGTATCGTATCATCAAAATGATTTCTTATAAAACAAAATGGAAACCTGTTTTAATAATTCGTGTTACAATCACAGTTTGACGATATATTTCAAATACATTTAAATTAACAGCCAATTCTATATAACATTGTAATTAAATAGCCTCTACACCTAGTTTAGTATAATTACAGGTGTGAAAGTCGCCTTAAACGCCGCTTAGGGCCGAAACGCATCGAATATTCATGAGAAACCGTAATAAGTATGAAATTAAAAACGTGTCATGTACATTTACCTTGTAGTGCTAATAATTCATTATTCAAATGTGATAGCAGGGATTTGATTTGATGATTTAAAAATTCATTCTTGTAACTAGCGTGTGGTCCGCGCATTTAGTCAACGTATTTTTTCGTTCAAACTTTAGCATTTTTTCTAAAAACAGTTTTTCTGAAATGATTCAGAATTAAAGAAGGTCATACGAGTATAACAGGCGACACTAACACAGAGTAGTTAAACCTGTTTAGATTTAAAGTCGCGTAAAGAATGAAGATTGTAATACTCGTACATATGTGATTGTTTACTTTTAAAGACAAGCTTTGCAAGTTTTTCTTAAAACGGAGTTCTTTCAATTTTAGTCCGTCCGAGGAAGTGTAATTTTAGCTGCGCATCTTGCCATATAAAAATATATTTATTGCAAACCTTCAAGGAAACTCCGCCCACCAAACCACACCCAACCGTTTTGTTCTTCAGCCTTCTTGATTCAACGCTTGAAAGATAAATCTTTGGGTTGACCTTAATTTAGTTTATGATGTCGTAAAAAACTGTTCTTTTGGATAAAAGATAAATTAAGGGTTTGCTTTTTGTAAATGCTAACGAATCTCCTATCTACATTTTTAGTAGCAAAAGTCTTGAATTTGACTATTCTACTAGTAGTTATTATTACTTTATTAGGAATATCGCATTTAACACGTTCTTAACCCTATACTAATGTGAGTTTAAAGAGCAAAGTATTTTTACACATTAAATTAAATATTAACCAATTTTATATGCCAGTGGGATAATTAATCTTCTCTAATACCCAAAAATCTGAATGCAAGTATAAAATTTCCATAATTCACTTATGGTATTTAGTTAGGAGCAGTGAAAGACAACGTATCACAACAATGGGGTTCTAGAAGTCGCAAGGGAATTTTACAGTGTCGACCAAAAAAAACGCGTATTTAAGTAGAAAATAATATCAGTACCCTGAAATTTATCTTAATAACTTACTATTCAAATACAAAAGTATCTTTTGAATCGTGTTTGTTTTTTGTTAATTAAGCATTTAGGTTCATTCGTTTTATTGCCCAAACAATTATTTTGTTAAACACTATCCACAGATTAGATTTTTACTTTTAAGAGTTTTACTTCACGGAACTCAGATGACAATTAAGCATACAGCCGGCTTAATCATAATTTCTTTTACTGTGGTATATACAACATTTGCCTGTACAAGAGGTATAACGCATACATTGCTGCACTTACAATACCTGGCTCGTTCTTTTTCCTATTAGAACAATTGCCTATTTCCCAAAACCTTATGTTGAAATCTATAATGATTTTTATTGGTAATAAACTTTATTGTACAATCATATTGCACGCCAGTGCATTCGACTACTCTATACACAAACTGGAAGGGTAAAAAGCGTGGGAGAGCGGTCTCAGCGTCAGTAATTAGGTAACATGGGTAGTATTGAGTAAACTATTCACCCCTCACCAACCCTTGTTGGCTATTACCTACCAGTGCGGATTAACTTGTCACTATGCTATTGGTTTTGTTTTATTAGACGTTCAATTAGGCTTAAGTTAATATTCCTAATAAACTCTATTTTATCTAGTCAGTTAAACAATGAATTCTAAGTTTGTATTGAAAATATTCGTAGAATGTTAAATTACCTTAAATGTTTTAATTGCATTTATACCTAAAAAGGAAATTCGATTGAAAAAATAACAATATTTAATTTTCATAATTATCTTTAAGCTATAATATAAATAAACGTATCTACACTAATATTATAAAAAAGGAATGATCTATAGCTTATCTGTACTAATATTATAAAAGGAAAGATCTATATTATTATACGTTTGTAACGAATAAACTCAAAAACTACTCGACCGATTTAAAAATACTTTCACCATTAGATCGCTACATAATTCGTGAGTAACAGGCTTTTTTTATTAATCTTTAAAAAAACAATGTCCACCCGTAATAATTCGAGCCGGACTGCTAGTTTAATATAAATGTTTAACACGGTTAAAAGCAGCAATGTCGCAAAAGCTCTCCCGCAATCAAATAAATGGAACACTCAAGCATCATTCAATCAACGCTACACCATTTTTCTATCTCCTGTCATTTTCTCAAGAAACTTACTATTTTCTATTGTGACTTTATATTTACGACGCGCTCATTTTATTTTATTTGTTACAGGCGATCGTAGACTTTAAGTGCAAAAATAAGGACAATGGCTCCATTGAAGAATTACTTGAACGAATACACTTCCGTGTGAACATGGAAGCTGCCTTACCTCATTTCCATCGGCTCACTTCTACTCGTTACTACCAACAGTATGCTTCGCCACCGGTCCATATCTCTAATAACTATCTTCATGATCTGATACCACAACAGCATCCAAACCTTCTACAGCAATATTTAGCATACTACAATGAACCAGTCGTCCCTCTTGATTTGTCACTTAAGTCCACAACACCTATCACACCACCATGTACTCCACCGCCTCTTCAAAAACGAAAACAGATTGATGAAAATAAAAATGAAAAGGCCGCTAAGATATTTAGACATTTTGAAGACACAGACGATAAAACAGAAGATGAAAAAACTAATAAAGCGAAAGCAGACGACGAGAACTCAAATGACAGCGACAGTCCTGAGGTAAAAAAGTTAAAGTTTACAAAACAGTTTTTCGAAGAACTTCAAACTTGCTTGCCCAAAGAACCTGAAACGCCATCAAAAAGTGAAAGGAATTCTCCTGACGTTGTAGAAATCAAAGATGTCGAAGAACGGCCCAAAAAATCGCCGAAGATCGCGAGTCAGCCGCTAAAGAAAAGCAAAGCCGTTAGAAGGTTGATGTTTGATGAAGACAAAACATCACCTGTATCTGGAACCATCATACGTGACTTGGCTGAGGACGAAACGCTAGTCGTCCGAAAGGTAATTAAAAAGTTGCATGTCGCATTATTTTTAAGAAATTTTATCAAACGGCAAACAAAGTTCCTATCTAGCAACCATATCGGGAGTAGGCGGCAAGTTGCACAGGAACTATTAATTAGAGGCTCTTACCGTGCCATTACTGTGCACTGCCAGCAACTTTCCTTATCGCTTTGGCAATTAAACAGGGTATGAAATCGCGTATTGTGCTGTGTTTTTGCGCTAATAACAACCCTTAGGGTTCACCCGCAAAGTCATGCCGGAGGGCTGGCCTTTCAAACATTAACTACGAAATAAATAGCCCTTTCAATAATTCTGCCTCATATTTTTCTCTTTAAATTGAGAAACTACACTAAAATGTTTAATTTAGGAGCAGTAAAAGTTAAGTTAATGCATGATTATTCAAATCGTCTCAATTATTAGACCTAATAATGTTTTATTTTATTGTCGAATTGCTTGGGGCGATTAATAGTTTCCGTTTGTAATCTCAAACTTTTCTGGCTCTTGTATTTATAATAACAGAGTCAATATTTTCGTATACAGGGTGATATAGATCCGGCGTTTAACGTGGTGGAGGTGACGGATGAAGCGAAGGCCCTGATAGCCAGTATCGAGAACCGCCTCGGTCGGTACATCTGCAGGCTTTGCCGGAGATTGTACGGAGACGCATTCGCACTAGCGCAGCATCGCTGCTCACGGATCGTGCATATCGAGTACCGATGCCCGGAGTGTGATAAGGTTTGTGTTGTCATCAAATTAATCTTAAAAAGAGATTTATTTAACTATCAATTCAAATAAAGTTCTTTTAGGGCTTTAAAAGTAGGTAAAGGTAAAATCAAACCATTGATAAATAAGGCTGCTGCTTGCTGCTTTGACAAATAGAGGCACAATATAGGTACCAAATGTTATGTAGAGTTCATACATACATATGTAATACTGAGTACGTCTTTTTTTGCTACGGAAAAACACTTGAGCTTACAGTTCATTATAAAAAGATGTTTTCTCTCGATATTATATGCAGATTATGTAGGTACGAGTATATTTCGGTTCCTTTTTAATGCTCTCACATCAATTAAAGGATTATATTGTGGTAACTCACAGCTGGTATTGTTAGGTAAAGCTAAATAGTAATAAATAATGATAAATTATATTATCTCTCATCATCGTTTTTTTTAATTTATCTCGTTCTCAATTGGTTGTTTACTGTGGGAAAATGTAGCAGGGGTGTATTCAGGTGTCGCAAATCGAGGGGGATGACGGTAAACACTTGGCACATTTCCATGGGAAGCTTCCGTGGTTCATCACAAGTGCTCGTCAATGTTTGTTTGCGCTAATTGATAGGTTGTGTGATGCGTGCGTGACTAAATATCAGTGGTACTTACTTATCTCGATGATGAAGCCCAATTGTAGTTTTTTAGTTTTAAAATAAAATTGTTTTATCACACAAGACAAATATTATAATATATGGATAAACTAGACTGTGTTCCTAAGCGAGTTAAACTGGGTGACAAAATGATGTGGAAAGATTAGTCAAGTAATAGATATACGAGTATTAGGAAGGTGGTAGGTAATTTTTGTAGTTAATATTTTTATTCGAAAAATGATTTGAAAACATATTCATTATCTTACTCAGCTTAAGGTTTTAATTTCCTTAGTCAATGACTTATTAATCAAACGAAAGCATTTCTCCTTAAAGATCGCCTTTGTTGTTGTTAAAAGACAACGCACACAAGACAAATATTATAATATATGGATAGACTAGACTGTGTTCCTAAGCGAGTTAAACTGGGTAACAAAATCATGTGGAAAGATTAGTCAAGTAATAGATATACGAGTATTAGGAAGGTGGTAGGTAATTTTTGTAGTTAATATTTTTATTCGAAAAATGATTTGAAAACATATTCATTATCTTGCTCAGCTTAAGGTTTTTATTTCCTTAGTCAATGACTTATTAATCAAACGAAAGCATTTCTCCTTAAAGATCGCCTTTGGTTAATATCATTGCTTTGTTTTTAACTAACGAACATATTTTAGGTTTTCAACTGCCCTGCGAATTTAGCATCCCACCGACGTTGGCACAAGCCTCGGGTACCTGGCGCCACCAAGCGGCGAGATCCACCAACAGCTGACTCTACAGCGGGCCGGTTTCCTTGCCAGATTTGCGGGAAGATGTTCAGAAGACAAGCGTACCTTCGAAAACACCTACTCGCCCACGAACAACCAGAGAATGAGGAAAAAGAACCGTCAGCGTTCCGACAAGTTCATTCGGAGTATCCTGCATTTCAACCGGTATTTTGCCCTTTGATATTTTAACCGTTTAATATCTGCATTGTAAATAACCTGAGATTTAATAAGTGTTACTTAAATTTTGTGTTGAAAAAGTACAACATGTTTATTTTATCAGGAAACACTACGAGACAGCAATTTCAATAACTTCTGGAACAAGATCCCGCCGGCTCCACAAGACTTCGCTTGGGAGGGGGTTAGGGCGCGGTGTGCTTCATCCTGTTCCTCTGAAGATTCTAGAAGCTTAGACGTCACGGGTTCTGAGGATGAAGGTGAAGGGAATGGGCCTGGCTGACGACGAGTGCTGCGGCCCGTGCCGCGGTTCCCTTACCCCCCCGTGTCTAACACACTCCCTCCCTACCCTTACTCTGCACCCTACGTCCATGACAGCACCCATCTGTACTTTTCCTAAAGTTATATTTACAGGTTTCTCTCAAGGTATCGTTCATTTATTACTTGTTAAGGTTAGTCAATGAATCACTATTGAATTTTCAAAAGCTTTTAACCATTTAATGGTATTTGCATTTAATATTTCATTGAAATTAGGTAAGTAATTTATTAATGTACATAATTGTGTGTTGTGTAAACTATCTAATGGCTTGTGTATTCATTATTTTAAAGTAAATGTATATAATAGAAAATCCTACAGCAACATTCCAAAAAAAAAAAACATAGTAATGTTAAACATATCTGTGTTCACTGTATTTATTATCTAAACATATCTTATTGCATTAAGGCACGTAAATACTTAGATACTTAGATTTCATTGTATTAAAAATTAAGGTCAAAATATAAATTATAACAGACAAGAGTTAACATTAAAATTTAATTAATGAAATTAAATTAACTTGTAATATTAGATCTCTATTTATTTATTTTAATTTAATTTAAATTATAAAACGTAAGATTCATCATAAGAAGAAGACGTTCTTGCATTTCAAATCGTTACAATATCACAAGTTGGAAGGGTCGGCTGCATCGATCGACTGTACGGAGCATATTTTTAGATGCACCAACATACTTTAAGACAGTTCAAACCAGCAATTTACAAACGACAATAACTCTTATTTCAATCACAACAGAAGCCAAAAATTAACTCATTTGTTCAGCACAGCTAATAATTTTTTCAAAACATAGTTCATCGGAATTGAGCCAAGTCGATTGTTATCTAGGACGAGTTCAGATATTTATAGATTTATGTTACTAGCAATAAATACTAACAAAATATTCAAAAAAATAGTTTTTAAATTTTCGCTTTGGTTGGCTTTCGGTTTACTACGCTAAAATGAGCGTAGTATTTTCGTAGTTTCGTAGTCGAAATCAATATCTAGTCAATTTGGTTGGTGATAAATCTAATCTAGTCAATTTAAAAATAATGTGTTTCTTTTTACTGGTAAGAATCAAAATTATTTGCGTGTATACTGTAGATACGAATTAACATTTTATTTCGTTAACAAAATGTTTCGATCTCAATTATCTGTTTAGGTAAAAAATACTAAAATAGTCAATTAATCTAGTCATTCTATTTTTTAATGATCTCATTTATCAATTTTTAATGGTAAGCAAACATACGAACCGCCTGATGATAAGCACTTTAAGAGTAATTTCTACCGAATAAAAGTGATGTTATTTGCGTGTAAGTAATAACAAACTACTTGAATAAAGTCTCAATATTATTTAAGTATCCATTTTCTAGTCACCAGTACTATAATCTAGTCGTTTAGTACATATTTTTTCAATGATTCTAGTCAGTTACTTTATATTCACATATAGTGTTTAATTACTGGCCATGTTCTCTTTTAAAACCTAGTCATGTTTCATCATTATTTAAACTTAAAATAAGGCAAATCTAGTCGAATAAAAATAGTTTTTAGAATCACTAAAACTTTAGTTTATATTATAGTACCACCAAAGTCAGATATCTAGTCTAGTCAAGTGTATAATTTATCAATATTATTAACATTTAAATGATATAAAATTTAATACTCGTTCCTGCTTAACCAAACGAACTTAAAACCTAGTCATTTTTGTTTTTATTCACACCTAAACTAAGGTAAATCTAGACAGAAAATGGATTTTAGAACTACTAACTCTCTATTCTTTATTCTAGTACCACCAAAGTCAAAAATCTAGTCAAAAACCCATCGTTTTATTTAACGATATCATTTACTTCTCATTTATCTACATTTGTAAAATTTCGTAAGACTCTAGTCAAAAATAATAAAGACCCTTACAATTATATCCAACATTCTAGTCTCAACAAAGTAAAATAAAACTAGTCACAGTGCAATATTTATGAAGATTATTTACTTACTTAAGCATACGATTTATAAATCTAGTCATTTACAGACATTTTTGTTTAAGCTAAATTTTTAAGTAAAATTACTTAGGAACTAATTACTAAAACTAAAGGTATTAAATATTCTAGTCCCACATAATATTAAAACACGTATCAAAAAGTCTAAAATTTTCTGCATTATTTTTATCTCAAAAATAAATAAAAAATATTTCAAAAATTTATGAATAAAATAAAACAAAACCTAAAATAAACCCTATTCACTTGCTTATCAAGTTTCAAAAAGTTTACCCACGTCTTCTACTTAGCAGCAAAGCAGTATAAAACTTCCTTTCCATTCGATTGAATTGCAAGAATGTCGTCTTTGAATAAGAAACACTACAATTATAATTTATAAATAACTAAAGCAAGATTATAATGTATGTAGTAATTAGTTTTAATGTAAAAATTTTAAATTCTCATTTTATTTCTTTTACCTATTTTTATTTTTAACAAGTATATTTTTTTACAAATCTAAGAGAACCAGAAATTTTATTTTGATTTCTTATTTATTTTGATTAATTTCTTCTCAGCATTATTTTTACTTTTGTATAAAGATTTAATTTTAGATTAAATATATAAAAATCTATCGAGTGCGATCTAGTCAGTGTGAGTTTCACAACGCGTTCCAAAGATTTGTATATATTGAAAACGCTTTAATATAATTTATCTTTAATAATAATAATAATAATAATTTAGCTTTAATTATCTTTAAAATTAATTCACTTAAGACATAGCATTATGTCATATCACATGCTTATATATGTAATTGTAGCTATTGCCAATGGCGAATTTTAATATCATTGCGTGTATAATTGTTTGTTGAACATTAATAATTAATTATTTATTTTAACTTTGTGTGGTTTTATAGACGATTTGAACATAGACGGTCGTTATAAAGAGAATACAATGTAAATTAGTGTCCAATTTAATCATTGTTTTTGATCGTGTTTAGTTTTATTCAAGTCTGGTTTCATGCTTTTAAAATTCCTTGTTATTGATATATTATGCAAAAATTCATTGATTTATGAAAAGTTCTTCAGTAAAAATAAAGCAATTCACTATTTGGCAATATGTAATTAAATGATAGTTGTAGATTATAAATTATTAAAATTTTGTAGAAATTGTGTTAAATTAGATTAATAGAGGAATATGTAGAACTATTAATGTTAGACCAGTAAATATCTCTAGAATATTATGAAGTTTAAACTTAATAAATGTATGATTCACAAAAAATATATTATCACATGTGCCTTTCCT
Source organism: Choreutis nemorana (assembly GCA_949316135.1). Classification (NCBI taxonomy): domain Eukaryota; kingdom Metazoa; phylum Arthropoda; class Insecta; order Lepidoptera; family Choreutidae; genus Choreutis; species Choreutis nemorana. The sequence goes on from OX438611.1 coordinate 4,662,036, forward strand.
CCTTTGGATCCTTTTATAATTCTTTAGATTTAGCATGACTTGTCATTCTATTAGCTTAGATATTTAAAAATCTGATTTGGAACAGTCTAACTGAAAAAGGTTCACAGGCTTTATCATTACATCAACCAAACAATAATGCCTAGAATTTTTACCCGACCATGGCCGGAAGTGCCCAAAGGACGGGTAATGATTTCATCAGTCTATATATGTTTGTTTTTGTGTGTCCATCATAGCTCCTAATATAATTAACCGATTTTGATGAATGAGATGTTAATCGATTCAAATTTATAGTCCGCGTGACATAGGTACAATTAGTCATAAAAGTTTGTCGGTTTTATAGTTTAATCTTGTGGCAACTGTACAAATATGACAATCAAGTCCTTAGTACATAAATTAGTAAAAAACGAACATTTTCGCGTGTTAAAGCAATCCGACTTCACTATTGGCTCAAGTGTACACTAAATCTGTTTCAACATCCCCGTTGAATGACGTTCCCGGGGCCGCCAGGGACGTTGAAACGAAATTTCCCAAAATCCTCATTCCCACGAAGTAACTTGTCTTTAATCTTTGAATTCGGTCCTAATGTTGAAAAGGAAATACATGCGTCTCACTCTAGTGAGCAAAATATAAAACATTTAAACTACCCTTAACTTATTTGCACCCCACTTTCACTTATAGTGGAACTGGCAACGAGTTTCCGGAATTTTGGATAGATGGCATTGAATGCTTCTCTTATACTACGGCGATTCTCTTTAGATACAAATATAACTTTTATTAGATTAAGATTTCCTTCCTTGAATATTTTATTTTCACACATTGAAATCAATTGATTGCTAAACTCTCTTTACGACTACCACATTTAGTATCATGAGACACACTCATTGATACTAAATAAGCAAAGACAGAGCATACTCTACTTTTTATATTAAAATTGTATTTTATTTTTGCGTATGTAAGTTGTTTGGGGTTTTATTAAATCGTCAATTATTTCGTCCAATGTTGCAACGTAGATCATGCTAAACAATTGCTAATAATCAGATAAGATTCAGACCAACTTAATTAATACCTAAGTTGTTTAACAAAAAGGTCTATATGTAAATTAGGATATGAAACAAAGTCGCTACCGTATTAAGTTATTAAACATTGGTCAATAAGTGTTGTTTCCGTAGCCAGTAACAATAACAAAACAAGCTGAGGTAATAAAAAATAATTTTCTTATAACATCTAGATCTCACGTTGCTCTCTCAGTTACTCTTATATGACTATGAAGTACGCACCGATCGTTTTTCTTATTACTTTTCTTGTCGCAATAACAGTATGCAGTGTAACAAACAGAACGAAAACCACCGCGACCCATCAGGAATATGTTACAGAAACAAGTCGCGTACGAAAAAATTTCACCGAAAACAAGAAGGAAAATCAAGTGGTCAAGACAGTGAGAAGTGAAAATTACATATATTTAGACGATGTTCTGTTCGCGTTGAAAAGTTTGGACTGGAGTAAGGATGAGGAGCCTTGTCTCAACAAAACATTGCAGCTTTTATACAGCCTCAGGAATTTTACGCTATGGGCTGTTTGGGGTAGGCTATTACATATTCATCTATTTTGGAGCAAAACTATGTTATTTTTACAAATCTATAATGAAACATTACCCATTATATATATAAATATGTATCTGTTTGGGTATATATATATATATATACAATATATATATATATATATATATATATATATATATTGTTGAGGAATGTCTCACATAAATATGCCCTAATTAAAAGTTATACCATTAATTACGTGAGAAGGTTTTCGGATAACAAAACTGTTGATCAGGGAAGAGAACACAATATTAAACTGAAAATTCTTTTTCGACATTTTTTTGTTTCCTATTCTCCAAAAAATTTTTACGATTTAAAATTTGTTAAAAAATGGGGTGGAACGTACGTCATTACTGTACAAAGAGTTTGTTACTTCTGGTATTTCTGTAAGATATCTTTATCAGACATCGGGGTCGTGCTTGTTAACCATCTTAACTACACTAAAAACCATATATGTGGTTAACAGATTGGGACTCCATATCTTCAGAACCTGAGGGTCTTTTGTTTGGTAGCCGCTACCAACTTGGCAACTTCGATGAATGCATGCAGGCTCCCTGGGCAAATACCAACCCTGAACTCAAAACGCAATACTGCCTCGCTGACATCCTTCTAGAAAGGGCAGACCGTGCTACTAAGAAAAATGTTTACGAGCCCTACAACCCTTACCAATCAGCTTTGGATATTATTCAAGTTAGTAAAAGTAAAAAAACCGTGAAAAATTTAAGAAAAATCTTCATCGATTTTGCTGATTCCTTCTTCTATAAAATAATATTGAAAATTCGTCAATTTTTACAGAGTATTCAAGCAATATTTAATATATTAAATTATTCTGGGCAGAAGGAGTAGGATAAATTACTAAATGCGATATAATGTCGCTTTTAACTATGAAACACAGTTATTAATGTTGATATTAATCAGTTTTTATAATGATTCATAGGGATGAAGTCAGACGTAGGCGTTATATAAGGCGTTAAAATATTGAAATGGTTGAGTAGAGTACATGTATTGTACAACTTGTTTACTTATAGTAAAGTTAATTAGAGTAAAGCTTCCTGATTCATTAATCATGGCCAATTAAATGCGTTCTGAACTTGTTTTTTATATACCTCCATTGTTTTTGTAGCATGTCACTACACAATGTCTTAAATGGTACCTACCCATAGGTTATTGTGTGATATAATTGTTTTTCGATGGAAAATTTAATGCGTTGCAATAAAATAAGCACCATTTGTTTTTATATTAACAAATAAATTTTTGATCCTTTAAAAATTCAGTCTGTAATTTACATTTGATGGGTTAGATAGTATCTACAAAGTGTAATTGACCGATTAACTGTAATCAAAGAGGTTTATTTAACTTTTTCGGATACTAACAATCATTTCGCTTACATTTACCTAAATTTTTGTAGAACAAGCCTCATCATTCTCGTCCTTTGAACGAGTTGACTTGGGGCGGTTGCGTACCAGCGGAATGTAAGCCGAAGTCAGTTGAAAGGCTTCTAGGGATCATGATAGCTCGCAGCCATCTTGGATCAGCTGGCATGCGCCCACGCATCAGTGTCACCGAAACCTGCCAAAGAAACGACCAGCCAAGGCCTTACGATGGACCTTTTTATGGATTTCTGTAAGATTTCTAGTTAATTGAAATTGTTGTAGGCAAAACAGCTACACCTCAACCTAGACGCATGTTGAAAGTGTAATATACACTTGTATTATTTGTTTGATGTTTGGCGTTCTGTATTCAATTATACATGTATAACACATACAACAGGCTTAGTTGTTTCCATCATCAAGGCTTTATTTTTTTCAGGGCCATGTCAATAGTTTTAATAACAACGGTTCTGACAGCAACATTCTTAAATTGTAGAAGAGAAGATAATGATTCTCCTTCTTTAGGTAAGGTTAGGAACTGAAAACTTGTTTTTTACAATAGCCAAATTGCAATTTAATCCATGATTTTTCAGGCAGAGCTGTCATAAAAGCTCTGTGTATAAAGTCGAATGCCAATAACCTCATGATCATGAAGAAGGAGGGTTTAGAAGTTTTCTACGGAATCAGATTCCTAACAATATGCGTGATTGTCGTAAGTCATCAAGTAGGATATCTTAATGGAGGACCAATAATAAATGCTATTAAAGTTGAAAAGGTAATCATTTGTATATTGAATTTATTTTGAAGAATAGTCATATAAATCATTTATATGATTTTTCGTATTTAAATGCCTTTGTCCTATTTTGTAGGATATGCATGGAACGATTGGTTTTTTTGTACTACACAATGATTTATTCGTGGACTCTTTCTTCTTGCTATCCGGATTCCTCACTGTGGTATCGTTTTTCAATTTAAAGACAATTCCGAATCCTTTTATCATGATTCTAAGAAGATACGTAAGGTAAAGTATAGTTTAAATATGAATTAGTTTCATAGTCGTGTTTTATTAATAATTTATAACCAAAAGTTTGCTGATCATTTCGACTAATCAACTCCTTTATTGGTTTAGTAAAATTTAAAAAAATTAAAACAATAGTCTCATTTCATTTTCTTTAGTACAACAGTAAGGTTTCTTCTAGTCCCAAGTTTTTTTTTTCACCGATAGACGGGCTGATCTTATTCTGTGTGTGTTCGTATATCTTATTCTTTTCCATGTAAATATTAAAGTATTTTATACTTTATATTAGATGAATGTTAGTCTCAAGTGCCCTTTGAATGGCCTTATTGGCCCTCTTTATTTAGATGGAACAAAAAGTCTTAGAAACTCGAATGCTCAAACCAAGATGCGTTTGGTGATCAGGTTTGGTGCATCGGAGCTTAACTCTGGGGTTGAACCGGTTTAATTAAAACAAAAACAGTCGGTTTTTCGTGGAACAATCGGACGTTTAGAAGGGGTTTTAAAAACTTACTTCAAAACACGTTTCAGGTTGGTAGTGGCGTTGTCCATCATAATATTCTACGTGAGTGCGATGTTCGCTTACACAGGGACCGGCCCGCTGTGGCCGAGGACTGTGGCTGGTGAAGAGGGTACCTGCAGGAAGAACTGGTGGCTCAACATCCTGATGATCAGTAACTATATCAATACAGACCAAATCGTAAGTTTCATATATTTTTATACCATCAAGTAAGCAGTACCGTAGTCGTAAGTCGTTTTGTAGTCTATAATTTCAAATATACCAAAGTCGAACCAACAAACGGAATCAGTTGGTTTGTTGGTTAGTTATCTATTGGATCACTTTTTTACAATATTGTTATGGATTTATTAAAGTTCAATACCTTTAGATGGTACATTTTGTCTAGTATCTTCACCAAGTCTAGTCTCATCAGTACTTCACCCTACCGTCATACTGTTTTTACTAGTAAAGAGAGTGGTGCTTAGTGTTCTTTTAACCAAATACATTGAACCAAATGAAACTTAAAATAAAGGAGTGACAATAACACTCTCTAAACCAAAGACTTCGCAAATGTATAGATAGGTAATTCATCTCCACTTTTAGGTCATTATGACCTATTGAACACAAATATTGCATTATCTGACACTGGATAAAACCAATTGGCACTTAAGTTAGCATCTTTTGTCTGTTCTTGTGCTCTTGAATGTGAGAAGAAAGATAGACTAATGTAGATATAGGTCAAATGATACTTTTCAATGGGTCAGATAAGATAAAAAATACAATTAAGTATTATAAGGCATCCTGTATTCAAGTTAAGTTATATGAAATAAATTTAACTAAAATTGTTTGTCTAGTAGTCAAAGTAAGATAATGACAATTAAGCTCAACTATCTACAAAGATGTAACAGAAATGTGTTTTGATCGTAACAGTTGTATTGACCGCAATAGAACTCTTCGACGGGTCAGGGGTTGCATGTTGTTTATTAGCTAAATTATTTGACTTACAAACAACCAGTTTTATTCAAATTAATGATTCTGACGTGGACGTGGACGATGTGATAGCTTAGCTTGTTAGGTGCCTTGGTGAACCGACCAAACCGACCTGACAAGTCGACCGTTCGAGCCTCGGGGTGCCGTTAAGTTGTAGCTGCTATGTTCCTCATTGTGCCCGGATAGTGGGGACAGTTTCGCAACCTATCACTCTGGTACTCAACATAAACCTGCGAAATGCGTCATGTAACATCTCTGCCAACCCCTCTCGAGGGATTACGATGTTAGTTTATGTATGATATGTTATGTAATGTTTCCGAACAAATTAATAATTTTAATTAAATAATAAGAATTAATTATCAAATCTTACATGTAATGACACCGAAAAGTATTATCAAACACTAAATAACAAAATTACACGCATACACTCTTGCATTTACACACCTTCACACACACACAAACAATACACACATAAGAAAGTAATTCGACTATGTATTTTCAACATTAACATTGCATTTTTTATTTTTCGTAATCATTAGAACTTAAAGTAATTAAAGTAAACAACACGTATTATTATGTCAATATCTTCGAATCGAAAGTAGATCTCACCTTCCAGGTGGTTAGGGGTTGAGCATTGCCCCGCTGAGAGAGAGGAATCTCCTGACAAAGCGCGCCGTGTCTGAGAGAACTGCCTTCTGTATCTAATCCTTGAACCATCTACCTAGCGAGAGTCTCTTCAGGTGTTGGTCGAGACTTTTCGCTATGAGATCGTTCACTAAAACAACTATCGGTAGCATGTATCCCACATGACGGTCACCTCGTGGGCCAAGTCAAGGTACTTGCTTAGCTTATCCGTTTCGGCCTTCACGAGGTTCTCGTCAAGCAGGATGGTGATGTTGACAAGTATCACCCGGCGCTGCGATCGATGTGTCAGCACGATATCACGCTTATGGGCTGCAGTAGTCCTGTCCGTGATGATAGATCGATCCCAGTAAAGCGTAGCACGACCATTTTCAAGAACTGTTTATTGTTTAACTTATTATTATAGTTACTTCACTCTTTTTTTCAGTGTTTGGTTGTGACATGGTATGTGCCGTGTGACTTTCACTACTTCATGGCGACTGTACTATTGTACTGGTTGTACAATAGATCACAGTTCTTCGGTTCGGCATGCGCTCTTGCTATCATAGTAGCATCAATAGTCGTGCCTGGCTACGTACAATATGTTAACGACTTGCCCGCTGTCCAGCTTTTTACATACGAGTAAGAATTGTTTAATCATATTAAAACACGCACTCACCCCTGCATATTATGTCGCACGACATGTTAAATATTGACCACATAGTTTTAAATTTTAAAAACCAAAATACTTTTTCAAAAAAAATCTAATATCATTTTACAGAAATGCAGTTAAAAAGTTAATTTTAATTAACTATTAAAAACACTAATTTAAAGTTTATTTAATTATAACTTCAATACCAAATACCTTCAAATTCAATACCTGCCGATAAGTTAAAACTTCAAAGTCGGTAACCAGACTTTACAAGAGAGATAGATACTTTCAAGATTTTGTATCAGGATCGAGGACATACATAGGTAACAAAACCTAAAATTAAGAAAATGTAAGACATCAACTTTTTAATATGTCCGTAATGTATTTCAATAAGGACATTCAAGACTAGATACCGTAACAATACACTTTTTAAATAACAAAAGAACCACTCCTGCCGGGACTAAAGTCCTGCCCATTATCGTAGCAGTCACAAAGGCTGACAGTAACATTTATTTTTGGAGCCCTTGAGCCTCTGATACCACAAAAAAAACTATGGAAACTTTTTGAAAGAAAATCAGTTAAAGGTTTCCATAACTCGCACGTAAATGTTGCGTAACATCCGTTGAATTGTCTTAGCGACAACAGCAATTTGTTATTGTCTGTTGCTAATACATTACTCTAATAGAGATTGCAACTAGATTATTCTATGCCTATTGTTTTTATCTTCACTCGTAATGCGTAATTGTTAAGAAAATTACTAAGTAAATTCTCCTGAACACATTCAGCTCCGAAAGTTTTAATCTAACCCAAAATTTCCAATAAAACATAATAACACCTAATTGGTTATTACAGCTTCATAAAAGATCCCCGCGGCAACAAACAGTTTAATACGACTTATATTAAGAGTCACACAAGAGCTGCAGCATACATCGTCGGCCTCATGTGTGGATACGTTTACATGCGGTACAAAGATAACGGGAATCGGAAAATAATTTCTAGGGTTTGTTAACAAATTATTTACTTTTACATTAACATACACACATAATATTAATGCCAGCATTTTTAATGTAAGTTACGTTTGGTTAGAATCTCACCTCACTTTGATAAATATTTCGAGTCTCCCCGTATAAGTCAAACATTTTGATATAAGCATCAAATAGCCATAACAGACAGTTTCATATTTTGATACGAGCATTGGTCCAAATAATGAAATAAAATGAATGAGCGTATTATGTTGAAAACATTAGAATTGAGTATTCAAATCAAATCAAATTTATTTCTGAGGAGCATGGTACATAAGGATTTTACAGTGTTTTATTTTTAGTCTCATACATTTGGCAAGGCAACCTTCCTATACACAGGAACACTATATTGTTGGGTACCTATTTTTAAAACGATCTATGGATAATCAGTAGATATGAGTTTTGCAAATTTTACTCATAAAGATACAAAGTTGATGCTTAGCTTTCCTTACGATTGGAATTTTATTTCCAGGGTTGGTCAATCATAGCCATTGTGTGCAGCTTGTCTTTGATGATGGTAGTGATGTTTACTGGGACACTGTTCTTTAAAAGTGATGATCGTTCCATCGCTGCTGTCCTATACGGAGCCCTGAACAGACCAGTCTGGGCCTTCGGAGTTGGACTGCTAACACTATCTTGCTCCCTTGGATATGTTCGTAAGTAAATTCATCTTAGTAATGTGATAACTTATGTTTTATATAATTAAAACATTTTATGCTTCTTTGTCACAGATTTTTAACAAATTTTATTAGAAGTACATCGATTTTCACTACGTACATACCTGTTCAGTAAAATTATTTTGATTATAGTATTGCAATTTTTAATTAGACGGAGATGGTGCAATACAAACTATAGTATTTCAATTCTCTTTATGTAGCGTTCGTAAAAGACTTCTTAAGCTGGTATCCTTGGGCACCTCTGTCAAGATTGGCCTATGGAATATACCTCACTCATTCTGTAATTATTACTAGAAATGTTTATGTGACAAGGACACCTTTACTCAATGACTACTTCGAAATAGTAAGTTCACTTCATTATCCTTCGTTGTTTTTTTCAACTTAACAGGCAAACAAGCAAATGGTTCACATGATGGAAAGTTATCACAATTGATAATTGACACGATGATGATGACTTTGATTAAGCTTGCTTGATTAAAGTAATTCCTTTCTTGCGACGTTTTACAAATCTTTTGGATGCCTTTGCCTTATGGAAAGCCTGGATTTGTTCTCATTACACAAAATTCTTCCTCTTACAAGTTAACAGTGATTGGGAAGCCCCTTTACAACATCTATCTGAATATTTACGAGTCTAATAAAATTTGAAAATATTAGGTTTGTTCGTGAATTTCACCCATTTAATAGTGGAATAACATGTAAAAAACACAAAAATTACTTGCATAATTGATTACAGATCTTTTAATTCATGAAGGCGAGTGAGCTGTATTTGTGGTTAAACGAGTATATGCACATTGCGGTAGTCTGGATTTCTGACAGAGCTTAGAGGAGCTAAAAAGGCCACTTTGACAATGTTGAATTTGAATTTTGAAATATAAAATATTAATAATATTAAAATAAGTATAATGCATATGTAAAACATACGATGGCTACTTATTACTTGTGAATTGAACTGTCAGTGACCAATACTAACAAGCGGGCATTTTGCAAAAAAAAAACTAAAAAAAACACATGTGTTCCTTTCAGATAAATAATACTTGTGGCACTATAGTAGTAAGCGCTATAGCATCACTTATAATATTTCTTGTAGCTGAAGCTCCAATTAACAACTTGGTTCATCTTTGTTTTAAGTAAGTGTGTAGTTAATGTGAATTCTTAATAAATTCTGGATGCTGCATTAGATAAGATATGAACAAATAGATATAGTTTTTGATTCTGATCTTTTTTCAGACAGACTGTCTAACAGATAAAAGCATTTATTTTCTCATTTTAAAATATGGAAAAATTGACATTTTCATTAAATACCTACGAATAGTTTATTATGTCTTTATTATTACGAGTAGGCACATTTGCAATAAAAGCTTTATAAATTATCCATTTTATTTCAGGCGAGTTTTATCCAATAATCAGAAGGTTACTAAATTAGCCTCCATCAATGATTCAGATGCAATCGCATCCACCTCCAAGGGACACTTTCAAACAAATCTGCCGCCAAATGTAGAATATTTGTCTAAAATTTAAGTTGAATAAATATATAAAATACACATTTACTTTATATTTTAACTTTATATCACATTTTACTAACAAAAATGAATTAGTTTTACAAAAAAAAAATCATATGAAGCTAAGGGTATATTGCCAATTAATCGCCTTATTGATGCAACCGAACATAGTATCTTCTCCGTTTTTGAAGGTAGTTAAAAACTGTAGAAACATAACAAGTCCTTGAAAAATTAAATAGACTCTAAAGCCAAAATTGTATCTTTTTTTTCGGAAAAAATGGCCAAGTCATGTCATGAATTTGGCCAAAATAATCATGTCATTATTTCCGACCAACTAAACCGACCAACCAGTTGATCCGTTTGATACTCTCTGAAACACTTTCTTCCTAATCGGACCAACTAATATCATCTATATATTAACTTATATTACCCTTCGATCCCTTTTTCCACTCCGACCAACTAAACCTAAAGAATCAACTTTTTAGGAATATCGAATAGAAAGAAAAATGTGTGGAAACAAATGAAATATCACGCGACATATTATTTAACTAGTCTAAACAAAATAACTGATTACGATTAAAATAACATTTTTTATTTGTGATAAACTTAAATTGACAAGTTTCCTTAAACACAGAAAACTAAATGAGTTCCTATATTTTTCTTATTTTATGTTAATCTTATTATTTTTATACTATACTTGTAATATTTTTCTTATGTTTATCTTAATTTCTCCATTGCATGCCCAAGACTGATATTATTATTTAAAAACTGCATCATTATATGTCGAATTATTCCATCTTTGTTCGCATATTTTCTGTTCCTTTTTATGGGTGTTTGTAATTTATTAAATTTCTCATTTCTTGATACGAAATTGAGCAAACGTAACAAAGTCACGTTTTTGTTTAGAACTTTATTTAATTTCGAATGAAATGATTCTAAAACATTATTTGTACGGTGCCGCTGACCAAACACACTTATAATTTTGAGGTGATTGCGTTTTTTAAGTAAATAGTTAACATATTTCATAAACCGTGACATTTGTAGACCACTTTCTTTGTACTCTGTTTTAATGTACTCCCAACCGTCCAATATCGAATTTTCCGGTAACAATGGAAGAATGGCACAAAGCCCTACAATTCTTCGCTCTTCTTTGCACTTATGGTTTAATTTTTTTGATCTACGCCACATATTACGGGTCCAGTGATAAAAACAACCTTTGATTGAGACATCTGGATATGCTGCAGCTATAGCGTTACATAAAGCGACTTCAAAGTCGCAATGCAATATGGTAATTTTAAAATCAGGTAATTTTGTTTTTAAAAGTTCGAAAAGTGTGGTATATGTTTTTTGTTTTTTGTCGGGCATTAAGGCGTAAATTAAAGGTTTAGTATAAACTGTGTCTTCTGAGCTGCCGAAGTCCCCGTGGATAGTTAACAACTGATAAAAAGGTTTAGGGCAACTTTGAAATGTACCATCTATAAAAAATTCGTTTGTTTTAGCTAGTTGTGATAGTGACTCCTTTGAACAAAAAACAAGCATTCTATTATTTTCCTCCTCATATTCACATAGAAGAAAATCACTGTGTATTTTTGGGACTTCAACCTCTCTGTAAAATCTAAATACAGTTTTTGTAGCACCAATAGCTTTATGTCTAGCGTCATAAAGTCCGCTTTTTATCTTAGAGAGTTCAGGCATTTCGGCAACAAAATTTAGTCCCTTGTCTAGCATTTCACAAACAATATCTTTATAAAGGCGAGTTATCGGTAAATCACTTTCAGCTGCTTTATTCTTTAATTTATTCATTTCGATTACAATCATATTTTGTGAGCCATCCATTACACAAGTATGGGGTTTTCTTTTTAAAATGTTGGTGTTCTGAAATCAAACCAATAAATAAATTAATAACCATAATAATACGAAACAGTGAAGGAGATCAGGTCAGAGTCCACAGAAAAGCAAGTGAAAGGTACCTACCTAATCACAAATTTTTTAAGTACGTAAATACGAAGCTCCGAATATAATAAATACGTATTTAGCTATATGTACTAAGTAATGAGGGGTAATGTGGTTGGTACTCACTTTAAACGTAATGCTCGCTTTGCACTTTTGTCGTTTATAATTGGTACACCGTAAATAAGTTGCACCACTTTTAAACATCCGTACTTGAGTATATTGGTAATTTTCATGTATATAAATTATACCCCCGTTCTTTTTTAATATTTCTAATGGCTGATTTTTTTCACTCATGGTTCTGGATCTCACTCACAAGGCAGAAAAGCTATTATTATTTATTTTGTATTGATATATAGTTAGAACAGCAGGATGTACAGAAAATTCAATGACATACTTCTAATTAATAAACACTTACCTTTTTTACAAGTGGCCAGTTTAAAAGTGGCTAGATACCTAAGAAGTATTTAGACTTTGTTGTTTTGTTAGGAACTATTTTATTATTCAAATTTTGTTACTAACGGATCAACTACTAAGTTGTGCCGTTAGGATAAAAAACAGTTGACCCGTTTATTTCCTAAGTGATCAACTAAATAGTTGTTTCGTTAGGAATAAAAATAGTTGATTAGTTTTAGTTGATCAGTTTTAGTTGGTCGGAGTGGAAAAAGGGAAAATAATAAATGTCTATTTACTTTAAATTGGAGATATTTTGAATGCTCTGGCTTTGGGTTGTAGGCTACATTATAAATACATATAGGACATACTAATACTACTCGCACAGTTAGAGAATTTAGTATTTAAATGTTTTTTTTTAATTCAACCCCTAAAGAGGTGAAACGGGGTTGAATTAAAAAAACCTTATAAGTTCCTGCTTAAAAATAAAATAAACACTTTTATTGCTCTTTCAAAAATAAAGGAGACAGGGGGTGAAAAGTACTAAATAAATTGATGTGTGAGTGAGCAATTGACGCTTATGTTCTCCGGCTCAGTTCTGTTCGCAACTTTTTACCTGCTACACTGAAGGATCTGACTCAGAATTTCCGGGGTGTATCGGTACCGATAGCCAATCATCTGTAGCTTCATGCCATGGAAATGTCGCTTAACATAAAATTCAGATCCCACATAGAGTCTATAGCCAACACGGTAGCTAAAAAGCTTCGTGTACTTTCCAGAGTTAGGCAATACTTCACATCAAGTAACGGCTTGTGCTTTATAAAGCTCAAATTTGGGCATATTTGGAGTATTGCTGTCACCTCTAAATTTAAACAAACAAATTTCTTTGTCGGGCACCGAATCAAAAATACTGAAAATATTTTTTAAATCTTTGTACATTTTTCAAAAGGTCAATTGTAATGGAGAAAGCTTATATCAAAAAATTTAAAAGTTGAGTAATAATGTAATATTTTAATATTTTCTATGATATTTTTAGGTCGTAATGTGATTATAAATAAACGTAGTTATTCAAAATTTAACAAACCTAACCTAACCTAACATCTTTTTTCTAAATAAGTAACGGGTTATTGTTTGTTTGTTTTAGCTGGGCACTTTCCGCACTTAGCCGCTTAATTGGGCCATTGTGCGTGTCGTCTGTCTGTTCCCTATTTCAGCCAACCCAAACATTCCCAGAAGTCCAGCAGTCTTTTCAGATTGCCGAAAGCTTCCGAGTAATGGTGGTGTCCTGAGGATATGAGCCCGTTGTGCGGCTACACTTGTGCATTCCATTATCACATTTGCTGACGTTTCTTCTGCCTGCATGCATCCTCTGCATAGTGGGCTGTCAGTTACACCTATAACGAAGAGATGCTGTTTAGTGGACAGTGGCCTGTTATAATACCTGTAGCTATACGTAACCTGCCCCTGTTTAACCTGCAGAGGTTGCGACTGAACCTCTTGCCTGCAGCCGGAAAAGCCGCTTTGGTCTGTCTACAACCCCCTTCGTTATACCATTCATTTAGGTGTAGCTCTCTTGTTCTGTCACTGAGCCATGTTTTCGACTGGGACTTCGGTATCGGCAGTATGGGTACCGGTCCATATACAGTTGTCGCTGATCCACGTCTCGCCAGTTCATCGTCTGCGTCATTTCCTACGGAATTGCTGTGACCTTTTATCCATTGCAAATTGACGTTACGGTCTTTCGTAATGGAGTGTGGCATTCCAGAATGAGTGCCGAGGTTATGGAGTTATTTTATAGGCTTTGAAGTACTGATGCACTGTCGGTTCAATTATAGTAGATCCAGTCATTAGTTACATAAGCTTAAATACCTAGAAAAAAAACAGGTGGAGAACTGAAATTATAGATGAAAGATGTATAGATAAGTACACTTAATAGAAGCTGGCAATAAGTTGACACATCCAAATTTAGATGCTATAAAATACTTTTCCTATAGCTTAAATTACAATAAACGGTCGCTCGAAAATATTCAACAGATGGTTAAAGTTTGCTAACGTATTAATTTTGAAGGCAACATATTTTTTGGAAGACAAAATTGACAACTTTAAGAATTGCTGCATCTATTGCTATTTATGTAAATGTTACTCAAAACAGATATTATATAAATATATATATATATAAATATATATATATATATATATTTATTAAGGTGCGAGCGATCCTTAATCAGAGTAGTCCATCATGCGAGCGAGCGAGGTTAAGGTCGAAGAAGCAAAGAAAGTATTGGCTGGCACACACAACACTTTAATAGTCACAATAAAAGCAATCGAAAGCTTAAAGTCACTAGTAGGATAATCGCACTAACAATAATAATCTATCGTACATTATATAACAACAATGAATACAGTCCAATTTAACGTTTAGCTGAATTTAAAGCGATTCGTCGAAAGCGCGGTGCGCGGACTTTTCTGTTCAAAACTCCATAGCCATAGACTAAAGATCTTTTGATTATGGCGGTCCCGCTACCATCGACAAGACGCTCCACTATAGCTGCCACTGCCGCTGCCACTCTCAATCAATCAAACCTATTCATTCCGTCAGTATTTCAGAGTAGCGCCGTCATATAATATGTTACAATAATACAAAGTGTTAGTACGAATAAATATTTTAAAGGTTGGATAAGTAAACAATAAGTATACAAGTTGGATTGTAAACAATATATGTATCACCCATTTTAAAATACTGTAGAAAGCGCCATCATTCTTTTTAATTCTGAACTAACTGAAGATAGAACGTTCCATCCTCAAAAATTCTAGTTCAACTACGAAATCTACTGTACAGATGACACTACTAGTCATTTTACTTGATATGTTGAACGTGCAGGTTATTTTAATTTCATTCTCAAAAAATATACCAAGGTACGAAATTTAATGAACAGGCAACCGTGCCTATACAAACAAAGGCCAAGTGCATGTTAAACTATACACAGTAAAGGATTCCGTAAAAAATCAGGCTAAAAGTAAATCAGACTGTCAAATAAAACAAGTCAATTTTCGCAATAAAATGTCACCACTATTACTAATATTATTATTTTTGTTTAAAAATGAGTTTTTTTGTAACTCCTAAGAAAGTTATTACTGACCAATATCTGTGCAATAAATAAGATTCCAATAAATATTAAGTTCGATTCTTTTTTCTATCGAAAACCTTTTTTCGATTAGAAACAGCTCAACAAATACAAAAATGAGGTATTTAAGAATAACACTTTTACATTTTTTCTTTCAGGTTTACTAATGGAAAATCATATATTTAAGCAGTTCATGAAATAATCTATTAATTTAAACAAAACAAAAACAGCAATTTGGCGTAAACTAAACGCTAATTTATCTGCATGCCAAGTTTTAGGCCAAGTTTTGAAGGGACTGTGCGTTTTATGGTTAAGTTTTTACAAATATAAAAGTGTGTCACCTTGTTTAAAAACCTTTTGCTGAATTTATTTGATTAAGGATGGACGGACCTATTCGTGAAATTGCATGAGATTGCAGGTAAACTCAAGTATAACAATGGTATTACGTCATTTAACCGCATGAAGTTAACCTGTAGGTAGGTACCTAACTATAAATTGTAGTTACAACCAAGTTCTGTATTAAAATACAAAGTGTTACACATAGGAATTCAAATTGGTGCGTGGTTATGTACAAATTTTAAATTTTAAAACTGGACTTTAATTTTCAACTTTTCAAAATTCCTAATTTTTATTCCAATACGAACTAAGGCGTGGCTAGTTAATACCAATTTATTATGTCTAACTTATGAGGTAAAATTTTGAATTAAGTTTGTAATAGTTAGCAGTTTTGTTAATAGAAAAATTATTTTATTCCTTTTTAGCAAGATTAAAACACTCGTATATTTATCTGAAAAAAAAAGAGTTTGGGTCTAGCTGGGATAATAAAAGTAAGATCGATAAGTCTAGCTTTTATAAATCTAGATCCAGCTCCAGCAGAGCGCAACTGGCTCGATGTTTGGCAACAACACAAGCAGCGTCCTCATAGCACATACAGCCACACATGTATAACATAATGACATAATTGCCGGGGGAGCAGCGGGGGGTCCGGGGCGCATGCGCGGGTTTGGCGGCCAAGGTCGAGGCCAAGCGATTCAGCCGCGCGCCGTCGCGTCGGCTAGTTCCTTTTACCTTGTGCGCCCTCTTCCTAAAAACTGGAAACATTTAGGGAAAACCCGCACCAAGCGACGCGAGTGACCATCCGTGCAGGATCCCGATGCTGATTTTGCACAAACAGAGGTAAACATCTATTTGTCTAATTTTAGAGCGTCGGTACTCTCAGTCCACTTTGAATCGATTGGTGTGTTTGTAATCTTGTCGCACATTATATGTAGTATTTTCGCACTATGTGGGTATACAGGCATTGTATTGCAACTAAATAATATAAGGTGAAAACTGTGATGTAAGATGAAGTTAATCGACTTAGATGAAAACAAAACAAGGACATTTATTTGAAACTGTTTTCCAGTTGTTTAGTGCAAAAATAGTAACTTCAACTTGCTTGGCGCTGACTGAACGCTAACCAGGCGCTAATGTGTAGAGTAAATAAATAGAAGGATGTTTTAAAATAAACCAGTAAAAGGTAAAAAGAGTTTTGACTACTTTTTTAACTTATCTCGAGTGAAGGCAAACATGAAACAAAGGAAGGTACAATGCAAGCTTAGTCAAGTATTGTTATAGCCAAACTCGTTTTTATAAGTGTAGCTGTACATACATTTTATACGTTAATAATATCATGTTAATAACTCACATGTATCGATTTTAGAAAAAAGTTTTGAGTTTTTATGAGATCTCAATTTAAACATAAAATTATCAGTACTTACATCAAAGGCATTTATTTTTTTACATTCATATTATGACCAACAAAATCCAATTTTACTTTCATATTGATAATCCATTTCTATGCAAGTTTGTGTGCAGCACAGAGCTATGAATAGAGTATCATTAATTGTGTGTGTATGTCGGTTGAGTTGTGTGTGTGATACCCATCCTCCTTATGTAGGTCAGGGCGGGAAGTGACGAGGGTGGTAAAGGGAAGCTGCGGAGGTAGGGTCGGGGGATCTGCGGGGAGTAGTGGGCGGCCCATCTTTGTTGCGCCTCTATCGACCGCTCCCGATATGACGCCTACACTAATATATGTTTATTGAAGTTTACAAGATGAAACAATATCACTGTTAAGTTAATCTGTTTTCCATCGTACCTATCTATTCCATGGATCTTGAGAACTTAAAAGCAGTGTAAACATTAATTAAATACATATTTTGTAATTATCGAACGGTAGTACTTTATATTTTCCTATGGTAATTAGTAACAAGGTTTTAGCTCGAGATTAAGTTAAATCATTATTATTAAAATTACCTACCTTCCTAATACTAGCTATATAGTAAACATGGTTTTACGTGGCATGTTTTCAATATCTGAGGAATTATTTTATTTTAAAACTTTTTAGCAAGCGCCAAGTTTTGGCTAAAATCCGCCAAGTTTTAATAGATTTTTATTTGTTTATTTTTCACTGTCAATCTTCTTCTGTTTAGAATTAATTATTTTTTTATTAACTGTAAAGTGAGAAATATGAGATAAAGATATAAAAATAAACGACTTACGCATACTGCAAAGAACAAAAACATAACAATAACATTTTGTTCAGTACATATTAAAATAATATCTAATATGAATTCACATGTTATATGAGTGTACAAAGTTTTTTTATTGCTTCATGCTTGACTGGAGTTTTTGCTCAGTCTGGTTGTTAGCCTAGAGCTTGTGTTAAGATATTTTTTATGTCTAAAATAATAATTAAATACAAGTGATTACTGTGGCGGCGTTATACCTACAATATGGCTACCAGATATTACTCAAACTTTAGTATTTTTAATTTATAAAGAAATTTATATTTAACAAAACTTTTATATCTCAGATAAGTCAAAATCCTTTTAAAGTAGTTTTTAAGATTAACCATTATCTTTACTTACACGCTTAGAGGACCCGCATGACGCATTCCGTTTCTTCGTTGTCTTTAACAATTTTAATAATTTCTTATCATCAATCATAGTAATAGTGCAAGGTGGAATTGTAGGTTAGTGGATGTTATTATTTTATAAAACATGAGATATAAACTTGTTTAAAGACGTATATTTAAGAAACAAAATAAAGGAAAAATATTTTAACTTGGTTTAGATTTTTTTTTTGTAATTATCGTTTTTACAGCGAATCTGTCCTATCATTATAAGATAGCAATAAACTCATTGAATTTATGTATTTAGATTAAAAACAAAAGATACACCTCTTCATTACTAGTTTGTAAAAGTACAAACAAATAAAGTATTTACATTCTTCAATACGGAACTCCATTGAAGATGTTTACCATTGTTTCTGGTCAAATGATCTTCGTGGTCGACCTTGTGTCTATACTGATAGGGTTCTATTTCGATTGAAAACTAAATCGTACAAGCCGTCCATCCATTCCATCTTGCGAAGTCCGTTTGACTAAAGATGTCAGCTTGTCGGGCGTGTGCGTGGACATTGTTTCAGTGTGCGTAACCTCAAGTTAGTAAAGTACTGTCACTAGGACATTGTGCATGCATGTACACGCCTAATACAAGCATAGCCTGGCAGGCTTCGTGAAATGGATGGTGAGGCAGGGTAGGGTTGCTCAGCTGAGTTTCGGGTAGACTTGGTTTATCGATTTCCAGTTTCAAAGGGCAAGGCTGCTCACGCCCGGGCCTGTGACGTGAGACGGTTACTGGTAACGTAAGCTGGTAACAAATATGACGCAGAATCGCCATTATTACGTATTCTGTGGCAGACCGTTCATTTTGACAAAGTAATTTTGCTACTTATCCATTTCTATTACATTAACATTGAAACATTAGAATTAGATAATTCTAATGTTAACACCAATATCAAAAACGCAACTACAACGAAATAAACCGGTAAATTTGCATATGACTTAAGTGCAAATTTCATCAAAGAACACTTTGGTACTAATAAAAATATTTTTGTATCAAAGTTTTAAAGTAAATATATCTTTCAGATAATAATTTCGTATATCCAATAAATATAATAGTTTTATAGATGTGATATAATGATCTGCTATTTTTACATAATACATAAAACAAACGCTCACAAAAAGCCTCATCGGATTCATGATTGTATATATAAAACTTAATTTTTTTTGTTTCAAATCTACCTACATGCAAGAAGCGACGACATCGCAATCAGAGCCTCCTACACTGTCAATATTATCACGCTGACAATCGGTATCGCGACCCAGTATTATATAAATAATCAAACTATTCCAGCTAATTACGATACGGTATTGATAGTATGAAATCCCCGGTGTCTTAAGTTTTGAGTTGGTACACATCTCATTTTGCTTACTGATAAGAATAATACGTTTTATTTATTAGTCAAACAACAGTTTGTTTCATGATTTTTTCAATGTTTTTGTCCTTATTTACAAAAAACTATAGCACTGATGTAAATTAACTGGCAAATTAATTTGATAAAAATATCCATTCATAGTTATAGACTCAATTTCAAATAATAAACTTACCAGTTTCTTCATGAGGGTACCTACCTACCTAAGTAGACAATATCTTTAAATATATTTCTGATAAGTTAAATCAGATGATTGTGTTTTTCAAGCATCTCAGTTTTAATAGTGATTCAGCCTGTTTACCTTTTTCACGATTATTTGTGAAATTCCCTTCAAATGTTGCCAAAGATAAATTAAAGGAAGCATTTTCAGAGAAACCCACCCAGCCCTAGCAAAAACATCTCTTTGTGCTAGACTTATTGCCTAGGTAACACAGGTAGGTAAGAGACGAAATCTATACAGTGTTTTTAAAAACACCCCCTTTTGGTGAATAAACAGGGGTGTAGTGTAGTCGGTGAGGGCAATGGGAATGGAAGTACTTGCTGGGTTCGCAACGAACGCGTGCGCGCGCCATATCGATCTCAAACAACCTCTGGACCCCCTCCTCCACCCTCTCCATCTACACGGATCGGGATAATTCATTTTGTAAGGATACGTAAAATTAATCATAAACCCAATTCGTTTCGTCAATCCGATTTACCTGCTATTGATTCAGGTGACACGTTTGTACTTATACTTGTTTATAAATCAATGAAAGCAATTTCAATCCTTTTTATACAAGTTTAAGGAAAATGCTTTATCATATCATATTTAAGTACTTGTTTGTTTTATCTTACAGCAAGCTTTATACCAACATAAAATAAACTTTTTTTTAAATAGTATGTATTAAGTAATGATAAGTCCCAATGATAAGTCATCCGTATTTTCCAATACAACATTTCTAAAGGTGGAATTACTGATATTATTTTTCTCTCAGCATCATAATGGTATATTTAGACTAAGGCTGGAATTACACTTATCGGCATCGATCAGATATTACGTATGGAAAATCGCTATTTAGTAAGAACATGCGTACTAACGTCAATCCAACTTTGAGCTGCTTACACATCTTCATACTAAAAAGAGATTTTCCATACATAACATCTGATCGAAGCTGAAAGATGTAATTCTACCTTAAATCCTTAAGAATCATTGTACTGTGTCAAGACAAGGTTTTTGCAAAATCCAACTGGAGAAATCGGAAATCCATCCTTGTTGCAAAGCTAGAATTGTCTGTAATAAAGGAGAAAAAAATGTTGCAGCTACATATTTGAATCTATTCTTTTGTCAGTAGAAATTAAGTAACAAGCTACAACATTAGGATCATCCTCTTACGACCTTGTTTGTAGATAAAATGTAAATTTACACGTGTAGCTGATACAACATTACCTAGGTACTTATATTTCTATTTTCGGTTTGATGTTTATTACTGTTTTGTTTGTATCACCACATTTCTTTTATGATGAAACGTTTGTTTACTGTGATGTACATTAGCTCGAAAATAATCAAGTGAAATTTATACTCGTAGGTACTAACTTTCGATACAAAAATTACGGACTTCCATAGAAACTTTCAACCCATTTTTCACCTCATTAGGGGTTGAATTTGACGTCTTAAAAACAGCTTTCTAGGTCTAAAGGCTGGGCGTTGAAGAGTCAGGTCAGTGAGTCAGGCCTTCTTTTTAATATACGAATGTATATAATAATAGGAAGATTAACTTAATTTTTACCTCAGAAGCATTCTTGTGCTAAATTTCAAAATCCTATGAAATAAAGGTAGCAAACGGAAAAAGTTAAGCAAACTGTAACGATTTCAAATAGTTTTAATTACTTATGAAACATATCAGCTGTTTCAGTAGTCGTAGTCGATTGTAGGTACTTACCCAGTTGTCAACTATGGCTAAAGACAAGATTTACTAGTTTTTGTCACCCCTTGATCATTAAATCAGATGGTTCACTCACTATGGTGGTACTTAGATCGTATTTTGCTTGTAAGTACATTGTACAAAACAACATTACATTGCTTAATTTTGATATTAACCAATAACTTCAATTCTTAATAACATTGTACACGTGCCAGTATACATTTTTTATACTCGATGCCTTATGAGCCGCGGAAGTTGTGTTGTATGCTCTCATCCTATTCAACTTAACCTAATGATACTTAGTAGCGTCCGAAATAAACGGTGAAGCGTGCTGGCCGACACAAAATGGCAAGACATCCGACTATTGCATTGGAACGCAAATTAAAAAGGGAAAATGGAGTTTTAGTAGAGGAGCCGAGCCGGGCTGGGTAGAGTGGAGACGGAAGGACGGTGGGAGAGGAGCGGTGCAGCTGTCGGTGCATCTCCCCCCCGCGACGCCGGGCTGCGCCTCCCCCTCCGCGCCGGCCCATTGCCAAGTTCAATGCCAAGGTCATGCGCGCGCGACTGCGACTGCGCGCCGCATTGCAGGAGCGGCCGGTGGCGGCTGCCGGCCGGAGCCGTCAGTGCCTCGTCGACGATCGCGAATAACGCCGCCATTTTCCGCACTTGTCGTGATCCATCATCCGGCAAACAAAACAGACGCTCACTTAGATCCGCTCTCCGGTGTTCCAGGTGATTCGCTCGCGAGACCACCGCCTGTTGTTGCTTGTACCGTGAGCTCGTCATGTGTTTATGAAGCTAGCGGAAAGCACGCTGCGCACCGGTTATGCAACCAACTCCACAAATCAAATATCGCCTTTTGTAAGTATATCAATGTTTTGCGCAATAGTGTAGACGTTCATAATTTTCATTTGGAGATTGCATGTTAAACTTACATTTTTATTCTAACGTCGCGACGACGATAAGGTGACACCTATCGCATTGACAAATATTTTATATAAGGAAAATTTTTAGTATGTAAAGATCCGCGGCCATGTTTGTTTTGAGCATTAGACAGACAATATTACCTAAGTGTTCGTCCTCTGTGTGACTCAGCTCAAGGTTCTAGTGTTATCACAAGCGTATTGTTTTAATACCGATAGGTGAATATAAAGAAATTAGAAAGTACCTACGTACTGAACTTTATCTCCAGTGATTTAACGTCGCGTTGCTCCTATTATATAGGTTACTTCCCAATAACTTATTGCAGTTAAACAAATGAAAATTCACTTCAACTATTCAATTAGTTAAACACTTAGCAAAATATTACATCAAACATAACCGACAGCCATTTTCAACAAAGCCCTTCGAAAAATTCCCTTTCGTTTCAATAGCGGTGAGACCACTCAATCCGTTTTTAAAGTCAGAAATGTTCCCTGTGTCAGAACCAAGGGCAGTCACAAAGGGTTTTAACTCTTGTATCCTGTTGGCAATCCTCGCAAAAAAACTCAAACGCGAGTTCAAGGCGAGCGAGTAATCGAGAGATGCCGACTTGGATTGAGATTATTTTAGACGATTTTTGTTTTGCTCGATAATTGCGCTAGTACCTACTCGGTTACTATGGAGGATAAATTATGTTTGCTACTATTATTAATCTGTCATGAAGGCTTTATCAGCTAAGTAGGTCTATACCAAATGTTTGTTATTTTGTACCTAGTAGGTACCTACCTACCATAAAACCACAAAGCATTATGATTAAAACCTACCACCTATAAATATTCCCCATTGTTGTTACAGAGACATATTGAAATAATATCAAGTCATCGAAACAAGTGAAACATAATAAAACAATAACTGAACTGAATAAAATCAATACACTATCAAATCACAGAATTAAACAAAATCTTTGCGACACTTCATAAATTTACCAAGTTTTAGAAGAATTATCTAAAAACAGAAGCATCCGTTATTTAAGTAACATTAAAAATATATTATTATTTTGCGTGCGTCGTTTATTTAAGTCGCCAGATCACGTGGAAGCATCTCCCGAGTCACACAATTTATCATGGATTTCCATCAATTTACTGATTTACGATTAACCCTACGTGAGCGTTTGAGCCTACTTAAATACATTATACGTACGAATATAATATGAAATAGAAATCTTAATAATGAAAGTATAGAAATTTCAACCAGGTATTATTGTATGACCATTAAAATCATTTCTGTATGTTCACATTACATTCTTCATTAGTACACTAGGTAGTAATTTTTTTGGTAAAAAGCAATAAATTGTAATTTTTCTGGTCAAATAACTTATGTTCGAAATCTGCTGTTACATCAATAATTATCTTGTTCTGCTCGGGTTTTATTATTTCATCATTCATTATGAGCCGTGACTTCAAACTTACCTCTACAAAAAGTGTTGGATGACGTCATTGAGCTTGAAATACAACGTTCCAGACATGCCTAAGCAATCAGTAAAAGTATTTTACTTCTATTCTATTTTTAGATATACTCGCTTCGTTTGTTATTTTTTTGCAAACTAGGTAGGTACACAACTTGACTACTGTACTGCCAGACTTGTAAACGAGTTTCCATTGCTTTGATGTTTATTAAGACGTATAACAACGCGCACTCTATCAGATTAGTAACTGGTTGTGGGAAGGCCCTACAACAGCCGATATCAAGTCTTCGTGTCATCTTATGTTAGGACTATGTTAGTGAACGTTTTGTGTTGCTCTGCCTTTGGATATTGTTATTCTGCACATACGAACATTGGGTTCAAGGCAATGTTACCATGTGGGAGGCCCAAGCTTGTTCATTAAATACGTAAACATTCTTCTAAGTATGCTTAATTTTATAATTTGTTTATACTAAATATTTAAAACCATATTTATACCTTTAGTACTTGATTCCCTTTAATCATAATTCTAGTCACTAGTTTTTAAGGATTCAGTTTTGAGATTTTTTTGATATTTTAGTCTTATCAGACTAAATCGGTAGTACATAATGACTTTTTGTTTAGTTTTTCTATTATAAAAAGATTTAATACCTTTAGATTCAAAATTAAATAAAATTTAAAGGAGATCGATACAAAAATGCAACAACTATTTAATTTATTCACAAAGTCAATCTTCAACCGGATCTGTTTGATGATGTATCGATGCAATAAATAAATGTTTGATATTGCTTTATTTGTTATAATACAAAACAAGCGTTTGGTATTAAGTAAGATATTGAAGACGACTTTTAAAAAGGTCTTAAAAATTAACATACTTGGATCAATGGTTACATTACGTACTTAGTAGCAAATGACTCAAAATTGAAAGGTGTTTGAAGATCACGGTAACCGTTTTTACGTTTTATTTTAAATCATTGTGCAATGGGTGAGAAACATTATCTAAAAGTAAAATACTTATGTGTCATAATCATACGTAGCCTAAAGCACGCTGTCGATTTATTAAAATATTTAATTTTCTTCCATGTTGAGTTATTCGCTAAAATATAAACTGTTACTGGTCGCTACATGCAAAGCGCGTCAAGATGTTTTAGCAACACCATAATGAACAAATTAGTTCCGCAAGGCAAGAATGAAAAAGTACAAATTTAAAACGAAAAATCACTTCTTAATTTGAAAATGAGTAATAATGCTTATAGTCGGGATAAGGTAGTGATAAAGTGTCTACACAACTATTAAACATCTACCTATTTACAGGACATAAAATATTATTTCTAATAAACATTTACAACCAGCCAATAATATAAT
This sequence comes from Choreutis nemorana, assembly GCA_949316135.1. Taxonomy (NCBI): domain Eukaryota; kingdom Metazoa; phylum Arthropoda; class Insecta; order Lepidoptera; family Choreutidae; genus Choreutis; species Choreutis nemorana. The sequence goes on from OX438611.1 coordinate 4,687,410, forward strand.
CAGCTGACGGGTACGTCACCTAACCATTCAACAATGTATAGATTTATGTACCTACATTTATCGACTGAAGTAATAAATAATCCTCCATGCTGAACCTTGTTGGTTATTGGTTTGTGCCAGAGGCAATATCATTGTTAGTCCCATAACGTTTTACATATTGTAGAGGAATCTTACTTTTACAACTTTTTCAAATCTACATAACATTTAAATACCAATTACACAAGCATCTTGCTTATACATGCGATGAATTATTTATTTTTGTTTCCAAATACATATTGGTTGTATTTTTAAAAGGCTTTGAATTGCAAACTACATTGGATACAATGTGATATTCAAGCGTTTCGCATAAACGTTACTATTTTTAAACGATTTTTATGGCTTTCTTTAAACTCAATAACCAAGAACAATTGCATATACGTGACACTTAACAAAAGAATGTAAATAAAAATATACTGTATTTCACTATAAATATTTGTACATAATCAACATTTTATTTAGAATGAGACTTGTAATAATAGATTTATTTACCAAAATGTAGGTTCCATAGGTTATTACAATTCTGGAGATCACGTTTACCAAGTCATGTGTTAATATAGGTTTAGAACATTGAACATTAACCTGTAGCCCCTGTAGACCTTAGAGATTGGCCAACCTGAAGTTCCACTGTTATCGTTTTTAAACTATTCGGAAAGAGAAACTGTTAAAATAAAATATTTTTCTTGTCTAATTAAAATTTAGTTGCTCCTACCCAATCATTAATCTATGGTGTGGAACATAGCTTTCTGGCGATTTAAACATACATACCAAACACTTCCTGTCGCGTTGAGCGTCCTGAACGCTTAAAGTTACGGATTTTACCTTTTGAATTTTCTTCCGACTGAACCAGAAGTAGGATCCCTAATATTTTATCTAAATAGCTAAAATGAAAGCATGTTATATTTTTATTTCTTTGTAGCCTATTATTATCATACGTAGCTAGGAAATTTAGAGCACTCCATTGAAAGATACACCAAAATTGATGCGGATAAAAGTATTAGCTTTACACTTTGGTAAACATTGCTAAAAGGAAGAAAAATAGTTAAATTCTAAATGGAAAGGTACTTATTTAGCTACAATACATGAGGCGTTAGATTGAAACGCGATTAACTGCCTACATCCGGGCTAAAGATACATTTTAACTCTTAACTTTCTGGTATAAAATCGTCATGCCAAGAAACACTCTCAATAAGGTAGCTAATTTGGCCAAGCAAGTTAACTAAGAATATAACCAAACAATTTAAATATGTTTAGTAAGGTATGTTTAGTAGCAAACTAGCGTTCTTGACTAAGTACTAATAAGCAGTACGTGTGGTTGATTCAATTCCACCACCCTCCGTCCCTTAAAGAAGAATAAGGAAAGATCTTTGATTATATCCCTAATTTATTCCCTCAGTGTACATCTCAACTTAAACAAGGTAAAATCACAATTATTTAATTTTAATCCTCATTAATTATAATGCAAAACATGCATACTACATACTATTGAGAAAAGAACGCAGATTTTAAATTTCAACTGTTTAAATCCTTTTTATCAATGATTTTTTGCTAAGATTCATGAAACGTGTAACAAATATAATAGCTAAGCAAAATTATGTAAGTAGTAAGTTGGTGGTTTAGTTATACTTACTCGTAGTTTATGCACTCAACACACTGACAAAGATGATATGGTTTTTGTTTAAATTTATCGGATTAAAGAATGTACCAAACGCCTTAGGATCTCTTGTAAAAATAAGGTCACTATTAAGATAAGTAAGTAAATACAGTTATTTTCCACAAGTACTATATTCTTTGATGTTAAAATTCATTCATGGGGCTTGGTCTTAGTTTGTAATATAATAATTTATGACAATAATCGAATGTATGAACTAAAATAACTATGTTTTCATTTTTGTAATGCAAAATGGAACTTTAATACATGTTGCTACGAATATCTAAGTTGTAAATTTGGATGATGAAATAAAAAAGTTTTTTTCAATTACTGTTCTTTTAAAACGCCTAACTTTTAACATAAGATAATGGAAAGAATTGAATCTAAAATTTTCCATAAGTAAGAAGATATTATGAGTTTTACCACATTCATATTTTTTAATATCATAGTTCATTACGATTCCTATCATTGTACAGTGTAATTGCTAGGATCATTATCTTATCTTTCATTTAAGAATTGTTTTAGTATTTAAAAATATCGGTAGTAGGTACTATGTTAGTTTTCTTGATAAAACGTCAAACGACGATTCACCTGATGAAAAATAATCACTGCCGGCTGTTGACACAATGCCCTTGATGTCTTTGAATGCCAAGAGCATCTACGCGTTTGCCACCATACCTCTCGTTCTGGTAATAACACAAGCACTCCAATCCTTCAAGCTGTAACAGCGAACAACCTCATTTCCTCGTGTTTTTTCCATTCTTCACATATTATAATCTTTTACAAAACATGAGAGAATGTATTCATCGCGTATTTGCGTTTAGTTTTAGCTGGAGCACGTATTTGTCGGATGATCTCAAAATAAATACGTCGATATAAAAACAAAACAAAAACAAACACACTGATATCTATGTGCCAAAGCGTGTGTCTCGCTTGCTTGTGGCCACGTGTTTATAATTATATTAATTTCAATTTAATTTCTAAGTATTTTCATTTAAAATCCTCAGTGGGAAACGCCCGCCGCGCCAACGCATAAAAATGAAGAGAGAAAGATAAAGCGATATGCTTTTGGAATAGACCCTTGGTAGATAAAACTGGAAGTATGAATATTTAAAGTCTAGCAATCTTTTTGGAACTTACGTAGGTATACCAACCCATAGCTACCTGTAGCAACTCCAAACCAAAACATTGTGGTTAATAGGTATCTCACCTTTACATTCTAGTTAAAATAATCTGTTACTTCCTTCATGTAACATGTCGAGCTGTAATATGAGGTAAACTAAATTTCCACATTTCAAACGAAGCGCTCGCAAAGTACCTACATAAAACAACCATAACTAAATCAGCGATCATTAATCAACCATGTGTTACACACACACCACAACGCAGTCAAACATACAGCATAGGTTAGACGACATGTGTACACGTGTGCGGGATGCAATGTGTAATGTATTGGCGTTGCCGTGCATGTGTGCGTATGCAGCGATGCACATTGGCAGGAGTGGGGAGGGGCAGGGCCACGGTCGAGCAGACCTTGAATCCCACCTAGCAACAACGCTCTGACGCTAATGCCACATTCATACATAGCCAGGAGCGGAGAATTTGCCAAATTCCCCCTTGACGTCGATTTGGATTTCAAATTGGGAATATGTTTTTTGGGAAGTCATTCAATACTCGCCGGGTAAAATTAGTGCCATTTGTAACATTGGTGTTGCTTTCGTCCTGTTAAAATTAATTCAATATTTTATTTTTACTTAGTTTTGCTTGTTTATAATTAGCATCGGTAGAAAAAAATCAAGATAAATGAATAAAACTTTTTATTACAAAAAAGATGGTATGGATCCAATAATTTATATTATCTGCTCAGGTGTGCTCAAGATGGTTGACCATCTTTTATTATGACTTTCGTTGAAATCAATCTTTTATCATTAGTACCACTCTTCTGTCGTCATCTGAATAAGCCTTTATTCTTATTTTAGGGTCTTTCAATTCAGCATTAAAGTCGTTTTACAGTCTGACAGTCTTGACCTCAGCACATCAACTCGATGCCAAGATAGTTTCCCAAGCCCTTACTCCAAACTTGCATACTTTAATCTTACGTTTTCAATCTTTACGACTTGACATTTGTACTTGCAACGTGCAATTTGTCCACAGTTTAATTTTTATTATTAGTAAAGACGTCAGTCTGGTCGTTCACAATATAACAAAGCAGTCAGTTAGCCAGTTGAATAAAGTTGAGCTGAGTTATGTGAATTTTTAAGGTACTTGCAATGATTATGATTCACTGTAAAATATGTCATTTTTTCGTCTCGTCTCTTCGAAGGAAGGAAACGGGATTGTGATTATCCTTTTACATTGACTTCTGATATAGATACAGCGAGCCAAATAAATGTACTGAAAATTTTTATTTGCTTAGGTATAATGGCTTGGTAGTATTAACCGATTTTACCTAAAGAGGTATTTTATACAATGATTTTGGATTATTATTTACTAATTTATCATTATATTCGATACAGAAACTGTTTATGTTAGCACGACAAACAAACCATAAGTTTCTTCATGATACTTAAGGTTTGTGTTTGTTGTGCACATATACATGTGTACTAATTTGCAAATAGTCATTTCTGAAGTGATGTACATATATATATATATATAGAGATATATATAGTGGTAACAAACGTGTGTGAGAAATACGTAACGAACCCATGTACTTACCGACTTATTGTGTGCCTTTTACGTAATATTGATACTTGCATCATACCCGTATAATGCATCCATGAAGAGTCGTGATAAGAGAAAATCATATGACATTGCAATGATATTCTACGTGCTATTTGAATTTACATGTCTATTTAAGTACGATAGACGACTACTGTTCAAATATTATAGATGAAACTTAATAGAAACAAAACCTGTAATAACAAGTTTTTAGTAGCCAAAAATTTATAAATGAATTGATTTGCTCGACCCGGAATACTCATCTTTTTAAAATTAAAGAAATCGAATGCTGTTCCATTTTTATTTAAAAGTCTGATGATAAAACAATTTTATAAGGAAGTGACAAAGCTTTAAGTGGAATGACTTTGTAGCCTAACATCTATTAATAATTATTATCTCTGATATTGATCTTCGATAGTAGTGGTTACCGATCGATTAACGCTTGTTCACAGATAACTGAAGAACGATTTAGAATCACAAGCATTATTTGTTGCATTCATTCAAATCTGAAATAACGCTTACGATTAAAACTAAACCGGGATCCTTCTTCTATCCTTATATGATAGAGGTACAGATTGTACCAAGATTGTACCATTGTAGGAAGTAATTTTTTTAATCTATTCATTCTATTTAAACATATCTTCTAAGCTGTACATTGTTGCATACTGCAAAATCTATAACAAAATGTGCAACAGCAATTGCAAAATAAAACTAATCAAACGATACATGTTCTATCAAAATCGGGTAGCCCGCTTAGTAGTTCTTTGTCATGAGCTCAGTGAACAAATATCGGACATGCCACATACCTTTAATGGTAGAATCAAACTTATAAGCATCGATCAGCATATACAACATAACGTATTTATGGAAAATCGTTATTTAGTGTTAAAACGCGTAATAAACGGAAAGTGCAAACTAAACTACATTTGTTATTTATTAAACAGTCGTATAGGAAACAATATAACGTATATTTGAAAATTGAAATAACGATTCATGACTATAGAGGCCTTTGGAAGTTGAATAATAAATTTCTCATTTTAGCTTTACTGTAGTCAGGTAAATTAATACAAGCAAAGATTCTTTATTATGTTTGGCGAAGTAAATTTTTTATTCAGAAAATTTACGATTGTCGATTTTAGTGCTTCCGGTTCTTGTTTTGATTTTTATAATTCTAGGTAGATAATTTACGACTCTGCAGTTTTGTGTTTGAAGCTTGAACCTAACTTGTCATTTAATTATTAAATTGTACCTACAGACATAATTGGATGGCTGGCTTACAAGTAATATATTTTAGTGGTACATTAAACAAGATACATTTAATCTGCTGATTGTTTCTATTTTCAAACAATACAGTAAAAAACAAGTCAGATGCAAGTCAGACTTGGGCACGGAGGGTACCGTACTAATATTTAAATGATACAGCGATAAGGACATAGGTAAAATGCCAAAAATCACGTTTGTACAATATTTTCTATAACTTGTATTTTTTGTCATATTATTAGTTACTACAGCGGCAACAAGATTGAACAAACTATAAAAATTTCATCTGACTACCTGTTGCGTCCGACGACAAATATCAACATCGATTTCAGAGGCTTAGTACTTGGGTCCCATCCGTCGGCACATTTAGAAAGAAAACACTAAAAATAACCTGTTATTTAAACTAAATTTATAATAGACTCCTGTTGCTGAGGCTTTCATTGCCGACAGCAAGTCAACGAATGCGTGTCGTTGTATCGTGACCACAAGTCCAAAGAGTATCCGATGACATTCAGGGTCGAACGTACAGTTTATGCCGCTAATTACATACAATTGTTGGCAAATGCTAGCTGTGTTATGTTACTTACTTTATTGGACTTTTTATATAACCACACTTGCAATACGTTGCAGACGGCTCAACTGATAGATATGGTATGAATACAATTGACGTCTGCAACAAACTTCAAGGCCTTTAACCATGTAACATCACAAATTCCCAATCCTTAGCGGAACTCTGTTTCATTTGTCAACTATGTCAATATCAGTGGAGAAAATTCTTTAGTTTTTTTTATACCACTATTAATGTATCAAACAAGCATAGCGTAGCAAGCCTGATGACACATTGATGGTAGGCAGTCACCGTAGCCAATGAACGTTTCCAATATCAGGGGTATCACGTACGCGTTGCTTACGTGCTGTAGTCACAAGGGAAAACCACGCCAGGAAGTTCATTCCACAGCCTAAGCGTTCGGGGAAGGAACATACTTATATACTATCCTATATAATCCCTTGAGAGGGGTAGGACACCCCAGGAATTACACACCGAATTTCACATTTTTCTGTTGAGTCTATGCTATAATGTGTGAGTGTGATAGGTTGCGAATCTGTCGACACTATCCGGGCACAATGAGGAACATGGGAGCTACAACGTACGGCAACCCGAGACTCGAACCCTCGACATGTTAACCAACCATGTGTGTTAACCAAGGCACGTAACCAACTGAGCTACCATGTCTTCGTTCCTCGGTCCACGTTGTCGTCGTTCGTCGTCGGGGAAGGAAGCTTCTTTGAAAGCTAATGTTGGACCAATACGGCTCTAAGGTGTGGGGTTGATTTTCCTGATGATGACGAGAGGTGCGATGGTAAAGTAACCGTGGGTTTCATGTCAAACAATTCCTCGGAGCACTTCCTATAATACAAGAAGTAGAACACGGTAAGAAGCGTAGTCTCTACACTGACGTAAAGGCTCAATACCGCTTGTGAGCTAGGGATCATCGACAATCCTCTTGGCCCGTTTCTGAACCGAGTAAAAAGGATTGAGATCTCATTATCAGGAACAAATTAGATACATCAATAGAACTGTTCCGTCCAAAGCTAGCAACCCCCTACTTCTGGTACATTGTGCTTTAAGTTTACGCCCAGTTTTTTTTTCGCAGTTTGTTTAAAAAGATAATGAACGTTCGTATGAAGTAGCTGGTAGAATTATTAATATTTAAAGTAAATAAATAACAAAGGATCTTTACTTAAAATGTTTTATCTTTGTGTATGTTATTGATACTGTACTCGCCATTTAAATTAGTAGTTTTTTTATTCATTGGTGTTTATGTCGCTTTCTTGTGTCTGAACCTTGTTTGACTTACAGCTCGTGCTTACCCGGGATCGCCCTTTGACATTTAATGTAGGTGGAAAGGCGCGCCTGCGTAACATAGCCGTATAGCCTTCCTTCCCCTCTTCCCCTCTTGTTCCTGGACCCCCAAGACGTGGGCAGATGACGCAAAACCTATCCGCCTGTACGTTTTCTATTTTAAGATCATTAATAACGTCAGGACTGTTGTAACATCAGTTTCTTTGTAACCGTGGCGACGGGAATAAGCTCAATCTTTACTGGATGGTTAATATAATTCTTAGTCTTGGTTTTAAACATTACTATGGGTTTAAATTTCAATATTAATACTTCATAAAAAACAGTACCTAACATCGAGCACTTATCTAACATCTGTTTTCATTGTCATCTTTTATACAGTATTAATATCCTTCTAAAGTACGTTTTAATTTAAAACTCGGCACCTACCGACATACCGAAAGTTCTAGCTACTGTTTTAATTTTCTATTGACCAAAATGATCACAACCATACCTCCCGTATTGTTGGATAGGTTGTTTAGGTGTCGTGTCTTGTTTAATAAAATGTACAGCCGACTGCCTGGCACTTGTGAGATTTCACTATAAAGATTTATAGATCGCAGTTAAAAAAACTAGATATGTAGTTTAGGTAAATATTCGCAGAGTTTGTGTGTGCGTGTTTGTCGTCATCGTAGCGTGAGTCAGGTTTTCAAGTAAACCATAGTCAAATATAACTAGCTAGTGACTACTCAAAGCCAACTTACCTGTCATTAAGCAAATCAAATCTGACCTCTATGCTTTGAAACATAAGGATCATTGTTTGCTTGTAATCATGCACTTTATTGTTTGTGGAATTGTATGGTAATTGGTGACCGTGAATGATATAACAAGACTTTTTAGTCAACATCGTTTGGCCGTGTAATTTGTTTTTATTTTAAAGTTAGCAAATATTAAACAACGGGATATTTTGTTTTAGGACAAATATTTTAAATAAAAATAAAACGTAACTAACTTCTAAATTAAATCTACAAAAAACGATAGTATATATTTATATATCTATTCAACCGGTCAGTAAAGGTTAAACAATTGCTAATAACAGTTTAATCCAAAAAAATACTGCTTGATTGATATGAACACTAATAGACAAACAAGCATACGCTCCGCCCTCCTTTTGATAGAAAACACTTACCAAATTTCTACACATTTATTTTATTGCCTAGTAAAATTTTATGTATTTAAAACTTCACTCCATTAAAATAGATAAAGATAAACGTTAGACATAAAGGTAGCACAACATTCAAAATCAACATTACTTATATTTCAGATGAAAACAACGGCAGCGAGGATACAACCTATGTGAAAGAGACGACTTTAAATTCGTAAGTTCCTTGAATTTTTTCAAAATATTAATTTTATTTCTTTTCGGAAACCGAAATCGCACTAAACGTTGTTCCTACGTACTACGGTTATACTACGTAAAATTCAATCTAATCTAATCTAATCAAATCAAATCTTTCGAAACAAAACTACAACCGAAACACACTTTACTATTTTTATTTACTGTTTCGACTAAAAACCTGTTTGATGTTACTGTCTTTTTACCTGCGGAATTCTTAGAACAAATATTCAATATGCCTTGATTGAAAGTAATTAAATAATAATGTGACACAAAGACTTAGTCCTCACAAAAAAAATCTATTTGTCTACTGAAAGTCTAAACTTAACGTGCAATACTTTTGAAATGAAGATGAAACATTTTAGGATTAGAGGTAACGACTGTCTAGATCGAATTTTGAAAAAAAAAACCTTATGAAAACAATTATCGAGACCATAAAATATATTGCAATAGAGTTCTACGCCGTATTAGTATATGCATCATATACTCGTATTAATCATCATCATGTAGTTGATGTCTCAAGCCTGTGCCTTACTTTTTTCACATAGGACTCCGCACTAATAAACTTATAGTATGACTGACTTGACTTAATATCCTATGTCTCTTGGATGAGGCAGAGGGCGTCCAGTGATCCTTTATCGCGTTCGGTTTTGGGCGTCGCGCTTTATTTCGTTCCACGTCTTCCCGATTTTCTTTGTCTCGTCTAAAACTGTGCATTGCCAGATCTATTTGTAACGGCCACGCTTGCGCTTTCCTTAAAGACTCCAATCAAGCGCCTTCATAGGAATAACTCGAAGTATAATTGTAAAAATCACCACAAGCCAGAAGAATTCACTCCAAGATTTGTGATCTAAAATTCTGATGAAAAAACCAAACTTACAAATGAACATGCAAAAGATTTGTATTGAAATTTAAACCATCAATTTGCATTAAAAGGTGGATTCAATTGATACCGGAACGGCGGCATTCATTGATAAATGGTGTAATAATAACAACTAGTGTTTTATAAACAGTTGCCTAGTGTTACGCATACACTACATCTACTCTTTGTTCTATTCCGAGAAAAACATTTTCTTGAACTACCATGCAATGAATCTATTTAAATATTTTGGTAATCAGGTATTTCATGTCATTTTATTTATAGATATATTATGTATCGCGTTATTTAACTTATGGTTTTACATTCAAAATGTGGTTATATGAAAATTCAATAAAGAGAAGATGCATTGATTGACTTATCTTAGTTACAAGTAAAATATTATCTAAAAACAAAATCCCCGTAAACATGGTACCTTTCGGGAATCAGTACCACCACTGAATGCACGAGGGTTGTTGTGGGCGAAGTTACATTGGTGTGGGTGGGCAAGGTGTGGGTATGCAATCGCTTGTGTGCATCGCTGTGCGCATGTGTGCGTCTCAAGGTCAAGGTTGACACGTGGTGGGGGAGGAAGCAGACTCGGGGAACGAATGCAAGGGGCAAAGGGGCGACTCCGTGACGCAATGAGCTTCATTCCATTGTTTGACATACCGGTTCTTTATCGATAGACTAGCTTTAAGATGTAATCACTTAAGTTTTTCTTCTAATATTACAAGAAGTCTAAACGTAATTTGCAATGTTAAGGACTAAAATCAGTAAGTTTTAATTATTTTTAATATTAAAAACTAGGAGGTACGATTTTCATCTTTTCAACTTTTTTATCTTCTACAAGGGATGTAATCAATATCACTTTTTCTGTTTTGACGTTTTGTTTTATAAAGCAGTGCCATCTCCTGTATATATCTAGAACTATCTTGACGCGAGAGCGTCTGATATAATCATTGTGACAAAGATTTAAATGTTACTTATAGTTCTTGTAAATAAATGTAGATGGCTCTTCTTATTAAATATTTACTTCGACGAGCGAAGGTCATATTTTTTTTCTGTGTACTAGAAAAGTCGAATAAACGAACAATTGTACGTGGGATTTTATTTTCTAATCTAGAAGAAAAACACTAAAGAGAAGCTTAAACAAGATACGATACCTACAGTTTGGTAATACTATAAACGCGAAAAAGATGCAAACAAATTAATCAGATACCTACCTCCTTAAATTCGAATACGCACAAGTATTTCTTAAATTTTGACAATAAACTTTAGACAGCTGTGCAACAATTTGTTTCAATCAAGTGACTTCAATGACTACAATAGAAGACTCGAGCTCCGAAGAACGCTGCTGCCAGCAACTCTCTTCTCTGCTAAGTGGCATGGTTAGTGAACCTTGTGGCTGTAAGACAAGACATCTCCGTGGGCTATCGAACGACCGGGTGCCACGCTGTGCTCTCTCGGGATTGGGACGAGTGAACACAGCTGGTGGTATCTCAGTTGTTCCCTAGTTCTCTCCATCTACGAACCTTCGAGAACGACTACCTAGCTGAAGAAAGAAGCAGTTTTGAACCATGGAATATTTTTAAATATAATTACATAATCATTCAAATAACCAAAAACCAATGGTGTTTTGTTTTTGTATTTGTTTTTTTTTTTCATAGTCATGCATTTCATGATGTTTAACAAAGTCGAATTGGTAAAAAATGCTTTTTCCCATCATCAAGTTATTTATTATGTCATTGTTTTTCACAAATGGATTAAGAGCATAATTTATTTATTTATTTAAAATCAATGCCCATCAAATTTATCTCTTGAAAGTCACAGTGAAATGTAAGTAAACTAAAACACTGCTTACCAAATTAAAAAGTTTTAATGTTTATTTGATAATTAAAGTATAAATTTTCAAACCCATATAACCTACATACAATTTTTTATTGTGTACTTAAAGATCGACAGTTACAATTACCTATGTAGGTATGGACAAACAATTTATCTTTGATTGAGCATTTGATTATGTGAGATTTGTAAAGTGAAGTTTTGTTTTAGCTTGAACTGAATAAGCACCGACCGATAACGGCCTGCTCTTTTAAGTTCATTTAAAACTTCAAGCAGTTTATTTCTGTGCTGTCACTGTCTGTATGCTCACAACGTACCTACGTAAATGCTGACAGAACTAAAAATAAGCTTTCGTAATCAAAAAGTGATTATATAGAATATAATGTATGTTGGGATTAGTCGTGTTAATTAATTAGATAAATAAAAAAATTGCTTCAGTCCAAATTAAATAAACTAAAACACCTGACTGACTGCAATTTAACTAAATGGAGAACTATTAGTAGAGTGTATGCAGATCCATTAGAAATCAAAAACATAGGTTTTCTTTTCTCCCATTGTTATTTTTTATTTGTTTTGTTTGAAAACTTAATATTACCTACTGATGTTTATTATTGCGTGATACAGTAGGAATAGAAATCTTTATTCTTGTACTTGCCTACATGTGATCATTTGCTGTGTCATTAACTTGTTGCTTAACTATTTGTAAATTGCTGTATGAAATCTGTTCTAATTACACGTTACAAAGCATACATAAAGTTGTTTCTATTCTTGTTTTAAGTGATTCTATTTACCTAATTAGGACAAGGCAGGTCAGGATGCGATGTACAAAAAAATAATATTCTTATGTAGGGACCTAAGTCCTAAACTAACCTAGATGTAAATTGGCAAAAATCCTTACATTACATACACAATAGGCCTTTTAAAAGAATTTATGTGTAAGACTGAAGGGTTCTAGAACAGAATTTATAAATATTTTAGTTTACCTGACAGATTTATCAATAAGTGCATGGTGCATCAATAAGTGTATGGGTACAAAGTAAGATTTATTCTTCAGTTTTAAGTAGGTATTAAATATATGCATTTATATAAATATTAAATTAAATATTGCTAAACAAAACTAATATGTAGAAACATTATGTAGCCACAAAAATAAATGAAAACTCATAATTTACACGAGGAAGTGACGTAGGATAGTGAATAACAATCTCACAATAAATTAAAACAATTACAACACGTACGTAACTACATAAGTTTTATGTGTCTGTAGATCTGTCCAGGCGCCTTTAAGTCTAAATATCATTGGCTCTGACCTGCCCAGTAGTTGGCCAAATAGTTTGCCAACAGCTCCTGGCACACCCGACGGGAGCAAAAAGAGCAAGGGCAGAGTGTAATACAGCCGACTTAGTATTACACTTCCAAGCAGCGCTAGTTGAAAGTTGCTCATCTTATTTTTCAGTTCTGATTTTTTCCGTTCTGAAGCTAAAGTTGACTGCACACCGTAACAATCGATCCAACTGTCCACGTCTTATTTATCGACAGGTGATTTGGGTCAGGAAATTATGCGACGTATGTCGTCCAAGAACAAGAGATTTCTTGCTTGTGCCGATCGATGATATAATTTTTGTCAAAATGATTGTTTTTATAAAATATATAAACCCTTTACCTTTACCTTGCCCGTAAAGGTAAATAAGGTAAAGAAACATGCCAAGGATGCTCCAAAAACATGCTATTAGATAAATATATATTTTTACTAAATAACGAATTCATAAAACATAAGGAGAACAATAATAATTAGTCTTCGATTTCTGATCAAAAAAAATCCAGGATTGACCTACAAGGATGCTATTAAATATTAATATGAATTTGTTCAAAGCCGTCGTAGAAATGTAAGGATAATTTTTTAATTCATGATTTCAATCATTTTATAGGTAGTCAGTTGTTGTTGTTTTAAACTCTCTCTGAAATCGTTTTTGTGTTCATAAAATAAATTATATCGTTATATTTACGCAACTGTAGTGCAAAGAACCTATTAAAGATATTAAATTCTTATAGTTACGGAATCACAGGGCAAGGCCGTAGAAGTTTTCATTCATTCATTACTTATAGTTGTTTACTATACAACATTTCTTCGGATGCGCCTATCATAGTTTAGTTTGAATAGATAATAAATTATCATGAGCAAACTCCGAGAAATGTTAGTGATGTCGGTGTAAATATGCAATGACGTTGGAAGTTCATGGTTGTCCGGGAGCTAGAAGCAACAACTGGATCGATAGAGGGTTGGTTGGGTCTCGATGAGGAGCCGTGACCTGGAAGTAGGGTGGGGTGGGGGCCTGCATCAGTGGCCGGGCTGCATCGAGCTGTTATTTCGGTGCAACCAGCTACCCGTAGTCATACGCCGCGCCTCGCCCAGTGCGCTCGCTTCACCACTCCACCGCGTAACTCCAAGCATTTAATATAACACCTTTTTTCACAAAGTGCTTCTAATCGACCATGGTGTTGCTTACACGCTATTTTTGCACTCTCGCAAAGAGAAAACGTTTGGGAAACCGTTTTTCTCAGCGACGGCGGACGCGCGGCTACTTTCACTGTTCACATTCCGCGGCGCGTTATTGCACTAAACAGCCTTCGTAATAACATAGTCACAGTTTAAAATTTTAACTAATGCTATCATTCGAGACTGAGTTAAAATTATCTTATTGTCTGCATAGATCACTTTTGTGCATTGAAAGTTGAACAACACTTTTCATATTTTTGCATGATCAAGAGTGTTACAAAGGAGTAATTTTCTTAGAACAATAAGTATCGTATTAAAAACTAAAGTGTTGCAATTGGCGCCCAGCCAGGGATGCAATCGTGAAGGTTGCGGGCGACGGGAAGAAAGAGGGGCTCCCGGGAAAGGGGGGCGGGGGGCTGGGAGGTGGGGGGAGGAGAATTAATTGATAACCGATCGGCGCAGGTGCAAGAGGATTTTCCGGAATTTATAATCGTTAAAGCTTTTCCACAAAGAACTGAATCTACTTTCTAATGAAAAGTAAAAATAAAACATGAGTTTTTCTTGTTATATTTAAAACAAGCCTTAAAGTTCCCGTCTTCATATAGTGAAATTTATTATTCAATAATTATTTTTCTACTTTCTTTTTTCAGTGAGAATTAAGTATTTAATTAAATATTTACAAAAGTTGCGTAAAATTTATGCTGTAAAACATGATGCCAAAAATTATAACAATCGATGTTTAACTCTTTCTTTCATTAGTTTAATTCATATCTTGTTCAATTTAAATCGAGTATTTAACACCAATTGTTTTATATGCGCTACCGCATACAAATCGCGTATAAAGCAAGTATTCGTTGAACTTTATCTAGCACTTTCCAACATACAGAAAAAGTCTGCGGAACAAGTAAGAAACAAAACGAAATATTTTGCTCATCTGTTTTTTAATTATAATTTGCTTGTCATTTATTCCATGTTTAAATTTTTACAGATGTAAATAAAAATACAAAGCAAAGATCATGTAAATATCAGGTCCACATAACTAACCGAAAAGTTTTTTTAGGAAAATGGTATTCGAATACCATTCTGAAACTAAGAAAGCTACGGCGCATTCTTCCAGCTTTACATAACAATGTTTTTGTATTCCATGGACCATTAAATTATAGATAGCATTCGCGGTTTCGAACGTGCGATGATAATGATATGTATTGCGAAAGACATGCACGCATGTAAAGGCCGTAACGCACTCGCGCACTTTCGCCAGCGCGACCATTGACCGTGGTCCGACTTTCTAAACCATTTCGTAACGTACGGTGATCGCCCTGTGCAGACTACTCCGCGGGACCCACACACGCTTGTTGCAACGTAATAAAGATCAAATTTCTGTTTAACTCTTTACGCTGTTTTGCTATACAACTGCACGCAACATGCGATGTCATTACAATAACATAACAATTTTTTGTTGTAAATTTTCGTGGATCTGTAGAAAGTTTCGCGAGATACGAACATCCGTTGTGAGATGGTTCTTGTACTTGTACTTTCCGTTGATATGAGGAACTTGTTCGTACCTAGTAGATAAACACTACAAATCAATTGGTTTCAAAAATATTTTAATTATTTGTTATTGAGAGTAGAAAAGGTCTTGTGTTTATGCATATAAATATAAAGTTAATTATCACCTGCATAAAATAATAATGCATATAAAAATATCATAAAATACTCGTATTTTTAATCAAAGATATTCTTTTAATGCTGTAAGTTATAGCCAAACTGGTGCTAGGTGTCCGTGCCAAAAAAATTGTCAACTGCATCAAGAAGGGGCCTTAGCTAAAGGTCACACGAGACTTATTTGACACGGCCCTGACCAACCCATGATAGGTTACCTAGGCGGCCCTGGGCGCCCTGCCAAACCCCCTCCCCTCCGCTCTTGCTTCTTGTATCCCGGGAATAGAGCAGGAAATCATCGATATTACCAATCGGCCTCAAATAATTGACAACCTACATGAACATACCTCGTTATTGCAAACTCCGTCAGTATAATCTGCATACTGGTCCGTGTCCCTCTATAGATATGCGTTTTCACAAGTAAATACTTCTAATATTTCCCTTTCATAAAATTTTGACTTGCCCATTCATAGGTAAACTATGTGGAGATCCTCTAAATGATTTTAGTTATCTTTTGAAAGTTCGAATTATAAATTCAAGAACAATGCACTTTGTTGTGAAGGTTTTACTACTTTCTGCATTCTCAGTCTATCAACTTAGACAGGAACGAGAAATAAATTAAATAAGGAAGACAACTGAAGCAAAGTACTCTCGTAAATTGGAACAACTTATTGCAGGGCTTAATTGAAAATCAAGGTAAAAAATATCTATGGGGAATGCGAAATAGTAGGATCGCCGACGCGTGTGTGATAGAGTTAAAATGCATTACTATGCATTATATGACAATATTTAAATAATTCCTGGTTACAGTTTTTGCGAAAGAAATTATTTATTTTACAATATAATAACGTTATTAAAAAAGGATTTAATTTATGAGGTGGAAGCCATACTTATTTTGGTAATCAAAACTTTATTACATTATGAGAAGATATAAAATATTAACGACAGTCAACATTAATTAACAGGATGCGGTTATTTTTTATTTTATAGCGTGGTATATAATGGAGTTACTTAATTATGCATTTAAAAATCTCTGCAACTACGCAATAGTTATTCAATTAAAACAGCCAGTAACAAAATGAGCAATAACTTTCTAAAAAGTCGAAAAAACGTGTTAAACCATCCTGATAGTTTACGAAAATTCGTTGAAATCGAATTATATTTAAGAAGTCGTATCCCAGGAGTCTGAAAATACTCTGACCGTTCACTCTGTCACTCAGGCGTAGGTACAAAATTACCTTTGCTTTGTAGGTCGGGACATCTCCGTGGCTTGATCAACCGTCGGCTTATTTTCATCCCAGCAAGCTGCATTTGTTGCAATTTTATCCTTTTACAAGAATTACTTCGTTTTATTTAAAACAGAGAAATCATCTTTCGTAAGCTGCATCTTCAATAAGGTGGAGGAAATATTTTATTATTGATCGAGTGGATTGTTGAGCAAAGCTATAGTGGGACGGGGAGGGCGGGGGCGGGGGTCGCATGCAAGATAACAATGGGTCAAAGAGCACATTAGGAAGCCGTACATATTGAAAACTAACATTTGATTTTGAATACCTACTGACTTTTGAGTGAAAGTTCCACTGAAAATTTTAAAAAATCACACGATTTAACTGATCTACTGGCTTTTAATGTTGTGTCTAATTTAATACTGAAATTGATACTTATAAAAAAAACTGTGTAATGTTTACACTTCTATAAAATTATCGAAAAAAAAATACGACAAACTGGAAACAAAGATACACCTTTAAAAAGCAAAAACATAGAGAAAATTAAGGAAGTGAAATTGTGTCTTTAAAAGCTTTAAAATCTTATGAACTTTGGGAAAATAAGTCAAAAGAATCCGCCATACTACTATCGCCAATTTATGATAATGCCAATTTGCAAAAACTAATATAATCACACGTGTCCACTGACTCAGATTTGTAACACAGAATAGACGGGAGCGTGAGTCACGTGACCTTGTGCTCGCACCCTCCACTGCAGAAACGTCTCTCTCGTTATAACAATAGATTTGCATTTAACATAGCCATGTCGAGCGCGTAAAGCTATGGAACGCTGAAATATTACTTTACTGGTTCAGAGAATGAACATGCGGTGACAGTCGAGGTCGGCCTTAGAAAATAGCTCGGTATGGTTTTCAGGTAATTTTAAATTTAAAACCTGAAAAGAGTTTTAAACATTACGCATTTTAGTAGTCACGACAAGGTATCCGTCAATTAGGGGCAGTAAATATATAAATCTTGATTCCTTTCACAATCAAAAGAGTTTGATTGGGTAAAGCCTTAACAAAATAAATAAACACATCTGCAAAGAAATTAGTTGTCGCGTGAGTTGGCCATCGAAGTAGAGCGTCTATTTGTAGAGCTCGTGTTTCGCCGGAGACATTTCGCTAAATAACGCAACAGATTGCGGTGCGGTAAACACTCTTGATATCGAGAAACCGAGTCAATTCTAAAACGACTGTGAAGTAAAACGAATCGCTATAGCAATGTAGAGATAATTTGAACTGAGTGCAATCGTGTAGGTAGAGTACGTGGTGACCTAGTTACAGATGCATCTGGTTGTGTGTGCGCGTTTATCTGCCGTTCGCATAGTTGGCGGTCCTCCCTTCGTCGACCATCGCCCATTCCTCTCGGGTCTCGGTGAGCGGCCGCTACTTGAATGGGTCCGCCAAGTGGAGCGCGGGGATGAGCCGCGGATGAAAGCGAGCTCGCTGGCGAAAGTGATACGCGTGAAATCAGTAGGAGAGATGGATGGGGGGGCGACATGCGAGCGTGGAGGAGAGTGCGCGTCGGGGCACATCGGGCTCGCCGGGCCTCGTGGCACGGTTGCGTCAACTGCGGGCCGCGGCCCCTTTGGCGCGTATTTCGATCCGGGCCTCGCGCTGCACCGACCGACCGACTGTTTTGCGAAACCGTCAGTTATGCAAGGAGTGCCGGTGCCAACTCGCCGCTCCGCACGCCCGCTGCCGCCGGAAAGAAAAGTGGAACGTGGCGCAGTGGTGCGCCCGCCCGCAACCTCCACGCACGCCGCCGCGCGACCAGTGAAGTGTACCTTGTCAGTGTCGTCTCAGTGTTGCTTCTAGAACGTTATATTTTAGTGTTGCGCAAGTCCTACGCCCACAGAGGGATTATTTTAAACTAGATCTTAAAAAGGAACCCTGCTCGGACTTAAAATCAAAGTCCTAAGTCGATTCTTGCGACTAGTCTCGGCCGTCTCATTTGTGCATGCTTATCACGTGTAGTATTTATTTACATATAATGCATCCGTATGTCGATATTGCTTATGTAAGAATCTATGCTTATTAATTATAACATGCCCTTGCCATTTCCTTACGTGTGACGGGTGATGGAGCCAAACGGTAATCGCATCTGACAGCTGTTTCACGCGCAATGACAGTTTCCCAGTAGCAGAGCGGCCACTCACAGCAGTGGGCCCGACAGGTGCTTTCATATTAGAAATGGAAACCGGGCCTCTTAGCGAGCCGATTGGTTTACGAAACAGGTCTGTGATTAGTGTTGATGAATGCTGCAAATAATGTTAATTTGTTCGGCAATTAATGCTGGTCAGGTGCGATATTGGCCTGAGAGGGAAAGTGTTCTTTGGACCGTGCTGGCTTCCTCGGTGAATAACTCGCGTTAACTCGCCGGTAACGAATAAAAGTAACATTCACCTCGATGTATTATTCATATGTGTTCAGTAACCGTTCACATTTCTAATACTGCACGCTGGTAACGCTTATAATATGTCCAAGGACATATTAATAGTGTAGTTTACAATGACAATCAAACACTTGTCATGTGGTATCCCATGCTCAATTGCACAATGCAGCTTATCTAGCGCATGAGAGCTAACAATTATTTGT
Source organism: Choreutis nemorana (assembly GCA_949316135.1). NCBI lineage: Eukaryota > Metazoa > Arthropoda > Insecta > Lepidoptera > Choreutidae > Choreutis > Choreutis nemorana. Next base: position 4,707,036 of record OX438611.1, read on the forward strand.
CCTACTTTCTTGACTGCGATACTATTACATCTGTGCACTTTCAAACCAACGGATTGACGTGACATAACATTTGATAGACGTCAAACAAGAAATTTACATTCACTTTATGCGTTTGCATGTACTTTCTATCGCAACATTAATTTAACTTCAAAAATATTTTGACATCACATTTTGATTTCTTTAGCTCCTTAATAAATACAACAATAACTTTTTACCATACTTTTATATTATGCAAAAAGGAAGTTTTTGTAACATTGATTTCCCTAAGTATCTAACATGAGTTTAATCATGCATGTGAGGTATGCAATAAAAACGACATGAGTTACGTCAGAATGCAACGCTGCGCAGGAGTGGGCGTCTAGTACTTTAGTCACTGGCTAATCTTTGCCTGCTTGACCTCTATCTAGATTGCATTCGTTTTCAAATACCTGATAAATTTAAACCCAGAGCTAGTGTTTTACGCTTGAAACTCACGCAAATCATAAGACACGATACTTTATTAAAGTCTTAGAGTAATAACTCCTTAGCTTGCGTCAGTATTTCTATAAAAATTAGTGAGAAGCACGATAAAGTTGGATCTGTGCGATTCCGAAGCGACGCGGGCGCAAGGCCGCTGGCGTGACCTACTTACGCTTACCTTTGTTTCACGATACTGCCAAGCGAAACTGCACTCTACGATTATAATAGATATCGTTATAATTATTTTGAAAATGTTTGCCACGAGTATATTCATAGAACAAGTCAACACTTACGTGATAAGATCTAATTCCGACCAATCTTCAAAACTGAACTAAATCTGGCATATTTTAAACATTTCAGTTGAATCCTGATTATGGGAAATCAAATTGAATTTCTTTATAGAGATCTCACAGAATACGTTGTTGCAGTCATGTCTTATATTACGTAATAGGTATTTCCCGTAGCACTAACGATTAATACCTACTGCTTCTGCTACATGCTATAGCTTGAAGTTGGCATGTTTATATAATGCACGTGTCAGTATATTTGCATTCCCAATGTCAACACGTCACGTTACGCCACGACACGACATGAAACTCTTATCGTGTGATAAGAAAAAATCCACTAGACTCCACGTGTCGACCGAGGTCATCGTACTTGAATGAAAAACATATTATATCTGTTATTCTATGATAAATTCCGCGTTTATTTATACAACGTGTGTTGAATATATTATTTTCAATATTTGTTTTTATCATGTTTTTTTTTTTTTTGATATCGTGTCGTGTCTGATAATGGAGACGTGTGTGCAGTGGTGTTAACGTAAATAGCAATTTACCTTGATCTATGCTGTGCTGATGTAGTGGCATTTAATGACTGAATATTCAACAAATAATACACAGACTCATTTTACTATAAGACTGCCAGCTGTTCGTGGCAATTTAAATTGCTTGAAGTGAAAAAACTGTGTGCTCACTCTGGGTTTTAATGTACATATTATGCCTCAGAACTGTAATGAATGAAATTCGAAAGTCATCATAATGTTAATCACCAAATTCACTCTGATACAAGACGTGAATCGAGCCGACTGTAATGATCGTGACGTTTTTGTCATCATCACCTCACTTTCACTAGCGCTTTCGTTTTGAATATTTTTAAAACACACAAAGCTTTCTTTTAACAAAGACCGTGGGAGATCGAATTTCTAAATAGAAAATAGCATCACTACTATGGCTTGCTCAAATACTTACCAGTACAAACATGAAGCCAGAGACATAATATTCTATTATGTATTTTCATATCCGAATTTTTAGGCGTAGTCAACCGTAGTAATCACGAACTATGGCTACGGCCTACGAACTGTGGTGTGGATAGAAAAAGTCAAATTTCCTCAAAGATGATTTTAATTTCTGTTTTTATCTAAAACTTTTATGTGCAAAGTAGAAGTTGCCGTCATAACAAGATCATCTAGGATTATTGATTAAAAAAAATAAAAAGGAATCCATAATGATGTGAATAAGCTAAACAATGCTAGTATACTGTTACTAAAATCTCGAATTTTCACACGTCATATCATCCAAAAATTATTCCAAAAAGCGATTCGCAAAGAAAGTATTAAACTTTCTCCACACTCTTAAGTATTGAAGTTATTTACCGTTAACACAGTGCACTTAGTTTCTCTGAAAACCGGTTTTTGGAAAAATAAGAGCACAAACATGAATACAAAATAGCGTCCCGGCCCGTTGCTAGTGCTCGTGAAATCACGGATTTAAATCTTACTTGCGCAAAATTTCAGACTTTAATCGTATATTCCTTTTTAAGTGCTGTCAATCTGATGACAAAATGACAGTATGACACACTTATGAATAATGATGAGGTATCCTTGATGTGTCCGCAAAGCTAACGCATGCCGCACAGCCTTATATACCTACGTGACGCTCATCCACAATAAATTTCATAAAATATCCTGCGCTGTAAATGCTTAACTAACGCTTCTATTAACCATAAACTTAGACTAGAGGACTATAGTGCAACGGCAAAGACGTTCCGTAAAGTGCATAGACAATAGTGATGCGCCAATCCAACAATCGGGATATCAATGCGAAGTAATTACGCCTCGGGGTTCGTGCCAGGAGTGCGTTTGCAAAGCCCGTTACAAGTTTGCGTTTTAGCAAAGTTGACACTGTAAATGCACTATCTGGTACGACACCCCGGAGCGTGTAGCGACGGCCCTGACCTGCCCGAGAAACATCTTCAACTATTGACAACCCTATGAAATTAAGAACTTGACCACACAGTGCCGCCAAATATTTTAATATTTTGTTTATCACTAGTATATTTATTTTTTGTATTATTTAATTTTAACCTAAAGATGCATGTTCAATTATTTTATTTTACTGTTTGAATTTAATTGTCTTTCATATCTGTAGTGTACGTAATGTTCTAAGTAATATTTTTATTTAGTAATTTATTTTAGTGTAAGACAAATCTGGTCACATGTATGTAATTTTTCTTTTTGTATTTGTTTATTTAAATGCCGTGTTTATTACAGCTGACTTCAAGAATGCTTTGTTTTATTTTATTCACTCAAAAACTATAAGTTATTTAATTTAGATATTTTCACTTTTTTTATTAATCCAAATTTGAAAACCTTCATTTTGATCAGTAAAGTTAAATATTTAATTGAATTTGAGAATCCAAAGAAACATAAACCTACTACAATGACTGTCTCGGTGTAATCTAAATCCTCATCGTATCTAAAATATATATACATTTTCTTCACAAGACATAAATGCTTCATAGCGTATTTCATATTAATTATGTAGGTAATAATTAGCTACAAAGCTATTGTAGACGTTGTTTCATTGCTGACCTTCAAATAGAAGATTATCAAGTATTACGCGACACTCATTGTTACGCAGAATGAAATAATTTATTAAGAAAATCTTATATTTCTAAACTATACGTAAGCACATTTATTACAAGTGACACGAACCATGAAATTAAAGAGAGCTCTACAGCTTTACTAGGAATAGAAACCAGTTTGTTGCCATTTCAAAAATTATTTTACAAGACAGGTATCAAAATACGCAGAGCCGTTGCCAGCTTTAGTTACTTTTAGATTAAAAATGAGTAAGTTAGTTTTTAAGTCAGTTAGTAAATAAATAAAAAATTGTAATTACACTCATGAATAACAGACCTTGACTGAACCAAAACTTATCTCAAGTATCAAGTATGATTTAATTAAATTTTCTGAAAATAAACTACAACAGTTAACGTAAAAGCATTGCCTTCCATTATTTTTAAAGCTAGTCAGCTGATCGTGGCGCTAAAACGTTAGTCAAAGTATAAAATTAGTCCTGCACCAAAATATCGACAACCGAGTTTCCCAGCTCTGCCACTGCAGTATTCTTAGATGCCCTTGACTACTTTAAATAATTCTGCTTGCATTATGAACCACCTAGCAGTATCTTTTATGCGTTTACCCATAAAGGTTATTGCCATACGAAGTATGTTCAGTCAGTAAGGACCTCCTTGTTATCTTGCAATTAATTACATTATCTAAGTAAAAACCTAATTTGTCTTGACACTGGCAAAAAACTCAAAGTTGTTGCCATAAGAAAAAAAAAAAACGCAATTTGACATATCAAATATTTACTGAGTTCTGACTCTCAAATTAATAATAATTAATGTATCTTCATTTTGTTAAGATGAACCATAATTGGATAGTTGCTTTTAAAATGATGTTGTTACTCGTAGAATGAGGTATGGCACTAGATAAGTTGGCAAAAAATGAGACAGTACATATATATCCAAACACTTAAGATGTTAAAAGACGCGCGATATTATATAAATAGTGCGATATCGTAAGATATCACACACACAGCGGGAATAGCAGAAGTGCTTTTCCCACTGTGTATGGGATATCTCATAATACCGCAATATTTAGCACACGTCTGTGAACCGCTTTATTTCTAGTAACTTTTTATTTCTTCACCATCCGCCCTTTTTCTTATAGCCAGGCCCCATTAAACAAAATTGAATAAAACCTTAAATACAATATTTTGACTCAAAAACGACACAGTTTTCAAGCTTAACATTGACATTCCGGTTGTAGTTAGAGGAAAGGCCTAACCTACCTACCTATCCCTACTGTTGTATTATTGACTACATATTTCTTTTAGTTTATTTATTTAACCAATAATCAATAACGCTGAAACCTTTTTCTTACTATCTCCTAGTTCTTCTTATTAAGTTCGTAGCGAGTCCCAAGTCAGCCGGTAGGGGGGGGACGTGCGTCATTGCTTACCTGCACTATCCGATCAAATGACGTCACTGTTCATCCTTGCAGCGCTGGGACAGAGTGGCGGGTGTGCCCTGAATATAATCAATAATATCAACACTGCAAAAACCTCAGAGACAAAAACATATTTGAACATATACATATACAAAGTTTTCTCTAACGACTTATACGCGATCGTAATAATACGTTTTATGAAAAAAAACTCCCTTTCTTAAAAAAGAAATGATTTCAGTTAAGCTTGCTCACCTAGGTTGATAATTTAACGTAGTAAAAATCTAGTTAATAGTATGTTGAAGACAACCATTATCATGTCATCAAGTTCATCAGGTTCAAGCATCACCAGCTACGACAAATCATCAACTTTGAAACTTATACGAATAATATACTCGTATGTAACTGAATAATATACTCGTATGTAACTGAATAATATACTCGTATGTAACTGAATAATCCACTCTTAAATTATTTATTTTATTAATTTAATCTGTGATAATATTGGATGAAAACGAACCTCCTTGAATTTGGGACATTTGGGACAACTACCCAATGTTACAAAACGATTAATCATGACCAAAACCTATTAAAATGCAGTAAATGTACAAATATGTAGGCTTAGTGACACAACAATGGGATCCCTCCGGATATCGGAACTCCTTTGAGGTAATAAAATGAACCATATAAATCAAAATTACCTTGATTTGTACGTGCCTATATTAATAGGAAGATGAACGAAATTTTTATGATCTACTGCTTGTAAATTTTCCAGTTTAATCAAAATTTAGACAAATATTTACCTAAGTCAGTAAAAACATTACTACATTGCACAGAAGCTTTTAAAGTAGGACAGAAGCCTTTCTTAATTTAAAAAAGAAAACTTGAATTTTAGCTTTGCGCAGTTGCTTATCGTAGCATTGCTAGATAGTAAGGATAAAATATTGCCAGCTTCATCATCCCTTCATCATCATCTGCGTCGTCATCAACCTGTTAACGCCGTACAAGGGGGCAGAACCTTATGGAATACAGCAGCCATCGACCATGATTTTGTATTCGAAGCCGTTATGTCCGTAAAGATTGAAGATCCATTTCAGATTTGAAAACGAATCTTAAACCCTTAATGAAATTGTATGAGTGAAAAGTTCTCTTGTAGCTAACACATCACACTTCTTTTTCCTGTTTATCCTGTCAGAGGGACAGAACATGAGATATCGGAAAACTTAAATCTTTTTTGGCAGGTGACCAGAATTTTCTTGGAACATTTTTTAGAATATGCTCTTAAATATGTACCTACTCATGTAACGTAGGTAGTAGAAGGAAGGTTTTTTTCAAATTTACTGTTGGTATTAAACAGTGAATTAAAATATAATAATTTCTATAACATTTATGAATACCCTTAGACATAGCGAAGGAAAAATTAATAATTTTTTCATGTAATATTCACCAACGAAACTTGATAACAAGGTGAAAACTTGTCAAAATGCAACATTCCTTTTTTATTCTTATATAATGTTTGCTAAATGTACGTTAATTATTCGGGGCACACCCGCCTCTCTGCTCCAGTACTCCAACTCCGTAAATTATACGCTTAGCCTCGTCATAAAAGAAGAAATATAAATTCTTTGTTTATGGGCAGATTAAGTTAATACTACGACCTAACTAGTATACAGCCTACTAGACGGTAAGCAGTTACTACAGACACTGATTAAGATGCTTTTGCATGAAGTTCTTTTCTCAATACTGTTAGTTGTGTTTACTCAATTGACGAATATTTTAATGATAAAGAAATATCTAAATTGTAACCTTTAATTAATTTCGTAACAATCGCTTAATTTTTTCCTTTCTTTTTGTATCCAGTTTTACATTTTGATTTATTCTATGAATTGTATAAGTCAAACAGTCATGCTGCATCTCATTAGACACTCGGTAAATTGTTATGTTGGTAACTAGTTATTTTTTCTACACCGAACATTATATATCTACACATGCTTCGGATTTAAATATTTTTATTTATAGTTAAGTATTGCATTGTAGCAGTTATTCCGATAATTATAAAATCTTTTAGTTTAGCATCAAATATTCAGAACTAGACAAATCTGAGAGACAAATGATTTTCTTTCGATAACCTCTCGGAACGTATAAGTCAATAGATACCATAGACGTGAATTGCATAAATTCAATAAACTATTTTAATCATGTTTTAAAATAAATATAAAAAGTTTCAGTTCTTTTAAAAAATGACCTCATAGATATTATTTGTTCTACTTTTGTTAATTTCTTAAAATTGCTTTTTACTCAGTTTCTTCATTGTTAAATATTAATGAAATCTGAAATTATCGAGCGACTACAGATACTTGTGATTGTTTTTGCTAGAGTTAGAAGCTATCGTAATGTCGATGGCAGTAGGTCAAGACTAGTAAGAGAAGCCGTACATCACCTTGTTTAGTAATCTAATAAATTAAAATATCTTTATTTAATACATTCTCTATATTACATTGTTCATACAGCGGTGCAATTTATGCCCAAAGAGCCAGAGCCAAAGAGAGTCCAGGCCAGTCATCCTACATACATTTATAAGTTTTGTAATTTTAATTGTTTTGTTCAGCTATTGTGTCGTATTAAATAAAATATGTTTTATTTTATGTGTTTCTTTTGGTTTTATTTTATTTTATAAATCTAAAATATTTTTTTCTTAACTTAACTCACCTTGAAGATAACAAATTCTCATTTGGCATCAAACATAGCCCACAAAGCCTTAGTTTTGGAATAAAAACTTGTTCTTGTTCTTCCTACAAAAACGAAGAATATTTGCCATTCTTAATTTAAATATCGAACCTTTGCCATTCTGAATAATAGGTACAAAAATTGCTATAGGTGTGTGCCTATGCTATCCGAATAGTTCACTGAAATTCTCAAGGATCCCATCATCAAATCCTAACTTGGTGACTAATGAGTTTCAAATTGATCGATCCACAATTGACAGAAAAATCGGTGAACATAGACATAAAACATAGATACAATCAAATGTAAAACCTCGTTTTTTAAGTCGGGTAAAAATAGCAATCTAATGTCGATATCTAATTTATTTATGACTAACGTGTGACATTCAAATAGGTACATTAATCAAAAGGTTAAGGAAACTGATAACTATAAATGGAATGAGTTGATAAATAAGCCTAGAAAATAATGAACTCAACAAAACTAAGATTTTTTTTAAAGTTAAACGGATATTTTGTAAATAAAGATAACAATGATGTAGATACAGTATTTAAAGCTGAATATTAATTCGGTAGGTCTTAGGTACCAGTCACCACACCACTCTTCTCATCAAGCTACGACATTGATCAGAAAAAAAAATCGTGGGGCGCGTTAAATTCCTATTAAAAGTGAACCTAATTATAAAACAACGTCTCTCGCCTCGTCAGCCTGTTTGTCCGGATGTATATTTGCGAGGATCTCAAAAACTATTGACCGAGTTCTTAATACTATTTTTAATTATCAACATAGGATTCCTGAGGATGGTTTTGATTTCCGATGTACATATAATTCGTTTACGTTTGGTCTTGATTATTTTTTTAATCATTCTTACTTTAATTTTGAAAAAACCGTTTTACTTTAAAAGTACAAAAATTTAAAAAAGTTTTACCACAATACAAAATTGAGAGACAATTTTTGTGTCGTTAATGTGTTTTTTACATAATATTTTTATTAGTATTAATAATAAAAAAATCCTTTGTATAGGTACCTATAAAATGAAAAGCTATCAAATATTTGGTATCTTCGTTTATGTCACAACTAACGTGGCAAACAAGCATACTTCCCGTCTGACAACAACAGATATGGGTACTAAAGTAGTTATATAAGTTCTCTAGCATTGCTAAACCTACTGATCCCTTAATCAAAAAAATCTCGAAGTATTAAAAACCAAGTGTTTTGAACCTACATAATTTTACAACAACGCTATAAAATAAATAACCCTTGCTAGGTATCTACGTAACCAGAATTATAATTTCTTTTTCAGAAGACCCGGCAAAGCGGTTTGTGTCGGAGCTTCGAAGTTAAACAAAAACAGGCATAAGTATAATATTAGTGCATTTTATAATTAAGGGTCGTATCGTATCACATCTATCAACTCGTTAACGAATCAACACTATTATATAAATTCCATACAGCTACACACAATTTTCAGCATCGTAACGGTATCGTGTCGCAACGGTTTAACAGCGAGGCAAAAGGCCAGATGTTTGACGTTTCTTTCCGAGTTGTTATGTGTGCTTCGAACATTATCTTTAATAAATAAGAAATTATCTATACCTTAAGAAAAGGTTTGATCCCAAACAAAATTAATGAGATAATCCATCTCATTATTTTTTTTGTTCCATAAGAAAATACTACTAGGTACTATTACTTTTCGACTTGTATAGGTATAATCCATTAGTACAATTTAATGTAATGGAGTAGGTCTCAAGATAATTAATTTAACGAGAAACTGCACTGTTAAGAAGCTAAGAATTAAAGGGATCAAATTACAAAAATCTAAAACATAAATCTATGTTTTTATTGTCTTTCAAATAAAATTTTATGTCGGTAGCAGTGTTTTTTGTTAAAAAAATGACTTTTCCTTTACGATAAAGTTTTATTAGTTAAAATCGATTCTCATTCGTTAATGTAATTTAGGAGAGAACATAGAAAAGGACCTAAAATCTTAAGTTACATAGATAGTCCTACATAAAGGTCAAACAAATAACATTTCCTTAGAAAACAGCTTCGTTTGCTAGATTGACCAAGAAGGTTAATTAATGTTATGAATTACATTGCATAAATATAACATCAAAGAAATGAATAAGTCAGCTTGATAAGCAAGATATCCGTTTTCAGTGAGAAACTAAAAACTGGGTATGTCTGTTTGTAAGTAAGTAATACAATAAATATAAAATTCGCTTGGTGTAGGTAAAATATTAATCTTTCTACGTTTATTCCTTTAGTTAATTTAAATTAAACGTACGTATAATATTTTCTTAATAAAAACTTATGCCAAAATCTTTTTTTCTTTAAACTTTAGTTGTCTTTTAGATGATGTACTTTTTTTTCACTTAAAACACATTTTAAGGCTAGTTTTTGTATTTATTTTGGCACACTAAGAGCAAAACATAAAAAATCTGTAAGTTTAATCTAAGGTTTACGTTATAAATTCTTTGGACAAGAATAACAACTTCATTTTTGTTAGTAATGTTATAACTTAACGGATCTGAGTATCGAAACTCAAGACATAATACCTACTTATACAGATGAATCTAATCTAAATATATATTTTTTTCGCCAAGATCCTGAATTAATTAATAATAAAAGAGATAAGGAAAAAATTTAAAAACAAATTTTTTAAGAAGTCCTTTGTTTTCAGTTTTTTAATTAAATTCGAAATGTAATTAAGTTTGTTGTATTCAAATATAACTTACGTTCCTTTCTTAATTTTTTCAGATCACTTCACCAATCCCACCACCACGATACGAAATGTTGAATATAATGAATAAAGAAAACAACGAACAAGATTTAGAATAGGAAAGGAATGGAAGATAAAATTAACCGAAGAAAAATTGAAGAAAAGAGGAAAGGAAAATCATCAAACAGAAGACAACGAAGGAATGAAATGAAGAAAGAAGATAGAAGAATAGGGTAGACCGCGTTGGCAGTGTGGTTAGCTGGTTGTTTTCTGATACAACAGCCACTAATGACACTGCCCCTGCGTGCACCCTGGCCTAGCAACATGCAACAACAACTCAACAGAAACTACATTGAGTTTGAAATAAGAACACAATCATACTCGAACATTGAAGAAACGTAGCTAATGTTTAATCATTGGTTGAACAATGAGTGGGTACTTTTGACGTACACTTTTTATGTTTTTTACTCCACTTAGACGCCCAGCAGGTTACGGCTTGCCAGATGATAAAAGGTAGCCTGTAGGTAGACGTTTGCAATTCCTGGGCAACACGCACGTGTTGCCTACACTGTAAACTGTAAAATATTCTTCCTCTAAACAAAGTTCCTGTTATTTTGCGTCAATCTGTATAATTTAAATAGGTTATATGTATGTGTGCGTAATTGAATAAATACATTTTATTGTGCCTATACAATTCTTTGATAAAAGAAAAAATATATTAAAAGAATACTTACGTTATTTAAATTAGGTACATACTACTATATTTTTGTTGTATAATGCCCTGCATTACGTTTAATAAGTTTTTTCCTAAAGCCTTTGGGTTACAATCACACATATAACATTCCTACGTTTGCACATTTACATTGTTTATTACATAATTATACAAAGAGGTAGATAAAATATTTTATTTTAATGAGACAAATCTAAGTATACTCTACTGAAATCTAAGTATAGGTGGGTGGGTAGATTTGAGTAGAGATTTGTTTAGTTTGGGTAGAGAGAAAGATCAGAATACATCATGGAAAACTTACATATACCTAAGAATTTGTTATTTTTTATTTTAATTTTTAATCGGCAAGTTGATATGTATAGATTGAAATTAAAAAACTGGCCACTATTGTTTTAATAGTGTAATATACCATGTTCATGAAGGGATACTTAGTTGTATACAATAGATAAATATTTATTGCTAAGTATGTCCTTAGTTTTATTTTTGAAATATTGTTATTAATAAATAACATACGTAAACAAAATGTACGCATGCAATTTTGTGTCACTCACTACAGTCTTAGCTGAAAATAAGTTTGCTTTGCCTTCACTACATTATTGGGCTTAATGCCAAAACATGCTCGTCTTATGCACGTGGATTTCAGCGCAAAAATGCTATGCAGGTAGGTGTTATAATATTTGCCTGACAACTCTGACGTTTTTCAGTGTCATTATGTATGCACCAAAGCGAATTTTAGACTATCCATTCAACTAATAAACTAAATCTGTTTAGGTATAATTTATTAAAGTTTCATTCAAAGATACAAGATGATGGATGGGTGGATGATAGATGGTTTCAGTATGGAGTTCTTCTAGAAGGGCGTTAAAAGGTTTTTACAGGGTCGGCGTGCATGATGCCTCTAGTTTGGCAAACGTCCATAGACTACGGCAGCTGCTTACCATCAGGTGGGCCGTATGCTTGTTTTCCACTTTATTGGTATAAAAAATAAACTCTAAAGCCTAGCACACTGTCGGATTTTGCCTTTAAGATTCACATCGTAAATCTGCAATCTCCACTTTGAGAGGACAGTTGAGATTTTATCCTTAAGTGTTTACAATACTTACAACGAATTCGCTCTTTTCATTTCCTAGCGCAAGTAACACCATATTGAACCACATATTTGCTTAACCGTCCGTCAAATAATTGTAGACAAATGTTTGCCAATACACCAAAAAAAGTGCTACCAAACTCATTAACTTTACCTACTTACAACATGTATTGTTTAGAAGTAGGGTCTTGAGTTATGTATTTTTTCTCCAGTATTTACATAATCCACATCCACCTCAACACACATTAATTTTGCCCCACATTGTTATAGCGTCGTTACACTACTAAACCAAAAAAGCTGTTAACAATATTACGTTGTGCTTGAAGATCACAAGAATTTAAAGAGAAGTTAATTAGTTATTAAGGTTGGTAATGAACTCGAGGGTGATACTTCTAATTTTAGTAGGCATATATTAGCTTTGCTTTTATAGTCATAGTCCTATAGTCCTGTTCAACATCCTGAATCATCATGTAAGTAATCTTTGACTAATATATAATAATATGTTTCTTAAAATAAAAGATGACAATACCATAAATCATAGAATAGCTAAAAAAGCAAACGTCAGTCTTTGGACCTAAGTAGCTAGCTGTAACAAAGCATGTCATAAATCTAATATAGGTAGAGTAAGATTACCTAAGTTGTAACCCCCAAGTGAGAAATGCAATATTTTAGATAGTTAAAAGAATTTTTTAGTTTTACTGAACCTTAATTTAAATGTTAAACGTTCACAATGTGTTTAGAACGAGCCAAAAATCTTTAATAAAAAAATTGTGACTTAAACTTTTAAAAAGGTCCTTAGGTTAAAAACTATTGAGGCGCTATGTCACATAATTCATATCTACAATAAGATATCCGTAATGATGACATAAACTCTTTAAAAAGTAAAGTAAAATGGTCCCTAATAAGGAAACAAAAACAAATCACACTAGAAACAATAAAGCAAGTTCATCTTTCAAATGTCGTAAGATTCCATAAAATACCTACATGCCTTATGAAACCCAGGTCCTATTCCAATATTTCAGTAAAACTTTGGTTAGGTATATCCCTCTTGCTTCCAAGTACTGTTAACTGTACTTGTGCATTCGCTTTGTCATATTGCATACCTGCATTTCAGACAAAAGAAATGAGGTAAGTAAAACAATCAATAATTTCTTTCAAAACCTAAGTCTCTACGAAGGATACAATTTATACAACTAGATACCTACATGGAAGCCACACAAACCTTTACTGCAAACAATATCAATCCTCATCAACTCCAATTTTTTACTGTTTAATTTTGACTAAACTGAGTAAAATGTTGTCCGATATAGGGAGCTGACCTGCAGTTCACGTTTTTACTACGATGCATACCTATGTCAAATCGTAGAATGGCCACTTTGAGTGATCCAGATTAATAAATAGGTATAATAGGTATAATAGGTACCTTTGCCATCCTCAGATTATAGCCATTTCAGAGTTGCCATTGCAAAAAATTTGAGAAATTTTGTATGAAATGTCATCGAATAAAAATTAGCTTTCAAAAGAATGAGGACGTCGAGTAATCTTTTACTCACTAGAAACAATACAAAGCAAGACTACTTGTCACATATGAGTGTATGTTTTTTTCTGTGGAGGGTTTTTAAATTTATTCGTAGTTTAAGGGATGATTTATGTTACACTGGGCCGTGTACAGGGCCCGGACGGACGTGGTACGGATGGCGAGATGTTTCATACGTACTTTTGTTCTAAATCATTAATATTACACAGAGCGAAGTCAGAGGGACACGAATCATGCACGGTGTAGTAAATAAATTATACCAATGTTGCACTTAGGTCACAGACGAGATTACCTAGTTAGGTACCGTGGGTAACTAATAGCTCAATTGATCTTTTGAAAAATTAATCTATTTAAACTTTATCATAAATTTTACGAATAAATTGGTAAAAAAATGTTATTTTATGAATTTCTCAAATGTCATCAATGTTAAAAATAATCAAATGACTGAAAAAATCGCCCCACGGATGGTTCGTGACGTCACATTGGTACTCGTATATTAATTTTCACGTTCCACCTTCTCTAAGAAATTTTGTGCAAAAGTACGTGCTTTCTTTTAGCAATGTTTTAGTTTTTAAATATTATCTCTTCGAGATAGCCGAAAACTTTTGGATATATGTCTTCTTCATAAAGTGTTTTCTAACACAGTCCGATCTTGTGATCTGTTGGGTCGTATATCCATCTCGATACCCTACCGTCTACCTCGTCATCCTATCTCGAACGTCTTTTCTGTGCCCGCTGTGAGAACCAACCTTGGCTCCCAGTCACCCATGTTTCGCATATGCCATTCATGTAATGATTTGGCTAAGAACATATCGCAAATAGATATTTCATGACTCGCTGACAAGTTTCAAAACAATGATACGTAACCAAAGCTTAATCCATTATTATTTTTAGGTACTTTTGTATTAAATTTTGTCCTTAATTGTTATTATTTTTTGTACTCATTTGATTGATGTTATTTTAATTTTGGTTTTATTTGTTTTATTCATTTTCTTTTAATTTATTGATTTTGATTTGATTTATTAATTTAATTAGTTTTTATTTGTGCGGTGATGGCTAATGTTATGTACACCGGTATAGTCATACATATCGGACAAAATAGTTAAATATGATTTATTTGTGTAACTTTGAATATATATGATTTGGTAGTACTATTAAATAAATAAAAATAAATGTTTAAATTATGTAAAGGACCTAATTTACTTTGCTGGGTAAAAAATCAAGTTGAAATTACTTTTAATTTAAAGCCAATTAAAGAGTTTAAATAGTTTTGTGTGAAATCTATATGCGATCTTTCCATTTATTACAAAAAAAAGTATTCTAATACTCAATTCGGAGCACATATGACGTCACGATTTTAAAGACTAGGTACATCGAGCAATTTATAGCTATGGCAACATATAGTACCTTATGCCGCGTCATACCACGCAGTATCGGGCAATAGTTACAAAGAACTAGGCAATGCATAGACATTATTTGGAATGTGTGGAGCAATTGGAAGCAATATTGCAGAAACTCTTGTCGCATATAATAGGAAATGCTCCAGATTGCTCCACTAATAACTGCGGATTCATCCGCTACAGTAGCCGGCCAATTATTGCTGAATTTTCATGAAAAACTAATGAGAAAAAAAAAACTAAAACAGAACGAGTAAAAATCCTCCGCTGTCCATCCGACTGCCAGCGGGGGCGTATTTCATAAACCATAATGGCTAAATCTATTGAAATTTTCAGAATTTCTATTTCTTTTGCCGCTATAACAACAAATACTAAAAACATAATGAAATTAATAAAAAAATGAATAAAAGAAACGTGTTTTTTACGGAACCCATCATGTACTAGTCCGACTTATACTTAACAGTTTTTTTGGAGGTCCCGTATTCAGCCTGGCAACCCATTTGGGATGTATTTTCATACTTTTTATCTAGTGTAACAGATGAGGATAGGTCATTATATCACGGAATCTATGGGCATTTGGAATAAGACATTTTTAATTACCGTTTTATGTTATTATGACAGCGGGGATTCTAACACGAAATTTTTAAGAAGCTTGGAAGCTCCGGTAACGAAACCCATCGTGGAACGACTTATCAAACTGCACTGTATAGTGTAGGTGTTCGCTACGGAACGTTTTTAAATGTATGAGTAGTATACCTACTAAAGTAGATTAGAAGTGAATAGGTTATTGACAAACATTCGGTTACAATCTCTCCTTATAGCAAGTGACGTGGCCAAAGGTGTAGCTTGCTTACATATAAAAGTATTCCCTCTATTGACGAAAAAAAAGAGATAAATGAGAAAAGAATTAAGAGTCAAAATGTTTCATGTTTATTTCACTTTTAACATCACCATTTACATGCATTGGACATAAAACTGTGAACAATTTCAGGCATTTAAAGAGGTAGCAGTTTTCTAATTTATTCGCGAACTTATTCTGTCACAACGCATGTCTTTCCATTCCTTATACATTCGCTTGAAACCGTTTTCTCCATGAAAATCGACAAGATACATGCTGTGACAGAAAACGTGATCACTTATTTAAGATTAATACATTTGGTTACGTTCACGTCCTGCGAACTGCTGACACATCCAATATCTAAAGTTTCCTACACTTTTTACAATTACTACTGAAACATACAAATTCACTTAAAATATATAACTCGAGCGATAAATGCAATTAACGTAAGCGTTTCTTTTTGTTTTCGGAACATAGGATTCAATGAGTCTAAACACGAAAAAGGGTTTGATCGGAATTAAAATTTAAAAAAGAGAAACTAACAAACAGAGAGCCTTCATGACGCGTCTTTTTATAAGTTTAAATTTACTTTTACTTAGGTACTCAAACAAAACACCAATCTAACATCGCTCGAGATCATTCACGCTGAGACCACATATCTACCTTAAAATTATTACTATCTATACTATTAAGGGCTTTTACGAGACTTCACTCAGTGTATATCCGGAACATAACATGTTATTAACGTCCTGTATCTATTAACTAACCCTAATTAAAAGTGCAAAACTTTTGCAAGCAACTTTTTTGACGGAACCAACTTCCCTTTCAGACCCACTATAACGAAATTGATTTTTATCGTGGTCGCGATGTGGCCTAAGGTAGCCTGTTGACAGATTTATCAGTCGAATTAGTACGGGTTTGATAGTTTTATAGTTTCATTTTACTATCATCTATACTTGCTGCCAGCGCTCCTGGCGGAAATTTAGAGAAACTATTATTAGTTTAGATGTGTAAATCGTTACAAAAACTATCAAAATTCGTACTAACCAAGATCGAGTAAGTGACATGTGAGACTCGGGTTTAAAGGGAAGATAACCATATCACCACCAAATAAATCATTACAAAGACGTATATACTTTGATATAAGGTCGCAACTTTTTTTTCAATATTGTATGTGTTAGTACTAACTATGAAACGTTAATGGTTAATTATGTCTTTTTATTTTCCACAGAGCAGCTCAAGTGGACATGGAACAATAATTTAATGGTTCAATCCATTGATGGTAAAACAATTTAATTTTTAATGCCAATTCCTGTCAGGTACTATCCAAGTACCTACAACTCAATTACGCCTCATTTCATTGTATTACATATCTATCTGAAACCATTTAGATTGTGGTGATGACGATTCAAATTTCACTTAACAAGTAAACCTCATTCGTGATCAATACGAAACGATCTACAAAAGTACAAACAATAAATAAACTAGCACGTAAAATATATAAAATTAGTACACGTTACGTTACCTAAATCTATTGTTATTGTAAAGGTATACGATTACAAAAAGTTACAGGTACCGCATATGGATTAAGCGTATCTGATACAGTTTATTTTATTTTAAAAAGAACAAGCGACAGATAAACCTATTAATCTAAATTAATATTACTTTTAAAAATTTCAAATAAATCTTACGATTTGTTTTCTTGTATTTTTCTGTGGCTCGTTCTTTTCTTTGCTAAAATTCAAATTCAATGAGACACATTATCAAGTCATAAAATCACCATTTTGAATAAATACCTCATTGAATTCAATTTTATATTACTTAGCTAGAAAATGTTTTTGAACACTTTTATTCTATTAAATGTATCCAATATGTATGTATAACGCTGGGATAAGCTTTAGCTTTAGTGACATTATGGGACTGTTTTAAATGAAATGCAGATAAACGGTGATTCATCAATGTCGTAGAATATTCCTAGTTTGGTGCAAACTTCAAAAGCCAAGTGAAAAGAATATAGTAGAAAAAGCCGGCATATATATATATATATATATATATATATATATATATATATATATAAAACAATATATATATATATATATAAAACAATGTCCTGAAACTATAGTTATTGACAAAAGTTCAAAAGTTATTGTTATTCCCAATTTTCCTTGTGCACATTAGATAAAAGAACAATAATAATAAAATGCTTTAAAGTTTCTTAAGATTGGTGTTTGAATGGCTATCTACATATTCTTAAAGATCGTATCTCAAATATTCACTTGGTTTTTAACTTTTACACGTAAAGCGTAAATATATTTCAGAACTAATTAACTACCCCGTGTAAACTTAACTTTAATTGAAATATTGAAAGGATGAAAAAATATAAAATGTTTAAAATATCTAGCCGCGTTCACACTTGTGTACCGCGACGTACCGGCCAGCAATTATTTTAATCAACAACTAATAAAAATATTCCTGTATCAAGGCAAGTTTTTGTGAAAGTTAAACCGTGACAGACAAACATGGTTGTAAACTACATTGCTTGGTCTTTTAGAACGCAAAAGGCAGGTTAACGCAAGTTCTCAAGTGTGGGCGCGGACTTACAATGATCATTTACGAGTTGTACTATCCAACGACTTAATTTAAAAAGAATCTTAAACGAACCAATTAAACCGAATTTTAAAAGGAAAGCTCACAATCACATAATATTAATAATTAGGAACAAAAACATTTTACAAAAATATTTCATTTATTTGGTTCTAAAGCCCTATTTTTTTAATCTATTATTATTATTGTTGTATATATTATACAGTTTGAAATAAATACATACAAATGACGAATAAATACGTGCATAGCTTATTATAATGAACATTTTTCTAACGGAAATCTACGAAACCCAACGATGTAAGCTTGTCTGGGCGGACAAAAAAATGTTTTTTAAAATTCGTAGGTTTAGCTATCTATTTATTAAACACTGACTGACAAACTGACGACGCAAAGCCAAGCCAAGAGGTTTTCATATTAAGCAGTTTATTTTAGCAACTTCTTTTTCATATGACAATATGAGCCGCAATAAATTTAGAAAAATCTAAAAACAGTTTTGTTCTGCACCAGACAAGCTTAAAAGAACGCTTAGCCACTAATACCCAACTGCAATGAACATTTCACATTCAAATCTATTAACACGCTTAGAAAAGCATATACAATGAAAACCAATTCGCCTGTTACTCAGTACTTTTAATGTAATAAAAATTCAGAACTGACTTTCATAGTATGCGTTAACTCTATTTCAAAACATTTACAACATATTTAAAGCATTATTTAATTCCATTTACTAAGTTATTATAACGTCAATTTTTGATAAAAACGAGCGCAACCAAGAAATTTCAATTCACTACTTCACATCCAATTTACTTAACTATTATATTAAAATGCCACTGTTTTATAATATGGAAGTATTAAACGACTGCGAAGCATTTGTAATCCTAATTTTTTACGGAATATCGCAGATTTAATTTAATGAGAAAACTGGATCGTCTTACACATTAATTTCAGAAATACAATTTATTGCTCACAAATTTAAAGCATTATATTTAACGATTTGGTGTTATGTACTACGACTTTTCCTTTGCTCTAGGTCAAACGATCAATCGGACTCCATCTATTCAAATTTGCTGTGATTACTTACATCCAAACATAGTCACAACGCGTACCTAAATACAACACGTAACATTCCTCTATCCGTAAACTACACACCCTAAATAACATAACTTAAAGCATGAAATAAAAATTGAGACTGAATATTGAATTTGTTCCTAAATTGTATAGTACACAGAGTGTATCAATTAAGCTTAACATAATGAAGATTAAATAACGGTGTTATGACGTCGCGCTCGAAGACATCTCCATACTTGCCGATGATGGAACTTGTATCTGAAAATATGACAAAATACATTGAATTATTTAAAGATTCAAATATGAAAAAAATGGAGGGGTTATTGATTTTTTTTCGATTAACTATAAACATTTAGTATAAGAAACAAAGCTTTAAAAAACTCTAAAAATTAGAAAATAAGGGGTCTTCAATGTTGCGCTTCCAATAATACCGCCGCCAGCTCCGAGCTCTCCGCTCAGTGTGTGCACAGTGCTTGGTGTTTATGTGGGCGTGGGGAGTGGGTGCGGTACCTTGGCGGCGGGTGCGGCGGGCGGGCCGGGCGCGCGCAGCACGCAGTCGGCGAGGCAGTCGAGCGCGCGCTCGTCCAGCCCGCGCTCGTCCAGCACCGCCTCCAGCGCCGCCGCCAGCTCCGAGCTCTCCGCTCAGTGTGTGCACAGTGCTTGGTGTTTATGTGGGCGTGGGGAGTGGGTGCGGTACCTTGGCGGCGGGTGCGGCGGGCGGGCCGGGCGCGCGCAGCACGCAGTCGGCGAGGCAGTCGAGCGCGCGCTCGTCCAGCCCGCGCTCGTCCAGCACCGCCTCCAGCGCCGCCGCCAGCTCCGAGCTCTCCGCTCAGTGTGTGCACAGTGCTTGGTGTTTATGTGGGCGTGGGGAGTGGGTGCGGTACCTTGGCGGCGGGTGCGGCGGGCGGGCCGGGCGCGCGCAGCACGCAGTCGGCGAGGCAGTCGAGCGCGCGCTCGTCCAGCCCGCGCTCGTCCAGCACCGCCTCCAGCGCCGCCGCCAGCTCCGAGCTCTCCGCTCAGTGTGTGCACAGTGCTTGGTGTTTATGTGGGCGTGGGGAGTGGGTGCGGTACCTTGGCGGCGGGTGCGGCGGGCGGGCCGGGCGCGCGCAGCACGCAGTCGGCGAGGCAGTCGAGCGCGCGCTCGTCCAGCCCGCGCTCGTCCAGCACCGCCTCCAGCGCCGCCGCCAGCTCCGAGCTCTCCGCTCAGTGTGTGCACAGTGCTTGGTGTTTATGTGGGCGTGGGGAGTGGGTGCGGTACCTTGGCGGCGGGTGCGGCGGGCGGGCCGGGCGCGCGCAGCACGCAGTCGGCGAGGCAGTCGAGCGCGCGCTCGTCCAGCCCGCGCTCGTCCAGCACCGCCTCCAGCGCCGCCGCCAGCTCCGAGCTCTCCGCTCAGTGTGTGCACAGTGCTTGGTGTTTATGTGGGCGTGGGGAGTGGGTGCGGTACCTTGGCGGCGGGTGCGGCGGGCGGGCCGGGCGCGCGCAGCACGCAGTCGGCGAGGCAGTCGAGCGCGCGCTCGTCCAGCCCGCGCTCGTCCAGCACCGCCTCCAGCGCCGCCGCCAGCTCCGAGCTCTCCGCTCAGTGTGTGCACAGTGCTTGGTGTTTATGTGGGCGTGGGGAGTGGGTGCGGTACCTTGGCGGCGGGTGCGGCGGGCGGGCCGGGCGCGCGCAGCACGCAGTCGGCGAGGCAGTCGAGCGCGCGCTCGTCCAGCCCGCGCTCGTCCAGCACCGCCTCCAGCGCCGCCGCCAGCTCCGAGCTCTCCGCTCAGTGTGTGCACAGTGCTTGGTGTTTATGTGGGCGTGGGGAGTGGGTGCGGTACCTTGGCGGCGGGTGCGGCGGGCGGGCCGGGCGCGCGCAGCACGCAGTCGGCGAGGCAGTCGAGCGCGCGCTCGTCCAGCCCGCGCTCGTCCAGCACCGCCTCCAGCGCCGCCGCCAGCTCCG
The DNA here is from genome assembly GCA_949316135.1 of Choreutis nemorana. Taxonomy (NCBI): domain Eukaryota; kingdom Metazoa; phylum Arthropoda; class Insecta; order Lepidoptera; family Choreutidae; genus Choreutis; species Choreutis nemorana. The sequence goes on from OX438611.1 coordinate 4,728,434, forward strand.
AGCTCTCCGCTCAGTGTGTGCACAGTGCTTGGTGTTTATGTGGGCGTGGGGAGTGGGTGCGGTACCTTGGCGGCGGGTGCGGCGGGCGGGCCGGGCGCGCGCAGCACGCAGTCGGCGAGGCAGTCGAGCGCGCGCTCGTCCAGCCCGCGCTCGTCCAGCACCGCCTCCAGCGCCGCCGCCAGCTCCGAGCTCTCCGCTCAGTGTGTGCACAGTGCTTGGTGTTTATGTGGGCGTGGGGAGTGGGTGCGGTACCTTGGCGGCGGGTGCGGCGGGCGGGCCGGGCGCGCGCAGCACGCAGTCGGCGAGGCAGTCGAGCGCGCGCTCGTCCAGCCCGCCTCCAGCGCCGCCGCCAGCTCCGAGCTCTCCGCTCAGTGTGTGCACAGTGCTTGGTGTTTATGTGGGCGTGGGGAGTGGGTGCGGTACCTTGGCGGCGGGTGCGGCGGGCGGGCCGGGCGCGCGCAGCACGCAGTCGGCGAGGCAGTCGAGCGCGCGCTCGTCCAGCCCGCGCTCGTCCAGCACCGCCTCCAGCGCCGCCGCCAGCTCCGAGCTCTCCGCTCAGTGTGTGCACAGTGCTTGGTGTTTATGTGGGCGTGGGGAGTGGGTGCGGTACCTTGGCGGCGGGTGCGGCGGGCGGGCCGGGCGCGCGCAGCACGCAGTCGGCGAGGCAGTCGAGCGCGCGCTCGTCCAGCCCGCGCTCGTCCAGCACCGCCTCCAGCGCCGCCGCCAGCTCCGAGCTCTCCGCTCAGTGTGTGCACAGTGCTTGGTGTTTATGTGGGCGTGGGGAGTGGGTGCGGTACCTTGGCGGCGGGTGCGGCGGGCGGGCCGGGCGCGCGCAGCACGCAGTCGGCGAGGCAGTCGAGCGCGCGCTCGTCCAGCCCGCGCTCGTCCAGCACCGCCTCCAGCGCCGCCGCCAGCTCCGAGCTCTCCGCGAACGCCGCCCCGCCCTCCGCTGCTGATCACAATCGCACTTTTATAACAATCTCTTTTTATTAAATGTTTTATGCAGCATGTAAAATTTAAACTCCAAATAACCCTATATACACGTCAGCTGCACTGGACTTCCGCGCTGTATTTGGGTTTTGTTAAACTTATTTTAATTTAAAAGGATTTTGTAGGAATTACCTTGATTGAAAAACTCGGTGAACGCCTCGTCCGGGATTTGTATCTGGCTTAGTACTGCAGGATCTAAAATATCATCTGGCGGGACTTGGCCCACTTCGCCTACTTCTGCAAATAATTTCATCAGTCCATAATACATCACTAACAGTCACATTTTTACTAATTTTATGATTTATCAGTCTAGGGGCATACTATTTTCTTATATTTCAATAAACATACCTAGCTCATGCGAATTAGTTGTAGGTATAAACTCGTTCTCACTGAGACCCATGGTTGCATCCTCTGAACTGTCGTAATTTGAAGAGTTTGAACACACGTTGATTTCTAGAAAAAAATTGCCATTAATATTTCTGACTGACCGGAAAAAAGCAATACATTGTTGATTTTATTACTGAATGTTTGTTACGCCATGAATGGTTTTTGGAACCTTATAGAATCACTCCTGTCATCTTCTATCTGTCTGTCGAATCTATCCGCATAATTATACGTAAGTACATAGTTTCTTACCATTTACTTGATGAGAGTTAGCGTGCGTTTTCTGTGTTTTGTTAACAGGGGGCCGACGGCGCGGTCGGCGCCACGTGCGGGGACGAGCTATAGCTTTCTTCGGCTTCACTTCCCGTACCAACTTGTCGTAGTTGTCCTGTTTTTGATAAAACAAGGATTGTTGGATAACTAAAATTCAATTTTATTTTTTTCTCTCTTTGGTTTTTATAGATTTGTCACCGCTACACAGTTATAAAAAGTATTAGAGTAAGATAAAAAAATAGATTCAAGAGTAAGAGTAAAAACTTTAATAAACATGGATGGATTTAATTTAATATTCAAAACAAATTACTCTCTTCCAAGCGTGTTCTGCGCATAGCGGCGTCTGGTCTTGCAATGGTAGCAAAGGTTGCTGGCATCTGGATCCACCAGCGAACACGGCCGCACACGACGCGTACAACCTCTGTTCCGGGGCTAAAGTCACGTGTTTAAAGCAATATTGACCACAAGGCATCGGGGATAGGGTGCAGTTTTCCTCAGCACACGTCACGCCCGCCGCAGCCGATCCGCTCTCACCTCCCGACCAACCTTGCTCCCTGTACAATGTTTATACAATGTATTTTTTGTTTCCAAGCAATATATTTTCACTTGATATACATTATGAAAATGTAGTTTTGTCATGTAAAACAGACAGGGTTCAAAGCAATTGATTAAAAAATTGTAACAGTTTATTAGAACAAAAATTAAGTGACTTTCGTTAGACTTAACATTATAATAAAACAGGAATCTCATTTAAAAATGTGTACATACCTCGGCGCTTTTATACACACCTCAGTTTTCGTCTTTCTTGTGATGTTAGCAAGCACGGCATTCCCCTTACAGCTAACAAGTGATTCAATGTCTGTATCGGAAGACGCCCTGAACAACTTTTTTTGCTTATTTGTTTCTATGAAGAAAAATCTTATATTAGGACAAAAATTATTGCCAGACATCATGTGTCGTTCGTACTGATTTAAGTCATATTAATTATGCTTCTGGTTCATTTGTGAAACGTGTTACTCATACCCGTAACGATAAGTTTCAAGACATTGATAATTTTGCTTGTTCAGTAAAAATTTTAAAATCCTAAATATTTTCAAATTTTGAGCCGTATACATTGTTTTAAGTTAAGGTTTTTATTTTTTGTTTTGTTCGCATTCTAAATTGTTTTTTTATTATTATTTATTCATGTACAATCTCAGATATATTAGTTTTTGTTTGTCTAACTCTAAATGTAATTTTTTAGTATGTGGAAACTGTTTTTGGTTCATGGTTTGTCATAAAATTGTTTTTAATTAATATCATAAAAGTGTAACTGTTTGTTTCCCTCAATAAATAAATATCCCAAGAGTCCCAAACGTAATTATTAAGTAGGCATAGTAGTAGTAGTATAGAAATAAAGGCTTTTACTCATAGCGATATCCTTATCCAACACTTTTAATCTTTGTTAAAACAGGAATCAAATTTTTAACCAATGGGTGTTTACTTTAATAATAGATGCCAGCGCCCTCTGTTCTCGATAGCTTCCTTTGAGTCGTAACGCGCTGTCTGCCATCGCCACGTGCCTCCTCAGAGCAGCCCGACGCAACGCGAGTCTCGCACCTCTGGACTCCACAGCGCTTTCTTCGACACATGCTGCTCCATAACCAGAATCTTAAAAAAATAACCTTCCATTACAAAAACTGATTAAGATTAAAGTTATGAATCAAATTAGAGGTTTACGAAAGGAGAACTATCTGGTATCCTGCTGTCAATTTAGGATGGATAGTCACATATCAAATAGGTGCAGAATATCTGTTTCATCTCCAATCAATTTTATTCCAATTATTTTGTTTTAAATTTTTATAGAAAACTTCAATACTCAATGATACTTTTTTTCTTCCCTCAGAGATCACACTTATATTTTTACACACACATAACTAGAAAAATCTGAGAGTTCTTTTTGCACTGAAGCTGGGGCATTTTTGCGGATTCTCTTTTGACAAAAAAAAATATAGATTTACGAAGTTAATCTTCAAATTCTGTCATCCAGTGTTAATTAAACTTGATGATCATCAAGTTTTATAGGGAAAAACTTTTATCAATCTGATTAAATGTAGTAGAATCCTATTTACCAAAACTGGGCATATTATCGTCATCACTGCTACTGCTTTCATTCAACCGCATAGGGTAAGGTTTCCTGCTGTCTAGTGGTCCACATTCAAATAGATTGTCTCCAGGTGCATGCCAAGTTCCATTTGGGATTGGTACAGCTTTCTGCGGTACCGATATCCGTTGCAATGCTTCATGCACTGCTGGACCCCTGCCACGCTTTGGTTTTGTTTGAGAGGAGGCCTTAGCTACAAATATATTATAAAATATTAGCTAATACTGTCTTTATGTAAAAACATGCAAATTCCATGATGTGTTCCATATGTTTTTAAAATGCAATGCAATACAAACTATTTGTAATACATTTATAACATTAAAGTAAGCACAATTTAGATTGGTAAAGCAGAGATAACTGATATGATTGTGTAATTTTATATTAACTATAAATACATTTACCAACCTGAAGAATGTTTCTTAGGAGTTGCTAAGGGAACTTTAGCTGGTACTTTAGCAGCTGTTGAAGATAGGGATTCAGTTTTAATAACCACAGAACTTTGTTCAACCAGACCCTGCTCCCTTTTGAAAACATCTAGAAAAGTCTCAGTAGCTGACTTACTAACTACATTCTTAGCATTGCTGGAACTAACACTAGTAATACTGGCTTGGGTGTTTGAAGTGACAGGAACATTAATATTTTTTGGACTATGAACACTTAATCTTCTTATTTCAGGTGTTGAATTTGACCGAGTGATCTCCTTACCCTGGCACTTTGCTTTTGAGACTTTGGTATGCACGGTTTTATCTTTCAGTAATTGTGTTTTGTGAATTGATTTTATGTGACCATTAGATACAACCTCCTCTTTGATCTCTGTTTTGATTTCTCCATTTGTGAGACCACCAATAAGATCTAGTTCTTTGTTTGGACTGTCAAGAAGCTTACATTTTGCATCAACACTGTCAGGGAATACAAAGTTGTCTTCTGTATGTGATACTGTGATTTCTCCTGCTATGACATCGGAATCATGAAATGTATAAAGTTCATTAGGGTCTATTTTAAATTTATTATGAAAGTAATTATTGTCAGTTAAGTGTGGCATATAAGTTTGTTCGTCTCCTGAGCTATCTTGAAGAAACATGTTTACTTCACTACCACTGATTCCTGATACACCCTCAACTGCCATTTTAAACTGTGTAGCACAGCTAGCATCTGATATGTTCTGTGGCAAACCACTAAAACTGAAAATATTACAAAAATATATTTAAGAGGAAACCAGCTAATACTTTAACTTCTTTTATAGCTACTCACCTAACATTTTCCGTTGTACTCAAATAAGACATATTTTGTTCATTTTATTGCAGTATTTTATAAACAAAATTATCACTGGTCATACAACTTGAATTGCTCTCAATATACAGATTCTTGACCTGCTTACTAAAATAAGATATGTAAAATATTATTATAGAACTGATTTATGAACTTAGATTAAAAGTTGCATTTCTCTGGGAAACCCAAGACAAAATATCATCCAACTTGAGTGACACCTGTCAAAACTTCTCATTTTTAGAAACATTTTCATGTTTTGTACATTTTTTTAATTTTAATAAACATAAACCTTATCAAAATAACACTCTAAGAATAGTGCACTTCGTAAATATCTAGAAATTGTTGTGTTTGGGCTTATTTAATGCAAAATAATTGCTCTCTTTCATACAATAAATTTTAAGGTTTTTTTTTTATTTTTTTCTAATAAGGCACAATTTAACATGTTAATTACCACAAATTTCTTATTTATTATCAAATTGAGAAATTTTAAGGCTATTTAAATCCAAAACAAATTAAAACACTATTTTTCAATAACATCAAAGAATGACAGAAAACAGCAAATGGCAGCCAAATAAGAGCTGCGTTCCATTGTTCCAAATTTGATTAAACCTTCTTGTTATTATTTTACAAAAAAAAACACTATAGTTGTAAATAACGTGAATAGCATTGTTTTTGAGTAAGTAACTTAAAATACTTGTTTTAAATGGTTTAAATAAAAAAATGGGTAATGGGATGGGGTGGGATAAGCGTTGTAAAATTTGGCTCAAGGATGACATTTCTATTTAAAATTAATAATTGATATTTTATAAGCCCATTGAGCCAGTTATTTACGTAAACAAATTTTAAAAATGTAGAATTAACCAAAAGTAAAACACAGAACGCATCGATTCTGAATTCGTTCTGAAACTTGTCCTTCAAAATTCTTAAATTATTATAATATCGTAATCGTATTAATTTTTTAATAATTCAAATTAAAACTTTACGAATCTTGTTAGTAATTCTCACTTTTGGGAGATTAGTTGAAAAAACATAAAACCCTTTTCGGTCTTGTATGGTTTCATGAAAATAAAATATTTTGGGAATTTAAATTGGCGCGCCATTTCTTTTACAATTCGAGAACCCCAGCTTAGCAAAGCGTTGTTGTGAATCCAATATGGCGATATTTGATGTTGTGCTATTTTGAAGGTACGTCAATCTGACGATTGTAATGATAAATCCGGTAAATATCAAGTTAAAAAAATGTTGAAACATAACTAATGTTCTAAATAAAACATCACATAAGTTTTTTCGTATAGATTAGTGTTGTGAAAGCTGTACATTTGTATTGTTTTGTTTGTGATCTCCGAAAATTTTGTGATTATTCGATTGTTTTACATACATTTGGTGTTTATTACGATATTTGCGACAACAACAAGACTGTTTTTATTTCTTTGAGGTATTCTTCGTATCGTTTTGGTTCATAGAAAGGTCCGTTTTATTGGAAAATTTGAGAACGAGTTTGGATGTAATTACGGTAATTAGTTGTCGAATGTATGTCTTGAAATTAATCTTGTTTTGTTTAACTTACAGGAGTGCCCATGTTTTCATTCAAATGGGTGTTAAATAATTCTATATTTGGGTGCATTAGTATAGCGCCATAATAAGTGATTTATTATTTGAGTATATAGTCACAAGAGCGCTGACTATCATGACTGATACACGACGAAGAGTGAAGCTTTACGCTCTGAACGCAGACCGGCAATGGGATGACAGAGGGACAGGGCATGTTTCATCATGCTATGTGGAGAGGCTCAAGGGAACCTCTTTGTTAGTGAGGGCAGAATCTGATGGGTCCTTACTACTCGAAAGTAAAATACAACCAGACACTGCCTATCAGAAACAACAAGACACTTTGATAGTTTGGTCTGAGGGTGATAATTTTGATCTGGCATTGAGTTTTCAAGAAAAGGCAGGCTGTGATGAAATATGGGAAAAGATTTGTCAAGTAAGTTATATCACTAATTTTAGTTCATATTTAATACCTGTTAAGCATGTTTGTTTTCAAGTCAATGAAAAAAAATAAGCTAGCAATGAAATATGATTCAATACATTATATAATATCTGATTAACATTCCTGCTCTTGGCTTTATTAATGGTCAAACTATGTTTTGTCATTCCAGGTTCAAGGGAAGGACCCTTCAGTTGAGATAACCCAGGACATAGTAGAAGAATCTGAGGATGAGAGGTTTGATGAAATGTCAGATAGTGTCCAGCCAGTGGAACTGCCAGCTTGTGAGATGGGAAGACTTGAGGACATCAGTGAATTGGTCAACAGTTGTCTGGTGTCACCAGCCAGAAAGGACAAATTGGCAGCTGCACTTGAATCACAACATTATATAAAGAAACTATTAAACCTCTTTCGCATGTGTGAAGACATTGAAAATATAGAGGGATTGCACCATCTTTATGAAATATTCAAAAGCATATTCCTCCTCAACAAAAACACACTTTTTGACACAATGTTTGCTGATGACACAATATTTGATGTTGTAGGCTGCTTGGAGTATGACCCATGTCTGCCACAGCCTAAAAAGCACAGAGAATATTTACGTGAGCTAGCAAAATTCAGAGAGCCCATTCCAATTAAGAACAAAGATCTGCTGGCCAAGATACACCAGACATATAGAGTACAATACATCCAAGACATTGTCCTGCCCACTCCTACAGTTTTTGAAGATAATTTATTAAGCACATTGTCTAGTTTTATATTTTTCAATAGAGTAGAAATAGTAAAACTTATAGAAGAGGATGACAAATTTCTGACAGACCTTTTTAAACTGCTTATGGATGACAAGACCCCTGATAAAAAGAGACAGGATTTAGTTTTATTTTTAAAAGAATTTTGTAATTTTTCACAAAACCTGCAGCCACAAGATAAGGATGCATTTTATAAGACATTAGTATCATTGGGTATTCTACCAGCTTTAGAAATAACTCTAGGAATCAATGACCAGGAGACAAAGACTGCTTCAATAGATATATTAACATATATTGTTGAATTCTCTCCTTCTGTTGTCAGAGATTACACTTTGCAACAAGCAAATAATACTGAAGAGGTAAGTCAAACTTCTTTACATTACCTAATATGAGATACAAAAGTATCTGAAATGACAACTTAAACAATTAATTTCAGGAACAAATGCTGTTAAACATTGTGATAGAGCAGATGTTGCGGGACCGTGACTCTGGTCTGGGAGGAGCTGTCCAGCTAATGGGAGTTTTACGTATACTTTTGGATCCTGAGAGTATGCTGGCAGCAGTGAACAAAAGTGAAAAGGCAGACTTCCTTAATTTCTTCTACAAACACAGTATACAGACACTTATAGGTATGTAAACACTGTACTTGACCTTGATCTTTCTGTGCTAATGTTTGTAAACAATATGATAAAACAACTTTTTTTCCTATTAAATTATTAATGTTTTATTTCTTTGAATTAGTATTAGGTATTATTGTTAGGTTGGAAAAGTATGTCATTTAGATATAGATATTACTAAGCTCTATTACTGTACCCAGTGACATTTAAATTGGATTTTTATTTCTTATTCTTATTTTTCTGTTCATTATTTATTACATAGTGAGAAAGTTTAACTGAAACATGCATTTCAATTCTTATTCGTTTTTTTTTGTTTTTTTTACATGGCAAAATGTTTGTTTATCTAAATTTTAATGTCATCTGTGTTTTCCACAGCACCACTGCTTGAAAACACAACAGGTGAGAAGCCACTGAAAGAGGAAAACCACACTGTTCATCTTCTTGGCCTGGTTCTTGAACTTCTGTCATTCTGTGTTGAACATCACACATACCACATAAAGACTTGTATATTAAACAAAGTAAGTTCTATCATTTAAATATCAAGGAATTATTGTATTATTGACTTTGAAAGAGGTATTAAATAGCTTCACCAGCAGTGACAACGTTTTATAGCAATAAAATACATCTTGAGATTTTCTCTGATATTTATTTTATCATGCATAATAATGGTGTCATCAATATCACTATTTAATTTCTGCATACATATAGACGAATATTTTTCATTCATTGGTGATTTTTTCGTGTGGGATTGTGTTGCCAATCTATTAAATTATATTCTGAACGACCAAAAAGAATAAGTAAAGAAGAATAAAGGTTACAGGTTACACGGGTGGTATATAACCTATTGTTTTTTTGACAGGATCTCCTACGTCGCATCTTGGTTTTAATGCGATCGGCGCATACGTTCTTAGTGCTCGGCGCTTTAAGATTCATGCGTAAGATCATCGCATTAAAGGATGAATACTACAACCGGTACATAATCAAGGGAAACTTGTTTGCTCCAGTTATAGATGCGTTTCTAAGAAATAATGGCAGGTAAGTTGAATTCACACAAAAAAAAAATGCTGAAAAGATTATGTACTAATTTCAAATTACAATAAATTTAACAATGACAATGCAATGATCCACTCTTTCAATAGCTTTGACTGGGATGAAAAAAGTTATGTGGACTCATAGCTTATAGAATACATTTGGTACTTATTTTAACAATCTGTTACAGGTACAACCTATTAGATTCTGCTATATTAGAATTATTTGAATTCATCAAGCTGGAAGATATTAAGTCATTATGTTCACATGTCGTCGAAAATTACGGCAAAATATTGGATGAAGTGGAATACGTTCATACGTTTAAGGCTTTAAAGACGCGATACGATCAACACCAGGACAAATTGAAAGAGAGAGATAGAGGTTAGTGCTTTTGACATTTACAAACATTTATTAATCAAACAGGAATTGATGACAAAAGTGTAATTTGCAAGGTGCATTATTTCGTTCACTGGTTTTGTTTGTATTTAATTAAATATAATATATAGTTTATCTTCGGCCGATCACTATCATCGCTAGAATATAAAAAACCGCAATTTTGTGATTTAGCTAGCTAAAACTCGCCATATCATGCCTTGGCCAGATAAATGAATTTGAATAAATACTCAGAGCTCTTAACAGTGGCCAGTTAAATTGGCCAGAATATGAAATTATTATTAGATTTTTCGTGAATGTCTCAATTTCTTTATAAATTGACTATTCCAGTTGTGGTCATAGTAGTAGTACTCAACAATCAGGATTGACATTAAAAATAGATAATGATATGCCTAAACATAGGCAGGAAAATAACTAAACTGGTCGAAATGGAGAGTTTGACATAGCAAAATTATGAATACATGGAATAAAAGATTTATCTTAGTCCAGGTTCAATAAGTATTAACATACTAAAATACTAAAGACGCCTTAATTTCTGTAGAAATGTGTAAGTAATGTTTGTTTGTTGTGTCCAGTGAGTGCGGGCAGCGTGGGCGTGGCGGAGGCGATAGTACCGTCGATGCTCCGCAGCCGATACCGGCGGGAGGCGCGCGCTCAGGATGACGAGGAGGAGATGTGGTTCAATGATGAAGATGAGCTCGAAGATGAAGCCCCGCTAGATCCACATCCCCACCCACACCCACATCATGCGCTCGACGCCATTGGTAACTATACACCCATATTAATACCAATCACTTTTTCAGTTAATTTTTGTACTTAAATTGACACGGTATGTACAAAGGCATCCAAAAAATTAGTTAAGACAAAAAATAATTACTAAAGCCTGTGCGTCATTGCACAGCTGCATTATTGGTATTATTTGATCAAATAACGCCACTGTTAATACTGATAAACAGGAGTTGTATCGGTGGGACTGAGGGGGTGTGCCCCAAACAATTTTATAAATGCTAAACTGTCCGTTTGCTACCTTTTCACTGAATTTTTCGGACCTCCTGACCTCTAACATGAACGAATTTGCTAACCACAGCTCGTATTTCCAAATATATTTCATACCGACCATGAAGATAAATGAAATTTCTTAATTTTTATGTTATCCTAATCAACTCCGGCCAAAATTAGTTCTGCTAAAGTCAGGTAGTAGAAGATGCTTAATTATAACATTAAGTTTAAAAGTCATGGTTTTGAATTAAATTTCTAACCTAAAAATTTATATTTTAAAGGTAAAATAGTTGAGAAGAAAGTGTCAAGTACAGAGGTAGTGAACGGCCCAAACAGAGTATTACTCGGCACAACAACTACGAGTAAGCCAGCCCACACAGACGTTCAGGTATCGTCGCCCAGATTACTCGATAAGGTAAAATTTAGTCTCCTTTTCAATTTAGCTTCCTGGGATCACCATGAACCTGCCATATAAGTGAATATATTACTGATACATTTTATATATTATTAGTACAGATTATTAATGTGCGTTTGCACTTACGAAAGGTTCCTATGTAAACACGCTTCATATTTTTGAATCAGATAAAATGTTTGTCATGTTACAATAATTTAGGCAATAAAAAACGATTGATGCTTTACCTAAAAAAATTGTTCGTAAGTGTAAATGCATGGTTATATTCTATTATACAATATCTAATAGAACACAACTCTTATATATATATATATATTTCATGTAAATATTTAAATATGTGCTTTGAAGTCTTAATTATCATTGAATACCATGCTTTAAATAACACCTCAATCTAATATAAATCTGCTTTCAAAATTTTATGCTTTTGGATTTCTAACTAGTGTTAGTTAAATATTTTAAGTAAACTTACATCTGTCTATATCTAAAAATCATTTTAAAATCATATACAAACAAAATGAAGGTGGTGGATATAACTTACCCTTTTCATTTTAAAATCTGTAGAGATTCCAAGAAAACAAGATAAAATGTACTGCCTACAAAAAAAAATTGTGCGTTTAATCAATCCATTTCACGAACAAGAAACCTTTAACCTTTTACGCCTGGTAAAATTTTTGAACCAGTAGAGTTGCAACATATAGATAAAAATAAAGTCATGTTTTGGTACTGTAGTTTTATATGAAAATTAATTTTCTTCTGATCCATGTGTGTGACAAATTAGTCATTAATATTAGATAACGCAAACATCCATCAAAACCTGAAGATATGTTCGCAACAAAAATAAAACAAAATGAATAGTATAAGACAACGCAAACTTTACCGTTTCGTCACTGAAATGAGCGTCATTTAGATTTTAACATTTTCTTTAGGCGGTCTTATCATTATCAATATAAGATGTAGTAATTGCCATTGCTTAAAATGACAGATACACAAAAGAATATAAAAGGTTACTTGTAAAGCCATGGTAAATTCATGGTAAACATTTGTTTAACAACATTTGATAAACATTGTTAATGAACGGCGGGAGTGTTGCTGGAAACTGTTCAAATCAATACATGTTGTCCACACACCAGTCTGAGTTAAAATATTGCCAGAGGAAGTAGTGTTGTCGTGTTCTCTGTATCTGATGTACAGGATTTCTAATTTAAAAAAAGGGGAAAATATGGTGGGATCGAAACTATCTTCTGCAAAGAGCAAAATTTGATGATTGACCTCAGAATGACAGATGGATCATTTACTAACTTATCTATCTGATCTTTGTATTATTTTATGGAAGAATCCCATAAAAATGATTTTGATTGAAACAATTTTATTATTTTGTCACACTACCATGTTTATAAACTGTTGCAAACACGTTTAAACACGTTAATATTTGTTGCTAAACTGATGTTTGCCCTCGAAGGGCGAGAGCTTGTCAACATGCCGTTATCAAATCTGCAACACGCAGTGTTTCCAGCAACATACTACCAGCAACTCCGCAACACGTTAATGCAACCTTGTTGCTAAACAAATGTTTACCAAGAATAAGGTGGCGCTGGTGGTAGATGTATTTTAACAAAAACACTTCAAATCTTCATAAAAGTATTATAAAATAGTATTAATGCCAGAATAGATGTTCAAATGTTTTGTTTAGAATTAAAGTAGAGTGTAAATATAATTTCAGGGTTTGGTTGACTATGATGGAGATTCAGACGAAGATGAGGATACAACAAGCGCGACGAGCTCTGAGGAAAGGGATGCAAAGCGACCCAGACTCGCGTAGTGCCCTCAGCCCTTTCAAGGAATATAATCTGCTACCAAACGCCGACGTCGAGCTGTGCACAAACACCAGTGAGTCACTGTTATGTTTTAAATTTAAGCTGGTCACACTGTTCAGCAGAACACCTTTTCTATTCATTCGAATACTAGCAAATATTGATAAATGAGGAATAAAAAGATATTTGTGCTAAACTAAACGTGATGATTGTATTCTGACATCGGTATAGTTGGATCTAGAGATAGTATATGTTTGAACTCTATATAGCCTCATATTTTCTCCTATTTCTTGATTTACGTAACAGATCAGTTTGTGTCAAATCATATCACCTTGATTTTATGTTATGACTGTGTGCTGTAAGTTTATAAAAATATATAGGTACATCCCCTTCACTGACTTTGGTATTATAGATATCTTACTTTTCTCTATTCTTTGGCATGTAAAATTTTTGACTGGGTCTATAAATGAACTGACATTGTAAAAACAATTCGTTTATAATTTTGTTATTTATGTTTTTTTTCATAAGCTCATTTTTACCAGCTAAACCATTTTGTAATATTATATCATTTGGGAATAATATTTTAAAAGATTGATCACTTAACTCCATATAGTACCTTTATTACATTAGAAATGTTGAAAACGTGGGGTAACTTAGATAAGAAAACGAGTAGCCAGCTTAATGTTTATAACTATTGGCCTCAGTTCACTAGACTCCTACGACTTGGCTCCCATGGTATCTAGAGATAATTTTTTCTACACCTGGCTCCCATATTCATGGGATTAAAATTAATGGTAATTTTCTTACCTTTCTATGTTCACATCGATCCTATACTTGTTCCACAGGAACCTAAGATGTTTTTCTTACATGTCCTGTCTCCCTCTTTTTGAAAATAAAAAAGTTATATAGTTAAACTTAAAATAACATGCACTAAGGGAATACCCTCGGCCTACAGAAAAACATGTAGTAAACATGTTTAGATAAACGTCTCTAGTACATTAATATATGTATCGCATTAACGTAGATAATAGGAATCTGGCAAAAAAATTTAAAGGAATTATAAATTAAGGGTTAACACTTTCGTGCTAATATCGTGACAGAACGTACTAAACTGTTAACGACATGACAGTTGCAGTTGGTGCCTTGGATACACGCTAAGCGACTAGCCAAGCGCGCAGTGTAGCCGGTTGTGAATATTCTAGAACATTCATTTTACTAAGCTGTGACTATTTAGGCTCTAGGTACTAAGATAGCCACCTGCCTGCTACGGAGGCAGCCTTACCACACAATCGGCAATTATACCCACATTCTAGAGTCGAATTGGTCGCGGACTGTTCGCTTTCAAGTATTTTGCCTTTGGTCAGTGGGAGCAAAATAAAAATGAATCCATAAGATGCCTTTAAAAAAATGGAGAAAAATGTCAGGATCCGATAGGAGCCAGGTCAAGATTTTTTTCTGGGGATCCCATGGGAGAGATTTGGTGGGGTCCTGGTGAACTGTGGCAACCATTTTACATAAAATACAAGACTTGTGAGTCTTAATACTGAACTGTGTTTACTTACCATTTCAAGAAACTTATGTTTAGTTATATTGGATGATGATTCTATAATTTCTGATGTATAAAATACTGTAATGTCTATTTGAAGGTTATGAGTAACGATCAATGAATTATTTATTTCGAAAACAACAAATATTTATATTTTGATGACTATTTTAAAAAGCTACAAGCAAAAATCTTCAGAATCCTGAAAAACATGAAATTGTCGGTGATAGCGCAATTCTGCGTAACTAACATTGTAGATACCGAGGAACTACAAAAAAAGAGAAATCACTATTAATGAGATAAGAATAGTAAATTATTTAGTTTTTTGTCACTTCTACGCGGTATTGTCTATAGTTGCGGAATAGCACTATCACTGGAAATTGTTTTATTTAAAAAAATATCCCTTCTCACTGTTTTCTTTAAAGCTATCGGTATAAGTCTACATAATTCCTATTTAAATAAACATATTTAACTATAACCCATTCTTTATCTATGTATGTTGAAAAAGTAACTAACCTTTCCCATTGATTTTGCTTTAGTTCTGATATTCATATTTCTTGTATCCATTAAGGCTTCTAAAACTATTTATAGGCGATTATAGTTCTATGTTGTAATTTATAAAACTTAGCATATTTTACTGCTTTTGTGAGCATCAGATAGAACAAAATGAAGGTTATGAGAGTATTTAAGAAATATATTTGGTTATACATAGTAAGGGTTTTTTTGAAGTCAAAAGTACAAAGAAATCTCCATTATAAAGTATGATTGTTAGTGAAACTTGTAATTTTAATGAGAGATTTCGTATGATTTTAATTTTATGACAAATCTATAGTCTTGTTTTTCGCGAAGAAGTAAATTTGCAGAACTCCTTTGTTTGTGAAATTTTGTTAAGCCGCAATGGCAACCAAAGCAGCTCCAGGCCTTCTAAAATTATTTTTCACTCATTGAGGTTATAAAAACAAAATAAGGTATTTGAATCAGTTTGATAGTATGGCAACTTAAAAAAAAAAATAATTTTAATTTATTTACTACTTATGATTTGCCATTCTATTTATTGATTTGTTTAAGCTGATTTGAACTCGATATTTTGAATCATAAGTATAAATATGTAACTTATTTATTTGTCACAAGTTAAATATAGTGTTTAAATGTTTTTGATTTCACAAGAAATTGCATTCCGCCATGATTATATACTTCCTTGACCTTCCGTCACTAAAATTAAATAATAATTTGATTTTAATTTATCGCTAATCAAGGTTAGCCAGCCCGTATTTTGAAGTACATTCTCGTACAGATTTTTTTATCGACATGAACTTCCAACTGTTGAGAATAGAAATATATTTTTGCTTTGAGATCTTTGCATGCATAATATTTACCCTACAATCATTAATTCGAGGAACTGTTTTTACACGAGAATGACTGATTGTACTGTAAATAAATACACAGATTTTTTAAATCTTTTTCCAATATTGATTTTTTTTAGTATTTTGCAACACTTGATGTAAGTGTTATATAGCTCAGTTTGTTACGTGCCTTTGTTAACCGACCGACCTGACCCGACAGAGTGAGGGATCGAGTATCGGGTTGCCGTACTTTGTTCCGTATTTGTTCCATGTTTCTTATTGTGCCCGGATAGAGGCGACAGATTCGCAACCTGTCACTGGGACTCAACATAAACATGTGAAGTAAGGTGTACAACACCCCTGCCTACCTCTCTCAAGGGATTAATTAAGCGTGAGATTATGTTTATATGAAAAATCATCCCACGCATCAAACTTGTGATTGACAACTTTTTTGGACGTACAAATTTGAAACACAGTATTTCTCACAGATTTAATCAATATTGATTAACATGATTATCCTCTTTTTCTATAAAAAAATATTTTCTTTTCTCAACAGAACATCGCGGTATGCTTATTTTACACGTCAGAAATATGTGATATCTATCTGAAAAATATTCATTTTATTACCGTTAAAGTATAGTTTTAAAATTCTGTAATTTGTAAATAAAATAGATTTTGTAAAGTAAAATACATTATACTTATTTTGGTGATCGGATGCTAACCTTATATTGAGGATCACTAACTAACTAACGCCAGATAATATACGTAGGTGTCACACGATAAAAGTGGTCCAAACCTTTATTAGTTAAATGTTGTAAATGTAGCATTAATCATAACTTGCATTTAAAATATCGAATGCGAAATTTTCTCTATCCTTATGTTAAATGGGTGGTTTTACAAAGTGTAGCTGCACTATGAACTAAAAAAACTCCCATATAATTCTAATACTTTTATCCCATTTCATGTATGTACTGTAATATTTAATGACAGTTGTAAGTCATATATCATAGCTGTTGATTTAATTAGCAATTTATCGAGAGATTAATTATATAGTTAACATAGATAATGCTGACTAGATAGTTAAAGGAAGCTCAACATGTTTGACAAAATTGAACACTTATTTTACACGAATTTCAGCTAGTATTTTATTAACTAAAAACAGATACATATCAATTATAACATTTTATTAATTGATTGGAAATTACATTGAGGTTCATTACTGATGCTTTAGGGTCACAGTTTTTTTTAAAGGCAAAACATTATCAGATGAAACCAAGTGCACAGACGCGGGGCGACGAAAGTTTAAAACGTGGTATGAATTTGTCAGAGTATATTGTAAATATAATGACGTTTTACGTATTTTTTTAATCTGCCAATAATCCACGTGTATGAAAATAGCATCACGCTGTCAATTAGATTTATACGACATCAATATATTCCTTGAAATAACTTCCTTCTTGATAACGAAATTTTTAGGTAAAAGTAGAGTAATTACTATTTTTATCTATCTTGGTGGACGAACCATCAATAATCTAATTTATACACGGAATATAATTAAAATAGATTAAGTATTTGCAAGTTGTGTAAAATAAATAAGCTTACTATAATGCTATTATTACGATGTCACTAGTTAAGTAAGCAATATAAATATAAGGTAAATACGATCTCATTGTTTTTTTATTTATTTTGTAATCTGTAACATATTTCATCAAATAAAAAAAAACTAAATGGTTAAAATATCAAAGAAAACTTTTCCCTAGTTGAGTATATGGTGTATTTAATAAGTGTTTATAATGGGACATTGCTTGCATGTAGGTTATGCTGGAGTGAAAGTTAAAGTTTGGTGTCGACGACCTCGGTCTTGAGTTTGGAGGCCAGGGCCCTTCGTAGTTGCATTGCATCCGGTGGTGGCGGTGGCGCTGAACCTGCTAGAGCTGCCTTTGCTACCTTTGACGATCGGGGCCTTTGTACACTCATACGGGATCCTTCACCTATAAACACACTATTATTATGTAGGTTCCTATGTAGGAGCCAGTTCAGTGTCTACCATGAGCTCGGATTACTTTTATGTACCTACCTCAGATGCATTAGATTACATAGTGGCATACTAATAATTATTAGATTATAATCTTAATACGTCATCTATCCGGGAAAAGCACAAAAAAATAACATTTGCTAATAGCATAACATTAGAATATCACAATTATGGTAGAATAAAACAAAATAGAAAGCCTACATTTAGTAGTAGGTTATGGTGAACGGTTCAAATTTATTCGAAATAAATCTGTGGTAAATTATGCTATAAATACTATACTTTTTATTTGTAATAAATTAGCTTTTGCCCGTGATTTCGTCAGAGTAGACGAATCTGGTCTTAATATGTTTTTTAATTACTTGATATTTATTGTTATATTTTGGAAAGTTTCATTAAAATCCATTCTGTAGTTTTTGCGTGAAAGAGTAACGAACATCCAGACAAACTTTCGCGTTTGTAATATAAGTAAGGAGTAGGTACTTTAAATTGGTTTTCATCGATCCAGAGTAGTCATTAGAAGCGTGTTTATATTTATTAAATAATATCAGGCGCGTGTTGAACGCGTGGGGAAATTTATCAATACTTTCGAGGTCGAATATCTATTTGATTGTGTCGAAGTAAGAATTATATAATTTTCTGTATTTATCGCTTGTTATCTGTTTATATAAATGATATCTATCTACTTGCCTCCTGATTCAACATCTGCAGCGCCAAGCTTTCTCTCACGGACTTGTTTCTTCAATGCTAATAGTTTATCTCTTTGTTGTTTCAAATATTCCTGACGAGCTCGGATTTCCTCTTCACTGACCTTCAAGAATTAAATTGTTTTGTTAGGTACTTTTAAAGGTATTAAAAAATTTGGCAGTTTTAAAAGACTGAATAGCATTAGCTGACAGGTTATAAGGTACTTTTAAAGGCAGGTATATATTTGATTGTGTATATTAGAACCTATAGTACCTTCATTCACCTCTGTGAATATGTTTGTTATTTAAGCCATAAGTGTTTACGGTTATAACGTATAATTGTATTATTCTTGTCTTGTCTTACTTCAACTTTTTTTGTGGCTGGTTTGGGAAGATCCAGAACCACATTTGGTTTAGTCTCAGGATCCTTTCCTGCTATGTTTGAATTTTTTTCTTCCTTTTCAAAACTGTGAAGTTTGGTCAGTAGTGTTTGCTTTTCAGCGACCATCTCTTCTGGAGGAACAATAGGAACATCGGTTTCAAGTTCATCACCTTCTCGTAATTGTAACCTAAAAATAAAATCAATTACCGATTTTATAGGATCGAAAGTATCAGTTGCATTTCCTCAACTCAACAGATTTCGTTAAAACAAGGCAACAGATAAGATGAATTGCATCCTAGGGAAGAAAAGCTGCATTTTGTAAGAAAAATATCGAGTTTAACACCTTTAAAAACTAAAAAAAAAAAGTTACGTATGTTTATAATAAATTAATAACGAATCATTGATCACTTCGTATAAAAGTGGAGTTGTAGAACAAAGACCAATTCAACTAGGCCGTCGTCGGCACCATCTTTCTTCTAGACCATTTCATTTAAAGATAGGCATTCGAGGAGTTTTAAAAACAAAACCAACTTTCTTATCTCCGTCATGACATCATCGGGGTCCGGCCAGTCGTCGCTCCCACTGCTTCGAGGAGTCTCTACCTCATCAGGGTCCGATGAAAAAAGGTTTGGTAGTCCACCATATCTTTTTTCAATTAATTCAAGCGCCTGAAAATATTTCGAACAAAACTGGAATATAACAGAACGCCTTAAAAGTACAAGCAATTTAGTAGTGCTTTTAAATACCTGCAGTTGGAGTTCAACATTTTTGTGCGTCATCATTTTTACGAATATTTCGTAATCATTCGCAGCCCAGATTTGTTCAAAAAGCCTTCGATGGAAATGCGCAGGTAGACCTGCTAGGTCTCGAGCAGACAAGTGACAAGCGACCTCAAATTGTTCAGCAGTTATTCCTATATCATCCATGAAAGATCCAAGCATAACATCCACCTAAAGAATAATTTCATGTAGTTAGATGTTATAAGTTAAACACAAGTACGTAAAGGCATAAAGCAAGCAAGAAGGTAACGCTTACCAAGTTTCGGTACTCGAAGTGAATTTGTTTATATTCGGGGCGATCGAGGACTTCTCCATTGTCAGTTGGTTCGAAGGCTAAAAATGTTCTTTTTTATTCTACTTACTTTTACTTGTATTGTATAAATATTCAATAAATAAGGGTGATTCAAAAACTCACGCAAAGATTTCTCTTCTATGAAGGTCTGCAATGGTATGTTCCAGATCGGACCATGAAGGAAACCGACAAGCGAGTCAAATACCCAAGCATTGTCCAAATTCTCCATTATTATTGAAAGTTAAATATTTTAACTAGGTTTTTCCTGATTTTAAAATAAATACCTTCGATGACGTTTCGCGCGATATTTTGCTTCAAGTTGTTATGGTTACTCTTTTCACCTTTTCTTGTCGTTTTTTGGAAACATCAAGTTTATTAGCAAAAAATGCCTAGATTTGGATTGGAGAACTACTTCATAAATATAGCAGTCTCTTAAGTTAGGTTGGACTTTCGGTAAACTTATTTCTTGTTGTGAGGAAGGAATAAGACTGATGTTGAGGAAGGGCGTAAAAGAAGACGGGGCTAGAGTTGAAATTTCCGAACGAACTTGGAAGAACTGTCAATGTCAAGAGCTCAGAATTTGACATTTGGAAACAAAAACAAAGTGCAAACCAAACCAAAGAAATTGATTTATTAATTAATTTGAATTAAAATATTTATGAAAATGGTAAATAATGACAAAGTGATAACTTATGAAAATGTAAACGGAGTTATGTTGAGTTTGAAAGTGGACTGTGCCGATGGTTCCCAAAACTCAAGGAACTTTACAATTTCTTACAAAAACTCAGAAAACACCTCAACCTGGGCTAAAGTGTCTTTGTTTATGGCAATTTTATTCAATATATTTGCTGTAACTTTTGTAAAAATCAGTGTAACAGCGATTGTCATTATATTTATATCTTTGTCTTTCCTTATATTTTTTTGGATAACACATAGTGTGCAGTCAGGTTTGTATTATTCCTCTGAAATAAAAATAAAATGAAAGATTACGATTCCTATGTATTTAATTATTAATTTATTACTTATACTTATTTGAGGCCTCATATGTAAATACATAAAAATTGCTAATTCTCAACTTACCTACTTTGTGTTTTTTTATCTTTCAGAAACATTACTTGTTATCCCAACTGTAGGCATACAGAGTTCTGTGAAATATGTATGCGGAAGAGAAGACAATTTTGTTCCATGGGCCAGTGTGGATGATGTTATCATAAATGAAGTTATAAAAATGGTATAGATAACACATCAAAATTTGTTTATTACAATTGTATTCACATCATTAAAACCTCTTTTAAACAGTGAAACTTATATAAAAGGATAAATGATTTAGAGATGCTATGATTCATCTAGTTTGTTTTATTTAAATCATGGTATATTTTACAGAATAGAGTCTTGTATTACCTGACATTACTGGTAAAATCAAGTGAACAATCTGCTGAATCAGAAGCAGTGAAGCTAGTCCCTCTATTTAAGGTAAAATGTAAATTATTGTTGAACTTAAAAGTATAAATTATTACCTTACTATCAAGGTTAGTGTTATATAAAGGCTAATAAATGTATGTGACAAATGGAGGTCTAGAGTTTTCTAATATAAATTGGAACAGACTATATCTCAGTTTTTTAGAAAACAATAATGAAGCAATATTGTTAAAACAGTATAGCTTGATGTTAATAAATATGTAAGAAGTTATGAAGAGATATTTGAGAGGTTTCAGGGTTGCATCGTTGCAACTATATTTCCTTAATACTTGTACCACAAGTATTGCTATTTTCCATTATCTTAAATGCAGTATATTCTTTACAATGTTATGAAATATGAGGTTTGTTATCTTTTAAAGTCATTTTTCTTTTGCAGTATACCAAACCGAGGCTTATGATGTTAGAAAAGATATATTCTGAACTTCAAACATTTCTGGTAGATGCTCAGAAGGAAGAAAAAGGGTCAGGGGATGTTGGTGACACTTAAACTGCATAAGATTTGTTACCTGTGGACTGTAGGGCTAGCATGCTTATGAGCGAAAGGTGCAACAATGATATAGAGCATGTCCCTCTCTTTTTTTCTGTTGTAAGACCGGGAGAAAGTATCTCATCTCACGGGCTATATCGCTATATAGCGTGCTCGGCCTGCTGTTATATTACCAGTATAAGTAAAGTGATATATAAGTGAAGTGAGAGTGAGTGAGTGAGTGAAGTTGACGACCTCTGTGGCGCAGTGGTGTAAACAGCCGACTGCTACGCTAAAGGTTCTGGGTTCGAATCCCGGCGTGGGCGGAACTTTGCGTTATTTGCAAGACGCACTGTTTCACTTACCGGTCTTGGATGTAGTATTCTTATCTATGTAGTTTATACCATATCGTTGCTTAGCACCTGCGACACAAGTTCTTACGATACTTACTGCAGGGCTGAGTTAATGTGTGTGTCGTGATGTGGTTTATTATTATTATTATTATGATTAGTGTTGTATAATCAATTAGATGTAATAAACTAGACATTCCAAAGTTAAATAGTTTTATTATTATATCAACAGTTATACACAATACAAACTATACTTACATGCATTAAATAACAATATACTTTGAAAACATTGGTTATATAGAAGTTAAACTCAGTCAATTTGTAAACCAATTTGAAATATGTACAGTTGTATTAATAAGATATCTATAATAGAAATATTAATTAAAGGAATGTAAAAATTATGAAATAAAAACTATTTGCATAGTACATATATATATTTTAATTTTGAACCTTGAGATTGTCCATCAATTAGTTTCACATCAAGAAGTAATGCTGTAACAAAAGACAATAAGTGAAGAATTGAATAGGTTAGTATACACCACAGTTTATAGAACTATTGGACGATCATCATTCAATTGAATTGATAATTATTATGTTTGGGTAGATGGTATAACACAAAGATTATATTAAATGGTTCATAAAAATTCATATAAGAATCGTATATTTTTTGTTGTACCCTTTTTAGTTTTTGAAATAATTTTTATTTCTAAACATTTTGGTATTATCCATAATGAAATACGCATTTGCTGTACTAAAATGTATCTTTGGTAGGCTTGGACAAATAATATGTTTGGTTGTTTTACATAAACTCTACACAGTTATCGAGCAACAGCAAAATGTATAGTTTTGAAATGTACCAATAAATGCCTTTCTTTTGATACCAAACACGGCAACATCCACCATGTTTTTTTACCACAAAATGTACCTAAGGTCATCTGAACCATGAATATAAATCGATTGACATCTCACTCATCAAAATCGGTTCATTAGTTTATTAGTTACGAGGGAACAGACAAAATACGAACATACATAGACAGATTAAATTATTACACTTCCTTTTGGCTAGCCGTAGTCGGATAGAAAGAGAGAATTTATATGTTTGAAGCATGCATGTGCAATTGTGCATGCGCGTACTACACCCACAATGCCACGGACATACCTAAACATTATGTAGTTATGTCCTTGGCACATGAGTTTTAAACGTATTAACCGATTTTGATCGAGCTTTTTTAAACCTTAAATATAGTTTAGATAGTTCGCGCATCACTGATTTCTCAAGACACATGTACATTTGCTTTTATTTAACTAGGTGACTTGACCCTTGAACTTTATTTATCTAAAAATATTTATCTAAAAGGTTTTAAGTCCATGTCCCAGATAGTTAAACTTTCTTTGTAACAGAAAGCGTAGTAGGTTCAGTTATCTCCATTACGTAATAGTTCGAAGTAAACAAGTTCATAAAAGTCAAACTCTTTACAAATTCAGGCGCCATCGTCGCATAAGTTTGGCAACCATTGAAGTTTATTCATTAACTCACCTCAGGATCGGCCTTTTGCCAGCACCGGTGGAGATCAAAGGAAACTTGACAAAGGTCCGCTCCTCCTTCCCCCTTGAAGTGTATACAGTTCCTGCCCATATCGTACGCGATGCTCTTCATCTCTTGAGGTATCATGCTGAGCATCTTTTCGTAATGGAATGTTCCAGTGGCCTCGTCTAGCTGAATTGTTTGAAATATTTATACAAATGATATTCTAATGTTGGTAAACGCGCAGGTACCTAATACCTACATAGAAACCTTCTGGTTGTAAGCAAGTGACGAAAATCCTTTGATTTGTTTGTAAATAATATTCATTTCTAACACGCATTCTATAACATATGATGATTAATTGAGGATCATAAAACTTTTAAAATAGTTTTACAGAGATTTAAAATGTAGATAGGTACGTTTTGTTTGCAGCGACGAAAAGGTAATCGGTTTATTACTTTTAAGATATTTCTCCATTTAAGTTGTGTGGGTAATAAATAAGTTCAAAAACTTTTTTTGTTAAAAATAAAGTTGGCTTACCACATTAAATTCCAAGAATATGCATTTCATGTAGCACTGAAAAATATAATACAAAAAGTTACTTTCATCTTATCTACAACCAATTATAAGTAGGTATTTAAGTAAAGTAAATTGCATGATGCGATTGACTGTTTTCTCACTTAGATAGATTTAGTAAGTACCTATACTAAGTATTTATGTAAAGTAAATTGCATGATGCGATTGACTGTTTTCTCACTTAGATAGATTTAGTAAGTACCTATACTAAGTATTTAAGTAAAGTAAATTGCATGATGCGATTGACTGTTTTCTCACTTAGATAGATTTAGTAAGTACCTATACTAAGTATTTAAGTAAAGTAAATTGCATGATGCGATTGACTGTTTTCTCACTTAGATAGATTTAGTAAGTACCTATACTAAGTATTTAAGTAAAGTAAATTGCATGATGCGATTGACTGTTTTCTCACTTAGATAGATTTAGTAAGTACCTATACTAAGTATTTAAGTAAAGTAAATTGCATGATGCGATTGACTGTTTTCTCACTTAGATAGATTTAGTAAGTACCTATACTAAGTATTTTAGATTGTTTTTAGTTTTAAGTATAGTTTGTCAAATTTTGGTAAATCAACTGAAACCCAATTCTGTTTTGTTGGCAACTGTGATAACTTTATGTATCTCAGTAAATATGTAGATGGCTACCTTTTTAAAATTGTCTATACTAGCGTTTACTAGAAGATTATTACTGGCCCGTGCAAATCTTGAAGGTACTTCATGATAGTGACGCGAGGTCCCGGGTTCAAGTCTTGGGTAGGTAGGTATTAGTATGTTCACGACTTTGTGCTATGGGACTAATCAACGATTTACATAGAAGTGTACAAAAAGTCACACCTACCTACTTAAGTAAGAAAAAACATTTAATTCTCATAAAAAACAATGGACAATATTGTTAAAGATAACTGAAAATTTTGAAAATCGTTACTAATGATTATCTGAGCTAAGTACCTACTTGAGCTACTTACTTTTAATTTGACATCATCTATCATCGTCCCCTTGCTGAAGTCGTCAACGAGTCCTAAAACAACAATGTCTCATAACGCATAACAAAATATTAATAATAAATGGAAAAAAATAGTAAGTAATTGCTTTAGTTGGCTTTATAAATCTATGGGAACTGGCTATAGGTATAATAACTATAAAAGTGTGAGTCGGACTATAATGGATTATTTAAAAATGAGTTCCTACTTAAACTTAGACATATCTTTTAGATTGCAAAGTTGTTTATTTAGCTATGTACCTACCAACTTACTTTGTTATTACAAAATATTATTGTTTTGAATATATTTCTGAATACGTACCTTTATCAACACCTGTTATTTCTTCGCATTTACCAACAACTGGCTTTATACGCTCAACGAATTCCTTTGTAGGAAACTGGGGAAAAAATCAAAAGGCTGGTGAAATTTGCAAATAGCGTTGCCTACAGGAAATAAAAATAAAACGAAAAAAAAGAAGCGATGGTGGCTCTGTTTCCGGGACTTTTGGGAGAAAGTGACGAGAGTGGATTGATATTTTTTAGACTAATCTCACATGCCCGGAATCCAAACTCAGGATAGCTAATGCTAGCCTACTTTACAATAAATTTGCCTTCTATTAATGCTATCCTTACAGTTTGAATAGGTTTTCAATAAAAAAATACCTTTTTATAGGAACATATTAAAAAAAACCAACCTCGCTCTTGACCCCGAGGAAAGACACCAAAATCAGCGCAACTGTGAACCTCTCCATAGCTCGTTACATTGTGTTTGGTTCTAATTCGGTGCTATTATAACTAGCCAAGGCAATTAACACCTTCAACGCCATAATGTGTAATTACTCTAAGGAGCATTCATTAGATTATGCGTAATCGGTGATCATTTATACCAACCCATTCATTCGAAATTGTTAAATCGTTTCAAACAGTTACCTACTAACATGAAATTATATATCCTTCGAAGGTATGGGACGCTTAATTATTAGTTTGGAAGTCCACATCGTAAGATAAAGCCCAGTTTAGATATAATGT
Source organism: Choreutis nemorana (assembly GCA_949316135.1). Taxonomy (NCBI): domain Eukaryota; kingdom Metazoa; phylum Arthropoda; class Insecta; order Lepidoptera; family Choreutidae; genus Choreutis; species Choreutis nemorana. The sequence goes on from OX438611.1 coordinate 4,754,951, forward strand.
TAGATAATTTAGGTTTTGAAGTATTTATTTTGGCTCTTAGAATCAATACTAAGAAAATCAGCCGAGTCAACTATCACCTCAGTGATTTGAATCTGGTTACAAAAGCCTAACTAAAGTATTATAAAATTGGCATTGAACTTTCTGATTTCCTTTGTAAAAGTTGGTTAGAATTTAAGTTATTAAGGGTTTGTTTCACAATGTCTTAGTAAAGTATTGGATAACTAATTTAAAAATTTGTAAACCGACATATAAAACTTCCTCTAAAATAGTTTTAAAACGCTTAACCATTAACCTCATTTGTCAGTTTGTTACTTTCAAGTTAGAGTTGGTGCCACCGTTTACACGTAGGTATACGTTTCGATGTCCGGAACAAGTGAGAGCATAAAATGTTTTTTAAGAAATCGATTATTTTATTTGAACGAAATGTAAAGCAAACGTCAAAGAAAGAAATATCTAATGTTGTCGTTTTGTATTTATCGTTTTTTCATATTTTTATTTCAAAAATGTGAGAGAAGTATTAATTTCAATTAATTCGTGTCAAAGGCATAAATAAATACATTTTTAATATTATAAAAATAAAAACTTTTGTCATATTGTTACTACGACAATATTTCATAATGTCAACTAATTAGACAATATGGTAAATTAATTAGACAACATGTCAAGTAGATAGCCTTATTTGGCAGATGATGAAAACTATATTATACTAACGCTTTACTCACTAGAAAAGCTTATTTGATGATGTGAAACGCCGATGATGTTTTTACGTTAGATAAGCGGCAAGTAGCCAATACAGGACCTTACTTGGATATTGTGAAACAAACCCTTTGTCAAATATCAAGTTAGTCAAACTCAATACTCATATATGAATTTCATGTTTCATGTGTGTTTCCAGTCATCGCTTAAAAGCTGGAACAGTTCAAAAATATATTGCGATTTTAACAAACTAAGATAAAAAGGTAAGGGAATCAGTCCAGAAGTAAATGGCTCGGTGAGGCGCGGCTAATCACTTAGGCAATCCTGTCTTCACGATTCTGATACTAACAGTGGTAGGTGGTTAGGAATCCGGAAGTTTAGGACGACAACTTGTAAAGTAAATTGAAACTCGGATAGTGCAGTTGGAAACAATTCTATTGTCATGCTGAAGTAGCGGGTTCAAGCCCGCTGGTTGCTAATTTTGTACAAGTATTTTGCTTGGCTGTTACGGTGGCCTCGTAACACAATATCTATATTTCGTATACTCGTAGGTATTTACATTATCGGCTTTCAGAATCTTGAGCATGAGTTGTGTTTAGAACTGAAAATACAATGAAAAAAATAATAATTTTGTTGGCATAGGGTTTAAGTTAGAACTCGACCAGTGACTAGATAAAAGTCTAATTATATAATTGTAAGTAGACCTAGTTATAATAAAAATAAGAAAAGAATTTTTTATTAACTATATAAATAGTACCTACTACCTAACAATGCCTAAACCGTTAATTCTATTCAGTAAAATTAAAATGGAAAGGAGGACTAAAGAGAAATTACAAACGCATTCCTCGTGTTTATTTACCGTTTTGGTTAAATAATGAAATCATTAAACAATGGCCATCAAAATTGTGGGGACCTGAATCGAATCCTATTGGAAACGTCAGGTGAAAATTAATATTCCGCTTTGAATTCTCTATTAGAAATATTAGATACGATTTCGGTTTAAATATTGTGTTCCAAAGATTCTGAATTGTAAATATTAGGGGAAAATTCAAAAGATTAAGATTTACCTAATTGAAAGCTATTTTGTAATTATTTGACCCATTCTTTTGCTTTTACCATGCCTTTCTATTTTGGTTGTTACATTGTTGCGCATAAATACGAAAATTATTTTGGAAAAAAATGTAGGCACATGAACTAAGTTTGAGTTATATATCTTGTTACTTTAAATTAAATCTGTTTTAGATTTTTCACTTAACTGTTTTAAACTTTTTAAAATTTCCTAGTGAGTTGAGCAAGATAGTTTGGCAGCATGTAGGTACAACAATTACGTACCTACGTAATTATGGTGACAATTAATTAAAGTTTAACCCACACCTTTAAATGCTTTAAATGAATTAAACCCCAGCATTTCCAACCATGCATTAACATGTGACCTATAATAGAGTGAATTGCCGTATTCGACTGATGAGTGGTCAACAGTTCTAAATAAGCGACCATCTGAATGCGTATTACATAGCTAAATTTACCTTCATTCTACAATAGATGCTATTCTACATCCTTTTCAATCTATAGGGTTAAACTATTTGCAAGAAAGGGACAGATACAGCCAGTTTTTATCCATATAAAATACCGAAGCCATCTACGAAATCGATTTTAAATTTAAAGGTTTCATTCGCTGCAGATATCAAAAGCAGTATTTTCCGTTCATTTTTCGAGTGACGAAGTTGTTATTAAAGACATGTTTTTGTATGTTACACTTTGAAGTTAATACTGAACCTATTAATAATTTTTATAACATTAAAGGTTTATATGAATTGTAAAATAAAAACCCCAATAGGTTCCTCTACTATTCAGATATGTTATATATTCTAAACTTAGCATCATTTGTTTTAGATTGATATTGATTGACTGCTTTGTTAAGTAGTAATATTGCAATAGGAAATTGTATAGTATAGATCGTTGTTCTGGGTAAAAATAAATCAATTCTATTTAATCAAATATTATTAAATCTTATTTACCTCATGTTCAAATTAAATGAAATTTCTTTCTAATAATTTTTTTTTCCATTTTTCTAGTCACATCAGTTTGATTTTTTTTTTTGTATTTAGATAAATAAACTTAAAGAAAGAAAATCTCATTCGAATAGGGTTGTAGCAATGTTGAAACTTGAATGGTAAGTAGGCCATTGATTGATTGCTATATTACCAATATTAGGCACTCTACTCCCACAATCTAAATGCTAATATTCTTTCCTTATCTTTTTTCGGAGGCTGCATCCTTATTATGCTAATTTGTACGCCCGATTTACTTAATCCACGATCGGGGATTCTCTATTATTTTTAAAAGTAAATTTTTGATCGGTTTTGCGATTTATTCTATTTTTAACAAAATTCCAGCAAATGGTAGTAAATAGGTATCTTTCTTCAGTAATAATAGGAAAACCTCGTGATCTCAGGTTATAGTTAAGAAGCCTATTAAATCATACATTTAAAATATCAATTGATATAGGAACTTAAAATATATAAACAAGATTAGAGGTCTGCCATACATTGAAAGCGAAAACATAATATTCAAATAACAAACAATCTAGGTACCTATCTATTACGGAGATACGTTACGAATGTGATTTTTTAAACAACCGTTCTGACCCATTACATCAAAAATCCATAAGCCCTTGTATTTAATAATAACAAAACAATAATAGCATTTATAGCTGACCCTAGTCGATACAAGCGGCTAAGATTTACTTTTCTTCGTCTCAACTAAGCAGCGGTAGTAGTGTAACCCCTTGTTAAAAATAAAGGAGGTAAGTCCAGGGCAGTTGCCAGACGTAAGGGGACGTCGGGGAACTTTCCTTCCTGAACTTTCTCTCCAGGGTTTCTTTGTTTGACACTTTGTTTGCCGTTTAAACCTAATAGTACTCCCAAGTCGTCGTTGTTTTTATTTATGTTCTATAAGTTACGTTTCTTGTGCCGATTCCTTCGAAGTCAGCTAAACATTGGATAGGTATTGGGTTCTGTAGATAAATTAGATTTTAAATCTGTGAGGTTTTCTTGCCTCTTGTATAGTCTGTTCGGACGTTTTAAATAATACAGATGAAAAAAATGCTTCAAATCTTCATTGTAGATTGCGTCATTTGTATAAATTAATGAACAGAAAAATCTTCTTAGACAAATATAATATTACAAAAATAAAACTTGTACTTCTTTATAATATCAGTAAAGAAGATAAACATTTCTAGCAAATACCTACCACCGACATTCAAATAAACATGGGTACCTAACTTAACTAAGTAAAATAATTATTACTTATTTAATTTGGTCGCGAAGGATCAAAGAAACAATAAAAGCTGTTTCAATCAACAAAATTACTAGACATGGGGAATTTTTAAAAAATCACACGCACATTTTTATATTTATGAAAAGTTGTCGAGGAAGCGCTGGCGTCACTTGGGAAATCACTTATCTACGAAATAATTACACTGTTTTGTCTCTTAGCGGGAAATGCTGACGTGTTCGTTAATCTTCAGGGAATACAGGAACCTAAATGGTTTAATCTAGGTAAGTTTAATGTGAGTTGTTTTGGTCATTAGTCATTTAAAATCGATATCAACTGAGCCGTCCCAAAAACTAGTAGGTAGGTAAAAGTAAAAGGTATCTCGAGTTTAGTTTTACATCAACTCTTTTTGGTCTATATAAATTGAGATAAAAATATGATCTATTTTGATCACTTGACCAGGCTATTAGCAAAGTATAGTTTATCCTACCCATTTCAAATCATACATACTAAGGTTTGTTTGTGATGTATTAATTTGAATGAATACAAGTAACGAATTCAATTGATTCATATACCTGTAATTAAAATCAAAATATTTTAGTCAGATATCCTTTATATGTAAAAAATGATAATAGTAGAAAAAAATTATATATAAAAGTAGATAAACACTCCTATGTACATATATGTTTTTATTATTACATTAACAGGATTGAAAAAAAATACGGTGATAGCTACATTGTTCTGAATATGAATTTAATTCTGATTAAAAATTATCTTCCTAGGTTTAAATTTGAGGGCTTCTACAAAATGGAAATATAAACTAATACAATGTTTACTGTTTCTTGGGATTGATGGTTGACCTTCTGTTGGGACTAAATTCCAATATAGGACTAGAATGCCCGTTGTCAATATTTTGTGGCTTTTGACCACTTTCAATACACTCACTGTACTTGAAATTGCAGCCCATTTTGTTAGACAAAGATGAAACTATTCCAGCCACTGCAAATGAAGGGTGAGGCAGATCAGGTATCTGACTAATGTAGTATTTCCTCAATTTTTCTCGATCATTTGTCTCTGTTTCTCGCGTAGTTTCTTCTAATACCGTCTCGAACGTTGCGTCACTGTTATCATGAAACTGTGATGAGTCCTTGGAAAATTCTTGGGGTTTGTCTTGGGATCTGTTTTGATAATACGATAATCTCAGGTGAGAGTAGTCATCGATAAAACCAGATAAGTTCTCCTCTGCGGTAGATAAGTCTGACACTTCATCGTTTTCCTCACTCATTTTATGTAATATTTAATAATATATTGAATTTATAATATTTAAAATTGATTTTAATTTATTAACAATATTTAAGTGTTAACCTTTGTCTTAACAGAATATCGACTAAATGACCAGTCGTACCTAATAATTTTGTTATTCTACCCTCAGATTTTTGTGTAGCTACTTGACAGTTCCCTTACTTAACTATAAAATAAAAACATCGTGTATTGTTACGCTGGGTAGATATATGTTTTGGTAGTAACTGAAAACATATTTTCAAAAGCCAGCCAAGTATGGGTCGAAACCGCACAAAAGTATACCACTGAGATGTATTGAAATTTCGCAAAAAGGGGTATTTTTTGTTTATTATACACTATTTGACCCCGCGAACTTTGTACCAAGTGACCGTACCTTTGGGAACATTTAGCCATTTTTTTATATTAATGAGATTTTTTTATGTTTGGCCGAAGTGCTCAGCAATATCTTGATTGTAAAGTAGTTAAGTATGTAGGTACATCTCTTATCTACTTTATCTTCTTATAGGAATCTTATAAAACGATAGCGAACAAATATTTCTTCACTTGAAGCAGTGACGGAACCATGAAGAGTTTATTGATCTTCTTGGCTCTTGCAGGGTGCTCGACCGCACTTCCTAACCCAAGAAAGGTGTTCCATGAGCACTATGAGGACTTCATGGACCTGATCAGGGAGGAGGTCGGCCATGATATAGACCATCTCATGGGCCACTATGTAGAATACGAGGAGTTCCTCGAATCCATGGACTACCTTAGCACCAAAGACTTCAGGAATCTCGTCGAAGAAATGGAGTCTCTGCCTGAATTCATTGATGTAAGTAACCAATCATTTTGAACTGTTAATCTAATGTTTCGTGCACCGGTGCACGTGTGTGCGAAAAGGAGTTCGTCTGGATGTTTATTAACTTATAACGTTTGAACTGATTTTCATTAATAGGTATAATTATCCCACTCTTAAATTTAAGATACTTCTTAGGCCACCGGAGACGTTAACACCGATCCGTTTTACTTCATCTAGTTTGTTGTAGGCTATATTTTCGTAGTTCCTATAGTGTTTTTGTACCTGAGTTGCCCCCTTATCCGGCACGTCTAGTGCGTAAGTTTGTTTAAGTATACCAGTTTACAAAACCTTTATTAATTTACAGGTGATCCAGTTTCTAGAAAACGACAACATCGACATCTTATTTTTCCTCAACAAATTCAATGAAATGATCGGTAAGCTTGAATAAAGTACTTGATCAATGATTACGGATAACAACACTGTTAACTAGCTTGGTATACCTTCGCAGACAAACGTAGATAGATATAAACACTTGTTTGGTCTTTATTTAACAAATTCGAAAAAGATGAAGTTAAATTTATTTTATTCTTTCCCAGAATACATCGGCGTCACATCAAGGAGTCTCCGTCACAACACGAGTGGGAGGGATTTCAACTCCTTCCTCAACGACGTGATGGACACCTTACCGAAAGAAAAACTCTCGGCGCTATTCGAAGAAAAGAAATTGGAGGATCCAGTATTTGCTGCAGCAGTAGAAAACTTACAGAGTGATGAGTGGGACCAGATATTCGGTGCTTTGTGGAACAGCGAAGTCTTCCAAGTGGAAGTTCAGACCCTGAGTGACCATGGCATCGACATCAACCT